>CM076577.1:1228034814-1229478575 GCA_034641835.2 Pinus albicaulis | reverse complement strand
GGGCGAATGTCGTTCTGCAAGAGCTCAGGGTGAATTCTGAGGGTGAATGTTGTTCTGCAAGAGCTCAGGGCGAATGCTGAGGGCGAATGCTGTTCTGCAAGAGCTGAGGGTGAATGCTGAGGGCGAATGTTGTTCTGCAAGAGCGGAGGGCAAATGTGCGCGTGATATCAGACGTTAATGTAGCACACATGTACATTTGAACACTAATAGATTTTTGTAGTTGAAATGCAATGCTTGTTTTCATTTAAATGTAGGGTTTTTAAAGCAGGGAGAAATAATGGCTGCCAAATTAATAAGCGTTTCTTTAGGAAAAATTTAAATCTTGTATTGGGTGATGAAGATAATAGAGGGTATTGAATCTTGATTCTTGACATCTAGAGAGAACCCTACAGACTAACACAATCCAATGGAATTGACCAAAAAAACCCAAATAGAGTCAACCCTACTATAGGAGGAAGGGCCTGCAGTAAGAACTTACCATTTTGCAAGAACTGAGGGCGAATGTTGTTCTGCAAGAGCTGAGGGCGAACACTGAGGGCGAATGCTGAGGGAAAATGTTGTTTTGCAAGAGCTGAGGGCGAATGTTGTTCTACAAGAGCGGAGGGTGAATGTGCGCGTGATATCATACGTTAATGTAGCTATTGCGATGGATACGAAACAATAAAATCATTTTTATGTAGTGGGCATATAAGTTTCGTTTTTTTATGTAGCGCACATATAAGTGTCGTTATACCAACGACGGAAAAAGCGTCGCTATTGTGACGGGTGCCTCCAAACGTCGCAATTGCGACACTTGTCTAAGTGTCGCAATTGCGACGTTTGGAGGCAGTCGTCGCAATAGCGACACTTTGGGCCATAGTGTCGCTATTGCGACATCTTCCTCCAAACGTCGCAATTGCGACACTTTTCTAAGTGTCGATATTGCGACGTCTTCCTCCAAACGTCGCAATTGCGACACTTTTCTAAGTGTCGGTATTGCGACACTTTTCTATAAACGTCGGTATAGTGACGGTTTCGGGAGGGATGGAAAAAATTTGGGGAAATTTCCGACATTTGGTCAAAAGTGTCGGAACCAAGTGTCGGAATTTCCGCCAAATGTAGTAGTGATGAATTAATGGATGAATTACATGGAGCAATTTATTTCACCAAGTTGGATCTCCATTCAGGATATCATAAAATTAGAATGGAGACTGAAGACATTCTGAAAACAACATTTAGAACTCATGAGGGTCATTATGAATTTTTGTTCATGCATTTTGGCCTTACCAATGCACCTTCTACATTTCAAGGGTTGATGAATTCCATTTTCAAACCCTTCCTTAGAAAATTTGTGTTAGTATTTTTTGATGATATACTAATCTACAGTAGGTCTTGGAAGGATCATGTTCAACATGTTGATAGGGTGCTCAAACTATTGGAGGAGAAACAATTATATGCAAAAACCTCCAAATGTTTCTTTGGAGTACAAGAGGTGTAATATCTAGGTCATATTGTATCTCAGGAAGGTGTTAAGGTAGACCCTAACAAAATTAAAGCCATTAAGGAATGGAAATTCCCCACAACCATAAAGCAGTTGCGAGGATTTCTCGGGTTAATAGGGTATTATCACAAGTTTGTTAAGAATTATTGGAGAATAGCAACACCTCTAACAAAATTATTGAAGAAAGATACATTTTCATGGACTCTTAAAGAAACTAAGGCCTTTGAACATCTTAAAGAGGAAATTCTCCAAGCATCAGTCTTAGTTATGCCAGATTTCACAAAAAACCTTTATTTTGGAATGTGATGCCCTAGTAAATGGAATTGGTGTTGTTTTAATGCAATAAGGAAGACCCATTACTTTTGAAAGTTGTAAAATAAAAGGAAAGTATTTACATAAAGCTATCTATAAGAAGAAAATGTTGGCAATACTACATGCACTACAGAAATGGTGACCTTACCTAATGGGAAGTCACTTCAAGGAAAAAACTGATCATGATAGTCTTAAATAATTTTTGGAACAAAGACTATCTTCAGAAGAGCAGCAAAAATGGGTCACAAAGATGTTGGGTTATGACTTTGAAATCATCAACAAAAAAGGGAAGCTAAATGGTGTTGCAGATGCACTCTCAAGAAAGGATGAGGATGTGGAAGCATTGCTTTGTGCCATTTCTATTATTTAACCAGATTGGATAACCGAAGCAAGGGAGGAATGGAAGAATGACAGAGAATTTTGGACACTCATTCAAAATTTGCAGCAAGATCCCAGTACATCTGATACATTTAGTTGGAAAAATGATTCCTTATGGTACAAAGACCGCTTATA
The DNA here is from genome assembly GCA_034641835.2 of Pinus albicaulis. Taxonomy (NCBI): domain Eukaryota; kingdom Viridiplantae; phylum Streptophyta; class Pinopsida; order Pinales; family Pinaceae; genus Pinus; species Pinus albicaulis. The sequence goes on along the minus strand of CM076577.1, from coordinate 1,229,476,270 downwards.
TATTTGTAAGAATTACCAACTAAAACAAAATATTCTTTTGGAATTGCACACCTCTCCCTTAGGAGGACACTCGTGATTTTTAAAAACTTACCCCAGGGTGAAGAAATATTTTTTTTATGGCCTTAATCCTAATATTCAAAATTTTGTGGCAGAATGTTTGGTTTGCAGCAAAATAAAGTTGAGACAATTAAGACCCTAGGTCTGCTACAACCTTTATCCATTTCAAATCAACGTTGGGAGGAGGTTTCAGTGGATTTTATCACTGGTTTACCTAAGTCCGAAGAAAAGAGTGTCGTCATGGTGGTAATTGATAGACTTACCAAGTATGCACACTTTTGTGCATTATCTCATCCATTTAAAGCGAGTACAATTGCTACTGCATTTATGGAAACAATTCAAAAGCTACATGGAAACCCAAAGATTATTGTAAGCGACAGAGATCCCATTTTCACTGGAAATTTTTGGACAGAATTTTTTTCTTGTTTGGGCACTCAACTAGCTCATAGCTCATCTTATCATCCTCAATATGATGGGAAAGCAGAGATAGTGAACAAATGTTTGGAAGGATAACTTCGTTGCTTTGTATCTGATAAACAAACACAATGGGTCAAGTGGTTACCTTTGGCTGAATGGTGGTATAACACTTCCTTCCACACTGTAGCAAGAATGACCCCATTTATGGCACTTTATGGATATCATCCACTGTCCATCACATAATCTTTAAGAGAAAATTCTAAGGTTCAAGCAGTGGAAGATCACATCGAGCACCAACAACAAGTTCTCCAACTCTTAAAGGATAACCTCAATTTGGCACAAATCGAATGAAAGAACATGCAAATCAACATCGCAGTGAGAGAATTTTTGATGTAGGCATTTGGGTATTTTTACGGCTACAACCATACAAAAAATTCCCCTCAAGCAAGCTAAGAAGGATAATAAATTATCACCAAATTACTATGGTACTTACAAGGTGTTGCAAAATATTGGTACTATGGCATACAAATTGGAGCTTCATGCATCTTCCTGAGTGCACCAAGTTTTCCATGTTTCATGCTTAAACAAGGTTATAGGGGAAAAAATTCCAATCCAACAATATTGCCAGAACTTGATGAGCAAGGAAAAATCATATTGGAACATTAAGCAGTCACGGAAACGAGAACTTGACAATGATGAATCGATCAATTTCAAAGTATCTCATCAAGTGGAAGAACTTACCCACTGAAGATTCCACATGGAAGGATGATAATTTTATACAGAAGCATCCAGAACTACTAAAGCATTGAGGACAACACCTTTTTGAAGAAGAGGGGCATGTTAGGTCCCTATATTACTAGTGTAGTCATTTATTATTGTTAGTGTAGCCCCCTTAACGTTATTGTTGTACCCCTGTAGTCCCCATATTGTTATTATTGTGCCCCATAAAAGACCACTATTGTTATTTTTGTGCCCTTACATTATTAGTGTTAGGTCAAATAGGATTATATTGTGACCCCATGGCCTCCTATATATATAAAGGAGGGTTTTTCATTTGTATCATCCAAGAATTATTAATTTATGTAATGTAAAGGAGGTTGCCCCCTCAAAGAGGTTGATTTCTAAGTCATTGATCTATCTTTTCTTCTATTTTGTGAGTTGGTTTCATAAAAACACCCCGAACAAGAAGAAAGATGATGCTGATAAATGTTGGCGCAGAAGGGAGCAACATGCTGCTAAATGCAGGTTTCTAAAGGGGTACGGTGCACTGGGGCTTAAAATATTGATTTTGAGCAGTTAATCCAAAAAACTTAGTCATTTTGGAATGATCATGCTTAGGTATTTGTGTAGGGATGATGGCAACATGTTCATGGATGATGATTGATCTGATTTGCAGGCTTATTGACCATATACAACAAAATGGAATATAACAGAAAGAAAACAAGAAATAAAGGATTGCTCCACTCCGGTATCATTTTCCTTGTCCTCAAAGTATAATTCCATGTAGAAATGATAAGCTTATTGCTTAATTTCAAGAAAGGTCAAAATTTAGGAGAGCCTTCATGAATGATTTATTTGACCATGTTTTGTTTTCTCAAGTACAAGCTTGTTTATGAAAGAAGGAGGAATTCTTATCCCAAAATTGAAGCCAAAGAATTCTAGACTTTAATAACCCATATTCTTCTTCTTTCTTGATAAAAACTTGTATCTTCTCGCTTAACTGTTTTTCTTCTTTGAAGCAACACTTTGCAATGTGGTCAAAATCCATAAGTGATTGATGGAACTCTAGGCACTTGATAATTTTGAGTTTCTCTTTTCCTGAGGGCATATACTTATTTTTTCCCCACATTCTTAAATATTGCTTAACCATTTTCAGTTTGGACTCCCATACAAAAGACAGGGATCCTCTTATAGAGATTTACCAAGAGTGCTTAATTAATTATAATAGACCTTCCTTCAAAATCCACCCTGGATTGTATCAGAACTAAATTGGTCTAAGATATTTGGGAGGCTCGTGTGAGAGTAAAACAGGTTGATGGTTTGATTCCCCTTTTGCCAATATTGATGGCACATATCCAATTGATTTTGCCAGCCAATCACTGTGTATTAGAAAACTATCCAATCGAGTCACTAAGTACTGAAATCCACATTGTCGATTGGACCAGGTATAGTTCCCTTTTTTTAGAGGGACATCCAACAGATCCCATTCGCCAGGAAGATCTTTCAACTGCTCGCAAAATGAAATATGACAACACTTCCCCCTCATTTTTTTGCAGAATATCACACAATGTTGAGGTCTCCTCCAACAATAATATTGATATGCCATTATTCCTCTTTTAACTTGATGAGAGAATCCTAGAATTCTCTCTTCTCATTGTATATCACCAGAGCATATATATTAATGATAGATAACATTTATTTTGAGTTTTTGTCTTCAAACATGAACACCACCCAAAATATTGATTTGGTGCAGGTTTTAGCACAAAACATGAATCAAGCCAAAATGTACTTATACCTCTAGAAGCTCCCAATGAACCTCGCACAATTCTAGAACTATTTCTCTGAAATGTCCTTGACATGGATAGGTTCTCATCTTCTGCGAATTTGGTTTCTTGTAAAAACAAAATATGTGGATTTTCTTTACTAACTAAGTCTCTCCAAGCCTTGAATTTAAGAGGGTTCCCCATTCCTTGAATATTTCAAAAGACAAATTTCATATAAACTTCAAATAACTTGACTTACCTCCTCCAATATTTATGCTTCTATGTTCTTTGTTGCTCACATTTCTAGAATTTTTGTAATTTGGAATTGATTGCCTTGTTTAATATTTTTCTCGACTTTGGCTTCCTTTATTTATTTTTTGGGTTGTTTCCCACTTTTTTTTTTTGTGATTTTCCAATTCTTGACTAGAGGAATCACTTCCCTCGCTAATCTTTTTCTTGGCGCTTCTTGTTAACACCTTTCCCATTTCCTCCTTTTTTTTGGAAGTTTTGGAGACACCATTTCTACTTCTTTTTCCCTCCTTTTAGAACTTGAAGGAGTGGATAAAATGTGTTGGAGCAGAGAATGAACAACATTATCATTAGGAACTTCCTTTATTAGGATGCCTTCATAATTTTTTATTGTTTGTCCTTCTTTCATTTTTTCCTCCCCTTCAAACATGTTCTCCTCATTTCCCAGAGTTTCTATATCGTCGTTCGAATCATCCTAAGCAATATTATCCTGGGATAATGTTTCAAATGAGTTAGTCAAGGGGGAATCTCCATGTTGAGCAGATGGTTAGGAATTTTTGGCCTCACTTTTCCCTTGATTAACACCTCTGTTTTGAGTATGCCATTGATTTTCTTGTGCATAAGTCACTTCCTCTTTTCCAACCTGGGATTTTTATAGTCATAAACAAAGTGCCCATAATCATGACACCTCTTTCACTAAAACATAAGGTGTTCATAATCTAGAGGCTGAATATGTTTCCATTCTCCTTGGGTTAGCACAATCTCAAAAGGGAGGTATTTCTCTAGTTGAAACTCTACATAGATTTTGGTGCATGCAAACTATTGAGCTTTTGGCTCTCCATGGTCTGGATACCTTCCTACTCCATTTCCAATCGCTTTCAAGCATTCATCACTCTAGCAGGTCAGCGGTAACCGAGGAAGTTTAACCCATATCGAAACCGCGATAGGAATATCTTCATTCGGGTCGAAATCCAGAGACTAGGAATTCAGTTACATTCCCCTTGAGCCAAAACAATATGGCCCATTCCTAACAACAATGTCTCTATCCTCCTTACATTCAAAGAGGGAAAAAAAAAGGCCATCGACAACTACAAAAAGATCCAGGTTACCTTTCATCAAGGACTTCCATGATTTGTTAGCCCATTGATCAAAAAATTTGGCCAAGAGCCACTTGCCCGTGAACTTCCCGACCAAGGTTTTGTCAAAGAAGGTAAATGAAGTCTTTTGAAACCCTAAAGGGAGCGCTACTGATTGTATACTCTACACTTTTTTAATAAATTTACATTGTTGCTCCTTTGACTTGGGGTTAGACTTAAGCTTTGATATCAAGGCACATAAGGCCACAACCTTGTCACTTTGGGGAAAGGCCCCTCTTGGGCCCGTCGCCATTAAGAATCAACGAAGATACACCAGTAGTTTTAGAAAATCATAGAAGTGACACTGAGTTGCTCATTGTTTTCAATCAAATTAACCCTCTATTCTAACTATTACTAAAAATATTTGGTGGAAATTTCGTATAAGTTAAATCCCTACGGTCCATGAATATTTCATAGAGGTTAAATCTCTACCATCCAATTATTAATAATTATTGATAATTAAATTATAACTATAAAAACCCTATTTCAAAATAGATACATTGATATACATAATTAAATTAAAATTTTGTCACATTAATAATTATTCTTATTATTTATTAAATGTTGCAAGCACATTTTTTGTTCTTTGGTTGAAATTGCAAGAGGTTTATCACATATCTTCAAGATGCTGAAAAAGTTGCATATATTTATATCTATCAAATTAGGAAGACAGTGAAGGTAGGTATGAATTTCAAATCTAAAACACCTACCATTTATGCAATTTTAATGCTTATTTTTATTATTATTATGTAAGTATAGATTTCAAATCTGAAACACCTACCATTTATGCAATTTTAATGCTTATTTTTATTATTATTATTTTATCAAATTAAAAAGATAATAAAGATAAATAAAAATAAGTATGAATTTCAAATCTAAAACACCCACTATTTATGCAATTTTAGTGCCTATTTTTATTATTATTTGGAGAAAGAGAAATTTTTGAGAAAAATCAATTCCATCCTGAATGGAGGTGCTGATATCGTACAAAGGCATAGAACCTGTCATTTGAAATAGTTAAGTAAAAGCTGAAAAAGTACATGATCGAGGACGAGCATGACAGTCTTCATTTTCACTTGCACGACATTGTAAAGTCCCACTTTCACTTCAGTCCCGGGGTGATTGAGGAATTGAACATAGTGTTTCATTATTCATATAATTTATATAAATATGGATTTGTTGAATAAAATATATTGAAACTTAATTTTTTATAATTTTAATATAAATGGATGTTTTTGAGTTAGGTGGATTTTGTGTAAAATTTTGATTTGTGTTATTTTGAATTGGGTGGATTTTGTGTAAAATCTTGATTTGTGTTATTTAAACTAGTTTTTTGACTATATATATATGGATTCAGTGCTTTGAAAAATCTTAGGACACTTGAATTATGCAAAATTTAACCATCAAACTTACCATTTTAAATTTTGGTTAGATAAAAATAAATCAAAAAACTTTTCAAATTGCCAACTTTGATGCTAGTTTATTCTCGAAACTTAATTATCAACAAAGTACTCTCATGAAATGAGAGGATGAAAATGTCCTAACAGTCCATCATTTGTGCGAGAATAAATTGGCCATGATCACTCGCTTCCTTATTCCCTGGGAAACCCATTGGAATGCCATCATGGACAGAAGGTACATTGGATAGTCCATTGGTAAGAGAAAAATAGTTATAATTTATTTGTTTTTTGTTTTTGAGCAATTGAACATAGTGTTTTATTATTTATATAATATGGGTTTGCTAAACAAACTACTCTGAAATTTTTGAAATTTAATATTTTGTGTATTTTTAGTTTTTTTTTTTTTTTTTAACGTTACTTTTTAGACTTTGTGTGAAGTTTTGATTTGTGTTATTTAAACTGATTTTCTTATATAGATTTAACAGCCTGAAAATTCTCAAAAATATTTCAACTGTGCAGAGTTTACCTAGACTTTGTGTGAAGTTTTGATTTGTGTTATTTAAACTGATTTTCTTATATAGATTCAGCAGCCTGAAAATTCAAAAAAAAATTTCAATTGTGTATTTCAATTGTGCAGAGTTTACCTATCAGACTTTAATTTCAATAAATCGCTACTTTATTTTAAAGCTCTTTTTTATTATTATGTAAATTGCAAGCTTTGATGCTGATTTATTCTCCTAACTTAATTATCAACCGAAGTACTCTCATGGAATATGGAATAACACGATGAAAATGTTTTAGCAGTCCATCATTTGTGCAAGAATAGATAGGCCATGATAGCTCACTTATTCAGTGGGAAAACCATTGGAATGCCATCATGGACAGAAGGTACAGAGAATAGTCTCATGATAAGAGAAAAATAATATAGTTTAATTGTTATATGTTTTTGAAATTTCTGGATAAATTTATAGGAATTTGTTATATATCAGGAATAATTTGATAGAAATGCATTAAAATTATAAATTTAATATATAAATTCGCTCAATATGGGTCTTTCAAAAAAAACTCTGCATCCATTTATAAATTAGGGATTTTTTAAGACTGCACCCCTTTATACATTGGAAAAAAAACAAACAAACAGAATCTTACCAGAAGTTATTTCACTGGATTTCAGCGAAAAACACAAAATACTTAGACAACTTCGAGAGAAATGTGTATCCACCTTGGAGGAGGACAGAAAAGTCCAACATGTATCTGGATTTGGCTTCCCAAAGTCTTCTCATGACAAAATTATCTGCAAAAGATTGGTATGGAAGAGGTACATACGAGGAGACAACCAGTGGTGTATCACGCTTTTTGGTACTCACAAACACTGTAACCTACTCTCTCTTTTTTTTCCAGAGGACAATGTAAGCTACTTGCATCCAATTCAATCTGGCATTTTATTCCACTCGTAATCCTTCTATTGATTTGTCCTTTGGAAATATTCAGCGTTAGTCCATGAGCATACTTTATCCTTTCAGTTTTCTGTCCATATTCAGTTTTTTTGGGATTGGAAGACCTAAGTCATATGAGTCAAAAGCTCAGGGATTTTGTCAATTTTCTGTAGTTTCATTTTGTGTAAAGTACAGCATATAGATCATGGTCTTAGTTGTTACATTTTGATTACTCACCTTTTTGGGTGTATCTGTAGATATATTAAAGAGGTTTTTGAAAATCTTTTGTATGTGTATTTCTTTTTCTTGGAAGGGATGATATCTTTTTTCTGGAAAAATTCAATCTAATGTTTGAAAACATTTTTTTTGGTGGAGTTGTGTCTCAGAAAAAGTAGAAATAGAGTATGATGGAATAGTTTGGATTTTTTAAATTATTAGAAGTTAATTTATAGTGTATTAGATTTTTTGATAATTAAGTTTTTTCACATTTTTTCAGATTAAAATTGTATAAAATTTTGTAAAATTCTTTGAAATCACAAATTTAGATTGTAAACTCTTTACCATCTAAGTGTTTTAAAATTTTCATCCAATTTAAATTATAAAAAAAAAACATTAACCAAAATTTGAACCAAAATCTCAAATAATTAGACCAAGTTTAAATAAACAACTTGGATCCAATTCAATCCCGCACTTATAGCCTGAACATTTTTTGTTGTTTGGGGTTGGCCAAAAGGCAGGAGGAGGGTACGACCGAATGGGGCCTATACAGCCCAAAATAGATAACGGTCTAAAATTTTAGATAATTTCCAGCCAAGTTAAATTTGACTTGTATATAAAATATTAATTATTTTGACTGGTATGTATTAATTGGTTAAATATTGATTATTTTAAAATCTGTATGTTAGTGATGATTTTTATTTAATTTTGATTGGTTGGTAAAAAATTTAACCATATTGGGATATTGGGTATGTTATATAAAACACTAATTTATGGGATAATCACCTATTTTAATGGGTTATTGGGTATGTTATATAAAACACTAATCTATGGAATAATCTCAAATTAAAGGGGTTTTTAAGTTAAGGATCTAACATGAGCGAAGAGGGATCAAATTTTTCCACGTGCAAAGTTTTTTAGAGTGTAAAATACAATGTGTTATTTTCATTATTTAAATTGTATTTTTGAATGCTAAATAGAATTTATAACTTCTTTAGAGTATAAAATACAACGTGTTAATTTTCGTTGTTTAAATTGTATTTTTGAATCCTAAATAGAATACATAGAAGACCAAATAAATGTTTTAACCATAAAAACATAATTTTGCCATGATATATATATATATATATATATATATATATCTCCCAATATAAGAGGGGTGTTAATTTTCGTTGTTTAAATTGTATTTTTGAATGCTAAATATAATATATATAGGACCAAATAAATTTTTTAAACATAAAAACATAATTTTGTCACAAGATATATATATATATATATATATATATATATCCCAGTATGAGAGGGATGTGTAAGTTTGTTCGTCTATTAGTTTCCTTTAAAATAAAAATAAAAGTTAAAAATTATGTTCTAAATAGAAAAATATTGTCAACTATAATAAAGAAAATGAATATGTTGTCAACTAATTAGAAGTAAAAAAAAATGTGTGAGTAAGATGCTTAAATCTTATAATTTGGTTATCGATATAAATATTTTAATATGAATTAATATTGACATACACTTAAAAATATGTTAATAATAAATACCCATTTTAATTTGTGTCATAAAATGTCTCCATGAACTTGTTATTTAAAATATTTAATGTTAATTGTTTATACATTATATATTATTTTTTAAAAATTATATATATATATATATATATATATATATATATATATATATATATATATATAACATTTATTTGATCTTATATATATTCTATTTAGCATTCAAAAATACAATTTAAATAATGAAAATAACACATTGTATTTTACACTCTAAAGAAGTTTGTATTGAAGAAATTTGGTCCTTCTCCGTTCATGTTAGATTCATAATTAAGATGGATCTATGCTGGTATATAAGCAATTGACATTAAAATATTTTACATACATTTTATGACACAAATTAAAATGGTTTTTTAATATTAACATGTTTTAAGTATATGTCAATATTAATTAGTATTAAAATATTCTATCAATAACCAAATTATAAGTTTTTTTACAACATATTCATTATTTTAAAATTATAATCGACATTATTTTTCTAATTAAAACATAAATTTTAACTATACTGGGTTGTAGAATGAGCCTCTCGAGTCAATAATTGACTTTTTTTTATTTTCTTGGTGAAATGGCAATTTTTGGGAAACTAGTGATAGGTCACTTACTTCACAATATACCTTGTTAAAATGTAAAAAAATCATATAACTAACTAAATTATAAGTTTATTTATATTATTATTATTATTATTATTTATTTGTTATTATTTTTAAAACAAATAATATATAAGTCAAGCATACATACATTTAAAAAAAAAAAAACATGTAGATTTAGCCTCACTTTATCATCCAAATTCTCTAAATAGACCTTGTTACATACCATGACCACATGCCTAAGAAACAGTAACTCATTTCATATGAAATTTTTTTAATTAATCAATTTAATTTAAAAAATGACTTCAATCTTTAATTTGTGTAGACTACTAAGAATATTCTATGGAGGTTAAATCTCTACCATCCACCTAATAATTATTGATAATTAAATTAAAATTTTAGAAACTCAGTTCCAAAATAAACATGTCCATCAGCATAAAAATATGTGAACTTACATAAATAGTTAGCATACATAATTTTATCAAATCATTGAAAAAATTATACAACATGTGTAGAATCGCTTCTACAAATCTTTTGCAGAATGAAAAACACAATCCTAATCACATGAACATGAAGAAAGATCAATCACACACAACACAGATAATTTCCGAGGGAAAACTTACAGCTAAAAACCCCACTATCTTCTATTGTATATTCAGCATGGATCATTAAATAATTACATATAAAACTCTTCTCACAAGAGCCCTCCAGTACTTAGCTAATTGTCTCACATTGTCATATGTAAAACTGACCAACACATAGCCAGTTCTCAACCTCTAGACAACCTGTCTTGCTTGCATAATCCCTGATGGTAAATATCCCTAAAAGATAGGAATTCTTGTCTGCCTTGACTGCTCAAGTATCATGGGCACTCCAATGGGTGTTTGGTTGCAAGTGTGCAACCCAATAATCCTACAATTGATAGTCAACCTCCTTTTCACCTAAAACTCAACTGGGTATCCACTGGATCTAACATGCATGCAGCTAATAATAGTAAATCCTCAGTTGCATGTGAGATCATTAATTGTGAATTAATTAATATTTAATTCACTTGATATCTCACTAGTGTATCTTCAGCTACAACTAGCACAAATGAGTTTAACTCACTTAACTGAGTTAAAATGTTTACAACTTGCATTAACTAATGAACCACTGCACTTAAAACTTTGTTACAACTAGAATTACTTTGCATGCCTCACCAACTACCTCTAACTCGAAATCCACTATCTAACTGAATTTATCACTTTCAGTTAACTGATTCAAGTCCACATTGAGAATAGATTAAAATTTAATGTCCATCTTAATTAAGGGATAACCAAAATAGACATGCACCCAAAAATAACACTGTGGGCCCCACTTTACTCTAAGTGCTTAATGCAACCATGTGCTTAATGCACTAGGCGTGGGTGCTTAATTTTCTTGTTGAATCTCAACACTCCCTCTCAACAAGAAAGGGATTATCCTTCACCCCGATCCTGTCTCTATGGTATTCAAATTTTCTCCTGGTGAACCCCTTCATCAGAATATCTACATCATGATCTTCCGTGGGAATGTACTGAAGCAACATTATCCTTCTTTGCACACAATATCTGAGATGATGGTACCAGATATCTAAATGCTTGAACCTATCATGAATCACGGGATTAATAAAGAGTTTAATGCAACTCTGATTATCACAATGAATCACTATCGGATCCATCTAAGAACCAAATAAACCAACCAAGATCTTTCTCATCCAGATAGCCTCACATGCAGCTTGACTTGCTGCCATGTATTTTTCTTCCACTGAACTGAGTGCCACGGATCGTTGCTTTCTGTTGTACCAAGAAACTGTTGTTGATCCAATGCTAAAGATCCCTCCCAATGTGCTCTTTCTGTCCAATGGACTGCTTGCCCAATCTGCATCAGTGAAGCCATGCAGCTTCACTCCCTCTGTCCATCTGTACCATAGACCATACTCTGATGTGCCCCTTGGATATCTAAGTACATGCTTCCTCGCCTTCCAAAAGAGCTTGGTAGGCTTAACCATAGCTTGACTTAGTTGGTTAACTACGTATAAAATGTATGGTCTCGTGTTCACTAGATACATTAGAGAACCCATTAACTGTCGATAGACAGTAGCATTCACTACCTCTCCAGAAGTATCATCCTCTTTCCTCAAATTTCCTGGAAGAGGAGTATCCATGGGTTTGTAGCTCTAAATGTTAAACTTACCCAGTATCTCCTTTGCATACTTGCATTGAGACACAAAAAGTTCACCATCTCGTTTCCATATTTCCAATCTAAGGAAATAATGAAGGAGTCTCATGGCCTTCATTTCAAACTCCCTTGCAAGATCTTCCTTGCATGAGTGTATCAGTTGCTCATCACCAGACAAAATTAGATCATCAACATAAAGAACAATGATCAATAGCTTACCCTCAACCCCAATCTGGTATAGGTTTTCATCTGCTTCACTTTTGGTGAAGCCCAATCCTGTAAAATAGTTGTCTATCCGAGTATACCAAACACGAGGTGCTTGCTTCAGCCCATACAATGCTCTTTTAAGTCTACACACATGCAAATCATTGTTAAAGATATCAAAACCTTCAGGTTGCTCTATGTACATGATCCCATTGAGAAACATAGTTTTCACATCCATTTGATGAATGCACCAACCTATCTGCGCTGAGAGTGCAAGGATGGATCTTATGGAAGAGTACATTGCAATAGGTGCAAAACTCTCATCATAATCTATCCCATCGATCTGTGAGAAACCCCGGGCCAAAAATCTGGCCTTGTATTTCTCCACACTCCCATCAGCAGCTTGTTTTACCTTGTAGATCCATCTCGATCCAACCACTGATTTGTCGACCGGTCTTGGGACTATCTCCCATGCACTATTTTTGACAATGGAGGCATACTCCTCCACCATTGCATCAACCCAAGTTGGTTGTTGCACTACTTCCTGAAAGGAAGATGGTTTATTCATAATAAATTTTCTCATAAGAGCCATGTATCCAGTAAATTGGTCAGGAGACTGTTTCTATCTGCGTTGTGAAGTAGGGGCTCCTACATTTTCTATAGCATCAAGTCTCAATCTATCAGCTTCCGTGGTGCGCCTTCTGTCATTTTTTATGCATGGCTCTGCATGAGTGTTTTCCTCCACTCCATGAACCTCTTCATGTGGCTAATCCACATCTTGAGACTCATCCTTGGGAACCAACAGTTCCTCCTCTGCATGTAGTCTATCTCCCTCTCAAGTGACAACCACATGGATTTCTCCTCATCCAATTTGATATCCCGTCGCACAACAGTAATTTTTTTGTTTGGAAAATACACACGATAATTATGGGCTGTTGCAGTGTACCCCACAGAAATCCCAACCTCAGTTGTTGGTTCCGGCTTCTTCCTAGCATTCTTGGTCACATGCACATAAACAAATGAGCCAAAAATCTTAAAGTGTGAAACATCAGGTTTCTTAGCAGTGAAAGCCTCTTCAAGTGTACTCATGCCAAGTACTCTATGAGGACAACGGTATTGCACGTGTACCGTTGTATTGCATGCTTCCACCCACAGATGCATCAGTAGGCCTTGATCATACAACATCACTCGTGTTGCACCCACAATAGTTTCGTTCTTCCTCTCTGCAACCCCATTCTTCTATGGGTTATGACGCGCTCTAATTTCTCTTCGAATTCCTTATTTGTTGCAGAATTTCTTGAGTTCATTAGAGATGTATTCTCCACCCTTATCGCTCCTAAGAGCCTTCACTTTCTTCCCCGACTCTTTCTCCACCAGTGCCTTAAACTAACAAAAAATAGAGAACGTTTGATCTTTCTTCTGCATGAAGAAGATCCATCACTCATGAGAAAATTCATCAACAAATATTACATAGTACTTATGTTTTTTTGTTGAATAAACAGAGAAAGGACCTTACACGTCTGTGTGAACTCTCTCAAGGATCCCCAAAGCTCGTTTTTCCTTCTCATGAAAGGTTTCCTTTACATATTTTCCCATAGTACATCCCTTGCATGTATTTGGTTTCACAAGTGTACCCCTGGGAAGACCAATAGAAATTTGTTGCATGACTTTCAAGGCTCCATGGTGAAGATGGCCCAATCGCCTGTGCCATAACTTGCCTTCATCCCTGCTCACCACTTGATATGCCTTTCCCATCATTGATACAATACCATCTACCTCCAGCTTGTATATATTCTTAACTCGAATCCCTATTCTCTTGGATTGTCCCACTGTTTTATGTCACAGGAAAGATTTCCGTCACTAAAAAACAACAACATAGCCTCTATCCTCCAACATTGCGACTCAAACCAAATTTTTCTTCAAACCTGGTACATGCATTACCTCTTTTAATTGAAATGGTTTACCTGACTCCCTCTGAAAGGTAATGGTACAAATCCCGGTAGCACTGTACCATTTGTCATCACCCATTTCAATATGCATCTGGAGGTCCTTCTCCTCCAAGTCACTACAAATTTCCTTGTCTCCCATCATGTGAAAGGAAGCACCACTATCCAAATACCACACAGATCCCAATGTACTGGACACCATGCATGCGATCAATGAGAATTCAAGCTCAAATTGCAAGGCAAGGGCTTCACCAGCTACAGATCCTCCAAACTTCTTGTTCTTCTTCTTTTGTGGATAGTTAGTAGCAAAATGTCCATGCTCGTGACAGTGAAAACACTTCATCTTGGACATGTCCCGCTTCTTGCCATTCTTGGACTTGGATTTAGAATGGAATTTCTTCCCCTTCCCCTTTCTCACCTTGGCAGCCAAAGCACAATCCTCTTCATCCTCATTCTTCGATGAAGATCCATCTTTTTTGTTCCGTCTAAACTCCTCCTCCACCAAATCTGACCATATTCATTCCCAATCTGGTAATTTTTCCCTTCCATTGACAGAGTCTTGATAACTGTGCCAACTCTTGGGAAGTCCTAGGAGAGCTAAGCTCACCAAATCATCATCAGTGATTGTTATTCCAACGCTCCCCAGTTCATCCTGACATTGGACAAATTTTGTTAGATATTTTGGAATGGTGTCACCCTTTTCCATCTTCATATTCCTGAGTTTATCTTTGATTGCCAATTTCATATGGTCGCTACTGTTTTGGAATATATTTTTCAAAGCCTTCCACATTGCGTATGGTGTGGATTTCCCATGAAATATTGAGACAATGTGGTCTCATACTCCCTCCAACATGATCTTCCTCGCCTTTTCCACTTTCTTTTGCCATGCATCAAGATTTGTAGCATCTGCATCATCAGGTTTAGGAACATCTTTGTTAATGAATTCCTTCAAGCCATTGTCTTCAAGTACTTCCTCCATCCTGTCCTTCCAAGAAATGTAGTTCGAGTTGTCCTCAAGTGCATACTCTAACCTCAATCCATTGAAAGCCATTTCGATCTTGAATCAGTTGTAGCACCAAGAAAGTCTTTCTGCAAATTTGAATTCTATCCAATCACAAATCAGCTCGTGCTTCACTTCTGCAATTTCCTGTGCTCTGATACCATGTAGAAATTATACAACATGCATGTATATCTTGGATTCACCTGATCTAACAATGTACTAAAGTTAAATACTCAATCACTTCTACAAATATTTTGCAGAATTAAAAACATAATCACTAATCACATGAACATGAAGAAAGATCATTCACACACAACACAGATAATTTCCTGGGGAAAGCTTATAGCTAAAAACCCCACTATCTTATATTCTATATTCAGCATGGATCATGAAACAATTACATACAAAACTCTTCTCACAAGAGCCCTCCAGTACTTAGCTAATTATCTCACACTGTCATATGCAAAAATGACCAAAACATAGCCAATTCTCAACCTCCATATAGCATGCCTTGATTGTGCAATCCCTGATGGTAAATATCCCTAAAAGATATGAATTCTAGCTTGCCTTGACTACGCAAGTATCATGGTCACTCCAATGGGTGTTTTGTTGCATGTGTGCAACCCAATAATCCTACAACTGATAATCAACCTCCCTTTCACCTAGAACTCAACTAGGTCTCCACTAGGTCTGACATGCATGCAACTAATAATAGTAAATCCTCAGTTGCATGTGAGATCACTGATTGTGAATTAATTAATATTTAATTCACTTGATATCTCACTAGTGTATCTTGAGTTACAACTAGTACAACTGATTTTAACTCACTTAACTGAGTTAAACTATTTACAACTTGCATTAACTAATACGCCACTACATTTTGAACTCTGTTACAACTATAATTACTCTGCATGCCTCACCAACTACCTCTAACTCGAAATCGACTAGCTAACTGAATTTATCACTTTCATTTAACTTATTCATGTCCACATTGAGAATAGATTACAATTTTTTTTCCATATTAATTAAGGGATAACAAAAATAGACATGCACCCAAAAATAGCACTGTGGGCCCCACCCTAGTCTGGGTGTTTAATGCAGTAGGCGTGGGTACTGAATTTTCTTGTTGAATATCAACAATCATTAGCTAATTTGATAGCAAGAATGAACATGTTAACTATGTTTGATATTTCTTAAATAATATAAAACATGTACATCTATAATACTCTGGACTATATCCATTTTAACTCTGGATCTACCAAGTTCCTAGAGGGATCAAATTTCTTTTCACTCTAAAAGAGGTTTGCATCTCAAGGGATTTGATCTCTCGGCACTTGGTAGTTCCAAATTTAGGATGGGTCTAGGTTGATTTGATTCCCCTCTTTAAATATGCTATATTCCACTTGAATACCATGGGTTCTCATAAACTGAGAACTCAAAAATTCTAACTTGACCAAGTCAAATTTACTTTAAATACCCAACAAAAATTATATATATATATATATATATATATATATATATATATATATATATATATATTAAAGAAATAGGTATATTTGACATTATAACCTTTTACAACATGTGCCATCATATTTCCATCCTATATCTAAAATTCTCGCCCCATTACATTAAGGATTTTCTTCTGATTGCATACTATTAAAATAAAAACATTTTACCCATAGATAATCCAAAAAAACTCCATTATAGACTGCATATTGACATATATCCAGATAAAATTTAAAATGCATTACATACCCTCCATAGTTGGACCAACCTTGACTTTTTTGTCTTCTACTATGGGCTGCACATGGTTCTCCTTGGATCCTCAACACTAGTGTTGACTTCCTCCCTTTGTTCCACGTTCACCACTATCTTCTAGTTGTCATTGTCTCCCTAGTCGCGCCCTATAACATTTCCTTCCAAACTTCTTCCTAAATTTTCGATCCTTAGTTCAACCATTTCCACAGCTAAATGCAAGTGCTCTTGGTTTAACTCCAACAACCCCAGCCGGTGGGAGAGCAGTTCATTACTTTCTCTATATTCCTTTAGCTACATCTCTGTATTGTGAGATATCAATGAGATTAAAAAGTCCACTGCCCCTACAACCCAAGCCATGTGAACACCAAGCTCCTCACCAACCTCACCCTCGACTCGCTCCATTTCCACCTGAATTTCCTGTAATTGTCGACTCAGCGCAATGAGAAATTGTATCTACTTTCTACTTAATTTCAGGAAATCTAGAAAACTACATATATAATGGTGAATGTCCTGTCCTGATCGTATTCTAGTGGCTCGTCTCTTTGAAGGTTGTTGCCCTCATCAAGGCCACTTGCATCAGCTCGATTATTAACTCAATGCAGAAACTTTGAGATTTGAAACATTGTCCTCCGCCAAACTCATACACGCAAGGATTATGGTTTCGCACATTTGAAATACCTTATCAAATCCTTATTTATCCATCTGTCAAGTGTTGGCTCTAGGATTACGTCACCGCTCCAAGTGTAGAAATTATATACAAGATGCATGTATATATCCAGATTCTCCTGATCTAACAATATTTTATCTTCTTGCTAAATATAGAATCCTTCCACTGTTAATATTTTTCGGAGATTTAAACATTCAATTCCAAACACTTGAAGCAATAAAAACAATCGCACATAACACAATTGTTTAACGGGAAAGCCTGAAGCTGAAAACCCCAACTATCATATATTATGTATCATGGAGATCATGTAACAATCTCATACAAATCTTAGTACATCAAGCTCTCAATACAATCAATGGTCACACACTAATAAGAAGAAATATGCAAATCCATGCACTGATTTCTTGCCACCTAATAGCCTGCCTCCACTACGCAATCCCTGCTAAAGAATAGCTCTGAATGAATTCGAATTACCCTTGCCTTGACTGCGCAATCCTCATTGGCAACTCCAATGTGTGTGTGGTGCAATCAATGCATCACTATAGTCACAACGGATAGTCCATCTTGCCCTTTCACCTATCTCTCCACTGTGTCTCCACTGGAACTGACATGCACTGTAGTTAACTATTGTATTGTTCAGTTGATTAATGAGGTATTATTTATGAATTAATTAACTAATTAATTCACTCCACTCTCACTAGTGTATCATTCAGTTAGACTAGATACAACTAGCTCAACTGAGTTAAACTCCATTAACTGAGTTAAACTGAATAACAAATCCATGAACTACTCTTCCAACTCTATCATAACTTTGCCACTTCAGTTCTATGAACCACTAGTAAACCCTAGGAATTTAATAATTCCTTCAACCCACTAATTTTCCAAATCTATGCACTAAAATTAAGTGCTCCAAGAAAATAAATTGTTGTTTATTGTCGGATTATTATTAAGAGTTAATAATAATCGACTCTTCTATTTTTAGATCGACAATCTTTAAATAGACTTCACCCAATATTATAAAAATAGAATTTCATCTATTTTTTCAACTTGACCAACCATCCACAAATAGCATCCTGCAACTTCTGAAATATGATCACCATGTCTAAAAATAGACATAGTCTAAAAATAAACTTGCGCCAAAAATAGCCTGGGGGCCCACTTAGTGAAGGCGACTCTTTTCACTAAGCTCATGATCTTGTTGAATCTCAACACTCCCTCTCCACAAGATAGGGATTATCCTTCACCCCGATCCTGCCACTATGGTATTCGAATTTTCTCCTAGTGAGTGCCTTCGTCAGAATATCTGCATCCTAATCTTCCGTAGGAATGTACTGAAGCAACATGATCTTCTGCTGCACACAATCTCTGATATGATGATACCAGATATCAATATGTTTAGATATATCATGAAACACAGTATTAATCGAGAGTTTAATGCAACTCTGATTATCACAATGTATCACTGTAGGATCTAAATGTGAACCGAACAAACCGACCAGGATCTTCCTCATCCATATAGCCTCACATGCAGCTTGAATTGCTGCCATGTATTCTACTTCTGCTAAACTGAGTGCCACAGATATTTTTTTCCTGCTGTACCAAGAAAATTTCGTAGATCCAATACTGAAAATCCCTCTTGATGTGCTCTTTCTGTCTGTTGGGTTGCCTGCCCAATCTTCATCCGTGAAGCCATGCAACTTCAACTCATCCGTCTGTCTATACCATAAGCCATACTCAGATGTTCCCATGAGATACCTCAGGACATGCTTGCCTGCCTTCCAAAAGAGCTCGGTAGGCTTAAGCATCGCTTGTGAAAGCTGGTTCACCACATAGCATATGTCCGGTCTTGTATTAAATAAATACATGAGCGAACCCACCAATTGTCGATAAACAGTGGCATCCACTACCTCTGCCGATGTAGCATCCTCTTTACTCCAATTTCCTGCAAGAGGAGTGTCGATAGGCTTGCAGCCTTGCATGTGAAACTTCTCCAGTATCTCCTGGGCATACTTGCCTTGAGACACAAACATTTCACCCTCCCACTACCATATTTACAATCTAAGGAAATAATGAAGGAGGTCGAAATACTTCATCTCAAACTCCTTTGCAAGATTTGCCTTGCATGAGTGTATCAAATGCTCATCACCCGTTAGTATTAAATCATCAACATAAAGAACAATGATTAAAAGCTTACCCTCCACCACAATTTGGTACAGGTTTGCATCCGCCTCACTCTTGGTGAAGCCAATTCCAGTGAAATAGTTGTCGATTCGTGTGTACCAAGCACGTGGTAATTGCTTCAGCCCATACAACGCTCTTTTGAGCCTGCACACATGTGACTCGCTGTTGTAGATCTCAAATCCTTCAAGTTGCTTAATGTACACCTCTTCCTCAATGATCCCATTAAGGAACGCACTATTCACATCCATCTAATGAATGTGCCAACCCATCTACGCCGAGAGAGAAAGGATGGTCCTTATGGAAGAATATCGTGCGACAGGTGCAAAGGTTTCTTCATAATCAATCCCCTCGATCTGTGAGAAGCCCTGGGCAACAAATCTTTCCTTATACTACTCGACGCTCCCATCAGCGGCTTGCTTTACCTTGTAGATCCATCTTGATCCTACAACTGATTTTCCCACTGGCCTTGGAACAATCTCCCAAGCATTGTTTCTGAAAATGGATTCATACTCCTCCACCATGGAATCTAACCATGTGGGCTCCTACACTACTTCTTCAAAAGAAGATGGCTCAATCACGATACACTTGCTCATAAGAGCCATGTATCTAGTAAATCGGTCAGGTGTTTATCTCTGTCTGCACTGTGATGTAGGGACTCCTACATTCTGTGCCGCATCAAGCTTCAGTCTCTCAGCTTCTATGGTACGCTTTATGCCTTTTCTGATGTTTGGTTTTGCATGAGTGGACTCCTCCACTCCATGAATCTCCTCTTGTGGTTGATCCACATCTTGAGGCTCATCTTTTGGAACAAGCAGTTCCTTCACTGCATGAAATTCTAGCTCCCTCTCAAGCATAGCTTGTGCAAAACCCACGATCATTCTGTTCTTCCTCTCCGTGACCCCATTCTGCTGTGGGTTATGAGGCACTATGAGTTCTCTTCGAATTCCTTCTTTGCTACAGAATTCTTTGAATTCGCCCGAGATGTATTCACCACCATTATCGCTCCGTAGAGCTTTCACTTGCTTCCCCACTCCTTCTCCACCAATGTTTTAAACTCATATAACTTTGAGAATGTTTCGCTTTTATTCTACATGAAGAAGATCCAGAATCTACGAGAATATTCATCAAAAAATACAACATAATACATGTGTTTTTTTGTTGAAGCAATTGAGAAAGGTCCACACATGTTTGTGTGAATTCTCTCTAGGATCACCGAAGCACGGTTCTCCTTCTCATGAAAGGTGGTCTTCAAAAACTTACCCATAGTACATCCCTTGCACTGATCTGACTGTGCAAGAGTACCCTTGGGAAGTCCAGTAGAAATCTACTGCAAAATATTCAAAGTGCCATAGTGACGTGGCCCAATCTCCTGTGCCATAATTCGCCCTCATCCCGGCTCACCACTTCTTCTGCTTTTCCCACCATTGCAACACAGACATCTACCTCTATCTTGTAGAGATTCTTAACTGGAATCCATATCCTCTTGGTTTTACCCGTTGTTTTATGTCGCAGGAAAGCTTTTCCATCGCTAAAAACAATGTCATAACCTTTGTCTTCCAACATTGCGACCGAGACCAAGTTCTTCTTCAGACCTGGAACATGCATAACATCTTTCAACAAGAATGGATTACCGGACTCCCTCTCAAAGGTAATGGTCCCAATGCCGATCACATTGTATCTACCATCGTCACCCATATCTATATGCATTTGAAGGTCCTTCTCCTCTAAGTCACTAAACAACTCCTTGTCTCCCGTCATATGGAAAGACGCACCACTATCAAGATACCACACCGATCCCATATAGCTTGAAACCAAGCATGCGATCAAAGAGAAATCAAGTTCAAATTGTGAGGCTAAGGCCTCTCCAGCTGCAGCTCCATCAACCTTCTTGTTCTTTTCTTCTGTGGGCAGTTAATGGTGAATTGCCCATGTTCGTGATAGTGAAAACACTTCACTTTGGACAAATCCTGCTTCTTGCCTTTAGCATCAGATTTTGAAGTAAATTTCTTCCCCTTCCCTTTCCTTGCTTTGGAAGCCAAAGCCCAATTCTCTTCATCTTCATTCTACGATGAAGATCCATCCCTGATACCTCGCCTTATCTTCTCCTGCACAAGATCCGACCAAAGTCGCTCCCATCCTGGCAGTTTCTCCCGTCCATTAACAAAGTCTTTGTAGCTATGCCAACTCTTCAGAAGCCCAAGGAGAGCCAAGCTCACCAAATCTTCATCATAAACAGTAATCCCCACACTTCCCAGTTCATCTCTACAGTGGACAAACTTCGTGAGATATTTTGGAATATTGTCGCCCTTCTCCATTTTTTTTTTTCTGAGCTTATCTTTCAGCGCCAACTTCCTCTAGTCGTTGCTACTTTGGAAAAAATATGTCAAAGCCTTCCACATTGAAAATGGAGTGGCCTTCCCGTGAAGGCTGGACACAATATGGTCCTTCACACCTTCCAACAGAATTCTTCTTGTCTTTGCTATCTTCTTTTTCCATGCATCAATTAATGCAGCATTGCTAGATCTCGGCTTAGGAACATCGCTATCGATGAACTCCTTCAGTCCATTATCCTCCAGCACCACCTCCATCCTATCCTTCCAGGCTATGTAATTCGAGCTGCCATCAAGAGCATATTCCAATCACAACCCATTGAAAGACATTTCAATGTATACTCAACTTCTGCACCAAGAATTTTATGAAGCAAATTCGAATTGTCCACCAGCACAAACTCAGCAATTCTTCACAATTGCAATCTTCAAGAATTAACACTGCTCGATACCATGTAGAAATTATATACAAGATGCATGTATATATCCATATTCTCCTGATCTAACAATATTTTATCTTCTTGCTAAATACAGAATCCTTCCACTGTTAATCTTTTGCAGAAATTTAAACATTCAATTGCAAACACATGAAGCAATAAAAGCAATCACACATAACACAGTTGTTTAACGGGAAAGCTTGAAGCTGAAAACCCCAACTATCATATATTATGTATCATGGAGATCATGTAACAATCTCATACAAATATTAGTACATCAAGCTCTCAGTACAATCAATCTTCACACACTAATCAGAAGAAATCTGCAAATCCATGCACTGATATCTTGCCACCTGATAGCCTGCCTCCACTGCGTAATCCCTGCTGAAGAATAGCTCTGAATGAATTTGAATTACCCTTGCCTTAACTGCGCAATCCTCATTGGAAACTCCAATGTGTGTGTGGTGCAATCAATGCATCACTATAGTCATAACGGATTGTCCATCTTGCCCTTCACCTATCTCTCCACTGGGTCTCCACTGGAACTGACATGCACTGTAGTTAACTGCTGTATTGTTCAGTTGATTAATGCGTTATTATTTTTGAATTAATTAACTAATTAATTCACTCCACTCCACTAGTGTATCATTCAGTTATACTAGATACAACTAGCTCAACTGAGTTTAACTCCATTAAGTGAGTTAAACTGAATAATAACTCCATGAACTACTCTTCCAAATCTGTCATAACTTTTCCACTTCAGTTTTAACTGAGTGCTCCATGCATGAACCACCAGTAAACCCCAGGAATTGCGTAATTCCTTCAGCCCACTAATTTTCCAAATCTGTGCACTAAAATTAAGTGCTCCAAGAAAATAAGTTGTTGTTTATTGTCAGATTATTATTAAGAGCTAATAATAATCGACACTTCTATTTTTAGATCGACGATATATAAATAGACTTCGCCCAATATTCTAAAACTATAATTTCATCTATTTTTAGAATTTGACCAACCATCCACAAATAGAATCCTACAACTTCTGAAATATGATCACCATGTCTAAAAATAGACATAGTCTAACAATAGGCTTGCACCAAAAATAGCCTGCGGGCCCACTTAGTGAAGGTGAATCTTTTCACTAAGCTCATCATCTTGTTGAATCTCAACACTAAGTGGCCATGAAAACATAATTATTCATATTGTTATGAAAACTCCCTTGGAATATAATTAGTGTGAAAATTGATTTGGAAGGATCCTGTATTAAAACCAACATTTGGTCCCTACTCCCGAGCTTAGTGTGCCTCGTAATCACCATTAATTTTGACAACATGTTCAACATTAGGGAAGTGGTTTTAATATTATTCCCTCATCGAGATCAACTTCTTCATTCAGGTGCCTTTTGATATTATTAAAATATATGGAATCAAATTGTTCGATTAATAACTTGATCCTATTGAAGATCGTAGGGAGCCATGGGCATTTTTTTCTAGCGACACTTAATTACTTGTTGACTAGTGATCTTAGAGTCCCCAAAAACCTTTAAATGTCGAACTAAGCACGATGATACTAATTTTAATACTTGCCATAAAGCCATATATTCTACTTGATTATTGATCTTCACTCTTAGTCCCCAAGAAAATTTCAACTCTCTTTCTTCGTCGAGGTGGAGAACAACTCCTCCCATTCCTACCTCCCCGTACCCGCAAAAAAAAATGTAGAATTTTTATTTATTATATATTTTGACAAGTCAAAATTTTTACAAGACACACAATTACTTAGTTGAACTATATTTTATAATCGAGTTAGAATTTAAAAAAAAAAAAAAAAACTATTAATAAAATAAAACATAAAATCTATATTAATAGAAAATTGATTTTATATGTACAATAAAACCATTAATAAATTAAAGGTTTGGTAAACTTCGATAGACATTAATAAACATCAAAACACTTACCCAACTTTATCATAGATAGACTTTGTTACAATATCACGACTTATCTATACCACAAGCCTAAAAGTCATAACTCACTTCATATCACGCTTATTCATACCATATATATATACCACAAGCCTAAAAATCATAACTCACTTTATATCACACTTATTCATACCATATATATATATATATTGTTGAAAAGTCAACAAGAAATGTGTGTCTAATTTAATTTTCCCTTAATTAAATTGGACAATAAATTGTAATCTTATATCATAATCACTTGTAATAGTTAACTGAGTGTGATAAACTCAATTAGCTCATGGAATTAAATTTGATGGTGGTTGGTGAGACATGTATAGTGATTTTATTTGTTTTTGAGTCCAAGTTGCAGTTAGTGCATTAGATTAATGCATGAGAAATCAGTTAACTCAATTAATTGAGTTAAAATTAGTTTAACTAGTTGTAACTTATTGTTGCACTAATGAGAAGTCAAGTGAATTAAATCAGATTTAATTCACATGCAGTGATCTATCAAGTGACTGATGATTTACTATTAATAGCTGCATGCATGTCAGTTCTGATGAAGACCCAGTTGAGACAGAGGTTAAAGTGATGTTAACTATCAGTTGTATTATTAGAAACTGTTTGCATGCAGTAATACACCCATAGGATTTCCCATGAGAATTGTGCAATCAAGGAAGGCTAATTATCCCAATTAATAGGGATTAATTTCCTAGGGATTACGCAAGCAAGGCATGCTAAGCAGAGGTTGAAAATTGGCTAAGTGTTGGCTGGTTTTGTCCAGATCAATGTGAGACAGTTGTGAGAGTGCAACAGACTCTTGTGAGAAGAGTGCATTGTAATTGTTTCATGATTCCTTGGTTGAATATACAATACAAGATAGAGGGGTTTTGAGCGGCAAGCTTTCCCCGGGAAAATATCTATGTTGTGGATTGATTTTCTTCTTTATTTTACTTGTTGAGATTCGTGATCGTGTTTATTTTCCGCAATTAATTTGTAGAAGGATTCTATATCTTTCTTTAGCATATCACATGATCAAATTGAATACATTGGTATACATATTGTTTGTATAATTCCTACATGGTATCAAAGTGCAGGAAATCACTATAGTGGAAAAGAAATTGAGTTTGTATGGAATAACATTCGAATTTGCAAAAATGTTCTTTGGTGCGATAGGTGGATCAAGATGGCTTTCAATGGGTTAGGATTGGAATATGCACTCGAGGGAAGTTCTAATTATATTTCATGGAAAGATGTAATGGAGATAGTTCTGTAAGACAACAGGTTGAAAGAATTCATTGATAATGAGATTCTGAAGCCCACAGCACCATATGTCGCTCTTCTTGATGCTTGGAAAAAGAAGGTTGCAAAGGTGAGGAGGATCTTATTATAGGGAATTCAAGACCAAATTTTCTTGAGTATCCATGGAAAATTGACTCCATATGAAATGTGGAAGGCTTTGAAAGATCTGTTTCAGAGTAGCAGTGACCATAGAAAATTGGCACTAAAGGACAAGCTTAAGAAAATAAAAATGGAGAAAGGCGACACTATTCTGAAATATTTAACCAAGTTCATCCAATGTTGAGACGAGCTTGGGAGTGTCAGGATTACTGTAGCAAATGATGACTTGGTGAGCCTAGCTCTTCTAGGAATTCCCAAGAGTTGGCATAGTTAGCAGGACTCTATCAATGGGAGGGAGAAGCTACCAGATTGGGAGTGACTTTGGTCAAATTTGGTACAAGAAGAATTCATGCGGAATACCAAGGATGGATCCTCATCCAAGGCTAATTATGAGGAAAATTGTGCCTTGGCTGGTAAGGCAAAGAAGGGGAAGGGAAATAAATCCTATTCCAAATCTGAGACCGACAAAGAAGGCAAGAAGAGTGACATGTCCAGATTGAAATGTTTTCACTATCATAAGCATGGAAATTATTCCACTAATTGTCCACAGAAGAAGAATAACAACAAGAATTCTTCGGGATCTACAATGGGTGAGGCTTTGGCCTCGAAATTTGAGTTGGAATTCTCACTCATCGCATGCATGGTGTCTATTATGATGGGATCAATGTGGTACTCGTATATTGGTGCATCTTTCCACATGACGGGAGACAAAGAACATTTTAGTAGTTTGGAGGAAAAGGATCTCCAGATGCATATTGAAATGGGTGATGACAGGAGATATAGCTCTACCATGATTAGTATAGTTACTTTCCAGAGAGAGTCAGGTAAACCCTTCTTATTAAAATATGTCATGTATGTACCAAGCTTGAAAAAGAATTTAGTTTCAGTTGCTATGTTGGAGGATAGAGGATATGATGTGGTTTTCAGTGAAGGGAAAGAATTCCTTCGTCACAAAGCCATAGGACAAGTTAAGAAGATTGGGATTCGTGTGAATAATCTCTACAAACTTGATGTAGATGGTTGCGCAGCATTGATGGGTAAAGCAAACAAAGTGGTGAGTTGGGATGAGGGTGAGTTATGGCACAGGAGATTGGTCCATCTACACCACAGTGCTTTGAAGGTCATGAAGAAAATTTATATGAGGCTTCCAAAGGGTACACTTGCACAGATAAACACATGCAAGGGATGTACCATGGGGAAGTATGCAAAGGCCACTTTTCACGAGAAGGAGAACTAAGAAACTAAAATCCTTGAGAGAGTTCACTCAGATGTGTGTGGACCATTCTCAATAGCTTATACAGCAAAGAACATGTTTTTTGTGATTTTTTTTGATGATTTTTCTAGAAAGTGTTGGATCTACTTCATGCGAAGAAAGATCAGACGTTCTCAAAATTTTGTGAGTTCAAAGCACTAGTTGAGAAATATACAGGGAAGCATGTGAAGGCTCTAAGGAGTGACAATGGTGGTGAGTACATCTCCAATGAATTCAAGAACTTTTGTAGCAAAAAAGGAATTCAGAGAGATTTTATTGCACCTCATAACCCACAACAGAATGGGGTCACAGAAAGAAAGAATAGAACATTTGTGGGTGTGGCATGAGTGATGCTACATGATCAGGGCCTACCATTGCATCTGTGGGAAGATGCATGCAACATAACAGTATTTGTGTAGAACCATTGTCCTCATCGAATACTTGGCATGAGTACACCAGAGGAGGCTTTTTATGGTAAGAAACCTAATGTTTCATATTTTAAAATTTGTGGCTCATATTTCTATTTTCATGCGACCAGATATTCCAGAAAGAAGCTAGAACCAATAGCTGATATTGGGATATTTGTGGGGTACACTGATACTCCCCACAACTATCGGGCGTATTTTCTGAACAACAGGATGACTGTTGTGAGACGGGATATAAAATTTGATGAGGAGAAAGCCATGTGATTGTCCCTTGAGAGGGAGCTTGATTTTCATGCAGATGAGGAACTCTTGGTTCCAAAGGATGAACCTCAAGATATGGAGCAGCCACATGCGAAGGATCATGGAGTGGTAGAAACCACTTGTTATCACTAGAAAATCGGACAAGCAATGATGACATTATTAAATGTTAGGTAGAAGAATTTACAGGACTAAGGCACATTAGAGAATATGAAGTATTTAAAAATCTATAAGTTCTAAGAGGAAAATAAAATTTTGCACTGAAGGAACCAGCAAAATGCGCCTTTGCGCGCACTTTTCTTCGATAAGCGCGACTTTCCCTGAAAAAATCGCGTGGTCCTAAGAGTGGCGAAAGTCACTTTCCAGGACCACAAAGCACACTCCAGGACATTGATCCCACACTTGAGGCTGCCTAAGGATAGCTGCCCAGGCCTCCTTAGGACCTCAAGGGAGCACACAATGGAATAAATGTGGCACACAATGGAATCACCCTCCTCTCTTGGGTCACCATCCATCAATGTACCAAGAGAGGGAAGGAGAGTTTTAATTCTCCTATAAAAGGCCACCAAGAGATGAACAATATGAGAACACATTTTTATGGTGGCCATAATTGCCCCAAGCAATCCAACAGTGTGTGATCCAGAGCAAAGATAGAGGGGACTCATTTTTTGGCCATCCAACAACTCCAGTTCACCAGAGTAGAGAGAGGGAGACTTTGCACCAAGGTAGTTTGGAATTAAAGACATCCTTGCATCGAGACTTAGAACTCCCTAGTTCTAAGGGCCCATTGGCAAGTGGGTAAAAGTTTCATCCTTCATTCTTACTAGCACTCAATAAGAGGGGACGTAAGCACCACCGTTTGGATTATTGAAGTTGTTTGACTCTATTTAGAGCTTTTGTATTATTTGTTTTAGTTTAGTTTTATTTTTGAATATGCATGCTATTTCACTATTTAGTATTTTTATGTCTTAGCACGTTCCTTAACTTGCTTGACTCCCATTATTTTCTGCCTATGACAAAGAACTTAAGAGGGAAAAACAACTCCTCTTAAGTCGATTTGATTTGGTACATTCATGCACTAAACACACACACAGGATTGGCGATTCCACTATCTTTTATTTCCAAGTTTATGTGGTTGTGCATTTTTGCAGAGACCTCTTTATTTGTTGTGGAGTTGGGCTGGAACTGCCCCTTTTCTCTCCTTCACTGCTTGATTCACCCTCAGTGATATGTTGAAGCTGAAGAGCTCCCAAAAATTTCTTTGTAGGAAAATTGCGCCGATTTTTCATAAACATACGCGCCCCAGTGCATGCGTTCAGCAATGACCTACGCACAGCCTTCGCGCCTGTCTCAACCTTTTGCGCACGGAAACCAAAAGTAGTATTTTTCTACTATTTCCATTTATTTCTTGCTTGTAAAATGACTGGAAGCCCATAATAAATCTGCCAGCACTGGTTGAGGTGTCCTGAAACTTGTTAAAGCTCACTTTTAGCTATGTTTTAGTAGTTTAGCTGTTAGTTTTATTTCAAGTTGATTTTCACAAAATAAACACATAGTTTAGGTAGGAGGAAAATTAACTTGCATTCTGAAATAACTTATGTTTTGCAAATTTAGGCACCAATAAACACTTAGTTAAATAGCCAAAGTAAGTGGCCCAAGCCCACGCATGCTTAGCTAAAACTTTTTCATTTTTCTAGTGCAAAAGTCATTAGTTTAGTTCAATTTTTGCACTAGGATTTAAGATCGGGATCGAATTGTTTGTAGAGAGCAAGTAATCTTTGCTACCTTTGCACCTTCGGGTGAACCTAGGCAAGCATATGAACACTCTCTATTGATAACTCATCATCTCCCTATAGTTGATCATTTATATTAACTAGGAAAAATTGGAAGCGACCCACATCTGCACATGTTTTTCTTTTAAGCAAGGAACAACCAAACATAGTTTAAATGGGGGATTTTGAAAGGATCACCATATATCCACATGTTCAAACGATGTGCTTTTTCACCTTTTTTTCACACACATTCACACCCTAAGTAAATTAAATACACCTAAAACTAACTTAACCAAACTCACTAAACTCTCCCCATAGGGGCCACAAGAGAATTTATAAGTTTAAGTTAGAACCAAGGGGGTAGGCACCTAGTAAGCCGCCTTGGTCAATCTACATATTGAAACATAGAATTTGATTGTTTATGGAACTTTCAAATCCATCTGTCCACCCATGGCAAAGAAAACTCGAGCGCATTAGAGACCCGATTAAGAGGGGGTTAGGCTTAGGCCCAGTGCGTGTGGTATTATTCGAGGTTACCTGACCCGTCTAATACTCGGTACTGGTATCTGAATTACCAAGAATCCCAAGACTCGAATTCTCATGTGGGACGACACTACTTAGTGGCAAAAATTAAGGCATTCTTCCCTATAGGTGACGGTGCAGGCAGCACTAGATCCTCTACCCTTACCTTGGTTGATTTTCTTCGGTTAACTGGGGGTGTCGCTAGTTCTTTCGGGACATTGTGCCATCATTCGCAAGATATCTTCTCAAGGCCCAGTTACATTTGGGTGTATGAGGATGATTAGGTCTTCTAGGATTTGAGTATCATATGCAAACAAAAAAAAACCATTTTTTTTCATTGACTGATCACATAGGATTAATCTAAAGGGAAATTTTATCTTTTATTTTCACTTTGTTTTATGTATGCGATCAGATTTTTGCTTTGATTATAATCTATATCCTCTCAAATATTTCCAAAACCATACCTAGTTGACGCTAGAATGGACCCAACAGGACTTCATCGATCTAGACGTCTTTTGGACCTCCCCCCATTACCGAGAGGGGTTTCAGGTCTTTCGCCATTTAGGTGTCAAAGACGGAACAGTGCCACCCTTATTGGTTCATCCTTTATTGGGGCAACATTAGCTGGGAACCCTAGTCGGTCACCCAATGCCACGCCGATGAACACCTCCACAGGGTCACCACTTACCACTCCCCCCACAACCCCGAGGGGGCAGAGGAGTGCTACCCATTCGGGAAGCCAGGTGAACACACAGCAGGGTACGTCACAAAAAAACCCTATTCCTAACTAGAACATTGTGTTTTCACAAGTTGCAATGGCTACAAACTCACCGTCACCTTTCCTAGCTTCGTTAAATCTACTAGATTTAACCAAGTTGACAAACGAACCCATTGCACACAACCCTACATGGCCTCCCATGCCCACGAAGCTCCCTTCGGACATTCCAAAATTCAAAAGGAAGCAAGCAGAATACCCCAGAAATCATGTTATGACTTTCCACTTTTGGTGTTCATAGAACAACATCATTGATGATATAATTCGACTAAGACTATTTGAACGCACCCTAACCAGAATAGTCGCGAAATGGTATGTGGAGCAACCCTCTGCTACACATGGAACCTTTAGCACCCTTGCTACTGCATCTGGACCTATTTTCAGTTACCCATCCACCACGACTCTGGAATGGAATTAATGACCCACTTTAGGCAAACACTCATCGTCCATATCTCGGACCATCTCCACGAATGGTAGCAGCGTCGTAGTTTGTGCAAAGCTAAACTCAACGATCGAGTTCTATTAGACCTGTTCCTTAAAACTCTCACTGTATAGATTTAAAAGGATGTGGTGCAACAAAAGCCCATATCTGAAGAGGACACCATCAGTAAATCTCAATAGCTCGAGTTAATCTATCCGCAGTCAGGGTATATTTACAATATCCTGCCTAATGCCCCGCGCCTGCAAATTTACAAAGAATTTCCAGGCGTGCCA
Source organism: Pinus albicaulis (assembly GCA_034641835.2). Taxonomy (NCBI): domain Eukaryota; kingdom Viridiplantae; phylum Streptophyta; class Pinopsida; order Pinales; family Pinaceae; genus Pinus; species Pinus albicaulis. The sequence goes on along the minus strand of CM076577.1, from coordinate 1,229,444,932 downwards.
AACTCTGCAAATGGTTTAATTGGGGCATTGACCCAAAATCACATAAGCAACATCGTTCCATATCCTGGTTACGCATATGATTCTACCCAGAACATACCGCAACACGGCTATCAAAGTCATCCCGTGCCTCTGCAAAATTTGACCAATAGGGCGTCATCGTACCACCATCAGCATGGAGGACCTTACCCTCCAGCTCAAGGGACCCAATATGCAGCTAGACATGTTGATGGAAGGGTTTCCCCCCAACATCCATTTATAACCAGGTACAAGGACCACAATATGCCTAGTCCCTAGCATAAAACCCACCCATGCATAATAATGCACAGGTGAACTTTATGCAACCTTCCCAAGCCCAACCATACAATCAGGAGAATCCAAATTATCCTCCTAACGCGACTTATAAAAAAGGAAAAAACAAGCCTAAATGAAATCCTGGACAGGGGGGTAACAATCAACAACGCCCTTCGTGATCTTAGGCTAGAAGAAACTCCAATCTAAATCAAAACCATGAACCAAGAAACCCCCAAAGGTAGAACAAGAGGGCAAGTCTCCGGCCAATCCACTCTTGTTCGATCTGTGGTGAGTATGGCCATTACACTCCCCACTATCCTGACCTCCCTGAGTTGAATAAGTTTCAGAGTAACCATGGACAAGGGGGATCCTCTCAGCAGACAATAGTCATGCAGGAACCTTCCCCCCATCAAGGGACAGTTAGCATGCAGCAACAAACTCCCAACGATTCCGGAAAAAACAGAAATGAAATCTACATGAATAGCAAAGAAATGTTCTCTCATACACAGAACTGAAATTACAATACCCCACCAAACACCAATTCGTCAGGGGCCAGTACAAGTGCACCAACAACACCTTTGACCATATCAAAGATGCCTATTGGACCTTTGCCCAAAATGGCTAAGGGACCAACTAGGCGGGCAGGTAACCATTCCAAAGTAGCCCATAACTATAGCATTGTGGATGATCTAGCTCAATCTCCTGCCACTATGTTAGCTTTGGAAGTGTTGGAGTGTGTTTTGTGCACGTATGTACGAAATCACACCAACTTAAGGGGTGTGGTCTACCCACTTAAGTTATTGGTAACAAGTAGAAAAATAAGTGGAGTCAAGCAAGTTAGTGGAACAAACTATAATCATAAGCATAGTAGATAGAGAAATAGCATGCATATATAAACTAAAACAAAAATAAAAACTAAAAAAATAAACATGAGCTCTGAAAAGAGTCAAACGACAAAAATAATATGAACAGTGCCTCTAGGCCCCTCTTATTGAGCGCTAGTAGTAATAAGAGAGAAACTTTACCCTCTTGCCAAAGGGCCCCTAGAACATGGGTTCTAAGTCCTGATGCGAGGATGTTTTTAACCCAAGCTTGCCTCGGTGCAGTCTCCCTCTCTCTCTACTGTGTTGGACTGAAATTGTTGGATGGCCAACAATTGAGTCCCCTCTATCTTCAGCTCTGAATCACACACTTCTAGTAATTATTGGGAAATTATGGCCAGCATAACAATATGTTCACAATTTCTTCATCTCATGGTGGCCTTATATAGGAGATTTCAAATCCTCCCTTCCCTCTCTTGGTACATTGTGGATGGTGACCCAAAAGAGGGGTATGATTCATTTGTGTACTCCAAATATTCCATTGTGTGCTCACTTGGTGTCTAAGGAGGCATTAGTGGTTGTCCTTAGGTGGCTTTAAGTGAGGTATCACTTGTCCTTTACTTTGTGTGGTCCCAGAAAGTGACATTTTTCCATTCTCAGGATTGCGTGCATTTCTGGCCATAAGGCGCGCAAAGGCAGTCTTCACGAAGGATTATGCACGCAAAGAGCATTTAGGAATTGTTCAAATTTGATTTTCCTCAAACCTTAGAGATTTTTAAATACTTTCCAGATTTTGTAATGTCTTCCAGCCCTGTAAATCCTTCTACTTGACATTAGATAATGTCGTCTTCCATTTTACTATTTTCCAGTGTTAACAGTTTCCCCCTAATGTGTGAGGTCTAGGAAGAACTGTATAGCTGAAATACATTATAGTTTCTTTTCTATATATCGTGCGTAGCTTGGAATTTAAAACACCCTGCACCGGTTCCAAGAATGACCATGTCCTAAGGGACCCCTGTAAGCAAATATAATACAATACATATAAAATTTTCTACGAGGCTGGCATGTACCATGCTCGTGATGTTATGGCTAGTTAAAAAAAAATATTTGACAGATATATGTTTTGTCTGTATCACTGATATGGTAGTGATCTGGTGGTTGCTGATGACGACTGCTGATGCCCTTAGGGGTGTTTTGTCTTTGAAAATAGGTGGAATATGGTACCCATATGCGTAAACTCAGTATGGAATATAACTGCACATTGTACGCATTGGTGTTGGCAAGGACCTTCTCATGTAAGAATTGTTGAAAGATATGCTTATGGAGGCACAGGTCTTTGACAAATTTGATCAAAGTGCAATGGTTGTAAGGTACGATACCATCTTGACATGAAAGCTTTTGTTGTAGTCAAATGTCAGGTGGATCGATGACATCTATGGGAAATGATGTCTCCCATAGTGCCACCCGAGGATTCCCCTTTTATGGGGAGGGGTAATCCAAGGTACCACTTCCTTTTTGGAGAATAGGTGTCGAAGTCAACAAAAAGGAAGCCTCAACCGAAAGAGGGGTCGCTGACCTGAGGGATTGGGGACCTAGATGTGATGGGTTTAACATAGGCATGTTGGCGAGGGAGACTGAAAACTGATGATGGGGATTCAGTGGCCCATGGTCAGAGTATACTAAGCAGCTTGGCCGCAGTCATACTTATTTCTGATGGGGAAATCCCTGGAGTCGGTAGGACTTCCACGGCGGATATAAACGACTATGAATGTCATGGTGGATTTTGCGTGAGGGCGTAATACTTTGACCAAGGGTTTTTAGGGACTGCTGCCATGGGAGAAAAAGATGGATGCGAGAGTGAAGGACGTAGTGCACCGTTCGGGGTCATTGTACACTTACCAAAAGAATAAAATAATGGGGTTTCGTTTGTACAGAACATAGAGACAAGTACCCAAAAACATGAAAGTGTTTGCTCACTGATGTTGTGAGGAAGGTGTTTTGCTGAGGGTGGGGGTCCTATTGGTTGGTCTCATGTGCGGGGTTGATGAAGCGGATGAGAAATTATTGCAGATGGGATTATCCTAGTGGAGGTATGGTGGGCCAAATGTGAGGAGTGGTAATGCGCTTTTGATCTGCTTGTACAACCTGGTCGTCTAGGAAGGGGATTTTAGCTTGTATGGTAAACTTGTCTTTATGCATGGTGAATGGATGGGCATGAGGTGCTTCCCAGACTAAAGTGATATGGACATGGCGTCACTTTTTTTGTGATATATGGTCTACTGTGGGTGACAAGCACCATGGAGGGGAGGCTTTATTGACCAGCGAGGATGTTTATCATGTGCAAGGAGAGGTGATGATAAACACAGACGGATGTGAGGACCCTATAGTTGATTTCTGATGGAGAAATGATGTCAAGATATGTAGAGTTGATTGGGACTCTATCATGTTGGGGGTAGAATGATACCTGCTCTAGAACTTTCAGTAGATGGCGTTGTGGATGGTTTGCGAGCTTTTCCTGCAAAAACAACTACCTCAAGTGAAAGCATATTCTTTATCAAATATTATTGAAAGTCATGAGTTTTTTTTAAAAAGAAGATGAGAGAGGGCATACCTGTTGGCGCTGAAAAAATAATTTTTTGGGAGTGCAATTGTGTGGCATCACCTCTGTTAATCATGGAGTGTTGGTTGCGATGCAACTTACGGTTTAGAGAATGGACCTTCTGATCTCTCATTATGGTCCTCCCTAGTTTTTGAAAAGGGCAATATATAGGTGAATATGGCCCTAATTCAATTCATTTGTACTTGCTGAGTTTTTGAGAGGTCAGAGGCTTCTGTGTAGCAGCTCTTTTCATTGCGGTCAGCCTGAGCACCACGGATTAGTGAGATCATGCCCACGTAACCTCCATGACGTCCTTCCCTTTAATTTTTTCAATTTGATGGTGCTGGGGTCTGTACAGATTGGGTTTGTACAGATTCTGGGTGATTTTTTGCCTAGATTGTGCGAGCGATCGGGGCAAAGGCGTGCTCTCCTTGTGCGCATTTTTGGGAGATAAGCGTGCTAAAGCGCTTTGTTCCCCTTTTTTAGTGTGCCTTAAGCACGCTTGTCTGAGGGACAAGCGCGCAAAGCCGAGGCAAAAAATATTTTGGTTTTTTGCCTATTTTGTGTTTTTTATGTATTTATGGGTACCTATTTTGATGACAAGTTATTGTGGAGGGTGCGGGATTGGCCCAAGCTCTGAACTGCATTGGCTACTGATGTTGGGGCACATCGTCAGCTGGTGCTATGTGGGCTCTTGAATTTCGTGGAGAATGAGCTTCTTCGATTGCAGGACTGATTGCTACGCTACTTGATTCATCACTGGCACAAGAGGCGCAACATGTTCGTGTTGCAGGGGACGAACCTAGTCATCTGTCTTGAGATGGATGTATATTTTGTGACCGAGTTACTGCCTCATGGTGAGGCGCTAAGATATCCAATCCCTTATGGGAGGGTGGATCTAGAGAGGTTTCAGAGGCGCCACTCTGGTGGGGCGCATCTTACTGAGGGGTGCATCAACATTGCATCCGTGACAGAATTAACAGAGCAATGTGCTCTAGCGGTGATTGCGTGACTCATAGGGTCATTGGCTCCACATTGGGCATCAGGCCCGCAAGTTAGAGTATTGCACCGGTTGAGGTCCTGGAATTTTTACGACTTTTCCTATTTCTGCTATGATGGGATGGTGATGAAACTCAACAAGGTCCATAATGGATCTAAGTTGTTTGTGTATGCCAGTATCTTGTGCAGCATTATGTACGAGAGGGTATTGCTACTGAGGCCAGTAGTGGCGGTTCCTTCTAGGGGTCCATGGGAGCCTCGTATGAGGAGGTGGGCTCCAGTGATGCCGCGAGGCGGTGGTGGTATGGTGGGGCGTTATTGGAATGCCATGACAGAGGCTTGGTTCGAGGCCAACCCACAGATGTTCTTGCCATTTCCATATGTGGGGATGGACTTCCGGGGGGATCCAAACATGGGTCTCCCTTTTGATTATGCTTGGGGGCCTACATGTATGTTGTGCATGTTTTCTACATTTATTTGAGTATATATGTACTTATGTGTTTTTCTAGCGACACTAACATTGTTTTGGTTACTCTTGTAGATGTTGGCGAGGTGGGTCACCCCCTGGCTCGGTTGGTTGGCCACGATCCTCTACGGTGACCTAGGGGTGGTCAGGGAGGAGGTGTTGTTGCGGGACCTGGTGGTGGTGTTGGCCCTTTAGGAGAGGGCAGCAACTCGACCGCTGTGGAGGCTACAGCTGAGTGGGTTCGTGCTGATGCAGTAGTAGCATGTGTGGATATAGTGGAGGTCGTATCGAGGAGCTGACTACTCGGATGTCAGCTCTCGAGGATGCCTAGGGTCGAGTGGACCACTTGACCCAGGGGGTGCCTACTCGAGGATTTATGGATGACTTCGAGGAGGTCTGGTTGGAGACCGTGATGGCCCGCGAGAGGGAGTATCGGCCCATTCTACGTCAAGTGGTGATCTCGGTTGTGACGACAGCTCCAGTGGTGGCACCGGGAGCGGTTGTGGGTCCAGGTGCCCCTCTTGAGGGAGCACCACCCTATAGTATACTTGTACATAGGGAAAGCACCCATTACGAGGATGCTTCCCTTATTTTTGACGACTTTTGTATCTTTGGGCTGGCAGTTGGGCCAGCAACAAAGAGATATTTTTTGCAACTCTACATGTTGTGTCACCTGTTTCAGTTTATGTATGATGTTATGCTGATGGATATCTATATTTTTGGTTTTTTTATGTATGATTGTTTATTCGAGATGCATTCCAGTTTAGGATATTGTTAGCGATGTGATCAACTGTTTGGTTTTGACTCCTTGGTACATGTGTGAATGTGATATAGGCAAATTGTCTACTTAATATTTTTGCACACAAATATTTTCTAAACAGATGTGTATCTCTTGTCTCAAATGTTTAGTTTAACTGCGACACTACTAACTGGGAATCGAGGTGGATATGCATATGGCGTATACCCTGATAGAAGGCATCGCACATAAGTCCAATGACGACATCATATTCTGCCTGATTATTTGTTGCTAAACTGACGCACATACCGTTTGGGCAGATTGCTGATCGGTCAAGGTGGTAAATGACCCAGGCGGCTGTGGCTAATATTTGAGACCATCGTGATGCTCCATCAGCAAATCCGAAATAGGGTTCAGTTTGGTGATCCATGGTGGTACTTTGAGCACTTTTAAGTAAGTATTTTGGTCAAAAAATATTTTAGTGGTTGCGGTTGTGTACATTCACTCTAGGGAAGGGTTGTTTTGGCCCTTATGGGTAGAACTTCTTAAGGTAAAGGTCGTTGACGGGGTTGATAAGGCATGTCCCGTCTGGTTCTGTCAAGATGTATGCCCCTTGTCAGAGGCAATGTTTGATTATGTATGGTCCTTTCCACAAGGTTTCTAACTTTCTTGGTCCTAGGGCTTCTTTTGCGACATCATAGCAGAGGACTAGCTCACCCTCGGTGAATGAGAGAGGGTTGATGTGGTGGTCGAATGATGCTTTTACCCTTTTCTTGTGGGACTCTTTTTGTTACAGCGGTTGTCGTCGACTTTCGTTGACAAACTCTAGTTGTACTAGGCATTGTTCTATAGGCTGGGTATCATCAAGGAGTTCGATGGTGACATGTACATTTGGGCTCTTGCGGAAATCAATGCAAAAGCGCAAGGTACCTTGACCTTTTGTGACAGGAATAGGGTGGAAATCCTAGGACGTGGGGGCAACTGCAATCTTATTTCCGATATGTGATTATACAAATCGTATATGGTGGATTGTGTCATCAACATTCGGTAGGGGAAGAATATCTGTAACAAGATTTTGCGTGAGTGCAAGGTTGGGTTCCCCGCTAGGATGGTCAATTTCTTGTAGGTTGAAATTGTGCCTACCGCAGAGGTGCCTGAATGTTTCCATTAGCGGGCATACCTCTAGTGTGTGATTTTTGCCAGTGCAGATAGTACATGGTATCACTGTGCCAACAAAGTAGATTGTATGAGATTCTATACTAATTTTTGTTCCTGATGTGTACACTTGGAAAGGGTCCTTCGTAGAAGAGGTTGTCTTCTGTTTCCATTTCCGTATTGTTGGCTTGGGTGTGTCTACCTCTTTGGGGGAGTGTAGACTCAACGCTACTCTTGCCACTCTTAGCTTGGGGAGGTGTACACATTTAATCATATGGTGAAAGTGTGAACAAATTTGGCAATAGGTACGTGTGATTTTCTCTTGGTTGGAGATAAGTTTTTGAGGGAGAGAAGAGACTATATGAAAATTGTTTGCAAGGTGCTTTAGTTCTCTGCATTGGTTGACTTGATGGTCGTTCAGGTCGCATAGTCTGCATGTTATCCTTGGATTAGATGGGGTCATGCTTGGTTGGTGTGTTGTCTTAGCTTGCCTGTTACGCCACTGCGGGGGTGGGGATATTGACCCGACGATGTACTTTTTATGCCATTCGCGGAGGTCGTCCTGTCTCTTCTCTATAGTATGAATCATTTCTATGGTGGGGTGAAGTTGCGAGGCATAAGAACAGTGCCACTCATAATGATTTCCTTGACATATTAGGCAGAATATCTTTGATATGGGGGTTCCATCGTGCTCAGTTTGAGGTCTAGCGGGGAACCAATGTCATAATGATGCTAAATCAGGACAAGTGGCGACCGCATGATTTGGCATTTTTCATAACGTGCGTGATGGTCTTCTCTATAAAGAGTTGTTAGGGGTAACTAAGGGTTCCCTGATTGGTCGCTTTTCGACTAACAAGAACATGATGGATTTGCTCGTCACATCTTCTTGGGTTGTGGCACTGTCCATGGATTCCGCATCCATGTCATCTTCTTGGGAGAGGCGAACTATGGAGGAGGGTAAGCTAGCGAGTGCTAGCTGGAATCGAGGGATATAGTGACAATTCTCCAAAAGGTGATCGTCGTCGCATAATGGACATGTGAATTGCACTGCCTGCAATCCAACGTAGTAAACTATTTCTATAGGATACCATATGTGGATGAGTTATAAGGTTGCGCACTCTTTGAGGAAGTGACCACATTCATCGCATAGCATGCAAGGTATAACGGGCATGACTGGGGGTCTTTCTTGTGCCCTTCGTTTTTCCTCCTATAGGTACAGGATGGTACAAGGTTCATTTCTAGATGCCCGGGTGGAGAGATCCTCTTGATAGGATTTCTTGATGGCATGTAAGGCATCCCTATATCACAGGATCTCTGGGCAGTGGTGGGTATAGTGCCCATAGTTTCTGCAAAGAGCACATGCGTAATTGGTACGCAATGCTTTGCCTTTAGCTTTGGTGGTAGGTTCCTTTTTATGGGAATGCGGCGTCGCGATGTTTGTCTCAGGTCCAAGGAGTGGTTTTAATTCATCTAGTTCCAGACATATATGGGTAGGGTGACCTATTACATCGCATATGGCGCGGACTAGTGATTCCCATTGAACGACAGGGGTCACCATCTTCTTTCATCTTTTCTCGGTTTTATTAGCCATAATCACTGGTTCTGCAATGGGAATTTCCTTTGTAGGGGTGGTTTCGACTGTTTCTTGGATGAGTGGGGCCTCCTCAGGAGTGAGGGGCTTCAATCCTGTGGCAGTAACGTGGGTGGCTCTTGGTCCTGCAGGGGGAATGAGGTACCAAACTGGGATTGCCAATGATATTTTGGGTAATACCAGTGTTGCCAAAATTTGTTGGGATACGAAACCAACTGCGGGGTAGAGGAAAGGGGTTTGGGAGGCGGCATATGCTAGAGAGGCTGTCATGGCCAATGACTCAGTGCCATTACTGCTTATGTCTGTGTCCTAACTAGATTTGGCACTTGATGTGGACATCATGCACACCGAAGCCCCTGTGACATCGGGCGATGACTAATGGATTATGGGAGGATCTCCTAGGAATGACCCTAGAACAAACGATGACTTGAATTGGTCGGGGCCATACTCTTGGTACCGTGAGAGAGAATCAGAGGATGTGTCTACATAGGGTAGAATTACATCAGTGTTTGTTAGGGGTCGTTTCTCGTTGTGCGTCCGTTGGTCTACAGTAATGATGCAGTCCTCATGGGGGAACATCATGATGTGAAAGACAGAGGAGGTTATGGTAGGCATGGTATACATATAATTCCGCCCAAGGAGTATATTGTAGTCCAGGTGAGTGTCCAAGACTTCAATGTCTTTGTGGACCATATTTCTAGTTAAGCAGACCGGGACGTTTTGGTAGAGGCTGACTGGGGTTGATGGACGACCCTCGTATGCTCTAAGTGTAATAACTGAGGGTTTTAGTTCGGGAGAACCTAACTTTTGCCAAACATTTTTGGAGATGATGCATGTAGATTCACCCTCGTCTATGACACATTGGTGAATAGTGATATTCTGGACCGACATTGGTATGTGGAAGGAAACCATGGAAGGAAGCCTATGGGTGGCTTTGTCTAAGTCAAAAGCCATTAGGCGTGTATCCACAGGGTTGATAGCGCTTAACACGGAAAGTAGGGCTTTCTGTTGTTTTGGGCATGACTGAAATACTTCCAAAGCTGACATAACAGTGGGAGATTGTGCTAAATCATCCACAATATTATAATTATGGGTCACTTTGGAGTAGTTTCCTACTCGCCTATTGGGTCCCTTAGCCATTTTTGGCAATGGTTCTATAGCCATCTTTGAAATGGTGAAATGGTGTAGTTGGTGCACTAGTACTTTCCCCTGACGTATTGGTGTCTGGTGGGGTGTCGTAATTGCGATTCAGTGTTTGGAAAATCATCTCTTCGCCAATCATGTAGATTTCATAGCTGATTTTCCTGGAGTCATCTATATTTTTCTGCTAAGTGCTTACCGTCCCTTGATGGGGGAAAGGTTCTTACATCACAGCTGGTTGCTGGGAAGATACTCCTTGTCCTCGGTTACTCTATAGCTTCTTCAGCTCAGGGAGATCGAGATAGTGGTGAGTATAGTGGTTGTACTCACCACATATCAAACAAGAATGGTTTGTTTAAAGAGGTGGCCTTTTACTCTGCCATTGGGCAGTGCTTGGCTCCTGGCTCTGATTCTGGTTGGAGTTGCCTCCAGCCTAGGATCACGGTGGGCATTGCTAGTTGTTGCCCCCCTTTCCAGGGTTCCCTTTTGGCTTCTTTTGGATTTTTTCTTCACCACGTAAGGAGGGTAGTTCTCCTGGTTGTATTGGTGTGGTTGGTTTTTGGACGGCTGCACAAAGTTCACCTGTGCATTGGTCTACATAGATGGGTCTTGTGCTGGGGACTGAGCATAACATGGTCCCCGGTTTGCACCTGGTTTTTGGAGGGGAGCTCTTTCGTCAGTGTTTCTTTCCACGTAATGATTCCCCTGAACCGGAGGATAAGGTCCTCCCTGGTGATACACTGGCGCCCTATTGGTCAAATTTTTCTTAGGCATATGATGACTTTGAAAACCGGGTTGAGGTACATTCTGGGTATAACTATATTTGTAACCATGGTTTTGACTGTTGTTGCCTAGGTAACCTTGTGTCAATGACCCAATTAGTCCGTCTGCAGAGTTAGACGCACCTGGAAATTATTGATAAGTTTGCAGGTGTGAGGCATTAGGCAGGATGTTATAAATGTATCCTGATTTCGTATAAATCAGCTCAAGTTGTTGGGTTTTGCTGATAGCGTCCTCTTCGGATGTGGGTCTCTGTTGTGCCACATCCTTTGAAATCTCTGTCATAAGAGTTTTTAAGAACAAATCTAAGAGAACCCGATCATCGAGTTTAGCTTTACATAAACTACGACACCGCCTCCATTCCTGGAGATGGTCCGAGATATGGACGGCGGGGGTCTGTCTAAAATGCGTCAGTAATTCCATTCCGGAATCATGGTGAATGGGTAACTAAAAATATGTTAGGAACGCGGTGGCGAGGGTGCCAAAGGTTCCATGTGAAGTTGAGGGTTGCTCCACGTACCACTTCACGGCTACTCCAGTCAGAGTGCATTGAAACAGTCTCAATCAAATAGTGTCATCAATGATACTGTTCCATGAGCACCACAGGTGGAAGGTCATGACATGATTACCTAGGTCTTCCGCTTGCTTTCCTTCAAACTTTGGAATATCCAAAGGGAGCTTCGTGGGCATGGGAGGCCATGTAGGATTGTGTGCAATAGGGTCATTCGTCAGCTTGGTTAAATCAGGTAGTCTGAACAAAGCTAAGAAAGGTGACTGGGAGGTTGACTTCATTGCACTGTGTGAAAAACCAAAGTTCTGGTTAGGAAGAGGGTTAGTCTGCGACGAACCCTGCTATGTGTTCAATTGGATTCCCGAATGGGACGCACTCCTCTGCCCTCTAGGAGTCGTGGGAGGAGTGGTCTGTGTTGTGGTGTTGGGAGACCGACTAGGGTTCCCAACTAAGGATTCCCTAATAAAGGACGAACCAATAATGGCGGCAATGTTCCGTCTTTGATGCCTAAATAGAAAAAGACCTGGAACCCCTCCGGGTAATGGGGGGAGGCCCAAAAGACGCCTAGATCGACGAGGTCTCGTTGAGTCCATTCTGGTGTGGACCAAGTTTGGTTTTGGAAAAATTTGAGAGGATAGAGTCTATGATCAAAGAAAACTTCTTGTCACATACATAAAACAAAGAGAAAATTAAGATAAATTTCCCTTTAAGTTAATCTATGTGATCAAGTAAATAAAAAAATTGGTTTTTGTTTGTTTGCATATGATACTCAAAATCCTATAAGACCTATCCATCCTCACACACTCAAATGTAGTTGGACCTTGAGAATATTTCTTGCCAGTGTTGGCACAACATCCCGTAAGGCTGGCAATGCCCCGATTCAGCCAAAAAAAATCCACCAAGGTAAGGGTAGAGGGTCTGGCGCTTGCCTGCACCGTCACCTATAGGGAAAGGATGCCCTAGTTTTTGGCCACTAAGAACCACCATCCCACGTGGGCGTTCGAGTCTTGGGCTTCTTGGTAAGTCAGCTAACAATATCGAGTATCACCCAAGTCAGGTAGCCCTGACTGATACTTGCCCGCACTGTGCCTAAGCCTAACCCCCTCTGAAATGGGTCTCTTCCACACTCGGGTTTTCTTTTCCGTGGGCTGATAGGTGGATTTTAATCTCCATAAACAAACAAATTCTATGTTTCAAGATGAATTATGATCAAGGCGGCTTATTGGATTCCTACCCCCTTGGTCCTAACTTAAGCTATAAATTATTTTGTGGCCCCTGTGGGGAGAATTTAGTGAGTTTGGTTAGGTTAATTTTAGGTGTCTTTGCTTTGCTTAGTGAGTGAATGTGTGTGAGCATAAATTGGACAAGCACATAGTTTTAATGTGTGGATATTCAATGATCCTTTACAAAATCCCCTATTTAAACTATGTTGTATTGTTCCTGGCTCAAAAGAAAAACATGTGCAGATTATGTGCTGCTTTCTATTTTTCCTAATTAATCTATGTGATCAACTATAGGGAGATGAAGAATTGTGAATAGGGAGTGTTCATATGCTTACCTAGGATCACCGGAGGGTGCAAAGGTAGCAGAGATTACTTTCTCTTCTATAAACAATTCAATCCTAGTCCCGAAATTCCTAGTGCAAAATTTGAACTAAACTAAAACATTTACACTTGAAAAAAAAGAAAACTAGCTATGCATGCGTGGTCTTGGGCCACTTACATTGGCTAGTTATCTAGGTGTGTTAGTACCCAAATTTTCAAAACATAAAATTTTTTCGGAATGCAAGTTATTTCCCCCCCCCTACTTAAACTATGTGTGAACTTTGCAAAAATCAATTTGAAGTAAAACTGACACTAAGCCTACAAAAAGCAGATGAGAGTGAGCTTTAGCAAGTTGCGAGGTACCACAACCAGTGTTGGAAAGTGTATTAGGGGCTGCCAAGCACTTTAAAAATAGGAAAAGACAGAAACATGGGAGAAATTTCTCATTCTGTATTTTGCAAGCAAAAGGCAGAAACAGGCACGTTGTCTGCACGCGGGTCAAATCTGAACGCGTGTCCTATGCGTCTATGGGAAGAAAATGCGTGAAAATTCCTGCAAGAAAATTTTGGAGTTGTTCTGCTTCATTTTATCACTTGGGATGAACTAGGGACTGCTAGAGAAATCAGGGGAAATTCAACTCCACTCCATAGCACAGACAAAGGTCTCTGCAAAAAAGGTACAACCACATAAACTTGGTAATAAACGTTAGTGGAGTCGCCAATCCTGTTGGAGTTTGTTTGGTGCATGTATGTATGAAATCACATCAACTTAAGGGGTGTGGTCTACCCACTTAAGTTATTGGTAACAGGCATAAAAATAAGTGGAGTCAAGCAAGTTAGTGGAACAAGCTAGCATCATAATCATACTAGATAGAGAAATAGCATGCATATATAAACTAAAACAAATAAACAGGAGCTCTGAAAAGAGTCAAATGACAAAAATAATACGAATGGTGACTCTAGGCCCCTCTTATTAAGCGTTGGTAGTAATAAGGGTGAAAATTTACCATCTTACCAAAGGCCCCTAGAACATGGGTTCTAAGTTCTTATGCAAGGATGTTTTTATCCCAAGCTTGCCTCAGTGCAGTCTCCCTCTCTCTCTACTGTGTTGGACTGAACTTGTTGGATGGCCAACAATTGAGTCCCCTCTATCTTCAGCTCTGGATCACACACTTCTGGTATTGCTTGGGAAATTATGGCCATCATAACAATGTGTTCACAAATTATTCATCTCATGGTGGTGGTGGCCTTATATAGGAGATTTCAAATCCTCCCTTCCCTCTCTTGGTACATTGTGGATGGTGACCCAAGAGAGGGGTATGATTCCTTTTTTTGCTCAAAATATTTCATTGTGTGCTCACATGGTGTCTAAGGAGGCATTGGTGGTTGTCTTTAGGAGGCTTTAAGTGAGGAATCACTTGTCCTTTTATTTGTGTGGTCCCGGAAAGCGACATTTTTCCATTCTCCGAATTGCGTGCATTTTCGGCAATAAAGCGCGCAAAGGCGCTCTTCACGAAGGATTATGCGGGCAAAGAGCATTTAGGACTTGTTAAAATTTCATTTTCCTCAGACCTTAGAGATTTTTAAATACTTTCCAGATTCTGTAATGTCTTCCAGCCCTGTAAATCCTTCTGCTTGACATTAGATAATGTCATCTTCTGTTGTACGATTTTCCAGTGTTAACAAGAGTTATTACAATCATGACCAAAGCAAAGGAAAGCCTTACTTTCTGCATTAGGCACCATCGACCTTGCCGATTCACGCCTGATGGATTTTGATTTAGATAAAGCCACCCCCAGGCTTCCCTCGATGGTTGCCTTTCAAATACTAGTGTCAGCGCAAAACATCACCATTCACCGATGTATCATTGACAAGGGTGCATCCACATGCATCATGTCAAAGAACGTATGGCAGAAGTTAGGGTCTCTCGAACTGAAGCCATCAAACATCGCGCTTAGAGCATATGATAGGCGCCCTTCAGCTCCCTTCGGTCTCTACCAAAAAATTTCGCTCTGCTTAGTCGGCAAGATAGTCCTTATAGAAATTGAAGTATTGGATGCCCAGCTGGATTACAATATATTCCTTGGGCTCCCAACCTCTTCCCCCTTCCTATAGATTGGTCCCCATCCTTCCACTACTGGTTGGTCATTGTTGGGCTAGTCTGAACTCTTGTTCCCTTTACATTATTGCACTATGATAACACCTAAGTTGTTTGAGAGAAGGAATGATTTAGAGCTTTGGTGAAGGACTCATATTTTCACCAAAGGGAGGCCTCCAACATCAAGGCCTGGGTTGTAAGCTCTTAATTTCATATTTATCAATAAAACATATGATGTTTGCTTTCTATATTTTTCTAACCTTTTATGCAAATATTTTGGTACTCCTTGATCTGCTAGATAGCTAATGTTTAATGATTATTATGTACTGGATTATGTTTGATGTTGCCTCTTTATCATTAGCAAGTATTCGTGTGCTACTAGTCGTAAGGATCGAGCCTAAAAGGATCGTGGATCAAGGTCATCATCAACGAGTTCGAACATAGCATCAAGAGAAAGGTACCTCTATCTCTTTTCTTGTCACATTTTTAATATTACCTAAGAAAGCTTTACATTAGAGAGTATCTCAAGTTGCTAGACCCACTCTAGGGCTAGAGATATCGCCTCTGTTCATAGAGGGGATTTATCTTGACAACATTGATTTCCTTTGGTCCAAAGAAGTGTCATGCTTTGGCTTATGTATCTCCATATAGAGCGTGAAGGTTTTCATTGCCGTCAATTGAGATAAGGGGTGGGTCATTCTGAAGATCGTCATGTTCCTAGTTATATAGATTTTCTTGCAGACATAATTAGGGAGGGTCATCCATATATTAAAGGGAGCTCAAGTAAGATTTGGGCCATGAATTGAAAAGCATGAGGATGTCGGGCGGCCAAGTGACTCTGCTAAAAAGAGGCCCTAGAGAAACCACCCAAACTTTCGTTGTCGCCCGACAGTTTAGGAAGAGATGATGGATGGATTCTTCTCCATTTTCATAAAGGGGACATCTTGAGGGACCAATCTGGCCATGTTTTTGGAGGTTCTCTGCTGTAATCATTTTCTTATGAGCCAATAAATAGAAAAAATAATTACTTTTGGAATAGAATTTGGTTTCCATATTTGATTCCGAATAGAGGATTTCAGAGGGACCTATGATTGGAAGAGCATATGCTCATAGCCCTCTTTTACTAAATAGTTTCCATTCTTCCAACTCCACTTATGTTATATAGAGCGATCTATGGGAGAAAAACATCTAAGATTCTTGATGAGATTATCTCTTTGATTAACGAGGCATTCTGGAATGTTCTCAATATTCCGTCTATTCCACCTTCTGCGTTGATCGCACTCAGAGATTTGGTCCAGAATAATGAGCCCCCTTTGCCTCAGGAGCTCCTGAAGGGCCGACAATGAATGGTCCAGACCCAGGGGTTGCAGGCCCAAAATCGAGTCCTGGAAAATGTTAATTGTGTTTCCCCTCCTTGAAACTTTGCTGAGACTTTCATTTATAATGCCCGAGGTGGTTCTAATTAAATTCCATATAGGAGAGCCCATCACTTTCCCTTCTCCCCATCTATGTATTGATTTTTTATCAAAGTACTTTTCCCTAACCATCTGAGTCCACCATATATTTGGCTTAGTTATCATATTCCAGTAAAGCTTAGCTCCCAATGCCGAATTTTCCTTCCTTTATTCTATTATACCTAGCCCTCCATGTCATTTAGGAGCTCTAATCATTTTCCAGTTTACCAAGTGGTATTTTTTGGTCTCTACTTTCCCTCCTTCCCACATGAATTTCCTTATAAACATCCCCATTTGATGTAATACATATTTTGGAGCTTGTATTTTAGGTCCCTATATTACTAGTATAGTCCCTTATTGTTGTTATTGTAACCCCCTTATTGTTATTATTGTACCCCTATAACCCCCATATTGTTATTATTGTGCCCTTAAATTATTATTGTTAGGTCGGCTAGGATTACATTGTGGCCCCACTAGGATTACATTGTAGCCCCATGGACTCCTATATATAGAAAGGAGGTTTTGTAATTTGTATCATCCAAGAATTGTTCATTCATGTAATGTATTGGAGGTTTCCCCCTCAAAGTGGCTTATTTCTAAGGCGTTGATATCTCTTTTCTCCTATTTTTGGAGCTGGTTTCACAACATTTGGTATCAGAGCTTTGGATTCTAGGGTTTTCGCTACTCCAAACCGGTCATCGTGGAATTTTCACTATAATTTTTTTTCTATAAAGATTCAGAAGCTGAAATTGTTAGAGTGCGAAGCCAAAATCTAGAGGAACATTGTCACAAAATTTCAGAGCTTGGTTCGCAATATTTTCAGAGATATGATATGTGGAAGTTAGGGATTTTTGCAAGCTCCTAAATTTAAGCTAAATAGGTCATCGGGGCATTTGCGCTATAAATTTTTTTTCTACGAAGTTTTAGAAGCTAAAATTTATAGAGATCGAAGCCAAAATCCTAAGGAATATTGTCGCAAAATTCCAGAGCTTGGTTCACAATATTTTCAGGGATATGATCTGTGGAAGTTAGGTCTTTTTCAGGCTCCGGAATTTCATCTCAAAGAGGTTATCGTGGGAAAATTTTCATAACTCTCTTTTTGAGCATCGGATTGGAATGTTGTAAAAATTGGATGCAAGCATATGGACTGTAGTTTCTTTTCTATCAATTGCAGAGCCAAAGGAGGAAACAGTGACACATGGAAATTCATACAATTTCCATCTACTGAACCAGTCCATAATTGGGTCATTGTGGGAGATTGGACATAACTTTGTCTTGAAGAATCCAAATCAGGTCGAACCTGTGAAATTTGAAAGAAGCTTCAAAGGAATACTACAAGGCCGAATTTAAGATATTGAGGATCTACAATTACAGAGATAATTCAATTTCAATATAGAGCTCCTCAAAAGCAAGTAAAAGGTGTGTATTTCCTTTTCCCGAATTGCATAAGTCTTGTTTGAAGCATCAAGTTGAATTGATTCCAAGGGCATATTGTAGAATATATATCAGTATTAGATTCTAAAATGGCCCCTAAAAATAATTCAACACCCATTAAGCCTTTATAAGGCTCTATTATGACTCATGAAGATGAAGAATGGCAACATGACATATCAAATTTACAAGAGCAAGTGCAAAAAATTGCGCTCTCGCAAAGAGAAAAAAAAAATGACATGGAAGTTTTGAAGAAAGGCATGGAAACTAAGATGGATGGTTTGAAGAAAGGCATCGAATCTAAGATGGATGGTTTGAAGAATGGCATGGAAGCTAAGATAGATGACATGGAAGCTGGCATGGAATCAAAGATGGATGACATGGAAGCTAAGATCGATGAAAAAATGGAAAACATGAAGAATGATCTAAAAGCAGACATGGAAGGTTTGAAAAAGCTGATACAACAAATGTTTCCTAATGATGAAAATATAGTAGAGGAAACTCATGATGAGAACAAAATAAATGTTAATCATGATTTCATAAACTATAATGTTGGCGGGAAGAACCACCATATTCCAAAAATGGATATGAGGAAGTTTGATGGAAAGGATCATGTAACATGGATATTACAGATGGAGCAATATTTTGATCTTAATAATGTGAAAAACACACAAAAGGTATGCATTGCAACTTTACATTTAGAACAAAATACATTTGTATGGTATCGATGGCTTTGCTCCCATAAAAAATTGTCACTTGGTCAATCTTTACGGAGGAAATGATAGCACATTATGAGGATACAAAGAGAAACACCTTCTTTAGCCAATTGATAAATCTCAAACAAAAGGGTTTAGTGGGGGAGCACATTTAGGACTTCCAAAAAATTGAATATAAGGGTAACTGATATTCCAGAGGAACACAGGATTGATCTCTTCATAGGTACTTTAAAGGATAACCTCCAACATGAAGTTCACTTTTGGAACCTGATTCATTGGAGAAGGCATTCAGGTTGGCAAGAAAAATTGAATGTAAAATTATGGCGACAAGGAATCCTACCACTCACTTCTATAAAGAGGGAAGTGTTGCTACTCCTAGATTTCCACAACCTACAAGGATGACACCACAAAAATTGGAAGAAAAAAGAGAAAAAGGACTTTGCTACAGTTGTGATAGCAAATACACTAAAGGTCATAAGTGTGCTGAGAAGAAATTATTTTACATAGATTGTGAAGAGGAAGAAGAAAATGAACAAGAAGAGGATATACACTAGGAACCAACCCAAGAAGAGGAATAAATGAGTCCGACCATATCGTGTAATGCATTGGCAGGAATTACCACTCCTCAAACTCTCAAGATAGAAGGACATATCAAGAAGAAAAAGGTAATAGTGTTGATTGATTAAGGTAGTACCCATAATTTTATTCATTGTAAGGTAGCCAAGGAATTGAATTGTTTCCTATACCCAGCACCAGAATGTCAAGTGATGGTTGCAAATGGAGAAACTATAAATTGCTCTGGAAAATGCCATAATATCAAGCTAACCATGGGGGAATATGTATTGACTAGTCCAATGCTTGCCATTCCTATGGGAGGTGCTGATGTTGTACTAGGAGTACAATGGTTACAATCTTTGGGGACGGTAGCTTTTAATTTTCAACAACTTTTCTTGAAATTTTTTTCAGAAGGAAAGGAAGTCGAATTACGGGGTATTGAAGGGAAGCCAGGAAGGATAATAAGCTCTAATGTCATGACAAAGCTTCTAAAGAAAGAACAACGAGGTGTAATTGCACAATTATGCTCACTAGAAGTTTCAACATCAAAATCATCTATTTCTGCAGATCTCCAACAAGTCTTGGACAATCATTCCAAGGTGTTTGAAACTCCCAAAGGACTCCCACCTATTCGTGATCATGATCATGCTATTCATTTGATTCCAGGAAGTGTTCCTCCAAACATCAGGCCTTATAGATATCCTTATGTCAAAAAGAGTGAAATTGAACGTATGATTGCAGAAATGTTAGAGGAAGGTATAATTCAACCTAGTCAAAGTTCTTTCTCTTCTCCTGTAGTATTGGTACACAAGAAGGATGGATCATGGCGAATGTGTCCGGATTATAGGGAGCTCAATAAGCTCACCATTAAAGACAAATTTCCCATTCCTGTGATTGATGAATTATTGGATGAATTACATTGAGCAATTTATTTTACCAAGTTGGATCTTCGTTCAGGATATCATCAAATTAGAATGAAGACTGAAGATATTCCAAAAACAACATTTCGAACTCATGAGGGTTATTATGAATTTTTGGTCATGCCTTTTGGCCTTACCAATGCACCTTCTACATTTCAAGGGTTGATGAATTCCATTTTCAAACCCTTCCTTAGAAAATTGGTGCTAGTATTTTTTGATGATATACTAATCTACAGCAGGTCTTGGAAGGATCATGTTGAACATGTTGACAGGGTGCTCAAACTATTGCAGGAGAAACAATTATATGCAAAAAAATCCAAATGTTTCTTTGGAGTACAAGAGGTGGAATATCTGGGTCATATTGTATCTCACGAAGGTGTTAAAGTAGACCCTAACAAAATTAAAGCCATTAAGGAATGGAAAGTCCCCACAACCATAAAGCAGTTGCGAGGATTTCTCGGGTTAACAGGGTATTATCGCAAGTTTGTTAAGAATTATGGGAGAATAGTAGCACATCTAACAACATTATTGAAGAAAGATGCATTTTCATGGACTCCTGAAGCAACTAAGGCCTTTGAACGTCTTAAAGAGGCAATGTGCCTAGCACCGGTCTTAGCTACACCAGACTTCACAAAAACCTTTATTGTGGAATGTGACGCCTCAGGAAATGGAATTGGTGCAGTTTTAATGCAGGAAGGAAGACCCATTGCTTTTGAAAGTCGTCCAATCAAAGGAAAGTATTTACAGAAACCTATTTATGAGAGGGAAATGTTAGCAATACTACATGCACTAAAGAAATGGCGAACTTACCTAATGGGAAGACACTTCAAGGTAAAAACTGATCATGATAGTCTTAAACACTTTTGGAACAAAGACTATCTTCAGAAGAGCAGCAAAAATGGGTCACAAAGATGTTGGGTTATGACTTTGAAATAATCTACAAAAAAGGAAAGCTTAATGTTGTTGCAGATGCACTCTCAAGAAAGAATGAAGAGGTGGAAGCATTGCTTTGTGCCATTTCTATTATCCAACCAGATTGGATAACCGAAGCCAGAGATGAATGGAAGAAGGACAAAGATGTATGGACACTCATTCAAAAGTTGCAGCAAGATCCTAGTACATCTGATACATTTAGTTGGAAAAAGGATTCCTTATGGTACAAAGATCGCTTATATCTTTGTAAGAATTCCCAACTAAAACAAAAGATTCTTCTGGAATTGCACACTTCTCCTTTAGGAGGACACTCAGGATTTTTAAAAACTTACCACAGGGTGAAGAAAGAATTTTTTTGGGATGGCCTTAAATCGGATATTCAAAAGTTTGTGGCGGAATGTTTGGTTTGCCAGCAGAATAAAGTGGAAACAATTAAGACCCCGGGACTTCTACAACCTTTATCCATTCCAAGTCAACGTTGGGAGGAGATTTCAATGGATTTTATCACAGGTTTACCTAAGTCCGAAGGAAGAGTGTCATCATGGTGGTAGTTGATAGACTTACCAAGTATGCACACTTTTGTGCATTATCTCATCCATTTAAAGCAAGTACAGTTGCTACTATATTTATGGACACAATTCAAAAGCTACATGGAAACCCAAGGGTTATTGTGAGCGACAGAGATCCCATTTTTACTGGAAATTTTTGGACGGAGTTATTTTCTTGTTTGGGTACTCAATTAGCTCATAGCTCATCTTATCATTCTCAATCTGATGGTAAAACTGAGATAGTAAATAAATGTTTGGAAGGATAGCTTCTTTGTTTTGTATCTGATAAACATACACAATGGGTCAAGTGGTTACCTCTTTCTGAATGGTGGTATAACACTTCCTTCCATACTGCAGCAAAAATGACCCCATTTATGGCACTTTATGGATATCATCCACCATCCATCACATCATCTTTAAGTGAAAATTTGAAGGTTCAAGCAGTGGAATATCACATCGAGAATCAACAAGTAGTTCTCCAACTCTTAAAGGACAACCTGAATTTGGCACAAAATCGAATGAAACAAAAGGCAGATCAACATCGCAGCGAGAGAAGTTTTGATGTAGGATACTGGGTATTTTTACTACTACAACCATACAAACAAATGTCCCTCAAGCAAGCTAAGAAGGATAATAAATTATCACCAAAGTACTATGGTCCTTACAAGGTGTTGCAAAAGATTGGTACTATGGCATACAAATTGGAGCTTCCTGCTTCTTCACGAGTGCATCCAATTTTCCATGTTTCATGCTTAAAGAAGGTTATAGGTGAAAATCTTCCAGCTCAAACAATATTTCCAGAACTTGATGAGGAAGGAAAAATCATATTGGAACCTGAAGCGGTCACGGAAACAAGAACTCGACAACTACGGAATCGATCAATTTCAGAGTATCTCATCAAGTGGAAGAACTTACCCACCGAAGATTCTACATGGGAGGATGAGAATTTTATACAGAAGCACCCAGAGCTACTCAAGCGTTGAGGACAACACTTTTTTGAAGGAGAGGGGCATGTTAGGTCCCTATATTACTAGTATAGTCCCTTATTGTTGTTAGTGTAACCCCCTTATCGTTATTATTGTACCCCTGTAACCCCCATATTGTTATTATTGTGCCCTTAAATTATTATTGTTAGGTCGGCTAGGATTACATTGTGGCTCCATGGACTCCTATATATAGAAAGGAGGTTTTGTAATTTGTATCATCCAAGAATTGTTCATTCATGTAATGTATTGGAGGTTACCCCCTCAAAGTGGCTTATTTCTAAGGCGTTAATATCACTTTTCTTCTATTTTTGGAGCTGGTTTCACAACATTGTAATGCCGAAAAATGATATAGGGGGTGGCCAGCAAGACAGACCCGACAAGGATGGTTCTACCCATTTTTTTGAACCATATCCCACCCCATTTTACAATTTTTGTTTTAATTTTGTCAGGTATTTTTTTCTAGGCTTGAGGAGCAATCCTCCTCAAGGATATTGGGACTCCCTCTGTTTTCTTGAAAAAACGCCACTGGGTTGCCATGTTGGCTGTAAAATAAGCATAATAAAAACATAGGAAGTGCAAAAGTAAATAATTGCTAGAGGAATGCAAATATAAAATTATATAAAGAACAGATAGTAAGAAAATCACAAGCATAATGTACCCGGCAAGAAGAATCCACGGTTCAACACTGCTCCAAATGGGGAACTCAAGAGAAGAATAAACCCAAGTTATGTAGACATCCTTCATTTTACCTCTGAATCCAAAAAAAACCAAAATACAAATTAAAAATCTAGGTAGATATAGAAAAATAAAAGTTAATTTCATAATAATATAATTTGCAGTAAAGGTTTGACCGTTGAAAATAAAACTGGAATGCTTGCTCAACAACAAAGGCTCATGCATGAGGAACTGGAAATTTTAGTGTCGAATGTTGGTATTCTTTATGGCACAAGGGATATGATGATGTGATGGAGCTACCGCTTGGTTTTGAATAGCTTATAAGCTAGTAGAAAGAACTCTCATGACACCTGGGTCGAAGAAGTTAGGCAGTTGGATGAAAATGGAACCATTCACCTGGTTTCACTCAGAGAGGCACAACTCACAAATGAACAAAGAAGTGAAAATTTTGTTAGGTTTAGTGTTTGAGATGAGAGAATCGTCACTCTTGGATCATTTTGATAAATCCTCACCATCTCCACATCCTGATCCCTGCCCCCATGTGATGTTTATGTCATTTCAAATGGGCTGGAGGGAGGAGATTGGTACTGCTCTGCCCCAAGACTGCAAGTACTTTGTACTATGTGTCTTGATCTCCTAAATCTAGTTGGAACACACAAATAACCCTGTAACTCCAGCAGTAGACATAATATAACCTTGAACAATGAAGTTAACATGCAATGGTTCATAAACCACAAAATCTTACATGATTCACCTAATGTGTTAGATATGGTAAATAGATATATATGAAGGTCCACGATGGTAAAAGTCGAAACACAAGCCCGTAATTATTCTAGCAAGGGACCCATTCACATGGTACTGACATTGTATATGAATTATATTATAACCATAAGAGGAAAAATAGGAACATGAACCGATAATACCTTTAGAAAATCATACCTACATAGGAATAGGCCAAGGAAGTTTTAAAATAAATAACATAGGAGTATATTTTTGAGCGAAAAAAAACCATAGACTGGTGTAATACTATGCATTGCATAAGAGTTCCATGAGTTGGTGTTAGACTATTCATAACATCCGAGATTGAAATGTGCTAGTTAATGGAGTTTTAAAACATGCTATGAGATTACAACCTTTGCACAATGAATGAAAATAAAATATGGAAAAAAAATTATACTAGAGTAATACAAGTTAAAGGGTATATGACATAAAGGCACCTCCTATGAAGGTATCCTTTCTAAGCATTGAGTGATTTCCCATACTCGCCTTTTAGGCAAACAAGGTAGAGAGCCAAGAGAAAGCATCCAATAGTGGAAATCCATTGGATAGTACAAAATATATGTACCAATGTTTATGTTGGTATAATGTGCATTGATATTTATTATTGTATAATGTATAGCAATTAATTTGAAAATAATTTTATGTTAAATTTATTTATTCCATTTATAAAATAATTATTCTATAATTTGTTTACGTTTTTTATTTAATATTTTATTTATAAAATTCATAGTGATTAGTGTAATGAAAATATTAAAAAGGTAATATGATAAGAATTTTTAATATAAAAATAATATATTAAATTATTTGTAAGTTTAATTATAACTATTGATTAAAGTATTATGCAAAGAATAACCTTAAATGTCAAAACAATTGTTCATAATATAAGTGGAGAGAGGCATAAAAACTTTATGAAACTATTGCAAATAATGGAATTGAGTGGATCAAAAGATGACAAGCATAATAATATATTTTTTGACTTTTTACTAAAATGTACTAGTTAATAATAATAGTAGCTACATGTTTCAAACATTCTATTTTACAAATGTTGAAAGTGGTGTAGGTATTGAGAGTGAAGAAACAAAAAGTTCACCTAGGAATAGAAAAGTTGTGATGGAATTAAATGAAAATTAATTGGTCCTTAGTTCATTTGGAATTATGTTGGAAGTTAACAAAAAGATGAAACTACATGGGATATATTGGAAATAACAAATATACATTATTTTCACTTATAATATAGAAATCCAATGAATCCAAAAATCACATAATGCTTAAATTAGATCAAGTATTTTTGTTGCAATAATTAAAGAGGCATATGAAACTTACATTATTGTATTGTTAGCTCCCTATAATCAGCAAGATTGGAAAAAGTCCAACTGCAAATAGAACATCGTTTCAACCACTTTGGGATTCTAGGATCTAGCCCTCCTGAATCCGGAGAGAGATCTCTCCAATAAGTGCAAAGATGGATTTATCTTTAAAGTTTTGGGTGATGATATTAGGCTAGTTATGAAGTCCAAGGATTTTTGTTTGTTTTGGATGGTTGAGCATGATTATTATTTGAGTGGAAAGTTCTAAATGGAAAGAGTTTCAAAGGTGTGAAGTTTCAAGCAAATAGAACAAGCTTTGGCTAAAAAAGATGGATGCAATGATGGTTTTAGTCCATTGGGCTATGGAGTCATAATAGGGTTTTAATTGAAACAGCCAGGTTCAAGAGTGGTCCATGGGGCAAGTCATCTATGTCTAAGGATCTCTTTAAAGTTGATTTTATGGAATGAAATGATCCAACAAGAAGGGGAATTAAACAAATGAATAACAAAGAGCAACCCAAGATCTGGTAAGTACTTTGAAACTAGCCAGCTTTTTACATACACTTGAGAGAGACATAAAAGAAATCCAAGATCTGGTAAGTACTTCGAAACTAGCCAGATTTTGATATACTTTCAATAGAAAACATTTAAACACAAAGGAAACACAAATGATAACAAAAAATGGTCTAAGATCTGGTAAGTACTTTGAAACTAGCCAGCTTTCAACACATTCTTAGGGAAACTTTCAGATAGTCTTTGGGGATAAAACTAGGACAGGGCTCACCATAACTTCCTTAGTTCATCTCTACTTAACATAAAATAAAAATAACATTCAAGAATAAAAATTAGCCTAGACAGTAGGACGAGGGAACGCTAGCATTCCTAACTACTTAAACTGAATTAAATCATTCCTAAATAACACAAATTGGAAGAAAACATTTAGATAGAGCTTATCAGTCAGAGAAGGGTACTGATTTATAGTAAATCCTAACTCTATGCTTGTTGTTCTTTATCAGAGAAGATGGAAAAAATGAAAACATAAATAAAATAACAATTTACAATAAGAAATAACATCACCGTCGACATAGACCAGGATCCCATAAATCAGCTTGTATTGATGCTTCAAACCAGTTACAGCTTTAAGTCCAGTGTTTCAGGTTAGCAATCATCATCACTTCTCAACCTAACTATTCTATCACAAGCAGAGCTTCAAGAGCCTTTGAACACTATTTACAATCAGAAGTTTCGAGCAAAAGTATATTTCAAAGTTCTGCAACCAACATTTTCTCATCTTCTATAGGAGTATTTATAGAAGGAATGAGGAGGTGGGATCTGATAAAAGATCTCCTGGATCAATTAATACAAACTTTAATACTTCTCGGCCTTTGAGGGGCTCGATGGAGAAGTTTACAGATGTTCTGTCTGTATTAATTGTTTTACATTTAAGAATTAAGCTTGGTGGGAGATTTTGTTGAATTTTATGCTCTGTTTCATATGGCAGTAACTCTGCTGATATTTTTTGCATTAAGTTTCTTTGGTGAAATTAATTATTTGGCTGTGATGAGGCAAATATCTGATTTTCTGATCATGATTCAACCTTTTTTGAATGCTCCGAGGCTACAGGTGGCTCTGTGGTATCTGAGAGGGATCAATTGGCCTCTGTTGTGGCGGTGGAGGCCTTTCTGTCTGATGATCTTTTGATTCCCTTTAATTGTGTTTTAATTTGGAGGATTAGGCTTTTGATAATTAGTCTTAGCCGTAATCCCCCAAAATTGTCTTCAATCCTCTGTTCTACTGCGATAGGTCTTCAACACTGATACTCTTTGTTAATTTAATTAGATTGTGTCTTGTTGATGTGCAGGGCTGCACAGGGCTCATATGGCATCCATGCCCATGAAGCATTGATGAAATGTGACGTAGAACCCTTTGTAGTTCTTTCCCTTTGATGAACGAAATTTTGGAGGATCATCACCCTCAGCTTTCATTTCCTTTATTATAATGGAAAAAACCTTTGGAACCTGCAAAATACGAAAATATTATAAAATCCTGCGATATTGGGTAAAAATTTCTTCAGAGGTTCTGGGGAAGAGTGTGGCCGTTGGATGGCAATATCCAACGGTGGAGATCTACGCGTAGTGGTTAAAAGGGAGCAATGGGAGAAAATGGTGGAAGAATTAAGTTAGAACCGTCGATCTATGACTGATCAAGTAGATCAACGATCAAGATCAGCAGTGAACTAATAATGTGAAGGAGTCACATTATTTGTGAAAATAGAAGAAAACGAGAAGATATAAGGTTAAAAACCCTTTGGAGGAGGAAAAGAATTTAAATGAAATTCGGGGATTTGGATATAACCTGGGCCGTCGGATGAGATCAGCTCGAGCGATCAATGGTTGAGATTACTCATTGAAATCCTTTGGCGAGGGTGGAGGGTGATGGTGTAAGGCCAGATTAAATCTGGGCCGTTGATCTGCAGAGATCAACGGTGGAAGGCGCGCACGATAAAACATAATAGAAATGAGGGAAAGTGGTTTCAGGAGGTAAAACCATGGGTTTCGCGCGGTGAAAGAGCGGGGAGGCGGTTTTGCCTTTTTGAACGCGATATGCATTCCTGCCCGACACATGGCATTCAAAACAACTTATATTGTGTGATTCCCAGGAATTAACCATCGTGTTTAAAGTTACGCGAAAATGCGCTTGAACCGTCAGATCTGGGGTCTCAGATCTAACGGCGGAGAATGAGCACGAAATTGGTTAGATGCGCGAGCAGAAGTGGAAAGGACGGTTTTATTATGGACCGTCCGACCTGAGGATTGACGATGGAGATTAGATTTGGAGGGAGGCAGGACCCACAGGAGGCAGGTCTGTCGGGGTTAATATGGGCCATTAGATAAATCAGATCAACGACTAGGATGAAAACTGGGTTTTGAATGAAATAATAACGAAGTGGAGCAAGGGTCAATATGGACCGTTGATCTGTAGAGATCAACGGCTATGATTGGCCAAAAACATTATACAGTGGGGTATAAATGATATTAACCAAAGTCAGGAGATGCGATCTGGACTGTCTAATCTAGACATGTGGACGACCCAGATGCAATCGAGGCTCAGCAATCGGCGGGGCGAAGAACATGGAGTGTTCCGGAGCGATTGAGCGTTGGTCGTCGATCTGCAGATCAGATCGACAGTGGGAAATGGATCAGAGGGGTTCAAAAGGCGGAGGAAAGATTTGTGATCGGAGTGAATGAGGGTCGTTAGATCAGAAGTATGGCGGATAGATCTAACGTCGGAGGATCCATCGAGGAATGCCAATCGGAAGGGGGAATAAATGCGCTTGACAAAAACTTGCGATGCGATCCTGTGCGGGCCGTTTGATCGACTTAAGATCAACGGTGGATATTTTTTCAAAAAATGCAATGGCGAAAACCCCTTAAAACATATGAAAATCAAAAAATTAATGAAAAACAAAGGTTTTGGCTGTCGAGCGGGTTATATATATGAAGTGGCTAGGCGCCCGTCTGCAGGGCCTTTGGTCTATATGGAATGCAATAGGCCCAGAGCTTATATAGAAGGGCCAATCGGGATCGGAAGGTCGGGCTTGGTCTTTCAATCTACCCATTCGAAATTTCTCCGATGCGATTAGCGCTTCGGGACCTTTTAACTCTTAGTCCCGGGCGCAAGTTATATGGAGTAAATCAGAGAGTGGGGTTTATATAATGGGGCTCAATCGCATCAGAATTTTGATGCGGGGCTTTTCAATCTACCCATTTTTCATTAAAAACATTGCTTCGGCGGGTTTAGACCAAACTTAGGAAAAAGTGGGTTTATTGAATTTACAAAGGAAAAAGGCAATCGGGAATGGAATTATTCAATGTTTTTGCGCCCGATTGCAGGCACAAGGGTTATATGAGGCGATAATAAGATCAGGGGTTATGTACAAAAAGGGCTTAATCGCATCGGAGGTTTTAACTTAACAAAAAGACTTGTGCACTGTGATTTTTCCGATGCGATAAGCGCCAAAAGGGCTTAGCACTTGGTTCTTGGGCATGGGCACATGTGGGGAAGTGGTTTAGGATTTAGCCCAAAGGGGCTTAAATCCTTAATACAAAAAGGAGTATTTTTTATGAATTTTTCAGAGTTTTTTGATGGATTTGGGGTTTCGGCAGAGTTTAAAAAAAGAGTTTTACACTCTATAATGTGGATTTTATGAAGGGGAAAAGGGGAAAAATGGAAAATAGAAGAATTCCATGGGAAATAAAGGGGTAAAAAATGAGGTTAGTTTTGAAGTGGAGGGAGGGGAAAAATGTATTTTACAGCAGTCTTCTTACTATGGGATCAGCAGAATTTCAGAGTTTAAAATGGAAACAACAGTGAAGATTGAACCAAGGGCATGATGTCTTCATGAGTCTCCAAGAGATAACATTTTTTGCAATAAAAATTGTTCCTTGAAGGCTCCAAAAAAATTTTAGCCACCATTTGATATGACAAATTTTATTGGTGGCTAACAGTGGCTCCACTTGGGGATGGTGCCTTCTTGAAGGCATCAAGAACTTTAGACTTGCATTCTTTGGGACGCTGATCTATGCCTAATTCATTGGGCTGCCTTTCTTTTCTTGAATGATCTTCTTTGCTCTGAAAACATGTTAGCAGCCATGGAAAACAATGGATTTTCATCAATACAAGCTTTCTACCTACCCAATCCTACTGATCTAACATTTTTTCTTCTTTAGAGTACACTTGGATTGGCAAACTCTTTTCACAACATTTTATTCTTTTGAAAGCATAAAAATAATCTAATTCTACTCCTTATTTCTCCATGAAATCAGATTAAACAGTTGAGTCCATATGTTTCTCTACCTAATCTACTAATCTGTTAGGATTAAACAGTCTAACAGATTTTTATTCTCTAATTTCTAAAACAGAAATTTAAAAGCATACAAGCCAGGATTGAACAGTTTAACTTGATGTTGATCTATGGAATAAAAACAAGCTGCACATAGATCTTATTTTGCAGAAAATTAAATCAAAATGGAAGGCTAAAGATCTAAAAATTTTAAAGCACTTCCTTCATCTTTTTACAACTCTGTTTTTACTTATGTTTGAGCTATTTTTCCTTTGTTGACTGGTTCAGATTTTGAGCTGATTAGAACCAGTTTTTACTTCTGTTCTTGACTCAAGAAATAAACAGATTTGAGTCATTCTTCTTTTGAAAATTTAGGTTCAAATTTTGAGCATGTTTGAACCTTTAATTTCTAACCTAATCTACCTACTGATAAGCCAAGATTGAACAGTTTGGAAAATCGAATTCACTATCCTATCAGCAATCAATTTAAAGCTAATTAGTCATAATTAGGCTATATGACTAATTGGAATTGTGTTTTTCAGGAGTAGCATTTAAGTTTGCACACTTTCATATTTGTTTCTCTTTTTGGTATGGGGTTGTACCTTTATTTTTTTTACAATCATGCCCTCTTTTCTTTTTTTCACAGTTTTTGTATTTTTGATTTTTCTAACTTTGAATGCAATGGTGGATGAAATATTTATAATGAGAAAAAAAGATAAAAAGGATTTCAGAACGTGACATAGATCAAGAGATGTAATGTTTAAGAATCCTGCCATTGACAAGACCCCCAAACAATTCTGCTCCATTCAAGTCTTGTAAGAAAAATGCATTATTACCAGCGGCAGAATGAATGAAGTAAGGACCAAGCCATAAGTTGTCAAATTTTCCATGCTTGCCCTTATCTTCTCTCCTTGATTCCCACTTTAAAACTTTGTCCCCAAAATTGAAATTGCTGGCCTTTTTTCTTCTGTCAAAAAGCTTTTTAATGTTGTCTTGCTTCTGCAATGCTTTGTTATAAACCTCCTCTCTGGTCTGCTGACGGTGAATAGTCTGATTTATCCTTCTGATCATGTCATTGTATTCAGACTGAACCTCTTGAATCAACTTCATAATTGGCACACCAACGCTGGTAGGAAATATTGCATCAGTGCCATACACACGCTGGTAGGGTGACATGCCAATAGATTTCTTCAAAGTCAATCTATCAGCCCAAAGTGCATGCACAAGCTTTGTGTGCCAAGACTTTTTGTTGTCCTCCAACAACTTCTTGATTATGTTCACTAAAATCTTGTTTGAGGATTCTGCAAGTCCATTACCTTGAGGTTAATAGGCCTTGGAATGCCCCAATGTTATCTGATACTTATGACAAAACTCAACTATCTTCTTTGATCCAAATGCTGCTGCATTATCAATGATGATCTTGGTAGGACAACCAAATCTAGAGATAATATTATTCTCCATGAATTTTATGATAACAGAATCATTGGCTTGCCTACAGGGGATGATTTCTATCCATTTAGTGAAGTAGTCTGTGGCAGTGAGAATCCATCTATGCTGAGCAGAAAATGGTGGATGGATTTCACCTATGAAGTCAAGTCCCCACTGTTGAAAAGGGGCTTCAACAGTGATTGGATGCAGAGGTAAGGGTAGCAGCTTCCTTTTGCCTTCAAAATTTTGACATTTATGATAGGCAATTATCATCTTGTGTACATCAAGAAAGAGAGTAGGCCAATAGTAACCAGCCCTCAAGATTTTGTTGGCTGTTGTCTTCCAGTATAAATGGCCTCCACACTCTCCTTCATGGAACTCGTGCTTAACCTTCTCTGCATCATACTCAGGAAAACATTTAAGCAATATACCACTTGCATTTTTCCAATAAAGACATTTATCTATAATGCAATAGTTTACAGCTTTTAACTTTAGAAACCTTGCCTTTGTTTTTGTCAAACTAGGAGGTGTATTCAATTTAAGCAAAACATAAAGAATATCAACGTACCAAGAAGAATTCATAAAATGGTATTCTACAATGGGATTTGAGAATTCTTCTTGGTTATCTAAAGCATTTATCATATTAATATCAAGAACTTCAAAATTGGATTCAACCATCAATCTAGCTAGACCTTGGCCTTTGATGAGTTTAGTGGGTTTTATTTCTAAGTCGTATTCAAGAATAACTACAATCCACTTACCTCTCTTACCATCTGGGTCCTATGTTAGAATGTCTTTCACAACTAAATTTGGGACAAAGGTAATGATGTGTGAGTGTAAAATGTACACTCTGAAGTCTTTTAAAGCCTTAACCAAAGCAAAAGCTTGTTTCTCCATAATGTTATACTTCAAAGGGGCATCTCTCAAAGCCTTGCTAAAGAATGCAATAGGCTGCTCTTGTCCTTGTGGATTTTTCTGTAAAAGGATAGCAGCTATCGTATGTTCTAATGCAAATGAAAAAATATAAAAATCTTTTGAAAAATCAGGACTTATTAGAACCGGTGTCTTGGTTAATGCTTGTTTCACCAGCTCAAAGGACTTCTTTGCTTCCCAGGTCCATTTTACCCCTTGCTCCTTTTTCAGCATGTTTGTAATGTTCCTAAGGAGCTCAGCCAAGTTGGGGATGAACCTTCTCAAAAATTTAATCTTTCCAATGAAATATTGCAACTCCTTGATGTTTCGAGGATGAGAGATTTGCAATATGGCCTCAATCCTCTTGGGATCTATCTTAATACCCTCTTCCGAAATAATGTGCCCAAGAAGTTTACCTTCTTGGAGACCGAATAGTGTCTTCTTAGGGTTCAAAGATATCCCAAATTTTTTGCATCTCTCGAAGACTATTCTTAAATGTTCTGAGTGCTCTTCATCTATTTTTGAAAAAACAGTAACATCGTCAAGGTATATAATGATGAAGTAGCCCAGCTCTTGGGAGAATGATATGTTCATGGCTCTTTGGAATGTTGCACCAGCATTCAGTAGACCAAAGGGCATTTTCACATACATGAAAGTGCCCCAAGGTGTAGTAAACGTTGTCTTTAGTTGATCATCAGGGTGAACTAAGATCTGATTGTACCCTGAGTAGCCATCCAGCAAAGAAATTCTTTTAGACCCTACCACCCTTTGTAAAATATGATCCATCTTAGGTAAAGGGTAGTTGTCTTTCAATGAAGCTTTGTTTAAGTCTCTAAAGTCTATACAAAGCCTGATCTCACCTATTTTCTTCCTAACTGATACCAGATTAGATACCCACTTAGAATATCTAATAGGGATAATAATACCAACTTCATACATTTTCTTGATTTCCTTCTCAACCAAAGGCAGCTGAACAGGGTTTACTCTGAGTAGCTTCTGTTTGAATGGTTTTTGGTTTTCTTTGATAGGGATTTTGTGTTGTATTATTTAAGTGTCATAGGATTTAAGATCTTCGTAACTCCATGCAAAAACATCATAAATTTTTTTGAACAACTCTATGTATTTGAGTTTAATGTGAGCTAGTAAAGTCTTAGACAATTTAATCATCATAGGCTTTAATTCACTGCCGATATTGCACTCTTCCACTTCAGTCTCTACAGGCTCCAGTTTTGGCTTCTTAGCCACATCGTTAAAATCAAACAACTCTTCTAAAGGGGCCAGACCCTTAGGCAAACTCTGGTCTTTAGACTGCAGGGTTTCTAACTCCTCTGTTTCTGACTCTACAGTTAATTTTGTTTTATTTGTAAGTTTGCTATACAAAATATTAATATTAGCAAGCTCAGGAGATTGTTCTTCTTCACCAAGAAAATTTTCTTCACTGTTGCAGTTTGTATCATAATCTGAATCCGAACTATGTAGTTTGAATTCATTTCTGAATTGCATGAAGTCTTCTATTTGTTTGTCTCTGTCGAACACTTGCCAATATTTTTCATTATCAGGAACAGTTGGTCTGAATTTTATCTGAGTTGCGAAGTCTTTAGTTTCATATGGCGTTAAGCATGTTCTAGCTGCAAAGGCTAAGTTGTGGGTCGCGTTATTCTTTCTTCTTGGGACAAAAATTACTTGGTACTCCTCAAAAATTTTCAAAAGATCCACGACATCGTTTTGGTAAGCCCTAAGTCTTGGGTGATTTGTGTTGTATTCTCCATTGACTTGCCTAATGATTAACTTAGAATCCCCATGCACTTTAATTCTCTTGGCTCCTAACTTTTTCAAAAAATATAAGCCTAAAAGCAGGGATTCATATTCCGCTATGTTGTTAGAACACTGAAAGTTTAATCTACAGGAAATGCTCTCTGTGTGGTTGTTCTCAGTGTTGCATATCCAGACACCTGCACCAGCATTGGTTCTAGTGCATGACCCATCAAATTTCATACTCCACAGAGGAGTAGGTTTGGGTTCATCTTGGGTACTGTCCTCTTTAACTAACATGCTTTCTAATTGTTGTTGAATATCAGCACTTAGTTGCATTCGTTTCAACTCCTCGGGTTTTTTGTTGTGTTGAGGGTTTCTTTCTCGACTATCAAGGTTTAAAATCAAAGGACGCATGACTTGTAGCTCAAGACCTGTGTTTGGTATTTTTCAAATGCAGCAAACTGTTTAGACACTTCTGTGGTGTTTACCTCCTATTCTCTATCGGCCATTAATTCTGCTAAAGTGACTTGTTCACCAAAAGTTTCATCGTTAAATAGGATAAAAGAATCAATGCCTGTATTTATAGAATACAGAGGAGAGTTTCGAGGCCTGTGTTGACTAGTCACCATATACTACATATGTGACTCCCTGTAAAGTCTTCTTGATTGATTGAAAACAAGGATGGTCGCATAGGTCATGTCCATCTGCATAGTTCCTTGTAACTTAGCCCCCTAAGATCTTGATAATAGCATTCCATACTTTGGGGGCACATCAGCCACAACAATATCCATGACTAAGCATTTGGCTGGAATATGTGCTAAGTTAACGCAGAGGTCTTTGATTAATCCTAAACATTTTACTATGCTTGAGTCAAAGGAGTAGAGGTCTTTATAAGGTCTGGTGATTTCTAGACCCAGGATCTCCATCACAGCTTTAGGCATTAAATTATGAGAAGCCCCAGAATCATGCATAACATTGTGCAAAATCTTGTCATGATCGTTTAAACTCACATAAAAGGGAGGAACAAGTCCCTCTTGATATCTTCCTTCAATATTTGGACCAAAAATAAGTCCTGGCTGGTCATCATTAAGATTGACTATGTCATTATTATCCTCTATGTTCAAAGCCTTCAAAATTTGGGTCCTATATACATTTTGGGCAACTAACTCAGTCAAGGGAACAAAGATTTTAATTTTGGAAATTTCCCGCTCTAGGCTGAAAGGAATTTGATTCTTTGAAATGCTTGTCTAAGCCTTATTAGCTGCCACTCTGTCAGCGAAATCTGTTTTTTGATTTGTTCTATTTACATTTGACAAAGTGGTTTTAACAGGAGTACTAGCTGAAGTGCTAGTACTGCTAAGGTCTGCACTCTATTTTTCCTTGTTTTGAGTGCCTTTCTCTTTACCTTTATTAGAATTTACAACTACTGTTTTGTTCTTCTGTTTGACAATTTTGGGCTGGTTTACAGTGCTATTTAGTGAAGATTTTTCAAAGGTTTTGGTGTTGGGAGTTTGTTGATTGGTTTTACTTCTAAGGTCATATTCCCTTTGAGATTCGATGATGACATTTTCCATGTCTTGATAATAACTTTCATCGTCATCTCTTTTGTCATCATAAGGTGTGTATAGACCTTGTTTTCTATCATAATGAATCTCAAATTCATCATTATCTACTCCCAGCATGTTGATATCTTCTTCCTCTGTTATTTCATCTGTTTCCTCAACCTCACTCACATAGTTTTGATGAAAGGGAGGAGTGATCTGTTGATTATCTTCCCTAGGTCTGTTTGGAGGTTGGTTCCTTCTAAAATTCTGATTCTGGTTCTGGTTTCTGTTTTGAGGAGCAGTTTGGTTTTGACTTGCTTGTGCTCTCTCAAGGATGCTCATTTTATTCATCATCTCCTCCATCATTCTTTCCATTTTAGAGCTGGAAGTAGAAGGTGTGGATTCCTCTCTGAAGGATACTCTCTTCTCATTCTTCATTCTTGCTCTGTTTTCCATTAAGTTAACTTCCACAGCAAGAGCTCCTTTCTGCATATCTTCAAGAGTTGCAAGATCTCTCTCTCTCAGCTAATAGGCCATTTCAAGGTCAAACCCTTCAGGAAACTTATTTAGAGCTGAGCCTTGTGGAGCTTTTAGATCTGGGGGAAGTGCATTATACACATTGTTAAATCTGGTACAATAATCTTGTACACTTTCCCCAGTGTTTCTATGGAGGTTCTTGTAATCAGAGAGGATTTGGAGAGGGTTCTTCTTCACTTCCCATTTGTTTAAGAATGTCTGATGGAAGGCTTGGAGATCATTGATACTATGGGGGGTTAAGCCTTTAAACAATTTTCTTACTTCTCCCCCTAGACTTTGAGCAAATAGTCTTAGTTTGACAGATTCATCATCAATTTCATTTCTGTCAAAGTAGTCATTCATTTTATCCACATGTTGTGATGTCGTAGTAGCATTACTAGCATCATATAATGGAATTTTGGACTAATAGTCCTGTGGAAGATTGACTAATGGTACAGGAAGGACTAAGGGAGCATACGATGCTGCCATGATATGTGGTGGAGGTGGATTAACAAGGGTGAAAATGGGCTGGAGTGGAGTGGTTTGAACGGTGGATGTGGGATGAGAAAAAGTAGATGGACCAGGAATAGATTGCTGAGCTGATCTTGGATGAGACACACCTAAATTGTGAAGGAAATGTAAATCAGGTGGTGTTGTTTCTCTACTACCAGGATGTTCACTTACTTTTGGAGATGAAAGTGAAGACTCTAAATCTAGCTAATCTAAATCATCAAGAGACCTAGTTCTAAATGGATTTCTCAAGTCTACTTGTGATTGTTGTAGAGCTGCAAGATTTTCAGGAACTAAATTAGCTCTCAAGGGTGATCTGAAAACAATTGAAAAATTTATCTTAGGAGACTTCCTAAGGATACTTTCGGGGTTATCAACTATCTCAGGTGGATCAGGGTCAGGATAGGCTCTAGTATGAATCTTTCTAGGAGCCACTATGCTTTTTTTTTAGACCCAACTAAACAAGAAAAGTTCAACCAGATATGACAGTCTTTAAGAGGTCAACTAATCTGTTTTACACAAATTTAAATCCCATAGTCCTCTAACTGAGTCTAAATGATGTTACAAATATTATGGGTCTTCCTATTGGAGTCTTAAGGTCTGTTTAGGATTGTGGAGTCGCCAAGTGGAAGTTTTTAGCTCTTTTGGAGGTAAAAGGTTTTATGGTCCACCACCATGTTTATTAAATTCCAATATGAAATATTTTTTGGTTTTCTGAGTTATTTTTCAGTCCAATTGGTTGTTAAGAGTGTCCTAAATCTGTTTTAAAACTTCGCTACAGTTATGAGACAAAGACAGTCTACTCTTATGGCTAAGCCAACTGATCTTTCAAGGTTAGATAAACTCTTGTGAGAATCCTAGGGTCTGCCTAGTTTGTCACTGATTCAAACAAGTTTTACCATGATTACCATTGGTTTGGTAGTGCTTGAAGAGGTTGCTTTTAACTCACGAAGTTTTATGAAATTTTTAAGGGAACCTAAGATGAAAATTCGACTCAAGTCCCCAGCGGAGTTGCCAAAAATGTTAGCTCCCTGTAATCAGCAAGATTGGCAAAAGTCCGACTGCAGGGAGAACATCGTTTCAACCACTTTGGGATTCTAAGATCTAGCCCTCCTGAATCCGAAGAGGGATCTCTCCAATAAGTGCAAAGATGGATTTATCTTTAAAGTTTTGGGTGATGATATTAGGCTAGTTATGAATTCCAAGGATTTTTGTTTGTTTTGGATGGTTGAGCATGATTATTATTTGAGTGGAAAGTTCTAAATGGAAAGAGTTTCAAAGGTGTGAAGTTGCAAGCAAATAGAACAAGCTTTGGCTAAAAAGATGGACGCAATGCTGGTTTTAGTTCATTGGGCTATGGAGTCATAATAGGGTTTTAATTGAAACAACCAGGTTCAAGAGTGGTCCATGGGGCAAGTCATCTATGTCTAAGGATCTCTTTAAAGTTGATTTTATAGAATGAAATGATACAACAAGAAGGGGAATTAAACAAATGAAGAACAAAGAGCAGCCCAAGATCTGGTAAGTACTTTGAAACTAGCCAGCTTTTGACATACACTTGAGAGAGATATAAAAGCAATCCAAGATCTGGAAAGTACTTCGAAACTAGCCAGCTTTTGATATACTTTCAATATAAAACATTTAAACACAAGGGAGACACAAATGATAACAAAAAATGGTCTAAGATCTGGTAAGTACTTTGAAACTAGCCAGCTTTCAACACATTCTTAGGGAAAATTTCAGATAGTCTTTGGGGATAAAACTAGGACAAGGCTCACCATAACTTCCTTAGTTCATCTCTACTTGACATAAACTAAAAATAACATTCAAGAATAACAATTAGCCTAGATAATAGGACGAGGGAATGCCAACATTCCTAACTGCTTAAACTAAATTAAATCATTCCTAAATAACACAAATTGGAAGAAAACATTTAGATAAAGCTTATTAGTCAGAGAAGGGTACTAATGTACAGTAAATCCTAACTCTATGCTTGTTATTCTTTATCAGAGAATATGGACAAAATTAAAACATAAATAAAATAACAATTTACAATAAGAAATAACATCACCGTCGACATAGACCAGGATCCCATAAATCAGCTTGTATTGATGCTTCAAACCAGTTACAGCT
Source organism: Pinus albicaulis (assembly GCA_034641835.2). Taxonomy (NCBI): domain Eukaryota; kingdom Viridiplantae; phylum Streptophyta; class Pinopsida; order Pinales; family Pinaceae; genus Pinus; species Pinus albicaulis. The sequence continues at coordinate 1,229,406,256 of CM076577.1, read as the reverse complement.
TTAAGTCCAGTGTTTCAGGTTAGCAATCATCTTCACTTCTTAGCCTAACTATTCTATCACAAGCATAGCTTCAAGAACCTTTGAACACTATTTACAATCAGAAGTTTCGAGCAAAAGTATATTTCAAAGTTTTGCAACCAACATTTTCTCATCTTCTACAGGAGTATTTATAGAAGGAATGAGGAGGTGGGATCTGATAAAAGATCTTCTGGATCAATTAATACAGACTTTAATACTTCTTGGCCTTTGAGGGGCTCGATGGAGAAGTTTACAGATGTTTTGTCTATATTAATTGTTTTACATTTAAGAATTAAGCTCGGTGGGAGCTTTTGCTGACTTTTAGGCTCTGTTTCATATGGTAGTAACTTTGCTGATATTTTTTGCATTAAGTTTCTTTGGCGGAATTAATTATTTGGCTGCACTGAGGAAAATATTTGATTTTCTGATCATGATTCGGCCTTTGTTGAATGCTCCGAGGCTATAGGTGGCTTTGTGGTAGCTGAGAGGGATCAATTGGCCTCTGTTGTGGTGGTGGAGGCCTTTCTGTCTGATGATCTTTTGATTTCCCTTTAATTGTGTTTTGATTTGGAGGATTAGGCTTTTGATAATCAGTCTTAGTTGTAATCCCCCAAAATTGTCTTCAATCCTCTGTTCTGTTGTGGTAGGTCTTCAACACTGATACTCTTTGTTAATTTAATCAGACTGTGTCTTGTTGATGCGCAGGGCTGCACAAGGCTCATATGGCATCCATGCCCATGAAGCATTAGTGAAACGTGATGTAGAACCCTTTGTAGTTCTTTCCCTTTGATGAACGAAAGTCTGGAGGATTGTCACCCTCGGCTTTGTGGTAGGTCTTCAACACTGATACTCTTTGTTAATTTAATCAGACTGTGTCTTGTTGATGCGCAGGGATGCACAAGGCTCATATGGCATCCATGCCCATGAAGCATTAGTGAAACGTGATGTAGAACCCTTTGTAGTTCTTTCCCTTTGATGAACGAAAGTCTGGAGGATTGTCACCCTCGGCTTTCATTTCCTTTATTATAATGGAAAAAACCTTTGGAACCTCCAAAATACGAAAATATTATAAAATCCTGTGTTATTGGGTAAAAACTGCTTCAGAGGTTCTAGGGAAGAGCGTGGTCGTTGGATGGAAATATCCAACGGTGGAGATCTGCGCGCAGTGGTTAAAAGGGAGCAATGGGAGCAAATGGTGGAAGAATTAAGTTAGAACCGTCGATCTATGACTGATCAAGGAGATCAACGGTCGAGATCAGCAGTGAACTGATAATGTCAAGGAGTCACATTATTTGTGAAAATAGAAGAAAACGCGAAGATATAAGGTTAAAAACCCTTTGGAGGAGGAAAAGTATTTAAATGAAATTCAAGGATTTGGATATAACCTGGGCCGTCGGATGAGATCAGCCTGGGTGATCAACGGTTGAGATTACTCATTGAAGTCCTTTGGTGAGGGTGGAGGACAATGGTGTAAGGCCAGATTAAATCTGGGTCGTTGATCTGCAGAGATCAACGGCGGAAGGCGCGCGCAATAAAACATAATAGAAATGAGGGAAAGTGGTTTCGGAAGGTAAAACCATGGGTTTCGCGCGTTGAAAGGGTGGGGAGGCGGTTTTTCCTTTTTGAACGAGATATGCGTTCCCGCCTGACACGTGGCATTTCAAAACAACTTATATCGCGCAATTTTCAGGAATTAACCATCGTGTTTAAAATTACGCGATAATGCGCTTGAACCGTCAGATATGGGGTCTCAGATCCGACAGCGGAGAATGAGCATGAAATTGGTTAGATGCGCGAGTAGAAGTGGAAAGGGCGATTTCATTATGGACCGTCCGATCTGAGAATCGACGATGGAGATTAGATCTGGAGGGAGCAGGACCCACAGGAGGTAGGTCTGTCGGGGTTAATATGGGCCATTAGATAAATCAGATCAACGGCTAGGATGAAAACTGGGTTTTGAATGAAATAATAACGAAGTGGAGCAAGGGTCAATATGGACCGTTGATCTGCAGAGATCAACAACTATGATTGGCCAAAAACGTTATACAGTGGGGTATGAATGATTTTAACCAAAGTCGAGAGCTGCGATCTGGACCATCCGATATGGACACATATACTGCCCAGATGCAATCGGGGCTCGGCGATTGGCGGGGTGAAGAACATGGAGTGCACCAGAGCGATTGAGCGCTAGCCGTCGATCTGTAGATTAGATCGACGGTGGGAAATGGATCGGAGGGGTTCGAAAGGTAGAGGAAAGATTTGCGATCGGAGCGAATGAGGACCGTTGGATCAGAAGTATGGCAGATAGATCCAACGACGGAGGATCCATCAGGGAATGCAAATCGGAAGGGGGAATAAATGCGCTTGACAAAAACTTGCGATGCGATCCTGCACGGGCCGTTTGATCGGCTTAAGATCAACGGTGGATATTGTTTCAAAAAATGCAGTGGCGGAAACCCCTTAAAACATATGAAAATAAAAAAAATTAATGAAAAACAAAGGTTTTTGCTGTCGGGAAGGTTATATATATGAAGTGGCTAGGCGCCTGTTTGAGGAGCCTTTGGTCTATATGGAATGCGATAGGCCCAGAGCTTATATAGAAGGGCCAATCAGGATCAGAAGGTCGGGCTTGGTCTTTCAATCTACCCTTTCGAAATCTCTCCGATGCGATTAGTGCTTCGGGACCTTTTAACTCTTGGTCCCAAGCACAAGTTATATGGAGTAAAGCAAAGAGCGGGGTTTATATAATGGGGCTCAATCACATCAGATTTGATGCGGGCTTTTCAATCTACCCATTTTTCATTAAAAACATTGCTTTGGCGGGTTTAGACCAAACTTAGGAAAAAGTGGGTTTATTGAATTTACAAAGGAAAAAGGCAATCGGGAATGGAATTATTCAATGTTTTAGCGCCCGATTATGGGCACAAGGGTTATATGAGGCGATAATAAGATCAGGGGTTATGTACAAAAAGGGCTTAATCGCATCGGAGGTTTTAACTTAACAAAAAGACTTGCGCGCTGTGATTTTTTCGATGCGATCAGTGCAGAAAGGGCTTAGCACTTGGTTCTTGGGCACGGGCACTTGTGGGGAAGTGGTTTAGGATTTAGCTCAAAGGGACTTAAATCCTTAATACAAAAAGGAGTATTTTTTATGAATTTTTCAGAGTTTTTTGATGGATTTGGGTTTCGGCAGAGTTTAAAAAGGAGTTTTAAACTCTATAATGTGGATTTTATGAAGGGGAAAAGGGGAAAAAATGGAAAATAGAAGAATTCCATGGGAAATAAAGGGGTAAAAAATGAGGTTAGTTTTGAGGTGGAGGGAGGGGAAAAATGGATTTTACAGCAGTCTTCTTACTATGGGATCAGCATAATTTCAGAGTTTAAAATGGAAACAGTAGTGAAGATTGAACCAAGGGCATGATGTCTTCATGAGTCTTCAAGAGATAACATTTTTTTCAATAAAACTTGTTCCTTGAAGGCTCCAAAAATGTTTTAACCACCATTTGATATGACAAATTTTATTGGTGGCTAACATGTATAATAACTAAAGAGACTAATTTAGAAAGTACGGATGTTAAGCATGCATTTTTATAATATGTATATAATAGTCCTAAAAATTACCAAATTGATATTTCTATCATATTTACTTCATACAAAATTTTTGTTTTTTATTTTGCTTTTCATACTTCTAGAAATTAAAAAATTAAAGATACCTAATGAGATATAAATAAACATGCAAGCATGGTCAAGATAAGGTGTACAAATATGGTCAAAGAAAAGAATAATTAAATCATTGGATGAATTATCCTAACAATAATGTGCATGAAATGTATCTAGTAATAGATTTTTTAGGGCATTTCTAAACATGTTAATTTTGGAGTTTTGAGTTGGAATCTAGAAATTTTTTATTTGGGCTAAATACTATTTTTTGTTATTTAAAATTGGTTTTTGATTGCATATATGGATTTAGCACTCTGGAAAATCCTTGAGACACACTGATTGTAGAGAGTGTATAACTCAAACTTATGATTCCAATAAATTCTTGTGGTAGACCAGAAAATATACCAGAAAACCCTTCAAAATATAAAACAAATAGAGTAAAACATTAATTAAAGATTTCAATTATTACATAAAATACTAATCTTTGAAATGTTTTCTGGTTGTTAAAAAGAAGAGAAAATGAGACTAGAATAATAAGGCATAAAAAGATTAATTATTGTTTTCTTCTTTCAACGTTCCATATTTGTTATGATACTTCCATTTTATTAACTTCCCCTTATCCATTGATGTTTTTTACAATATGCTAATGTAAAAACCAAAATCATTCAAACATCTAATTGACGTCTAAGTTGTAAGTATAGGTTGAAGTATAAAAAATTTAATTAAACAAATTGTAAATAAAAATGTTATTTTGTGTTAGATCTAAGACTTTTGTGATCCATAATTTAGATAAATGTCTTTCCGATTAATCCTAATGATGTGATTAATTTGAAAGACATTTATCTAAATGTTATTTTATTTTTCTTATTTTATAAATAATATAACACTAAAAATAATTTCATTATATTTATACCTTACCATGACAATAAAACTCACAGTAAATAAAATATAATTTCATTATATTTATGTCTTATCGTGAAATATAAAACTAAGTCACCTAGTTACCTACCTTCCACTGTGAAGTTGCTTAATTTCCTTTACAAGGGTACACACACATTCCATCAAGCTTGGCATCTACTGTATGTCCCCTCTATGGTACTTGTATGGGATGGCTAGCATGACTATGGGGCATGGCATTGATAGTCTGGAGCATTAATGGTCCTATAACCTAGGAAACAAGGCTTTCCAATTCTTACAGTCTAAAATGGAAAAGTAGTATAAAACAAAGTCAAATATTAAAAGCAACATGCAGTAAACCAACTATGGAGTAATGATTGACTTAAAGCATGATGCTTAATATTTTCCATACTACCTATAGATTTGTTGATCTTTATGTGAAGTATATTTTGGAGCTAAATTTATTTAAAATTGATAAATATTTTTTAAAATAATAAATTTGAACTTTATAAAATTTGTAAAAAAACTAATAAATTTATACATTTAAAAATATATTTTAAATAACAAAACTTTTCAATTTAATTAAAAAAATTATACTCAAATTCAAATATAAAAATAAATAAATAAAAACCAAATCTACCGAATAGCCTACTCCCTACTCCTACTACAACGTCCGTCCTTGTGACCCAAGACTCCTAGAGTTGGACTGTGTAAATGGGGCCATCACAGTGCAGAGGTTTCAAGCCACCATGGTAACAATAATAACATGGGAAACCCTAGGCATTCAAACGAAGAATTACTAAATATGAACATGTAATAAAATTACCATCTCCTTTATACCTTGAGCATATTCTTTGTATAAGTGTATGTTTCTCCTTCAATTATTTTATTTTATAAATAATATAAAATGTTACTTTATTTTATAAATAATATAAAATGTTATTTTATTTTTCTTATTTTATAAATAATATAACACTAAAAATAATTTCATTATATTTATACCTTATCATGACAATAAAATTCTCCTTCAATTATTTTACTTTATAAATAATATAAAATGTTATTTTATTTTTCTTATTTTATAAATAATATAACACTAAAAATAATTTCATTATATTTATATCTTACCATGACAATAAAGTTCATGGTAAATAAAGTATAATTTCATTATATTTATGTCTTATTGTGAAATATAAAACTAGAGTAAATAACATATGCCTTCAACTGTGAAGTTACCTAGTAGTTGCCTAATTTCCCTTGAACACACACATTCCACATGACGACATATCAATTCTCCAAATTGCAATTTATTATTGCTTGTCCACTCTGTGGTACTTGTTTCCGTGGACTGCAGGGCATGGCTCAAATGACCATGGGGCATAGAATTGATAAGTCTAGAACATTAACATGGCATTAATGAGCCTATAGCCCATAAAATAAGGCTTTTAGATTCTTACATTCTAAAGTGGAAAATTAGTACAAAACAAAGTCAAATATTAAAAGCAACATGCACTAAACCAACAAAGTCAAATATTAAAAGCAACATGCACTAAACAAACTATGTACTGATGTCTTTTCATCCTGTGCATTGAATATTATTTTGTTTTTCATCTTCAAGGCAACATGGAAAGACAAGACAATAAGTTAATAATTGACTTAAAGCATGATGCTTAATATTTTCTTGATATATAGTACATGTCTTTCGATAATATAATTATAACAGATTTGTTGATCCTTATATGAAGTATATTTTCCAAATAATTTTATTTAAAATTAGTAAGTATTTCTTGAAATAATAAATTTAAACTATATAATTTATATATTTTAAATATTATAAAGATTTTTGAAAAAATTAATCAATTTATACATTTAAAAATATATTTTAAATAACAAAACTTTTTAATTTAATTAAAAAAATTATAATGAAATTCAAATATAAATAAATAAATAAAAACAAAACATTTACAGTCTGCTCCCACTACAGACGTCCTTCTGACCCAAGACTCCCAGAGTTGTAGTGTGTAAATGGGGCAATCACATTGCAGAGGTTTCAAGCCACCATGGTAACAATAATAACATGGGAAACCCTAGGCATTCAAACGAAGAATTACTCAATTCTATAGATAGAGTGCAATCTCAGTTCTGTTCCAGATACTATTATAGGCCCATCAGGGACGCGGATCTTCAGGGATTGGAGTCACAATATGGACCAACAACTTGACCTTGATAGGTGGAAAGAGGGAAGGAAGATTAAGTATAGTGTTTGTTGATTATATATCTTTTGGGTTAGGGTTTAGATTTTATTATTATTTTCTTTTATAAGAAAGGATTTGAGAATTGGGGTAAGTTAATTTAGAAATTGAACTTGGATATTTCATTATTCATATAATTTTGTATAACTATATATATATATATATTTTTTTGTGGGAATGTAGTTATAATTTGTTATAATTTGAATGTTAATATAATTTTTAATTAATTTTTAAAATCATTAATTTAATGGATGAACCAAAATTTTGATTAGAATTTTAAATTTTAAATGGCATTGCAGAAATTAGAAAAATTAATGATTTTTTTTAGTTGAGATCTCAAGGTAAGCACAAACTCATAGAGTAAGTTTTTGGGTATGTTAGAAAAAGGTAGTCTCTATCTCCACTCACATCATGCAACTCTGCATTGTGCACAAATAATTAATGGGTGAGACCCATTTGGCATGCCCACACTCATGGGCTATTGGTATGCTATATAAAATACTAACATATGAGATAGAATAATCAAATTAAAGCGATTTTAGTTATATAATTGTTTTTTCTTGTTTTTGTGAAATATCAATTTTATGTTTAGTTTTAAGGTTTTATATATAAATTTTGATATATTAATGATAAATCACAGTTTTTATAAAATAGGTTTATTTATTAGTTTAATTAGAAAATGGATCTATTTCTTGGTTTGATATGAAATCTCAAATTTGTGGATATCATGACTATGATGACTTCCATATATTCATATTTGAATATGAACATTGAGATTGGACCTTTTAGAGTGGAAAAGCTTTGTCACAAACTTTGTCCTTCCTAATTGTGTAATAATTATATATTTATTTGAAATAAATACTCTATATATTATTATTATTTTAAATTTTAAAATTCTACCAAACTCATATTTAAAAATGACTTCAAATTTATTTAATTATTATAACTTCTCTTTCACTCCAACTCATCAACTCCTCCTATTGCATTTGACTGCACTACATTTTTTAAAAATGATTCAGCATGATATATAAAATCCTAAAACTATTACTATATAACTGCATTAAATCATGAACTAAATTAAATTTACAAATAAAAACAATTAAGTATATTTAATCTTTCTTATATAAATAATTTAATTTAACTATATTTTATAATCAAGTTAGATTTAAAATATATATATTAATAATAATTTAATTTAACTATATTTTATAATCAAGTTAGATTTAAAATATATATATTAATAATATTAAACATAAATTTATGTTAATAAAAAAATCATGATTAAAACATTAACAAAAATAAATGTCATACATAATATAAATAATGAATTAAAACAAATTTGAAAGGGGCAGGTTTAAAAGAAAAGCCATCGTTAAATAAATAAATAAATAAATAGTGACCCTCAAATTGCACGAACTGTCCCTGAGCAGCTTGTATCCAATTCAGTCTGGCGTTTTAGTTGGAAAACAATTTTTGTCTAAGTGTAATGATGTTTTAACCTTGAAAACAATACAAATTCCTGCATGGATATGACAAAATCAGATAGATTGTTTTTTGGAAATAGAAGTGGGGTGTCGTACTGAAATTATTTACATCATTACAATTCAGTCTGATAAAATTAGATAGATTTTCTTTTTGGAAATAGTAGTTGGGTGCTAGAGAGTTTTTTGATGGTACTGAAATTATTTACACCATAATTCAAACACTGTACAGTTTGACAAAATCAGATCGAATTCTTTTGAGATCAAAGTTCGGTGCCAGAGGTTTTGGATTGTACTAAAATTTTTTACACCATGAAAAAAATGGCGTTGTTTACACACGCTATAGAATAGTCTTGACAGCAATTGGAATTCCGTATTTTTTTTTTTTAAATTAGAACATTAATTTTTTTTTTCAAAAATCAGAATATTAGAGCCTTTGATTGATTTTTTTATGGTGGAAATAGATAACACTGTGAAACCCCTAAGCATCCAAAATTCTGAAATTTAACAACTGTAACTTATATTTTAAAATTTTCTGTAGGATTTTATTATGAATGAATGAATCAATGAAATTTTAATGTCCACCACACCAGACTAAAAATAGTCTATGAGACCACCAATTTCCTTTTTTTTTGCCTTCTGTAATTCAATCTTTTTCTTACTCAAATTGATGATGAGCTACCCAACATTCTAACAGTGCCATCACTGAAAAGACAATGCCACTGAATTGATGCTAACATACAACGGTAATCGTCCCTTGATGTCTCTAAATAAGTCACATTCTAAAATGAAATGTTTTAAGTACATACCCTTTCTTGCCAAGCTTCTTTAGGTCTTTCCATTATTTTCAAAACTAATTTGTATGTTTTTAAATACTCTGAAACAAATAATTCAAACACTCCACAGTGAAATTTGAGAAAAAAACTAGCCAAATTCCAGAAATTACCGTTTTTGTATTGAAAAAAAACTGGCCAAATTCCAAGAAGAAATTAGCGTTTTTGCTCTTTAGGGATGGTCATTGTGTACCAGAGAAGGCAAAGGAGGGTACAACTGAATTGTCTGGAAAGCCCAAAGTAGATTCTAGGAGACCAACCCATCTTGTATTAAGCTTTTTGATGCTTTTGAACCATATAAAACTTTTTTTTCAACGTGAAAAATACTCTGGTTTATATTTAGTACTAGGAAAAAAACTTTTTAGGCCTTATGAATTCATTACATTCAGTTTGCGAGTGGTGACTTTCCTTCATTTTACTTTCCTTCCAAAAATAGTTTACATTAATTCAGACCATCCAGTGATGGCAATTTCAAGAGATTATCATTTTCAGAATTACAGTTATTTTAATAACCAAAAAAACAAAAAGTTCAAAAAGGCATCATTTCTGCAGTTCCCTTCATCCTAGTTGATCTTTTTGTATCATCCGATCCATTGCATAAGTTGTACGTTCATTCCAAGATCTCATATGAAGTTGACTTTCCCAACTGCTTTGAGTTGATTAACTCATAATGCATTTCTCCAAATTTTCCTCCCAGTCATTTCTTTGATAGACGATCAGCTTCATTGTTTTTTTCTCTGTACACAGGGGAAAAAAAAATGGCAGAAAAAGTTCTCTTTAAAGCCTATATTCTCTCAATCCAATGTGATAGCATTCCGGGGTTTAGAGTGGTCTTCTTATTCATATGATCAATAAGGATTTTAGAATCTCCAAAAACCCACATCTTATCCATATATCACTGACAGACAAACCATAAGAGGCCCCAGAGAGCCAGACATTCTGCTTTCATATTTGTTCCAGTTCCTCCATTCCAGTAGATCTTATAATGGCAGGTGGATGAGATCATTAGCCAAGCACTGCAGCCACAAATTGAGTGTTGGGAGGCCCCATCAAAATAGCCAGCAAGATAATGAAACTCATGTGGGCGTATTCTCTTTGATAAATCACAGGGTGGCTTCTGGCATATTTTTAAACTTTCCCATGAGCTATAAATCTGATAAGCAGTCTTTGTAGGGGAGCAGGGTTGTCCCTCAAATAATTTCCAGTTTCTGTTACACCATATATACTAGTAATACAAAATAGGGATAGCCTTGTAATTCTTACCTTTACTCAGCCACCACCTAGTGAAGTCCTCTGTTGTTCTACATGCAGGCTGCTGGATATGCAAGCTATGACATAAGATTGTCAAGGTTTCCAAGGCGAAAGAGCAAAAATAGAAAAGATGTTGGTTATCCTCTGATTCTACTCCACATAGAAGGCACAAACCCGACCCCTGCCATCCTTTCTTTTGCAAATTTTTCCATATCAAGTTCTTGTCTCTCCATACTAACCATAAGAAAATAACCATTTTTTCCCTGTGCCTTGCTTTTCCACATGACCCTAAACCAACTATCAAGTCCTTGTATTAATTTTTTGTTGATCAAAACAGTGTAAATCTCCTTTACTTTTATCCCTTCACTTGGTCTATTCCCTCCCCAAATAACTCTGTCACCCTCATCAGATCTGCAGAGTCCTAAAGACCTCATGGATTTAGTGAAATCGTGCCATTCTGCTTCCCATCTCTCATCCATTCCCATTTCAGTAATAGATTTCCATCGCGGTGCCTCATATTCCCAATCGTCGATGATCTGCTGCATATAAAAGACCCCCTCTGATTAACGTTCAGTATTAGCTCCGCGTTTATATTATGTTGAGAGTCAGTATCCAGTGTGAGTTGACAACCTACCAGAATTTTGTGCCCGTTCCCAAAGTGCCACCTGAGATTTTCCTTTATTAATGACCAGATTTTACCGAAGCCCCTCCAAATAGCTAAACTGCTGCTACTTTCCTTCCACCCCGAGATTACAAGGTCCTCCATTTGCGCCTGTCCAAGGTATTTGTTCTGAACAATCTCACGCCATATGCCTTTACCATTTAATCACCATGCCTTTACCATTTAAGGACCGCCACAGAGATTTGATAAATAAAGATTTTCCGAACTCATCCGAATCTAAAATACCCTAACCTCCTTTGTCTTTTGGAGTAGCCAGATATTCCCATCTCGCTAAATACAGAGTTTCGAGCACAGAGGGTCGCAGCCTGGATGCAATTCGATCCGACATTTTAGTCTGAAAACCGTGTTGTTGTTCAGGGTTGACCACTGTGTATCAGGAAAGGCACAAGGAGAGTACGACTGAATAGTTTGAACAGCCCAAATCATGTTCTGTGTTCTTTTCTGCGATCGAAAGTGCATGGCCATGGCATTTTCTGTTGATGGTTTAAGTGGCATTCTACAAATTTGTTGTTATGCCATCTGTGTTTCATTAAATTCTTTCTAGAAGAAGGGGTTTGCCCATAACATCATTTGCCTGAAATTCTCACTTCGAGGTCACATGTTCTTGCCTCGCAGCCCTGTTCAGGTGGTGATTGTTGTGTGGAGGTTTTGCCCGCGGTCGCGCGGTCGACTCTTGTCGCATATCACCTGAGAATTATACCAATAGCCAGTGCTACAACCAGGTGCCCTCTACAGTAAACTTGATGATCCCTTTTTAAGAAAACTTGGATAATCAGGACACGAATGGAAACTTATCCTCGGTTAGCTATAATAATGGTAGCATTAATAATATTTCTGCCATGGCAAGGTCTTCAGTGCTTCTGGTTAACAGTTTGTGGATTGTATTAGTGATAATTTAGGTGCACCCATGAATACATTTGTGGGTTTTAATTTGAAGAGACCTGAGAACAATGACGATGAGGGTTTCATGTTGCAGAGAATCTTGTTGGAGGGAGCACCATGGTTTCAGTGGGGTATTTTCATGGGCGGATTTCTGAGGGTTGTTTCAATGTTTCAAGAAGAGCGATAGATAAGAAAAGTCAGTCTTGGGGTTCTGAGCTTGCATCTGCTTGGACTGTGCAGAAAAAGAAGACAAAAACCCTAGTCAGAACTTCACAGGCATGCTCTGTGTCTCTTCATATAATTCAACTGCAAAGTAAGAAATAAATATGATGGTGTTGTTTGTATTGATGAATTGGATAAGTTGGGAAATGGTTTTGCCATAACTTTGGTATATCGGTTGGGATCAGTTCCTACCATGATTCCAAAGGAAGTATCATTGGGCATCTTGCGTTTGGTTTTCACAGGAAGTAGGTTTGTAGGGGCAATTGTTGATGCAGATTTGCTGTACTTTTGCAAGAATTGGTGACCAGGGGTGAGGGTAATGTGAAATCTGGAACCAGGCCTGCTTTTAGCTCTTGCTCTTCAAAATCCCCTATTCCACTAGTTTTTGGGGATTGATTGGTTGATTCTGCATATATAAATTCTCCCTCTCTGAGATGCCTTCCATTGCCCAAGTTTTTCATGCAGCATAAGGTGATTTCATGCAGCATAAGGTGAGGTCAAACCGCATGGGCTTGCATGGATTGGGAGGAGATGTGTGTAAGATTAATGGGAAGCTGCTATTCAGGATTACAAGAAACAGAAGCCATTGGATGTTAAACAATCTCGTATAGGTATTGCAAATCAAGTTGCAGTACACGCATTTCTAACAAGAAACCTAAGAAACCTGCATAGCCTTCTGCAGCTTCACAAGAGAGATCGAGTTCTGCGTATTGTCTCCATTTTGAACTGTATGTCAATGGAATGCTGGGATGCTGCCTAATGCTGGCCAGCTGGTTGAAAACATTTGGGCTTTTTCAGACTTCTGTTGCTGATGTGTTCTAAGAATGAGGTCGTTTCTTTATAAATGTAATTACATCTAAACTTAACATTTTGTGTTAATGTTAATGATGCTCAAGGCATTAGAAAAAAGATTGTTTTAGTGGATAAAGTAATGAAAGAATCAAAGCAATTTATGTTTTAGCACGAATATTTACATTGGAGAGCAATAGAAGACAATGTCACATGGTTTGGGTTCGAGTTTGGGTTCGGCAATGATTAGGTTCGGTTTGAATTCGAATTTTTTGATGAGGTTCGGATGAGGTTCGCCATTAGGTTCATATATATATATATATATATATATAGTAAGAAATCAACATTAGTAACCATAAAAAATGCTATCACGGACATGGAAACTGCAAGGATAAATTACAAGCCTGCGCTGTAACATGAAGTTATGAGTTTTGATCTATGGACTTGGTCAATGGCTATGAGGTTCGAAGAAGTTAGTCGAACCTCAACATTTTTTTAAGGTTCACTAAAATTCGAACCTCAAGGTTAAAGTTCGACAAACCTTGTGACATAGATAGAAGATTTGAATTTTCAAAGATGTGTATATGAAATGCAATCAAGTTGGTATGTCATTTGTTGCAGTGTATATTAGTGTAATTATATGATTTCAAATTTTGATCAATTTAATAGAAAATGGGGTGAATAGTTGTTATTACACCCATTCATATTTAAATTTTGTAAATTGACGTTAATTTTCTTCTTGGAGAAGCCCAACAACCCTAAGGAGACCCCACTTGTTCTTGGAAGAATCAAATTTACACATGGGAAAATATTATTTTTAATGCTAGTCCAAGTCATCTCAAAAAGTACAAATAGACCTAAAAGAGAAATTTGACCTCCAAAACCACATATAAATACACCTAAAATGGCATCATTTGGAGGGATCACATCACTCATCTCATCTTCCTTCTAGGTTCGTACACTTCTGAAATTGTAGGGGCCGAGTTCACATGTGCGAAGGAGAAAGAGAGTTTTTGATTTGACAATGTTGACTGTTTTATTTTTGGCATCTTTGACCAGCGTTGACTTTGGGAGATTTGTCTTGGTTTGACTGATTTTTTTGATCTGTTGTGGAAGGTCAAATTCAAGGAGAAGAAGAGAGAAATATTTTGGGCACTATGATCATCTTTGATCGCAGATCTAAGATTAGGGTTTGATACAATTTTATGTTTGATTTTGAGTGACTTTTTTTTATTTTCTTGGTGATATAGCAATTTTATGTTTGATTTTGAGTGTTTTTATGTAGTCTTGGGAAACTAGTGATAGATCACTTACTTCATAATATACGTTGTTAAAATGTAAAAAAATCATATAAATAAATAAATTATAATTATTATTGTTATTAATTTGAAAACAAATAATATATAAGTCAAACATATATACATTTAAAAAAAACATAGAACAAGATTTTTATCCATGTAGATTTAGCCTTACTTTATCATGGAGATTCTCCAAATAGACTTTGTTAGATACCATGACCACATGCCTAAAAAACAGTAACTCATTTCATATGACAATTATTTAATTAAAAAAATGACATAACTACTGTGTGGATAAATCTCAATCTTTAATTTGTGTAGACTACTAAGAATATTCTATGGAGGTTAAATCCCTATCATCCACTTAATAATTATTAATAATTAAATAAAAAATTTAGAAACGTTCCAAAATAGACATGCCCATCAGCATAAAAATATTTGAACTTACATAAATAGTTACCATACATAACTGCATCAAATCATTAGCTAATTTGATAGCAAGAATGAACACAATTAACTATGTTTGATATTTCCTAAATAATATAAAACATGTACATCTACAATACTCTGGACTAGATCCATTTTAACTCTGGATCTACCAAGTTCCTAGAGGGATCAAATTTCTTTTCACTCTAAAAGACGTTTGCATCTCAAGGGATTTGATCTCTCAACACTTGGTAGATCCAAAGTTAGGATGGATCTAGGTTGATTTGATTCCCCCCTTTAAATATGCTATATTCCACTTGAATACCATGGGTTCTCATAAACTGAGAACTCAAAAATTGTAACTTTACCAAGTCAAATTTACTTTAACTACCTAACAAAAATTTATATATATTTTAAAGGAACGGGGATATTTGACATTATAACCTTTTACAACATGTGTCATCATATTTCCATCCTATATCCAAAATTGATGCCCCATTACATTAAGGATTTTCTTCTGATGGCTTACTATTAAACTAAAAACATTTTTCCCATGGATTCTCCAAAAAAAACTCCATTATAGATTGCATATCAACATATATCCATATAAAAGTTAAAAGGAATTAGTTACCCTCCATAGTTGGAGCAACCTGGAATTTGTCATCTTCTAGGATGTGCTGCACATGGTTCTCCCCTGAATCCTCAACACTGATGCTAACTTCCTCCCTTTGTTCCACATTCACCACTATCTCCTAGTTGTCATTGTCTCCCTAGTCGCACACCATAACATTTCCTTCTAAACTCCTTCCTAAATTTTCAACCCTTAATGATCTGAATATGGGTAAACTAGTTTTGTTGTGCTAGTTCCCTCATCAGTATAAAATAAATGTGTTTAGGATCATCTCAAATTAGCCAATTATGTGAGGGTTTATGTGTCAAGTTTGTGTCATTTTATGAGAAATTCATGAGTTAATTAGCTGTTAAAAACACATGTACAACAAGTAAATTGCAGATAAATAACACGCAAACACATTACACAATAGCTGATAATGGAGTTCACCCCTCCTAGGCTACATCTCTATGGACCTACTTCAATTGGCTATGTCCTCTTTGGATTAATGGTCAATTATTTGATTACATGCACCTACAGTGCTCCAATCGCTTTGCAACCTACTCCATTAGATTCAAAAGACATAAAAACCTAAAAATAGACTCATCAAGCTCTGAAAATTGTCTTCAAGTAGACTAAGCAATGTTGTCCTTAAGAGTACGGAATATATCATGACTCTCTTGGATCCAATATTTGGCTTTATGAGCCTCGCTTGCTCCAAATAACATAACAACAAATGATATAGTATCATATCCATATAGAACCCATAATGGAGACACACTGATTGACATATGAAATGTCGGATTGTAACAATATTCTCCCAAGTGGAGCCAGCGCAACTAGGCTCTTTGTTGCCCCGGAACATAGTTTTGCAAATAGCTTCCCAACCACTTGTTTACTACCTCTATATGCCCATCTGTCTGGGGTTGATAACTGGTACTCGGTGTCAACTTGGTACCTTCCAAACAGAAAAAATCCTGCCAAAAGCCATCCATGAAGCGATTATCTCTATCACTGACTATGGTCTTAGGAAGACCATGAAGTCTGGAAACATCTCTAAGGAGAAGCTTGGCAACTTGTGAAGTAGTGTACTGTGAAGAGATGGCAAAGAAATGTGAACACTTTGTTAGTCGACCAATGACCACAAAGATACAATCCTTACCCTGTACCATTGGCAAACTAGTAATGAAGTCCATAGAAATGCTCTCCCATTTCCCTCCCAGAAAAGGAAGTGACTGTAACAAACCTGCATGATGGTTTTTTTCTTATTCATTCTTCTGGAAAACTACGCACTCCCTGATATACTAGAGCACATCTTCCTTGAGACCCTTCCATGAGAATCTCTCCCTAATGGCTCGATATGTCTTTGTGCTACCTTGGTGGCCTGAGAAGGGTGAATCACGTATTGCATGCATAATTTTCTCCTTAAGCTTAGAATCACTAGTGAAGAAGATCCAGTCCTGGTAGAAGATGACCTCATCCATCACTCTATACCTCTCATCGGTCACCTGCCCATCTAGTATCTCACATATGAAGCGATCCTTGGAATACTCCACCAACGGCTAGGGCTCCCAATCTGAATCCACACTCATCAATGACAATGTTGATGGTCTCTGTGATAAGGCATCCACTAGCACATTGTCTTTCCCTTTGACATATTCAATGTCAAAGTCATATGTCGAGATTCTGCTAACCCATTTTTGTTTCCTCCCTTGCAATTGCTTCTACTCAAGAAAATACTAAAGACTGTGGTGGTTAATATTCACTTGGAAACTGTTTCCTACCCAATATTGCTTGAATTTGGCCAATGCCTGCATGATGGCCAACAACTCCTTCTCATATATAGAATACACCTTCTCATGTGGCAGCATCTTTTGATGCTCAAAGGCTATGGGATGGCCTCCCTGCATCAAGGTTGTGACAACACCCTCCCTTGAAGCATCACTTTCCAGCACAAAGGGCTGGGTGAAATCTAACAATACCAACATTGGACACATGCTCATCACCTCCTTGAGCATATCAAAGGCCCTCTGTACATTGTTTGTCCAACCAAAGGTTCCTCTCTTGGTCGGATCTATGAGTGGTGTTTCTAGTTGTGATAAGCCTTCAACAAACTTCTGGTCCGGTGGCCTCCTCGGTGGAATGCCTCCAAATACTCTAGAATAATGGTCTAGAATAGACTGCATATCTGAGTAGACTGATTTGTCCTTGCCTCCTCTGTGCAAATCAGCCTCCTTCTTATGTGTGGATACTTCCTAAGGTGGATAGGTGTGCATGCCCCTGATCATTTGGTGCTTACCGCTCTTCTTATCTGTCCATTCCATCTGCAAGGTCTCCCAATCTATGGTGACCTTCCCCAGTGTGATCAACCACTGTGCACCCAATATCACATTGGTATTAGGAATATTGACCACAAAGAAGTGGTTTTTCAATGTGTATGTCCCCAAAGTTACAATCAATGATGGGACATACTTCATACACTGCATGGTTCTAGCTCCTGGAACCAGAACTGAGAATCCTTCAAAATCATCTGTGGGTATCTCTGTCTTTTGCACTAGCTAGGAATCAATAAAATTGTGGGTAGCCCCACTGTCTATCAATACTGACACCTGTTGCCCCTAAACTGTGCCTCGGACTCTCAAGGTCATATACTTGGGTACTTCCCGCAAAGATGCAAGGGATCCTCCAATTGGAGAAAATGCTCCATTTCCACCCCGTGGTGGTGGTGGATCCTCTCCTGGTGCCACAACGTTGGTGTCTCCTTCTGGATCCTCTTCTTCCTCCTCGTCACTATCAGAGAATACTTCAATATAGTGTGCCTTTCCCGCAGCACACCGATGCCCTAGTGCCCATGGTTCTTGGCAAGTGAAGAAAATCTTCCTCCTTCTCAAATATCTTTGGACATCATCACTAAGAGGTCCTTTGCTCTGGTTCTCCTTTGGGGGAGGAACCTTCACATCTTTCCCCTTTTACTGAAAAGTGGGTTTTTACTGGAATGGAGCTCTTGCCCTTGGCAACACATATTGTAAGTCCCTAACCTTCTCAACGGCATCTTGTTGGTCTAGTGGACTTTACCAACCCATGCAAAGGCTCTACTAGCCCATCAATGAACATGTATACTCTTCTAGTTGTAGACAGATCTAGCACCATGACTGAAAGTTTTAGAAATTCATAGATATAAGTCTCCGGATTTCCTGACTGCTTGAGCTTAGCTAGCTCAACAATGTGTGCCTCTGGATCTTTTTAGTCAAATATTTCTACCAACCTCCGGCTGAATTCTGCATATGCAGTCACACCTGCATGCCCCAATGTATATAGACCATGAAACCACCATTCATGTGCTTCACCTTCAAGGTGCAACACTGCTATCTTAATGGATTCAATCTCTGAAACTTGGTTCAGCTGGAAATAGATGTCTAATTTTTCTACCCAAGCCTTGGGTGTGCACTTGGGTGACCCATCAGAAGTAGGTAGAAAGAATATACCCATAGTATGTTGCAGATCATTGTTATGCATGTATCCTCCACTTCTATTGTTATTACGGGGTCTTCCATTGTCATTAATCTGACAGAACTCTTGGAAGTTTAGATTCTTTTTGAACCTTTGAGATTGAGATTCATATTCTAGAAAGTAATCACTAAGAGCCTCCTGCTCTTGGGGTCCTCCAGCCCCATTTCCCACTACTAGGAATGTAGGCATGGTGGAGCATTGTGAAACTCGCTGCAATGCTGGTTGCTCACACCAATGATCTGAAGTGCCAGAACTTTCTCCATGTTGAAACCCTCTTGGGGTTTCCCTTTGTCTTTCCACTGTTGTGAAATCATACTCTGCAGAAGAGAGACAATGCCGAAATAAGCCACTTCGAGGGGGCAACCTCCAATACATTACATGAATGAACAATTCTTGGATGATACAAATTACAAAACCTCCTTTGTTATAGGAGGTCCAAATCTTCAATAATCCTTAGGGGCCACAATGTAATCCTAGTCAACGACAATAATAATTTACAGTGCCAATAATAATATAAGCTATATATAGCTATTAATAATGTAATAAGTAAGAACAATGTCAATATGTATCTATACTAGTAATATAGGGACCTAACATGCCCCTCTCCTTCAAAAAAGTGTTGTCCTCAACGCTTGAGTAGTCCAATGCTTTCCATTCCTATGGGCGGTGTTGATGTTGTAGTAGGAGTACAATGGTTACAATCTTTAGGGAAGGTAGCTTTTAATTTTCAAGAACTTTTCTTGAAATTTTTTTCAGAAGGAAAGGAAGTCGAATTACGGGGTTTTGCAGGGAAGCTGGGAAAGATAATAAGCTCTAATGTCACGACAAAGCTTCTAAATAAAGAACAACAAGGCGTAATTGCACAATTATGCTCACTAGAAGTTCCAACATCAAAATCATCCAAGAATTGTTCATTCATGTAATGTATTGGAGGTTGCCCTCTCGAAGTGGCTTATTTCTAAGGCGTTGATATCTCTTTTCTTCTATTTTTGGAGCTGGTTTCACAACATTCCACCCTCATCTCCATGATTTCTTTGGTAATATCTTGCATAGTTTGGAGAAGAAGCTTTGGAAACTCTTTTTCATCCATTTCTCCTGATATTGGAGACTTGCCTTTTCTTTCTTCATTGTTTGTGTAATAAAACCTTCGACCTCTATTAATATACCACTTCTCCCAGTCTATAAGAGGTTCTCCTTCGTGAGATGACATAGATGTAGTGCCCCATATGTTGAGCCAAGATTATGCTCTAATACTACTGTAATATTCCAAAATAGGAAAAACAAGAATATTGAACATAAAACTAGAAAATGCAGTAAACATCAACACATCAAATACATGAGTAGATCAATTAGCCATTTTATTATATGTAATAGCAGAAATTAAGTACAAGAACTTGAGGAAGAGACACTCAAGCTAGGCAAAACAAGCTTGAAATGACCCTAAACATCAAGACATGAAACATTGTTACTGCATCAATTGCTGGGAGGATATGATTGCGCAATATTGCTGGAAATAACTGCTGCTGGAAACTAGGAATGCATAGATCTTCTGATTTGGTGCTTAGAAAATGCCAAGATCAGAGATCTGGGCTTTCTAGCACAATTCCAAGATAACCCAGAAAGGGTTTTCGGAAATGACAAGGATGAAAAATGTAGCCCCAAGGATGAATTACACTCTGCAGCTAAGTGACTACTAGGAGGTGGCTGATCTGATGAGAAAATAGTTGATACCCCTCCCCACGAACTTTCCGGATGAAGCGTTTCTCCCCTCACTGGATGGTAAGTTCAAAAACTTGGGTTATTAACCCTCCACTGAATCTGCCCTCCTGGATTGCGCAATTCCTGAAGGAGATTGCACTGCTGAAGGTGGATGAATATTGGCCTGATGCTGGATCATGGAATGTAGCTCAAAGAACCTCACTTGAGTGGGAAATCGAAGTCCCCTGAGGATGAGGGTGGGATTTCTGATCGGAAACACCCTTGTGCTAAACAACACAACAGACTTTTCTAAACAGCTGAAGCGTGCAATAAGTCATAAAATACAATACACAAACAATATTTAGAACACCCTCTATGGCTGTCATCCCCTTCCTTATATGCTTTGTGAGCCTCCAACCCCTTGACCCCACTGAATAATGATGCTACTCTCATTGAGACTTCCTCCCATTATGACTACGCTGCCCTCCACTGTCTCCACTACCTCCATGACTGCATTGTTGATTTAGTCAACTTGACCCCATCCACATACATTGACCCCCATTCACACCAAGGAGTGTTTTATTCACCTTGGTCCTATCTAGATGTATTGATCCATATTCACATTAGAAGTGGTTTTATTCCTACTAAAGAGATTTATGGGTCCCTCTACCCTCTTATTCATCTATCTTATTGACAAAAACAAAATTTAATATTCTAACTAGCTAAAAGCTAATTAGGAATATTACAACATATTATAAGCCTATACTATGATCTGGAAGGGCATGTAAGGAGGAAGAAAATATCCTGCTAGTGGACTCCAATCAAAGGAAGTGACCATACTACTTGGAGGGGGTGTCATGGGAGCAGGAGAATTGCCCCCTTTTGCAATGGAAATGGGAGGATTCCCTCTCCCCCCCTCCCCCCCTGTGTCATGGGAATGGGAGAATTGTCCCACGGTTCATTGGAACCTAAAGAAACATAAATAAATTGAGCAATATGAGGTTCACTCTCTACGAGAAAAGTACGATCAGCTGAAGGTGGAATCGAGTCAACCATTTTATCAACCAATGGTTGGTCGGGAATGGACTCATGGGATTCACGTTCAAAGAGACTGGGATTGGCTATAGACATTTGGATCAATCACTTCATAAAATAGTGGAGGTCTGGGAGAAAGCTTTTGATAACTAGTCAGAAGAGGAGGCTGAGAAGTTGTAAGGTTTTCTAACACTTTTGAGCCTTCATTCATATAAGGACAAAGGTGAATAGGATGACTCCCTTCACATAACCTATAGGGAAACTTGACTTTCCCCTTCTTCCCATGGACCTTACTATCACTAGTTGATGGTTTGTCACCAGCATGATCTCCAGAGGCTGATGACCTTGGTTGATGTGATCCTGTGGACCAAACTTATAACACATGTGGAATACCAGGGCTATCTCTAAGAATTTAGTCACCCTTACATAATTTGCAAGGGAATTTAATATTGCAGAGTTGATTGGAAGGTTTTTCCATACTAGTTGCATTGGTAACATTGGTTTCTTGGTTTCCCATTTTCTTATATTGTTTATTCTTAATATTCCTTTTATTCTTCTTCTTATCCACCTGGTTACAAACTTTGAGGATTTCATCAGAAAAATACGAAGAAGAGGAAGAATATCAAACAGGCGAAGAAGGAAAAGTGTCAATGTTAGGATCAACTTGTTCACGTGGAGGACTACATCGTTGGGAAATAATTTGGACATTCAGAACCAAGTAGGTTGAAAATAACCAAACTAGTAAAACAATGGAAAATTTGGGAAGGGACAATGTTTCCATATAAGGAGTGCCAATTTTTCCAAAAGAAGGCAAAGGGCCAAGATTCCTATTAGAGGGGTTTTTTTGATTGGTGGACTCGAAAAATGATGCCATTAGTCTCAACCTAAGATCCACTAAGGAGTTTTTATGCAGTGATGATGTTGTTTTGCGATTAATTAATTGATTTTAGAAATTAAAGACACAAAATAAAACAAAACAGGGGTAACTAGGAAAAAGCGTTTAGCAAGCAACTGTGAACTGCAATATACCACCTTGGTAAACCAAGGATTTACGTACGGGTAGACAATCTCCCTGAATGTTGTGTTTGGTGTATCATAGTGTACAAGGCGACCAAATCGGTTACCTATGGAGGGATAACAACCTAGTGGGGACTTCTAAAATACAACTAAAGGTACATGGAAGTGTAGTCCTAGGTAGTTTTGTCTAATGTGTAACCGTACGATAAGAGCGTTCCCTTATAAATTTCATGCGTGGAGCATCGTCCAATATACCCAGAGGTACGTGGAGAATGGTCTGATACACTTACATAAGTAGAACGGGATATCACCTCTGGAATGAAATGCAGGAAAAAACGACAAATCCTACATTTAAAGACGTCAGAACACATCTCTAGCGTAGACCTCTAAATGTTTTGTGTTAATGTTTCAAATGCTCCTTAAGATTGATTCAATAAATTCTAAAGTTGATTTTGAATTATGTTTCAATTTTCAAGGCTGAAAACTTGATGTCACCTGAACATCCCTATGATGCAACTAATATGAAAAGAAAAAAACTCTTTTCATTTTCCCTTTTAACAATGAAATGACTAAGTAAGTAGGGGAAGAAATCAATCAATCAACAATTCAAAAAACAAGTGATGCAACAATCAATCTCCTCAACTTCATTATTCCAATCAAAATCAAATCCCTATATGAAATGAAAATAATTGTTTTTTTCTTCTTTTTTTTCTTTTAATGTTTCAAATGCAAAGAAACATATGAATGCAACTTGATCACTAATGAGAATAAACCACACATAATTTAACCGTAATGTAAAAGTTACTTTTCACATTCAACAATCAATCTATGAATACAAATTCTAATTGAAAAGAAGAAAGAAGAACAAAACAAAATCGTATAAAAAAAGTGATGTCACTCAGAGGCGATTAACACATACATAATTTCACACAAGGGATTGGCTTTACAAAGACAAACAAAAAATTAGAGATACAAGGAAAACAAGCTAGACCAAAGCAAATTAGAGGGAAAGGCAACAATTTTCTTTTTTTTTGCATCTTATAGGGATCAGTGCAGGTGCAGAACAAGCACTAATGATTTGTAGCACGGGTGCAGAGAAGGTGCAGGAGCACTGAAGCACTATACCTCCATATTGGGGGGAGCGTTGATGCCTATATGACCAAATTACAACATAAAAAATCAAATCAACCTCAAAGAAAGGCATTCCTAGGTTCAATCAAGTTCTGAGTGGGATAATGGAGGTTGGTTCAAGAGTTGAAACAAGTGCTAAGGTCAAGGAAACCATTAAGGGAAACACACGATCCCTGGTGGAGTTGCCAATTTTTTATGTGGAATTTACGAACGCAGACAAAAGTATCTTCCCTGGAACTAGTGGACTGGTCTAGAATGACAGAAAGCAAAGGATATAGAGTTTCCCTTAGAGAAATTGAAAGGTGGGAAAGAGGCCTACTTGGAATACGTCACAAGATTTACTTTCCTCCTGGCTTGTAAGATCCAATACTAGCTCCAATTTCTATAATTAGAACCTACACATACAACCAAAACAAGTTAAGGATCTACAATATCTATGTAGCATATTTCAATCACTTTATTCAATGAATCCGCGAGGCATTGAAATACATGAACGTAAACATAACATAATGCATATAGGAAAAAAATACTCCTTTTATTAATAGAAATAGGAGAGAGTTTACAACCAAAGATAGTGCTAATCTTGTAGAGATCTCCCCAAGTTGACTTGTCCTTCCTTGTCACAAAGCACACCTCAATGCCACCCTAGTTCATGAAGATGATGACTCTCTTAGATTCAGGTCAACAACATGAGGGCATGATCAATGTCCAAAATCCAACCATGATGTTGTGGATAACAATAAATATATAGGAGAGTGTGGTAGTTTAGGAATTCTTATCCATTTACCAATATAGTCTTGAGATCCACTTAAGATGGGAGGATGAGCTCAAGGGATAAGAGGTGAAATATTCAAGGTATGATCAAATAGGATTCAAGCTTCTTATCCAAGGTAAATGGTTCAAAACAACTCTTGGAAGCTTCGGGATTATTTTTAATTTTCTGAATTTCTAGAATCAACACACCCCCAACAAGGAGCAAGTTGTTGTTGATTAGCATTGGTGAAAAAGGGAGCAACCTGCTGCTAAACATAGGTTTATAAAAGGGTAGGGTGCACTAGGGCTTAAAAGCTTTATTTTGAGTAGTTAATCCGAGAAACTCAGACATTTTGGAAAGATCATGCTCAGGGCTTTGTGTACTGATGATGAAAACACGTTCATGGATGATGATTGATCCGTTTTGCAGGCCTATTGACCACATGCGACAAAATGGCGTATAACAGAAAGAAGCCAAGAAATAAAGGATTGCTCCACTCCGGTATCATTTTCCTTGTCCTAAAAGTATAATTCCTTGTAGAAATTATAGGCTTCTTGCTTAATTTCAAGAAAGGTTAAAATTTTAGGAAAGCCTTCATGAATGATTTCTTTGACCCTGTTTTTGTTTTCTCGAGCACGAGCTTGTTTATGAAAGGAGGAATTATTATCCGGAACATGAAGCTGGAGACTTCTAGACTTTAACCGCCCGTACTCTTCTTTTTTCTTGATAATAACTTATATCTGCTCACTTAAATGTTTTTCTTCTTTGAAGTACCACTTTGTAATGTGGTCAAAATCCATAAAGGATTGATGTACCTTTAGGAACTTTATAATTTTGAGTTTCTCTTTTCTTGAGGGCTTATAGATATGGATTGATGGACCTTTAGGCACTTTATAATTTTGAGTTTCTCTTTTCCTGAGGGCTTAAAATTATTTTTTTGCCCACATTCTCAAATATTGTTTAACCATTTTCAGTTTGGACTCCCATACAAAAGACGAGGATCCTCTTATAGGGATTTTCCAAGACTGTTTGATTAATTATGAGAGACCCTCCTTCAAAATCCACCCAAGATTGTATTAAAACGAAATTGGTCTGAGATATTTAGGAGGGTTGAGAGAGACTAAAATAGGATGATGGTATGATTCCCCTTCTGCCAATATTGTTGACACATATGCAATTGATTTGGCCAACCAACCATTGTGTATTAGAAAATGATCCAATCCACATTGTCGATTGGAGCAGGTATAGTTCCCTTTTTCTAGAGGGACATCCAACAGATCCCATTCGCCAAGAAGATCTTTCAACTGCTCGCAAAATGGGATCTGAAAACACTTACCCCTCATTTTTCTGTAGAATACCACACAATGTTGAGGTCTCCTCCAACAATAATATTGATATGCCATTGTTCCTCTTTTAACTTGATGAGAGAATCCTAGAATTCTCTCTTCTCATTGTATATCACTAGAGCGTATACATTAACGATAGATAACATTTATTTTGAATTTTTATCTTCAAACATGAGCACCACCTAAAATCTTGATTTGGTGCAGGGTTTAGCACAAAACATGAATCGAGCCAAAATGTACCTATACCTCTAGAATCTCCACACGAACCCCACACAATTCCAGAACTATTTCTCCGAAATGTCCTTGACATGGATAGGTTCTCATCTTCTTCCAATTTGGTTTCTTGTAAAAACAAAATATGTGAATTTTCTCTACTAACTAAGTCTCTTGAAGCCTGGAATTTAAGAGGTTTCCCCATTCCTTGAATATTCGAAGAGACAAATTTCATCTAAACTTAAAAGAACTCGACTTACCTCCTCCAGTCTTTGTGCTTCTATGTTCTTTGTTGGTCACGTTTTTTAGAATTTTTGTAATTTGGAATTGATTGCCTTGTTTAATATTTTTCTCGACTTCGATTCTTTTATTTATTTTTTGGTTGGTCTCTCGCTTTTTTTGTGGTTTTCCAATTCTTGACCGGAGGAATCAATTCCCCAGCTAATCCTTTTCTTGGCACTTCTTCTTAACACCTTTCCCATTCCCTCCATTTATTCTAGAAGTTCTTGAGACACCATTTCTACTTATTTTTCCCTCCTTTTAGAACTTGAAGGAGTGGATAAAATGTGTTGGAGCTGAGAATGAGCAACATTATCATTAGGAACTTCCTTTATTAGGATGCCTTCATAATTTTCTTCTTCTTGTCCTTATCCGTCCTTTTTTCCTCCCCTTCAATCATGTTCTGCTCGTATCCCAGAGTTTCTATATCGTCGTTTGGCTCCTCCTAAAGAATATTATCTTGGGATAATGTTTCAAATGGGTTAGCCAAGGGGGAAGCTCCATGTTGAGCAGATGGTTAGGAGTTATTGGCCTCGATTTTCCCTCAATTAACACCTCTCTTTTGAGTATTCCAATGATTTTCTTTCGCATAAGTCACTCCCTCATTTCCAACCTAGGATTTTTTACAGTCATGAAAAAAATGTCCATAATCATGGCACTTCCTGCACTTAAACATAAGTTGTTCATAATCCAGAGGCTAAATATGTTTCCATTCTCCTGGGTTAGCACGATATCCAAAGGGAGACCTTTCTCCAGGTCCAACTCTACACAAATTTTGGTGCATGCAAATTGTTGACCTTTTGGCTCTCCATGGTCTAGAAACCTTCCTATTCCATTTCCAATCGCTTTCAAGCATTCATAACTCCAACAGGAAAGGGGTAACCGAGGAAGTTTAACCCATACTGAAACCGCTGTAGGAATATCTTCATCCGGGTTGAAATCCAGAGACTAGGAATTCAGTGACATTCCCCTTGAGCCAAAAAAATATGGCCCATTCCTAACAAAAATGTCTCTATCCTCCTTACATTCAAAGAGGAAAACACAAAGGCCATTTCCAGCTGCAAAAACATGCAAATTACCTTTCATCATGGACTTCCATGATTTGTTAGCCCATCGATTGACAAATTTGGCCAAGGGCCACATGCCTGTGAACTTCCCAATCAAGGTTTTGTCGAAGAAGGTTAATGAAGTCTTTTGAAACCCCGAAGGGAGTGCTACCGACTATATATTCTACGCCTTTTTAACAAATTTACGTTGTTGCTCCTTTGACCTGGGGTTAGACTTAAGCTTCGATATCAGGGCATGTAAAGTTGCAACCTTGTCACTTGGGGGAAAGGCCCTTCTTGGGCCCGTTGCCATTAGGAATCAACGAAGATACACCCGTAGTTTTAGAAAATTGTAAAAGTGACACTAAGTTGCTCATTGTTTTCAATCAAATTAACCCTCTATTCTAACTATTACTAAAAATATTTTGTGAATATTTCGTAGAAGTTAAATCCCTACAGTCCATGAATATTTCATAGAAGTTAAATTTCCACCATCTATTTATTATTAATTATTAATATTAAATTATAATTATAAAAACTTTATTTCAAAATAGATACATTGATATACATAATTAAATTAAAATTTTGTCACATTAATAATTTTTCTTATTATTTATTGAATGTTGCAAGCACATTTTTTGTTCTTTGGTTGAAATTACAAAATATTTTCACATATCTTCAAAAAACTGAAAGAGTTGCATATATTTATATCTATCAAGTACGGAAAATAATGGAAGTAGGTATAAATTTCAAATCTAAAACACCCACAATTTATGAAATTTTAGTCCATATTTTGGTTATTATTATTATTAAAAAAATTGTTGATGAAAAAGGGAAATTTTTTACTAATAAAAATATCACCTCGTGACAGTGGGAGCAAATTTTCAATTCAAATTCCATCCTGAGTGGAGGCACTGTTATCATACAAACGCATAGGACCTATCATTTGAAACAGTTAGGTGAGGGCTCAAAAAGTACATGATCTAGGAGGAGCATCATAGTCTTCATTTTCGCTTGCATGACAATGTCAGGTCCCCACTTCCACTTCCATTCCGTGGTGATTGAGGAATTGAACATAGTGTTTAATTATTTATATACTAGCAATTGCACCATATGTTGCAAAAGAAATGCCTTAAGGTTGTAGCAGAGGAATTTTTCTACAAAAAAATTCAAAAATCATTCTTTGGTGATAGTACATTTTGGTTTTCAAAGAAACTTGTTTTCCTGATGTTATTGAAATTAAGGGAACATGTAAAGAGTTGGTAGAAAAAAAAAATAGAAAAGTGACTTAATTTCAAATGTCTATCTCATTAAGGAATCTCTTCATATGTCCTCATGTGAGCCTTCTTCAACTTATGAGCTAGTAGGAACTTTCTCGACTCCAAATCCTGCAGAATAAGGGCTGGAGAATTATGTTTAGTGAACTACTGGAACTCAAATCAAAATATCCATCTTGGTAATCGTAGTGGAACAACTTCTTTGTTATTAATTTAATGTAAGATGCAATTTTTCATAATGGATGAGACAGTTTGACCAAAGTACACAAGACCTCTATATGAGTCAATCTGCATGCTTAATTTTTTTTTCATGAAGGATGCACTTGGTTTTTCTAAAAAGGTTGGGTGAACTTCACCCTTCCAGGAAATGATTTTCTTATATCACATTCCCAATGCTGAATTCGTCTGCTACTACTCATGGAACTTTGACTTCGCTTTACAACTAGAATTAATTAACGGCATAAGAAATTATACCTATGCAGATTGTACTTCATAAGTGACTACTAAGAAGCTTAAGTATGGTATATTATTATAAAATTTACGATATGCACCTTTTTTTAGTGCTTTTTGAGTCATTAAATTTAAGGGCAGAGGTAAAGACACTGCTAGACAAAAATTACCAGAGTGATTGAATGTTAAATGAAAATAAAATTGAGGAATATCTTCAGATTTTCTCATGTGGGTGTTCTTCAACTCATGAGGGAGTAGGAGCTTTCTAGTCTTGAACTCCTCCAGAATAAGGACTAGAGAATTATGTTAAGTGAACTACTAGTCATGGAACTTTGACTCCACCTTACAACTAAAATTTTTCTCTTCCCATAGCTCTATCTCGGGATATAATTCCATATTTCTCTTATTTTTGAATGCATTGTCTCTATATCAATTTTTTATTTTTTGAGTTCTTGATTGAATCAGTGAGATAATGTAGCTCATATGGATTCCAAAATCCTCGAAAACCCACTTTTTGAAGAGTCCTCTTATGTTTTTAATTCTGCTATTTGGTCCTCCTTAGCCTTTTCAACATAGTTTTCTTCTAAAGAATCATATATTCTTGATAAGTCTCCTTTGGCATGCTTTTCTTCTTCCATATACTCCAGATCTAAATGAATGGAACTTGAGATACGCTTTGTGACATTTGGAAAATTCCATGATTTTTCATTGTAATTCTCATGTGTATCAAGGAAAATGGATTCCACACATTCAACATTATTCCTTTTTGGGGCTTGTTGTAAGGTTTTAAAATTTTCTTCACTTATTCTGTATGCTTGACTTTGATACAAACAATTTTCACTAGATCCTTTGAATGTGCACAATTAATAATTGTCACTAGCTCCTTTGAGGAATCTCTTCAATAGTAGGAACTTTCTAGTCTCGAACTCCTCCAGAATAAGGACTAGAGAATTATGTTAAGTGAACTACTAGTCATGGAACTTTGACTCCACCTTACAACTAAAATGTTTCTCTTCCCATAGCTCTATCTCGAGTTATAATTCCATCTTTCTCTTATTTTTGAATGCATTGTCTAGATATATCAATTTTTTATGTCCCTTTTTGAGTTCTTGATTGAATCAATGAGATAATGTAGCTCATATGGATTCCAAAATTCTTGAAAACCCACTTTTTGAAGAGTCCTCTTATGTTTTTAATTCTGCTATTTGGTCCTCCTTAGCCTTTTCAACATAGTTTTCTTCTAGAGAATCATATATTCTTGATAAGTCTCCTTTGGCATGCTTTTCTTCCTCCATATACTCCAGATCTAAATGAATGGAACTTGAGATACGCTTTATGACATTTGGAAAATTCCATGATTTTTCATTGTAATTCTCATGTGTATCAAGGAAAATGGATTCCAAACATTCAACATTATTCCTTTTTGGGGCTTGTTGTAAGGTTTTAAAATTTTCTTCACTTCTTCTGGATGCTAGACTTTGATACAAACTATTGTCACTAGCTCCTTTGAATGTGCACAATTAATAATTTTTTCCTTATTTATGGCAGGTTGACTAGAAAAAAGAGATTATTCATATTCAATTGTACGTTTCCACCACACCTCTTCCAAATCTGATGGGTTCTATTTCATATGTTTCTTTTCATCCAGATCACTAAGCATATGAATTCTCGACAAGGGATCCTTTAATGATGGAAAAATCAAAGATCCCTCCCATCTTCTATGATGTTCATTAGAAACATGAGCTTCTTTGAATCCATATTAAGCTACAGTTTGGCCATCTTCCATACTCGATGTATAATCTTCAACCCATTTCTTTCCCTCAGTATTATCAAGTTCTGCTTGAATGTTTTTTATGTTCTCCTTAAGCTATGAAAGACTTATTTTCTCCTTCCTCTAGTCATGTTTCAGAAGAAACCTTATGTCTAGAAGAGCTGGTACTTTTCCTTCTCGACCTCATTGGAATACATAGGAATGATTTACTCATGTGTCACTATAGGAAAAATTATGTCCATATGGTGTTGGATTTATTGTGAACAACAGTTAGATATGAAGGGCTAGTTTCTTTACATACCTCTTTTAGAATAGTGAAATTCAAATGTTGCTTATTTTCTTTCGAATTTTTCACTTCAAATCCAAGATAGCTTACTTACTTTTTGAATTTCATATTAATGAGCATGAATGCATTCTTTATGCACATTTTTCAGTGTGTGAAAATTTTGTGCCCCCTTCAAAACCACAACTTTAATCAGTTCCTTTGCACCTATTTCCTGTTGAGTATTTACAACAATTTTCCTTTACATACCAATTCTCATTTCGAGGCCCTACATAATCTTACATTCACAATGAACTAGTGCTACACTTTGTATATTCCTTCTTAATCCAACTTTCCCACCCAAGACCTCTATATGCGAAAATCTACATGCTTATTTTTTTCAACATGAAAGATGCACTTGATTTTTCTAAAAAAGTTAAGTGGACTTATATATATATATATATATAGTAATTATAAATATATTAATAATATATTAATATTAATATTATAGTTTTTAAAAACAAAAATCATAACACAAATAATAAATAAATCTGACTTAACTAATACAATTAAGTGTTTTTTATACCCAAACAATCAGCCAATAATAATCGTGCAAATGATCCTCATTAAGACTCTTTGGCCGTCATGACCTTGGTGCACCAGACGGATTTTTGTTGGTGCAGCTGATGGATTTCTACCAGATGTTGTTTAGATCTTTTTACTTTTATCTTAGGCCGTGTTAATGGCATTCATTTTATGTAAATGTTTTCACTTTAATCACTTATCATTTTCTCTCATATAATATCACTAAAGAATTTAGTTTTTTTAACCATAATACTTTCTAATTACTTTTTTCTAAATTTATTTTAAATTTTAAATAAACTCTAATAAATTGAATAATATAATAATTTTATGAATACAATAAATAAATAAAAATTTGCACTCACTATTTCTCTTCAAAACTACTATTTCTTTCTAAATCTAAATCTAAAATGATACTTTGTAGATTATTAAAAGCAAAAATGAAATTGAAAACTTATTTCTTTTCTCTACATATAAACTACCAACGGAGATTTTGAAACATCTCATTCATCAATTAACCACTTATCTTAAAAACAAAATTGAATTTCAACAAACTTAGCAAATTTTCTTTATTTAGACGGATTTAGTAAATATAATATATTTTAACTATTTTAGATTTTAAAAGCTTTTAGGTGAAATTTAGTAAAATATATTTGAATTAAAATGTAATTTTTAAAACTCATTTTTAAATATATATAAATAATTTAACATCTTAAAATCCTAAAAATAATAAAAAGACTCAACTCACTTGTAATTTTAACACATTCCTATATAATATTACACAAATTTAAATAAAAAATATACCCTAAAATCAATTACACTACGGCCAGATACTAACATTGAAAAGACTCACTAAATAAAATATAGTGAAAAAAATAAAAGCACTTATCAAATAAAAAATATTAAAAAAAAAACTCTTACCAATAAAATATATTAAAAAAAATATGTATCAGAAAATTAGAACAAGTAGAAAAAATAGATAAAACGAAAAGTTATAAGGTTATTAGATTATAATGCTAACATATCAAAAAAACTTGCCCTAAAGTTATTAGATTTTAACGCTTGCATATCAAAAAAACTTGCCCAGACTTGAACCAGGATCAATCGCGCTCACTGAGTCTTCCAAGATGAATGTACTTGAAATTAGCAAGAAATCATTAAAACACTTCAATCGTCTAACATTTCATCTAATGATACAAACCAGTGGCAGCTAGGAAAGTTATTTTCAAATAAGAACGTTTTTGCTATTTTGAAACTTAATTTTTTATAATTTTAATATAAATGTTTTTTTCTTGTAAAGTTGGGTAGATTTTGTGTGAAATTTTGATTTGTGTTATTTAAATTGATCTTTTGATTCTATATGAAGATTCTGTAGATTCAGCACCTTGAAAAACTTCTAGAGCACTTTGATTATGCAGAGTTTACTTATTAAATTTATGATTTCAAAAGAATTCATATTAAAAAAATCTCTTTTTTTTTGGTATTTAAATTACAA
Organism: Pinus albicaulis; assembly: GCA_034641835.2. NCBI lineage: Eukaryota > Viridiplantae > Streptophyta > Pinopsida > Pinales > Pinaceae > Pinus > Pinus albicaulis. The sequence continues at coordinate 1,229,373,089 of CM076577.1, read as the reverse complement.
ACTTTGTAGCTGGTTTATTATCTGAACTTAATTATCAACCGAAGTACTTTCATGGAATTACACTCTCATAAAATAACAAGATGAAAAAGTCCTACCAGTCCATCATTTGCCTGAGAATAAATGGGCCATGATCGCTGGCTTATTTCGTCAGATGCCATCATGGACAGAAGGTACAGTGAAATAGTTGTAGTTTGATTGTTTTATGTTTTTAAAAATTTAAATAAATTTCTAGAAATGTGTTATATATTAGGAATAAATTGATAGATATGTATTAAAATTATAAATTTAATGTGTGAACTCTGCACAATTTGAAAGATTATACATCTATTTATAAATTAAGAATTTTTCTGGCGCTAAATTTAAAAAATTATTTCAACTGATTTCAGCCAAAACTTCAGAATACTTAGACAACGTCCAGAGAAATGTGTATCCACCTTGGAGGAGGACAGAGAAGTCCAACATTATCTGGTTTTGGCTTCCCAAATTATCTGCAAAAGATACGAGAAGACAACCAGTTGTGTATCACGCTTTTTGATACTTTATTTTACAGTGTTTGGGGTTGGCCATTGTTTATCAGAAAAGGCAAGAGGTAGATACTGGGAAACCTATCACTGATACGCTTTTTATCCTTTCTAGTTAAAATTGACTTGTATTTAAATATTGGTTATTTTGACTGGTATGGTATGTATTTATTGGTTAAATATTGATTATTTTAAAATATGTATGTTAGTGATGATTTTAAAATTTGATTGTAATCATATATAAGTGAATTTAAAAATAAATAAATAAGTTAATTATTTTGTTTTTGAAATTTCATATAGTGATTTACTAGGCATGTCCACTCTAATGAGTTATTAGGTATTTTATAGAAAAATTTTAAATTAAAAAGTTTTTTAAGTTATATAATTGACTTTTCTTGAATTTTTTGGTGAAATAGTAATTTTATGTTTGATTTTGAGACTTTTTATGTAGTGTTGGTACACTAGTGATACATTATTTACTTCATAATATTAGTTATTAAAATGTAAGAAAATCATATAATTAACTGAATTATAATTTTATTTAAAATATTATTATTATTGTTATTAATTATAAAACAAATAATATATAAGTCAAACATATATACATTAAAAAAACATGGAATAATATTTGTGTCCATGTAAATTTAGTTCAGTGATGACTTTATCATGGAGATTCTTAATATGTAAAGACACTTTATTACATATCATAGGCATACCACATGCTTAAAGATTCTTAATATGTAAATATACTTCTTCACATACCATAGGTACACCACATGCTTAAAAAACGACTTTACATACCATAAGCATACCACATGCCTCAAAAACAGTAATTCATTTCATATGACACTTGTTTATATGACATTTTTTTAATTAATTAATTCAATTAAAAAGAAAAAATAACATAACTACTATGGGAATAAATCTCAATCTTAATTTATGTTGACTACTAAGAATATTCTATAGAAGTTGAATCCCTACCATCCACCTAATAATTATTTATTGATAATTAAATTAAAATTCTAGAAACTCAGTTCCAAAATAAGCATGTCCATAGGCATAAAAATATTTGAACTTATATAAATAGTTACCATACATAATTGCATAAAATCATTAGCTAATTTGATATTAAGAATGAACACAATTAACTATGTTTGATCTTTCCTAAATAATATAAAACATGTATAAAACAGATACATCTAGAATTATTTGGATTAGATCCATTTTAACTTAATCTATCGGGAATCAAATTTCTTTTCACTGTAAAAAAAATTTGCATTTCAAGGGATTTAATCTCCGGGCACTTGGTAGATCCAAGGTTAAGATGGATCTAGGGTTTGCATCTCAAGGGATTTAATCTCTCGGCACTTGGTAGATCCAAAGTTAAGATGGATCTAGGTTGGTTTGATTTCCCCCTTTAAATAGGTTTTATTCCACTTGAATACCATGGGTTCTCATGAACTTTGGATCTAGATTGGTTTGATTTTCCCTTTTAAATAGGCTATATTCCACTTGAATACCATGGGTTCTCATAAACTGGAAGCTCAAAAATTATAACTTAATCAAGTCAAAATTACTTTAACTACTATATATATATATATATATATATATATATATATATATTAAAAAAAAAGACAGTATAACCTTTTACAACATTGTGAGATGTCAATGAGATTAAAAATGCCACTGCCCCTGCAACCCTAGCCATGTGAACACCAAGCTCCTCACCATCTTCACCCTCAACTCGCTCCATTTCTGCATGAATTTCCCATAATTTCCGACTCAACGCAATGAAAAATTGAACTACTTTCTCCTTAATTTCATGAAATCCAGAAAACTCCATATATAATGGTCAATTTCCTGTCCTGATGGCATTCTGATGGCCTGTCATATTGAAGGTTTTTGCGCTCATCAAGGCCACTTTCATCGAGTCCATTAAAAACTCAATGCAGAAACTTTGAGATTTGAAATATTGTCCTCTACTGAACTTGTACGCTAGCACAAGGATTATGGTTTAACACATTTGAAATACCTCAATTATCAAATCCTCGTTGATCCATCTGTCTGGTGTCGGCTCGAGACTTATGCCACTGCTCCAAGCGACCATGAAAACACAATTCTCCATATTGTTATGACACCTCCCCTCTATTGTAATTAATCTGAAAATTGATTTGGAAGGATCATGTATTAAAACCAACATTTGGTCCCTACTCCCGAGCTTAGTACACCTCATAATCACCATTAATTCTGATAGCGTGTTCAACATTAGGAAAGTGGTTTTAATATTATCCCCCGGGATTTAATAAAACTCCACAATTGGCCTTGATATGATGAAAACATATGGAATCAAATTGTTTGATTAACAATTTGATCCTATGCAAGACTGGAGAGAGCCATGGGTCTTCTTTCTTAGTTTGTAGGCTCATACTAATTATAATCCTTATAGTCTAAAAAACTAATAGAATGACTCAGAATTCAGAATTTTTTTTGAAAAAATCTGGCAAAGATTTATCAGAATCTTGTTTACAGTTGTTAAATTTCAGTATTTTGGGTGCCCTAAGGGTTTTTGATAGTGCTGAATCCATTTCTAATATCAAAAATGCAATTCAAACACTCCAACTACCTGGTTTTTTGAGTTTTATTTTACTGGATTCCAGAAAAAAACTGTCGTCTGGGCTATTCTGTATGCTGGGTAGACAACTTCATTCTAAACTTTGCCATAATTCTATATATTTTACCTATTTATTGGTCATCACCCCCAGTCCTCAGGCAAATTTAAACTCTATTTCTTCATCGAGATGGAGAACAACCCAACCCGTCTCACTACTGCCTCATGTAACAAAAAAAATTAATAATAATAATAATAAGGTAGATGTTTTTATTTTTATTTTATATATATATTGACTAGTCAAAATGTTTACAAGACACTCAATTAATTAGTTGAACTATACTTTATAATCAAGTTAGAATTTAAAAACAAAAAAGAACATAAAAAACAAAGTTATGGATCAAATGAGAACTATCACCTCAAAACATGAACTCTAGCCCAAAAACCCCCAAAAAACATGAAAAAAAAAACCCAAAACAAAAAGTGTGTATGTCATAACAATGTTTTTTTAGGGTAAATTTTCAACATTTTTTTTTAATTACAGTAAAAAATAAAATATCAGATCGTTGAAAAACCTTAAAATTCCAACAATTTTTGGACATAATGTTAAAGATAAAATATCATGTCCCAAAGCCTTATAATTCCAACAATTTCCATCCATCCTATTAAAGCTAAACCATGCCGTCAAAGATAAAATATCTTGACTATAAAAAACCTTAAAATGGTATTTGTTTTCAACTATAACATTAAAGATAAAATAACATAACTTAGAAAAACCTTAAGGTTTTGACAAATTTTCAACCATGGAATTAAAATTCTTAAGTTTTTTAATATTCCAACCATGAAATTATGGACAAATTATATGACTAAAACAATTTTTAAAAATGAACATGTAAATGAAAGATTCATTATTCCAAGAGTATTTTTTATTTCAAAGGCCAAAAGTATAGCTCTTTTCAAATCTTAGCCTAAGACAACTTATCTCATTGCAAGAAAAACCTAAAAATCAACCATAAAAAAGAAGTGTCCCCTTTTAATGAGGCATTAAAATTTCAACATTTTAAAAACTATCTTATTCCAAATTATAGCAATAAATAATATCATGAAAATATCAATGTATAATTTAAAAATTCAACATTAATTTCTAATATTTTTTTACTTTTAATCAAAATATCAACTTTGGTAGATTGGATATAAAATAAACTATTTTTGTAATGCATTGTTGCATTGTGGATATTCTAAACAAATGAATTCTTCATAATTAAAACAGATAATCCAACAAACATAGAAATGACTCATAACTTCATGTAACATCATATGGAAGCCAAAATATTTATTTCAAGTTACCATGCAAAAATCATTTACATAAAATTTCTTAGACATTTTTTCAAAATCACTCATAAGTTCTGGCACACCATCAAAATCTACATCTTCAGATGAATTGCTGGATGCAGATGAAAATGACCCATATTCTTCTCTTTCTTCAACTAGTGCCCCATCTGAGTCAACATGCATGCTCGTCATTTCATGTTTCAAAAGTCTTCTAGATCTACAACTAGGTTCAACAATCTTTCATCTCAACATTCTTTCTTCTGGTAACAAATTCTTCAAAATATCTATGGTCCTGAATTGAAGAGTTCCTCTCTTTGTTAAATTGAATTCATAAACAAGTACGCCAACATCCTTGAATTTTAAGAGGTTTGTACGATGAAAATTTATATTTGTACCTTTTCTTTTTCTCTTTCTTCCAATTTGTTTATCAACTACCATCTCTGACTTGTACACACCATTGAATGGGTGGGTATTTATGGCATACCAATGTACTTCAACAATTCTATTATCTTCATTTTCTTGAATGACTTTTATAACCTTAGCAACCTATAATGGATATCCATGTGGATCTCCATTTGATAACACTGCGATCATGCAACTGTCCTTAACATCCTCCACAAAATCCATAGAAATGTCTTCCATGGCTTCACGTTGTGCACATGATCTTCTAGAACTAATATAGATTCCTCTTTCCTCTACTTGTGGAGAATTAATAGTACTTTGAGATTGTTGTTGTTCAACAATGTGTCTTTCCTCATGATCATCTCACATTTTTTGTGGCCATATAAATTGAATCTTCAAAAGTATATCTTCATTTCTTGATCTTGAAATGATATCACCTTGATTATTGAAAAAAAACTCCCACCAAATTGAATCAACAACATCAAAGTACTCATATGTGTCTCTAGTAGATTGCTTAATTTCTTCCAAGCATTCAGAAAAATTCATATCTCTCTTATGCCTTCGTGCATTATGGAGTTCAACAATTGATTGTAATAAAAATATCTTTGATGCAAATATTGAATGATCTGGAAAGAACTTCAAAAATGCTAAAGTTGATGATGACCCACATTCTGCAACAGTTGAATACATCTTTCCCCATATAAGTGTTTTCCCATCAATTTTTTTGATACGAAATTTATGCTAGAAGCTAATGTCATTAAGTTGTTCAATGCAATTCTCCCCACCATGTGATCCCAGAATAAACCTTGTTAAACATATACATGGAATGCACAAAATACATGAGAGATAAGCATGAGATACATCTATTATTCATGATGGTACATATTTATAGTACATTGGAGTGACCCTTGGATTCCATATTATAGGGTCTCTTAGACGTTTGCCTTCCACACAAACCCTTAGAGGATTAGGTGTCCAACATTCCCCCCCTTAATTCGAAGGGGTATGTATAAGTCAAAGAAAAGAGTTGTAATACAAAATGTGCAAAATATGAATGGTAGCACTAGGCTAAATGTGCTCTATGAAATGTTGGCATAAGGAGGTGGTTTAAGGATGACCACCAACACTGGAACGCTTAGTGCAATTCCTGAAACTATTCCAAATCTGGCACGAAGCTGAAGACTTCTGCTAGAGGAAGTGCTCCTAATGCTTTAAAGAGGGAGACCTTCAACCTGGAAAATGGAGGTCTGCAACCTGCATAAAAAGGGAGAACATCAACCTGAAAAGGGAGGTCTCAATCTGAAGTGGTTTAAGGATGACCACCAACTCTGGAATGCTTAATGCAATTCCTGGAACTCTTCCAAAAATGGGACAAAGCTAAAGTCTTCTGCTATAGGAAGTGTCCCCAATTATTTGAAGAGGGAGAAGCTCAACCTCGCATATATGGTTTAAGGAAAACCACCAACCAATGGCATGATCATGGGCATCTATGTCTCTGACTACAAATCTAAATCTGGTATGGCAGGTTGTGGCTCAGGCTCGCTTGATGTGGCTTTGAAACTCTTATATGACCATCACTTCCCCCCTTTTCAAATACAAGATGAGAAGATGGAGAAAACTCAATTGAAATATTGTTAAATACTCTAGAAAAAAGTTTGTGATATGAGCAAAATATCTTCTTGGATGTTGAAGCCCATTACCAAGAAGCGATCCATGCAAGGTGAATCTGTGTTCTTGCAGGAGGTTTGTTTTCGAAGCATTTGTTTGAAGAATGAGTGTGTTGGCCACAATGCTTGCATGGGTGGAGATAAAAACAATGATATTTCATATGGCCAACTCTGTCACAATGTTGGAATTTATCAAACTGTTATGGAAGAGGAGCAATATCTAGAACAACTAAAGGTGAACTATCATAAAGAAATCCAACACTTTGAAATTGGATGGAATTTGAGTAATAAGGAATATGAAAGGACACATCCCTGTCATATCCAAGACCAGTTCTTTTTATGTTGTTTATAAGGTATTCCCAAGGTCTGATGATGGGATTGGGAAGTGCAGAATGAAATTTTGCAACTGCATTCAAATCTGCTCTGACTAATGTTAATGAGGGAGGGAAATTTTTGACTAATGAGAAAATAACAAAAAAAATAAAAAATATGTTGATGAGGAAGGGAAATTTCTGACTAATAGGCAAATCACCTCATGATAATGGGAGCAATTTTTCAAATTCAAATTCCATCCTGAATGGAGGTGTTGTTATGGTACAAAGGCATAGGACCTATCATTTAAAACAGTTAGGTGAGGGCTGAAAAAGTACATGATCGAGGAGTAGCATGATAGTCTTCATTTTCGCTTGCACGACAATGTAAGGTCCCCACTTCCACTTCCATCCCGAGGTGATTGAGGAATTGAACATAGTGTTTCATTATTCATATAATTTATCTAAATATGGGTTGAAACTTAATTTTTTATAATTTAAATATAAATGTGTTTAAGTGTGTTTTTTTGAGTTTGGTGGATTTTATGTAAAATTTTGATTTGTGTTATTTAAATTGGTTTTTTTTACGATATATATGGATTCAGTACCCTAAAAAATATTAGGACACTTGGATTGTGCAGAATTTAACCATCAAAATTGCAATTTTAAATTCCTATTAAATGAAAATAAAACATAATGAAAATGTCCTAGCAGCCCATCATTTGTGGGAGAATTAATGGGCCATGATCACTCGCTTATTCCTTGGGAAAACCATTGGAATGCCATCATGGACAGAAGGTACATTGAATAGTCCAATGGATAGTTTATTGGTAAGAGAAAAATAGTTATAGTTTAATTGTTTTATGTTTTTGAGCAATTGAACATAGTGTTTCACAATTTATTTAATTTATATAATATGGGTTTGCTAAGCAAACTACTTTGAAAATTTTGAAATTTAATATAATGTGTATTTTTAGTTGTTTTTAATGTTATCTTTTGGATTTTGTGTGCAATTTTGATTTGTATTATTTAACCTAGTTTTTTGATATGGATCCAACGCCTTGAAAATCACAGAAATATTTCAATTGTGCACAGTTTACCTATAAAACTTAAATTTTCAATAAATTCCTATCTTATTTTAGACAAAATAAATCAATAAAAAAAATTCAAAAAATCACATTAAAAACAACTCTTTTTTATTATTATGTAAATTACAAGCTTTGATGTTGGTTTATTCTTCAAACTTAATTATCAACAAAGTACTCTCATGGAATAACACGATGAAAATGTCTTAACTGTCCATCATTTGTGCTATAATAAATGGCCATGATCGCTCACTTATTCCTTGTGAAAACCATTGGAATGCCATCATGAATAAAAGATATAGTGAATAGTCCACTAGATAAATAGTTATAGTTTAATTGTTTTATGTGAAGTTTTTGGAAGGTTATTATGGATAGAAGGTATAGTGAATAGTCCATTAAAAAAAAAATTATAGTTTAATTGTTTTATGTTTTTGGATAAATTTATAAAAAATTGTTATATATTAAGAATAATTTGATAGAAATGTGTTGGAATTATAAATTTAATATATGAACTCTGCAGCATTTAGATATTTAAAAAAAAATCTGCATCACTTATAAATTAAAGACTTTTTTGAGTGCTACATTAATTTATAAATTGAAAAAATAATAATAAAATAAAAACAATATCTCACCAAAAATTGTTTCACGAGATTTCAGCCAAAACTCAGAATAAATATGTATCCAGTTTTATGTCCATATTTAGTTTTTTTGGGATTGGAAGGCATAAGTTATATGAGTCAAAAGCTCAGGAGGGTATGACCCAATGGTCTGGATAGCCCAAAATAGATACCAAGAGACCCATCACGGATTAATTCTTCATAATTAAAACATATAATCCAACAAACATAGAAATAAATCAGAAATTCATGTAAGATCATATGGAAGTCAAAATATTTATTTCAAGTTACCATGAAAACATCATTTACATAAAATGTCTTAGACATTTATTCAAAATCACTCATAGGTTCTGGCACACCATAAAAATATACATCTTCAGATGAATGACTGGAAGTAGATGAATATGACCCGTATTCTTCTCTTTCATCAACTAGTGCCCCATTTGAGTTAACATGCATGCCCACCATTTCATGTTTCAAAAGTCTTCTAGATCTACGACTAGGTTCAACAGAGTCTCATCTCAACATTGTTTCTTCTGGTAACAACTTCTTCAAAATATCTATGGTCCTGAAGTGAAGAGTTCCACTCTTTGTTAAATTGAATTCATAAAAAATTATGTCAAAATCCTCGAATTTTAAGAGGTTTGTACAACGAAAATTTATATTTGTACACTTTATTTTTCTCTTTCTTCCAATTTTTTCATTAACTACCATCATTGGCTTATACACACCATTGAATGGGTGGGTATTTCTGGCATACCAATGTACTTCAACAATTCTATTATCTTCATTTTCTTGAATAGCCTTTATAACCTTGGCAACCCATAATGATATCCATGTGGATCTCCATTTGCTAACACTGCGATCATGAAAGCCTCCTTAACATCCTCAAAAAAACCCCTATAAAGGTCTTCCATGGCTTCACGTTGTGCACATGGTATTCTAGAACCAATATAGATTCCTCTTTCCTCTGCTTGTGGAGAATTAATAATACCTTGAGATTCTTGTTATTCAATAATGCGTCTTTCTTCGTGATCATCCGGAATTTTTTTTGGCCATATAAATGGAACCTTCAAAAGTATATCTTACTTTCTTGATCTTGAAATGATATCACCTTGATTATTGAAAAAAACTCACACCAAATTGAATCAAAAACATCAAAGTACTCATATGTATCTCTAATAGATCATTTAATTTCTCCCAAGCATTCAGAATAATTTATATCTCTCTTATGCCTTCGTGCATTATGAAGTTCAACAACTAATTGTAATAACAATATCTTTGATGAAAATATTCGATGATCTGGAATGAACTTCAAAAATGCTAACCCTGATGATGACCCCCATGTTGCAGCAAATGAATACTTCTTTCCCCATATAAGTGTTTTCCCATCAAGTTTTTTGATATGAAATTGATGCTGGAAGCTAATGTCATTAAGTTGTTCAATGCATTTCTCCTCACCATGTGATCCCAGAATAAACCTTGTTAAACATATACATGGAATGCACACATGAGATGAGAGATAAGCATGAGATACATCTATTATTCACGATGATACATATTTATAGTACATTGGAGTGACCCTTGGATTCCATATTTTAGGGTCTCTTAGACTCCCTTTGATCGTTCGTCGTCCACACCAACCCTTAGAGGATTAGGTGTCCAACATTCCCCCCCTTAATTCGAAGGGGTGTGTATGAGTCCAAGAAGAAAGTTGTAATACAAAATGTGCAAAATATGAATGGTAGCACTAGGTTGAATGTGCTCTCTGAAATGTTGGCATAAGGAGGTGGTTTAAGGATTACCACCAACATTGGAATGCTTAGTGCAATTCCCGAAACTCTTCCAAATCTGGCACGAAGCTGAAGACTTCTGCTAGAGGAAGTGCTCCTAATTCTTTAAAGAGGGAGACCTTCAACTTGGAAAATGGAGGTCTGAAACCTGCATGAAAAGGGAGAACATCAACCTGAAAAGGGAGGTCTCAACCTGCAGTGGTTTAAGGATGACCACCAACTATGAAATGCTTAATGCAATTCCTGGAACTCTTCCAAAACTGGGACGAAGCTGAAGTATTTTGCTATAGGAATTGTCCCTAATTATTTGAAGAGGGAGAAGCTCAACCTCGAATAGATGGTTTAAGTAAAATCACCAACCAATGGAATGATCATGGGCATCTCTGCCTCTGGATACAACTCTCAATATGGTATGGCAAGTTGCCAGGCTTAAGCTCGCTTTATGTGGCTTTGAAACTTGTATATTCCCATCACTTCCCCCCTGTCAGATACAACGTGAGAAGATGGAGAAAACTCAACTATAATACTATTTAATACACTAGAAAAAAGTTTGTGATGTGAGCGAAATATATTCTTGGATGTTGGAGCCCATTACCAAGAAGAGATCCATCCAAGGTGAATCCGTGTTCTTGAAGGAGGTTTGTTTTTGAAGCATCTGTTTGAAGAATGAGTGTGTTTTCCACAATGCTTGCATGGGTGGAAGTCAAAAAAATGATATTTCATATGGCCAACTCTGTCACAATTTTTGAATTTATCAATCTGTTGTGGAAGAGCAGCAGTATCTGGAACAATTGAAAGTGAATTGTCATAAAGAAATCCAACACTTTAAAATTGGATGGAATTTGAGTAATAAGGAATATGAAAGTACACATCCTTGTCATATCCAATACTAGTTATGTTTTTGTTGTTGATTAGGTATTCCCAAAGTCTGACTATGGAATTGGGAAGTGCAAACTGAACTTCTACATCTGCATTCAAATTTGCTCTAGTACTAGGGTCAGTGATCTGAAAATTTTATATTTGTTGATTATAGTAAACTTTTGACTTAAAAATGGGATTATTCTGAACAAAACAAGTTCAAAACGTTGCCTTTTCATGTTGTAACTCATCTTGTTGAAGTTGAGATTCAAGTTGCGAAAAATCAATATTCTCATGTGCATTTTGCAGACATAATTTAATGTCAAAAAGAGTGTCTTTGCTAACATTTACCATAACATCAATGGTGGAAATTATTAGAGTGTTCAAAAAATCCAATATTTCATCATCTTTGGCCATTATCTGAGCAAAAAATGAATGCTCAATAATCCTAATACACAAACCCCATATTTAGAAGATTCCAAAATTTGAAGAATACCAGCTCCCTATCAAACTATCATTGAATATATAATGCAAACATAAACATTCCTTGAATCATCTATTGCTTCCAGCTAGAAAATTTCATTCTTCATAGCTTATTAAATGTGCCTCACTCATCTGCACTTTGTATATAGTTTCATAGAAGAATCATCCAACAATGTAAAAAAGAAACAATGTATTGAGTCAGTTTGTTGGGCAACCGAACTATCTAGAAATACCTCTCTCGGGAGTTCTCAGCCCTTTTATTCTTGCAATGAGAATAGTTAGAAGGAACGTCCCTTCAAACAAGCCACACACTGCGTTCATAGCTATAGCATTATATGCAGCCCATGTTGTACAATTCCAACAATCCCACCAGTTTAGTCTTCTCTCGAGATGTTGATCTTTGTTCATAAATGGCTCCACGCAATAGGATAGCAAGGAAGGGCTCAATTTTATGTTGTTTCCCCTCCAAATGCACACCTTTTAGAAAATCTTAGAAGTGACACTGAGTTGCTCATTTTTTTCAATCAAATTAACCCTCTATTCTAAATATTACTAAAAGTATTCCGTGGATATTTTGTCCATGAATATTTCATAGAGGTTAAATCTCTACCATCCACAAACACAATGGTTCAAGTGGTTACCTTTAGCTAAATGGTGGTATAACACTTCCTTCCATACTGCAGCAAAAATGACCCCATTTATGGCACTTCATGGATATCATACACCGTCCATCACATCATCATTAAGATAAAATTCTAAGGTTCAAGCAGTGGAAGATCACATCGAGCATCAACAACAAGTTCTCCAACTCTTAAAGGATAACCTAAATCTGGCACAAAATCGAATGAAACAACATGCAGATCAACATCGCAACAAGAGATGTTTTGATGTACGAGACTGTGTATTTTTATGGCTACAACCATACAAACAAATGTCCCTCAAGCAGGCTAATAAGGATATAAAATATCGCCAAAGTACTATGGTCCTTACAAGGTGTTGCAAAATATTGGTACTATGGCATACAAATTGGAGCTTCCTGCTTCTTCTCGAGTGCACCCAGTTTTCCATGTTTCATGCTTAAAGAAGGCTATATTGCCAGAACTTGATGAGGAAGAAAAAATCATATTGTAACTTGAATCAATCACCAAAAAAGGAACTCGAAAACAACAAAATCGATCAATTTCAGAGTATCTCATCAAGTGGAAGAACTTACCCACTGAAGATTACACATGGGAGGATAATAATTTTATACATAAGCATCCAGAGCTATTCAAGCATTGAGGACAACACTTTTTTGAAGGAGAGGGGCATATTAGGTCCCTATATTACTAGTGTAGTCCCTTATTGTTGTTAGTGTAGCCCCATTATTGTTATTTTTGTACCCCTGTAGTCCCCATATTGTTATTATTGTGCCCCATAAAACCCCACTATTGTTATTGTTGTGCCCTTACATTATTACTATTAGGTCGACTACGATTATATTGTGACCCCATGGAATCCTATATATAGAAAGGAGGTTTTTTCATTTGAATCATCCAAGAATTTTTCATTTATGTAATGTAAAGGAGGTTGCCCCCTCAAAGTGGCTGATTTCTAAGGCGTTGATATCTCTTTTCTTCTACTTTTGGAGCTGGTTTCATAACAAAGGAGGTTGAAAATAACCAAACTGGTTAACCAATGGTAAATTTGGGAAGGGACAACGTTTCCATATAAGGAGCACCAATATTTCAAAAGAAGGAAAACAACCAGGATTCCCATTAGAGGGGTTTCCTTAACTGGTGGAATCAAGAACTAACCCTATTAGTCTCAACTTAATATCCATTAAGGATTTGTTCCATGGTGAGGATGTTGTTCTGTGGTCAATTAATTATTTTAGAAATTAAACATACAAAATAAAGCAAAATAGGGGTAACTCGGAAAAAGGGTTTACCAAGAAACTGTGAACTGCAATATACCACCTTGGTAAACCAAGGATTTACGTACGGGTAGGAAATATCCCTGAATAATGTTTTCGGTGTATCATTGTGTACAAGGCAGCTAACTCGGTTACCTATGGAGGAATAGCAACCTAGTTGGGACTTCCAAAATATACCCGAAGGTGCGTGGAAGCGCAGTCTGTGGTATTTTTTTCTAATGTGTAATTGTACGATGAGAGCATTCCCATACACTTTTCATGAATGGAGAACCATCCAATATACCCATAGGTACGTGGAGAATGGTCTAATACGCTTACATACGTGGAATGAGATATTACCCCCAGAATGCAACACTGGAAAAAACAACAACTCCTACATTTAAAGACGTCGGAACACGTCTCTAGCCTAGACCTCTAAATGTTTTGCGTTAATGTTTCAAATGCTCCTTAAGATTGATTCAATAAATTTTAAAGTTTATTTTGAATTATGTTTCGGTTTTCAAGGCTCAAAACTCGATGTCACATGAACACACCTATGATGCAACTAATATGAAAAAAAAGAACTCTTTTAATTTTTCCTTTTAACAATGAAAGGCCTAACTAAGTAAGGGAAGAATAAATCAATCAACAATGCAATAAACAAGTGATGAAATTGTATCGATATCCTCAACTTCATTATTCCAATCAAAATGAAATCCCTATATGCAATTCAAATATGTTTTTATTTTATTTCACTTTAATGTTTCAAATGCAAAGAAACATATGAATGCAACTTGATCACTAATGAAAATAAACCACACAAACTTTGACTATAATTTAAAATTTAATTTTCAAATTCAACAATCAATCGATGCATACAAACCCTAATTGACAAGAAGAAAGAAAGAACAAAACAAAATATTATAAAAAAGGTGATGCCACTCAGAGGAGATTAACACTCATACACAATTTCACACAAGGTATTGGATTTACAGAGACAAAGACAAACTCAAAGACACAAGGAAAACAAGCTAAACCAAAGAAAATCAAAGAGAAAGTAAAAAAAAGCAATTTTTTTCATCTTACAGGGATCGGCGAAGGTGCAGAACATGCACCAGTGCTCTGCAACACAAGTGCAGAGAGAGAGCAGGTGCGCTGGAGTGCCCTATCTCTAGACTTGGGGGGGGGGGGCACTTATGGATATCAAATCAAATGATGACACAAAATAAAATCGAGCTCAGAGAAAGGTATTCTTAGGGTCAATCAATGTGTGAGTGGGATAATGGAGATCGGTTCAAGAGGTGAAACAAGTGCTAAGGTCAAGGAAACCACTAAGGGAAAAAAATGATCCCCAGTGGAGTCACCAATTTGTTATGTGGAATTTATGATTGTGGACAAAAGTATCTTCCCTAGACCTAGTGGACTGGTCTAGAACAACTGAAAGAAAATGATATAGAGTTTCCCTTAGAGAAATTGAAAGATGGGAAAGAGACCTACTTGGAATCCGTCACAAGCTTGACTTTCCTCTTAGCTTGTAAGCTCCAATCCCAGCTCTGATTACTATAATTAGAACCTGCACATACAACTAAAACAAGTCAAGGATCTAGAACATCTACATAGCATGATTTAATCACTTTATTCAATAAATCGGCCAGGCATTGAATTACAAGAATGTAAACATAACATAAAACATATTAAAAAACAATATACTCTTTGCATTAATAGAAATAGGAGAGATTTTGCAACCAATGATAGTGTTTATCTTGTAGAGATCTCCCCAAGATGACTTTGTTGGAAATCACAATTGTCATTAGACCAAATCCCACAGGTGTTACTCAACGATCACATCGCCATAAATGAGGATCCACGAGAGGCAGTTAGTCTATGTCGCAAAACACATAGGGAGCGTTGGTTTATCCAATATCCAATAATATCCCCCTCAACATCAGTTGGGTGTGTATGGAACTCATGCCCCAAGTTGTGATACCACTTGTTGGAAATCACAATTATTGTTAGACAAAAACACCCAGGCATTAGTCAACGATTACATCACCAAATATAAGGATCCATGAGAGGCAGTTAGTCCATGTCATGAAACACACGGGGAGTGTTGTTTTATCCAATGTCCAACATATTTTTCCTTCCTTGTCACAAAGCACACCTCAATGTCACCCTAATGCATGAAGATGATGACTCTCTTAGATTCAAGGCATCAACATGAGGGCATGATCAATCTCCAAAATCCAACCCTGAAGTTATGGATAACAGTAAATATATAGGAGAGTGTAGTAGTTTATGAATTCTTATCCATTTAGCAATCTAGGCTTGAGATCCACTTAATATGGGAGGATGAGCTCAAGGGATAAGAGGTGAAATATTCAAGGTAGGATTGAATAGTATTCGAGCTTCTTATCCAAGGTAAATGGTTAAAACAACTCCTGGAAGCTTCTGGAAGAGGAAGCTTCAAGATTCTTTTTTATTTTCTGAATTTTTATAATCGACACACCCCCAACAAGGAGCAAGTTGATGTTGATCAATGCTAGTGCAGAAGGGAGCAATCTTCTACTAAACGCAAGTCTCTAAAGGGGCATGGTGAAATGGGGCTTGAAAGCATGATTTTGAGTAGTTAATCCCTTAAAATCTGAGATTTTGGAATGATCATGCTTAGATATTTGGGAAGGGGTGATGACAACATGTTCAAGGATGATGATTGATCTGGTTTGCAGACCTATTGACCAGATGTGACAAAATGGACTATAACAGAAAGAAGACATGAAAATAAAGGATTCCTCCACTCTGGTACCATTTTCCTTGTCCTCAAAGTATAATTACTTGTATAAATGATAGACTTCTTGCTTAATTTCAAGAGAGGTCAAAATTTTTGGAAATCCTTCGTGAATGATTTCTTTGACCTTATTTTTGCTTTTTCGAGCACGAGCTTGTTTATGAAAGAAGGATGAATTCTTATCCCAAACGTGGATCCAAAGACTTCTAGACTTTAACTGCTTGTATTCTTCTTCTTTTTTGATAAGAACTTGTATACTCTCGCTTAATTGTTTTTCTTCTTCGAAGTACCACTTTGCAATGTGGTCAGAATCCATAAAGGATTGATGGACCTGTAGGCACTTGATAATTTTGAGTTTTTCTTTGCCTGAGGGCTTATAGTTATTTTTGTCCCACATTCTTAAATATTATTATTTAACCATTTTTAGTTTGGACTCCCATACAAAAGACAAGGACCTCTTTTAGGGATTTCCCAAGAGTGTTTAATTAATTATGAAAGACCTTCCTTCAAAAGGCATCCTAGATTGTATCAGAACGAAATTGGTGTGAGATCTTCGAGAGGGTCGAGAGAGACTAAAATAGGTCGATGGTTTGATTCCCTTCTGCTAATATTAATGAGACATATCCAATTGATTTGTCCAGCCAATCACTTTGTATTAGAAACAATCCAATCGATCCACTAAGTATTTAAATCAACATTGTCGATTGGACCAGGTATAGTTCCCTTTTCTAGAGGGACACCCAACAGATCCCATTCACCAAAAAGATCTTCCAATTGCTCGAAAAGGGGATCTAACAACACGCCCCCCTCACTCTTTTGCAAAATATAACACAATGTTGAGGTCTCCTCCAACAATACTATCGATATGCCATTGTTCCTCTTTTAACTTGATGAGAGAATCCTAGAATTATCCCTTCTCATTGTATATCACTAGAGTGTAAACATTAATGATATATAACATTTATTTTGAATTTTTGTCTTGAAGAATGAGCACCACCCAAAATCTTGAATTGGTGCAGGATTTTAGCACAAAACTTGAATCAGACCAAAAGGTACCTATACCTTTGGAAGCCCCACATAAACCCCGCACAACTCTAGAACTATTTCTATGAAATTTCCTTGACATGGATAGGTTCTCGTTTTCTGCCAATTTTGTTTCTTGTAAAAGAAAAATATTTGGGTTTTCTCTTCTAACTAAGTCTCTCGAAGCCTGGGATTTAAGAGGGTTTCCCATTCCCTGAATATTCCAAGAGACGACTTTCATCTAAACTTAAAAGAACGTTACTTACCTCCTCCAGTCTTCATGCTTCTTTGTTCTTTGTTGCTCACGTTTTTTATAATTTCTATTTTGGAATTAATTGCCTTGTTTAATATTTTGCTCGAATTTAGCTTCCTTTGTTTATTTTTTGGTTGGTCTCCCACTTTTTTTGTGGTTTTCCAATTCTTGATAGGAGGAATCACTTCCCCATTTAATCCTTTTCTTGGCGCTTCTGGTTAACACCTTTCTGATTCCCTCCATTGATTCTAGAAGTTTAGGAGACACCATTTCTACTTCTTTTTCCCTCCTTTCAGAACTTGAAGGAGTGGATAAAAAGTGTTGGAGTTGAGAATCAACAACATTATCTTTAGGAAATTCCTTTATAAGGATGCCTTCATAATTTTCTCCTTCTTATCCTTTTGTTACTTTTTCCTCCCCTTCAATCATGTTCTCCTCGTTTCCCAGAGTTTTTATATTGTCGTTTGGCTCCTCCTCAACAATATTATCCTAGGATAATGTTTCAAATAGGATAGTCGAGGGGGAAGCTTCGTGTTGAGCAGATGGTTTGGAATTATCGACCCCAGGTTTCCCTCGATTAACACCTCTCTTTTGAGCATGCCATTGATTTTCTTGCACATAAGTCACTCCCTCATTTCCAACCTAGGATTTTTTACAGTCATGAACAAAGTGCCCATAATCATGACACATCTTGCACTTAAACATAAGTTGTTCATAATCTAGAGGTTGAATATGTTTCCATTCTCCTTGGGTTAGCACGATCTCCAAAGGGAGGCATTTCTCCAGGTCCAGCTCTACACAGATTTTGGTGCATGAAAACTATTGACCTTTTGGCTCTCCATGGTCTAGATACCTTCCTACTCCATTTCCAATCACTTTCAAGCATTCATCACTTGAGCAGTACAAGGGTAACCGAGGAAGTTTAACCCATAATGAAATCGCTATAGGAATATCTTCATCTGGGTTGAAATCCAGAGACTAGGAATTTAGTTACATTCCCCTTGAGCCAAAAAAATATGGCCCATTCCTAAAAACAATGTCTCTATCCTCCTTACATTCAAAGAGGAAAGCAAAAAGGACACTGCCAACTACAAAAACATCGAGGTTACCTTTCATCGTGTCCTTCCACGATTTTTCAGCCCATTGATTGACAGATCTAGACGAGGGCCACATGCCCGTGAACTTCCCAACAAAGGTTTTTTCGGAGAAGGTTAATGAAGTCTTTTGAAACCGTGAAGGGAGTGCTACTGACTGTATATTCTACAATTTTTTAAGAAATTTACATTGTTGCTCCTTTGAAACAGGGTTAGACTTAAGCTTCTATATTAGGGCACGTAAGGCCGCAACCTTGTCACTTAGGGGAAAGGCCCCTGTTGAACCCGTATCCATTAGGAATCAACGAAGATACACCGGCAGTTTTAGAAAATCGTAGAAGCGACACTGAGTTGCTCATTGTTTTCAATCAAACTAACCCTCTATTCTAACTATTACTAAAAGTATTCCGTGGATATTTCGTAGAAGTTAAATCCTTACCGTCCATGAATATTTCATATAGGTTAAATCTCTACCATTCATTTATTATTAATTATTGATAATTAAATTATAATTATAAAAACCCTATTTCAAAATAGATACATTGATATGCATAATGAAATTAAAATTTTACTACATTAATAATTATTCTTATTATTTTTTGAATGTTGCAAGCAAATTTGTTGTTCTTTGGTTGAAATTACAAAAACTTTATCACATGTCTTCAAGAAACTGAAAAAGTTGCATATATTTATATCTATCAAGTTCCGAAGACAATGAAAATATATATGAATTTCAAATCTTAAACACCCACCATTTATGAAATTTTAGACCCTCTTTTTATTATTATTATTTTAAAAAAATTGTTGATGAGGAAGGAAAATTTTTGACTAGTTGCAAAATCACCTAGTGATAGTGGGAACAATTTTTCAAAATCAAATTCCACCCTAAATGGAGGTGTTGTTTAAGTAGGGTCCATTTTGTGTAAAATATTGATTTGTTTGATTTAAATTGGTTTTTTATTGTATATGTAAATTCAACACTCTAAAAAATCTCTAAAGCATTTCGATTGTGTAGAGTTTACTCATCAAACTTTTGATTTCTCTGAATTCATATTATAAACAACACTTTTTTTTTATTTAAATTACAAATTTTGTTGCTGGTTTATTATCAGAACCTAATTATACTCTCATGGAATGACACAATGAAAAAGTCCTACCAGTCCATCATTTGTGCAAGAATAAATGGCCACGATAGCTCGTTTATTTGTAAAAAAACCATTGGAATGCCATCATGGACAAAAGGTACAGTGAAATAGCTGTAGTTTAATTGTTTTATGTTTTTAAAATTTGATGAAAAAGTCTTACTAGTCCATCATTTGTGCGAGAATAAATGAGACATGATTGTTGGCTTATTCCATTGGAATGCCATCATGGACAAAAGGTACAGTGAATAGTGAATAGTCCAGTGAAATAGTTGTAGTTTAATTGTTTTTAAAAATTTTGAATAAATTTCTAGAAACGTGTTTATATTAGGAATATAGAAATATGTTAAATTATCAATTTAATATATAAACTCTGCACAATTTGAGTCTTTCAGAAAAGTTCTGCATCTATTTATAATTAGGGATTTTTTTGAGTGCTGCATCCAAAAAAAACTCTCACCAAATATTATTTCAAAGGATTTCAGCCAAAACTCAGAATACTTGGACAACTCCCAGATAAATGTGTTTCCACCTTCGGAGGCTCCCCAAAGTCTTCTCATGAAAAAATTATGTGCAAAAAATTGGTATGGAAGAGCTACATACAGGAGACAACCCATCCTGTATCACGCTTTTTGGTACTCACAAACACTGTAACCTACTTTTTTCCTAGGACAATGTAAGCTGCTTCCATCCAATTCAATCCTTCTATTGATCTGTACTTTGGAAATATTGAGCATTCGTCCATGAGCGTACTTTATCCTTTCACTTTTCTGTCCATATTCACTTTTTTTTTGGGATCGGAAGGCATAAGTTATACGAGTCAAAAGCTCAGGTACTTTGTCAATTTTCTGTAGTTTCATTTTGTGTAAAGTACAGCATATAGATCATGGTCTTAGTTGTCACATTTTGACTACTCACCTCTGTGGATGTATCTATAGATTTATTCAAGAGGTTTTTGAAAATCTTTTGAATCTCTATTCTTTTTGAATGGATGATATTATTTTTTTTGGAAAAACTCAATCTCACATTTTTGTGGCATTGTGTTTCAGAAAAATAAGGTAAGACTGAATAGTCTGGACAGTTTAAGTTAGATACTGGGAGCCATAAGGTAAGACTGAATAGTCTGGACCGTTTAAGTTAGATATTGGGAGCCATCTCATGGTGTATTAGGCCTTTTGATGTTTAGAATTTTTGATATTTTTTAGATCAAAATTACATAAATAAATTTTCTGGAATCATAAATTTGAATTGTAAACTCTTCATAATTAATTTTCTAAATATGAAATTCAAAAATCTAATTTAAATAACAAAATTAATCCAAATGTCAAAAGGAAAAAAAATCCAATTCAATCCCGGACTCTCACATTTTTTTTTTTGTTTGGGGTTGGCCATTGTTTATGAGAAAAGGCAAGAGGAGGGTACGACCCAATGGTCTAGACAGCGCAAAATAGATAGTGGGAGACCCATCACGCATTACGCTTTTTATGCTTTTGCACGGTCTCAAATTTTAGATAATTTACAGCCAAGTTGAATTTGGCTTGCACTTAAAATATTGATTATTTTGACTCGTATATTGGTTAAATATTGATTATTTTAAATTTGTTAGGTTAGTGATAATTTGTGTTTAATTTTGATTGGTTAATTAGAATTTCAAATAAAATTACAAAAAATAAAAGAAGTCAATCATTTTGTTCATGAAACTCCAATATAAGCCTATACTCATATACTTGGTTTGTTAATAAAAGTTAGTTTTTATGGTCATTCATCTTATAAAACTTTGGGTTGTGCACTCTTAAGCCTAAATTTTCATATATTGAGTTTGTTAAAAAAATTAGCTTTTATGGCTATTCATTTTATAAAACTTTGGGTTATGCACACTTAAGCCTAAATCTTGAACATTTCATGGTAATGCTTAATATATTGAGTTTGTTAAAACAAATTAGTTTCTATGGTCATTTATTTTATTAAACTTTGGGTTATGCACACTTAAGCCTAAATCTTGAACGCTTCATGGTGAGGCTTAATGGTTGAGACTCACTATGCATGCCCACTTTAATGGGCTATTAGATATGTTATATAAAACACTAACTTATGGGATAATTGCCCATCTAATGGGTTATTGGGTATGTTATGTAAAACACTGATTTATGGGATAATCTCAAATTAAAGGGGTTTTTAAGCTATACCAATATAGATCCATGTTAAGTATTGATCTAACATCAGTTGGGAGGGTTTAAATTTCTTCACATGCAAACTTCTTTAGAGTGTAAAATACAATGTGTTATTTTTCATTGTTTAAATTGTATTTGCCGAGAGGCTCATTCTATAGCCTAGTATGAGAGAGATGTGTAAGTTTGTCACTTCCTTCTCTTTAAAATAAAAATAAAAGTTAAAAATTATGTTCTAAATAGAAAAATAATGTGGGCTATAATTAAAAAAAATGAATATGCTCTAAAGTAATTAGAAGTAACAAAAATATGTGAGTAAGATGTTTAAATCTTATAATTTGGTTCTTGATAAAATATTTTAATACGAATGAATATTGACATATACTTAAAAATATGTTAATAATAATTAACCATTTTAATTTGTGCCATAAATGCCTGGATGTACATGTTATTTAAAATATTTTAATGTTAATTGTTAATACATTATATATTTATTTTTTTCCAAGGAAAAAATCGGCAACTTTCTACTAATATTAATGAAAGTTACAACTTTGCAGATGCATTTAAGCATTTCGAGACGCCCAATGGGCCCGTGTGCTGAAGCACACTAGTCAATGTAGCTAGGCTACCAAAAATAAATTTACAACAAGTCCGCAGGGCTGGGCTTGTCATGCTTGCCCTTTCTCTTTTGTACTACCTGTCAGTTCCCCGATTGTAGGGGAGAAGGAACCAGGGCTAGCTCGTCGTTCCTAGTGGTGTTTTCTTTCTTAGAGTCTGAACTTTCTGATGCATGTGGTCTTTTGTTTATCCCTGAGCTTATAGTAGAAGCATGCATGGGTTTTATCGTCATCTCAACCGTCTGTGACATCTGATTGGTTTCCATTGGTTCTTGTGTTGCTTGTTCATGGATTCCTAGTTCTTGTGCTGTCTGTTTTTCCTCCTCCTAGGTTGGGATTTCCCCTTCATCTTATGTCTCTTATTCTGGTCCTCCTGAGGGAATTGCCAACCCTTTGTTGCCTTCCCTGTTTTCTTCTTCTTCTTATACTTCTTTGGTGCAACCAAGCATGTGTTTTGAAGGTGTCCTATTTTCCGACATGTTCTGCACCTAAACGTTGTATTTTCATAATCGAGATGTTGTACCCAATTTTGTTGTTTGTGTTTCAGTATGATACTTTCGGGGAGCCCCTTGCTAAGGTCCACTTCAACACAGATTCGTGCAAAAGTGAATATTCTCTCCTCCAATCTCTGGGTATCTGTTTTGATATATCTCCCTAGGAAGCTACTGATACCCTCCAAGACTCCTTCATTCCAAAAATGGAGCAGGAGGTTGTATAGTCGGACCCATACCAGCATTCTAGTTATCTCCATCATGTTGGCGTCAAAATATGGGAACCAAGGAATTGTGAATAGTCCGGTTGATCCCCAAAACCATGGTCCAGCTCTAAGGATGATGTCTCGGGCTTCTTGTGAGGTGAAATTGACTATGAAGTATCCCTTGGAACAGAGATGTATGTCACAATCCATGGTCCATTTGGTGAAAATCTAATGGAGCAGCTCCATTGGTTTTGGCCAGTAGCAATTAAACCTGCATATTATTGCCTAAGTTTCAAATGTGGTCTGGTATTCCTCAGTCTCTGCTGCCTCTATGTTCAGTTCTGGGACACAGTTCATTTACTCCATAATATATGGTTTGGGCATGTTCTCTATATGTTCAGGTGGTGTAGCTTCTCTGTTCTTTCCCTACACTATATTCCTGTAGGTTGGACCTTTCTGCGTACCTATTTTGTAAATGTTGGCTCCTTTTTCCTATCCTAGAGTTCTGTTTTGGTCAGATCTGGTTGATGTGCTACCTCCTGCAGCTCCTCCTTTAAGTCGTAGAGTCAAGATTATGGAAGAATTCCTTTGTATCTGATAATCTTTTAAAAAATTTCCTTCCTATAATGTTCTTCCAGAAAATACAAGACTTTGTTTTGTGGCTGGGATTCCTGTTGAGGATTGAATCTTCTGCTTCAGATATGTAATCCGATCTGAATATTGTGCCCAGAGAGTTTGGGTTTTTCTGCCTATTGTTCTTATAAAGATCTGAAAGCTATTTACTACATCGTTTTCCTTTTCTTCTGCTTTTGCGCTGTGAATTTTCTTTTGGATACCCTTTGTTCCGTCCCCTGTTGTAGCTAGTTCGACACCTCTCCAAAGCCAAAATCCCAAGAAAAATAGGGGTGGAGAAGAGTCAAACAGCCCAAACCCCATCCGACAAATGAGGCAGAGGTTCGGCCATGGAGAGTGAAACTTAGAAGATAAAAAACAACGCGATCTAAACAAGGGAAGATATTCACCTGTGGGGGACTTGCCCTTCGAATCTAGATAGGTTCGGCTTTGTTTGTGTGAAGCCCAATCCTCGTCGCTCTGCCAAAAGCCATCCAACCATGTGGGGGAATCTGGAGAAATTTGTGTTTGTCTTCAGGGTTGTCTGGCTCCGATCCCTGCCACCCTTGCCTCCTTTTGGATCCAAGGCTTCCTGTCCCATCCATCTTCAATTTCCTTCCAGGGGAAGGAGATCCGCCTGTCCCAGCAGTGTTCGCCTTCCATCCTTTGCAAGATCGAGGTGTCTCCTTTCCACCGGCGTGAATCAGGATCCTTCCATCAAAGATGCTCTGCTGGAAACAAAACCCCAACACCAGATCTGTCCTTCTTGTTTCGCCCTTCCTCAGATATTTATTTGGATTATCATAACACTTCTTTTGATGCTTATACAGTTTTTTCCTTTCACTTATTCGTTGATTGTAATGCTCTTGAATTGCTTTGACAATGGAATCTGCGCATAAAATAAAAGAAACCTATTAATAAATATATTTTCATAGTTGATAACTATCCAATTTAACAAAAAAATGTTATGGATGCGTACATTTTTCTTCCCCTTGACATTTATCCCTTTTTTATTTAAGAGAAGCATATGTACTGCAAACCTTTATCCTTGTCTTCTTAAGAATACCAACATTGTTGAATTCATTCTTCCATATCCTTGTAAAATATGAATATGTAATAAAATTACCATCTCCTTCAGTACCTTGAGCATATTATTTGTATACATGTATGTTTCTCCTTCAATTATTTTATTTTATAAATAATATAAAATGTTATTTTATTTTTCTTATTTTATAAATAATATAACACTAAAAATAATTTCATTATATTTATATCTTACCATGACAATAAAATTCATAGTAAAATAAAGTATAATTTCATTATATTTATGTCTTATTGTGAAATATAAAACTAGAGTAAATAACATGTGCCTTCAACTGTGAAGTTACGTAGTAGTTGCCTAATTTCCCTTGTACACACACATTCCACATGACGACATATCAATTCTCCAAATTGCAATTTATAATTGCTTGTCCCCTATGTGGTACTTGTTTCCGTGGACTGCATGGCATGGCTCACATGACCATGGGGCATAGAATTGGTAAGTCTAGAACATTAACGGGGCATTAATGAGCCTATAGCCCAGAAAATAAGGCTTTTAGATTTTTACATTCTAAAGTGGAAAAGTAGTACAAAACAAAGTCAAATATTAAAAGCAACATGCACTAAACAAACAAAGTCAAATATTAAAAGCAACATGCACTAAACAAACTATGTACTGATGTCTTTTCATCTCGTGCATTGAATATTATTTTGTTTTTCATCTTCAGGGCAACATGGAAAGACAATAAGTTAATAATTAACTTAAGGCATGATGCTTAATATTTTCTTGATATATAGTACGTGTCTTTCAATAATATAATTATAACAGATTTGTTGATCCTTATGTGAAGTATATTTTCCAAATAATTTTATTTAAAATTAGTAAGTATTTTTTGAAATAATAAATTTAAACTGTATAATTTATACATTTTAAATATTATAAAGATTTTTGAAAAAATTAATCAATTTATACATTTAAAAATATATTTTAAATAATAAAAAATTTCAATTTAATTAAAAAAATTATAATAAAATTCAAATATACAAAAATAAATAAAAACAGAACATTTACAGTCTGCTCCCACTACAGACGTCCTTCTGACCCAAGACTCCCATAGTTGTAGTGTGTAAATGGGGCAATCACAGTGCAGAGGTTTCAAGCCACCATAACAATAATAACATGGGAAACCCTAGGCATTCAAACGAAGAACTAGAAAATTTTATAGATGGAGTGCAATCAAAGTTCTGTTCCAGATACTATTATAGGCCCATCAGGGACGCGGATCTTCAGGGAGTCACAATATGGACCTATAACTCGAACACTTGTCGGTTATTGGTATGTTATATAAAACACTAATTTATGAAATTGAAGCGATTTTAGTTATATAATTTTTTTTGGTGAAATATTAATTTTATATTTAGTTTTACTATTTTGTATATAAATTTTGATATATTAATAATAAGTCATAGTTTTTATAAAATAAGTATTATTAATTTAATTAGAAAATAGATCTATTTCTTGATTTCATATAGAAAATCTCAAATTTGTAGATATCATAATTATAATGACTTCCATATATTCATACTTGAATCTGAACATTGAAATTAAGCCTTTCAGATGTTGGAGTTGGAAAGTTTTGTCTTTTCTAATTGTGAGATGATGATATATTTATTTAAAATAAATACTCTATATATTATTATTATTTAAAATTTTAAAATTCTACCAAATTCATAATTAAAAATAAGCTCAAATTTATTTTATTATTATAACTTTTCTTTCACTCCAACTCCTCGTTTTAAATTTGACTGTATTAATTTTTTTTGAAAAATGATTCAGCATAATATATAAAATCTTTAAACTCATTGACTAAATTAAAAATACCAATGAAAACAATTAATTATATTTAATCTTTCTTATATATAATTAATTTAATTAAATTAGATTTTAAATAAAATTATTAATAATATAAAACATAAATTTATATTAATAAAAAATTCATTTTAATATTTACAATTAAAATATTAACAAAAATAAATATCATACATAAAATAAATAATGTTCTTAAATAAATTTGAAAAGGGCAGGTTTAAAAGAGGAGCCATCATTAGCAGCAGCTTGTATCCAATTCAGTCCGGCGTTTTAGTTGGAAAACAATTTTTTTTGTGAGCGTAAGCGATGTTTTGAGGTTTTTGTCTGAAAAACAATAAAAACAACTTTTAGATCGTTATAACAAAGTTAGATAAAAATATTTTTTTTAAATCGAAATGGGGTGTTAGAGATTTTTAATGATATTAAAACTAAATATTATTGACTAATTTCTCATGATTTTTGAATAGTTCATTTAACACTAGTTAAAAAGTAATTGAAACTTATGAAATAAATCAGTCATCACTTCTTGAACTTGCACCAAATAACCAAAACTTCTCAAAAAATCACTCATTAAAAATAATTTAAACACTCCACATAAAAACTTGGCAGAGCCAGATTCCAGCAAGAAATTAGCGTTTTTGATGTTTTGGGATGTTCATTGTGTACCAGAAAAGGCAAAGGAGGGTACGACTGAATAGTCTGGAAATCCCAAAGTAGATTCTAGGAGACAACCCATTGTGTTATGCAATCTGTGTTTCATTAAATTCTTGGTAGAAGAAGGGATTTGCCTATAACATCATTTGCCTGAAATTCTCACTTCGAGGTCACATGTTCTTGCCTCACAACCCTGTTCGGGTGGGGATTGTTGTGGAGAGGTTTTGCCCGCGGTCGCGCGTTCGACTCTTGTCGCATGTCACCTGAGAATTATACCAATAGCCAGTGCTACAACCAGGTGCCCTCAACAGTAAACTTGATGATCCCTTTTTAAGAAAACTTGGATAATCAGGACACGAATGGAAAGTTATCCTCGGTTAGCTATAATAATGGTAGCATTAATAATATTTCTGCCATGGCAAGGTCTTCAGCGCTTCTGGGAAACAGTTTGGGGATTGTATTAGTGATAATTTAGGTGCACCCATGAATACATTTGTGGGTTTTAATTTGAAGAGACTTGAGACCAATGACGATGAGGGTTTCATTTTGCAGAGAATCTTGTTGGAGGGAGCACCATGGTTTCAGTAGGGTATTTTCATGGGCGGATTTCTGAGGGTTGTTTCAATGTTTCAAGAAGAGCGATGGATAAGAAAAGTCAGTCTCAGGGTTCTGAGCTTGCCTCTGCTTGCACTGTGCAGAAAAAAAAGATGAAAACCCTAGTCAGAACTTCACAGGCATCCCCCGTGTCTCTTCATATAATTCAACTGCAAAGTAAGAAATAAATATGATGGTGTTTGTATTGATGAATTGGATAAGTTGGGGAATGGTTTTGCCATAACTTTGGTACATCGGTTGGGATCAATTCCTACCATGATTCCAAAGGAAGTATCATTGGGCATCTTGCGTTTGGTTTTCACCTAAGTCACTAGGTTCGTGTTCATGTTCGAGTTCGACGACGTTGAAATTCGAATAAAGTTTGGCACCTAAAATTTTTCCAATAAAGTTCGCCATAAAATTTGACATATAGAAATTTCAAATATATATATATATATATATATATATATATATATTCTATCCAAATCTAATCTTTCTAATTTCAATAAATGCAAACACAACTTTAATGCCTCTCGCCACAAAATAACTTTAATCAATGATGAATCTACACTATTATTATATTATTATAAAAATTGGTTATAACGAAATCATAAATATCATCATAATAATGGACTTTACTCATTAATAAAACTAACTAGTATACCGACATAATGGATTGAGCGACTTATGATGACCGTCAATGCGCGTAGAATTTTGCAGAGCGAAGGGTGAATGTTCGAAACTCACGGAGGGTAAGAGCGTTGGAATCGGAAATATCGTTGCGAAGAAATGAGCTACCGTCACTTGCATTGCTCGTCGCGTAATAGGTCATGTAATGGTTCACACCCATGAAATCCACAAACCCTTTTATGCGATTCGACTCTTCTGCCAAAAATGTCGGTAGTCTGTTGCTGACTCTCTTTGTCATTGATGATGGATAATCACCCACAAACAGCAGATCCATGAACCTGCAGTTCATGAAACATTATTATTATATTAATCGACTATGGGTTTTTTTTGAAGAGATCGATGGGTGTTAAGCTTCACAACCATTCCTTGTACTTAATTACCATCCCAATTGGAAATCCTGGGCTCTCTGTGTAGCTGCAATGTCTTCAGGAGAATCGGATATGGACATCATTTCCACATATAAACCATGAAAGCGAATGCCAAAACCTAACAGCTAAACGAATAAAATCAAATTTTTACCCGAATTTCAAAAAAATTCGTTGATGTTCGGCTTAAAATTCGTGTTCGTGTTCGCCTTGAAGTCCGCCTTCATATTCGGTTTGAAGTTCGGGGTTCAAATTCGGCGAATTTCGAACTTCAACCATTAAGTTCGCCGAACTCGGTGACTAAGGTTTTCACAGGAAGTAGGTTTGCAGGGTCAATTGTTGATGCAGATTTGCAGTACTTTTGCAAGAATTGTTGACCAGGGGTGAGGGTACTGTGAAATCTGGAACCAGGCCTGCTTCTAGGTCTAGCCCTTCAAAATCCCCTATTCCAAATAGATCGTGGGGATTGATTGGTTGATTCTACATATATAAACTCTTCCTCTCTGAGATGCCTGCCATTGCCCAAGTTTTTCATGCAGCATAAGGTGAGGTCAAACCCCATGGACTTGCATGGATTGGGAGGAGATGGGTGTAAGATTAATGGGATTTCCATTGCTTCTGATGCTGCTATTCAGGATAACAAGAAACAAAAGCCATTGGATGTGAAAAAATCTCGTATAGGTATTGCAAATCAAGTTGCAGTGCACTCGTTTCTAACAAGAAACCTGCATAGCATTCTGCAGCTTGACAAGAGAGATCGAGTTCTGCGTATTGTCTCCATTTTGAACTGTATGTCAATGGAATGCTGGGATGCTGCCTAATGATGGCCAGCTGCTTGAAAAAAATTGGGCTTTTTAAGACTTCTGCTGCTGATGTGTTCTAAAAATGAGGTCGTTTCTTTATAAATGTAATTACATCTAAACTTAACATTTGTGTTAATGATGCTCAAGGCATTAGAAAAAAAAGATTGTTTTAGTGGATAAAGTAATGAAAGAATCAAAGCAATTTATGTTTTAGCACGAATATTTACATTGGAGAGCAATAGAATATTTGAATTTTCAAATATGTGTATAAGAAATGCAATCAAGTTGGTATGTCATTTGTTGCAGTGTACATTAGTGTAATTATATGATTTCAAATTTTGATCAATTTAATAGAAAATGGGGTGAATAGTTGTTATTATACCCACTCATATTTAAATTTTGTAAATTGATATTATTTTTTTCTTGGAGAAGCTCAACAAATTCTAAGGAGACCCCACTCGCCCTTGGAAAAATCAAATTTACACATCGGAAAATATTATTTTTAATGCTACTCTAAGTCATCTCAAAAAGTACAAATCGACCTAAAGGAAAAAATTGACCTCCAAGACCACGTATAAATACACGTAAAATGGCATCATTTGGAGGGATCACATCACTCATCGCATCTTCCTCATAGGTTCGTACACTTCTGAAATTGCAGGGGCTGAGTTCACATGTGCGAAAGAGAAAGAGAGTTTTTTATTTGACATTGTTGACCTTTCTGTTTTTGGCATATTTGACCAGCATTGACTTTGGGAGATTTGTCTTGGTTTGACTAATTTTTGGATCTGTTCTGGAAGGTTGATTTCAGGGAGAAGAAGACTGGAATATTTTGGGCACTTTGACCATCTTTGATTGCAGATCTAAGATTAGGGTTTATGTAGGTCAAACTATTGACTTTGACCGATTTGTGGGCAGAGTTCTTGGACTTTTTTTACTGTGGAAAAGAGGACGCATTCTTTGAGAGGTTGACCAAACATTTTGGAGCTATTTTGACCATTGATCTTAGACTTGTTAGGGTTGCATTTACTGTTGTTGACATTGAATTTGATTACGGTGAAAAGTTGTCGAATTGATATTTGACCAAATTTGACTTTTGTCTCATCTTTGATTGAATTTTGGATTGGTTGACTTGAAAATTCAAGGCTTTGACTTTTGATTAGTTGTTGGATGTACTTGGACTATGTATCTCTGTTGAACATTTGATGAACCTCTGATAGAGGAAGAATATTCCCCCTTGTGGAGTTTTTCCCTGAGCTTTGACCTAAATCTCTGTGTCTCATCGATCTTGGCTCTCTTCTATTGCGCATATTGTTTATTGTTCTATCTGCAATTGCTTATTGTCATTAGGTGATTGAAATCTAATTGGAAAAAGTAATTGCTATTGAAAGAAGAAATTGTTAAAGTGATTGTTACACCATAGAGCATTGAAAAAATAGCACTCTTAAGTTAGTTTATAATGAGGGTTGCCTAGTACCAATAACCTCTCTCCTACTTTCAGGTTGTGAGAGGGAGGCAAAATTTCTTCCCCGGGTGGTACCCAATGCCCAAACGTTTAGCCCCAAGCATTAGGTCAAGTGATCTAGAGCTAGACGTGAAGTTCTTTGATATTGTCACTAGTTGTTATTGACCACAGGTTTGACTCTCTTCAATGCTCTTGGGGTGAGACCTCATAAATAAGGTTGACAACTTACCTAGTTTACCATCTACGAAATGTGGAAAAGTACTTCAAGGTTTGTTGTGTTTTCATTCCAAGTAATAATATGAATGTTACATAAATGTCCAACTTGTAGATGGTGGTTACTTTTTTGTAACAAATGATTTGGATAATGTCAACTTCTCACATCCTAATGTCTTCAAAAAGGCCCTTTACACCCTGGACTTTAGCCAAAATGAATTTCACATGCCTACAATTTGAATCTCATAGAGATCCAAATATATACCATAGTCATTCCCCAGATTAAATAATGTGTCATGGTGGTTCCAAATGCCTTTTCAAAATGAGTGCTCAATTTTTGGAATGATTGTTAGGATCTGTTTGTTGGACCTACAAGACAACGACTTCATAACATCTGAGAGTTAAGTGTTCATGTTTATGTAAATGATGGTTCATGTTAATCTTCATGCGAATTTAAGGTTGGGCGGTGGGGATTAAAAAGGAGGATGACAATTGAGCGTATCATGTAATACCATATGGGTTAGGGACAAACTCAATCAACACTACATATGTCAATGGTTCATTTGTCTTGTATAAATCTTGATGGATAGCTCTTGAGGGGCTATGGGACCATCCTAAGGAGGCCAAGTGCCTGATATTGGATTGGGATGCAAAAGTCTGGGGGGGATGTAAAGACTTCGATGCATGGGGTTGTGCACTTTAGTGAGTGCGGAGGGAGTGGGCCAGCCTTGCGAGATGCTCAGAGTCATTGAGTACTAGGACTGGATGTCTGCCTTGGGGGCAGATGACGTCTAAGCCTTGGGGCCAGCCATAGGCTATAGTATAAAGCGATGAGGCTTATGCTTGATTCCGAAAGTGGGAAAAAGGACAAAGATTCATTGGGATTTCTCGGGTGTTGTGGAAACTTTCAATGCTTGTTGGTTATACTAGTTCAGCAGAGAGTGTAGGGCACACATGAAGCAATAAATAACTAAATAAATAAAATGTTAAATGATTCAACTCAACTTCGGGATGAAATTCCTTAAAGAGGGGGGAGTATGTAATGTTCCATTATAATAATAATAAAAATTAATAAATGATAAATAAATAAAATCATATAATATTAAAATAAATAGTAAAAACATAATAAGTTAATAATATTAAATACATAATAAATAATGAAAAGAATATAATAATATTAAATAAATAAAATAGTAAATAATAAACTGGAGTTCTAAATATATATATATATATATATATATATATATATATATATATATATATATATATATATATAAGTAAATTATAAAAATAGTAAGAATAAATGAAGTTAACAAAAAGTAAAAATGAGTAAAATAAAAGAGTTAAATTAAGAAAACTATAAAAATGGTAAAATTAAGTAAAGTTAACAAAAAGTAAAAAGAAATAAAATAAGAAATAATTAAATTAAGAGAAATATTAAATTAAGTAAAACTTAAAATAAAGAAATAAAAGTTGCATGTTAATCTCATGGGAGCCCATACCTGCGAGAGGGAATATGTAACACCATATGGGTTAAGAACAAACTCAATCAACACTATATATGCCAGTGGTTCATTTTTCTTGTATAACTCTTGATAGATAGCTCTTGACGGGCTATAGGGCCATCTTGAGGAAGCCAAGTGTCTAATATTGGATTGGGATGCCGAAGTCTGGTGGGGGTGTAAGGAATTCGATGCCTGGGGTTGTGCACCTTAGTGAGTGTGGAGAGAGTGGGCTAGTCTTGCAAGATGCTCAGAGTCATTGAGTATTGGGACCGGATGTCTACCTTGGGGTCAGATGAGGTCTAAGCCTTGGAGCCAACCATAGGCTATGGTATATACTGATGAGGCTTATGCCTGGTTACGAAAGTGGGAAAAACGAAAGAGCTTTTTTGGGATTTCCCGAGTGTTGTGGAAACTTTCGATATAATTCAACCTATTGAAAGTTCTTTCTCTGCTCCAGTAGTATTAATGCACAATAAGGATGGATCATGGCGCATGTGTCTGGATTATAGGGAGCTCAACAAGCTCACTATTAAAGATAAATTTCTCATTCATGTGATTGATGAATTAATGGATGAATTACATGGAGAAATTTATTTCACCAAGTTGGATATCCATTCAGGATATCATCAAATTATAGTGAAGGCTGAAGACATTTCGAAAACAACATTTAGAACTCATGAGGGTCATTATGAATTTTGGTCATGGCTTTTGGCCTTACCAATGCACCTTCTACATTTCAAGGGTTGAAGAATTCCATTTTCAAAATCTTCCTTAAAAAAATTGTGTTAGTATTTTTTGATGATATACTAATCTACACCGAGTCTTGGAAGGATCATATTCAACATGTTGATAGGGTGCTCAAACTATTGGAGGAGAAACAATTATATGCAAAAACCTCCAAATGTTTCTTTGGAGTACAAGAGGTGGAATATATGGGTCATATTGTATCTCAGGAAGGTGTTTAGGTAGACCCTAACAAAATTTAAAGCCATCAAGGAATGGAAAGTCTCCACAACCATAAAGCAGTTGCAAGGATTTCTCGGATTAACAGGGTATTATCGCAAGTTTTTTAAGAATTATGGGAGAATAGAAACACCTCTAACAACATTATTGAAGAAAGATGCATTTTCATGGACTCCTCAAGAAACTAAGGCCTTTCAACATCTTAAAGAGGCAATGTGCCAAGCACCGGTCTTAGCAACGCCAGATTTCACAAAAAACATTTATTGTGGAATGTGATGCCTCAGGAAATGGAATTGGTGTTGTTTTAATGCAAGAATAAAGACCCATTGCTTTTGAAAGCCATCCAATCAAAGGAAAGTATTTACAAAAAATTATTTATGAGAAGGAAACGTTGGAAATACTACATGCACTAAAGAAATGGTGACCTTATTTAATGGGAAGACACTTCAAGGTGAAAACTGATCATGATAGTCTTAAATACTTTTTGGAACAAAGACTATATTCAGAAGAGCAGCAAAAATGGGTCACAAATATCTTGGGTTATGACTTTGAAATCATCTACAAAAAAGGGAAGCTAAATGTTGTTGCAGATGCACTCTCAAGAAAGGATGAGGATGTGGAAGTATTTCTTTGTGCCATTTCTATTATCCAACCAGATTGGATAACTGAAGTAAGGGAGGAATGAAAGAATAACAAAGAAGTTTGGACACTCATTCAAAAGTTGCAGCAAGATCCCTATACATCTGATACATTTAGTTGGAAAAATTATTCTTTATGGTACAAAGATCGCTTATATCTTTGTAAGAATTCCCAACTAAAACAAAATATTATTTTGGAATTGCACACTTATCCCTTAGGAGGACACTCAAGATTTTAAAAAACTTACCACACGGTGAAGAAATATTTTTTTTAGGATGGCCTTAAATATGATATTCAAAATTTTGTGGCAGAATGTTTGGTTTGCCAGTGAAATAAAGTTGAGACAATTAAGACCCCATGTCTGCTACAACTTTTATCCATTCCAAGTCAACATTGGGAGGAGGTTTCAATGGATTTGATCACAGGTTTACCTAAGTCCGAAGAAAAGAATGTCGTCATGGTGGTAGTTGATAGATTTGCCAAGTATGCATACTTTTGTGCATTATCTCATCCATTTAAAGCGAGTACAATTGTTACTGCATTTATGGAAACAATTCAAAAGCTAAATCATGGAAACCCAAAGATTATGGTAAGCGACAGAGATCCCATTTTCACTGGAAATTTTTGGACAGAAATATTTTCTTGTTTGGGTACTCAACTAGTTCATAGCTCATCTTATCATCCTCAATCTGACGGGAAAGTTGAGATAGTGAAGAAATGTTTAGAAGGATATCTTCATTGATTTGTATCTGATAAACAAACACAATGGGTCAAGTGATTACCTCTGGCTGAATGGTGGTAAAACACTTCCTTCCACACTACAACAAAAATGACCCCATTTATGGCACTTTATGGATATCATCCACCGTCCATCACATCATATTTAAAAGATAACTCTAAGGTTCAAGCAGTGGAAGATCACATCGAGCATCAACAATAAGTTCTTCAACTCTGAAAGGATAACCTAAATTTGGCACACAATCGAATGAAACAACAAGCATATCAACATCGCAGAGAGAGTAGTTTTGATGTAGGTGACTGGGTATTTTTACAACTACTACCATACAAACAAATTCTCCTCAAGCAAGCTAAGAAGGATAATAAATTTTCACCAAATTACTATGGTCCTTACAAGATGTTGCAAAACATTGGTACTATGGCATACAAATTGGAGTTTCCTGCATCTTCTTGAGTGCACCCAGTTTTCCATGTTTCATGCTTAAATAAGGTTATAGGTGACAAACTTCCAGTTCAAACAATATTGCCAGAACTTGATGAGGAAGGAAAAATCATATTGGAACCTGTAGTCACGGAAACAAGAACTTGACATCTACGAAATCGATCAATTTTAAAGTATCTCTTCAAGTGGAAGAAGTTACCCACTGAATATTCCACATGGAAGGATGAGAATTTTATACAGAAGCATCAAGAACTACTGAATCGTTGAGGACAACAAGTTTTTGAAGGAGAGGGGCATGTTAGGTCCCTATATTACTAGTGTAGTCTCTTATTATTGTTAGTGTAGCCCCTTTATTGTTATTTTTGTACCCATGTAGTCCCCATATTGTTATTATTGTGCTCTATAAAATACTACTATTGTTATTGTTGTGCCCTTACATTATTATTGTTAAGTCTGCTAGGATTATATTGTGACTCCATGGACTCCTATATATATAAAGGAGGCTTTTTCATTTGCATCATCCAAGAATTATTCATTTATGTAATGTAAAGGAGGTTTCCCCCTCGAAGTGGTTGATTTCTAAGTTGTTGATATATCTTTTCTTCGATTTTGTGAGCCGGTCTCATAATAACACCCCCAACAAGGAGCAAGTTGTTGCTGATCAATGTTGGTGCAGAATGGAGCAACCTGCTGCTAAACGCAGGTCTCTAAAGGGGCAGGGTGCACTGGGGCTCAACATATTGATTTTGAGCAGTTAATCCCAAAAAATTAGACATTTTGGAATCATCATGCTTAGGTCTTTATGTAGGGATGATGACAACATGTTCATACATGATGATTGATCCAATTTGTAGGCCAACTGACCAGATGCGACAAAATGGACTATAACAGAAAGACGCCAAGAAATAAAGGGTTTCTCTACTCCGGTATCATTTTCCTTGTCCTCAAAGTATAATTCCTTGTAGAAATGATAATATTCTTGCTTAATTTCAAGAAAGGTCAAAATTTTAGGAAAGCTTTCATGAATGATTTCTTTGACCCTGTTTTTTTTTTCTCAAGTACGAGCTTGTTTATGAAAGAAGGAGGAATTATTATTCCAAACATGAAGTTAGAGACTTCTAGAATTTAACAACCCACATTCTTCTTCTTTCTTGATAAGAACTGTATCTGCTCGCTTAACTATTTTTCTTCTTCGAAGTACCACTTTGCAATGCGGCCAAAATCCATAAATGATTGATGGAATTCTAAGCACTTAATAATTTTGAGTTTCTCTTTTCTTAAGGGCTTATATTTATTTTTTTCCCACATTCATAAATATTGTTTAACCATTTTCAGTTTGGACTCCCATACAAAAGACGAGGATCCTCTTATAGAGATTTCCCAAGAGTGTTTAATTAATTGTGAGAGACCTTCCTTCAAAATCCACCCTGGATTGTATCAGAACTAAATTGGTCTGAGATCTTCGGGAGGGTCGAGTGAGAGTAAAACAGGTTGATGGTCTGATTCCCCTTCTGCCAATATTGATGACAGATATCCAATTGACTTGGCCATCCAATCACTATGTATTAGAAAATTATCTAATCAAGTCGCTAAGTACTGAAATCCACATTGTCAATTAGACCAGGTATAGTTCCCTTTTTCTAGAGGGACATCCAATAGATCCCATTCACCAAGAAGATCTTTCGACTGCTTACCAAATGGGATCTGACAACACTTACCCTTCATTTACCCCTCATTTTTCTGCAAAATATCATACAATGTTAAGGTCTCCTCCAACAATAATATTGATATGCCATTGTTCCTCTTTTAACTTGATGAGAGAATCCTAGACTTCTCTCTTCTCATTGTATATCACTAGAGCGTATACATTAACGATAGATAACATTTATTTTGAATTTTTGTCTTCAAACATGAGCACCACCCAAAATCTTGATTTGGTGCAGGTTTTAGCACAATATATGAATCGAGCCAAAAGGTACCTATTATACCTCTAGAATCTCCACACGAACCCCGCACAATTCTAGAACTATTTCTCCGAAATGTCCTTGACAGGTTCTCGTCTTCTGCCAATTTGGTTTCTTGTAAAAACAAAATATGTGGATTTTCTCTACTAACTAAGTCTCTTGAAACCTGGAATTTAAGAGGTTTTCCCATTCCTTGAATATTCGAAGAGACGACTTTCATCTAAACTTAAAAGAGCTTGAATTATCTCCTCCAGTCTTCGTGCTTATGTGTTCTTTGTTGCTCATGTTTTTTATAATTTTTGTAATTTGGAATTGATTGCCTTGTTTAATATTTTGCTCGACTTCGGCTTCCTTTATTTATTTTTTGGTTGGTCTCCCGCTTTTTTTTTGTGGTTTTCCAATTCTTGATTAGAGGAATCACTTCCCCAGCTAATCCTTTTCTTGGCACTTGTTGTTAACACCTTTCCCATTCCCTCCATTTATTCTAGAAGTTCTTGAGACACCATTTCTACTTATTTTTCCCTCCTTTTAGAACTTGAAGGAGTGGATAAAATGTGTTGGAGCTGAGAATGGGCAACATTATAATTATGAACTTCCTTTATTAGGATGCCTTCATAATTTTATCCTTCTTGTCCTTATCTGTCATTTTTTCCTCCCCTTCAATCATTTTCTCCTTGTTTCCCAGAGTTTCTATATCGTCGTTTGGCTCCTCCTGAACAATATTATCCAGGGATAATATTTCAAATGGGTTAGCCCAGGGGGAAGCTCCATGTTGAGCAGATGGTTAGGAATTCTTGGCCTCACTTTTCCCTCGATTAACACCTCTCTTTTGAGTATGTCATTGATTTTCTTTCGCATAAGTCACTCCCTCATTTCCAACCTGGGATTTTTTACAGCCATGAACAAAACGTCCATAATCATGGCACCTCTTGCACTTAAACATAAGTTTTTCATAATCAAGAGGCTAAATATGTTTCCATTCTCCTTGGGTTAGCACGATCTCCAAAGGGAGGCCTTTCTCTAGGTCCAACTCTACACAGATTTTGGTGCATGCAAATTGTTGACCTTTTGGCTCTCCATGGTCTAGCTACCTTCCTACTCCATTTCCAATCGCTTTCAAGCATTCATTACTCCAGTAGGATAGGGGTAACCGAGGAATTTTAACCCATACCGAAACTGCTATATGAATATCTTCATCCAGATTGAAATCTAGAGACTAGGAATTTAGTTACATTCCCCTTGAGCCAAAAAAATACTTCTCATTCCTAAAAACAATGTCTCTATCCCCCCTTACATTCAAAGAGGAAAACAAAAAGGTTGTTGTTAGCTGCAAAAACATCCAAGTTACCTTTCATCATGGACTTCCATGATTTGTTAGCCCATTGATCGAAAAATTTGGCGAAGGGCCACATGCTCGTGAACTTCCCAACCAAGGTTTTGTCGGAGAAGGTTAATGAAGTCTTTTGAAACCTTGAAGGGAGCGCTATCGACTGTATATTCTATGTTTTTTTAACAAATTTATGTTGTTGCTCCTTTCACTTAGGGTTAGACTTAAGCTTCGATATCAGGACACGTAAGGCTGCAACCTTATCACTTGGGGGAAATGCTCCTCTTGGGTCTGTCGCCATTAAGAATCAACGAAGATACACCAGTAGTTTTAGAAAATCGTAGATGTGACACTGAGTTACTCATTGTTTTCAATCAAATTAACCTTCTATTCTAACTATTACTAAAAATATTCCGTGGATATTTCGTAAAAGTTAAATCCCTACAGTCCATGAATATTTCATAGAAGTTAAATTTTCTACTATCCATTTATTATTGATTATTGATAATTAAATTACAATTATAAAAACCATGTTTCAAAATAGATACATTGATATACATAATTAAATTAAAATTTTGTCATATTAATAATTATTCTTATTATTTATTGAATATTGCAAGCACATTTGTTCTTCTTTAGTTGAAATTACAAGAGGTTTATCACATGTCTTTAGTTGCATATGTTTATATCTATCAAGTTAGGAAGACAATGGAAATGGGCATGAATTTCAAATATAAAACACTCACCATTTATGCAATTTTAGTGTCTATTTTTATTATCATTATTTAAAAAAAAATGTTGATGGAGGAAGGGAACTTTTTGACTAATAGGAAAATCACCTTGTGATAGTGGGAGCAATTTTTCAAATTCAAATTCCATCCTCAATGGAGGTGTTGTAGGTGCAGTTATAGTACAAAGGCATAGGACCTATCATTTGAAACAATTAGGTGAGAGCTGAAAAAATACATGATAGAGGAGGAGCATGTTAGACTTCATTTTAGCTTGCACGACAATGTATGGTCCCCACTTCCATTTCCACTTCCATCCTGTAGTGATTGAGGAATTGAAAATAGTGTTTAATTATTCATATAATTTATATGATATGGACTTGCAAAACAAAGTATTCTTATAATTTTAACATAAATGTTTTTTTTTTTATAATGGAGTTTGGTAGATTTTGTGTGAAATTTTGATTTGAGTTATTTAAATTGATTTTTTTATTGTATATGTAGATTTAATATCCTGAAAAAATTTAAGGTACTTTGATTGTGCAGAAT
Organism: Pinus albicaulis; assembly: GCA_034641835.2. Taxonomy (NCBI): domain Eukaryota; kingdom Viridiplantae; phylum Streptophyta; class Pinopsida; order Pinales; family Pinaceae; genus Pinus; species Pinus albicaulis. The sequence continues at coordinate 1,229,332,577 of CM076577.1, read as the reverse complement.
TTACTTATCAAATTTATGATTTCAATGAATTCATATTAAAAACAACTCTCTTTTTTTGTGTTTAAATTGCAACCTTTGTTACTGGTTTATTATCCAAATCTAATTATCAACCAAAATACTCTCATGGAATAACAATATGAAAAAGTCCTAGCAGTCCATCACTTACCTGAGGATAAATTGGCCATGATCGCTAGTTTATTCGTCAAAGAACCATTGGAATGCCATCATGGAAATAAAGTACAGTGAATAGTGAATAGTCCAGTAAAATAGTTGTAGTTTAATTGTTTTATGTTTTTAAAATTTGATGAAAAAGTCCTACTAGTCCATCATTTATCCGAGAATAAATGGGTCATGATTGCTGACTTATTCCAGTGAGAGAACCATTGGAGTGCCATTATGGACAGAAGGTATAGTGAATAGTCCAGTGAAATAGTTGTAATTTAATTGTTTTATGTTTTTAAAATTTTTGAGTAAATTTCTATGAATGTGTTATATATGAGGAATAATTTGATAGAAATATATTGGAATTATAAATTTAATATATGAACTCTGCACAATTTGGGTCTTCCAGAAAGACTTTGAGCGTTCCATCTTTTATAAATTGAAAAAAAAAAAAAAATTCCCCAAAACATTATTTCACCTAATTTCAGCCCAAACTCAGAATACTTTGACAACTCCCAGAGAAATATGTATCCACCTTGGAGGAAGACAGAAAAATCCAACATGTATGTGGATTTGGCTTCCCAAAGTCTTCTCATGACAAAATTATGTGCAAAAGATTGGTATGGAAGAGGTACATAGGAGGAGACAACCAGTCGTGTATCACGCTTTTTGGTACTCACAAACACTGTAACTTACTCTCTTTTTTTTCCGAGGACAATGTAAGCTACTTGCACCCAATTCTGTCCTTTGGAAAAACTTGAGCATTCGTCCATGAGCATACTTTATCCTTTCAGTTTTCTGTCCATATTCACTTTTTTGGGATTGGAAGGCATAAGTTATATGAGTCAAAAGCTCACGTATTTTGTCAATTTTCTGTAGTTTCATTTTGTATAAAGTACAGCATATAGATGTAACATTTTGACTACTCACCTTTGTTGATGTATCTGTAGATTTATTGAAGAAATCTTTTGTATCTATTCTCCTTGCTCTTACTCTCTCTCTGAATGAATGATATTTCTTTTTTGGAAAACTCAATCCCACATTTTTGTCTGAAAACATTTTTTCTTTGTGGCATTGTGTCTCAGAATACTGAATTGTCTGGACAGCTTAAGCTAATACTCGGATCCAATCCATCTCGTATGAGGCTTTTTGATGTTTAGGTTTTTTTTATATTATGGGATTGTAAATTTGTCACAATTTAAGTGTTCTGAAATTCCAAATACCAAATTCATAAATAAATTCAAAAATCCAATTTAAACAACAAAAATAAATAAATAAATCCAATTCAATCCTGTAGCCTAAACATTTTTTGTTGTTGTTTGGAGTTGGCCATTGTTTACCAGAAAAGGCAAGAGGAGGGTCCGACCGAATGGTCTGGACAGCCCAATATAGATACCGGGAGACCCATCACGGATTACGCTTTTTATACTTTTGCACGCTCTAAAATTTTAGATGATTTCCAGCCAAGTTAAATTTGACTTGTATTTAAAATATTGATTATTTTGACTGGTATATATTAATGGCTTAAATCTTGATTATTTTAAAATCTTTGATTGGTTATTTAAAAATTAACTATAAATTAAATCACAAAAATAAAAGAAGTCAATGATTTTGCCCCCTAAAGTCTAAGATAAGTACATACTCATATAGTGAGTTCGTTATAAAAAGGTAGTTTTTATGTCCATTTAGCTTATGAAATCTTGAGTTATGCACACTTAAGTCTAAATCTTGAACCCTTCATGGTGAGGCTTAATGGTTGAGATTCACTAGGCATGCTTATTCGAGAGTGGATTAGGTATGTTATATAAAATATTAATTTATGAAATAGTTTTAATTTAAAAAATTTAAAATTATATAATTGATATTTTTATTATTATTATTATTATTAGTGAAATAGCAAGTCTATGTTGATTTTGAGTGTTTTTATGTAGTATTGGTAAATTAGTGATATATCACTTACTTCATAATATATCTAACAAAATTATAATTTTATTTAAATTATTATTATTATTGCTATTAATTATAAAACAAATAATATATTATATTTAAAAAAACATAGAACAAGATTTTTATCCATGTAGATTTAGTGTCATTTTATCACGGAGATTCTTAATTTTCATACCATGGGTATACCACATGCTTAAAAACCTTAACTCATTTATATGACACTTATTTATATGATATTTTTTTTCATTAATCAATTTAATTATAAAGAAAAAATGACATAACTACTATCTTTAATTTGTGTAGACTACTAAGAATTCTATGGGCGTTGAATCCCTACCATCCACCTAATAATTATTGATAATTAAATTAAAATTCTACAAAGTCAGTGCCAAAATAAACTTTTTGAACTTACATAAATAGTTACATACATAACTGCATCAAATCATTAGCTAATTTGATAGCAAGCATGAACACAATTAACTATGTTTGATCTTTCCTAAATAATATAAAACATGTACATCTATAATACTTTGGACTAGATCCATTTTAACTCCAGATCTACTTGTTGAGTCCCAATTTTGCTCAATTTTGGCAGCCTTCTAAGACCTTGTTTCCCCCTTTTTGAACTCTCCTTGACCCCTAATTACACTTATTTCAATTATATTACCTAATTTTTGGCCAAAATGGTGCTATGTGCTTAAGGTATGCAAATTAACTTAAAAAGAGTCATTTTTTCTTGTTCTTAAGTATTCCTAAGCTAATTGTTTCCTAACTGAATTATCAAGTTGACTGATCGAAGTCTTATGCAGATTAGTCATGATTTGAAGTAGCTCCGTGATTTCCTATAGACAGCTTCTGGTCCCCAATTTCCTGCAGACACTCCGTGATTTCTTGTAAATGCGGATTTCCTGCAGCTGCCTAGATTTCTTGTAGCAGAATCGACGATTGGATATGTTCCATTTAAACTCAAAACAAACGGGAACATGGGTTTTGTGGGGAAATACACTTATATGGATGTTGTCATATTGGTTGTTTCAGATTCATCATCAAAACCACCCAGATCTTCAATCTTCTTCTGGTTGGTCGCATTAGGGAAAGCTCTAGCGATGTAACAAAATTTGTCTGATCCATGCTTTTAGTCGTGGATCAGACTCAGCAGAGCTATTTTTGACATTTTGTTCCAGTATTGATAGTAAATAGTTCGGCATATTAGTTTTCCTAATTCAAGCAAAGTAGATGCCTTCGAACTAGTATAATTTTCACTATGTTTTATTTGCAAGGGGATTAGTTGGTTGATCGAACATATCAGATTATACATGACTGTAATCTTTTCCATATTAATATAAAGTTACATGTTGTGTCCATTTTACTGAGTAAACCCTTTTAATATTGAAGGGGTTGTGAGTAAGGGAGGGCTCCCTTTGCTCAAAACTCCATTAGTTATAGCAGTGTGTTATTTTAATTATTGTTTATGAAGTGATAACATTATCTGCACAACTAGTGTTCTCTTTTCTGAGTTTTAGCAACATATGTCAAATGATTGAATGATTAAGTCTATGTGATAATGTGTTTAAAATAATTTAATCGGGTTTTAATTTCTAAATTTTAAATTGATTTTCTTATGGTTGTGAGCTTGATCTTTTATCTATTCCTGGTCAACATTAGCAATATCAAGAGTTGTAGAGGGATGTTTGAATCCACTCCATAACCTTTGCTGCCAAGTTTTGATGCAGAAAAGAGGCATTATTACTGTGTATGTGTGATTGATTTAATTAGGGATCACTTGAGGTATTAAGTATGCCTATACTTTTCACAACAACTCACAAGCTTAACTGCCTTGGGTTGATAATTTATGTTGGAAAATTATAAGTCTATAATTTAACTCAACATTTCTGCACCATTGCAGGGGAGGTGCTAAGAGATGATACTAAAAGTGTTTTAGTATGATTTCTGTTGTTTGAGATTTTGCAGGACTGGGGGAGTCGAAGTGGTAAGACGTAGCTACAACAAAGTGAATGTAACAGGTGATGTGTTTCAATTTGCTTTGATTATTTCATTATAGAATATTATTAATGCATGGGTGGTAGGTTCAAGGGCTTCATTTCATGCCACATCTGATAGGAAACCTTTTAATGACTGTGTTCAAGGCGAATTTTGGATAGGTTTGTTTTGGTGATAATAAACCCTATAAAATCATTGGAATGGGTAAGGTTTTTATAAAGCAACAAAATAGAAACCAATGGCTATTTAAGGAGGTAAGGCATGTCCCATATCTGAAGAAAAATCTAAATTCAACAAGGCAATTAGGTGGTGAAGGTTGTGTAACTACATTCACAGACAAAACCTAGAAGGTCACTAAAGCGGCCTTGGTAATAGAAAAGGGAGAAAAGGTTGGTATGTTGTATTTATGCTATGGTATTTATAATTATGTTAATGCTTTAACCTCCACAGGAGATGATACGACATTGAGCATCATAGGCTCAGGCACATGAGTGAGAAATGATTGCAAATTCTTCACTCAATAAATTTGTTACCAGGTTTGATTTGGATTTATGTGAAATTGTATTTGTGGAAAACAAAAAAGAGTCAGATTTACCAGAGTTGGGAAGGAAAAGAAGAGTGAAAAAATAGAGCTTGTGCATAGAGATGTATGGGGACCTACTTAGGTGTCATCTCTCGGTGGCTCTCATTATTATGTAACTTTTATTGATGATGCAACTAGGAAAAGCTGGATTTATTTTATTCGGAATAAATTTGATTTATTTTATACTTTCAAGAAATGGAAAGATTTGGTTGAGAATGAGACATGAAATAAGTTGAAGTGTCTCAGATCATATAATGGAGGTGAATACTACAGCAAAGAGTTTGATACATATTATTTAGAGCATCAAATTCATAGAGAGAAGACAGTTTTAGGAACACCATAGGAAAATGGTGTGCCAGAAAGGATGAACAAGATAATCATGGAGTGTGCAAGGTGCATGAGATTGCATGCAGGATTTCCCCTACAATTTTGGGCAGATGTTGTAGTTATTGTTGTTCATCTAATAAACAGAGGCCCTTTAATTTCCTTGGATAGTGGTATTCCAAATGAGGCATGGATAGGTAAAAATGTAAACTTTTCATTTTTAAAGACTTTCGATTGTGAATCCTTTTTCCACATCAATAAAGAAAATAGAACAAAGCTTGAGGAAAAATAAAAATAAAAATGTACATTTATTAGATATGGTGTTAATGATTTTAGTTATTGCTTATATGATTATGAAAATAAAAAAATCATTAAGGTCTTGTATAAGGATTAGATGCAGGAAAATAAATAGGAAAAGGAAAACAAAGAACACGTAGTGCTTGATGAGATCGTAGAAAACGTAAAGCTGTTTGAATATCATAATGATCATCAACCATAACAACAACAACAACAGGTACCCCAAACACCTAAAAGTGGTGTTAGAAGATCTACTAGGATAAGTAGACCCCCTGAACGATACTCTCCTTCATTATATTATGTGTTGTTTACTAATCCTGGTGAACTTGAAAGATATGAAGTAATGTAGGTAGAAACCAGGAATAAGTGGGAGCAATCCATGGAAGAAGAGATGGATTCCTTGTTGCATAACCACACTTGGGACTTAGTCAAGTTTCTTGCAGGTAAAACAACATTATAAAATAAATGGGTTTACAGGTTGAAGGAAGAATATGGAGGTAAACACAGGTATAAGGCTAGACTTGTGGTGAATGCGTTTGCACAAAATAAAGGTATAGACTTTGATGAAATATTTTCTCCTGTTGTTAAAATGACTTCAATCATAATTATTTTAATTCTAGTGGCAGCAGAATATTTTCATCTTAAGTAGTTAGATGTGAAGGCTGCCTTTCTCCATGGGGATTTGGAGAAAGAAATATATATAGAGCAACCACAAGAGTATGAGGTCAAAGGGAAGGAGAAATTAGTGTGCAAATTGAAGAAGAGTTTGTATGGCTTAAAACATACTCCAAGGCAATGGTATCTAAAATTTGATAGGTTTATGTTTGAATAAGGCTATACTATATGTCACTCTAACCATCGTGTTTATCTTAAAAAGAAAATTAATGGAAGCTATATTATATTGCTATTGTATGTAGATGACATGCTTGTTACAGGGTTTAACATGTGGGAAACAAATGTGCTCAAAGGAAAATGGGAAAATTCATTTGCAATGAATGATTTGGATGCTGCAAAAAAATCTTTGGTATGAGAATAACTAGAGACAGGAAAATCACAAATTAACATTGTCTCAGAGTGAGTACATAGAAAAGGTGTTGGAAAGATTTAATATGCAGAATGCAAAACCAATTAGTACACCTTTGGATATCGATTTCAAACTAAGGATATGTGTCCCAAGACTCCGAAAGAGATGGATTATATGCATAAAGTTCCATATGCATCAGCAGTTGGAAGCTTAATGTATGCAATGGTCTGTACAAGGCCTGATATTTCACATGTAGTAGGAGTAGTAAGCAAGTATATGAACAATCCAGGAAAATAGCATTGGATGGAAGTGAAATGGATTCTCAGGAATTTAATAGGTACCACAAATAAAGAATTATGCTTTGGTGGTTCAAACATTTCTCTACAGGTATATGTTAGTGCAGATATGGCAGGTGATAGAGATAACAAGAGGAGCACCACAGGGTATGTGTTTATTGTAGGTGGAACAACTCTCAGTTGGTTTTCAAAATTGCAAAACATTGTTGCATTATCAATAGTTGAAGCAGATTATGTTGCTTATACAGAGGCTAGTAAAGAAATAAATTGGTTATAAAGGTTTATGGATGAATTGGGAAAGAAGTGAGAGATTGGAAGGTTATACAGTGGAACCATAGTGTCATTCATCTTTAAAATAACTCAACATTTCATTCTAAGACTAAACATATACATCTTAGGTACCATTTCGTACGTCCATTTTTGGAAGATGGATGGTTGAAGCTGGAAAAGATACACACTAGCCAAAATCATGCAGACATGTTAACAAAGGTTGTAACCAGGGAGAAACTGAGTTTCTACTCAGTTTCAATTGGTCTTCAAGTATGATGATGAATATGAGAAACAACCAAGTCCAAAGTGGAAGCATTGTCCAGCAAGTGAAGCAGTGTTGGAGTTGTTATAATCAGTCTCCACGTGGGAGATTTTTGGGTGTGGAGCCTTATTATCTTCTTGATTCAAAGGTCTTGATTTAGTCAGGTGCATAACCCCCCCCCCCCCGGCCCAGCTGAGGGGTTCGAGGACTAGCGGGCCCCTGGTAGGGGTTCGGGGGCAGTGCTCCAAAAGCTTAAAAATAGGTGAAAATTTTCCTTGTAAAATATCGTAATTTCGTAGTCAATATGAGTTGTTCATTAGGCAGATGATCTAACAATATAACTTATGTTGATTTATGTTTTTTTTCCCTGGAAGGAAACCCTTTGTTTATATGAGGTAATTGTATTGTGGCTAAGTATGATTATTCTATGCAAGAAAGGGAGAGGAGATCATGTGAGAACGAAGGAGGAAATTACAATGGATCTGATGTAGGTTATATCTCTTCATTTTGTTGGATAATATAAAAGGAAGGTTTGATTGTTTCTCCATGGACTTAGCCCAAATTGGTTGAACCACGTATATTTGTGTCTCTCTTATTTATGTGTTTCTATGTTTTTGTTTCCACAATATTCTATGTGTTTCTTGTTGATTAGCGGTTGTCATTGATGTCAACCCAAGCAGCACCAAGGGCTAACCCAATATTGAATGGGAAGTTTTACCTACCAAATTAATATATTCTGGGTCAATAATGCTTTTTATGGTTTCTACTTGTCGAGATGTTTCCGTTGATATATGGTACGCCATGTAATTCTTCACGGTTTGAGAGATATTCATGTTTGAAGTTTGTACCCCAGTTAGTGGGCTAAACCCCCATGGGGTTGGGCTATGGGTCATTGAAAAGTCATAATTAATATTTTTTAAGCTCCTAAAATCCCTCCCACATTTACTTGTTGAAGCCTCTCTCAACTTAAGCATTCATATATATTGTGATCTTCATTTCCTCCTTAGGCAAGGGATAAGGCCATCTGAAATAGGTCATCGTGGAATTTTCGCTCTAACTTTTTTTATACGAAGGCTCAGAAGCTAAAAATTTTATGAGGCAAAGCCGAAATCCTAAGGAAGCTGCAGCAAAAATTTCAGATCAATTTGCGCAATATTTTTGGAGAGATGATCTATGGAAGTAAGGGTTTTTGCAGGCTCCTAAAATTCATCTCAAAGAAGTGACCTTGGTAAATTCGTCATAACTCCCTCTCTGAGTATCAGATTGGAATTCTGTAAAAAGTGACCAATAGTTCACAGTCTGTGATTTTCGCTCTATCATTTTCAGAGACAAATGAAGAAACGATGACATGTGGCATGTCGTAAAAGTGCGCTCTGCTGAAACAATCCATAATTAGGGCATTGTGAGAGATTGGGTATAACTCTCTCTTAAAGAATCCAAATTGGGTCAGACCTATGGCATTGGAAAGATGACTCAGAGGACTACTATAGGACCAAAAATCAAATATTGAGGATCTGAAATGACAGAGATACACCAGATTCAATATCGAGCTCCTAGAAGGCAAGAAAAAGCTAGATCATGTGTTGTCAAGGGTTGCAAAGGACTAGACTTTCTACAGCAGAAAAGTAAAGCAAGGTGCAGCAGAGGGAAGCATCCAAGGTGCATAACAATAGCAAGAAGTTCATCATATGAAGTCTTCAAGTGGGCAGCACTGCATACAATCATTGTAAAGGTATCATTGTACTTAGTCATTGTAAATACATTATTGTACAAATTGTACTAGTGTCTATCTGCCAAGGGTTGAAGAGGCAGTGGTTGTGTCAAATTTGGGGTTATGGTCTAGTATATCTTCTTCTTCTACATCATTCTATATCATTGTAAAGTGGACCATTTTCTCTGGTACGAGAGTCCATTCTTCTTTTATTCTTCTATAGGGTGGTAGGGTGGTGCTAGGGTGAGTTTTAGCTCATTGGGTGTTGGTGAATCCATTCAGTGACTACTGAAGAATCTCGAGCGTTGGAGCGTCCATCCAGTGGGAGCTGGAGAAGAATGCTTTTCTAGATTCTAGGAAGTTGGAGCTTTATTTTCAATTGGAGTTGAAAAGAATTATTAGAAAAGCATTAGGTGGTTTTTGTCCCGGAGTGGGTTTCCACCTTAAAAATTGTGTGCATTTGTGTTCCTCTTGTTTTCTGCTATCATTATACAAACACTGATAATAATTGAAGATTAACTAATGCTCTAATTGAAAGAAATACTGATTCACCCCCCCTCTCAGTGTTTCCAACAATTGGTATCAGAGCTCAGTTCCTTCAATAGCAGTTTAACAACTGGAAGGAGGTCATGGAGCATACGAAGAATGGTGTACCTCTATTCAGTGAAAATAATTATGCACTTTGGAAAGGAAGAATGGAGGTCTATCTCTTGGCACAAGGTTACGAAGTATGGGACACTGTTCAAAATGGATTTACATCAACCATGGATGAACAAGGTAAGAAGAATTTGGTAAATGATGCAAAAGAAAAGAATATTATTATTAGTGGACTTATTGAATCTGCTTATCATAAGGTGTTGAATTGAAAAACCGCCAAAAATGTATGGGACAAGCTTGAGAATATATATGCAGGTGACTCAAATGTCAAAGAAGCAAAGCTTCAAATCTATAGAGCAAAATTTGACAAACTCAGAATGAAAGAAGATTGCAACATTGCTGCATAATTTCAATACGTTGATAAAATAACCAATACTTTGGAAGGATTGGGAGAGCCAGTTGACAAGAAGACTATTATACGAAAGATTCTTAGAACGTTACTAGGGAGATTCAACCCAAAGGTATCGGTCTTAGAATACAGTGCAAATCTGGACAAACTCAGCAAGAGGAATTACATGGAGTTCTCATAGCATATGAAATGAGACTTGATGAAGAAGAGGGTACTTCACATCTAGAAACTGAGTTCGTTGCATCTAAGAAAACCAATAAGGATAAACAACCTTCAATTGAAAAGAAATGCACCTACAAGTGTGAAGAAAAGGGAGATGATGAAGAAGGTCTTTCAGATGAAGAATATGCTTACTTCACGAGAAAACTACAAATTGGTAAGGGACAATTCAAAGGTAAACTTCAATTGATATGTTTTAGCTGTAATGAGGTTGGGCATTTTGTAGCAAAATATCCAAACAAAAGTAATGGAAACTCAAAGAGAAAGAAAGGCTTTAAGAAATTCAACAAGCAAGGATCCAAAAGGAACTTTCTCTCTAAAGAAGATAGCTCATCATCTGATGAAGACAATGATAGTGAAGAAGAAGCCAATGAGAGAGTATTGTTTATGGCCAAGCACAATAAGCAAGAGGTATCAAACAAAGAAGAAGAAGGATGGACCATAGACGAATTTTATGAGGAAGCTGTTAGCCCCCTATAAATTTTCGACAAGCAAATAAGGGGCTAAGATGTTTCTGAGCCTTCAAGGAATGCATTTCCCCGGAAAACACATCATCCTTGAAGCCTCCTTGTGCCTTATGTCCTCTGATAAATTCCCTTCTGCTGATTCCCATCATAAATCCTCTATGTTTGTGAAGAGATGCCCAAAGGCCCCCTTTTCCCTCTTATTTCATTCCCCTAAGCCTTTGTTTTCTATCCCCTTTATCTCCCCTTCTTTGTCCCCACTTGCCTTTCATTTCCCCTAAAAATCCCCTTTAAATTCTTTCCCCTACCCTTTGTAGGCCATCTTCCCCTTTGTTCCCTTATTACTTCCCTTCCTAACCTTCAGATCACTTTAAAGGGACAAATACCCACTTTCCTATCTTACTACAGGCCTTGGACCCCTCTTCCCCTCTTTTCCGACTTCCATCGCGTTATAAACCATTTTAATACAAAATATGTGTTTATAGCCTTCCCCCTTGCATACCCCGCTTGTTTGTTAAAAACTTTATTATAAAGTTTATATCACATTATATAACCGCCGCCTATCGCAAGTCGCGCATCGCAGTTTCGTTCGCTTGTTCATTGGATCCATCGCAAATATTTGCGATGCGACCATCGCTCGATCGCATAATCGCACCGTCGCATTATCGCATTCTCACTTGTCCGTTTGAGTGATCCATCGCAAATATTTGCGATGCGATCCGATCGCGTCACAAATCCTCCACCGTTGATTCCCGTGCGAACCCAACCGTCATCGCATTCCCAACCGTTTCCCCTTCCTCGATCGCAATCGCAAATTATAAGTATGCGATCCCCCCTCGTCCATCGCGACTGTGATTCCCCGCCTAAACCTTGGCCAACCGTTGGGTTTAAGATCCAACGGCTCGAAGCAAATCGCCACTCGCCTGCGGCTGGGTTCCTCCTCATCGCATGTCACTGCCGTCCCTTCGCATTCCTTTGCATTTTGTCACCATTGTTTGGTGAAAGCCTCCATTCCGTCGCCGCGCTATCATATTTTTCGCCCTCCGCTCCACCGGTCTTCCATTGCATCGATTTTCCTCACACAGTTGTGATTTTTTTTGCAGAGTACAAGGGTTGAAACACCACCATAACTGCACAGTATGGAGGCGACCGCAAGTTTTCCACTTTCAGAGGCAAAGAATTTAATGAAGGGTAGGTGTCCACACCGGCAGAATGTCTTCGTCCGAAGAAGGATGAATTTCCCCTACCACTTGATTACATGCCGTGCTCTAGAGGAGATCTCCGCTCAGCAAGCAGTCCAAGGAGATCCGAGCATTTGCTGCTCAAGTACGGCAGACCAGTCCATTTTTCATTACCATTTTGTTTATTCACCAAAGGTACTACACCAGGATGCATCTGAAACATACCGAGAATTAATGAAGCCTGACGAAGACCCTCCTTTTCTCCAAAGAGTGCCAAAAATTAAGGCTCAGAGTTCCAAACAGAATGGGCTTCGGCCCTTTCCTTCTTTTCTAAATTTAATGTTATATTTAGTGTTCTACCTACTTCCTCTGCTCTTTTTCAGCTATAAAAACTATGAGGAAGTTGTTGTAAAGTTGGTTGATGAGTTATCAGAGAAATGTAAGTAGTTCCTCCTGAAATAAGAACTCTGTGTATAATTGTAATGTAGGCCGAGTGAGATGTATTCAGATTAAGTGACCAAATTATTGGCTATGTTGTACCTGATTGGTGTTGATATTTAATATAATGAGCACATTCCTTTGGATCCTGATCTAAAGCTGCGGTGATGTTTTTCTATCTCTGTGTTTATTTCATTTCATTTCGGTTCTTCTGGCTCGCATCAGAAATTTGGCGTAAGATTCACCCATGTTAGGTGCCTTATGTTGCTGCTCTCCCAGCCCTATATGTTTTCTACTTATATGTGTATCTGAATATTGATTTCAATGGATTTAACGAGTGTAGTGGATGTTATTGCCTGCTCTCTGATGTATGAATTAAGGAAATCCATGTTTAGATGTTCTTGTTGGGATTTGATCGAATGTGTTGAGAACACTGGGAGGTCTAGAGCTTTGTCCCTGCCTCACTAGGATCTTTCCATTCCATTAAGCCTGTCTAAGATCCCTCGTGCTGCCCCTAATTGTGTTCAAGAAGGTCTGGAGTTAAATGACCTCTGACCTGATCTATAGACAGAATTGGACGGTTCTTCTCCTTTCATCTTCAGTCTTTAATGTTTCATTCCTACTGTCATCTTTAGGATCCAAGGCTTTAGATGACTAGCCCAACTGAAAGCTTGCATGTTGAATAGCAAGTAAATCCTTTCTTGACTCCATTGCCCAATGGACTTGGTATTCCCTGGACTATTTCTCCTCTGTCTATATCCTTTGTTGCGCGACCTTGTCTTATGACGAACCCTTCCTTCCTGATTCTCAACAACCAAACTCTAAATCAAACAAACAAACCCTGTGCCTATAACTAGCCTAATATCTTAAACTTGAGCTTCAAAGCCATATGCCTTGACTATTATAGAGATATCCCTCTCTGGACCTAGGAGGGCTAGATCCTAAGGTCTGAAAGTGGTTCTATGTTGTCTCATCTTTTGGTGTTGCCAATCTTTCCAAAACATGGGAACCCCAACAGAAGCAATCAAGCTTATAAAAGATCTCAAGGCGGAGAAGATCCATTCCAAAACTCTTGAAGAACAAGTTCAAGGTCTCAAAATTGAAGTTGAAGAACACAAATGCATTGAAGAGTCACTTCAAAAGAAGTTGGAAGAAAGTAACCAAGAAAGGGAAGAATTAGAAGCCCAAGTAGTCTCACTGCGTGAGGAAGTGAAGAAAGGAAAAACTATCCAAAACTATGCCAATAGCTCAAGGGCATTGGAAGAACTCATCAACAATCAACGATCTTACAATGACAAAATTGGCATTGGTTACAAAGAAGAAGAAGCAGGACCTTCTACAACAAAATGCAATGAACCTATGAGATCTGACATGCATGAAGACTTCATTGGACAAGATTCGCAAGAACAACCTTGGAAGACAATTCCTCGACGAAAATTTCCATCCAGGTATCAACATATTTTTTATGGCTACTATTATTCATGTGGAAAATTTGGTCATAAAGTTGTAGAATGTCGCACGTACCCTAGGAACGAATATAATTCCAGGAGATCTGTCAAATATGAACCTCCCAGGGCTCAGCGAAATATCAATAGATTTGAACATTTAAGAAATAATATTGAATGTTACAAATGTCGAAACTTTGGACACATAGCCAAAGACTGCAGACTTGAAAATCCTCCAAAAGAATCTTCGAAGCCACAGAATGAACGAACATGGAAGAAGAAGAAGAATGATAATTGTGCTCTTGCTCTCAAGGCTCAAAAGAACAAATATGTGTGGTATGTTGATAGCAGTTGCTCAATGCATATGACTGGAGATAGAAATAAATTTGTATCTCTGAAAGAGAAGAAGGATGGAACTGTTTCCTTTGGAAATGATGGATCTTCAAATGTTATAGGATTAGGTACTGTCACTCTTGGAAGCAAAGATGTTCTAGCCAAGAATGTTCTATTGGTTGAAAACATGAATCACAATCTGCTCAGTGTTGGACAAATGTGTGATCAAGGACACACAATACTATTCAACTCCACGAAATGTGAAATCAGGAAAGGTGTGTATGGTGAAATTGTGGCTACAGCAAGTCGAGCTTCAAAAGACCTATATGTTCTGGATGAAGCAACTAAAGCATGTCTAACAGCTAAAGAGGATGATACAAGAATTGGTAGAAATGATGATCGTCTAAGTAAGAATTTTGCTACAAAGGTGCAAAGTGATTTCGAGATGTCTTTACTTGGTTGCAAATTGAGCATAGAAAACTCATCTAAGGATGTGGATCAAAAGTTGTACAAATCTATGATTAGTAGTCTTCTATATGTAATAGCCTCCCGACCAGATGTTATGCAAGCAGTTGGACAAGTAGCAAGATTCCAAGCAGCACCAAAAGAATCACATATCAAATATTTTCCAGCATTAGAATATCTTCGCCAGAATCTTGGGATTCTCCCAAGTTCTCATTAGATTTTCCTTTTTCAGAATATAAAGGGGGAGTGGAAGTGTGTACAGGTCTGCAGGACGGTTGTGTGTCAGCGCGAGTGGAAGTGTGTACAGGTCCGCAAGACGGTCGTGTTTCAGGGGGAGTTACCCTTTGCCATTGATGTCAAAGGGGGAGAGAATGTTGTAGGAAGAGGTGTCATGATCGCAGGGGGAGTACTTGTGTTGCCATCAATGCCAAAGGGGGAGATTTTTGATCAACAGTTGTCATTGATGTCAACCCAAGCAGCACCAGGGGCTAACCCAATATTGAATGGGAAGTTTTACCTACCAAATTAAGATATTCTAGGTCAATAATGCTTTTGATGGTTTCTACTTGTCGATATGTTTCCGTTGATATATGGCACACCATGTAATTCTTCACAGTTTGAGAGATATTCATGTTTGAAGTTTGTACCCCAGTTAGTGGGCTAAAACCCCATGGGGTTGGAGCATGGGTCATTGAAAAGAAATAATTAATATTTTTTAAGCTCCTAAAATCCCTCCCACGTTCACTTGTTGAAGCCCCTCTCAACTTAAGCATTCATATATATTGTGATCTTCATTTCCTCCTTAAGCAAGGGATAAGGCCATCTGAAACAGGTCATCGTGGAAGTTTCGCTCTAAATTTTTTTCTACGAAGGCTCAGAAGCTGAAATTTTTATGAGGCGAAGCCGAAATCCTGAGGAAGTTGTAGTAAAAATTTCAGATCAAGTTGCACAACATTTTTGGGGATATGATCTTTGGAAGTAAGGGTTTTTGCAGGTTCCTGAAATTCATCTCAAAGAAGTGACCTTGGTAAATTCGTCATAACTCCCTCTCTGAGTATCGGATTGGAATGCCATAAAAAGTGATGGATAGTGCATAGTATTTACTTTGAGCTCTATAATTTTCAGATACAAATGAAGAAACAGTGACACGTGGCACGCCGTACAAGTGTGCTCTGCTGAAACAGTCCATAATTAGGGCATTGTGAGAGATTGGGTATAACTCTCTCTTCAAGAATCCAAATTGGGTCAGACCCGTGGCATTGAAAATATGACTTAGAGGACTACTACAGGACCAAAAATTAGATATTGAGGATCTGCAATGACAGAGATACACCAGATTCAATATCGAGCTCCTAGAAGGCAAGACAAAACTAGATCATGTGTTGTCAAGGGTTGCAAAGGACTAGACTTTCTACGGCAAAAAAGTAAAGCAAGGTGCAGTAGAGGGTAGCATGACAAGAGCAGCATCCAAGGTACATAACAGCAGCAAGAATTTCATCATATGAAGACTTCAAGTGGGCAGCACTGCATACAATCATTGTAAAGGTATCATTGTACTTAGTCATTGTAAATACATTATTGTACAAATTGTACTAGTATCTATCTGCCAAGGGTTGAAGAGGCAATGTTGGGAGGTCTAGGATCATAATTAGGTGGTTGTGTCAATGTTAGGGTTATGGTCTAGTATATCTTCTTCTTTTACATCATTCTATATCATTGCAAAGTGGACCATTTTCTCTGGTACGAGAGTCCATTCTTCTTTTATTCTTCTATAGGGTGGTAGGGTGGTGCTAGGGTGAGTTGTAGCTCATTGGGTGTTGGTGCATCCGTTTAGTGACTACTGAAGAATCTCGGGCGTTGGAGCGTCCATCCAGTGGGAGCTGGAGAAGAATGCTTTTCTAGATTATAGGAAGTTGGAGCTTTATTTTCAATTGGAGTTGAAAAGAATTATTAGAAAAGCATTAGGTGGTTTTTGTCCCGGAGTGGGTTTCCACCTTAAAAACTGTGTGCATTTGTGTTCCTCTTGTTTTCTGCTATCATTGTACAAACACCGATAATAATTGAAGATTAACTAATGCTCTAATTGAAAGAAATACTGATTCACCCCCCCCCCCCCCCCTCTCAGTATTTCCAACATTTCTATGTTTTTGTTTCCACAATATTTTATGTGTTCCATTGGTCTGTTATTTATTTTTATAACACTTATGGGGAGAATTATTTATGACGGTAGTATACATACAAAATAGAAATTTTCATATAATTCTTCAAAATATGATGTCGAAAGAAGCATTTTCAGGGAAGAAGCCTAATGTAGATCCTCTCTGAATCTTTGGATGCCCAGCATACATTCATATTCCTAAGGATAAGAGAAAGAAGTTAGATTCTAATAGTATAAATGATATATTTGTTGGTCATAGCCTTCATCAAAGGCTTATATAATCTACGTAAAATATTGTAGAATTGAAGTTAGCAGAGGTCATATTTTATGAAAGCTTTGCATATAAGAAGTCCAAGGAAATTCCCATTAAATTTGATGAAGAGGATATACCACTCTTTGAAGAAGAAGAGAAATATGAAAAAGCACATACAAATAAATAATAAGAAGGACCAAGTGAACCCATTAAACCTAGAATCATTCCCAAAGTAAAGAAGATACCAACTTGGTTGAAAGCCATACTTTAAGATGTCACAGGACATGGAGCAGCGAAAGGTATTTTCAGAGAAAGCAAGAAACCAAAGAGGTAGTTTGGATATGCAGAATATATGACAAAGCTAATTGAAGTAGAACCAACCACATTTGAACAAGCCATTAATCATGATGAATGGAAGAAATCCATGCAAGAAGAATATCAATCAATCATTTAGAATGGGGTTTGGGGAATCTTTCCTAGACATGGTGACAAATTTGTTGTCACCTCTAAATGGATCTATAAAATCAAACATGTTGTTTATGGGAGAATAGATAAATACAAGGAAATATTTGTAGCAACGGGTTTCTATCAAAAATAAGGTGTGTACTATGCAGAAACATTTTCTCCTACAGTCAGGCACACTACCATTAGATCCTTGATTTCTTTAGCAACTACTATAGGGTGGAACATCCATCAACTGGATGTCAAAATATCTTTCTTGAATGGAACCATAGATGAAGAAGTGTACGTTGAACAACTAGAAGGTTTTGAGATACATAGCAAGGAATTCGCTTATGCATGTTGAAGAAATCTCTATATGGCTTGAAACAAGCACCTGGAGCTTGGTATGCTAGAATGGACGCATATATTTTAAGGATTGGATTTGTAAATATATTTTCAAACTCAAACCTCTACATAAAAGTAGTAAAGAGTGAACCAACCATTATTCTATTATATGTAGATAATTTACTCCTTACATGAGTGGTGCATAGAATTCAAGAATGTAACAAGATGTTGGAAGTTGAATTTAAAATGTAAGATGTAGGACCTATGCATTATTATTTAAGCTTGGAAGTTTGGCAGAAACTTGGACAAATATATTTTGGTCAAGGAAAATATATTATCAATATTCTACAAAATTTTGGCATGATGGATTCCAAGCCTATGACAACTCCAATGATCACTAACTTAAAGAAGTTGAGAATTTTAGAGTTTAGCCTCATTGATCCTACATGTTATCGTCAGTTGGTTGTTTTGTTGATGTATTTAGTGAATGTTAGATCTGATATATGTTATGTCATAAATTTTATAAGTCGATTTCAGTTGGAGCCACATCATTATCATTGGATAGCTTCCAAGCATATATTGAGGTATTTGTGTGGGACTATTCATCACTTCCCAAAGTATGATGGAAAGGAAATATGATTAACAGGTTTCATTGATTCTGATTGGGGTGGCAGTGAGATGGATGAAATAAGAACTATTGGTGGTTGTTTTAGTCTAGGATCCACAATTATTTCTTGGATAAGTTGTAAACCAGACTCAATTTCCTTAAGTAGTGTTGAGGTTGAATATGTTGCTGCTATTGAGGTTGGAAAAGAAGTAGTTTGGTTAAGGAAGTTTTTATCAGATTTTTTTAAGGGACCTTGGATCCCATAGTTATAAATTTTGATAACCAAAGCAACTTCAGAATGTCTGAGGACCCTACATTCCATGCTAGCACTGAGCATATTAATAATAAGCACCACTATATTAGAAGTTTGGTACAATATGGGGTTGTGAAGCTACAATACATTCTGACATATGAACAAGTATTTGATGCGTTGACTAGATTTCTCCCCAATAAGAAGTTTTTATATTTTAAAAGCATGCTTGGATTGGTGGATATCTCTGATTTAGTTTAGAGGGAAATATGATTACCTTAGGATGGTACTTTGGAGGACATATTGGCCTAGATGATGTTTATATCCCTATGTGGGAGGGTATCTTGGTCTTGATGATATGGAACTCCTTTTGATATCTTGACCTTGGAGTGTAAAAACTCTGGTAAACTTGATAAATGTATATTATTAATGATGAAGATAAGAGATGATTACAATGAGGGATCACCTGGGCTTTAAATATAGCCTCAAGGTGTCCCTTGGTGAAGAGGCATGATCTTTGATCATGCCCTTTCAGTTAATAAAACCTAATATAACTATATCTAACTAATAATTAATAAAATATTCATAACATTGCCCCTCTCTTAAGATGCTTTGTCCTCAAAGCATACGTAATGATGGACAATGTTGACGAACGTCTGGTTTTCTCAAGCGATGAGCTCTTGCGTCCCAAATTTTAAAAAAATCGTGAAGCATCTTCTCGAGCTCCATCTGTTGGTGATGTGGATAGTGAAAAGATCTGATATCGACAGAGTTAGATACTGTCTTGACTTCTATTGGACGTTTGATTTTCTTAGTGGAAGACACTTTTATGGATAGATCTTGGAATACTTTTTCATGTTTCCCAACTATCCCTTGTTCTTCTGGTGATTTTTTGTGATTCCTTTTTAGATTTAGGGGTAAGTTACCAACAATTATCGTTTGATGCAACTTCTTCTCATCATCAAACGCTTCCTTCTTAACAACCATATGTGCTTCATCACCGAAGGCCTCAACAGCTTCTGTCGTTATATCAGTGGCTTCGTATGTGTTTGTCGCTTCACATGTTTCGTTCAAGTCTGGAGATGGAACATTTTGTTGTTTACAAACATCTGTATCTTCATGGTGACGTGGGGAATCGGATGTTACATCTGTATCTTCATGGTGACGTGGGAAATCAGTTTTTTCCTGATGCTCTTCCGAGTCCCCTGAATCTGCAAAATTGTTTTGTTGATTTTGTTCCCTGTTAGGAGATATTGGGGATTGTGTCGGACTTAACTTATCTATTTTATCATTTAGCTTATTGTAGAGTTCTGTCATATTGTTCATGATCGCATTAAATTTCTGCAATATTTTGTTCTCCTTGTCCTTAGTCTCCAATTGTTTTAACCATATTTGCCTTTTTATTTGATCAATCGTCATCATTGATAAAGACACACTGATATTTTTTTTTTTGCCAGTTTTCTCTTTTTCCCTTTTTTTTTTAAATTAATTAATTAATAATATATATATATATATATATTTTTAAATAATAATAATCATTATTTTTTTTTAAATAATTTATATAATTATTATATATATATATATATAATTATTGATTTAAAAATTATATAATATATAAATCAATTATATAATTATTAATAATAATAATTTTTATTATTTTATTTTTTTAAAATCTAATTTTTATATAAAAA
Source organism: Pinus albicaulis (assembly GCA_034641835.2). NCBI lineage: Eukaryota > Viridiplantae > Streptophyta > Pinopsida > Pinales > Pinaceae > Pinus > Pinus albicaulis. Next base: position 1,229,312,404 of record CM076577.1, on the reverse strand, counting down.
TTAATTTCGCTTTATATATATATATATATATATATATATATATATATATATATATATATATATATATATATATATGTTTTAAACAAATTGATTTTATTTTGGAGACGTCCACAACCAACCCGGCACACACAACTTTAAAAACGAGACCCTTCTGTTTAATAAACGTATGATTATTATATCACAACGTTAAATAACTAGACGTATAACCCGTTTCGTGATTTTTTATTTATTTATCTGACCACGAATTAGAACACACCGTTTCGTGATAACCTGTTCCGACTTAAACGTTGCGCTTTTTCACCGTTTGATCACTGTTCCGATTTACACGTTGCCAAGTCGATGTATATTTGCTGTCGTATAATTGCTGTCGTATATTACTCGTCGTTCGACTCGTGTTTATGTATATTTTATGTCACCAACCGTCTGCTTTAAAAAAAACGAGCCCCGAAACCTTTATTAACAGAGATGATAGGTAATCTCACCGAACTGACACACCGTTTAGATTTATAACAAATCGCTTTATTTTTGATGTCACCAACCGTGAGGGAGAAGGGTATGCGCCTGCTCCTTCCGGCGTATTCGGCATGCTATCCAAAATTATTCCGTGAACGAATGGTAGTGTTTTCGTACGGATCGGTGATTTGGGTGTTAAAAATTTCAATTGATTGATTTAGATCCTTTCAAACTTCAACCTTTTCAATACTTTGGCTTTGATACACGTTAATTTCCAGAATGGTGTTGACAAGTATGATGGCCGGTATGACTGAATTTTGGCAGGAATAAATCGTATGGAATAATGCTGGATTGGTAAACTCTTCTTTAATCAAAACTAAAATGGGTTCCAGGAAATGGATGATGGTATTACAGGACAATCTCCTCTAATTCTGTATCACGAACTTAAGGATTGTTGCAGAAATTTCAAGATCTTGTTGTGGACAATGCGGCAACACCGGGAAGGATTGACTCGTTGATGTTGCAGGGAACGACAATGGATTGGGTGACCAACCAAATGGGGAATGGAACTACAACAGTTAACTTTAAGTAGTTTCCTGTACGTACAAGTGGCCTATGGTTTTCTTGTTCGCTCAATGGCTGCAATGCGGATTGCGACTGGATGTTGTCGAGCGGCTGGAAATGATTAGGTTTTTATTTTTTTAAACCGAGGTCGTTGTCCACAAACACTTAGTAAAAAAAAATCTGCAATCTGGAATTCTTGAAATTCCTTAATTCTGGGTGATCACACAGATCCCGAAGAGCGATGGCTCCGATACCAATGGAGTGTAAAAACTCTGGTAAACTTGATAAATATATATTATTAATGATGAAGATAAAAGATGATTACAATGAGGGATCGCCTAGGCTTTAAATATAGCCTCAAGGTGTCCCTTGGTGAAGAGGCATGATCTTTGATCATGCCCTTTCAGTTAATAAAACCTAATATAACTATATCTAACTAATAATTAATAAAATATTCATAACAGACCTAGATGATACCTAGATCCATGTAAGGTTTGGTGTCTTGGCATGGAGACCTATATAGTATCTATGGCGGAAGTGGAAAGTCAGGGTCCCCTTGAAAGTTCATACCAATGTATGGATAGTCATCTATGTATAATGACATCTAATCCTAGTGTGAAAAAAACTTGGGTTGGAACACCCGTCCAACTCTCCCGCCCCCTCCTCTCTGCAATAGCTACCCCTAGCGGTGCATCATGGGCTCCCGTGGGCCCCCATCTTGAATCTACACATGAGGTTGAAGTGTGGGGATCTTATCAAAGAAGAACGATCACAACACCGTACCAGAAGCATATTCATCGTTCACCTTTCACTTGCACAACAACAACATCATCTGGTCCCACCCATATTAGTTCCCACTCAAAATACTCTCTACCAACATCATCTTCCCCCAGTGATGTGATGGAACGCCTGGTTTCCCAGGATCCATAGTATTGTTGCAGTGACAACCCAAGTCTCTAGCCACTCTAGATCACTGATTGGAATGGTTGTGCCCTTAGCACGAGAATCTAATCTACAATGGTGCTCCATGAACTCTAATATATTTCGCCCATGTGGTAAAATTGGATGTATATTTCCCACCACCCCTAGTGGTATAAGTCCGATCAAGAAATAGATGTCTTAGGTAGCCAATTCGATCTTATGCCCCTGCACCATAAAAGCCTCCACGTTTGGATCGCAATAGCTGACTATCCTCGATATTAAGGGCACACCTACCCTCATCAGTGGGTTCTCAACCAACTTGAAAAACCCATATCTCGCAAGTGCTCCTCATACCACTTGATCCCATGGATCTCAACCCGATGAGCATCCAAATCTCTCTCTCACCAGTTGATCCTCAACTCTACCATACCTACACAATACCATCATGTTTTTCAGTTCAAAGAAGGAAAACAACATTGATACCTTGGTTGTAGCCTAATGGTACCTATAGTGGAAATTTGCCTTGATGACACCTCATTCCCTCTTGGGTTGATGCCTTGGCAATTAGCCTAGATGATATCTAGATCCCTAGCATTGTGTATGTTGATATGAGAACATGTTAATTTGAGTTCATTCTTGTACCTATTTGTAAAATTATGAATACCTCCCTAGTTAAGAAGGAGTTTTGAAAATGTAACTATGGTTTGTCTTCATAATTGCTATTGCATTCCATCATTATGTATTTATTATAAAATTGAAGAAAAAAGAAAAAGAAAATTATTTTTAAGCATGGATTTCATGCTCTTTTCATTTTTTTCATTAATTAAAATCCACCATTGAATGCTTATAAGGTTTCCTTGAGTCATGAGAGTCATTTTCATATGAATTTGACCCTTCCTTGGTTTTTGCGTCATGTAAAGAAAAATTATTTTTAGTCAAAATAGTCATTTTTCATCTCCTCGCCAAGTTGACCCTACATTGATGAAGTCGTCCATGTTTAGGGATATTCAACCCTATGGAAGCAATATATATAGAAGCATAATTCTACATCCTTAGCATCAATCACAGCAATTTCTATTTGCAGTGGAAAGAAGACAAAAAGAAGAGCGAAGTTTAAAGGAAGGAACACAAAATCAAGGAAGAGTGAAAAGGACAAGTTTTGGGCCTCTATCTCTCACATGTGCGAGTTTTCTAGGGTTCTTGGGGAAGTTACGGGGGGGAATTTCTGCAGTTACTGCAGGTCCAAAAAAATTGTGTTGCAAGAGGTCGAAATTCCAGCTAGAGAAAATTTGAAGAGTTTTGACCCTTGTTGAGTTTGGAAAAGTTTGTCTACTTGGAAGGAGGGTTGACTTGGTGATTGGAGAAGGTATTTATCTTGGTCATAACGTCCTTGATTGTATCACTTTGACGTGGTTCTATTAGAGAAGAAAAGTTTGACTAGGTTTTCCCCTAGGAGAGTGGTTTTTCCCTGGCTGAGTGCCTACATCTTATCTCTCTTGTTCTTGTGATATTCATATTTTTTATTTGGTAATTTCTTGATGAAAGATAACATAATAAAGAAGTAAAGAAGCCAAAACCCTAACTACTACATGCATTGACTTATTGACACCCACATGGTTAGATTGATAATATGGTACTTCCTTGAGCAATTTATATTTCCTCCATTTGCAACCATCACTTGACACTTTGGTGCTAGATATAGAAAGCAGTTCAAATCCTTGACTCTATTACAATGAATAGAATTATGGGTACTACCGAATCAATCAACATTATTACCTTTTTATTCTTGATATATCCTTTTATCTTGAGAGTTTGAGGATTGTTAATTCCTTTCAATGCATTACAAGATATGGTCAAATTTATTTCTTCTTTTTAACCCTTGGGGTTGGTTCCTGGTGTATATCTTCTTCTTTTGATGTTTCCTATACGTTTTTCTTCCTCCTCTTCACAATCTATGTAAAATAATTTCTTCTTGACACAATTATGACCTTTAATGTATTTTCTATCACAACTATAAAAAAAAGAAAACTATTTTTCTCATTTTTCTTCCAATTGTTGTGGTGTCAACCTTGGAGGTTTTGGGAGGCTAGGAGAGGCAAAAATTCCATCTTTATAATTGTGAGTGATAGACCTCATTGTTTCCATAATTTTTCTTTCAACATTTCTTGCCACCCTGAATGAATTCTCCAATGACTTAGGTTCCCAAAGGCGAACCTCATGTTCGATGTTATCCTTTAAAGTTCATGTTGGACACCTAATCCACTAAGGGTTATGGTTTGGAATTCGAACAGTCAAAGGGAGCCTAAGAGACCTTGGAATAGCAATCCAACAGTCATAGCAATGTATTGTAAATGTATACATTTGTGAATAGAAATGTATCTAAAGCGTATTTTTTCACATCTTGTTTATATTCCATGTGTATGTTTAACATGGTATCAGAGTGAGAGATCTCCTACCCTGCTCCAATTTGAGCCATTGGTTTTTTGTCCAATTCAGACCTCAGTTTTTCCTCCTTAGGCTCTACACATGAGCACTCTGTCATTCTGAATGTCTATTGGTCTAAGTATTCTCTTCCTCTATAATTTGGGTTTGCCGACCTCATTTTGCGAATTTATGTGTTGGTCTTGTTGTACCTGTTTTCTGTAGGCAATCCTTGGCTGCAAAAACTACACTAGGAAGCCAAATCAACCGGCTTTAGGTTCAAGTTGGCCCTTAAACCAGAGGGGACTCCCTCAATAATTACGAGGCCTTGTTTAACGTTGTTCACTGTCACCGAACAACAACCTTTGAAGCACAATGGCCAGGATTATGGTTTTAATTGGGGGTGGTTGGTGATCAATGCATAATTCCTATTCATGAATAAATCCCTCCTTTGTAGAGTTCTTTCTCAAAGTGTCAGCTTCTAGCCTGATAGAACTTGATTTGTAAAAGAATTTGACAAAAGAATGTATGGAGGTTCCTGATAATTAAGGAGTCAAACTAAATACTTAGTAAATCAGACAGTTTTGGATGAGTGTAGAAAGTTTCTACAACCAAACAAAACACATTCGGAGAAGATGGAAGTGGCAAACAATAACCAGTTCAAAGAGGAGCTAACTCAAACAAAAGTCTGGTATACTAATCTCTTTAAACAATTATAAATTTGCAGGGGATTCCAGAAAGATTGAAACTCAATCTATTTTGACCCAGCTCTTCTATGTAACTGTAGATATGTGCAGAAATAGATTATGGAAATACTGGAAAAACAAACAAGAAACACAAATTATATCAAAACCAGAGCTGAAATACTACAATAAGAATTTCTGGAAAAAGAGTTTTACAAAACTGAAGCAGTCTTGGCATTACAATAAGTTAGTTGTTGCTAGCTTTTAGAAAAAATGAAACAAAAACCTTAACGATATATTAAAAATAAAGTTTAATTTATTACAAACTTTCTTGAAATAAAATTAAATAAACTAAATATAAGAAATGATTTGTGAAAGAATTTGGAAATGCTGGAGCTCTCGATGCCAAATGGTCTTTTAAACTGGAATTGATCCGTTGAATATGTTGATCTTTTGTGTGAAGATATTGGTCTTTTAAACTGGAATTGATCCGTTGAATATGTTGATCTTTTGTGTGAAAATATTGATTAAAAACTTTGAAAGTTGAGTACTATGCTCAAAAAATGCCACACAAATTTCTACAAATCCATATCTGATTTCTACAAAAATGGTTTCAGATTTGGATTTAAATACTGATCTTTTGCCACTGATGTGCTTGGATGCTCAGAAGAATCCCAAAGAAAAATTTCAGTTTGATTTTATTAACAAACATCCTAAAATATATATATAACTGCTAGCTAACTGTATTTGTCAATGCCTTTGACCCTATGATGTAGGCCTCCAGTTCTCTCCAACATACATAATCTTATCACCAATATATTCTTCGATTTAGCAAGGCACTCACTCCGACAAGGTGCTCTTGTTTTAATTTGTCCTGTGGCCAGCCCTATAGCTAGTTCTGCAATAAAGCAGTCTTATGTTTCACCATTTCTATGAGATGCCATAACTCTGCAGTTCGCATCTTTTGCCATTTTAACAGCTTCAATGGCCTCTGTCGCTGTCCAAATTTAATTAACTTTGAGAAGTAGTGCATTGCAGGTGCCTTTGTTAATATCCTTTGAGAATCTTTTAGAATTTGTCACCAGTAAATCATCTCTAACAACCTCACAAATTCTAGTGCCAGTGAGAGTCTTTGTGTTTTCCCAAACATCCTGATATCTTCCCCAGAACGGTCTGGTATTTTGAAATCCAGGTCGTATTTCTCATCTTTATAAAATTCTCTTGCAGCAACGTCCATCCCTATTTTTATTTTTCCTGCATGTCATTTTCTCTATAAACCCTGATATTGATGCTGTTGTTGATGATATCGTTAATTTCTTGTTTAAATGAGATTGATAGGTTTTGTAGGTGGGGCTCTTTTTGACATCCACAGATACAAAGGCATTAACAACGCCTAACAACTTCAACGTCCATAAATATCTGAGTTCTGAGATCGCTGAAGGTAATGACTTCAGATCTTTTGCAGCCCTCCAGATCGAGTGTAGCATATCTTTATGTTTACCTATCTCTGAATGCAAACCCCTTAGATCTGCGCAACCACTAACATCGAGATACTGGAGGCTCTAGAAACTACCAAGGAATTTAGGCAGCTTCTATATCTTTGTCCAGGACAAGTTGAGCCTCACTTCCGCCATCGATTTGCTTGATATGACCAGAAACCCAAAAAGGCATATAGCTCTTCTGAAATTGCACGTCCACCGGCTTATGAAGTGGGGCAGCCATAGCAGCTGACAAAGCCATCAGTGCCATGAACACTAACAATATATTGAGCATCATCTTTATTGATTTGCTGTTATATCAGATTATATACAGAAATCCTCTAATTTCAATCCGATCTGAACCCAATTAAAATGCACTCCTAATTTTTTTTCTCCGCTTGATCCTTTCACAGTAGGCAGGCACGTTTCATAAGCTCTGAGATCATACATTGCCCACATAATGTTCAAGTATAGTGCCTGTATCGAGCTCAGACACAAAGCAAATAGTGATTTGCTTTCCTGCCAAGACCATGAGAAAATTATCGGGTTTTATATCTCGATGAGCTCTTGTTGTGTACATACTCAATCATTCGAATTAGCTGATTAGCAGGTTCTCTCGACCTACAACCAGTAATAAAATCTGGCCCACGGATGGAAAGGAACACAATAATAACCCAAAAATACCAGTTAATGCATAGGAAATTGCACAGAAAGGCAACGCTTCAGGTTCTTTTGTTGATAGTGCAATCGTTCCCAATCTATGAACACTGGAGGTTGTAGCAATTCCTCGTGCAATAGAAAATCAAAATATCACCAACACCAAAATTTGATGCACTTCTAGTTTAATAGGCCCCCCTCTTCATCCATGATCCTTCTGAATTGAAGAAAATAATGCAATCCCTCGTCTACATTAAATGTCGGAACATTGACCAAGCAGCTCAAACAAAACCACGAGCAGAAATTTGGAGGGGGTCTTCACGGGTAAGTGCTTTTGCAGTTGGCGGGTGTGAAATCTTGTAGAGCTGCCACGTGCTCCAATCGTGGTTTTGAAATATAACTTAGTTCGGACCCCTCAATTTGATGTCGAAAACCTTAAGGGGGTCTGAAATCGATATATGTTGTGCCAAAAAATTAAAAATTTTGGGTGTGCCAAAAAATGTTACAACAGGATTCTTAGTTATTGCAGTCTGAGTAACGCCAACTAAATTGCAAGTCCGTTATTTTGTCCTTCCTAACATTGTCCATAATGCATGAAAACTTTCTGAAAATCCATCCTCATGCAATATCTTTTACTTCCCAATGCCTCCTCTTTCTAGTCATAGTCCTTGACGTTGAAATACCTGCTCTTTATCGCATTCGTCTTTTTTCTGCAAATTACATCAGTTAGCTAAATACTACCAGAGGGTCTAGGAGCTCCTCACTGTCTAGAAATACAAATATGTCACTGCTAGTAGAAGTTTTGACGCCATCAAAGATTGGTGTAATCCTTCGTGGCTCCCATGGAATTACACAGATGAAAAGTGTCACTGGTAGTAAAGTCGTATGAAGGCCAGTTGAAGAGTTTTATAGTTGTGTGTTTGTGCTAGTTGTTGTGTTGGTCAAAGACTGGTGCTACATGTGCATTGGAGTGTTGGTATATGTTGGTTCATATGGACATGAACGTGCATTACAATGGAGAGTCATATGTTTTGTGTTTTGAAGTTGGAACATGCATTGGAATGAAGATTATTCGAAATATGTGTTGGATTCTTTGAGTCAGCACCTGCGGTTGTGGTTATTAATTCGAAGACATCCTCATGCCTCTTGGTTTCCAATAAACTCATAGAACAAGCAAATTTCTAGGCCCAATGTATTTGAGTAATGTAATGTAATGATTTCAGTCAGTGCTCGATGCTGAAGACTTTCACCATCCTTTTTTAATGAATTCAATTACAGTCCTAAAAAAATTCATTAACCTACTCGTACACTGGCCATAACAATGGTAGCATATGTTGGTTTCTCCGATTGTTGGTCGTTTCTCTTGATATGTGCATTGGACACTTGTTGAACAGCATTGAATTTCATGAGTGTTGGATGTTGTAATTACTTATATTTGTGTTGGTGAAGGCTGAGCGTTGATATTATGTTGAAATTTGCAGCAAGAAATAGTGAAATTGACATGTAGAAAGGACAAAAATTAACCACATAACTGGTGTGGGATTATAGTCACACAAGAGTGAGGAATTCAGTTACACGCTAGCGCTAAATGTGGGTGTCTAATTTATTTATCCCTTAAATAAATTGGAAAATAAATTGTAATTTCATCTTATAATAATTTGTATCAATTAACTAAGTTAGAAAGGCTGAGTTGCCTAAAGAAATTCTAGTTGAAGGTCAAAGGTGAGGCATGTAGAGTGATTCTATTATTTTTGGGGTCCAGTTGCATTTAATGTGTTAGTTTGGTGTGTGTGTAATCAGTTTACTCAAATTAATTGGTTTAAAATCAGTTTAACTAATTCTAAGTGAGTGATGGACTAGTGAGAGGTCAAGTGAATTAAATTAGATTTAATTCACAATTAATGATCTATCAAATCACTGATGATTCACTATTATTAGTTGCATGCATGTCAATTCTGATGACGCCCCAGTTGATAGAGGGGTTAAAGGGAAGTTAGCTATCAGTTGTATTATTAGCGAATTTCTCAAGTGCAATTATAAAGTCAGAGGAAGGCTCATGATGGATTGTGTAGTCAAGGAAGGTTGATTATCCTATTTAATACAGATTATTTGCCTAGGGATTGTGTGAGCAATGATAGGCTAAGCAAGGAATGAGAATTGGCTAAGTGTTGGTCAATTTTCCCTGAGAATTGATAGTCAGTTTTGAGCAGGATCAGGGTGAGACGATCAGTAGAGTACAAGATTTTCTCTGTGTGAGAACACATTGTATTGTTTCATGATTCTTTGACTATGTACAATATGTGATAGAGGGTTTTGAGCATGTGATTTTCCCAAGAACATCTTGTGTTGTTTAATAGATTATTCATTTCTCTTACTTGCATGTGATTGAGTCATCATGTTTTGTATTCTGCAAATATTGTAGAAGGATTCAGTGTCTTGTTTTAGTATATTACATGATCGGATTGAATCCATTGGTATAAACTTTCTATATAATTTCTACATGGTATCAGAGCATCAGGAATCACAATAAAAAGAATAAAATGAGTTTTTCATGAACATGTTCAAATTTGCAGATTTATTCTTCAGGATCCAGCAGCAGATCAAGATGTCTTTCAATGGCTTAAGACTCGAATATTCACTCAAGGGAAATTCGAATTATATTACATGGTATCAAAGTAGGAATTTTTTGGGCAGCAAGTTTGCAGAGAATATACGAAAAATTGTTGAAAATTTTTCAAAAACAAATAGCATATTTGGATTCCTTGGGAAAAAATACCAAAATTGAAAAGAAAAAAATTGGTCGAATTGGAGCTCGGATGAGGGAGATATTAGAGACTTGGTGGTTGAGAGGGAGCACAAATTATCTCTCAACGTGCAGCCTCAGAAGCAGTCTCATAAGGTTGTGGAGAAGCATATAGGAGACCGAGTGGAAGCGTGCCCTCAAGCAAAGACCTCTAGGAGGGGGAAATTTCGAGCTAGAAAGGCAGAGGGAGTACATGCAACTATACCTCCAGGTGTGAGGTGGGGTGATATGTAGAATAAATCCCAATAATAAATTTGGGCAAGGCCCATTGAGATGGTGTGTCTCATGGATCGAACCTGACTACGAAGGACCCACAGTACAGTAATAGCAGGAAGGATCGGTTAGATTGATGCAGTCAGATGTCAAAAGAAAAGAAATAAGAGTGACAGATGTCTGACAATGGAGCGTAGATCAGAGTTGGCAGCAGTGCAGAGGGCACAGATGCAGATGTCAACGGCAGCGCAGAGAATAGAGTTGACATGTGCAATAGCTAACAGCAGTCGAAAGACTCTTATGACATATGCATTATATTGATTCATTTGTTTGGATGCTATTCAATTTCAGGAGTTGCATGTGCAAACAACACTAGAGAAGTGTTGCATGCATAAAATTCCAAAAGTACCGGATCGAGATAGATTGAATTCCTTTCTGTAGGCAATATGATGCAATATGTTGTCCTTGATGGCAACCTACTTGATGAAGTTGTCCTTGATGGAAACTGACTTGATGAGTTGTCTTTGGATAGCAACCTATGTGTTAAATATGTACGAATGATGTATCTACAGTGCAGTTCAGATGTGACAGAGAAAAAGAAGACCAGTATGTGACGGAGAAATGATAAATATAATATGTCACAATGTATACGCGCTTTTGTAAAGGCCAAGTCGCGTATACACGCGGATAAGTACATCCCAAGTCGCGTATGCCCTTTTGCGCTCCAAAATTATAACACCAAGGGGAATTACCATGGTTTTGGCACACAGTATTGAGCGCTGTATGGTTTATTTGATTCCATCCAAGAATACCATCGGAAGTTGTGTGGTTTTGACTCATGGTATTGGTAAAAGCTAAATCTATTTAAGAAGAAGAAGATCATATTGCAAAGTGTGCATGTGTAAGGGTTGTTGATGAATAAATTTCTCTAAGGAATATCTGGATGAACTCTGTTCTTAATTGATAGATCTGAATCTATGATGCACCCATGGATATAATGATGGTTCAAGATCTCTAGATCTGACGATGATGAATCTTTGGTTTGATCGACTGACGAAATCATGAAGAACTGGCGCAAGTTTGCTGAAGAAAATGAATAAATCTGGTGGTCTCACTGTTCTGTTTGAAGTATTAGGCAAAGTATGTTTGTTGAGGTTAAGTGAAGGGTTGTGTTGAAGCTGTTGGATTCAGTATGAAAATTGATGAAACGTGGTCAGCAGTAGATCTGGGGGTTGAAACCTTCAGTATGAAAGAAGAAGCTTTCTGTCAGTAGATGCTGGTGATTGATTTCAGGGGTCGAAGCTCCCTTCCAGGAGAGGTTGGTAAACAAGATCAGGGGGTTGGAGCTCCCTTCCAGTTGTAGCTGGAAAACGAGAGAAGGTTGCAGCCTTCTGCAGGTAGAAGCCTGCGTACTGGTATGAGTCTGCATCAGCACTATGTTGTAAAAGGTTTTCTATATAATAAATATTGAAAACAGAGACGACAGCAGCGGTGGTTTTCTCCCGAATTGGGTTTCCACCTTAAATATTGGTGTTCATGTATGTGATGCTTTATTCTGTTGATTACTTCTCATAATCTGATACATAACTAATAAATTTGTTTACAAGATTGCTTCTGAGAATTTTCTCTAAATCTGGAAAGTTAAATCAGTATACGCTAGTTTCCTTCTGCATTTCCGTGTGCATACGCTAGTTCCATTCATAAAAACCGCGTATGGAAATCTGCTCAAAAGAAAAAGTTGAATTTATATTATAAGCTCTAAATACTGATTCACCCCCCCTCTCAGTATTTTTCCCAACAATTGGTATCAGAGCAGATCCTTCTGAAAAAGCTTAGCCGCTAGAAGGAAGATCAATCAAGATGAGCAATCAAGAAGGAATAGCATCTATCAGGCCTCCGCTCTTCAACAGAAACAATTTAATCTTCTGGAAAACAAGGATGAGATCCTATCTTCAGTCTCTGGGAGCATATGTGTGGGCTATGGTTGAAGGAGGATATCAATATCCAGCCGCAACACCAACAGATCCAACGGAAAGAAAGAATTATGAAACAAATGCAAAGGCGGTCAATGCTCTATTGGGAAGTCTAACTGAATCAGAATTTGTCAAAGTCATGCAGCTGGATACAGCAAAGGCAATATGGGACAAAATCATTCTAATTTATGAAGGTGATGCAAAGGTAAAAAGTGTTAAACTCCAAACTCTCAGAATTCAATATGAAAATCTAAAAATGCATAATGAGGAGAGCATTTCCAATTTCTTTTTACGTCTTAATGATATTGTAAATCGTATGAGAAATCTGGGAGAAACAATAACCGAATCTACTTTGGTTGAGAAAGTTTTAAGATCACTAACGACAAAATTTGAGTCAAAAGTTTCTGCTCTTGAAGAAAAGCAGGATCTTCAAAATCTCACTGTGGTGCAACTTCATGGCATACTAACTGCATGTGAAATGAGAAGAGGAGGACCATCTGAAGTCAAAGAAGTCGTCTTTAGGGCTTCTACAAAAGGGAAAGAAGTACAAGAGACAGAAGGATCAGGGTATATCTCAGAAGAAGATGAGGTAAATTTTGTAAAGAAACTCCAACTTGGCACAGGACGGTTCAGAGGTAAGCTTCCTTTCAAATGTTTTGCTTGTGGAAGAGTTGGTCATTATGCTGCTAAGTGTCCTTACAAAGAAACACGTGGAAAAGGAAAGGAAGTAGCAAGAAGGAATAAGAATCGGTTTAGCACTAGAAAAAGTTACTATACTCATGAAGACAGTGATGGGTTATCTGATAGTGAGGAAGAATGTGAACAAGATCTTAGACTTCTCATGGTATTTGAAAAAGAATCTAGAGAAGAAAAAGATACTTTTATGGATGCTTTAAAGGACAATGATTTTCTTGATGAATTCAATCAACTCAAAATATGCTTAGAAGAAAGTAAAATATGCTTAGAAGAAAGTAAAATATCCATAGAAACTCTGAAAAATCAGCTTGAAGAAAAGGAGAAACACAATGAGAAATTAGAATGTGAAATAGTAAGTCTAAGGAAAGAAATTGAGAAAGTAAAGACTTTGAATCTTAGATTTGCTAAAGGATCTGAAACCTTAGATGAGATTATCAAGGTACAACGTTTTCCTTTTATAAAGACAGGTCTTGGATATATCAGAGAATCTTCTCAGAATTCAGCACCAAATTATCTAAAAGCAGCTACATCCAGTATCCAACATTCTGCCACTCAGTAAGGGAATAAAGAATCTTCACAGGTAAAGCATGACCAACTCAATTCAAAGAACACTAACAAGAATACCTTCCAAAGAAACACCAACCAACAGGTAAATTCAAGTAGAAGATTTCATAATAGCAGAAATTTCTTCTTCAATTGACAATGTTTCTCATGTCACAATTTTGGTCATAAATTTGTTCAATGTGTTGCATATAAAATCATCATGACAAGAGAAGCAAGAAAGAAAATGATGGATTTTGAAACAAAGAAGAATACCTATAACAACTTTTCTCCTCTTTAAAATGAAGTTGAATGTGCTTATTGCAATAACTTTGGCCATAAAGAATCTGAATGCAGGAGCAAAGTCCAGCCAAAAGAGCATTTTCCTTCAAACACCAAAGTATGGGAAAAGAAGGAATTACAGGTTGAAAATTGTGACATAGCTTTATTTACAGAAGGTGAAAAAAATCAATGGTATATTGATAGTGGATGCTCAAAACACCTGACAGGTGACAAAAACAAACTTCTTGCATATAGTGTTCTAGAAAAAGAAAAGAATGTTACATTTGGAAATGATACTCCTGCTGTCATTAAGGGAAAAGGGTCTGTTTTTCTAAAAGAAAAGGTGAACGCTAATAATGTCATGTATGTGGATGGATTAAAACATAACCTGTTAAGCATAAGTCAAATGTGTGATCAAGGAACTGAAGTTGTCTTTAGTTCAAAAGAATGTGTGGTACGTGATCTTGATACAGGTAAAACAATTATAAAAGGAAACAGAACTCCAAGCAACCTGTATGTATTGAAGAACTGCAAAGATCAATGTTACTTGAGTAAATATTCAGAAAACTGGCTATGGCATAGAAGGTTGGGACATCTGAGCTTCTCTCAAATCAACAAATCAAGCAGACTTAACGTTGTTCATGATCTTCCCAATATTACTCTACCTAAAAGTATCATATGCAAATCTTGCCAATTCGGTAAGCAAACCAGAGTGCAATTTAATGCCAAGGAAGGATCATCAAGTAAGCCTCTTGAACTCATTCATACTGACATATGTGGCCTGTGAGGAAAAATTCACCACGTGATGAACAATACTATATCTTATTTATTGATGATTTCTCTATAATGTGTTGGATTGGGTTGATTAAACACAAAGATGAAGCATTTGAGAAATTTCAGATCTTCAAAGCACTGGTTGAAAATGAATTAGATCTAAAAATCAAGTGTCTTAGATATGATCGAGGAGGAGAATATACATCAGATGAATTCCTTGAATTTTGTGAACAACATGGCATAAAAAGACAGTTTTCTGTAGCTGGCACTCCACAACAAAATGGCGTAGCAAAAAGAATGAATAGAACAGTTCAACAAATGGCTAGAGTTATGCTTGATGATTCCGGAACACCTGACACATTCTGGGGAGAAGCAGCACATACATCAGTAAATATTCTTAACAAGGCACATGTTCGTGTAAATAGTGATAAAACTCCATATGAACTCTGGTATGGTAATCCTCCCACTGTGAAGCATTTTAGAGTTTTTGGAAGCAAATGTTTTATCAAAAATAATGATGAAAAACTTGGCAAGTTTGAACCTAGAGCAGATGAAGGAATATTTCTTGGTTACTCCTCTAGGAGTAGAGCATATAAATGTTACAATAAAAGACTTCGGAAGATTGTTGAATGTATTGATGTTTTTATTGATGAGTCTCCTGCAACTCCAAAAGAAGAAAAACAAACAACAGATGAAGAAGATGATGACATATATCCTACTACATCAAATAGAAATGATATAGACAGTGAACCCAATGAAGAACCTGAAGATGATTTATCTGAAAAGGCTCCATCTAGATATGTTCAAAAGAATCATCCAGAATCTCAAATTTTGGGAGAAAAGGGATCATGTGTACAAACAAAAAGGACTCTTGTGGGATCTTCTAGCTATCTGGCATTTCTATCCACTATTGAACCACGCAATGTCAATCAAGCTAGCAAAGATGAATGTTGGATTCAAGCCATGAATGAAGAGCTTGATCAAATTGAAAAGAATCACACTTGGGAATTAGTACCAAGACCTCATGACAAAAATGTCACTGGAACTAAATGGATATTCAAAAACAAGTTAAATGAGAATGGGGATGTTATAAGAAATAAAGCTAGACTTGTTTGCAAGGGGTATGCTCAACAAGAAGGTATAGACTTTGAAGAAACTTTTGCTCCTGTAGATAGACTTGAAGCCATAAGAATGTTTCTTGCTTTTTCAAGCTTCCAACAAATCAAAGTTTATCAAATGGATGTTAAATCTGCTTTTCTCAATGGTGATCTAGAAGAAGAAGTTTATATAGAACAACCAAAAGGATTCATTTTTGGAAATTATGAAACACTTGTTTGTAGACTTAAAAAGGCTCTATATGGTCTCAAACAAGCTCCAAGGGCATGATATTATCGTCTTGACAAATATCTTCATCAACAAGGATTTTCAAAGGGGTCTGCTGATAGCAACTTATACACAAAAACTGAAAATGATAAACTATTGATTGTGGTTGTATATATTGATGATATCATTTTTGGAAGTAATGAAGAGTCTATGAGTCAGAAATTTTCTTCTGATATACAACAATAATTTGAAATGTATTTACTTGGGGAAATAACATTCTTTCTTGGCTTGCAAGTGCAACAAACAACAGATGGCATATTCTTATCACAAACAAAATATCTTAAGAAAATTCTGAAGAAGTATGGTATGGAAGAGTGCAAACCTGTAAGTACACCAATGGTAACCAGATGTAATCTCAGTTCTCATGATGATTCTCCCACAGTGAATCAACCAGAATACAGATCTATGATAGGAAGTCTACTTTATCTCACTGGGACTAGACCAGACATTATGCATGCAGTTGGGATTGTTGGACGATTCCAAGCTAATCCAAAAGAGTCTCACCTTCAGGCTGTCAAAAGAATATTCAAATATCTACAAAGAACTCAAGACTTTGGACTATGGTATCCAAAGAATGTTGATCTCACTCTTCATGCTTACACTGATGCAGATTGGGCTGGAAATGTTGATGATCGGAAAAGCACTAGTGGTGGTGCATTCTATATGGGGCCCCGGTTAGTATCTTGGTTCAGCAAGAAGCAAAGCTCTATTGCCTTATCTACAGCAGAAGTATAATATGTGGTTGTCGCATCATGTTGCACTCAACTTCTTTGGATGATGCAAACCTTACAAGACATTCAAATCAAATGTTCACCTCCTATCTCCATTATGTGTGATAATACAAGTGCCATCAGTATCTCAAAGAATCCTATTATGCATTCCAAGACCAAGCACATTCCCATCAAGTATCACTTCTTACGTGAATAAGTGCTTGAACAAAAGGTGAAGTTGGAGTGTGTTCCCTCCAAAGAAAAAGTTGTTGATATATTTACCAAACCTTTACCCAGGGAAGCGTTCGAATATCTCAGAC
The DNA here is from genome assembly GCA_034641835.2 of Pinus albicaulis. NCBI lineage: Eukaryota > Viridiplantae > Streptophyta > Pinopsida > Pinales > Pinaceae > Pinus > Pinus albicaulis. The sequence continues at coordinate 1,229,295,533 of CM076577.1, read as the reverse complement.
AGAAGCTAGGAGTAGTCTCTGCCATGCAGAAGATCAGATCTACTTGATTTCAGAAGATTAAATTGGATACGCGGATTTCCTGAAGGACAGTCGCGTATATACATGAGCTTATACACAGAAAACCGCATATGAGTGTTTGTTGACAAAATTTTTCTGGGTCAGCATTCTTCAGCACAGCTGTAGTGTTCTTGGGTCTCTCTGATGATGTTCCAGCTCTCATATTTCTGTTTCATTCTTTAATACTTCTGATGAAGTTGCCTTGATGATTTGCTGTTGAAAGTGTTCAGAATGCACAGGCTAAGGGGGAGCACTGGTCATGTGGAAAGGATGCATTGTTGGCATTCTAATTATTTGGTGTAGTCTGATCTCATGCTTGAGAATCTTTGATCTTGATTGTATAAGTCATTTCTGTAATTTGATGAAAAAGGTCATGTTGAGACCCATGATGTAAAAATTGTAATATTCAGTCATGCAAAGACTTATTCCATTTTGTAAACCCACTTGGTTGGGTAATTGAGTCAAACTTGGAAATCCACTTGGTTGGAGCATTAATGTAAGTATGAGTCCTTGGTGATAGGAAAGGTCAAACTAAGTTGAGTTATAGAGTCATGTACTTCATTGAATATTATGTTTGCAAATGCAACATGATCTCAGGGGGAGCATGGTATTGTCGGTACAAAGGATCTTGATCTACCCTTTGCCCTTGATGGCAAAGGGGGAGAATGTTATTGCTTAATGTATTTCTGGTCATGGTTGCCATCAAGTCCAAAGGGGGAGATTGTTGGCAATATGATGCAATGTGTTGTCCTTGATGGCAACCTACTTGATGAAGTTGTCCTTGATGGAAACTGACTTGATGAGTTGTTTTTGGATAGAAACCTATGTGTTAAAGATGTACGAATGATGTATCTACAGTGCAGTTCAGATGTGACAGAGAAAAAGAAGTCCAGTATGTGCCGGAGAAATGATAAATATAATATGTCACAATGTATACGTGTTTTTGTAAAGGCCAAGTCGCAAATACACGCGGATAAGTACGTCCCAAGTCGCGTATGCCATTTTGCGCTCCAAAATTATAATACCAAGGGGCATTACCATGGTTTTGGCACACAGTATTGAGCGCTGTATGGTTTATTTGATTCCGTCTAAGAATACCTTCGAAAGTTGTGTGGTTTTGACTCATGGTATTGGTAAAAGCTAAATCTATTTAAGAAGAAGAAGATCAAAGTGCAAAGTGTGCATGTGTAAGGGTTGTTGATGAATAAATTTCTCTAAGGAATATCTAGATGAACTCTGTTCTTAATTGATAGATCTGAATCTATGATGCACCCATGGATATAATGATGGTTCAAGATCTCTAGATTTGACGATGATGAATCTTTGGTTTGATCGACTGACGAAATCATGAAGAACTGGCGCACGTCTGCTGAAGAAAATGAATAAATCTGGTGGTCTCACTGTTCTGTTTGAAGTATTGGGCAAAGTATGTTTGTTGATGTTAAGTGAAGGGTTGTGTTGAAGCTGTTGGATCCAGTATGAAAATTGATGAAACATGGTCAGTAGTAGATCTGGGGGTTGAAGCCTTCAGTATGAAAGAAGAAGTTTTCTGTCAGTAGATGCTGGTGATTGATTTCAGGGGGTCGAAGCTCCCTTCCAAGAGAGGCTGGTAAACGAGATCAGGGAGTTGGAGCTCCCTTCCAGTTGTAGCTAGAAAACGAGAGAAGGTTGCAGCCTTCTGCAGGTAAAAGCCTGTGTACTGGTATGAGTCTGCATCAGTACTATGTTGTAAAAGGTTTTCTATATAATAAATATTGAAAACATAGACGACAGCAGCGGTGGTTTTCTCCCGAATTGGGTTTCCACCTTAAATATTGGTGTTCATGTGTGTGATGCTTTATTCTGTTGATTACTTCTCATAATCTGATACATAACTGATAAATTTGTTTACAAGATTGCTTCTGAGAATTTTCTCTAAATCTGGAAAGTTAAATCAGTATACGCTAGTTTCCTTCTGCTTTTCCGCGTGCATATGCTAGTTCCATTCATAAAAACCGCGTATGGAAATATGCTCAAAAGAAAATTTGAATTTATATTGTAAGCTCTAAATACTAATTCACCGCCCCTCTCAGTATTTTTCCCAACACTTTCTTGTTGAGAGGGAGTGTTGAAATTTGCAACAATAAACAGTGAAATTGGAATCCAAAAATGACAAAAATTGACCACATAACTGGTGTGGAATTCCAGTCACACATGAGTGAGGAATTCAATGACACATTAGTGCAAAATGTGGGCATCTAATTTATTTATCCCATAAATAAATTGGAAAATTTGTAATTTCATCTCATAACAAATTGTATCAGTTAACTAAGTCAGAAAGACTGAATTAGCTCAAGAAAATCGAGTTGAGGGTCAAAGGTGAGGCATGTAGAGTGATTTTATTATTTTGGGGGTCCAGTTGTAGTTAATGCCTTAGTTTGGTGCATGTGTAATCAGTTAACTCAAATTAATTGAGTTAAAATCAGTTTAACCAGTTCTAATTTAGTGATGAGCTAGTGAGAGGTCAAATGAATTTAATTTAATTTAATTCACAAGAAGTTATTTATCAAAAAATGATGATTCATTATTATTACCTGCGTGCATGTCAATTCTGAGAATGACCCAGGTGAGACAGAAGTTAAAGGGTAGTTAACTATCAATTGTATTATTATCAAATTTCCCAAGCGCAATTATAAAGTCAGAGGAAAGCTCATGATGGATTGTACAGTCAAGAAAGGTTGATTATCCTATTTAGTAGGGATTAATTTCCTAGGGATTCTGTGAGCAAGGCTAGGCTAAGCAAGGGCTACGAACTGGTTAAAGAACTAGCTAAGTGTTGGTCAATTTTTCATAAGAATTGCTAGTCAGTTTTGAGCAGGATTAAGGTGAGGCGATCAGTAGAGTGTAGGATTTTCTTGGTGTGAGAAGCATTGTATTGTTTCATGATTCCTTGACTATGTACAATATATGATAGAGGGTTTTGAGCAAGTGTTTTCCCCAAGAACATCTTGTGTTGTGTGATTGATTATTCATTTCTCTTACTTCCATGTGATTGAGCGATCATGTTTTGTATCCCGCAAATGTAGTAGAAGGATTAAGTATCTTGTTTTAGTACATTACATGATCGTATTGAATACATTGGTATAAAGTTTCTATATAATTTCTACATATTATATTTCATGGCTCCAACAATTAGTGTGTTTGGTGTGTATGGTATAAATCTCTGTTTTTAAGTGTTGCATTGAATAGTTTTTGAAATCGAGAATCATGGCAAATACAATTCAACATAAACCTAGTGTGCATTAATCTGTTTTGGGTTGAAGATCGTGCACGTGTTATCATTGGTTCTCTCCATATGTATTATGTGTGTTGGCCTGCAATGGTGTATGGTGCGTTCAATAACTTCGAATGTTGTGTGATATGATATGGTCGTGTTACATCTGATTATGCGTTGAAAGGGCCATATTGTATGCCAAATATATTGCATGGTATATGAATTTTGTGTGTTGAAGAGTGTGGTCATATGGTATGTGATGCATTAGAATCCAATCAAGCGTCCTTTATACACAAATGTATTTACATGAGAGTTATCTTATATAACAGCAGTCTTTTTCTATATTGGAAGTAAAATAGTTTCAGGGTTGTTCTAGAGTTTTATTCCTGGATTGAAGGTGCCTTATTGGAATTGCTTTGTGCCCATTTATTGCATTAACTAAACAGATTTTGTGCATTCGTTTTGGGTTTAGCACTAAGGCTTTTCTTTTGTCTATCTTTTTCTCATCATTTGCTGAGAAAACGGCCAAATTTTATCAAGTATTAGAGTTCCTAAAAACCCTAATACAATCTACAACTAGTGACGCAGACAAAATCACCAAAACCACTTTTGTTGACATTCAAATATGTCTGCAAAATGCACAGGAAAAGATTTTTTTTGCAGCTTGAGTCACAGTTATAGAGAGAGGAGCTACAACAATGTAGTCATCATCTTGAACTTGTTTTTGTTCAGAAAAACCCCCTTTTGAGTCGGAATTTGACTCCCATCAACAAGTAGAAACTAATCAAGACAATAAAGGTGAGTTTAATTCAAGAGTAGATTTGCATGCAGGTATGGAAATGCAGTGTGCACTTCTCAAACAAATCATTAGACCTTAGGAAGAGCTTGTCAGCAACAAGCACAGAACAGGTCTTGGATATAAAAATGAGGTTTCCTTTCATACTCCAGACTACTCTAAGCCTATTCGGTTTCATAGTATTGGATTTCTTCAAAACAACTCATCATCACTTGTTCTTATTCCTCATTCACAACCACAGATTGTCAAAGTGACCGAGTTGGTCATATGAAAGATCATTATTTTGATCTTCATATGTGTGAGCATTGTGGGCAACACAATCATCATTCAAACAAATGCTTCAGAGACAAGCCTCCTGCAAGAACGAAATTCACCTTGGATGGATCGCTTCTTGGCAATGGGCATCAACAGCCAAGAAGATATTTCACTCATGCAACAGGATTTGTTCTCGAATATTGAAAAGTCTTGCAATTGAGATCTCTTCATCTTCTCAACTTATATCTAACATGGGGGGGGATTAATGGTCATATACAAGCTTCAGACACATCAAGCAAGACTGAGCCACAACCTAAACCTATTGCCAGAGCCTACAGCCATACCCAGACTCAGAGTTGTAGCCAGAGACACAAAAGCCACTAAGCATTCATTTGGTTGGTGGCCTTCCCTAAACCACCGCAGGTTGAAGACCTCCCTTTTTCAGGCTAAAGACCTCCCTTTTTCAGGTTGAAGGTCTCCCTCTTCAAAGCATTAAGTAGCACTTCCTCTAGCATAAGACTTCAAGTTCTTGCCATATTTGGAAGAGTTCCAAAGAAACGCATTAAGCATTCCTTTGATTGTTGGCCTTGCTTAAACCACCACAGGTTGTAGACCTCCCAAGTTGAAAATCTCCCTCTTCAAAGCATTAAGGAGCACTTCCTCTAACATAAGACTTCAGCTTCTTGCCAGATTTGGAAGAGTTCTAAGAACTAAACTAAGTGTTCCAGTGTTGGTGATCATCCTTAAACCATTGTCGGTTGAGACCTCAACTTCTCTCACCTTATGCCATCATCTCAAAGAGCACATTTACCTTATTGTTGGCATGCATTGTTGTATTTTTGTATTAGAGCTCTCTTCTTGGACTCGTATATACCTCGTTGGATTAAGGGGGGGATGTTGGACACCTAGTCCACTAAGGGTTATGGTGTGGAAGTCAAAAATTCAAAGGGAATCCAAGAGACCTTGAAATATAAATCCAACGAACATAACAATGTATTATAAATGTATACATTTGTGAATAGAAATGTCTCTAACGCTTATTATTTCACATCTTGTTCATATTCCATTTGTATGTTTAACATTCCATATGAACACATCAATCATATTCTTCTTTGGAATATCAGTTACCCTAATATTCACTCTTTGGAAGTTCTCATTGTGCTCTGCAACTATACCTCTTTGTTTGAGATTTATCAATTGGTTAAAGAAGGTATTGTTGTTTGTATCATCATAATGTGCTATCAATTCCTCTGTAAAATTGTCCAACTAATGAGTGATTTACAAGAACAAAGTCATCGATACCACACAAACTGATTGGGTTCTAAATATAAATATAAAGTTTGTGTGTTGCACATCATGTAGATCAAAGAATTGATCCATTTGTAGTATTGATGTTATCGGATCCTTGACATCAAACATCCTCATATCCATCTTTGGAATGTGGTTGGTCTTGCTCTCAAAGTTGGAGTCTATAAAATCATGATTCACATTCCTTTTGTTCTCATCGTGAGTTTCATGGAATCCTTATTACCACTAGGAAGTCTTTAATATAGTAACTATGTGAAATTTTCTTTCAAACCTTCCATATATGTTTTTAAACTATCCATGTCCCCTTTTATTTCTAATTTTAAACCATCCATATTAACATTCATCATCACTTCCAATCAATTTTCGGTTGCTCTTTATGAGAGTGAAAATTATTGCATTTGGTCCCATAATTTTGATATATCATGTTGCATTTCTTCTTCTCCATGTGTCATAGTAGAGATTTCTAAGGACTTAATGAGTGCTACATTTTTTTGTTTGGGAAGAATTTTAGGACCAATTAATGATATCTATGCCTCATTATGCCATTTGAATCACTTCAAAATGAATTTTCAAACAAAAGTTATACAATTTTAAAAATATACACATTTTAAGAGTTTGATTTTGAGATTGTTGATAAGTTTAACCTTGAAACTATTGTATCCATGTGATTTTGGCCTCAATAAATCTTAAATTGCAACATCTGGTAGCCCTATGTGTCTTCTTTCCAACCTCACTAATTAGACCAAGATTAGATTCTTCAATATAAAGCTATGCCAAACTCCCATGATGGCTTGATTATGGACTAGTTCAATAGAGCGAACTTGTATGGATGCCATGTGTTGTTTTCTTAACCTTAAACCCTGAAAAACTAAAGACCGTGCAATTTCAGTGACATTTTACCAAATTCAAATATGATGCTCGAAGAGACAATTATGACGGTTTTCCCCAGGACACATGTTTGTGAATGAATTTTGGAACATAAAAAAACCCTAAATTCCTTGGACCATATCTCTAAAAATATATTGAAATTGTAACCAAATGTTTATCAATATTTCTTAAACTTTGTAAACTATGGTGTCATTTCATGACTTGTCATAATTTGCTCTCTACTCTAATAATTAGACCCTAAGGTCATAAATCACTAATTTCAATATTCCATTGAATAATGATATTGATTGTCAAATTTATATGATGTGTACCATAAATGTGCTATAAAAAAAAGACATCATTTCTATGGTGTCATTTCATGACTTGTCATAATTTGCTCTCTAATCTAATAATTAGACCATAATGTCATAAATCACTAATTTCAATATTCCATTGAATAATGATATTGATTGTCAAATTTATATGATGTGTACCATAAATGTGCTATAAAAAAAAAAGACATCATTTCAAGTTTCTAAAGATAACACAAAAAAATGTAATCGCATTAATTTCAACAAGTATATAATGGATAGACATCATTTAATTGCATTGAATTTAACAGTGATGAAGTAAAACAAATAGTGTCTGTTTTTTAGTGATGATACAAAATGATGTGAAATAGTGACATAGTTGTAGTCATTTCAACAACAATATAATTCATGAGCATCAAATAGGTGCATTGATTTCACTTATATTATAATACAAAACAATATAATTCATTATTTCTATAATGATACGATAAAAAAATGATTTAAAATAATGAAAATTGTTACAATAATTTTAACAATAACATAGTTTAAAACAATAAAGTGCATCAATTTCACTAGCAATAGAGTAAAAACTCATCCAATGTATAAATGGAAAAAATAATACCAAGAAAATTGATTTGGTACCTTAATTTCAAAGCCAAGGTAGTGCAGTGCAAATTATCCAGTAAAATGCCTTCAACAATAACACCATACAAATCAATTTCAAAATGCATAATATGATGCAAAAGAGATTTTGCGTGATAAAGTCAATTAGGCCACTTTATGTGCTTGGATTTATTTGTTTGGATGTGATTCTTTTGTTAATATTTGTACATTAAAACCAATACTTTATGTGTTTTGATGTGATTCTTTTGTTAATATTTGCACATTAAAACCATTATACTCTCAAAATTGAATATATAGATATATGAAATCCATTAAAATTTAGAAAAAAAAACAAAAACAAAAACAAACAAACAAACAAATAATATAAAGTGAATAAAGTTATAAAAAAATTCAAGAGAAAAAGTGCATGACCTCCATTATGAAATCTTGAATTAAAGGTTTATATAGTTTTTAAAATCAACAGCATTTCTCGCATGATAAAAGCTAATAACTGTGAATTATTTAAATAAAAAAATAAAATAAAGAAGCGTCAGAAACAAATTGATATTGTTTATTAAATAATTTGTTTGTTATCTATTACATGTATCATTGAACATTGTTACTTTTTTACTATTCACCTTCATCTTCATCTTCATGTCATTTTGAAATCCTTCTAAATGGTAAGACACTTCATAAAAAAATCAAATTCTTAACAAAATATACCAAAAAAAAAAAAAGGAAGAAAGGCATATCCATAATAATAATTTTTAAAAATTTTAATACTACTGCCCACCACTGAAAACAATTTAGATCCATTTTATCTCTAAATCTATTAAACATTGAAAAGCATCAAATCTCTCATAATGAAAACCATTCTTCAAATTTTATATTCTCAAAAATCCCTGAAATATCTTATTCTTACAAAAAATATTCACCTCAAATCAATAACTCTATTAAATATAAAGTAATTATTTGTGTTTGACTCTTCACTAGTCCAAAATTGGTTCATTATCTTAAAAAATCAATAAGTCGATTAAATATAAAGTAATTATTTGTCATCGACTCTTCACAAATTCAATAACTTCATTAAATATAAAGTAACTATTTGTCTTCGACTCTTCACTAATCCAAGATTGGTTCGTTATCTACCTCGATTAAATATAAAGTAATTATTAGTCTTCACTAATCCAAGATTGGTTCGTTATCTACCGTCTCAAAATATAAAGTAATCATTAGTCTTCAACTCTTCACTAATCCAAAATTAGTTCATTAAACTTACCTATTTATATCTGCCAAATTACATTCTTATTTATCCTTCTAAACTAAATTCTTATCTTTCCATTAATCCAAAATTGGTTCATTATCTAGTCTCAAAATATAAAGTAATTATTAGTCTTAAACACTTAATCCAAAATTAAATCATTAAACTTACCTATTTGTATCTGCCCTGTTACATTCTTATTTATCCTTCTACTAAACTAGATTCTTATCTTTCCAAAAATATTTTTCGTGTCCACTGTTACATTCTTATTTGTCCTTTACTAAACTAGAACTAGATTCTTATCTTTCCAAGAATATTTTGGTATGTCCATATCTTGATCAAGATATTAAATGCCAGACTGAATTTAATTAAGTAAACATTAATATAATTTATTTATAATATGCATATTAATTCATATTTTTTCTTTATTATTTAATATTTTGATATGTCCATATCTTGATATATTAAATGCCAGAGACTGAATTTAATTAAGTAAACATTAACATAATTTATTTATAATATGCACATTAATTCATATTTTTTTCTTTATTATTTAATTTTCTCTGTTTATTCCAAGACGCAGGACCCAAAACCCAAAGCAGTTAGATATGATAAATACTTGGTCTATTATGGACACTAATATAATTCCTTTATTTTCTTTTTATCCCTCTGACCAACACCCAAATAGTAAGAAAACTTTATCAAGCAAGCGATAAAAACAATTATCTCTGTTTATTGCAGGACCCAGGACCCAAAGCAGTTAGATATGCTAAATACTCAAAGCAGTTAGATATGCTAAATACTTCAATTTGGTCTATTATGGACACTAATATAAATTCTTTATTTTCTTTTTTATCCATCTCTCTTGACCCAACACCCAAATAGTAAGAAAAATTTAACACCCAAGCGATAAGAAAACTTTATCATGCAAACGATAAGATCTTAAAACACACACAACTTTAACAAACAAAAATTAGAATATTCTATGGATTTACTGACCAGCATTTGTAAAGTGCTGAGTATATTTCCCATTTATTTGTATCCCTCTGTATGAACCATCATTGTTTTCCTTTTGGAGAGACGAATTCAACCTTTTCCTTAACTAAGCTCACTAAACCTTAAAAATGTTTGAATTAAAATGGTATACAATGAACGCAATTCTATAAGAAAAAGGATCAAACCGTCAAATGGCCAGAAGCATGTCACAAGTTCTATACTCGTAATGTCTCATGCCTGGACACTACTAGCACTCTACTCGCTTTGGTCTATCCTATCTGGAATAAGCAGTGCCATGGGGAAAAAATAGAACCTTCCACATGAAAAAGAACAAAAATGTCCGAAGATTTGAATAATTAGTACCAAATAAAGAAGTTATCTATTGACAATTTCCTGCATTGGTTTTGAAAATTTTCAAACAAATATGCATAAAATATACATGTTATGGTGTGATTGACAGACCACGCCAACATGAACCGAAAAAGAACTTCATTACTGCGTAAGAACTAATCACTTATTCAGGTCAATGTTTTTTATATGGTAATTTGTCTGAAAATCATCTCAATTTCTTTACTCCACATACTTCCCGCCCAAAAAAGGAAAATCAAGTGGTATCACGAAACTTCATTACTGCATAAGAACTAATCACTTATTCAGGTCAAAGTTTTTTATATGGTAATTTGTCTAAAATTCATCTCAATTTCTTTACTCCACATACTTCCCGCCCGAAAAAGGAAAATCTAGTGGTATCACGAACAATCCCAACAATCAATGGTTACTTTAATGTCAGAAGTTCATGATCCAATGTTTCCTCGAAAACTACAAATAATATAATCTGGTAAGATCATGAAATGGCTAAATTTGATCTTCAATCACAGTGCCATGTGTATTATGGATGATACATTACGGCACACTTCCTTGGAAGCGTACTAAAATACATATGCAAATCACGTGTTATAGATCGATAACATTCAAAATACAACAATAGGGATTCAACGGCAGCTACAACCAACCATCACCAAGATTTCAAATCACTTTCTATAATGATGGCTAACTTCAGACCTCTCTTTCCTGTGTGTCCTATCAAGTGCAGCATAAGCCTCAGACCAGGCATGCCTTCTTTCTGGAGGCATATACTCTGAACTACCAGGGCTTTGAATTTGAGGTGAATACCTGCCAGGACTTGGGGATGAATACTGTAATGAAGTGTGAGGAGAATACTGTCCATAAGGGCTCCAACTATGCTCACTATGTCTTGAGTTTGCATTCGTGGCATGCATAGCTCTTGGAGAATTGTCGTAAACAGGAGTTCTCCGTCCACTGTCAGATACAGACCTGGTCAGATTAGGGCTTCGGGGTAAGTGGTGTCGACTTGAGTAATTTGGACTCGGAGTGTTATTCCCTCCTATGCTTCTTGATGCGTAATCAGAACCGAAAGCATTATTTCCGAGACGTTCAGTTCCTGGAGGTTGTTCATCTGGTGAACTGTTGTAGTCCCAGGCCCTAGTTTGATCAAAGCGGTGCCCTCTTGTCACTGAAGTTGATGAACCTGGCGTTTGTTCAAAATCTGACTTGTCTGGACCAGAAAAAGAATTATTCCAGAGCCGTTCATCTGCATTTTCAGGTATGGGGGCATTTATTCCAGGAAAGGGCACAGTCATCTTTTTCGTTGATAACTTTGAGGGTTCATCCCCAACGATCTCTCCCTCTTCCTCCAGTTCCATATTTTCATCATCCCTATAGATTATAATTCCCGAAGGCTCATCTGGCCCATCCGAGTCTGCATCAATTTAGAAAACATCAAGAAACTTGACATGTAAATTGCATTATCCCTGTTTTTTAATCCATGTTCTATAATAATGATAAAATTGAATTATGCAAATGATAAAAGACAAAGACTTGAAAGGAAGACATAGCATCAAATCCATCCATCTGACATCTGCAAACCAATGAACATCAACGCTAGGCATCTTTAGGCAGCAGATCCAACAGTCAGTAAAGGGAAACTCGAGGTGGCAAGAAATGAATTAAACACCAACGTAGCACCATTGACTTTCTAAGGAGAAGCTTTCAAAGACCTTGAGTCTAAAAAGTTCCAATATTATGATATATACTTTAGAAACCTCATCTCAAGAGCAAAAGATTTGAAAATTGAACCTGTCAAAGTTTGGCATAGATGCCTTGCATAGACTACAAAGTTGCGTAGGAGGTAAGTTCATGGTCTAAACTGCAAACAAAAATAATGCCTCAATTGGCCCATGCTTTGGCACACAACTCATTCAAAAATTTAAAACACTGATCCACAACACAGTTGAGATATACCCTTCAGAAGGCTTGGAGTTGCAACTTCCCAGGCAATCTTAATCCAAATGTGGTATATTGGATAATTGGATAATTGAAAGAAATTGTCCAAGGAAGTCGGACACGTGTTTAGCACATCATCAGCCTCTAAGAGGAACTTTTGGTAATGTTTTTACTTCTATGGATTATTTACTCATTGTTCTTGGGATTTGCACACGTTTTCAATTTCCACCATCGGTGAGAATATTTCAGATATTATTGCCATTTCATGGTAATATAAAACAGTTTTCATCCGGTTAGTTTACAGCAAGCGATTTCATGGAAGACAAAATGCATTTTCTTATGTAATCAGAAACATTTTCCTGTAGTGGAATCCCTGTAGTAAAATCTACAGTGTTTCCATTATGAAGCTCTGGAGTTATATAAAAGATTCATAGCTATACTTCACAATGACAAATCACCAACAAAATTTTGTAAAGTTTTGGAAGGGTTTTTGGCCCCGCCAAGAACGTATTCCGTAACAACGTATGGCATAATTTCATATACAATTGATTTTACCTTCCTTAATAAAATTGCAAATTTTCTTATTTGATTATTCAACCGTCAAATAGAGTATAACACGTGAAATTATAAATCAAACACACACAGAATGCAATTGCTCCAAGAATGCAAGGACCTTCCTTCTGGGAAAGGCTCTGAACAGAACTTATCATGGCAATGATCGCATAAGAACTGATATTTCTACCAAGAGGAGATGTGAACAATTATTTCATGGAAGACAAAATGCATTTTCTTATGTAATCAGAAACATTTTCCTGGAGTGGAATCCCTGTAGTAAATTGTACATTGTTTCCACTATGAAGCTCTGGAGTTATACAAAAGATCATAACTATACTTCACAACGACAAATCACAAACAAGATTTTGTGAAGTTTTAGAAGGGTTTTTGGCCCCACCAAGAACAACGTATGGCATAATTTCATATACAATAGATTTTAGCTTCCTTAATGAAATTGCAAATTTTCTTATTTGATTATTCAATGGTCAAATAGAGTATAACGTGAAATTATAAATCAAAACACAGAGAATGCAATTGCTCCAAGAATGTAAGGGCCTTCCTTCTGGGAAAGACTCTGAACAGAACTTACCATGGCAACCATCGCATAAGAACTGATATTTCTACCAAGAGGAAATGTGAATAATTACAAAAATGTTTTCCCATAACCTTTGATAGGAAGGCAACAATTTTTGCAACTGAAATTGAAAGCATGTTAGCAGAAAGACTCTTACTAAAATAAGATGTGATTTATGCAACAATCCATTTTATGGTACAACAATATTAAGAGATAATCCAATCTCTTTTGATGGTGATAGCCTCAATTGCATACAGGGATGTGCAAAACCTACCCCTAAGACTAAAGATGAAATAACAGCCACACCAGTGCTAATCATAGTCGCCACGAGATGTGGCTTTCGGTACCAGTACCAGTAAGATATGGATACACCATTTTTGAAATCTAGATATTGGCACAGACGGGTACAGATACATAACCTGTGATGTGAATTAAAAAAAAAAAAATCAAATTTCGAAATTGAATTTTGAAATCATAAAATAATGAACAATGAGCATTGAACAATTGTCTATATCATAACATCGTGCATCAATCAAAGATAGGTTTGTCCAAAGACAACAGCCCCTGGGGGTGTAGCTCACTTGGAAAAGCTTGTTATGGTGTTATGTAAAATATTATGAGGTCCTTGGTTGGATCCCCTTGATTTACCTATGTCCACATTATGAGCAACGTGGTGCACCTAGTGGTTATAGTGGTAAAATGGATGGCATTGACCCCATGTCAAATGAGTATGAGACTGCCCAAGTTGCCAATTCCACTAATCACAAGAAAAATAAATTCAAAAAAGGAATCTGGAAATAATCTTCAAGTAAGAAAACTTTGGGGTTTAAACATCTCAACTTCATTGCCAAAAATTAGGTCTCCATCATTTGGTTTGGGTTCACTCTACATTTTCTAAGTCCGCTGTCAACATACTATCCAAGAAATTATCACTCTCCAGCTTTGTTGAGGCTCATTTTTTAATGGGAAGTAGATAAGTGAGGCCATGTAAGTACTAGATAAATATTCTTGGTTATTAATAGTTATGCTCTCCTCCAAGTAAATTTCCATTCTGGGTTCCACCATAGGGTTTAGGTATAGTATATACTTTTTATCTTTTTCTAATTGAGAATTGTCTTTCTTTAATACCTTTTTAACTAAGTTACCAGGATTCAGATACGGATCCAAATCCGGATTCGCTAGATTTTGAAAATCCAGGATCCGGATACGTCAAGTACAAAAAATATAGTAATATTTTTTAAATTTTAAAAAATATTTTACGTAAATTATAGACGATTCAAATTTTATAATAAAAGAATATAATATATATTATATAAATTAAATTAATAAAGAATAAAATAGGTATAAGAAAAAGTGGTTTTTGAAGATATATAAATGTGTGTTATTTTTTTTTTAATTAAATAATTTAATAAAATTATTAATTAATTTTATAAATTCATATATTAATATGGTTGTACAATGTTTTCTAATATTCCAAATGATGAGAACCTAACAAATGTTTGACGAAAAGAAATAAAATGAAAAGTAACTATAATTATTAGCAATTACATAATTACACAAACAGACCACGTATTTTGCAATTTCTGTTGAAGCTCTCCGATTTTTTTTATATATGAATGAAGCTCTCCAAATTCTCATCCATTCCGGTTTCGCAACATCAGGATAGAGGCTTCGAAACTATGCACAGGAAATAAGTCAAAGGACTCCGCAGACCAATTCTGGAAAGAAAGGGAAGCAGTAATGCGAACAGCGGCAGCTTAAAGCAAGAGCTTTCAGTACAGGGACACTGAATTAACTGGCACAGCAGAGCAGCATATGCGTTTAAATTATTTGGTTTAAAGATGCCCATTTGAAGTTTCCAATCACTTTTCCGAGTATGAACTAAAATATCTGCCCCATTAATTCTAATCAGGACTACCCTTCGATAGGCAATCGTGCTGTTGTAAACCCCAAATCTAATCCTAGTTCAGATGAAGCGCATTTGACAGAACCTGGGAACATAAAATGGTCAGACCAAGCGCATTTATCTTGAGTTGACATTGCAGGTAATCTAGAATCGGCAAATAACAAGGCTTCACTCGCAAAAAGCGGGTTGAATAAAACGTTGAAATCCGAAATTCTACAAGCAATCCGTTTCCAAAGTGAAGGATCCCGTTCCAAGGAGAGGGATCTGTTTTCACTGATCATGGATTTGCCACGCTGGTGGTTCTTGGACGGATCTAGGCAGATCCGGATCCAGATCAGATCCGTGGATCCCAAAGGGTCGGATCTGGTAACATAGCTTTTTAAGAAGGAATTTGAGAGGCAATGAGGTGCTCGCAAGAGATGGCAGCGAAGGTGAGAGCATAGTATTAAAAACCCGGACTGGTGGACCCAATGAACCGGGTTTCAAACCAAAAACGGTCAAACTGGGACTGGTCGAATCTCAATGAACCGGTTTTTGAAAAAATACATTAAATAGTTAATTTTTAATAAAAAAACTATTTTTAAGATTAGCAACCATGATTCCAAGCCAATAGAGACAAAATATGCAATGTTTGTTCATTTATATACCATGTAAAAGTGAATATATCAAAATGGCACCGAGTGCAGTACATATCTTCGACAAAATACCTAAGCAATGAGGCTCTAAATGACCTCTAGAGTTCAAAAGCATTGAACAAAGCCTACAAACATGGGGCCACTGGCCTACAACAAATCTACAGATATGATATTAGTGATCAACATTATCACTTGAAACTTCTCATCATGATCAAACTCAGTTGGTTGAGTCTCGACTCCCAAACTTTGCAACTACTCGAGTCACAAACTTCTCTATTGGTTTAGTGACTTGAGTCTCAAACTTCTGAAAGTATTCAGCCTTAACATGCCCTATTACTTCATTTGGTGCTCCAAATGGCTTTACATGGCCTCCTATCCCAAACAATTGTTGCTTGAACCTGTAAATACCCCCTCCTACAATAGAGTTTTGGCAATATTTGCATATCATTTTGCCATCAATCATATCACAATGAGCCCATGCAATATCCTTGGCTTTTGGAGGCATGATGGCTACTACTTAGCTCAAACTCCATGTTGTTCCACTCCTCTAGCAAAAACTCAACACTCTCCAAGCTCTCAATCAAACCCACAAAAGCTCCAAATGAGATGTGTGAGACAAATGAGAGGGTACCTCTGCTTTTAAGGGATTGGGAGAGTGTTTTTGGAGGGAAACAACCCTCCTTTACACTTCAAAACAACTCGTTACCATCCAAAATCGCGTATGTGGTAGCTAACCAACCGGTTTAGGGTGGAACCGACCAGTTGTAATATTTTTGCCAATTTTGTTTTTCTTAAGTTCAGTAAGTAATAAATAAACCCAACAGTTAGAATAAAACCACTTTTCTAGAGCTAATGTGGACAACGCAGCTCTTGTGGTGCCAAGAGGCCAAGGGCAGCATATCAAGTGTTAAAGCCAAGGGGCCAAGTAGGAGCGCAGTTAATGACTGGACCCAAAGATGTTAGGGTTTCACAAGAATAAGAAGGGGGTGAGGGCAGCCATGGAAATCATTCTTGCATATTTTGATATTTTGGTATTTACGACTTGAGCACGCTTGAGCTGTTTAGCTGAGTCTGCAGTGTTGTTTAGCACACGCGAGTCTCCGAGTGTAGATCCCAACCTCATCCTCGGGGGACTTCGAGTGCCCGCTTAGGAGAGGAGTTTTATTATTCGACGGTAGCAGATTCAGTATCTTGGCATGAAGCCACATACAGTCCCTTCTATAGCAGTGCAGTCACCCAGTGATTTACGCAATCCAATAGCAGAGGGGTTCTGGAGAGGGAGAAATACCAAGGCATTTCCGCTTGGAATCCAATGAAGGGATCAGCCCTTCAATATTTGACCTTTGGGGAGCAGTTGCAACCAGTTTATCTATCAATTCAACCCATAGATCTGCATACCCAGTAGTCATCTACTAGCAGTTCTAGCCACGATTTCGAATTTCCCAGCAGTTAGGTGAGCCAAGCCCAAGAGGGCCAATTTTCTGAAGTCAAAACTAGGACGAACCCTTTCTAGGTTTTTTTGGGCTTTTCTGGGTTTTTTTAATAGAGTTCGTGGTTAAAATCCTGGAATTTTCTGAGCAACAAATCATCTCATTTACGCAGTCCCTACTCAGCTAGCAACTACAGGAGCTAAGAGACAAAAGGGTCATATTTTGAAGGTTGGAATTAGAAGAAACCCCTTCTGGGTTTTTCTAGGTTTTGGGCAAGGATCACCTTCCCAAATTCCTAGAATTTTCTGAGCAATAGAAGCAGCCCAACCGGCAGTCTGAAGTCAGCCAGCAGCAGCATTTCCAACAAGGTAGCGCAGAGGGAGAGTCCAGTAGAGCAGCAGTAGAGCAATGTTTTGGGTAGGAGAATCTGAGGGCCATTCCAACCAGCTTAGCTAGCTAGAGTGTTATCTTTTTTAGCACTGTTGTACTTATTTTTCATCTCTAGTATTTTAATAAAATGGCTCAGCAGTTCTGGCTCCTTTCATGGTGTTTTTAATGTGTTTTTCCATATTGTTGTAGATTTAGCCTTTGTATGATTTGTGTTGTTGTCGTTTTCCTATTTGGAATATTACAGTCGTATCAGAGCATAATCTTGGCTCATCTTGTGGGGAACCCTCATTCTATGACGAGACCAGAATAAAGGTTAAACTCAGACGCCATGGCAGTAACCTTGAATGAGGTGATTAGGGTTCAACAAATGATCATTAATTCGGGGAAGAAATTGATTCATGCAACAATTGTGGATCAGGACATTATTACAACTGATGTGGAGTCATTGGTAGCAAATTGGCAAGCATACCAATCATTGGGACATGACACTCAAGCGGCCCTCTTTTTTTGGGAGTACAGTGAACTAAGAGACAGGCACAAATCTGGGGGATTTTGGTGGAATTATGCAGGGATGGTGAGAGGGATTAAGGAAGAAGATGAAAGGGTAGTTGAAGGGGCCATAGTTAGCAAGGAGACAGTTGAGCATACACTCGCTGGTGAGACAACACCCATTGTTGAGATATCCATTGATGGGGTATTTGGGGTTATGACCCAGTTCTTTGATGATAGCAACGCATCACAGGTTAATGAGGAGTCGGGAGACAACTCCACCGTTGTTGAGGCGCCGATAGGTACAGAGGCCTCCAGAGCTATGAAAGAATTGTCGGATGAAAATCACATGCAACTAACTAGTGATCATGTCTTGCGTGTTGGAGTATCTATGGAGGAGGGTGTGCAGCCATCCTTTGGGCTATCCCCTGAAGAGGCGCTAGGAGATGCAAAGGTATTGGACGATGGTTGCACACAGCAATGCCATCAGCTTCAGGCCGACCTTATAGCTTTGAAAGGGAAGGCCACATCAGTACGAGAGGCTATTTTGTTGTAGAACGAAACACTGGAGGGCATGAGAGTGGTTTGTGCCAAGTCAACGGCCAAGTTGGCCCACATTGGGGAACGGTTGGATTCCTTAATGGGATAACTAGAGAGCAAAGGGGAGTGTCAAAGCAGCCTGCTTCAGGCATACATAGACGAGGCTAGCAGCATTGTTGGGTCACCTCTTCCCCTTAGAAAGAGAGAGACTGAGCCACCTAGTCAGATCTCATATGTTGACCAGGATGGTGAGATGAGGCGACAGGAGTTGCGCAGGGTGCAGCACTCGCAAGATGCAAGGATTCTTCTATGTGTGGGGATTCTTGCACTCGACTCCTCTATCGAGGTTGGATGGCGAGAGGTACTGAGTTGGTACCCCGTGGAGTAGGCTACGCAGTTGGATACATCCATGGCCACATTTCAGCAGAGTCCATGGATTACCAGAAGGACATGAGGGCCAGATTAGTGTTGGGATCCAGGTGGGAATTCCCATCACATCATAGAGTCAGTAGGTGATGGTAGTCGTTGCGCGATGGGTTTGATGTTTGGGCGCACACACATTTTCAAATATCTATCAGAGCCCCGAACATCCCTAGTGACAAGATGGTTCGACAAGAGGGTACACCCTTTCCAAGAGTTATCTCAGCATATCAACCGTGCATGGAGTCACAGGGTGATTAGTCTACTTTGGCAGGAGTTGGTCGGACGAGGTGGCATCGACAGGCCACCAGACAGGGCAATACCCAGAGACGGTGTTCTCTCATGGGTATATGGTACACTTGAGCTATGGAGGATAGGAGCAGTGATGTCATTTTCATTGGCATGTGAGGAGTTGGGCCGCTCCGATCCTTTAGAACAGATGGGGAGATGTAGCCCACCTCATGGGGGGTTTACTAGCAGAGTGGTGGACATTTTGGCCCATGCAGGAAACTATATGTTACAGGGTGGTACAGTAGTAAGCACTGATACGTAGGACTACACAAAGTCATGTCATAGGGTCTAGTGTTACGTAGAGGGATGCAGACTGATGCGTACAAACCCGATGTTAGACCATAACATCCAGGGGTGTGTAGGGTTATGCAGCGAGAAGCAGTGGCCTGCAGAGGAGCATGGAGATGCATGGGGGTGTGTTGTAGTATGTCGGACTTCATTGTGGAGTAGGAAGTGCCTCACATCGCGTTGGGTACATGTGGGGAGTGACAAGTGCAGTGACACAGGAGGGATACATGATAGTACAGGATGGTATAGTCGTAACCGGCGGTATCCGGTGGTGTACAGGGGCAAGTTACAACATACAGTGGCATGATGAGGAGTGCTCCCTCCCTTGGACCTGGTCTCACTGTGAGGAAATGTTGCATTGGCATGCTTGCCAAGTGCACACCCTTCACAATGATCTCTAGAAAACCTGTAACCATCCTCCATAATGTAGGAAGAGCCATGTAGTGTAGGTGCCCCATCCTTTTGTGCCAAAGCTCACTCTGGTTGTTACTTTCATGTACAAGGGCCTTTACTAGCTGACTTTTCAACAGGTATAGATTGATCTCCTTGCTCCCTGTAATGAATAAATAATGTAAATAAATGATAAATTAGTTAATTAGTAATTAGGCTGAAAGGTCATGTCTAATAAGACATGACCTTTCGTGAAGAGGCACCTGTGTAGGTATATAAGCAGGACTCATTTGTAACATTCAATCATCTATCTATCTCATATCTTTTATAATATGATATTTTGTATCCTCATGGATATCTTTGTATTCCAAGTGTTCTGGAGTATTTTAACATGAGAAGGAACTTTGTTCGCTTCATTTACCGTTAAAACCTTATTTTGTAACGATAGTGATATAATTCTAGGTTCGCTCTGGATGGAATCACTGGCGTCATTTGTCCTTAATACAAAAAAGAAGTTTTTAACATTCTCCTACAAAAAGAAGAAAATAACGCTACAGGATGTCAACTTAAAGCCAAATTCAGTGACACCTGAAGACATTCAAGAAATTTCAAATGTAATTTCTCAAGAAAGTAAAAAGGCGATTCAAAATATGCAAAAGGACATTGACAAAATCACAGCTAACAAGAATGAAGAAGTTGCTCGCCTCAAGGACCACAACGAAAAATTGCTAACACAAATTAAGAAATTGAAGAAGGATAAGAAGTCGTTAGAAGACAAGGTGCAACAACTTGTCGAAAAAGAGTCATCGAAACCGACAAATGTAAAAGTTCAAGTTGAAGAAAAATCGAACGTTGATCCAGTAAATGTCTCAGCTGAAGAGGACGACAAGCAAGTTGCAGAAGAAACACACTTATGCCAGACGAACGAGGAACATTCTAAGTGAAGGTTCTGTAACCTACTCAATAACATCCTCACCAAAAGAAAATCAAAGTCAAACCAAAAAAGTTCCCTATTGACATCCAAATCACAGGAGCTGACAACTCAACCAAGCTATGTATTCAGAACAGAAACAAGCTAATATTCCGACAAATACTAACGAATCATCACAAGTTTCCATTCATCGTAAGGTTCCACAGAAGATTGATTTAGGATGGTCCGATCCATTCTCAGTGCGACAGTTTTTTTTGTCATTTAGAGGATCGTATCAACTTCTATCGACAAGGATGACTGCCCTGAGACGAGAAGATGTTCGTAACAGGAAAAGAAATCGAGGCCTTTCATCAACAAGCTTTGAGGACAAAGCTTTTTGAGGGGAAGGCAATGTAATGAATAAATAATGTAAATAAATGATAAATTAGTTAATTAGTAATTAGGCTGAAAGGTAATGTCTGATAAGACATGACCTTTCGTGAAGAGGCATCTATGTAGGTATATAAGCAGGACTCATTTGTAACATTCAATCATCTATCTATCTCATATCATTTATAATATAATATTTGTATCCTCATGGATATCTTTGTATTCCAAGTGTTCTGGAGTATTTTAACCTGAGAAGGAACTTTGTTCGCTTCACTCCCTATGATTTACCTCATGCTAGGATCAGCCCCTTTCGGCCTAGCAACTACTTCACCTCCCGTGAAGTTGACCTATAGTCCTCTATCCTCCACGGTCGAAACTAAAAGGAGATTATTCTGCAATCATGGTGCAAACATTAGCTCCTTCACCTCCATGATACTCCCTAAGTCCATCTGAAACGGTATGCTTTGAATGCCTCTATTACATACTTGTTGTTGACACCAAGGTCCACATGTAGATCTCTAGACTCCTTGGTCATACTGGTGAAGATATTCTGAGATCCTGTCATGTGCCAAGATGCTCCACTATCCACAAACCACACCCCTCTCATAACAGTGCCAGAAAGGCATGCCACCAATGCAAAGTTCTTCTCAAACTTCTTGGGAAATTCATCCATTTGTGCTATGGCTGTCGTAGATGTTTTCCTTTTTCCCCTGTTGCTTGGACATAGTCCGACATAATGGTTGAACTTGTGACAGCCTACAGGCAAAGCAATTGACTTTGCTCATCTTTTTCTCCTTCTTGCCTTGTGAATATCCTTGTCAACCCTGGTTCTGCTTGGCCTTCCCCTTGCTCTTGTTAGCTTGCGCAACAAGACCAAGTTCCTCATTCCCACCTCCACTCCGAAATTGTCCACCAGTTATTGAACTCTCCCAGATTTCTTTTTAGATGAAATCGTCCCACAACCAGCTCCAATCAGGAAGTTGCTGTCTATCAAAGATCCCCTTGACTAAGGTGGTACATTGCTTAGCGCAATCCTTCAAAGCTACATACAGTAGCTCCAATTCACTCTCAGCTTCTCTTGGTGAAATATGAGGTCACGATCTCTGATCTGTTCATAGGAATGCTGTTCAACTTCTCTCTCAGCACCACTCAACACCATTTTCCTGTTCTTATTTGTACTCGGGTATAGACTGGTCAATACCGTCCACAACTGGTGTGTTGTTGTCTTCCGAGATGATCCCTGTCACTTTCACATCTTTTAACTCATGCTCAGTTGCTAGTGTATGAAGGAACTGGAACCTCATGATCTGCAAACTCCCACAGACCACTAGTCTTCAATACAATGGTTATGCATTCCTTCCATGGACAGCAGTTACTGGCCCCTTTCAACATCTCTTCATATCTCAAGCTCAATGATGCCATGTCACCAGATCAACCTTGGCCACAAAACCCTTATAAATAAAATAAAATTTCTGCTGTTGAAACCCTTATGTCAGTGGTCTGTTCCACAAAGTTTCTATCGCTTTGATACCATGTCAATTCTTTAATACCCAGATCAGATCTATTTTATCTCAACAATTTACACAAAGCCCAGAGAAATATTTTACGAAAATAAAATTTCTGAAATTGTTGTAAAATAAATACCATGGTATTTTAAAATCTGAAAATTAATTTGCAGTGACCCAGAACAATCCTCAACTTTTATATTAATCAGAAATATTAGGGTCAGAACCTCAGAGAATTTTACACACAGATTTATTAGCTGTAGCAAAAACTGAGATTTGGCCCGCTGTAGGAAATGGATTAGCCTGCTATAGGAAGAAATCGGCCTTTGAAATGCCTCTAAAACTTGGCTTTCTCTGCAATTAATTCGGCCTCTTTATCCCTTCTGTACATCCAAATTTATTGCAGATATGGGCCAAAGTGGGCTTAGCTGGCTGCTAAATTGGCCTGTCTTCAGCAAATAACTTGCCCTTCTTTCTAGCTATACTCGGCTCTCTCTCTCTCCTCCACGTGGCTCCTTTCGACCTACACTGAGCAAAATTCCTGCCTCTTTGGTCAAGTCAAGCTGCTCTTGAGAAATTTTCTCTCCCAATCACTCAACCTCTAGAATGTATCACTCACCCTTGTACTTATACTTTACCAAAGGGTGAAATACCAGGCGTCATCAGAATACCAGGGGTCTATGTCTTCATCCTTTCCTTAGGTTCCTTTATAATTTTCCAAGACTAAATCCTTAAACAAAAACATTAGCCCAAGTCTATATTAATCACTTGAATTAATCAATTTACTTTTCCTAAGTAAAACTTAGGAAGGAAATCATATAAGTTTCTCCTCATGAACAACCACCTAAAGAGGGCATCTCTTCCACATGCTAATCCACCAATTCTATGTGGAAGACATTCCAATGCTACAGAAATCAGCAGGTAATAGGGTCATTTGCTTATCAGAGTAAGCTCTGCAGTCACTGTGATAACTTTGGATGAGAACGAATGAATGTCTAACTCTCCCTTCCTAAAGCTAAGGCCTATGTATGAATAGAACTTACCACTTGGCATCCTCTCAATTGCCTTCATATAAGTTCCATGAGTGACTTTAGAAATAATTATAATATTTATGCTCATTAGAAACCATGTCTTGGTTCTACCCCCTCACCTGAGGTTAGGCACAAGTCTTGCAGAGAGGAGACCTCTCAGGTGACACGAGAAATATTTCCTTGAAGGCTCTCACGGTCCTATATAAATATGTTTCTGCTAGTATTGTATTGTTAAGGTTATTAGCTAAGATATGTTGTGTGATAGGGTTTTGTTAGTAGGGAGTATTGTATGAATAGAGTGAGTGTATCCTAATGAGGTTAGGCCATAGTATTCCAAACCGGCCGGTCAGATTCCCAGCCGGGTCAAGCCGGCCTGAAAACCCGGTTAAGGGAGGGGCTTGACCAATTTTTCCGGTTTGACCGGTGCTAACCAGCTGGTTTATCCCTAAACCAGCCACAAAAGGGACCCACAAATGCTGATTTGGTCGGTAATGGGTGGTTTTGGAGGAAAAAGGAGGGTTGTTTCCCTCCAAAAACACCCTCCCCAATCCTTTAAAAGCAGGGGTACCCTCTCATTTGTCCCACACATCTCATTTGGAGCTTTTGTGAGTTTGATTGAAAGCTTGGAGAGTGTTGAGTTTTTGCTGGAGTAGTGGAACAACATAGAGTTTGAGCTAAGTAGTAGGCATCATGCCTCCAAAAGCCAAGGATACTGCATGGGCTCATTGTGATATGATTGATGGCAAAATGATATGCAAATATTGCCAAAAATCTATTGCAAGAGGGGGTATTTACAGGTTCAAGCAACACTTGGCTAGGATAGGAGGCCATGTAAGCCATGTGGAGCACCAAATGAAGTAATAGGGCATATTAGGGCAGAATACCTTCAGAAGTTTGAGACTCAAATCACTGAACTAGTTGAAGTTTGTGACTCGAGCAGTTGCAAAGTTTGGGAGTCGAAACTCAACCGAGTTTGATCATGATGAGAAGTTTCAAGCAGTGTTTTGAAATCGCGATTAAATCGCGATTTTTTCATTGCAATGATTAAATCAGCAATTTTTTCCCCATTTTTTCAAAAAATCAGTAATCGCCAAAAAATCGCGATTCGAGCAGTAAAAATCGTGGGGCCCAAAAACAGCGATTTTAAAGTGCGATTTTGAAGTTTTTTTTTTGTCATTTTTACATTGACAGGTTTGCTTTGAGAGCTAAGGAGTGAAGGAGGAGAGCCAAGGAGGGAGATTAATCATCTACAAACCCAAGATTGGACAAAAGTGAAGAATTTCTTGCAAACCAAGCAAACAAAAATCGAATTTGAACCAAGTGTCTCCGGCAAAACGTTTTTCCAGGTATGGGCATCAAATTTGACCCATTTTTTTTGTTTTTTTCTTGTTTTTCCATGGGTTTCTATCACCCATGTATTTTTCATCATTTGTGATTGCATTTGGTTGTGTTTTTTGTTTTGTTTTTGTTTTATTGAGAGGAGAGGGTTTATTTTGGTCAAAAATGAAAAAAAATCTTTGTTAAATTTTGTTTTTTATATTTTTTCTTATGCTCTTAGTTTCTTCCCATTATTTTTGCTTGTGTTTCAACATGTATTTTTTCCTATTATTTTTGCATTGAGTTGAGAGTTTTTTTTTGTGAAAAAAATCAAAATATTGTATGTAAAATTGTAATTTTTTTATTTTATTTTTTAACTGGCAATTTTTCTTGTGCCCTAGGTTCAAATTTCAACTTTCAAACTTCAAAGTTCAAAGTTTCCAACATGCCAAGGAAATTAGATCTTTTATGGGAATTTGGTGAACCTGATCAGGGGTTTGACCGAGCAAACTTGACTTGCAAATTATGTGGTCAACACATGACAGGGGGTATATAGGTTGAAATACCACTTGGCACAAATTCCTGGGCATGAAGTAGGCCCTTGCACAAATACCACTCCAGAAATAATCAAAAGAGCCATGAACTCATTGGAAGGAATAAAAACCACTAAACTCAGCAAGGCAACCCTGAAGAGTCAAATATCAGGGTTTAGAGCTGACCGTGAGAGTGGTAGTGGCGGTTCAGCATCAGCATCTTCTACAGGCAGCCCCGTAGCTGCCTCCTCATTTTTTGCTCCTAGAACCACTCACGGGGCACAACCATCTATCTCCTCCCTTATTAAAAAAAAGGAGAAGGAAGAAGCTGATAGGTTGTTGGGCAAATTGTTTCTTTGGAGTGATATTCCTTTCACTGTTGCCAGGCACAATCCATTTTATCAGGCTACGATTGATGTTATCGCTGTTGTTGGCCCAGGATACAAAGCCCCCTCATATGATGACTTTAGAGGGCGCATTCTGCAAAATGAGAAAGCTGACTGCACCAAGAGATTAGAGGAGTTAAGAGCATCATGGGAAATCACAGGATGCATTGTAATGTCAGATGGTTGGACTGATCAAAGGGGTAGGACCCTTATTAACTTCTTGGTCAGTTGTCCCAAGGGGACAATGTTTATGAAATCTGTTGATGCATCTGCACATGTCAAAGATGCAAGATTATTATGTGATTTATTAAATGTGTTCATTTTGGAGGTTGGGCCCCAAAATGTTGTCCAAATCATAACGAACAATGCTGCAAACTATGTTTCTGCTGGCAAGATGCTTATGGAGAGGTATCCGAGCATATTTTGGACACCTTGCACTACACATTGTCTTGATTTGATGTTGGAGGATATCGGAAAGATTGATTTTGTCAAAGATATTGTAGAATCATCAAAGAGCATCACAAAATTTATATATAATCATGCATCTGTGCTTAGTTTGATGAGGACATTCACCAACAAGAAGGAGTTGGTGCGGCCTGCTATTACACGTTTCGCCACTAGTTTCATATCTCTTCAATCCCTCTTGAATTCTAAGTGGGATTTGAAGAGAATGTTTGTTTCAGATGAGTGGCGTGCTTTGACTATCAGCCGCAAATTAGAGGGAGAGGCCATCTGCAGGTTGGTGTCATATCAGGAAAGTTTCTGGGCCGGAGTGGAAGAGGTGTGCAGCATTACTGAACCTTTGGTAAAGGTTCTTAGATTGGTGGATGGAGACAAGCCCGCAATGGGCTACTTGTATGAGGCCATGGATAGGGCCAAAGAAGTTGTTCGCAGCTATTATGATGATAAGGGTGATGAGGGGTTTCAAAGACAACTTTTATGGGAAGTGATTGATGATCGATGGAACAACACACTCCATCGTCCCATTCATGCTGCAGGGGTCTTCCTGAACCCCGCATTTTCTTATTCATGCAGCTTCCAATTTGATGCTGAGGTCATGGATGGCTTTTTCACTTGTGTTCAGAAGATGGTGCCAAATCCATCAGAACATGCAGAGATATCCAAAGAAATGGAGGTATACAGAATGGCAGGTGGCACCTTGAGCTTCGACATGGCTGTCCAGGATAGGACTATTAAAATGCCAGGTAAGATTTTCATTATTTTAAAAATTTTCTTATGTTTGTAACTTTATAAATTTATCTTATTTGTTGTAACTTGTAACTTGTAGATGCATGGTGGAGGAGCTACAGTGGCAGATTACCAAAACTCCAAAAATTTGCCATTAGAATACTCAGCCAAACATGTAGCTCTTCAGGATGCGAGCGCAACTGGAGTGTATTTGAAAAAATACACACCAAAAGGTGCAACAGGTAAAAAACTTAAAATATTCCAATTGATTTTTTGAATTCATTAAATATTTAATTTATTAATTTATGACCCTTGTACAGGTTGGAGGCCTAGCGGCTCAATGACATGGTTTACGTCTACTACAATCTTAGATTGTGGGTGAGACAACTTGAGAAGACACCTGATATGGAGGCCATCTCTTTAGATGCGATTGACACCACTGCTGAATGGAGGGTTGAGGCTGAGAGGCCTATCATGGAGTCAGCCCCTGATTGAATAGAGCAGGAAGTAGTGGAGGGGGAGGAGGAGGAGCAGGAGGAGGAGGTGACACCACCTACCACTACTACCGGTAGAGGACGTGGTCTGCCTCCTTTAGCTCCTAGTGCTTCAGGTTCCCATTCTACTGCTACTTCTAGAGCACGACAGAGTCCATTGCCATTCCTGCCAGCTTCTTCACCTAGAGGGAAAGACAAAGCTGTTGTATTTTCTCGCAAGAGGGGCAGAGGAAATCAATAGTATAGGACCATAGGTTATATGGTGCATTGACATTCCTTTGTATATGACTGTTGACATTATGACTCATGATATGAGATACATTATTATATTTTTTGTTGATATTTTGAGGCTGAGTTGACTCTTGAGACTCAGGACTTAGTATTCGGGACAGGATTCAGTTTTATGTGTGATGTAGCACTAGACATGATATTACACATCTTATATATTAGTTTTTTTTTCATATTTATGTGTCAATGCATTTATTTTATGCTGTAGATGCTTTAGATATTAAAAAAATTGAAAAAAAATCAATATTTTTGTATGTGCCGATTTTTTCTCGATTTTTACGATTTTTTCCGATTTTTTCCCCTCGCCAATTTAATCCCGATCGCGATTTTCAAAACATTGGTTTCAAGTGATAATGTTGATCACTAATATCATATATGTAGATTTGTAGTGGGCCAATGGCCCCATAGTTTGTAGGCTTTGTTTTTGAACTCTAGAGGCCATTTAGAGTCTCATTGCTTATGTATTTTGTCAATGATTATATATTGCACTCGGTGCCATTTTGATATATTCACCTTTACATGATATATAAATGAGCAAACTTTGCATATTTTGTCTCTATTGGCTTGGAATCATGGTTGAAAATCTTAAAAATAGTTTTTTTTATTAAAAATTAATTATTT
This sequence comes from Pinus albicaulis, assembly GCA_034641835.2. Classification (NCBI taxonomy): domain Eukaryota; kingdom Viridiplantae; phylum Streptophyta; class Pinopsida; order Pinales; family Pinaceae; genus Pinus; species Pinus albicaulis. Next base: position 1,229,266,951 of record CM076577.1, on the reverse strand, counting down.
GATGTATTTTTTTTTAAATCGGTTCATTGAGATCTAACCAATCCCGGTTTGATTGGTTCTAGTTCGAAACTCGGTTCATTAGGTCCACCGGTACGTGTTTTTAATACTATGGGCTAGATGTTATGAGTTGATCAACATTGTTGTTGATCGGTGGGAAAGCCTACAGATATGATGAGTATCTAATTGCTACCATTATGCACATATGATTACTGAGTTAGGGTTTTTACGATTTATTGTTGATGTGACAACACATCCATGCTTATAATAGTGCAGTGATCGTACAACATTGGTTTTGCTAGCAGTGACGTGATATTGCTTCAGGGGTAGTGTTGAGAAGTATTGACAACGGTGACAGTAGAGGCATTGACAAGCAGTATTGTAACAATTGAACAAAAGCAGAAACAATGGCATCAGGGTTATTGTAAGTAGGATATGTACAGTGATTAGAGCAGTGGTTGTATTGTACAGTCACCGGTGATCAAATGCTAGGCAACATGTTTAGCATAGTCAAATTTTTTCATCTTCTATCATAAGGGTGGCAGGGTGGTGCAAGGCAAATATTGAAGTCTCCTTCAGGTTGGAGCCTAAGAACACTTCAACGTGGTAGAATCGTTCTAGGTCAAGTTGGAGTTTGCAAGTTGTTGGAGCATCCTTTTAGTTGGAGTTAATACAACCAGGGTGTTGGAGCATCCTTCCAGTTGGAGCTGGTAAAAGCAAGGTGTCGGGGCATCCTTTCAGTTGAGCTGATAAAACCAAGGGGTTGGAGGCTCCTTCCAATCGTTGTTGGAAAATCTTGGAAGTTGGAGCTTCATGTTGATGTAATCTTTATGACATTAAAAGTGTTCGATGTTTTTTCTCCAAGAAGGGTTACCACCTAAAAATCTCTTGTGCATTGCCTTTGATGTAATGCATTGTTGAATGGTGTTTTTAATTGTTTAATGTTTACATGATATATTAAAATTGTTAAAAAGTGCCCAATACTAACTCATCCCCCCTCTCAATATTGGTGAATATTTCAATAGTATTAAAGACTTGACATTGTCGTTCCCTATTGTGAGTATACTTCTCCTTGGGTTGCCTTAGGAATCCTAGAGCCCTAAAGGGAAAAGTGTAGGTATAGGTACCCCTGTGTGGGGCCTAGTGGGTACCTGGAGATACCTAAAGGCAGAGCTCCTACAGCCACAATACCATGATACTTCCTGGCTAGCCTATGATGGAGCCCTATAAGGTTAGTGCCACGGCCTAAGGGACTGCGGAGGCAGAGAAAGAGGTGCACTATCTTCAGTTGAAAAAGATGATGGCTACCGAGGGTCTATAGATTGGAGTGTTTATGGGGTTTGGAACCTTGGCCTTGACCATGTTTCATACTGACTATGGATTATAGTCGAATTTAGGTGAAACTATTCTCTGGCGAAGTCATAGCCCTAGCTTGAGGGTGACCCATTGCTAAAAGAGTTGCAGGTGTGGATTCTATGGTTGGGAGAAACATCTAAGGTCTCCATCCAATCCTAATCCAATCGATGATTTCTTTCAAGGATAAGTGTGGGTGTGTGTGTGTTATTACTGGTATTAGAGATACGGTGGTTATGATACATTTATAGGGAAATTGAGGAATTTCCCATTACCCTGCCATCCTAGCAAGCACTAGGGTGGCCAAGTAACGTGACAATGGTATCATAGCCCCTCGTTTCACAATTGGGCCTACATGGGCCAAAGACAAAGTACATAAGTGAAAAATGTAAAGCATGCAAATTATTTGACAAAATTTCGAAGCTAAATGACTACAATTACACCGTGATGATTGGTGGGTATGCGAACAATGGGTGGCTTTACAACAAGATAAATGGATCCATGGTTAGATAATTAAAGGTGGATTTAACTCTAATATTTTGTTGGATCTATCCTCGTAGATTTGTATGTTAGATGCGAAGATATGGGAAATGTGCATGATGTGTTCAATAAAATGCTTGAGCAAAACACGGTCACATGGACTACCCTGATCGCAACTTATGTTGATGGCAAGGAGACCTTGATGTTGTACAACCAAATGCAGTTATTGGCATTAATTTTTAAACCAAGCTTCTATACTTTCATGGGAATCCATGACATGTGTTGACTTGAGTGTTATAGAACATGGCAAACATATCAATAAAGATATAATTACAAGTGGGTTGTAATGTAATGGTTTTGTAGTGAGTGCCCTTGTAGATATGTATGTGGAATCTAAAAGCATTAAGGATGATGAGAAAGTGTATGACAAAATTTATAAATGAAATCAAGCATGATCGGTTACAATGATTGCAGGATTTGAACAAAGTGGACATGTTGATTATGCCTTGTAGCCCTTTCAACAAATGAAACTAACTTTCAACTAGCAACAACAACAATTAGTTCAACTCACTTCTTTGCATCTCCTCCATGCAACAGAGCAACACTTGCTATAAAAATCTTACTACCAATATCACAACAGAAGAACAAGAATGCAATGTTGAGCACTCTATGTTGTGTGGGCCCAATTCTAATGCAATGTTGAGGACTCTATGCGTGAACGCGATTCTTATTCTCTAAAGTAGAATGTTGTCTAATGCTAGCAATATCTCCCCAACAAATCTCATAACCTTATGTGAGAAAAAACGTTTAACAAAGGCAATTGGTCCTCCCCATCTTGTTGACAACCCATTCAACTCTTCAGTATATGTTTTGTTGTTGCATGCTTGCATCAAGAAACAAGCCTTGGCCAAAGTTAAATTAATCCATACCCGCATCAATCAGTTGGGGATTGTGCCAAATAGGTATTTATTGCACATGCTCATGAACAAGTATGCCAAGTGTCAAAGACTAGAGAATGCTCATAGACATTTCAATCAAATACCTATGCAAGATGCTTTCATGTGGATACCTCACGATCACAACTTATGACCGACAAGGCTCCTAGAGAGTAGGTGTTAGCTTTGTCTAACCAAATTCAATGAGTGGAAACTCAAACCTATGAGTTTATATTTGCTAGTATAATCCCATCATTTTCAACCTTGGACAAACACAAGGATGTTCATGAAGAAAAATAAGTAATGGATTCCAATTTGATGTTTTTGTGGGGAGTATCCTGATGGACATGTATGCAAAGCATGAAATTTTAGAGGATGTACACGATGTCTTTGAGAAAATGTATCAACAAGACGTGGCCTCATGGAATGTCATGATTGCAGACTATGCCAGAGAAGGGGCCTACAAGTAGGCCCCGGAATTGTTTTACCAAGTGCAATGAATAGGTATGTTGGAACGAACAAAGTTCGTTCTTCATTGAGAATACAAGAATATATATATATATATATATATGAAGAATGATGATACAAATGAGAATGAGGGGGGGCCTGCTTATATACCCTAGGCAGGTGACTCTTCATGGAAGGTCATGTCCCATTTAGACATGTCTCTTCATTATTAACTATTAGCTAATTAGTAATTAATCATTATTTATTGTTTTTATCGTTTACATTATTTATATTATTTTATTCCTAACATTGCCTTCCTCAAAAAGCTTTGTCCTCAAAGCTTGTTGATGAAAAAGGCTTGATCTCTTTTTCGGTTTTGAATGTCTTCACGTCTCGGAACTATCATCTTTGTTCATACTAGACAATATGAACCTCCAATTGATAAGCAAAATTGTCGAACTGAACATGGATCTGGCCATCCTAGATTAATCTTTTGTGGAATATTTTGATCACTCGAATTTTGTAACGAATTGTCATCATAGGACTGGATTGAGGTTACTTCAATATTCTTCGGAACATTAGTTCGTTGTTTCTGTTTTGAATCGTACAGATACTTCAGCTTGATTGAGTTGTCTAGTCTCGTGATTCGAATGTCGATAGGGAATTATTTTAGTTTAACTTTCCCTTATCATATGTGTGGCAATTTTTTTTTCTTCAAATACTAATGTTGTTGAATTGGCTACAGAATCTTGTTTTGGATTTTTCATCGTGTGAACTGTAGCTTTTGAATGTGTTTTCCCTTCAACTGGGTTGCCATCTTCTTGACTTCTAAAATAGACTGGCTCAGAATTCATTTCCTTTTCTTCAACTTGGATGGTTACATCTGATGACTTAAATACATCTTTCGTGTTGAGTTCTTCTCGTTTGTTTTTCAAGGATTTCTTGTCATTTTTAAGCCTTTTAATTTGTGTTAATAATTTCTCGTTGTGGTCCTTGATGCGAGTAACTTCTTCATTTTTGTCAGCAACAATTTTGTCAACTTCCCTTTGCATATTTTGTATCATCTTTTTACTTTGTTGAGAAATTATTTTTGAAATGCTAAAGTAACCGGATTCATCAAAAAGGGTCACCGAATCCTGAATCCCCGTATCGGATACGAATTCGTACCCGATTCGCCCCCAATTCCCCAGGTACGATGTATCCTGACCGTATCCCTATACAGATACGCCGTACCCAGTGAATCGGATACAGCCAGACCTACCGGTCAAAAAAAAAAGTGTTGTTTCTTTTATAAAGTGAGGTTTATCTTCATTGTTTCTCACCCATTTCATTTTGTGAAGTGAGAAGGAGCTAGGGTGAGCAAGGAGCAAGTGTGAGCAAGGAGAAAGGGAGTTCTTTCGAAGAGATTCGAGCATCCGATAAGTGCACTATCCCTCTATATTTTGCACCAGTGCTAGAGCCTGTCACATTTGATGATGAAGTAGAGGCGTCATCCTCCACACCAGCAGATGCAAAGATGGCAGAGGAGGAGGATGCATCAGAGCCAGAGGAGAGCAGCGGTGAGCATGACGATCGGGATGAGGACAGTGATGTTGATTATGATGATGAGGATTGATGACTCATTGACTCTAAGTCTCTGACTCATTGAGACTTCAGGCTTGTAGTCTTGTAGACTGTAGTTTTTTTGTATTTTCTATTTCTATTTGCCATTGGCAGTGTACTTATGTAACACATTTTGATTCTGATGACTTAATGACTACAGTATCTTACTATCTTCAATGTCTTTCTGAGTAAATTTGACAATTGTATCATGTACGGTGTATCAATGTATCAATGATCAATGATCATGTATGACTCATGAGTATATATGTTTGAATCAATGAATTTTGTATGAAATTGTGAAAAAAAATCTAATTTTTAATATATATATATATATATTTAATAAAATAATATATAACGTATCGTATCCCAGAAGTATCTTGTTCCGAGGGTCACTGTACCCGAATCCGATTCCTCGAATCCCCGAATCCTCGTATCAGGGGACTTAGTTGAAATGTCTTGTATGTCTTTTGGTGTTACTGACTTTGGCTTCAATGTAACATCTTGTAGTTTTATTTTTCCTTTTTGTATGAAAATGTCAAAAACTTCTTATTCGTATTTAGGGTGAAGGACCCTAGGGTTTCCATCCAGGGTGAACCTAAAAAAATGTCACCTTGATCGCTCCATAGGGTTTGAACCGAGAATTGTGATATGAATGTATAATCTCCAATGTTTAATAGTAAATTGGTTACCTCATATATTTTGTTGTCATAACAGTCTCGTTTTTCGATTATATTTGACTTGGGAATCACTAATTGGTTTGTGATTTTAGGTTTTAGATAATTTTTATTTTTGGTTGGCAAGATAGCGATAGTAACATCTTTTCCCACAATAGACCATTTAATTCTAAATAATACCAACGCATAGTTATATTTAGTTTATGAGAATCTTTCGGCCTTCATTTCCAAATTAAGTTCCATTTTGCTTTTTTGGGGATAGAATTAGGGTTTTTAAAGGTAACCCTTCCTAATCTTTACAATAAAATATTATTTTTCTTTATTTTTTATAACCTTCAAAACTTTTAATTATTTCGTGCCCCTTTTTTTAAATAATGGCTCTGCCTTTTAGTGATATAATAATATATCAACTTGAAACTTAAATTGTATCCTTTATATATAACTTTGATATATATATATATATATATATATATATTGAATGTCGGTTCACTTGATATCAATTAAATTCCTTTAGTATTCCTTTAAAAAAAAAAACTTGATTTTTTATCAAGTGTCATGATGCTCTGAGTGATGACGTTTGATGAGTAAGAAAACGAGCGGAATGGTTGGCAGGAAAAAACATGAAGGCGGAAAGTGCAAGGAACAGGGTCACCTAGAGCGATTGTCATGACAGAAGAACGATGGCAGGGAAAATAGCAGAGAGGCTCGTCGGGGATTGGATGAGGAGGCGTTAAATTGCAACAGGGACAACAGTGGGCAGTCGAAGGCGTGAGGTTGATTGGAACGAACAAAATGATGGAGGTGTGCTTGAGAGGGAATCCATCGATCAACGGTTGCGGTTGTTGTATCAGTCAATGGTTGTGCTCGTCATGGATGGAATGGTGACGACCGAGTGGAATTAATTCACAACAATGACTTGGAACTGTGGGGAGGGACAATGAAAATTCCGATTGCATGACAAAATGAAGATGAGGCGGCCAAAAGTTGGGGAGAAGTAATTGTGAATGTTTGTCTATAGAGTGAAAATAATATGTGTAGTAACGTGGAATGGGGTATGTCAACTCTAGGGATGGAAGGTGGTTCGAGGGGTGGCGATAGGGACGGATGTCGCAACATTGGTTGTGCAATTGGTACTATGGCATATGAGTGGTTGTGTAGGGTTGTTGCAGTGATTGTGTAGCTTGGTCATTGTGCGGAGGCAGAAGTACTGGGTCTCTTGGCGTCATTATTGTGTAGCCAGGCTGCCACTACATACGACTACAGGTATATAAAAAAATAAAGAAATAAATAAATAAAAATATTCTTTCTATTTGTTTTCTCGTATATGTATAAAATAGTTTTATGGCCAAAGGCTTGATAACGAAATGGAGAATCTCTAGAGACGATATAGCGAAACGCTTTGATCACAACGACAACAAAGCTGACGAATTTCAATGGTCAAAGACCGGATTAGACTAGTTGTGTGCAGCAGTTGAGCAGCTAGAGGATTGAACAGCTCTAATACTAAATGGAACGAACAAAGTGTGTTCTTCAAGTCAAATAGTCGAGAAGACTTGGAATATGTAAATCTCCATTGAGAATACAAGAATATATATATATGAAGAATGATGATACAAATGAAAATGAGGGGCCTACTTACCTAGCCTAGGCAGGGGATTCTTCATGGAAGGTCATGTCCCATTTAGACATGTCTCTTCATTATTAACTATTAGCTAATTAATCAGTGTTTATTGTTTTTATTGTTTACATTATTTATATTATTTTATTCATAACATATGCATTACTTTTGTCAATGTTCTCCTTGCTTGTGTCAACTTGATGGCACTAGCCTAGTGTATGGAGGTCCAAGGAAGAATAATTATAGGTAGAAATTAGTGTAATTCATTTGTGGAAAATGCACCTAGAAACATGTACGCTAAATGTTGAAGCGTAGAGAAGGCATAACAGTGATCTGGTGAAAAGCTTTGCCCTGATGTTGCTTCCTAGAAAGCAATGATTGCAAGGTATCACTAGAACGGATGCAGCATAGCAACCCTCACGCTCTTTCATCAACTAAAAGAGTATGGCATTAAGCTAAACCATGTTACATCTTTTTGCGTTCTATCTGCATGCTTCCATGAAGTTCTAGTGCATGAGGACCAACAATATTTCAAATGCATGAGTGAATATTATCATATCAAACCTACAATGAAGCACTATACCTGCATGGTAAACATTCTTGGTTGTGTTGTGTAGCTAGATGAAGGAGAATACTTTATCAAAAAAATACCAATAAACCCTAATATTATTGTCTCGGAGTGTTGTTAATTTTTTTAGGGCTTGATTGTTCTTTACTGAAGATAATTGCATTTTTCATAATTTACATATTACATTCACCCCATAACATCTTAACATCATTAGCAATTATGTAGAAAGAACAATAACATCAGCAATGCAACAGAACATTAACGAACAAAAAAAGAAAATCATACACAATAGAGACGTCGGGATTTAGGTCAGAGACCAGAACAAAACCCCACAAGGGGGAAAACCCAACCATATTCTTATTCTATTAGATATTCATCAATTATTTAGTTGAGATACAAAGTACAATGAGAGAGAAATACAAGAATTACATCAGGCCTCCTAGGGCCAACCCTAGTCAGTTCACAACTACGTTTGTGAACTAAATGATCTGATCTCTAGAGAGTTGTTGCCATAAGAACATCCCTGTCACAAGCAACATCATGAATTGTCCATATGTTGCCATTGTCATGCTGATTAGAGGTTACTGCCATCATCAGGTCATTTCCATATCTAGGGTCAGCAATACTAAATTTTTGCCTTATCAAGGGTACTGACACTAGTTTATTGCCTTCATCAAGTCACTTCAATATCTAGTGTCATACCAATACTAGATTTTTGCCTTATCAAGGGTACTGACACTTTCCCTGTCATTCATCATTGTCACTAAAGTCAATGTGCATTGTTACTGTCACTCATTAGAAGAACAAGGTCATTGTACCATATGTATCAAGATTACTATCATCATAAGAGCATGGTATCATATATATCACAATCATATTGTCTAGATGTCATTGCCTTACATAAGTCAGGATCACAGTCCAGTTAGGTTTAAATTAAGATTAATGTCTTTGAGACTGTCATATGAATCACAATCTTACGTAACTTATTGTCTCATGTTTGAATGTGATTCAAACTATAAAGTCTGTGATTCACCTAGAATGTGTGTCACTAAGCAAGACACAAATATATGTTGAGCCGCATAGTATAACATACCATTGTAGCATGTGTGCCATTGTAGCGTGTGTATCATTTTAACGTGCTAGAGAATGAATTACTGATGTATAGAGTGTGAAAATTCCAAGATCTAGATCTGGAATCCCTACTACAACAAGCTGAACTACTTCTCCTACTAGTAAATTTGATTTAACAAGTTATTAAAAGATTTCTTCTTAAAATATCGAAGCAGTTACTGAAGCAACCTTCACCTATTAAAATACATTTTGAAAACAGAAACTGAGCAAGAAAAATAAAGCACACACAGGACACTGTTATTTTTGGACAAACGTCCCTGGAAAAAACCCAATGCAGGAAAACCGATGCAGCAAATCTGAGGGTATATATATTATGCAGTAATTTTATGAATACAATCTGGGATGCCTTTCTAGCTATCCCTGCAGAGAATATAACTGACAAAGAGTTAGTGAGAGAAATCTCACACTGATACTGGAAGCCCAACTAACCAACAACCCCGGCTGGCAAGCGCTCCACTGCTCTGCACATTATCTGCGTCACTTTGTGTGGGGATTGCATTGATGATCTTCTACTCGCTGGATCTAACCCTTTGGCCCCTCCCAGTCTCACACCCCGACTTTTCGACACTAGATCTGACTGATCCTTGGCTGAATTTTGGATCTCCTCAAAGCTGCAGCGCTGCCTCTGTGTAGTTGCCATGTTGTCTCTTCCGCGTACTTCCCTCTGTCTTCTCTGTTGTGTATTCTCCAGCTCAAGAAGATCTCCAAGTGGAATTACTCTACCCGTCAACAGCAATCAAGAATCACTTAGATCTTATTTTCATCCGAGCACTGCTCCGTCAGAAAAAATTGATCTCTAGATCCTCTCGATGTATTTTACAAATGACCCTCAAGTCTTCCTTTATAGCCTTCTCGTTGAAAAATCAACGGTCGAAGTTAGATATCCAATCAACGACTAAGATTATATTAGACTTGATTTGCTTTATCCAAAAGATTCACCAATAGTTTACATTAATACTGATTAATTATTTTAATTTCCTAAGTTAGACTTAGGGTCCTTATTAAAAATAATTAATTTTTCTTATAAAATTGTTTCTGGGTGGAATTTCCCAAAACAATTTATGGGTTATCTGTAATGCATGTGTCTAAGCCTCTCCCTACAGTTTGAGACTTAGAGCACATATGATGCTACCAAAAATCAACACTCCCTCTCAGCAAGGGATGTGCTCTAACAGATATGCCCTATTGCACACTGCTATGACTCCGAAGCATCTCCCTCTGCACTAAGGATGTCTGATATGTTGTCCATCAATCACTGCATTGTTGTTGCACTGTATTGTTGTTGACCCTGCCACGATCAACACTACATCCGAACTGCAACTCCCTCTCAAAAGTTGCATCTGCTACTAACTATGCACTACAATTCAGCTACTGAGACAAGCAACTAAAAAAAATCCATGAATCTGAACAAGTGTTCAGGATGCATCTCGATGTTGAAACACTGACTGCTAGTCCCACGTTGTCCCTCTAAAACACTACGTCGTTGCTACTCTGTACTATGTCCCTTTCCGTCGTTGTAACTCTGCTCTGCGCTGCTCAGATGTTAGCACTGCTAACTACTGCATCTATCGATTATGCACTCCTCTGCACCGTCTGAAAACTCCTCCAGCCTGCTACTGTTGATCTTGGGCTCCCGTAGCAAGGTATGATCTGAGAGGTGAACTCCTCAAGGATCCTTCCCAACTGCAGGTCTACTGAACTATAGCTCAATGTCACCCCATCTCCCTCCTGGAGATGCGTGGGCACTCATGGCTTACTCATCGTCATCGATCTTCGCGACTGCAACCTTCGGATCATGCTTTTCATCCTTTTCCTTTTGCTTCAAAGGACACCGAGAAGCGTAGTAATCAAGTTCACCACACTTGAAGCATTTGACCTTCGAGATGTCTTTCTTTCATCTTCGTTGCTCCTCCTGCCCTTTGGATGCAAGGGCTACATCTTCCTCCTCCTGCTTCACCTTTGATCCACTGTCACTGCAGTTGTCAAGTTTGCACTTAACCAAGTCTCTCATCAGCTCTTCTTCCTGAAGAGCAGCCCACATCTCTTCCTAGCCTGGCAAGGTTGCTTTGCCCAAGATACTTTGGACAAATACCTCCCAATCATCAGTGATTGCATTCAATGCCAGTCTCACCATCGTTGTAGGAGAAGGGGTAGACCCCACTACTACAAGTTGGTCACGAATCTCTTGAAGTCTCGATAGGAAGGAAACAATATGCTCCCCTCTCTGCATCTGCACCATCCTCGGTTGTTACTCCAAGTACATCTTTTGTTGCTCAAAAGATCCCTCATATAGTGTGGCCAAGGCTTCCCACATCTGCCTGGCAATATCTTTACCGACTATATCGGACACTATGTGATCCTTAACCCCATCTAGGAATAGTCTTTTTGCCTTCACCATATTAGCCTTGTACTTTTTCAATGGATTTGGATCTGCAGGGACAGCTACCGTTCTCTCCACGAAAAGCTTCAGATCGTAATCATCGAGAAGGCAAGTGATCCTTTCCTTCCAAATCACGTAGTTGAAGGCTCCCTCCAACTGGTCCTGATCTCTAAGCCCGTGAGGTGCCATGGTCATAAAAAATGTTGAATTTTATCCTCTTCTTCCCCCTCTGTGCAGCACTAGACAGGCTTACGCACTCCTTGTGGAGCTCGTAAATCTGCTACCTAGATCTACTGCTCAAATCTTTGAAAATTTGAAATTCCCCGGCTAGGAACTTCATGAGGAAGAAAATTCCCTCACTGTGTTGCTTCTTCTTCTGACGACGACTTTCCGACCAGTAAAATCAAAATCTTCCTGCAGAAACTGTGTCCCACCAGCTCTGCACTGCCCCCTCTGCCTTGGCAAATTCCGATCTGGAGATCTTACCTCTCTGTCAACTCAGTCAGAGAGATACCTTCCCAGAATTTTCAGCCCTCCTAGCCTGGACTGTGCAATCCCTCTGGGATTCGAATGGCGAGTTTCTGCAACTCTGCAGCCTCAGACTCAGCATTGGATCTGCTCTTCCTGTTTCACAATACACGCTTTGATACCATGTGAAAATTCCAAGATCTAGATCTGGAATCCCTACTACAAGAAGTTGAACTACTTCACCTACTAGTAAATCTGATTTAACAAGTTATTAAAAAGATTTCAAATTAAAATATTGAAGCAGTTACTGAAGAAACCTTCACCTATTAAAATACATTTGCAAAAACAGAAATTGAGCAAGAAAAATAATGCACACATAGGACACCGTTATTTTTGGACAAATGTCCCCGGAAACACACCAATGTAGGAAAACTGGTACAGTAGATCTGAGGGTTTATATATTATGAAGTAATTTTCTTAATATAATCTGGGATGTCATTCTGGCTATCCCTGCAGAGAATATAACTGACAAAGAGTTAGTGAGAGAAATCTCACACTAATACTGGAAGCCCGACCAACCAACAAACCCTGGATGGCAAGCCCTCCACTGCTCTGTGCAGTCTCTGCGTCACTCTGCGTGGGGATTGCATGGCTTCTGCGCTGATGATCTTCTTCTCGACGAATCTAACTCTTTGGCCTCTTCTGGTCTGACACCCCGGCTTTCCGGCACTGGATCTGACTGATCATCAGTTGAATTTCGAATCTCCACAAGGCTGCAGTGCTGCCTCTGCGTGGCACTACGCTACCTCTGCATAGCTGCTATGTTGTATCTTCTACGTACTGCCCTTTGTCTTCTCTTTTGTGTATTCTCCAACTCAGGAAGATCTCCAACCGGAATTACTCTACCCCTCAACTGCAATCAAGAATCACTTAGATCTTATTTTCATACGAGCACTGCTCTATTAGAAAAACTCAATCTCTAGATCCTCTTGGTGTATTTTACAAATGACCCTCAAGTCTTCCTTTATAGTCTTCTCGTTGACAAATCAACCATCGAGATTAGATCTCCAATCAACGACTAAGATTATATTAGACTTGATCTGCTTTATCTAGAAGATTCACCCACAGTTTACATTAATACTGATTAATTATTTTAATTTTTTAAGTTAGACTTAGGGTCCTTCTTAAAAATAATTAATTTTTCTTATAAAATTGTTTCTGGGTGGAATTTCCCAAAACAATTTATGGGTTATCTGTAATGCATGTGTCTAAGCCTCTCCACAAAGTTTGAGACTTAGAGCGCATATGATGCTACCAAAAATCAACATAGAGTACCACTAATCCATGTTATTGTAGGAAAATATGCGAGCACAGAAATAGACCGAGCCTTAGGAATGCAACCATGAGCCACAGAAGATTATGTGAGACTCTATAGTTGATAGCGAGCCACATAAAATATATGCGATCACATGGAATGCAAGCCACCATGTCATAGATGTAGTACGAGCTATCACAAAGTATACGCATCACTAAGAGTAGATGCAAACCTTTAGGAGTGATAGATCCATCTTAGAATACGAGCGAGATTCATTACAAAGAATAGAGCGAAATCCATCAAGAGCGAGATCCATCGCAGAATAGGAGTGAGCCTGCAACAAAATATAGATAATGTACAAATCTTATCAAATCACAGAGAAGTATCAACATAAGTGTGCCTAGAAATCTGTCCAAGAGACCTCACAAGGAGGTCGAATACCACCACAAAAGGAGGCCGAAAATTATCTCAGAAGAGGCTCGAATCCTTTGCCAAATGGAGGAGAGCTGAGATGTCAATATATAGTTTAATGATCATATGAAGGGCCACCTGCTGTGGATGAGTCAGCTTGTTCTATTTAAGGATCAACTTATAATTTTTGAGGGAAATAATTGAATTCAAATTACTCATAATAATATTTTCTTTGACCACATAAAATATTAAACCTTTTGTCCAAATTGAATTCCTCTTTTGACAAATTTGAATCCTACTTGGGGTACAGTGGTTTTCCTTTGGGGCAGTAGGGTTTCCCAAGGGAAACTCATCCCGAAGCTGCCCAATTTTCAACACTCATTAGAAGAACAAGGTCATTGTATCATATGTATCACGATTACAATCATCATAAGAGCATGGTCATTGTCATTATGGAATAATTTCACTGTATCAAGATTACAATCATCATAAGAGCATGGTCACTATCATTATGGAATAATGTCAATTTATCATATATATCAGTCATACTGACTCGATGTCACTACCTTATACATTGAGGATCACAGTCCAGTTAGGGTTAGATCAAGATTCTAGTGTTTGAGACTTTTTCATATGAACCACAATCTTACATAACTTATTGTCTCACGTTAGAATGTGAGTCAAACTATAAAGTATGTGATTCACCTAGAATGTGTGCCACTAAGAAAGACACAAATATATCTCGAGCTACATAGCATAACATACCATTGTAGCGACTGTACCATTATAGCATGCCAGAGGACAAATCATTGCAGCGTACGTATCACTGTAACGTGCCAGAGAACGAATCACTGCTATATAGAGTAACCATTGATCTGAGCCACTGATCCATGTCACCGTAGGAAAATATGTGAGAATAGAAATATACCGAGCCTTAGGAATGAAACCCTAAGCCACAGAAGATAATGCGAGACTCTATAGTTGATAGCGAGCCACATAAAATGTATGCGGTCACATGGAATGCAAGCCATTGTGTCATAGATGTAGTCTAAGCGATCACAAAGTATACGCATCACCACAAAAAGAGTAGATGCGAACCTTTTAAAGTGATAGATCCACCACAAAGGAAGAGTAAGATCCCTATTAGAATAAGAGTGAAATTCATTACAGAGAATAGAGCGAAATGAATCAACAACAAGATTCATTACAGAGAATAGAGCGAAATCCATCAAGAGCAAGATCCATCGCAGAATAGGAGTGAGTCTGCCACAAAATATAGATATTGTACAAATCTTATCCAATCACAAAGAAGTATCAACATAAGTGTGCCCAGAAATTCATCCAAGAGACCTCACAAATGTAAAAATTCCTAAATAGAAACCCAACTGTAGTAACTGATATTATTTCTTCTAATTATTAATTTAGAAACAAGTTATTTACGGTGTTACATAGTAAATATCAAAATAAATTATACGACAGCGTTCACAATTAAAATACTGCGGAAAGTAAATGCAAGGAAAAATACTAGCACAAATACAATCACAATGACAATTATTTTTGGAAAATTGTCCTCGGAAAAACCCAATTTGGGAAAACCGGTGCAGTAGATGAGGGTTTCTTTATTATTCTTCAACAAAATCTCATGTACAAGATACAATTAGAAAAATAGAAGAGGAATTTATGTGAGAAATTTTACAGACAATTTGCTCATGCTTCACAGTGAAATTCTGACTCTGGAGAGGACTTACTACCCTCACTGCGACTCCCTGTGTCACCCTCTACGCAGTGACCGTGTTGTCCCAGCGTCACTGCCTTTGCGTTGTCCCTCCTTTGCGCTGCTTCTCCCACCCTGTTCCTACACTCTCGATTATTTTCGATGCCCTTTCTTTCCAACCTGCAACTCTCCCTCTGATTCGATTTTCTCTTACCGAACTTCAGCTAGTGAGAAAATCGATCTGCTTGGGCAACTGAGTATTTGCCTGGTATGTTTCCAAATGCCCATCGAAGTCCTTAAAATCTTCTCGTTGAGAAATCAATAGCTAAGATTAACTTGACTTGATCTCTGTTTTTTTCTAGAAGATTCACACCTAGTTCTATTAATACACTTTAATTATTTTAATTCCCCAAGTTTAGAATTAGGCTCCCATTAAAAATAATTAATTATTTTAGTAAAACATCATCTAGGTGGAATTTCCCAAAACGATTTCTGGGTATTTTGGAATACATGTGTTCTAGCCTCCCTGCAAATTTTGAGGCTTAGAGCACATCCAATGCTACCATAAATCAACAAAAAGGAGGTTGAATACCACCATAGGAGACCGAAAATTATCTCGTAAGAGGGTTGAATCCTTTGCCAAATGGAGGAGCTAAGAGGCCAATATATAGTTGAATGATCATACGAAGAGTCACCTCTTGTGGATGAGTCGACTTATTCTATTTGAGGGCAGACATATAATTTTGGAGAAAAATAATTGAATTCAAATTACTCATAATAATATTTTCTTTGACCGCATTAAATAATAATCCTTTTGTCCAAATTGAATTCTTCTTTTGACCAAATTTGAATCTTGCTTGGGGTATATTGGTTTTCTTTTGGGGCAATAAGGTTTCCCAAGGGAAATTCATCCTGATGTTGCCCAATTTTCAACAAGTGTTTGTTTGGTGCTTGCAAAGTTCACTCCTATGTTAGTCTAGGATAAAGTGTGTCTAAAAATTTTTCGAGTTAGAACTTCGGAACAATGGAAATTATGTGCTATTACCCAACATATATGTTGCAGTTGCCAAGTGGATGATGTAGCGAAAGTGAGAGTAATGATTAAACGCAAAAACTTTAAAAAGATATTAGGATACAGCATGATTAATTAAATAAAAAGGTTCATGCATTGATTGTGGGAGACAAATCTTGTCCTCAATTTGAAAAAAATTCTGCAACACTAGGTGCCATGCTTCCTGGAGGAAGACGGGTATGTACCTAACACAGAATTTATGTTCTATGATGTGGATGATCAGGTAATGGAACTTATGGTCTACACTCACAAGGAGGAGTCGGTTGTTGCTTTTAGACTTATCAACACAAGCCCTAGGAGTACAATTGGGATCACAAAGAATATTCATGTGTGTGGTGACTATCACAATGTCGATAAATTCATTTCTAGATTAGTTAGATGAGAAATTATCGTGAGGGATGTAAAACGTTTTCATCATTTCAAGGATGGATTGCGTTCTTGTGAAGATAACTAGTGGTGCTAAACTTAATTAGTAATTACGATAAGGTACCACATATAAATTATGAAAACAAATGCATGTAATATGCCTTTGGTTGGAAACTTGAGTTTGTGGTATCTTTGTTCTCATTGTTGAGAAATTACTGCTTTGTTAAAATTTCTCTTTCATGATATTTACTTGTGATTTTGTTATGCTTCTTTCACTTAGATCTTATCTTCAGTAATACATTCTTCGTCAAGTCAATTATCAAATGCACAAGAGACACAAATATTTAGGCTTTCAAGCCAGGGCCAAAACCTCTCCCTCTTGGATAGGAAAACCCAATAATCATTCTTCTTATAGTTCATCAATTGACAAGTACCAAGACCATGACACAGACCCTAGACGTCAATGTATCTCCAAGACCCTTGTCATTGCTCTTCTAGGCTCTTCTAGCTGATCACTCCTTTCTGCACTGCACTGCACCAACATTAGGAAAGCTTGGTTCCTAGCCATAACTAGTGAGCTCTTTTCTTTCCCTCCTTGATTTAGCCTCGGTCTCCTAGATACCTTTCTTCGGTCTTCTTATTGTACCCTTGATCCCATGACAGAGATCTCTTTGATGCAATTATCCTTCAAGCTGAGTATATATATTGGAGCATATGAACTCAATTCAGAGGCTAGCATTGTTTGTCCTCTAAATTGATCACAGTCTTTCATTCTTGCATACTATGGAAGACTTACCCTCCTTCTCGCATCACATTGTAGCCTTTTTCCTTTATTGTGTATCATCTCCTTACGCATTGCAATTCTGATCATTGTTGCAAACCTTGACCGAGAAGTTTGGTCCCAAGACAGGGCCTCTCTTCCTTCTCGCGACAGCTTTCTTTCTTCGTTGTAATATCTTCCTCCTTTGCACCAAGAACACAAACCTTATCCTCGCAATTCATCACGGAACTTGTTCAAACTGTACTCTCCAAATGAGGCCGCAGTCCTTCTATATAGAGACTGTCTCACTGCCTCTAGGCCAACATGATCTAGTGTGTAGGCCAACATGTGCTAGTATGTAGGCCGACATAAACAAGGGTGGATCTCCATCATATTTGAGCCGACTTCTTTGAAGCATCTTGACAAGGTCGTGGAGCATACATTTTACATCAATATTTGTCCTTTACACAAGTGTAACAATACTTCATATACATAACTCTAAATTACATTTATGACAAGATAACAAACTCCTAAAGACATCAAGAAGAAGTCTTTGACCTATAACAAAAACTCCTTGCTCATGAAACCCATGAGGCAAAAAATACATTTTGTTATCTTTGTCTTCTTTATTACATAAATTCATAATTACAAGTCATTATGAAGACTGAACCTAGTTACACTTTTCAACACTTTCTCTTAATTAGGGAGGTATTCATAATGGTACATGGTCACTCTCAATCTGAAGAATCTCATAAGAAGAATTTGATTGGTAATCCCATCTGTATAGCATCATATTAACCAGCGTTGTAGTGCAAGGCCTTGACTAACAGCTCCTCTCTCCACGAGATCTTTGAGCTACAAAGTTAGCAAGACCAATGATGAGTAGACACCCTCATCATTGTCTCTCTTGGATCATATCCCACCCGGGTTCATTCAGGATATGTCCACCAGGACTATTCTTACTATTGGATTCCCAGTCCTCAAAAGAATATTTGTCCTTCCACAACTACTCTTTCCTTGGATGCCCTAATACATCCCCAAAAGAGTATCGGATGCCAGATGATTACCCAATCCTTCATTTTGTCTTCCTAGGTGAAGACCAGAATGAAATGTCTATCTCTCCTTCTCATCTAGGGAGGATATATTCCACAAATGGAATGTACTCATTCCTATTCAAGGAATGTACCGAAGCTTCCTTTAAGCTTAGGAATTGCCAAGTTTCTTCCAAGTAAGAAACTTATTACCAGGCTCCCTCTTAATCAGGGACCTGCAGTAGCAATGACGAAAAAAACCCAACTGCTCATGAAGAAATCCTTCCTTTGATGTCATAAATTTCTTCATTGTTGCGGAGCCTTCATCTTTGGGATCTCTTCATAAGGGCACAAATCATCAATCACTTTCATCCATGAGTCAAGTCTTCATTTTGTTAGAAAGTGATCCTTCAATCTTCTCATCTAGTCTAGCTTCATGTCATGTTGCTCTCCTTCGGGCCATATTTCTTTCAAGGATCTTTCATCCTGACATATGGTTATCAACTGTGGAAGACATATACTTCACTTTGGCAGCCCTGCATAAGCTCATCAGATATTATTCAATTATAAATATGAATACTTAAATCAAAAGTTACCTCAGTGATGATCTTTCACCATGACATCCTTCTTGTAAGCATCGGCATTCTTTGTATAGATTGACATTTCTCCTAAAGATATGTATCGTCAAGGGTCTCCATCTTTACCGAACTTCTTATCAGAGTTTACATATCTTCCTACGGGATTTTCTAGTCAAGTCTACTTGGTTTTCTTGGATGTCACTGCCACTTTCCCTGGTTGTATCTCTCACAATCCCTTACTCTTCCTTTCTCCACACAATTTTATTGCATTCCTAGGAACTTCGAATGTGCAACTCCTTGATAATGTACAATCACTTCATATTCCATATGAGGACATATTATGTTGATTTCATCTGGTGTGGATCATGTATATTGACAACCTATGCATCAGAAGAGTTTCTACTTTCTACTTTCCCTTGATCATACTTCTTCTACCTGCAAACATATGATCTATATATATAGCATCCAGTGTCAACATAAATATACATGTACCTCATTTTCTTTCCTTTTGAGTCATCCTACAGTAGATTTCCTTAGAATGGAAGAGTTTCATTCTCTTGACCTGCTTCATCAATATGTCATCATATTCTAATCCTAGAATTCTGCAAGTTAGAATTCTCAAAGACGCCTTTTGCTTTCTTTCTAACCAATGAATCCAAAGAGGACTCCATTAGAAAATGTTAGCACTTGTTTACATATTGATTATTGAATGATGACCCCTAATCTAGATGACTACCATCCATAAGTGTTGTTTTCAGTGAGGTACCCAGCACCTACTTATCTCAGAGCATAGTTATCACACATGTGTTACAGACATCCTCCTACGGCGAGTGCTCCTCCTTCAATGCTTTCGTCATGATGCTAATTCTAAAGAGATGTATCTATCTAATATACAATGCTTCCTAGCATACCATTTTACAACCAACAGATACCTCTTAAAGAGGAAGATGATTTCAATCATAATAGAGATCTTTCACTTCTTCTTTCTTATGTTTCTTTGAATCTAGTTCTTCCACTTCTCTGGCAACATGAGCTTCCTCCTTTTTCCTCTTGTCCTTATTAGATTTGGGACAATCCTTCTTATAATGCTCAAGTTCATTACATCCATAGCATCGTATCTTATCCATGTTTCACATACCAAATCTTCCCTTTCTTCTTGAAATGGCAGCATAGGCAGCATATGCTTGATTCTCTTCATTTGATCCTATATCAATTTTAGCTTTTAATCTAGTCTCTTCTATCTTACATAGAGACCATAGATCTTGGAATGGTGTTGCTTCTTTCTTCCAATAGATGATAGAAGAGAAGTTTTCCCATCCCTCCGGTAGAGCATTCAGCACCACTATAGTCATTTCTCTGTCAGACATTACTTCTCCCAATTCTTGCAATTGATCCCGTATTTCGGAAATCTTCATAAAATATGAAGTTATTCCTTCCTCTCTTGACATCTTCAATTTGTATAGTTCTTGTCTCAGACACATTATTTCCCCTACAGTACTTCCTGAGAATAGCTCCACCAATTTTTCATATATTTCTATTGAGGATTCTAGATTTGATACATAGGGAATGAGAGAGTCCTTTATGGATTCTATAAGAACCCTTCAGGCTCATATGCCTCCCTTCATGTATTTGGCATGAGCTTGAGCATCTTCTTTTGAAGGTTCAGCGAATGATCCTTTGACATAGTCCATTACTTCATTTTCAATCAAATTTAAATATATTCTTATCTTCCATGCAAGAAAGTTTGTAGTCCCAGACAATTTGTTACTTTCCTTGCAGAAGGTCAATTTGAAAGATTCAGATTAAGATACTTACTTGAGTAGAAACTTTCTCCTTCTATCAACTTACTTGATGATGATGTAAATAGCAGCAGGAACTCCCTCTTAGATTGGCTTCTTCAAGAGATGTGAAGAAAGCTAGATCACCTTGAATCCTTGATAATGATGATGATGATCAAGGATGATGACGTCAGCAAGGTGGCTTGATGATTTCTACAATAATGTTGATTTGACTTTAACACAAAATAGTTGTTGATGGTGATGGCTTCAACACGGTGTCCTTGATGATGTTGACTAGATCTTGAAGTATAGGTCTTTTGAGAAAGGACCTTGACTTCTAGTGATGGCTTGAGGGTTTCTTCAATTTTTGCAAACTGCTCCTTCTTGAATGAGTGAAGATCTTCTTAGATCCGAAGATTGACTCTTAAATGTAGATCTCTGATTTTTGCTTTGATGCATTTTAGAAAAATTGATCCTTGATGACTTCTTTGAAGCTTTGATCCTTGTGTCTTCTTGCTAAACTGCCCTTTCTTGTCTTTAGCACCTTAGCCATGATACCATGTTGAGCAATTAGGGATTTTGTTAACATTTCTCTTTCATGATAATTACTTGTGATTTAGTTAAGCTTCCTTCACTTGGATCTTATCCTCTTTAGATTATTACGTTCTTCATCAAGTCAATTATCAAATGTACAAGAGACTCAAATATTTAGGCTTTCAAGCAAGGGCCAAAACCTCTCCCTCTCGGAGAGGAAAACCGATAATCATTCTTCTTATGGATCATCAATTGACGAGTACCAAGACCAGGACACAGACCCTAGACATCAATGTATCTCCAAGACCCTTGTCACTTCTCTTCTAGGGTCTTCTAGTTGATCAATTCTTTCTGCATTGCACTACACTGGACCAACACTAGCAAAGCTCGGTTCCTAGCCATAACCAGTGAGCTCCTTTTTTTGCCCTCCTTGATTTAGCCTCGGTCTCCTAGATACCTTTCTTTGGTATTCTTGTCGTACCCTTGATCCCATGAATAAGATCTCTTTGTTGCAATTATCCTTCTTCAAGCTGAGTATATATATTGGAGCATATGAACTCAATTCAAAGGCTAGCATTGCCTCTCCTCTAAATTGATCACATTTGTTACACGTCATTTTGTCACCATGACATTTGACTGTCATTATGGATCTATCACCATCCATATCATGTTCCCTTAGAAGTTAAAAATATTCATGTTCCTGAACCAAGTCTTGGAAACTAGAGAAAAGCTCTTTAAAACCTTTAAAAGATTACCCGTGCGCTTTTTGTGACCATTGTCTGCGCATGCACCAATACTTCTTCTATTAGCCGCGGTCATCGCCACTCTGTTTGCCAAAAAAAAAAACTGTGCACCCCCATAAAAAGGAAGTAAACACAAAAGATTAACTTCTAGAAGCCTAGTTGGTTGAATATTCTCCCAACTGGAAGCCTCTAGAGTCGCACCAGTGCGAACTATATCCCTCTACTCATGGAGCTTATCCCTTGGCTAAAGGAACCCTAATCCCTTCATTAGAGGATCTCATCGTCTCTTGATGGATCTAAAACCTCCTCAATCTCTCTAATAAATTGAGCAAAAGTTTCAGGTTTGAGGGTAGTTCATAGTAGATTCTAAATTGGAGAGAGTTCATAGATTCTGAATTGGTAGTTGTTGGTTGTACATTGAAGATCACACCTTTGTACACAAGACTTCATGTTGGTCATTCTAGAGAGGAAGGCTTGACAAACCGAGGATACGATTGCGCAGACACACAGGAGAAGTCTATACAACATCAAGGCTCTGGTTGTAAGATTGTTCTTTTTTATTCTGAATAATACATATGGATCTCTTTTTCTCATTGTCTTGTTTCTGAGTTCATTGAAATGATGTCAATACTTAGACTCTTTAATCACTAAGTTGAAATGATATTTATGATTATTATATACTACAGGAGATTTGATCATTTGCATTGTTTGTGATTGTAGGTTCTTCTCAACATTAAAGGATTGCTTTGGAGCGAAAGGCAAAAGGCTACATCAAACGTCTCGATTGAAAGGTAGCAGCATAACCTCATCATTTCTAAGTTATAATAATCTAAAATGCTAATAGTTTAGAGCAAGAGCCATTCAAATGGTTGTTTGTTTCTAGTTACCTGCTAGGGTACTAGGGAGATCGCTCTTGTCTGCAAGAGGGATTAATCCACAAAACAAATTGGCAACTCCACAGGGGAAGACAAGCTAAATGTTCCGGTGATTTTGTTTGGTTTGACAGTCTAGCGTTCCTAGTTTGACTTTTCTGAGTGTGGTTGGGTATATAACCTTTTAGATTCGCTGAACTAGAAAGGCTTAATTTGTTTTTCCCAACTTTTCTCTTCCCTACGCAATTTTCTGTGGAAAACAGAGCGGCAACCTACATGCGTTTCCAGTATAGTTCAGTGCGCATGCGTACTTGTTTGTACTGAAAACTTGTGCACCCTTGGGAAATTTTGAAAAACTTAAGATTTTCTCTTCCAGAGTCTAATAACCAATTTCTTAAGGTTTAACCTGATCTATACCAACTCTCAGAGTTTGTCTATGAACTCTTCCTTAACACCTTAGAGTCTGTTTTGATAAATCATCATTTTTACATAATTCAGTAAGGGTTTTCCGTGGCTTGATATATCGCTCTTTTTGGAAAATAGATTCATTGCCAAAGATCATTGGTTTTCTATTATTTCCTTCTTGAGCCACCGGGATTCTTGCAACCTTACTTATTTGAGTATTTGTTTCTTACTTGAATGCCAAAAGGAAAAGCTTCTAGATTACCGAAGTTTGATTTGTCTCAAACTAGTCTTTTATGATTTCATTTCTGCTAATGCAAATGGAAAACATTTTAGTTTGCTTTCAACTAAGCAAAATCATTAAAAGACACTCATAGGTCTCTTAGTTAAGATTGTTAGTTAAGAGCTTTGATTTTCTTTGAATTTTTTACACTTTTTAGGATTTTTATGAGTTGCTTTCTTTTGAGATTTGTTTGTTCATCAAATTGTAGTTTTGGCTTTGTAATCAACGAAATTTTGCATTACAAAAGGGATATTGGTCATGCTTGGAAATAAAATTGTTTTCTTGACGAGTCCAAAAATCCTTCAACATTCTCTTAAGTAGAAATTCATCAAAATAAAGAGTTGCATTTTCATATTGATGCATTTAGAGTAATTTGAGTCAGGTCACAATATCATCAAGTTTCATCTCCATACCCCTTTGCGTAAATAACATCCAAATCAATACATTTTCTAGGGCTCATTCCACTAATTTAGCTTAGGGCTAGTGCTTTGGAATAGGTTGTAATTAATGTTCCAAAGCAGATAAAACAAACAAGTAGCATCTTGCGGTAGGGAAATCCAATTGTTGCATTTGTTCTCTGGGAAGCTCTTCTTAAAAGAGTCAAACACGAGGTCATGTCGGACCTAGTGAGGTAATCGTACCTACTTCATTGGCGAAGATAAAAGATGTGCACGTAATACAAACGGTAAACCTCGGATTAACCATTGTCGAGGAGCCTGGGATCACTTGTTAGCAAACCTCAGATTTACCATGTCGAGGAGCTTTCAAGGGGATTGAGCTTTGATACTCTGCCCCTTGCGTGTATATCAGACTACAGACTGTTCCCCCAGGTTCAATTGTTTCAGTTGGTGACCTTAGTGACCATAATCTTTAGGATTTTTCCCAAGGTGACAGTGGAGGGAAGGTCCCATTGTACCTGGAGCAGACGTTGACTAGACTCACTTGGACTTTCCGGAGGGTACTCTTCACTTCAAGATGACAGAGAGAACTTACTTGCACCAGACTGTTTCACTAAGTAGGTTGTCAGGGTAACTGTTCCAACCGCCAGTTATCCTCATTAATTTCTGTGACGTTGAATTTCATCAACAACTAGTGTTGTTATAGTGGAAACATACTTTTTGTGTGTGGTTGTCTCTTAGATTTTGTAGGCGCGTGTTCATTTGTTTGATTTTTGGAGGTCTTAGGTGTATTCTTTTGAAATTTTTTGATTCCGTGTGTTAAAAAGATTAACCGTCGCTAAATTACCGAAACATTCACGTAGAATGCTGGGAAACTCCCTGAATATACACCCAATCAATTGGAAAAAATCAAAACTGAAAGAGCTCAACAATCAGGAACTGGGTCTACTGAACAAGGAGAAACATCCATTGTAATACATCCTGATTTTGAAGTTAATCAACCTCAAATAACTGAAAAAGATCAAGAACAACCAAAAATTTCCGAAGTAATTACAGTTGAATCTGTTTCTGGTGAGTTGTCACATGCGCAACTCACTAAACCTAAAATATCTGAGCCTGAATCTGGTTCCACTTCGTCTGAGTCACCTTCGGATCTCATAGCCCCGACTCCTAGGCGTCCTCGTTCACCTCGAGTGCAACTTCTCATCACTTAGAATCTTCCTCCTGGCCTAATTAGCATTGAAGAGATATATGACATGGGAGAAGAGATTACACTTCCCTCTCGTCAAGAATCTTTAGATTTAAGGTTTAGTGAACCAATTTACCCTTTCATTCCTTTTAGACCGGATCCTTGGTACCATCAATTTACCGATTTTCTACACAACTCTGGTTACACTCAGTCACCACGCCGAATACCATTCTACTCTTTACCCAGAAGTAGTAACATGGCTTCTCAAATCATGTCTACAGAATCATCTATGTTTTCTTCATCACCAGAAACATTTTTGTATGGTGGTCCTTCTATTCCTATTGGGTACCAGTTGCTTTCTAGCACTTTCTCAAGAGCATCTCCATTCTCCGAAACTTCTACCATGTCAACTGGTTTGTATGAGTCTACCACCGAACCTTTGACAATGGAACATGTCTATATGTTTTCCGGAATATCCCTCAAGCTAGCTCACAAGGTGGCTATATAGCGCCTGGGGGACAGCAACCTCTCCAAGGGAAGCAACCTTTTCAAGGACAACAGCCTCTCCAGGGGCAGCAATCTTTTCAAGGGCGGCAGCTTTTTCAAGAGCAGCCATCCTTTCAAGGAGGACAACCTTTTACTGGAACATATCCTCCGGTTGTAGGCAAAAATATTCCTGGTAATTATCAAACTTATGTTCCAATGCCTCAAATTGGTTATGGTCAACTTTATGCATCACAACTTTCAATCGAAAATCCTTACCCAGGGATAAATACTATCTGGAACCCTCTGTTTACGCAACAGTCTTTGCAACCTACATTGCAAGTACCTTATAATCAACCTGCTCAACCAGCTGAACAATTTGGTTTTGATCAAGTCCAACAACTTGTTCAAGGTGCACTTCAAATTACCCCATAAGTATCTGTGCCAAGTAGTCAGCAAGCTGGTCCGCGTACTCCTATTACTCCTATCCAATCTATTGTGCAAACTTATGTTCAACAACCAAGTACACCTATCCCGGGAGTTACTACCCAAGTCCCTATTATTACAACCCTTCAAATATCCACACCAACTATTACACAAGCGATTCCTAGGGTTACTACTCATCAAACTGGACCTACAATTCAATCTACTCCTCAAACCTCTGTAGGACAACCGAGTGCAACTACGGTTCAAACAAGTCTACCTTTTACAGGTCAAACCTTTCAAAGACAACCCTTTGTTGGTCAATCTATTCAGGGGCAACCTTTTACAGGATCAACTATTCAGGGACAACCTTCAGCAGGCCAACCTTTTCAAGGTCGGTTGTTCAAAGTCAACCATTTCAAAGGCAATTACAATATGGACAAATGGGACAAAATCCAGTTTACCAGAGCCAACAATACCCTGGTTATACATATCAGATACCAGCTCAACCTCAACTTGGTATGGCTAACCTTGGATACCCTGGAGGTACACCAATTCCAACTGCTCAAGCTATCCCAGATTTTCCTGGATATCCCCTTCTGGGTAGTGGCATTGTCCCTCAAGGTTATCAATTTTCTCAGTAAGACCCTAACCATGGAAAAATTTAGGGGCTAATATTCACAGGTGGGCTAATTTTCCATGGTTTTTCTAAAAAAAGATTTGTCAATTTCCATTTTTCTATAAAAATGATTCGCCCAAATTTTACAATATAAAATTATTTTACATTAAAAATCGCCAACATTATATAGAAAATATATATAATATCATTATAAATTTGAATAATTTTACATATACATCAATAAATATTTTATAGTTTTCATATTAGTGACTACCAAGATTCGCCAATTTTTTAAACTTCAAGATAATTTTCCATCCTTAAAATTATCCCTGACCCTAACCGACGATTACCATTCATTGCAACTTTAAATTTACCAGACTTGTCTTGGCTAACGAATGATCCGATTTACTATCTTCCATTTTGGCCAGCAATGCCTACTATGTTGCCTAGTGACATTCCAAAGTTTGAAGGAAAATCAAGAGAAGACCCCTCGAATCATGTGATGATTGATCATCTGTGGTGTGCATCCAATTCTTTAATCAATGATTCAATTCATTTGAGATTTTTTCAGAGAACTTTGATCAACTTAGCCACAAAGTGGTACATTAGTTACCACGAGGCTCTTTCAACAATTTCAACGCTTTAGCAACAGCCTTCCTGACTCATTTTCAGTTGCCAATCCGTTATTATAATGACACAGAACTTTTGACTTTGTTAAAATAAAGTATGCGTAAGCACATTTCAGATCACATAAACGAATGGCGACATTGACGCCGCTTAGTCAAAATTTTCATTCCGGATCAAAATCTAGCTGAACGGTTCATCAAATCATTACTTCCTACAGATTATTGAAGATGTAGCTAAAGGAGGCTTTGTAACAAAACAGCAGGTCATAGCTCACGCCCAAGACCTGGACCTTGTTTACACACAATCCGGTACTTTGTATGAAAAAATCCCTGATTTACCACGCCCAGGTCAACTAACCGCAACTCCTTCCGATTCTCATGCCATAGACGATGTAATTGGTACAGTTAATATGTCAAAGAGTAAGAAGAAATCATCTAAATCTACTTTTCCAATCATAACTCTACAAGATTCACCTAAAGGAGATCCTTCCCTAGAAAATTTTGCTGTGACTCATGATGTAGACTCATCTACAACCAAAGCTAAATCATCTGGCAATAAGAAGAAAGGAAAGGGTAAAAATAAACAAAACACTTCTCCCAAAGAGAAAGTAGAAAAAACAGAACCTTTAGACGAAAAACGGAAACCTCGTTATCTTAGTCTTATCTATGACGAGGATCACTACACCAAAGAGTGCTCGCATCAGGTCGAGGTATCCAAATTTGTCAAGGGTTCACCCACACCTGTTGTCCTTAAAGATCCCTTTCCATCACAAGACAGCAAAATGATCGGATCTTCTTCCGATTTATTGGCGAAAATCTTGATGATGTCTCGGGTCATGGTTGCCACGCAATCTCAAGACTATGGATCTAAAAGTCTTGTAACTGGAAAGGAAACTGAATCATCCAGTCAACCTCCATTATCAACTCCTCATGTTTCCGAACCATTACCATCGAGAAACCTAACCCTGATTTAGTGATTAAACTGCCTGCCAAAGGTGTACTTCGAAAATCGACTTTCAACCCACATGCGAGAACCGCTCAGAATAACAATATTGTTGAAGATTTGGCCATATCCCCTTTAGCAATGTCGGCCCTCGAAGTTTTGCAATCTTGTCTAGCTCAAAGGAATTACTATTATCAGCTATAGGAGTGATTGATCCTCAAGACTCAAATCTCATTGTATTTGATCTCGAGAACTTTGTACCTAGACTCCCACATCAAATGGCTTTTCAAATTCCAGTTTTAGTCAAATCTACGCGATTTTGTCACACAATAATTGATGAGGGTGCATCTACGTGCATTATGTCTTTAGCTTCTTGGAAAACCCTTGGTTCTCCACCAATCAATCAGTCACCCACAATTCTTAAAGGCTTTGATGGAAGAGGTTTTCGCCAATTCGGAATACTTCGGGATCTACTTATAGAGATAGAAGGAAAAACTATAACGCTTGAGGTGGAAGTTGTTGATGCCCCTCTTGATTACAACCTTCTTCTAAGTCAAAGTTGTTCTTATGTTATGACCGTTGTGATTTCATCAGTCTTTTGAATGATCATGTTTCCTCATAAAGGAAAGATTGTTAAAATCGATCAGTCGTCTTACTTCGCTTCAAACCATACCTCTATAGATAGTATCCAACATGTCGGAAAAACGGTTATCCCTTATGAAGATGTTGGGGTAGGACTAGTTAAAGATTCTACTCTTATGGGAACTTTCGCTATACCTCCTCCTAATGTACCTTAAACTATTGCAATATCAATATGATTACATCAAGCACAATGCCATTTGATGACACATAAAATGTGCCTTTAGAATCTGAATTGGACTCCTATGGTGGCCAAATGCCTTTAAGTCCATATGAATCAGCATATGTAGCGGTACAATCATGCTCTGACATTTCATCAACTAATACTAATCAAAAGAATGTGGTCAGTGAAGAGTCTTCTTCTTTATCAAGCTCAGCCATGACATCATTTTTTGATCCTTTTCAACAAGTGTTTTCAACTAATGAAAATATCCGAGAAATCTTGTCATTGGATGAATTACCATGGTATGATCTTCATCATCGATCTCCTTTTTCACCTGGCCTTGATAGACTTGAAAATGAATTTTCATCCATCTTTTCGATTGATTATGTCGAGGAACCTCAAAATCCTAGGTCCATTCTTCATTCGGATTCTGAGACAAATTTAGGAAATATTTCTGCCACAATTCCTATTGACATATCGATCACACCTGGGTTAACTAAGAACATTCATATAGGCACTTCTTGCTCGATTGAAGAGATCAATTTATACAAAAGCCCTATTTCAAGAATTCCGAGACATTTTTTCCTGGTCTTATGAAGAAATGCGAGGTATTGATCCTAAGATTGTTATTCACGAAATTAAGACATACCCGAATGCTAAACCTATTAGACAGAAATTATGTCCAATACATCTGCGAAAAGTTGTTGGACTAAAAAATGGACTAAATTTCCATTTGGACTAAAAAATGTTGGCGCAACTTTTCAAAGAGCTATGTCTTATGCATTTCATGATATCAAACACATTGTACAGCCCTACTTGGATGACTTACCTGCTTATTCTTTACGCAGAGAAAATCATCCTACACATTTACGTGCCATCTTTATGCAATGTAGGCATTACAACATTCATTTGAATCCACACAAATGTGTTTTTTTTGTACAATTAGGACGCTTACTTGGGTTCATTGTTTCAAAAGAAGGCATTCGTGTAGATCCATTGAAGGTTGAGGCAATTTTTAATTTACCTCCTTCCACTCTTCGCCAACTCCAGAGTTTGCAGGGGAAAGCATACTTTCTGCATCGATTCATCCCAAACTATGCGGAGTTAACTAAAGGTTTCACTCCGTTATCAAAACAGGATGTCCCATTCATTTGGGACGAGCTTGCCGATAAATCTTTTAATGCACTCAAACACGCGTTGACCCATGCACCGTTGTTGCATCCACCTGATTATCACCGAGATTACTTTTTGTATTTAGCTACATCTGATTCCACGATTGGAGTAGTTTTAGTTCAAGAGGAAGACTCCAATAATGAACATGTGATTTATTACCTAAGTCAGAATCTCACCCCAACAGAGATCAAGTATCCACATGTGGAGAAATTGCCCTTGGCAGCCGTTCAAGTTGTCCAACGATTTTGTCATTATTGGGAATAGAGATATGGTGCTTATGTTGAATTTATAGGGAAATTGAGGAATTTCTCAATACCTCAGTCCCACCATCCCAATAAGCACCGCAGTGGCCACCTACAAGATATGCATCCTAGGTTGGGCTTTATATTTTTGGTATCATGGAGGGATTTTGCTATGGGGACCATCTTTTACTTACATGTTACAATACTTTAGTAGAGTGCACACCCTCATGGCACACGTTCATGTAGATTTAATCATTAACTGAATTTTGTAGCTATGGTTTGTCTTCATAATTTACATTTTAGCCCTTCAAATATATAATGCAATTGTAAGACATTTTCTTCATGTCATTTTCGTTATTGAGCCCTAGAAAGAATTATTATAAGACATGTTCTTCATGTCGGTATCAAAAGAGAAAATTTTGAATTTTGATTTTTTTTTTCTCCAAGCTTGTCAAGTCGGCCCTCCCTCAAGTCAAGTCGACCCCAATGAAGAGACACACCCATTCGGACAAGAAGAACATTATATATAGAGCATTCGACCTCCTCCACAAGGCACCATTCAAGCTCTCACACAATAAGACATAATCTAGGCATCCAAGCTAAGAAGAAGAAGGACAAAGAAGGACAATAAGTATGAATTAATCTCAAGAATATCTCTCTCTACTTCGCACAAGTGATTTTCTAGGCAGTTTAGAGCTTGCCGGTCAAACTTCTAGGCAGCACAACCGAAATTCTGGGCAGAACATTTTGGGCAACACGGCAAAGTTTTTGGGCATATTCTGAGGAAGAAAGCTCAACCTAGTTAGATCAAAGAGGGCCGATGCTGAAGAGCAGAAGATTGACTTAACAAGAGGTATGTTTGACCAGGTTTGACCATAGCATCGTTGATCAGTTTGACCTCATAGTCAACTAACAGTATTAGGTGTATCTTTTGTTAAATTGAAAAATATCTCTCGAGAAAAGGTTGATGGGTTTTTCGACCAAGTGGGTTTTCCCAAGGTAAACCTTGTGTTCTCTTTGGGCATTGTAATCTCTACTGTCATTGTGCATTTATGTTTGAATTTCTAAAGTGTAATTGCATAATGATAAATTGGAATTGTTAAAAGAAGATCTACATCATTTGAAGTAATTATCAATATTTCAGAAAATAGTACTTGTATCTATTTCACTTGAAAAATCAACAAAGTGCATCCCCTTATGGCACACGTTCATGTTGATTTAATCATTAAGTGATTGTTTGGGGGTAAACTATGGTTATATCAGTGCAATTGCCTTTGTGCACGCATCTTGAGGATAATTTAATCATTCTAGTGGCTACTTGACTCTATTGGTGAAGTGCCCTATTTCATTTGGCATCCTTTCACACTTGGAGTGGTATATTTGGAGGTTTAGGGTTTTTGATGGACTACTACTTTCTTTGGAAAAAATTTCAAGGCATTCATGCATTATTTATTTATTTAGGAAAGGATGACAAGTTTTTCTAGGGCACACCTCCTTTGGTTAGATATCACTATGACATGGCATATGGAGAAGTATCTTATTGATTATTGATAACTACCTTTGCACAAAGAAGGAGCATCACCAGTCTCCATACTTGGCCTATCATTCTTCAAAGTTCATTGCAGTAACTAATCCTTTGGCTTGATCCTAATGCGGGTCATTGGAGTCTCAAATCTCCTTGCTTCGATTGGTATTATGTTGGACCAATTTCCTTCCTTTAGATATTCTCAGTGTGCACCCAGCCACTGTTGAGACCTGCTTGTCATTGATGTCAACCCAAGTAGTAGCCAAAAGAAGCCCTGCCTTAAGTGACAATAATGACAATGAAGATAAGTATTCTTGGGCTTAAGATCATCTCCATTTGATTCTCCTTGTCGTGCCAATTCCAATTGTAGCGAACACATATCATAACTCCTCTCGGTTGAGGAGATATGTTTGATCAAAGTTTGTGCCTCGAAAATTTGGTCAAGGTCCCCAAACTGTGATGTTTTTTGCTAGGAACACTTGATGCACTTGATACACGAACACCTCCATTGAGGATAAAAATATATATTGAATATTATATAAAAGAATTGATGTGAGATATGATTGTTACAATGAGGGCTTGCTTATATACCTAGGCAAGTGCCCTTTCATTGAATGGTCATGTCCTTTAGAACATGCCTCTTCATTAACTAATTACTAGTTAATTATTCATTAATTATGATTATTATTGTTTACATTAATTTTATTATTTTTTATAAATTATATTCATAACATTATTCGCAGCTTGATGACTGGTCGCTTGATGCATTTAATATGGTATGCATATTAAAAATACTTCTTTAATTTGTATGGCCCTTGAGTTACCCTAATCGGCCCTCCTTCAAGGAATGCATATCCACATCAGGTCGGCTTCAATATGTGGTTAAGTTTTGGCTCCATTTTGAAAATTCAAATTTGAAATTTTCAAGTTGGCCTCAAGGTTTCATGGGCCAGTCGGCCTCTCTAGAAGCCCCTTCCTCTTGTAGAAATATAGTGGCTCGGATTCATCCTAGATCATCATTTTTATCAACGAGATATCTATTTTTTATAATCTGATCTGAGGCCAACAGCATTCACGTCTAATCTTATGTGTGAGGCTGAAATTTGTGAGCATAAATTTTATCTGTGTATCTGGTTTTCGTGGATTCTCTGAGGCAGAATTGTCTGAGGTCTTCTCAGCCCTCCAAGGCCACATATTTGCGGCCTTCCTAAGGCTTAAATTCGAGTTTTTGTGGCATCTTTTGTTGATTATCTGAGGAAATTTTTTCATTGGTTTTTGACATATGTCTTAAATTTTCGACCTTCTGTGGTAAGGAAAACAAGAGCCCTAACTGATAATTTTGTGGGCAATTTCGGAGGTAGTTTATGTGCAGACCTTGAGGATCGTTGTGGATAGTCTTAAGCAAGATGTAGGGTAATTCAGAGCCCTTTGTGGGTCAATTTTTCTGAGGCTTGGACACCCCTTTCCTAAGGCACTTGCCGAGGATTTAGGCAGCTATGTTTTGAGACAAATACGGCCCTCTGTGGCAATTAATATAAAGTTATTCAACCCTTATGAAATTTGTTCAGTAGTATTTTGAACCCATGCTGTAAACACCTCTGAGAAGAGCATTATCATGTTATTTCTTCCATTGGATTGGTCGTTGGAGTGAGGCCACTTGGAGGCAAATCCAAGGTCTATCTTTCTCTGTTCATGAGCCCTAATATATCATCTTCAGAGGCAAACAAGACAGACTATCTGAGGCTAGCTTTTGAATCCATTAAGGGCAATATTCTGAAGCATTTTGATGAGCTATTCTCTATGATTTAAATTTTAAAGGCACGTATAGAAGCACATCATTGAAGCTTTTCGGCCCTCTTTTAAAGGCATCACCTGAGGGATTGTTATTAAAGAATGTGGGAATATCCAGGCACTATATATGAGCTCTCTTTGTGATGCATCTTCAGTCCTTGTTTAAGGCAGCCTTAGGGTCTGTCTAGTTAAAGGTGTGTTGGCATAAGTTGGCTAAGAAGGTTATATCGACAACAGATTTATTAGAGAAATTTGAAGTAAATCAGTGGCGTCTTCTGGGCAGTACATTTGACTAATTCCAGTAGCAAAGTTCAGCAGACTTGAGGGCATCTTCAGGCACAACACTTGGCAGTCAGTGGCACCATCACATAAGCAGACTTGAGGTATGTTTTGTCAATGATTTGAAAGCTAAAAACCATTGAGTTATAGCAGAGGCAATTCTGAAGTTTCAAAAATTTGACTAGGAAATCGGAAGCATACATCAGCAGTTTTATCAGTGGTCTTCAGAAGTGATTCTCAGGGAAGAACACTTGTTAGATTCTGAAGCAATCCAAGGGCACATCTCTCATCTGCAAATGGATCAAGGTATGAGACAAGTCTTGTAGATTGTTCGATTTTGTGTTGAGGCAAGATATGTGTGAAAGATTAGTAGGCAGATCTTCAAGAAGCAGGTTGATGATGATTGATATTATATCATTGCATATTTAATATACATCATCAATTGTATATCTTTGTAAGTGCGTCATTGTCCCTGGTATGGGAGCCCACAAATTGGTTCTCTATTTTAATAAGCAAGGTTGGAGAGTGAAGTCGCCCTCAGGTTGTAAGCCTGAAAATACTTCAAGGTGGCAAGGTGGTGCCAGGTAAAGTTGGAGATTGCATGATGTTGGAGCATCCTTTCAATTGGAGCTGATAAATCTAGGGCATTGGAACGTCCTTCCAGTTGAAGCTAGTAAAACCAGGGTGTCGGGGTATTCTTTCAGGAGTTGGAGCTTCCTAATAAATTGAATGCTTTTCTAGAGTACTAGGAAGTTCGAGCTTCCCCTTCAGTTGGAGCTAAGAAATATTGTACCCATAAATTATTTTAGAAAAGCGTTCAATGGTTTTTCTCCCGAAAGGGTTTCCACCTAAGAATTTCTTGTGTACTGCTCTTGTGACATGTTGATGATTTGTGTTTTGATTTGATGTTAATGCCCTAAAAATTAATAATTTCCTAATTGTAAGTGAAATATTGATTCACCCACCTCTCAGTATTTCCAACAACCACCTCTTACCAACCAAAAAAGAGATGAACACAATAATCCAAGAGGGATATCTACATATAATATGTACGGATCACGTGGATAAATCTCCAAGTGGGTTTTGTCCAAAGACGGCCTTCTATGTTGAGGACTTCATGACGATAAGAGATGGACTCATTATCTGACCCCATCACATGATTCGTCATTGGATGCACACCCTTCGGATCCCCTTGGGGCAATTCAAAATTGGCTTTCATAGACTTTGGATTGAGGCAAACCACTAGATTGACTAATCAAACAAGATGTCAACTATGCCGTCTCCAAGAGATTGAGACTGATGAGCACTTCATCCTCTATCACCCCGTTTATTATGAGATCAATGAGAGATTTCATTGTTTGTTCAAAGGGATCTAGACCCTATCCAATTTCTTTCGATGCTCCAACCAGAGTTGTCTAGCCTTGGAGGCCCTCAGACTTCATGCCCACATTCTCCAGCGTTCTAGACCAAATCCCATTTAGCAAATTACTTCCTTCTTTACAGTGCTCCCATCAACTAAGAGCACCAGGAGATAAAATGGTAGCAGCATTACCTTTCACTCAATATCTATGTAGACTTGAGGGACCATTCCCCTTCCCCAGAGGCAAAACTAGATCTCTTACCAATAACCAAACAAAATCACCCAGATATCAATGGTAGAGGGTCCAGATCTTCCCTTAGCTCTTCCTCGAGGCACCATTCAATCTTAAGTTTTCTTCATTCCACCTTGAATGTTAGAAGAGAGAGATCTAGTGAACCACAGTCCACAACCTAGTCCCTTGATCCTTTCCTCTATACATCTCCCTCCTATTGTGGCCACCGCACAAGGAACTTAGGGTTTTCCATCTTCTAGCATACAGACCTCATGTTCTCTTTCTTCTTGTTCTTTATATAGGAGACATTTTGGTACTCCTGCTTTTTATCAACATCATTGTGCTTAACAATCCTATTGACCTAATTTAATGGTAATGTATTCGACATTAATATAACTATATTATATATGGTGTCGTTTTGTTGTGCACATGGTTTGGGGAATTGGTTGATGGATTTGAAAAAATACACATGGTTTTGGCACATATATTGATTCACTGTAACTACCCTTGGCACAATTTCCTAGGGGGCACCTGTTTTCGTTAATATTTTATTGTTGGTGGTTGTATGAGGAGGCTCTATGGCATAATCTTCAAGGGAACACCTCTCTCGGTTACTCCATTGTCGCATGATCAAATATGAATATTTTAGCTACACATCAATTTACTTCCCCTGGTAAGTGCCTCACCTCTTTGACTTGGCATTTATACACGGAATTTGCGCAAGTACTTAGTTGGTCTTACTTCCATTTTTGGAGCTTCTTCTTAGAGGGCGCACTTTGGAAGAGAATATTTTATTATTTCATGGACACTTACATGTTGGAGGTTGTAACTACATTACTTCATCATTTGTTGAACTTCTCTCATGAAAGTGGTTACTAAAGGAGGATTATTTTATTGTTTTCTCTCATGCATCTAGGAGGGAGCACTTAGTGAGCCTTTCTAGGTGGACCTTAGAGCACAACCTCCCATGTCAAGGATTATTTTTTGTACTTTGTTGTTCTAGCACCTTGGAGAGTGTGTTGTATGGCAAACCTCCTTTGGAGAGATTTAGATCCACACTATCTATACTTGATATGATCAATATGATCTAACTACTTCATCAAGTTAGTCAGCAAATATTATATTTTATTATAAGAAAGAAGAAACTCCCTCTATATAAAGGGCTATTTCTCCATTCATCAATATAAATTGTAATTGGCAATTGGAGGATTGTGGAGGCAAAGAAGCAATTGGAGATGATGGTGTTGGGCTCACTTGTTTATTGAACCTGGAGATTAATCAAGAAGAAAGTGATTGTTGTTGTATAGTATGGTTATTCTGTTGCTATCCATTTATTGTAAATTTGTTGTAGGAACTTATTGCTTTCATTGTAACATAAAGGCCTAGTAATAAGAACGCTACTCATATAGCCATAAGCAATGTCAAGAGGCTCTCCCTTATTCAATAATGAAAGCATAAATATATTGATGCATAAATAATTGAATTAAGTAATGAAATGCACTTATCCATACTCATCATTTATACTTGATGCATATATCATTCATCCATACACCACGAGATTCAGTGATGAAATACATTGATCCACATTCATCACTCTAGAATTTAATTAGTACTAAGAAAAGTAGATTATAGTAGACACTGAAGTCTGAAGACTAGAATGGTAAATTGATATAACTAAAGCTCAAGAATAGTAAAGAGTGATGATTCAAAGAATCAATCTAAGGTCATCGATACCTAGAGTCAAGACTAAAAAATTAAAACTGAAAATTACAAATGGACAATGAGCATTGAAGGAGCGTCATGAGGGAGGAGAGGCAACGATTAACTGGTAAGTTAGATAGCATTTCCTGGTAAGCCAAGTAGAGGTAAGCTTGGTAAGCCAAATAAGTGAGTTAGGAATTGCAAATTAGTTTAGGCCTTGAAATTTATTATATATGTTTCTTTTCAGTTTTGTTAAATTCAAGGGCTATTAGACAAAATTGAGGGTGGCATGTCCCCCCTCAAAAGGGGTGATTTTGGGCTTGGTGCTCTTGATTAAATGTTAGTTCCAGATGCTCATACTTGATAGAATCCAATGGAAACATTGTTATCCCCCCAATCCTAATACCATGAAAATTGTTAATTCTGTTGAATTCAAACATCCTAAGTCATTTCATGGTAATGTTAAAAATTTAAGTAAAAGGATGAAAATGAAAGATAAAGGAGAATGTCAGTTACATAGCATTAGCAGGACCCTAGGGTAGAATATTAAGCTTTCTCACTCACAAATTATTATTTTCAAGCAAAATTAAGGGTGGAGGCACAGAAGCACCCTTTTTGGGGTGTCGCATCCCCCACACTGGGGAAACGTCCCTCCCTGCGTCTCTTTGTGTCTCCCCAAAAGGGGGACATGGGGAAACATTTCCCAAACGTCCCCTCATCTTAGGTGCATGGGGTGCGAGGGATGCGTGCACCCAACCCTGGGGGGTGTGTCCTCGTGGAACCTGGAAAATAAGCCATCCAAAGTTTCTTTCCACATCATAATTTCCAACAAGCACTTTAAGTCTCAATGTATCAAATAAGTTAATTTTACTTGGGAACCAAAAAAAATTAATGAAGGTATCAAACTGGATCTTTCATCTTTGTAGGTGGGGGATACTGAATTAGTCTTTCTACCTCGTAGCGTACCTCAAAGTATTTGATAAAGTCAAATAACTCCCCTTATTTTGCAATATCTCATAACTGCATTAGCCCTTTAGATTGATAGCCATAGGTCCCTCATCATTTATTTCATGTGTTTCTTGTCCTTCCTTTCCTTTCTTTCCTATAACCCCTTTCATATTTCCAATTACACGCACTATACTACAGCATTTTGTTTTTGTTTTAAACTCTTATCAAGGCTTACCCTTCATTTTCACCTTGGGCCCCCACTCCATAGCCTTGATAATCCTACCTTCAAGGAAGACCCCCTTGAGATGCAGAAGAGCCAACCAAAAGAGAGATGAAGAGCCACTGAGGTGACAATGGGTATCCTTCCCATGTTGTACAAAGATGACACCTTGTGCTTGGGAATTTACACTTTGGGAGTACTAGATTTTGTTGTACCAATTCCCAAGGCTTAAGGATTAACTTCAAAAAAATAAGAATAATGCAAATGGGAAATAATTTGTAGGAATTTGAAAGCAACAAACCCAAAACAGACAACAATGGCAAGCCAGTAGATTGAATGATTTGATTAAAGCATACGAAGCCACAAAAATGGCATTGAAGGCATTGGAAGTCGAAGCTCTTGGGACACACTGCAAATCATGGTCACCCAAAAGTAAACAGCATAACTGCAAGGAGGAAGAGAAATCGAAATAGTGCAGATATAACCTGCAAAAGGTGACACCCTAACATGGGAAGAATGAAACCAATAAAGCAGTGAATGAAGGGGAACCGTTGTGGAAATTAGCACATTGAAGAATGCCGATAAAAAACAAGACACTACTCCAGGAAAAAAACAAACATAAGATGCAGTCTGGATATGAAATTGAAGAGCATATCATCATGAAGAGAAACACTGAGCAAACGCTGCAGAATGGGCACAGGATAAAAGTAAACACCGTAGAAGAAGGGCAAGAGAAACAATATATTTAATGAATAAAAGGTACAGACACATGTTGCTACCTTACGAAATCCATAATACACAGCAAACATCAGAAAAATTAAAATAAATAAAAATAAAAATTGCCACCAAAACAGACTAATTTGTGCTAGAAAAGATGCTTAGGTTTTATTGCCTTGAAGATAATCATACAACGTGTGAATTCCTCGAACAACTTTTACTTTGACAAGGTTAGCAACTATATTCAACTCATTCAAATGAAATTCTCACAAGACTTCAATGCTAATTGGACAGTAGAAATAAGACAAATGAGGCACATCGTCAACTTACCAACTATATTCAACCCATTCAAATGAAATTCTCATAAGACTTCAATGCTAATTGGACAGTAGAAATAAGACAAATGAGGCACATCGTCAACTTACCAAGGTACCCAGGAGGGTAACCAATTTCACGCATTCTATTAAGCCATGGAGGTGGATCCAACTCCTGTACAATGGAAGGTAGCAGCCAGAATTAATTTATTAAATTGAGAGAGAGAGAGAGAGAGAACACTGTAGAGTCCATTTAATGCATTACTATTTCTGAAAGTTTCTTTACCACAAAAGCCTCACAATTATTGGTAAAACAAAATGGAAATAGATATGTAATCAAACTCGAAGGAATAATAATAAACATGCAAACATCATAGATTAAGAACAACAGAGTTTAGAATTAAATCTAAATGAATCTTAATAAAGGGACAGCAAAAGCATTCTAAATTAAAAGAAAAATCTACAATTATATAATACATTGTAAAAGAGAGAATCAAGTCAAAAATTGAGTGTAAGAAATACAATCTGCACCAGAGGTAGCTTCATGGAATACCGGAAACTAAAAAGATGAATTCAATAAAGAAAGAAAACAAATGTGAAAATATGTCATGATCATCTACAATTTTGAGTAAGAACATCTGTATACTTGCTTTAAACACACGGGGTAGCCACATTTAGCTGAAAAACACAGACTTTTGATAAATCTGCCTAAAAACAGCACCAAAACAC
This sequence comes from Pinus albicaulis, assembly GCA_034641835.2. Lineage (NCBI taxonomy): Eukaryota > Viridiplantae > Streptophyta > Pinopsida > Pinales > Pinaceae > Pinus > Pinus albicaulis. The sequence continues at coordinate 1,229,226,725 of CM076577.1, read as the reverse complement.
AGAATTTGTTAAACATGTCCTTGGATCTACTGAAAAATCACCAATATAGCGGCTAAATCTCCCTGATCTACAAATCTGCACAGCAATACAGTTAGTGACAGTATGAATCTGTTTCTATATCGTCAAGGAAACTGAGAAATCTTAGTGATCAACTATCTATGCCAGACATACACTCCATATTTTGGTTGTAAAAATTTCCTACTGACATCTGTACAGCAAATCCATACACACAAGGTGGAATTTCTCTCTGGCAACTAGTCTATACAGTGAAGTTTCTCTTGGCAGCTTGAAATTTCTCTTAGCATCTTGATTTCCAGCATTGTATAATCAAATTCCATTTACATACAACCGAAATTCTTCTTGGGGACTCGTCCATATGGCTTCCATCATGTCCCTTCACAGTAATTTCCAATGTTGCTGAGATTGGCAATGGTCCAGAAAACAAAAAAATCGGGAAAATATTGGTAAAAACCAGCTAACATCAGCAAAAATTTAAAATATATATATATATATATACAAAAACCCAAAAAAAAATCAACCAAGAAGTGACTTTAAGGCAATTTTTTGGATTGACTCGCAATTTTTACGATTTTATCACAATTTTTCCCAATTTTTTCGCACTTAAAAATGGGTGATTTCTTCAGCCGATAAAATCGGCACCCAAAACAAATTGTGATGTTGTGGTGTTATCGCAATTTTTTCGTGAAGTTTGCAACACTAGACTAATTTCTACTTGATGACTCAAAGTGTTGGAATGTCCCTTTGGAAGGTAATAATGTCTAGGTTATGTTGGAAGAACCTCTAATTTTATAAAAAAGAGGTATATCCCACACTCATCATGGAGTAAAATACCTTTGTAATAACTTATTAGATAAAGAAGTGAGATGACATTATCTCACATGTATTATTGGGATGTCATTTGTCTGTAACTCTTGGTATATAATAGAGGTTAGGGAGTCCCATGGAACACAAGACATTGAAAATAAAAGTCTTATCTTTGTAAAGAGTGAAGTATTTGTAGAAGTGCTCTTGGTGTGATTGGAGATTTTTTAAGATAATAGAGATGATTTACCTTTTCATGTATGTTTTCCCAATAGGAATTTTTCCACGTAAATCTGATGTTCATTCGTTTGTCTCTTGTCTCCTTTCTTTGATTGATATTATGCATTGGATGTTAGATCAGTAAATTTCTATGGTGTTTTGTTTTTTTGTTTGATAAATCATATTCTCAATATTCTTACATGGTTTCAGAATGGGCTACTATTTTCTACCTCCTTTAGTAAACATTTTTTGTAACAACACTTTCTTCAATTTGAGCACTTATTATTATGTAGATCTGTCGTCAAATCTAGTAGACATTAGGTCTTCTCTTTAGATCTAGGAATTTTTCTTCAAGAATTTTTTTTTTTTTTTTTTAATTCTACCTTCACCATTGGCTCCAGAACAAGGAAATCAGCTAGGATTGACTACTAGTTTGTTAAATTTGGCTTTGGTCTGCCTATTTTTTAATTAATTTGCCTAACCTATTGGTAAGTTTAACTTTTTTAAACTAAAGTTTTTTGGCACTTATTAATTTTGGTATTTACCAAGCTTAATATTTTTACCAGGCCATTTATTTTTACCTGATGTTAATATCTTGGGCCCATCCTCTCCTCTATATGTACAACATATAGACTTGTTTGGAATCCATACAATCGAGTTTGCTAGGGTTTGTTCCACACATTTTTTGTGTCTCAAATTTAGACCTGTTTTTTTCTTGCCAAGAGCTACAAACCTCAAATCACGTGGGTCACTAGTGTTTTTCATTGCACAAGTGGTTTTGCTATTGCATATGAACAGTTTTGTTGCTGCGTACCAACGGTTGGCGGGCGCATTTTTCTTTGGATGCCTCCCTGTGTTTCTCCACGCCATTTCTCTACATGTTTTCTCAGCAATTTCACTAGCGTGAACATTGATGGAGCTGCCACCCATTTTCAATTTTTTGTGTGCCCATGCCATTCCTCACAAGTTTACTGCTCAGTTCAATTTCAGATCTGGAGTTTGTTGTGTTTACACCCGGTGTGTTTTTGAGTTGTATTTTTTTATTTTGTAAATAGCTAGTGGTTCCCTCTAGGAAGTTATTGAAGTAGTCAGATTTGTGGGTGTCTGTCTCCAATTTGTAGCATCGTTTTGGCCTAATTGCATTGTAATATCCACTGTTTCGACCCCTGCTTTTGTAACATCAAATGTAACTGTGACTATAGTGCAGGGGAACTATAGCTAGCTGAACCTTTGTTTTAACAGTTGTTAATTATTAATTAAATTTAATTAAACTCGGTGGAGGAAGGAACAACCTACTGATCAGGGTTGTGAGGGTAGTTGCTTGTTTTGCTTGCATACCCTGAAAAGCCGCAACCAGCCGAATTAAATGTTGGAACCACTTGCAATTGGGAAAAGCCATTTTACTGACAGGTTTTCATGTGATGCGATTGGGGCCGAACTATAGTTGGAAAATTTTGCCCATAGTTCATTTATGAAGAGCAGATATTGGAGTAGGTGGTGCCCATTCTCATCCTTCCCTCTCGCAAATCGAAGAGACAACCCTAAAGGCGAATGCAACAAAAGAGCTAAGGCGGTGCTCTCTCAGTTGCATGAAGAAATGCAGGGGGAATTCCACACATACATGCTATTTAAAGCTTCCAGTGGAACTGGATTTTTTCTCCCCTTCTGAATTCAGAGGCTCTGTGACCTTCAGCCAGGACCCTGTGTCTTTGGGTGTTAACTACCTTTACTGTGACTAACGCCACTGAAATCATTGTGTGAGCTTGTGTTGTTGGTAAGCAGTTCCGTAATTGAATTCAATCACTGGTGATGGCAGTTAAGCTGATGAAACACTTAGTGCTTGCTAAATCGCCGATGAACCACTTTCATAGTGGACTCAATCCCTGGGTTAAACCACTGGGTGCTTGCAATTAGACTAATGCACCATTTAGTCTAATTGGAATCAATCCCTAGGTTAAACCAAAAGGTGCTTGTAGTTAGGTTGATGAACCATTATTGCTTGCTATGTGCTTACTAACTGGCTAATGAACCACCTTCATAGTGGAATCAATCCCTGCGTTAAACCATTGGGTGCTTGCAGTTAGGTTGATGAACCTCTTAGTGCTTGCTAAGCACTTGCTAGCTGGTTGATGAACCACCTTCATAGAGAATTTAATCCTCGAAACTGAACAACAAACTTCACTATGTAATTTGGGTGAAGCCTCTATGTTTGAAATTCAGAGAGTAAGCGAGTCAGGGTGCTTACTGCCAGGGAGTAGTTGATGGACCACCTGGACAATGGACTCCAACTCCTCAATGTTTGACCAATCCATTGGTGTGAAATACCCCTGTGCAAGCATCCCCCTCGGACTCTCGATCCAACTTGGAGGTGTTCTGCTGCAAGAAATATTATTGTGTAGCTGGCCTATGGTTGGGTGAGAGTGGAAGTCCCTTCTCCAGTTGCCAGTTGATTTAACTTACACAAATAAGTATAATGATAACTTACTCAAATAATGATATTTTACTTATGAATGATGATATAGGCCTAATTTGATAATAAGTTGTTATATGCTTCTGTATAATCCATGAATGAGTGCTTGAAAGCTATAGAGCTTAGAAATTACAGACTATGCCATATGTTGAGTGTTACATAAATGTCTGATTAATGCTAAGAATGCTTAGTCTATGAATGATGATATGATCTTGAGAGTTTATGCATACTTATACCTATTGCTATATGTTCTAAGATTCACTGTTCAAAGTCGGGCATGTAGACTCCTTATATGAGCATGTAAACTTTCAAGTTCTCTTTATGAGGAATTGAGAATTTGTATCTCATTGGAGGAACTATTTGATCTACAATAGAAAATAAGGCTAGAACGCTTGGATTTGTGTAATCCGCCTTTGGAGTTGGGTCTTCCTTGTTCAGGTTCTGGTGCAATTAGATCATGCTAATACTCAATTGTATATCATGATAGCTTCAGGCATTAGCCTTCTCACGTTGCATAGAACCATCGCATGGCCCAAAGGCGCTTAGCAAATAGCATTGACGCTAAGACTCTCGGATCGGCCCTAAAGGTTTTCTCGGACTTCCAAAACCTTAGTATTCTCCCAAAGTCCCAAGGCCAAGAAATGGGACTGCACATGCTGGAAAGAAATTACCGCCTGTCGGGTACATTTAATGACAAGACTACTTGTTGTTGTCGTTGTCGGCACCATCAGAGTGTTGTGTTTTGCAATTTGGTGGTGGCAGCAATCGACGCAAAGATGTTTGTTTATCGAGTCCATTTAGTGACAGGACCACTTGTCGTTGTCAATGCCATCGAAATGTTATGTTTTGCAATTGGGCAATGGCGGCAATAAACGGGAAAATTTTCGTCCTTAGGCTCGTTAGTTAATGTATCAGCGTATCGGAGACTTCTCGATGCACATCAAATTCCGCGATAGCCCAAAACGCCGAGAACAAGGACGAAGACAGTAACTTCTTTGTCATTTGACAGTGCCATGGAGCATATTCACCGAATATGTTTGGCTTCACCGCGAAGGTGACCTACATTATCAAGCATGCAGATTTGAGCGATGCGATGCAAGTATGGGTCAGATCTACAATCCAGCAAAATCACAGGGCCCCCTCGTCTGCAGTACGTTATCGCTCAAGGGGAGCACGGAGGAAACTACCTAGGTTAATGCCATGGTACATGGACAACTTTTGATCTATCGCAAAGCCCCTTACCTTGTTTGCTAAATCAGGTATACACCCCCCGGGAAACCACCCTTAGTTGTTGATCTTTGAAGAACCTCCTTACGAAAACCACTCCGGTTTCAAAACCTAGAGTCGAACATAACTTTAAACCTTTGTATTGTTGGCGAATGTAACAAGTTTCGATCTTCATAATTTGTACCATTATGTATTTTTTGTAAAAAGCAAAAGAAAGAAAAATAAAAATTATTATTATTTTTATAGACAAGCATGTTCTTCATGCTTTTAGGTTTTTGAATCAAAGTCCTATTTGGACCTATTGTAAAAGAAAAAGAAAATAATTTTTAAATATGTAATTTTGGGTCAAAAACCCCTCTAGGTGCCAAGTCGATCTACATGTCAAGTCAGCCCTGCCCCAATGGACGTATCTATTCGTGCCCCCTCTGAACTATATAAATAGAGGGAAGATGGTGCTCATTTGGACACACACACATGATGATTTGTGGTTTGAAATATCACAGAGAAGACAGAGAAGAAGTGGAGGACCGAAGCCTAAAAGAAATAATATTTTCTTGAGCTAGGGTTTGTGGAAGATTTGCCTTGGTACATCTCTTCTTGTTGATCTCTTGCTAATGGATATGTTGGAAAGAAAGAAGGCTTGACTTGGCATCTTGAGGTGGAAGTATTTATGTGGTTATGGGTCTTGGATATTTTATTTGACTTGATTCTATAAGAATAGAATTTTTTGGGTTTTCCCCTTGGAAGGGTTTTGCCCTGGCTTGGAGCCTATATCATGTGTTCTTTTGTTTCTGTGATCTTCATGTTTGTGTTATGGTAACTATTTGATGAAAGAATCATGATAAAGATTAATTAAAGAAGCTCAAGTTTACTTGGGAGTGGGAGCAAAAACAGGGAGCGGGAGTGACATTTTCAGAAGCTCTGGTTCGGGAGCAAATTTTTATATTATATTTTGATACATATATGTCAACAAAAGCATGTAAGAATTAGATATAAAAAGTATAAAAACATAGATTGAACCATATAACAACAATCATCTAGAAGTTATAATCTTCATCAACCACGTCCACAAGTTAGTAACATACAAAATATTGAGTCTCGTGATTCATCAATATTAAAGTTTCAAGCTTTCAAAATTCAATATATAGCATTTATCATCATTGATCACCAAAGTTGTACTTGTAAGCTAAGTGTAACCATTACAACAAAGAATATCTAACATGGAATGAAATGTTATAAAATGAAATGAAATGAAATAACTTTCAACTTTCACGAAGCATGGTATTCATAATTCATTACCAATGAGTTATAATTGCTAACTTCAAACTTCAAACTTAAATTGTCATATATTGCATACAAAAATTAACATAATAAATATGAAAGAGTCAACAGTTATAAAAACTATTATAAACTAGAAAAGACAAGTAAATCTATTATCTAGATTCTATAGCTAATGCTTGGGCCTCTTGTTGCCACGAGAAATGTCTAACTTTTTAGTCTTGTTGGAAAATCATGATTTTTGTCATTAATATCACCCTCTAAGCATTAATATCCAGAGGTATCTCTGTCATTCTCCCTGGATCTGTATAGTGATCTTTGTCATTAATATCACCCTCTAAGCATTCACTCCGAGAGCGGGTTCAAGGGGGGAGCAGCTCACCCGCAACCTTGAAGAAGCTAACAGATTTCACAAGTAATTACTATGAAAGGAAAATCTAAATTAAATTAGAGGCCTCCTTATTTTTTCCAACATGGTATTAGAGCTTTGGTTTGAAGAAGCAGGCCTGAAGATCACATTCCTTATAGTATTCTTGAAAAGAATTTTGTGGAAACCCTAATCAAAAGATTTGCGATGATATTGAAGGTCGAAACTATAAAGGCTTTGTAGTTTGCACTTAATTACAAAATAACGCATTATTGAGAATCGTGTTTTGAAGAAGTTCGTTATTTTTGTGGATCGTTTCATTACAAAAACTCTCAACTGAGTAGCTCGTTTAAAACAGAGGATTGATTGCATGCTATAGCGACTTGTTATAATTACCATGGCTCACGCAGAACTTCCGAGGACCGTTTTCTTTTTACGTAACTCACTCTCTGTGATATAGATCGCTTGAACAAGAACGATCTTGTCTTGTAGCTTGTTCAAATGATTTCGGTGGCTCAAATCTATTAAGTAACTCGCTAAGTACATGTATGAGATTGGTATTGTTCAATTATGGCCCACACTACAATGATATTTGTATCCTATGGCATCGCATTCCATTGAATAATAACCAGATTACAGGGGTTCGATCAATGGTTTCGCTATCTTTAACAATGGTGTTGTAACTTCTCTGAGCAGCTCACACTTCTTGGGCTCACATAATTGAGTAATTAGCTTTTTTAAGTGTAGCACGAGACTCACATCTATGACAGGGTCACATATTCTTTATGATGGATTCTGATTCGCTTCACTTTGTGATGATTTACTACCATATCACATTGACTCTGAAATCACTTACGATGACATCGCTCCCTTAACTATAAGATGCTCACAGTGTGTAACTGTGATATTCCATGGATGGTCACATAATAAAAGTAACGTTAATGTTTTACGTTGATGATAACAATGACGGTGTCTCATGATAATAGTGACCATGAGAAATGTTGTTGAGATGTCAATGCAACTATGGGCGTGAAAGTTTGATGACAGTAATGATCTATGGCTCACATCAAGTAACTTTCCATTATCGAGTTGTGGACTCGCATGGCTCACACTTGAAATATGGATCTAGCACCTTAATCTTAAATCTCATTTTATTCATTTCTATAATTCTAACTACCCATGATTAACTCCCATATTAATCATATTAAATAATTAAATTCTAATTTTAATTTCAATTTTAAATTAATCATTTCTTTGACTCCTTCGAATTTTGACATATATATATATAAAATAAAAAACAAATAAAAAAATATATATGTCTTTAATCTTATTTTATTCATTTCTATAATTCTAACTACCCATGATTAAGTCTCATATTAATCATATGGGCTCACATAATTGAGTAATTAGCTTTTTTAAGTGTAGCACGAGACTCACATCTATGACAAGGTCACATATTCTTTATGATGGATTCTGATTCGCTTCACTTTGTGATGATTTACTACCATATCGCGTTGACTCTGAAATCACTTACGATGACATCCCTCGCTTGACTATAAGATGCTCACAGTGTGTAACTGTGATATGCAATGGATGGTCACATAATAAAAGTAACGTAAAGCCTCCCAGCATTGTGCTTTGATCTAGTGGAAAGATAGAGTTTGTTAGTCAAGGCATTGCTATGTTGCTAATGTTGGTTATGATATTGATGCTTAAAGATGGCTTATCAATCTGACTCTTCTTATGAGATTATTTCAATTTCAGAGAATCTATGTACCGAGTATACAATTATGAATAACTCCCAAGTTAAGAGGGAATGTTGGAGAATGTAACTAGTTCCAATCTCCATAATCTGTACCATTATGTATTTTATGTAAAAAGCAAAAGAAAAGAAAAATATATATATATATTATTATTATTTTTCTAGACAAGCATATTCTTCATGCTTTTAGGTTTTTGAGTCAACGTCCTATTTGGACCTATTGTAAAAGAAAAAGAGTTACTAGTGCCAATGTTCAGACTTCCTAGGAATATTTCTTCAAGCAAAGTTTGTATGACTTCATAAGTTGCTGGGAATGCGGGAAGTTGTCATAAGGGGGAGTGTTGATGTAATGACATATTCCTCCATAAGTGTTACATCTCACTAGTCATCATTAAGGGGGAGTATTGGAATGAGTCCCTCTGGAAGATAATAATGTCTAAATTATGTCGGAAGAAGCTCTAATTTTATCTAAAAAAGGTATATCCCACATTCTACTTAGAGTAAAATACCCTTGCAATAATTTTTTATATGAAGAGGTGAAATCACATTATCCCACATGTATTATTGGGATGTAATTCCTCCATATATCTTGGTATATAATAGACATTAGGGAGTTCCTTAAAGACACAACACAGTTAAGATAAAAGTATTATCTCTGTAAAGGGTCAAGTATTTAAAAAGGTGTTCTTTGTGAGATTGGAGATATTTGAAGATAATAAAGACGTTATTACCTTCCCGTGGATGTTTCCCCAAAAGGGGTTTTACCATGTAAATTTGCTATGTTCATTTTGTCTCATGTCCTTTCTTTTATGATTAAGTGTTTTTATTATGCATATCAAGTTCAATTAGTAAATTTATGCAGTGTTTTGTATTATTGTATGATTAATCATATTCTCAATACTCTAACAAAATTTTCAGTTGTATCATGGCTAGATTCTCCTCGAAGACGTTTGTACGCCATGTGCAGTTGAAATTCTCTTTCGTGGCATGTGGATCTCTTTGTAAATTCATACAATTGGTTCGCATTGTATTTGCCTTCAATTGTTTATTTTTTTGTCGGGGGTTTGTGGTGTGTGTAAACCATGATTTGCAAGGTTCTTCTAAAAAAATTAAATTATTTTCAATCGAAAAACAAATCAATTTCTGGTTTTGGCTTTGTCCAAAACTATTTTTCCTTTTTTATGTATTACAAAAGCAAGCCCTAGATCAGTCACTGTCGACAACAATCCCTAGGTCCTCACTCTCACAACTCCATACCTCTAACCTTGCTCTGATACGATATAATGATAACACAAAAATTGAACACATACAGAAAACCAAGATAACTCGAGAGATTTTGTATTGTATTAACCAAATGAGAAGTGAAGGCATCCTTATAAAGCTTTATATACTAGTTGAGTCAATCCATTTTAGGAATGCGGGACACACTAAAGTGTAATAAAATAAAAAAGAATAATATAACATAAAATTAAAATGACTTTATTATTGGATATGTCTAGTGTCTAATTGATTATTATTGCTTGAAATTTTACTTTAACAAATGTTTCAAAGAATAGACTATAAAATCCCCCTTTCTTGCACTTCATTTATCAAAACTTGACCACATTCTTGGATGCAACCTCTAGTGATGTTGATCATTGAACTCGGCTATACACTTGAATCTAGGATTGTTGAAACAAAAAGAAGATTATTTCTCAAACTACATACAAATAGAACATCTTGCTTATCTAGAAAATACCATGAAGGCATATGTCAAGAGATGGAGCCCATTCTAGTAATCATGCATATGATATTGCCACCCAACTCCACTTGTATGTCAGCCTCTTATTCTTGAAATTTTTTGAATATCTTCTTGTTGAAAGTAATATGTTTCAATGCTCCACTATCCATACCCACCAACACCAGAACTAATGTTGGTGGTGTTGACCACTAGAGTTTCATTTGAAGATTTATCAAAGAATTTATCGTAGTTTGAGGATACCTAGACCTAGGGGTTGAAGAATATCCTTTAACAAGGGTATCCTAGACCAAAGATTCCTAAAGCAGAAATGGCTTCTATGTGACCCTTGTGGAATGTGAGTTACAAAGTTGCGGGACCACAAAGAACCCAATTAGGCCAAAACTAGGTCAAGGATATGGACTTGATCAACATTAGAGTGGCTTGACCTGTTTAGAGAGGATAATAGGATCAAAGGACAAATTTTCTTTTGAAATACAATGCAATGACCCAAGTAAGGACAATAACCCAAATCAACCCTGGGAAAAAGATGGTCACACACATAGAGCTTGCTATATCTCAGGATTCCATCGTCGGATTTGCCTCAAACTTGGAGGACCTTTTGAGAAAACCCCAACGCAGTAGTGGACCAAAATTCAAGGGTTTTGGATAACTACAAAGTATTTTGCTTGATGCCCTAGGTGACCTATAGCGTTAGGCCTAGAAAGAGTAGAAGAAGGTGAGAAAAATATTTGTTTTAGTGACCACCTAGAGGCTAGACCAGTGCTTTGATATTTGGAGAAGTTTTCACCCAATCAAGGAGACCTTAGGCAACTTCGCATGACATTTAGGGCATGAACTCAGATACCAAAGGAAATTTATACTTCGATGTGCACGAATTGATGAATTATAAAGGTATTATCAACGAATTTTAACCTTTAGGAGCATTTGCTCATCATACATGACACATGTAACATATGCAATGTTTCGAAAGTTCAAAAATTCCACAATTTCGCATAGAATTAGGGCAATTTTAGATCTAGTGAGCGAAAATCCCGTACATTATTCATGTGACAAGAGAAATGTAAAGATAGACACGAAAAAGAGCACTTACATGTATAACGAGTATATCCAATCATCAATTCAAGGCAAGATTTGAAGCTCCAAGATCAAGAGATAGTATCCAAACATCAAAATACATCCATGAAACCAAACTTGTCCTCCAAAAGGGAATGTGAAATTCTCACAAGAGCTACTAAGTCAATCCTAGTGATGATGAGAGGAATGAATGAGACTCTCATCTATTTATATCCTTCCTAAAGAGTTCGAATTTCCTAATTAGGCCTAATTAAGCCCCAAATAATAAAATAATGTACAATAATGATATAACTTGGTGACAAGCCCACCAAGAGAGCTCAAAATAGAAAGATAAGGCTCTCAAGAGGGAAAAATAGTAAACATGATGAGTCGTTGGGCCATGGAGAAGGCCTAGTGGAGTCCAAAGTGTGCCAAGTTGAGATAATAGGCTCCAAACATAGTGCTCAAGGGGTTGGCCCCTTGATATCCACGCAAGTCATATGTGGTGTCCCCCAAGTGGGTGTGGGGGCACAATGACATCCTCATGGGTCTCCAAGTGGATGACATACACCCTCCCTTTGTCTCCCATGGCGAGACACATCCTCATCTGGGCCCTGGAACATCTGCCAAGTGTATGGCACAAGTGTGAAGTTGGTTGGGCATGGTGATCCAGGTTCATCGTCGTCATCCAAGAAGGTGGAACACGAGCAATCAAAGAATGGTGTTGGGGATCCATGAAGTGCTCTTTGTTATGGCGAAGGCTAATGGCTCTCAACGCTCTCCCTACAAGTGCCAATGTGACCCTCTGGAGGGCTTGGACCCCGTATAGGGAGACCAAACCCCAAATGGAGACCCACCTGCAATCCTGTATAAGATCGTATGTGTCCCATTACCTTCCAGTACAACAAATCATTATAGTAATCGAGTTAAAGATCTTACAAACGATGGAAAATAAGTGGACACTTCATAGTGGCATGCCCTTCCATAGTGGGCTTAGGCATGTATAGGTGCCTCCAAGCTCAATAAGGAGGTTAACCAAGAACCCTATTAGGTGGTTTCGGCCTCTAAAGGGGGTGGTACATCCATCAAATGGTAGGTGGCATGTGATATATTAATGGAATGGAGTGGGGCGTGAAAGGGAAGCTTTGGGCCATATGCATGGTACAAGGGTAGCTAAAATAAGGGAAGCCCACACTTGGGTATATGGAAGCAAGAGGGAGCAATCGTGGCACATGAGTTACCCTAGCCTTTGTTTTTCCACCCTTCTTCATATGCTTTTTGCTTTTTATTGATTTTTCTTTTATAACTGCTTGGGACTCCAGGGGATTGCAGCATGATGTGTAAGATATAGCAGTAGATACCCCCTTAAGGTGGGGTTGTTCATTGCGCACCAGGGGTTGGGGCAATCATGGGCTCCTTAGTGATGGAGGTGGCTCATCTAGGGCCCATAGGAACCAAGGTGATGGCCATAGATAAGGGGTAGAGCTCACATTTGGCTTTTGCTCACACGCTAAATTTGTATCTCCCGACCATCTTTTGCATTGTGTCGTACATTTCTTGCTGAGAGTGGCCAAATTATGCTTTTTATTTTCTTTTTAGCTGCATCAACCTCCAGGGAATCATTCCAAGCCTGACCCAAGGTGTGAACAAGGGTAAGGGGAAGTTAACCCCTTGTGGACCCAGTGGACAAATGTGGACCCAGATGGGAAAAGTGATGAATGAAGTTATAATAAGCGGAGGGGAGGTGACGTATATGGCATCAGGAAGCGGGACCACGCAACCAAAATCGGGTTTTCCCATGTAGTGCCATCCCTAAAGCTAGTAGCCATTAAAGGAGATCCCACAGGACTAGGATATAAGGTTAGCCATCAAATTGGGTAGAGGAGACCAGAGTACAGACCTAGCCCACTCTTTCCATCGAATCCCCCCACTAATCCATGCCCAAAAGTGTCCACGATAAGTAAACAAAAATACCAAATTGCACATTGAAAAGCCATACCTTCGAGGTTGGAGGGCCCAACTTCAAATATACGATCATAACATATGCGCAAGGGAACACATGGTTGGCTCAGGTGGCGAAGATAATGGCACATCGGGCTATCTGGTGGCTGCAAGGGGTTATTGGTTGTAGACTAAGGACCATCAAGGAGAAAAATTTCCTCCTATGGATATCACCCACAAAGTGGTGGGTAACAGGCCCGCAACAATTAAAGCCAAGCATTAATGACAGTGAACTTCCAGTGGCGAATCGCGCTCCTTCCAAAGGTAGTCACATCACTATCAACTATGTCGGGCCAAAATACACGAGTTTTAACATTGGGCAGGGGCGGCCCAAAATTGTTTGGCAAAATTGTTGATCATGCGATCAACGGTCAGGATGCATTACGCGCCCCCTGACACATTTTTCACACACCGCCAACGGAGGGCGGCGCAAAGCGATAAACAGTTTCTTGAAACCACTTCACATTGAAATACCATTCCTTCGAGGTTGGAGGGCCCAACTTCAAATATACAATCATAACAGATGGGCGAGGGAACACATGGTTGGCTCAAGTGGCGAAGATAATGGCACATCGGGCTATCTGGTGGTTGCGAGGGGTTGTTGGTTGTAGGTTGAGGACCATCAAGGAGAAAAAAGTCGTCCTATGCATATCACCCACAAAGTGGTGGGTAACAAGCTTGCAACAATTAAAGCCAACCATTAACAACAGTGCACTTCTGGTGGCGAATCGCGCTCCTTTCAGTGGTAGTCACATCACAGTCAACTACATCGGGCCAAAATACACGAGTTTTAACATTGGGCAAGGGCATTACGCCACCCTTGACACATTTTTCACAAACTGCCAATGGAGGGCGGCACAAAGCGATAAAAAGTTTCTTGAATCCACTTCACATTTGATGCACGTGATTTTTCCATCCACCTGGTGAGCCTGTCAAGCGAGCCTACTCACCACCTCACCCTACCACCTCATCCACTCGCATCATCTTCCACGTCAGCCACCCGTCACATCTCCCTTTGTCATCTATAATTGTCTGTTAGTTGTTTCCCGCTTGACAAGAAGGGTTAAAAAGGGTTTGTTTAGCCATTCCTCACGTTAGTTCCTCATCATTTTCAAAGCTTAGACATCTCTGCTAACTGTCGTCCAAGTCGACCGAGAACAGTATGCCGCAGCTTCAACCGCTCCTCTCTAAAACCAAGTATTTAGATTCTGCATCATTACCCAAATTGCCCATCATGGTTAAATTAAAGAAAGCTCTGAAGTCAATGCCAAAACCTGCAAACCCAAATCCTTCCACTAAGAACCTTTGATGGACATCGAGGGTGAAATTCATGATTCTTTTTGTCCCCTCGACTTTGAAGGATTTTGGTTTGAGTCTTTTGGTCGTTTTCTAAGTAAAGAGGATTATTTTAGGGTTATTGGGTATGGTCCTTATTATATTATAACCCCTCCTATTTATCAATTTCCCGAGTTTATAACTTGGTTAGCATCTACATACATTTCCCAAATGAATTTTGTTGCTTCATCTAAAGGGGTAAACATCCTTGAGGTTACATTTGACCTCATCCACAAAGCTTTTTGTTTCCTTAATGTGCAAAATTCCCAACCATTCACCGAAGCCTCATTGCTTTAAAATTTCACTCAGTTATCAGAAGAAAACAGACAATCCTTGTTTACATTGATTTTGCACCCAAGAACACAAATTCCCCCAGTAGCTGAAACCTACCTAATGTATTTCTTCTCTCAAGAAGCACAAAAAAATTTAGCCACGATCTTATCATTACTTGGAGAAGATGATACAAGAAATGTTAATAGACCAACCTTAGGGTTCTTAAGTCAAATGTTGCAGCCATGTGTGGCTTTAGATATACCTTCATACCTAACCCAATCCATCAATTTTCAATTCAAGAACTTCCACCTTGCAAATTGTTTTAGACATCCTTCCATCCTAGTTTATCTTTTTCTGTACACATATTGACAAGTTTGAATATCTAGGTCTGAGTATCTTTGATTCCAACAAAGAGAGGAGGTCAGTAATTGACTGGACTAACATAGTTAAAAGAAAGCCTAACAATGAAGGATTGTCTCAGTTCATGTCCACATTCATGGCAACTGCTTATACTATTTTGAATGGTACACCACCGCCAAGAATTTTACCACAGCAAAGGCAGTTGCTATACAAGGGTTGGGGATTGGTACCCTTTTAAAGATTTTATAGAGATTAGGCTATATGGATGTGTTGTGCAGCCTTATAGAGTACCCATTTTTCTACCAATGAGAATACTTTCCCTAGAATTCATAAGACTTAACCTACATGTAGACCAAGTCCACTTTCTTACCAAGAGCATAGGGCATCTGTTTAAATTGGAAAATGTTGTTGGTCCATTCATAGTGAATTCCAGACAGGCTCTTACTGAAGTAGAGGAGATGATGAAGGAATTTCATTTTGATCTTGGAGAAAGATGGCAATATGACCCTCACCAAGTCATCTTTGAGAGAAGAAAAAGTGTCAATTCAGCACCATACTCTCATGAAAGTAGCCCTGAAATTGAATGGAAAGCAAATCAAGAAATTTGGCCTATTAATTCAAAATTGGAAATTGAAACTCCTTCAGTTAAGGAGAAGCCTTGAAGAGAAGAATTGTTGAAACCATTGATGTAGATATGGAAGATGTGCAACCCCGAAAAAAGACCAAAACACAGTTTGAAGATGAAGAGGAAGAAATGCAGGTGAAGCTGTCAGGAAATGCTTCTGATCAACCAGGTTTTCAAATGAATCTAACAAACCCTGAGCTTATCACACCCTCCAGTTCTACAGATTTGGCAATGCCCACAGTTGGAGGAAGTCCTGTGATTGATGCAACACTAAGGAACTACCAGGTCATTGAAGAAAAAAGCCAAAGGGTGACAGTTGAAATGATGTCTCAATTGACCATGCAGGCATCTACTTCTTTCCAAACCCAGTTGCTCTCAGCAATGGACCTAGAAAGGAACCAATTAAAATTGTTTTTGTTACATCCTACAGTCCAATCACTCCCTTCAAGCATTAAATTCAAGACAATAGATTTATCTCTCTCTACTGTTGATGTTCCTTTATATGACAAAATAAATTTGCATCGGCAAATTGGTGAGATGATATATAATGACTTAAGCAGAGCTTCATTAACAGCTAGCAAGGAAAAGAAGCTCTTAGAAAAGATTTCAAATAGGATCAAACAAGAAAAGGCTAATTCTAGAGCCTTACATTTGCACAATGAGGGTTTTAAGGAGTTGATTATTAAGCTTGGTGTTGACCCAAGTGATAGAGAAGCCATAAAAGCTCTGATACAAGGGACAAAATCTGAAATCCATTCATTGAGACAGAAGCTAAAAATACCTGTAACAGAACATGTTCAAACTGCTGAGTTAGCTTTTGTAGAGAAAGAAAAGCAACAATTGATAATTCAACTCACAGAAAGAAATAAGGAGGTAATAAATTTAAAAGAAAAAGTTCAAGACTTGGAGCAGACCCTTAAAATCCATGTTTGTACAGTTGTGATTTCCAATGAGTCAGAAGATCCCTTAGAAAAGTTACAAAAGGTAATGATTGAATTCACACTTTCAGAAGGAGAAGTGAAGAAGCTCCAGGATCAGTTGACAGTATCTCAAGCAGACGTAAGAGTTAAAGATAAACAATTAAGGTCTGCAAGCATAGAAAATGAACAAATCTCGGAGAAGTACTGGTCAATATAATCCAGCAGGTTCGTTCAACTCAGGGATTCTTTCAAGTTGTTGAATAAAGGGATGCAATCACTAGTATCACAGAAGTTGTAACTTCATGTAAGAAGGACATGTAGATAGAAGCACAAAGAACCAGGAAGATCATCATGTTCTTGAAGGAAAAATCCTCAACAAATTTGAAAATAATGCATATTGTTGACAAAGTTGCAGTTATTTTGGAAATCGGCAAAGCCCTTGAGAAAAACCACATGCGCATTCAGACTGAAGAAAATTTGGAGATGGTCAGAAATTTTGTAGTTGCTTTTGATTCCAAGCTTTATTAAAGACAGAGAGCTGGATTGCCAGGATGTTGGAGCTTGGATGGAGGCTTGCTGCCTTGGGAAGCCTATGAAAACGAATTGATAGCTGCAAAATGTAGGTTGGATTCATCTTTGGAGAAGACAGTAGTACTGAACGGAAAGACAGTGGTCAATTTCCTGCAGAGAGACTTTCAGTTGTTGTGGTTGATGAAGACATTGTTCGAATCAACACCAGATTATACCAGTTTGTCAAACCTACAGGTGGCTTTCCAGAAGATTACTCAATGTCCAACTCCATGGAACGATGTGAAAGTTTACTCCATCAAGCCACAACCGAAGTTGAGGAACCGTGTATTAAACCCCAGGGAGAGAGTTTCACTTCCCATGCGAATATTTAAGCATGAGGACATTATTTTGTAATAATGCATAAGTTTTAAGTTTTAGTTAGAAGATGGTTAGACAGCTGGATAACAGCTAGGACAGTTGGATAATCTAATATTTACTTGTACCAATTCTTGAATGTAATATCTTCTATAAAAAGAGATAGAAGGACCAAGAGAGAGGCCCAAGTTTCTGGAGTTCAAAGTTTTTTCCTCAGAGGTTGTTTCTAGCATTCTGTGTAATGTGCAAAGCCTTTTGGAAGATTAATAAAGATTCAAGTGATTCTAAATATTTGATGGTTACAGTATGTGTTTCTTTTCTCTGTAACTTGTGCATTGTGTTGTTCTTCTTTTTGAAACTCGTGTAATGAAGTTGTTGGTTTCTTTAAATAAGCATATTTATCAATGTTGTGAAAAAACAAAAGATACCTGTAAATTTTATATAAAGAAGCCTTAATGATGCGCTCCACAGTTCCATCATTTCGTTTTCTTCTCTTTCATATTTTCTTACCTGTAAATTTTATATAAAGAAGCCTTAATGATGCGCTCCACAGTTCCATCATTTCGTTTTCTTCTCTTTCATATTTTCTGCTAAGATTTGGTGCACAGGATTATATTTAGCCCTATACATTTGATCTTATTTTCTCATAAATTCTTCTCACCATACTACAACTTCATAAAAGGTTGTAACCGAAGATATATGAGACAATTGAAGCAATTTGTTAATTCTTTCAAGAGTTAAACCACATTGCATTGCAGGTGCTGCTCCTTTCTTCTCCTTTGCCATCAATGACAATATTTCCAACAGCCTCCCCCTTTGGCATTGATGGCAATACTCCACCAATACTCCAATACTTCCTTCAGGACTTCCTCCCCCTTTCATTCTGAAAGGTGTGTTTTGTCTTCCTCTGCCTATCTTTTTTTGCTTGCTTTTCCTCCCCCTTTGACATCAATGGCAAAGGGTTGCACATTTCCCAGTGTGAATTCTATCTTTGCATTTCCTCTCTCTGAGTTGTGTTTAGGCCTTCTTTCCATGGCTTCATACCTTGTCTTCCTGACTAGTGTACAAGAGTTGTTGGGAGAACACTTTTTTTTTTGAAAATCAGATTTATATAATCAGGGATGCATCATTGGAACAATACTGAAATATTGAGAATGCTTCATATGACATTTAAAGTCTGCTCCAAATATACTTCAGTGCATATTATGATATTCATCTAAGATACATATCTGTAGTACACATCTATTCAAATATGACGATGCCAATATATCTTTTATAGATGTGGTTCACCTTTACTGCCTGTTGGTGGTGATAAGAGCTAGGTTGCTGACAGGGATATTACACTTAATAGCTGAGAGACCCTTGATACAGAAATTCCTTTCTATTGAAGTAAGTTTTAGATGCAACATTAACAGACTCTTGAGCTTCAAATGTAATATCAACACAACTAGTCCTTCATACTTCAGATACCTTAACTGTTCTATCATGATGATCTTCCGCAAAAACATATTCAAGATGTTTAATTGAAATCTCAGCAAACAGACTTCACACGGTGTTATGAATGATCTTAAGAGAGAGGCCTTGAAGATATATATGTACTGACTTCAGGAAGGCATGCAGTTATATATGGAAATAGATATTGCTTCAATGCTCAATATAATGCTTCAAGTGTAAACCAAATAATGATCCTTTAGCACTGTTATTGACCTTTTCATGCTTTAGTAATGCAGATAACGTTGGGAATACTACCTTGATGTACTTCTGATCTTGAGGACCTGTACCATACCACTGCTCTATTGAGGACACTGGGTATTCTGCTGATAGGCAGACTGCATGATCCAAATACCAATTGATACTACTTTGATAAACCAAGCAGTAATTTCACTTCAACTCGCACATGCACCCATAGTTAAGACAACCTTCATAGTTTCTACTATTGAGCTCTCCACTGTTCTCAACAACAATCATCAATACACTGAATTTGATCTTGGCATCATTAACCTTTTTCTTATTCTGTCATTCTGGTTTAAAAGAATGTCACTGCATTTTCCTTTCTAGGACTACTCCAGAATCATTGCTGCTTTATATACAATTCAACTGTTCTAACATAATGATCTTCGAGAAGACATCTTCAATTTCTTTACTTGGAATCTTCATGGGCAGACCACTCAGAGATTTGTCACTTATTTAACTTCATTCCTCAAGGGGACTTTTCATAGATGAATGATGTAATGATATAATGATGATAACCATTTCTCTTACTCATCCTTCTTAGATTTGATTCATTGTTAATTCTTGCAGTGTGATGCACAGTGTGATCATCCTCTATGGATTTTTCCAGTTTTATAGTTCGAAACATAATTTTTTGTGATTTAACCATTCATCACTTAGTGTGTTGTTGTCTTCTTAGCTTACATGATCTTGGCTGATGTTCTCTCTACTACCATGACTTCTTGTTGCCTTCTCTTCTTCCATCAATCTGTCAGCTATTGAATGCTTCAGATAATCTTCTTCCTCTATAGTTCTCTGTTAGAGGAATTTTCCTCTCCCTTCCTGACCTTTTAGCTGTTGTTATTTCATGGAGCTCTTCTTAGACTACTTTTGTGGGGACTATTTATGAACTGCTCTCCCCCTGGGATGTTGCTTCATATCTACTACTAGCTGGATATTTGTGTTGCTTCCTAGAGTAGCTCCCCCTGAGACTATGATGGATTCATTATGTTACTGAGGTAACAGGCTCCCCCTTTCTCTTTTCCTTCCATACTTTACTGGGGTTCTTCATAATGTCTGCACTCCCTTTTGATTTACAGTTTTGTCTGATTTGATTAGTTTCCATAATCTGTCTAGAATTCTTTATTGTATATGACTGTTTACAGTCTTTTTCTTTGTGACCCAGCTTGAGGCATACGTAACATCTTATTTTACCTAGGTACGTCTAAGTTGATGTATAACATTTGGTGTTCCTTTTTTAACATAGTTTACATTCAAGAGATTTAGGTCCAAATTCATTGCACGAATAACAGTATCAATGGAAATGATTTATGTACCTAGTGAGTGGTTGTCCTTTCCATTTGTTTGCTTGAGGTAGTCTTCTCATTTGATGCATCTTTTGCTGGTTAAACTTGATTTTATTTGTCTTACATTGAGCTGCTACGTGTCCAAAGTCATTGCATGAATAGCAGTAGCCACGGAAATAATTTGTGTACCTGGTGAAAGATTGTCCTTTCCATTTGCTTGCTTGAAGGGTTCTTCTCATTATCTGCATCTTTTGTTGGTTAAAGTTGATATGCCTTGTCTTACAATGTGTTGCAATATGTCCTGGTTTATGACAAGGGAAACATGTGATATTTTTCATAGGAGGAAAGAACCTCCTTTGAGATCTTTCGAACTTGTTCAATCGATCTTCAGGAACAATTGAGCTTTTTGCAACTGCTTGCTTCATCCTCTTATTCTCTGTCCTTTCATGTTGCTGCTTGTTTTTGTTTGTTTCATTACACATCAGGTTCTTGCTGGCTTCTGCTTCTGTGGTTCCTTTTTGAGTTGCTTCATCATTCCTTTCAATGTCTGCCTTCTCCGAGTTCTCCATGGAGGCAATCTCACCTTCGAGTTGCTTACACAACTTGCTCCTTTCTTCCATCAGTCTTCTAGCTATAACAAGCTCAGATTGCTGAGGGTTAATTTTATCTTTTACAGCTTTCACAAAAGTGATATCCTTGTTATCCTTAACCTTGGAGTCACTGGTTTCTCCTTCATAGCCTATCCTAGCCTTAATGAGAGGGAGTCTTTGAGCATTTAGAATCTAGTCCAACTGTCCAGAACTTTTCATTTGTGGAATATTCGTAGTTAATTCCCTTTGGGCCTTTTCCGATTTCTTCCTTAGGCTTACCACTTCTTCTTCCAATTTTTCACATTCCTGATTTTTCTCCTTTATTTCCCCTTTTAGAATATCCTCTATTTTCCTTAATTCTTCTAGTTCAAATTTCAGTTTAATAAGGTCTTCTGAGTCTGGTCCTTCTTTTACATATTTGCGGAGAATGTCTTTCTGTTTTCTGGACTTGAGTTTAAGTTTGTCTATTTCCTCCAGAGCACTTCTTAGGCTCCCCCTCAAGATCTACCTCACATCCTTCATCAGATTCCAGGAGATCATCTTCAAATTCTTCCTTGGCCATTAAGACAAATTCAGAGGTTCCTTCTTCATTGGAGGATTCATCTGAGCTTTCAGATGCACTACTGTCTTGCTGAGCATAAAATGATTTTCTATTGAATCTCTTCCCTTTCTGCCAGTTATTTGTTATGGTTTGCTCTGTTTCTTGAATCTGATTCTTTGTTTTCTTATGAGGACACTTAGATGCATAGTGCCCAACTCTTCCACAGTTAAAGCATTTAAATGGAAGTTTACCTTTATATTTGTCGAAGCCTCTATCCAATCTTCTGACAAATTTGGCCTCTTCTTCATCAGAGCAGGAGCATGTTTCTTCCTTTTCCTCTTTGTTCTTCTCTGTCTTAAAGGCTACCTCCCTCACATTTGACTTCCTCTGTGGCAGTCTCATCTCATAGGCTGTTAAGTTTCCAAGTAAATGGTTCATGGTCAGAGTTTCCCAATCAACTGTTTCTTCTATGGCAGAAACCTTGGGGTTAAAACTGGATGGTAAAGATCTTAGAATCTTTTGAACAATTACACATTCTTTTATGGTTTCTCCTAGAGCTTTCATGTTATTCACAATTTATGCAACCCTTAAGAAGAAGCTAGCAATGTCTTCATCATCATTCATTTTTATATTTTCAAACTGAGCTCTATAGACTTGTAGTTTGGCTATCTTCACCTTTTTGTCTCCCTCATGGATGCTTTCTAATGTATCCCATATTTCTTTGGCAGTCTTGTTGTGCATTACTTTGATAAATTCTACCTCACTCAATCCACTTGAGAGAGCATTCATGGCTTTTGCATTAGCTACAAAATCTAGTTTGGCATCTTTCTCCGAGTCAAACTCCTTTGGGGCATATCCCAATTCCACAGTAGCCCAAACTTCTATTCCTAGGGACATTATGTACATCCTCATTCTTATTTTCCAGAAGGTATAATTTGTACCGGTGAACAAAGGGGCTTTATTTGTTGAGCATCCTTCTAGAATAGCCATCCTGGGGACCTAGGATCTCCTTCCAGTTGTTAAACTGATACAGAAGGAACTTAGCTCCGATACCAATTGTCGAACCCTTAGATAAATTGAAGGGGGGGGCGGGTGAATCAGTTTAATGCATTCATGGTTTTGTAAGACTTTCTTTTTTTCTTATTTACATCTTCATTTCATGATCAACTTAATGTACAATGAAACAACAATCTTAATAAGTGCGCAGCAGGTATTAAGCAGATTAAATACAGAATATCAACACATAATCATCATGCACATAGACACTAAACCCATAATGGAGAAAACCACATCTTATTATTGTTGTGATGCAAAGGCAAGCTCCAACTCCCTCTCACCACTGATTTTCTATAGGATCCAACCTACAAGAGGCTACTACCTCAATTCTGCAAGCTACAACTTTCAAGGAAGCTCCAACTCCCATCTATTTTCTGCAGGCTACAACCTACAGGAGGCTCCTACCTCAGCCAGCTACAACTTGATATGGAAGCACCAACTTCCTCACTCTTTCATAAAAAACAAACGCTGATTTACCTGGATATCAGCTCTGTTCTGTTCCTTCTTCACTGTTGTCCACCAGCCTTCATATCTGCCTTATATCATCTCTAAATCTTCACAGCTTCTCTATTTGCTCCTCCTTCTTCTTACCCTCTCTGCCTCATTTCTCCATTCTCTAACCTTTTTATGCATATGCTAGTAACATTATTTATAGGGATTACCTCATAACTATCTGCATTCCACAGGGAATTCGAAATGAACAGGTATGACTCTTTGCCTTCCCCCTTCTCATTTTCTTGTCCAACACATTCAGAATGATATAATATTTGTGTATTACAGTGGAGTTTTGCTTTGCTTATGGAGACTTGCCTTTGCATCACATACAAAAAAAATAATTAACTCATTTACATTTACAGATACAATAATACATTTTACTCAGCCCTTTCAGCTCTTGGTTCGCCATACTCTTGTCTTTTCTGTTGTTGTCACTGTCTTTTCAGTTTCTGTTGTTATATTGATGGTGGGCTAACCTTGCTAACCCACAATCTTCATTCTCTTGTGTATATAAAATTACATTCCAGTTTTTACCCAAATAATTTTAAATCTGGCAATTTCACAACATTGATGCGAAAGCACTTTAAATATTTGATTTATAATCAGAGCCAATTCACAATCTTATGTGCGGATGTCTTCTTTATATATTTTGGTCTTTAATCAAAATTTAAAACCAAATGCGAAAACTACCTTTTGTAAACCTTAGCCAAACCTCATCTTATCACCATTCGAATTGCATTAAATAATCAACCAAATCTTTGGGCTCTAAGTCTTTGACTCAGACACCTTATGGCCATTGTGAAGCAACATTCGAGCTTCATAAAAACTCAACCTAAATGTGCCACGGCTTACCATTCACATATCAAACATAAAATATATCAACATCCCCAAATCAAATGTTATGAAACATTTAATAAGCCTTGGACTTTATTAAGACCCCGGCAAATATTAAAATTCGGTTGGGTCCCACAACAATCATACCTCATCAACATTCACTAGAGAAAGGCACGCTCACCATACCTACATTAACATTCCATTTCATATATGAATGTCAACCGCCATTATATAACCCCTTTCCTTTGGATTAAAACCTCGGCATATCATAACGCTTCACATTATATGTTGAACCATGCAACCTATATCACCCAAGAATCCGCAACATATTTGGGTCCCACAACAACTTATAACACTTACCTTGCGTTAACCTCTTCGCTTTTGTAAACCTTAGCCAAACCTCATCTTATCACCATTCGAATTGCATTAAATAATCAACCAAATCTTTGGGCTCTAAGTCTTTGACTCAGACACCTTATGGCCATTGTGAAGCAACATTCGAGCTTCATAAAAACTCAACCTAAATGTGCCACGGCTTACCATTCACATATCAAACATAAAATATATCAACATCCCCAAATCAAATGTTATGAAACATTTAATAAGCCTTGGACTTTATTAAGACCCCGGCAAATATTAAAATTCGGTTGGGTCCCACAACAATCATACCTCATCAACATTCACTAGAGAAAGGCACGCTCACCATACCTACATTAACATTCCATTTCATATATGAATGTCAACCGCCATTATATAACCCCTTTCCTTTGGATTAAAACCTCGGCATATCATAACGCTTCACATTATATGTTGAACCATGCAACCTATATCACCCAAGAATCCGCAACATATTTGGGTCCCACAACAACTTATAACACTTACCTTGCGTTAACCTCTTCGCAACTTAATGATGCGAACACCGTTCGATCCTTTGATCGACACATCCAACGGAAATCGCATTTCTTTCACCTCCATGTTTTAACACCCAAAAACTTTGCGAAATTCGTGGTGTTTGGATACCACTTCAGGACACGCATCACATGCCAAGTGTTATTGCATTTTTTTCAGACATTCCGCTTACCATTTTTAAGAAATGCGAAAACCATTGTTTTCTTTCTAGAACCCGCCTTCGTGGTTCCTCCTCACGGTTCCGCTCTTTAGTTAACTCACAGTTCCTCTTTTATCATTTACCTGTTGGTTAGAAACCCTTTGGAGGGTTTTACCTCCGTCGCTCCATTCTCGTCTATGCGATACACAGTCTCGCTTCTAAACCTGCGCCACCGCTCATGCTTGTTCTTTCTTCACCATGGTTCCATTGACCCACAGTTTCATTTCGCAGTTCTGCCATAACTTTCCGTTTTCATTTACTCAATTCACAATTGTTTAATACGGCATCTCCGTATCTAAGCAAGCCTTCACTGTGCCATTTCTCTGCATTACAATTCTTAATGCAGTTCTATATCACATCATTCCATACTTTAACCAAACCATCAGTTCTTCTCCAAACCATCATAGCGCTCTTTCTACGCACAGTCAATCTCTATATTTCACTTCTTTGGTTCACTGTGTTGAATATTAACAATTCCATTTCAGGGCTTTCGCACGGAATCTCTGTACGTTGTTCAACAATTCAAACAGGTTTAAGCAAAACCCTTCATCATTTCGAACAGGTCAATCTTCAGTAAGACTTCGACCCTGATCTTACTGTTATGTATGTTCACATACGAACACCAGATTCCTCCTTTTAATGCTTCCTATAAATCAATTCAATTCGAAATGCCTCCAACCAATTTATGTCTTAATGCATACAATTCACACATTCCTGTGATTAATTCACAGAGTTCACACAAGGCACACTAGTACACAATAACTCGGAAATTTAAAAAGAATCGAACCTCCTTCACCAGTGATGACATAAAATTTGAGTTATTTCAGAATGCATTCAACTCGTCATATGTAAATTGAGGCACGCAATTAAATACTTTACTGGAATCGATCCTTTCAGTGATCGATTCACCCAATTTACAAGTCAATATGAAACACACATAGCCTCATACACAAATCAATCTGACTCTGAATCCTCTGTGGCCTGATCTTCAATTCGATGGCCCTTCTATCCTCACTCCTATGCCTCTTAACAGCTCTTCTGCTTCACTTTTGCTATCTCTGTTGCCTCTGCTTCTTTCTCTGCTTCATTTGTTTCCTCTAATGTCTCTGCTGCCTCTCTACCTTGGTTGTTGTTGTTCCTTTGTGCTCCTTTGTCTTGATGACAATTAAGGTGCTACTCCTGTCTTCTCCTTTGCCTTATTGCTGGTTCTTCTTTGCTCTTTTGCCCTAGTGATAGTTCAAGTGTTGCTCCTTTCTTCTCCTTTGCCATCAATGACAATATTTCCAACACCACCTTTTCTTTATAAACAGAGCCTTTGGCTCCTCATTTGTAATCATCCTATGCTATGCTTAAACGAGCTATTGGGCTAGTGACTTTGCCAATTTTGTACTCTATTTTCTCATGATCTAATAAAACAAATACTTTGGGGTTTATCCTATGTGGTGTTATTCTTCTTCTTTTCAGGTATAATTCTTTCAATTTGTGCTTAATGCTCTACTTGTGTTGAATCTATTTGTTATTTCCATTTGCCAGGTTTTGGATCTATTGATGTTGGCTAACTTGCGTTGATATTTGAGTTAGAGGACCACTCTAGAGAGTCAAGAATCCACATCAAGATATTTCTCTCAAAGGTTGATCTAAAGATTTAAGAGGCAGTTTCTACCCTAGCTCTCTACGGCATTTTATTATTAAATCTAAATCCACTTGCTTATTTTATGCGCTTTTACTGAAAAAAATTTATCTTTTCAAAGTTTCCCTTTCTTTCTTGTGTTGAAAATTGGTTGCTCAAGGATGAATTTATAGAAATAGAAATTCTCAAGTATGACATTCCAAAAATAGCAAATCACCTTGCATCAATTGGTCATCAAGTATTGTTGATGGAAAATCACTTCTAATCATCAATCAATCCTAATAGTTCAATTTCAACTTAATCGTCAATATTATCATTATTATTATTATTATTAAAAAGAAATTCAAGTCTCTCAATCATGTCATATGTAACTCCCCCCAATTAATGCATATGTTACTCTCTCTCTTTTAATGGATCCATTCCTCTCTTTAATGCTCTTATAGACCTCTTACACTCTCTTACACATTTTAAGGACTCGTCATAAAAAATTTCCTCTCACACCTCTTTAATGCATGAGTTACACTTCTCTCCTAAATGCATAAGTTAATCCCGAATCCCCGTATCAGGTAACTTAGATGATAAGTATTTATCAAAATAGATTGTGGCACCAAAAATTCACTCATCTTCACTATAAAACATTACCACATGTGAGAAAGATGGTTTAGGGTTCAATCCTAATGTATTTTCAGGTCAATCCTAATGTATTTTCAAGTCTTATGTTGTTTCTTTGTGTCATTGTTCTTGTTTAGATTTATCTTTATAGATCATTGGTTATTTTTCCTGCATGAGTATTTGAATGGTTCTTTCACTAACTTCTTGATGAGAATGCGACCAAGAAAAGCAGATCCCAAAGATCATCAGGGTGCAGAATAGTGCAGGAAGAGTAAACTCCAAGAGGAAGTTGGTGCAAGGATAATGAAGGAGCCACTCTCACATCTAGAAAAGAAAGAAAGACCTGCCTCATCATTAGGTATATTTTCATTATGTTTATTTACTTTGCTACTATTGCTCTTGCTCTTGTTCTGGGATCAACATGTATAGTTGATAAATGTGAGAACCAAGTCCTTTGTATCGAGATTGAAGAAGGTGTCGAGCCACCCCATGACTTGACTGGACATAAAGTGGACAAGAGCTTAAGACTTCTGCAAAGAAGTTGGAATCAAGAAAGGGACCACCGTACAATATGACCCAGAACAAAATGGGCACTTAAGGATATTTGATTGCCCTGTCTACTTTCATGTGCCAAAATAAAAGAGTACCAAGCTGGAAGCTTCAAGTAAGAAAGGTATGATTGTTTGTTATTATGAAAATTCTAAAGCTTATAGAATATATGTACCTGGACAAAGAAATATAGCATTTAGCAGAGATATAACACTTGATGAAGATGCAGCCCTTTGAAAAGTCATAGACTGTTAATGTTGAAAGTTAGGATGTTGCCATGCATGCACAAGAAGATCCCAAGCCTGAGCTTGATCTCGCTAATGAACCCATGGATCCGATGGACTCCTTGGATCCTTCTGCATGTGCTAGAAAAATATGATTATGGTTTCGTAACACTTTAAAGGATGTTGATAGACATGTTGCTCCCAGAGGAACCTTTAGAGAAAGCAAGAAACCATGTCGATTCCAGGGATATGTTGTAGCCATGAAAAACATTATTCAAGTTGAACCATGCAATTTTGAAGAAGTTGTGAAGGCTCAAGTGTGAAAAGATGCAATGATTGAAGAATATGAGTCCATCATTCATAATGATGAATGGGAAGTGGTTCGAAGACCCCAAGGTAAATCCGTTGTGTCTTCTAAATGGCTGTATAAAATTAAACGTGGTGTTGATGGAAGTATTGAAAAATATAAATCTAGATTTGTGGCCAAAGGGTTCTCTGAAAAGAGGGAATAGACTTATGATGAAATATTTGCACTCGTTGCCCATTATACAACCATCTGGTCTATTGTGGCTCTAGCTGCTAGCTAAGGATGGTCCCTTCACCAAATGAATGAGAAGATCGTTTTTCTGCATGGCTTCCTCAAGGAAGAATTATTTGTGGAGCAACCACAAGTCTTTGAAGCACACAACCAAAAAAATCATGTGTTCATACTGAAGAAATCCCTCTATGGTTTGAAGCAAGCTCCAAGAGCTTGGTGTGCCCGCATTGTTAACTTCTTGATGAAGCTTGGTTTTACTAGAAGTACTGTTGATCCAAATATTTACTTCAAGGCAGTCCAATGTATGCCTTTTAATTTTGGTATTATATGTTTAGGATTTATTTTTGACCCGTAGTGAACCTCTTATCCTCCAGTGTAAGTGGGAGTTAGCATCTGAATTTGAAATGAAAGATCTTCATTTGATGCACTACATTTTGGGTCTTGAAGTATGGCAAAGACCTAGTAAGATTTTCCTTTCTCAAGGAAAACATGATGTCAAGCTACTGAAATGATTTGGTATGACATAATGCAAATATATGAATTTTCTAATGGAAATGAATTTCAAGAAGCTATGTGGTGAAGTTGTAGGTCCTCATTTGGAAAATCCTTCTGAGTATCGTCAACCAATTGGGGCACTGATGTTCTTAGTGAACACTAGATCTGACATATGTTTTGCAGTCAATACTTTCAGCCAATATACAATTAAGCCATCACATGCAAACTGGATTGTTGCAAAGCATGTGTTGATATACCTGCATGGGACCATCAATCTTGGATTGAGATATACTGTAGAAAATTTAAGACTTCATGGATATAATGATGCCGATTGGGTTGGTAACTGAAATGATAGAAATAGCACTTTTAGGTGTTGCTTTAGCTTGGGATTTTCCATGATCTCTTGGATGAGCAGAAAGCAGAAGTATGTTGCATTGAGTATAACTGAAGCTAAGTACATTACTGCTAGCATGGCTAACTGTGAGGCAGTGTGGATGAGGAATCTCTTTGGAGAGCTATTTGAGCAAGTTGCAGACACAATAGCGATATATTGTGACGATACGAGTGGGATTCGTCTTGAATAAAATCCTATGTTATGTTAAAATCTGAAAGTTCTATACATGAATTTTAAAATTCTTTGCAGAAAATTGAAAGTTCTATGCAAAAAATTGAATGTACTTGCAAAAAATTGAATGTACTTAGAAGAAAACTTAATGGAACTGAATGTAATTTGCAGAAAGCTTAATGTACTTTGCAGAAAACTGAATGTACATTGCAAAAAACTGAATGGAATTGAATGTACTTTGCTGAAAATTGAATGTACTTTGTTATTACAAATACTTAGAATGCAGATTTCTTCTTCACAACTTTTCAGATCAGCAATTATAGATAGAACATAAACTTAAGGATCATATGAAGACAACCAAGCACAAATATGAGACACTGAGAAGAAGGTCCAATGACCAAGGGAAAACCCACAAGGGGAAAAGCCAAATGATTCTTCTTCTATTAGATTTCAACAATTGTTCAACAGACTACAAAGAGAGACAGAGAATGAGAATGAATAAAGTCACCAATGTTTGATCAACTTGTAGCTTAAGTGCTCTTGCTCTTTGCTTGAAGATCTCCTCTTTCTCTTGATTAGATCTTGTCCTACACACTTGCTCCAGCTCTTCTCTTGTTCTTACTCTTCACTTTCTCTCACACGTCTCTTGCACACACTCAACTCTAGCTCTCCTTCTTCACAATGAACATGTTACTCTCAACTCTCACTTGCTCTTTCTTAAATAGATGAGAAAGGAGAGGAGTTACAAAATGAATTCATTCATTGAGCCAATAATAGGAGAATTGAAATCCATGAGAGAGGAGTTACTTGAGGAGATTTGTAACTCATCCCAAGAATAGAGAGAGAGGTACATTTGTCTTGAGGAGTTACAATTCGAATTAAGGAGAGAGAGAGTTACACTTATTAGATATGAGAGAATATTTGATGAGAGTTACAAATCAAATTGAATGAGTTACAAGTGCATTTAATGAGGAGTTTCACTTTTACCATACATTCAATTAGTGAGGGAGGGTTACATTCTCTTAAGTGTGGAGTTACAATTTCATTCCAAGAGAGAGGTTCAATTTTCCAAGTAAGAGATTCTCAATTTAATTTACTTATTTCATGAGAGAACTTGTTTTTATTAATCCATTAAAAGTGAATGACTTTAGACTATTTTATAAATAATAGTATCATAATAACAATAATACTAGTAAGGATAAAAATGTTAATTCTTGACTTGTATAATCATGATTGATTTGATTTTAAAGTGGATTCCATATGTCGATGTCATCCTTGATCATTTAGACATGACTTTCTATTTTTGGAAAGTCACTTCCAAATTGAGATGTGACTTACGATTATTGGAAAGTCATATTAAAATTGTTATAAATGAAATTTTATTATAGGTGATTCAAATCGAACTGAAAGATATGATTTCTTCAAGGAGAAATTCATCCCTGA
Organism: Pinus albicaulis; assembly: GCA_034641835.2. NCBI lineage: Eukaryota > Viridiplantae > Streptophyta > Pinopsida > Pinales > Pinaceae > Pinus > Pinus albicaulis. The sequence goes on along the minus strand of CM076577.1, from coordinate 1,229,195,690 downwards.
GCTGTCAAATTTTAACATGTTCCATGACATGTCCAAGCACATTGAAATCAAATATCACTATATCTGGGATATGGTGCAAAGAGGACTAGTGAGGCTCCATCATATTGTGATTGATGATCGGATAGTTGACATTCTTACCAAGCCTTTACCGAAAGCAGCTTGGACTTATGGACAGGACCCTTCTAGGAAGTGGTCACAGTTGTTCGAGAACACTAAGCTTCCTTTCCCCATTGTCAAAGCTCATAGGATTAGGAAATGATGTCGAAAAACACATGAGGATGAGAGACCTCTTGTGTAGTATGTGCCACAAGAGTGGGCCTCAGTATGCACCCGACCCAAGGTTACTTGGAAGCGGGAGCGCGGAGCGGGAGCGAAGCGCGGAGCGCCATTTTTAAAAGTTTCTGGGTCCGGAGCGTTTTCAGGACCGTGTATATATATATATATTTTAATATTTTTTATATTTTTTATATTTTGATGCATATATGTCAACAAAAACATGTAGAATGATGAATTAGACATAAAAAACATAAAAACATAGATTGAATCATATAACATCAATCATCTAAAAGTTATAATCTTCATCAACCACGCCCACGAGTTGGAAGCATACAACATATTGACTCTTGAGTCTCGCAAATCATCAATTTGAAGGTTTCAAGCTTTCAAAATTCAATATATAACATTTATCATCATTGATAATTTGATATATAACATTTATCATCATTGATAATTTGATATATAACATTTATCATCATTGATTTCAAATTTCAATATCTAACATTTATCATCATTGATTCATTGATTTCAAAATTCAATATACATTTATCATCATTGATATATAACATTTATCATCATTGATATTATATAACATTTCTCATCATTGATTCATTGATCACCATATAACTTTCATGAAGCATCATATTCATAATTCATAATGACTTGTAAACAGTAAACTTATAAATGCCAACTTCAAAGTATCACCTTTCAAATTCAAACTTCAAACTTAAATTGTCATTAAATATATGAAATCAAAAAGAGTCAAGTTTCAACTGTTCAACTGTCAACAACAAATAGAAAATAGTAAACAACAAATATATTTTATCTGGCTGGCCCCTTGCCACGCCCACGAGAAATGTCTAATTTTTGTGAGCCACGAGGAAATGTTGGTCTTCTAGTACTCTCAGGAGTACCATGACCACGACTAGAAGGTGGAGGCTGGATCTGCAAAGGAACAACAGTGTGATATCGAGGAGTGGCACTGGCATTGGCACTGGCACCCGCACTGCTACCAGTAGATGGTGGGACTAGCCCTGTGTGTGGCGGTGCTGCTGATGCTTCATCATCATCCCTATAAAGTTCTGCTTCCAATTCTTCCAGATGTAACGTGCCATCCTCCAAATTATCATCCTCTGGGTTGTTGTCCCAGACTCTGTATGATTGATCCTCATTTACCCGATCACAGTAATGGCTCAACAACCTCAAGTTATAATGCACATAAACCAAGCTTTCGGCTCGGTTTTCATTCAGCCTGTTTCTTCTCACACTGTGTATAAAGTTGTAGGTGCTCCAACACCTCTCTGCAGAAGAAGTGTTCACAACCTGTGAGAGAACTTTTTTAGCCAACTTTGGCAAAAGTCCCATGCCGCCATATGCTTCCCACCATGTGAAAGCATCAAATCTGTCCCTGTCTTCCATTGCATGGAAAGAACCAAAGTTAGCAATGCAACTGAAGTATTTGCCTAATTCAAGGCGCAATCTAGCACACTCTTCCCTGTCAGGTACCAATTTGTCCAATGCCTTCATGTACCCCTCTTGTACCTCTGGATCTGTGTGAGGTTTCACCCTAACCCCACCTCCAGGTGCAAGTTGGCCCAACCAAGATGGAGAGTAATATTTTGGCGTAAGGATATATGCCAAAGCATGTAGTGGAACATTGAGTTTATTCCACCGTGCACACACAGAGTCATGAATCATAGCATACAAGTTGGGATCATTATCCTTAACAATATCTTTTATTTGCCCCAACATGCTGTCCATCTGCTCATAAACCTCTCCAATGATTGGTTTATCAGTATCTGCAAACCGAATCATGTTATAAATGGGTTTGGTAAAATTCAAAATTTCCCTCACACGTGCCCAAAACAGAGGGTCAAGGGCGGTCTCCTCCACATGTTCGAAACCTTGCTTGTCAACTATTGTTGCTGCCCTGTCCTTTAATAGCTGCCAGTGTGGGCTTGATACCATTGCAACCAATGACTCTCTTACCTTCAAAAGGCGCTTGAAGGTGAGGTAATAGCTAGCAAATCTAGTTTTTTCTATTTTCAACAACTCCAATTTGGAGTGAGTACGGAAAAGCCCATGGGTATTGCTATGATTTGTAATAAATTTTATCATTTTTTTACCTCTCTTGTACAAATCACCAAGCCATTTGAATAGAGGTTGTTTGTTTTTGATGATATCATGCATCAAAAGGTTCATTGTGTGAACCAAACACCCAGACCAAAAAATGTTGGGGTATTTATCCTCAACAATTGCTCTTGCTGCCTTATAGTTAGCAGCATTATCAGTGATGACCTGTATCACATTGTATGGCCCAGTCTTTTCAATTATATCAAGTAATGGTTCTGCAATGTTAATGCCGGTTTTGAATTTATCTGAATAATCATAAGCTGCCAGGAAGACTACACCACTAACCGACACAGCCAAAACATTTATCAATGGTTTTCCTTTTACATTGGTCCATCCATCAGAGACACTGGACAGCCCATGCTCATTCCACGAACCTGTCATTCTAGCCAAAGAATTGTTTATTTTAGCTCTTTCATGATCAAGACCCACGGTTCTGGCCTTGTCATACCCGGGGCTTTTGTATACTTTGGGGGCATCATTAATGGCAAAAACCATTTCATGCCAATAAGGTGAGCGAAGAACATTGAATGGCACCCCACATGCATATAGAAACCGGTAAACTTTTGAATCCACATCATTCCTACACCCTTCGTCTAGGAAATCGGATATGGTTCTACGCCTTAATCCAGTGCCACTGTTTCCAAAACCACTGGCATGGGTGGAAGTTGAACTTGTTTGTCCATGATGTGTTGGGCCTGAATCAACGAAACCCCTAGATCTTTTAGATGATCTCTGTGGGGCAACCCCCTCTTCCTTCCTATATATCTCTCTCTGTGGTGCTGGCACAAAAGTACAAACTTTGATTCCAAGATTTTTAGTTCCATCCCTTGGCATTATCCCACAAAGGTGCCTTCTCAGACGGGTGTATGAACCATGGTATTGTTTATTGCAATGGGGGCAAATAAATTTAGTGGTTCCACCACCTTTCCCTCCTTCTTGTTTCTGAACATATTTCCACAAAGGATATTGGTCTTGTTTAGTTGGGGATTCTATGTTCTTAGGGTCTCCACTCCCCACTTCCTCCTAAGCATAATCCTCCTCCTCTTCAGGATTTTCTTCAGATCCACCATAACCCTCCTCTTCATCCTCCTCTTCTCTGATTTGTCTCTTTCTTCTAGCACTCTCCAACACCATTATCACAAAGAAAGGAACCAACATGAGGAAAATTCCTAGCCATATAGCCATGATGGAAACAAGTTTCAAGTTTCTAGCCTGCAAAACAAATGGAAAAATACCAAATGGGAATAGGAATGCAACATAGGAAAAAAACAATTCATTTTTAAAGTTTTAAATCCAATAAAATGCAACATTCAAGAAAAATTCAAGTTTTAATTTTTAAACAATTTAACAATCTACAAATTCATCCTAGAAAATACAAAATTGGATTAGAAGGCCTACCTCTTTCTTGCAATCCTCCTGTCCGCCTTGCTCCTTGCTCTCCTGTCAGCTTTGCTCCTTGCTCTCCTGTCAACCTTGCGCTCTCCTTCTTGCTCTCTCTCAACTCAACAAACAATGAAATGCAAATGAAACCCCCCCCCCTTTTAAAAAAATCGATTTTTCTCATAAAAAAATTTCCGCGCAGCGGGAAACGTTTTTTTTGCCGGGGAGCGTTCGGGAGCGAACGCTTCCCGCGTTTAAAAAACGCTCCCGAAGCGTTTTTTAAACGTTGGAAGCGCTCAGGGAGAGTTCGCTCCCGAGCGCTTCCTGAAACGCTCCCGCAAAAACAGGGAGCGTTTTTACAGGGTCGGAAACGCGCTCCCGAAAACGCTCCCGTCAGGAAGCGTTTTCGGGAGCATGTTTCCGAGCGTTTCCGAAACGCTCCCGCACAGAGCGAGTTTCGAAAGCGGGAGCGAAGGGGGTTTGAAGCTTCCTCGCAACCCTGACCCGACCCACAGCTTGGGACGTGGGAAGACCCACCTATTTGGCCAATACGTGTAGTCAGACTTGTTTGTGTGACTTGTCTATGATTCAGGTGTTCCGCCATTTAACATTTAATGAGACTTGGATGTGTGAGATCCTTGTCATGTGTTGACAAGTGGATCCCCCCATGCAAAGATGAGCCTTGGATGTGTGAGATCATTGTCATGTGTTGATAAGTGGATCCCCCCAAGCAGAGATGAGACTTGGTTGTGCAAGATCCTTGTCATATGTTGGCAAGTGGCATTGCACCCAAGTGAATATAGGGTGATGGATGAATCTCCCCTATGATGATTCTTCTTCATTAAAGTGAGACATCATTGTTCTAGATGATACAGAGCAAAGATGAACAGAGATGAGCAAAGAAAGCAAAGATATTTATTGCAGAAATAAATTCCTCCCTAACTGAGAGGGAGTGTTAAAAATTGGAAGCTCAAGGATGAATTTATAAAAATAGAAAGTATAGAAATAGAAAGTCTCAAGTATGACTTCCCAAAAATAGTAAATCACCTTGTATCAATTAGTAATCAAGTATTGTTGTTGAAAAATCCCTTCTGATCATCAAATCAACAATTTCGACTTAATCATCAATATTATCATTAATATTATTATTATTATTTTATTATTATATTATATATTTTCATTAAAAAGAATTTCAAGTCTCTCAATCATGCCATTTGCAACTCCCATCAATTAAAGCATATGTTACTCTCTCTCTTTTAATGGATTCATTCCTCTCTCTCTTTAATGCTCTTACACACCTCTTACACTCTCTTACACACTTTAATGACTCGTCATAAAAATATTCCTCTCAGATTTCTTTAATGCATAAGTTACACTTCTTTCCTAAATACATAAGTTACACTCGTCTCCTTTATGGCCTAAGTTATACTCCTATTTTGGCATATGTAAATCCTCAAGGCATAAGAGTTACTCCCTCATGAATTCGACCTCCTTGCTCTTTCTATATATTTGTCCCTCTCATCCTCACTTGATACGCTAACTTGTTCTTTTGAAAAGAGAATTCAAACTCGAGAAAGAGAGAGTTGGAGAGTTTAGAGGAAGATTTAGAGAGAGAGAGAGTCTTGAAGAGCAAGAGAAAATCTTGGAGAGCCAAAGTGATTCATTGTTTGCATCAGCTACTGCTATTAGAAATATTCTTCAGATTTGGGTGAACTTCTTCATTCTCTCATTGTACTTTGTATCTTTGCTGAACAATTGATTTCTAATAGAAGAAGAATCTAGTTGGGTTTTGCCATGGTCATTGACCTAACTTCTTTGTGTCTCAATTAGTTATTGGTTGTATTTCATTGTGCATATGGTTTATATGGTTTATCTTATATCCACAATTACTTAACTTATTTTGCAGCATAAAAAATTTCTGGATTTAAGTGATTGTAACAACATAGAACATCAAAATTTCAACAGCTTGCACAAGAGCAGAGGTGTCCTCATCCTCTTGTGGCTTGCATTTTTATTTTTATATGTATATTCTCACTAGATTTATGACTAAATTTGTTGGCATTCAATCTGATCTTCCTCTTTTATGCTTGTGCAGTTCTTTGTGGAGCCTTAAGGAATAGGATTTTGAAAACATCATAAAGAAATCTATAAGGAGGCTTGAAGGATCAAATCAACATTTTTGAGGCCTCTTCATACCCTTGGTCGTGGATAAAAAGAGCGTTTATCTCCCTCTATTATGCAATTTTCCTCTTGAAAACTTAGATGTCAAACCCTAGAGAGAGATCCATTGGAGGAAAAGCAAGTTTCCGCAGTTGAGGAACCCCTTCATTGTAACACATAAGTATTATAACAGTGTTCTCTTTTTCGTCTTGTATTTTGAGGAGTATTTGATCCTTAAAGCTCCTTGTTGTTAACCTTCCTCAAGATCTATGCCCCTCACTTCTCTATAATAATAAAAAAACTTTTCTTCTTGAGTGAGCTTGGGGTCTTTCCCCCTGGCATCTCGGTCAATGTTGCAGGAAACGCCCCCCCCGGCTCCAAGGCAGGAACCGCGTCCCGTACGGAACCGCGGTTCCTAAAAAAATTTACGATTCCTGCCAAATCGGATCCGTACGCAGGGAATCGCGGTTCCGTACAGCAGATCCGCGGTTCGTACGGCGGATCGTTGTACAGAACCGCCGCGGTTCCTGTACGGATCCGTACGGGTCGCGAACGGTTCCATACAGTGCCGTACAGATCCGACTAATGTAGGTCAGAAAAATGATTTTTTTGATTTTTTTTTAAATTTTTGTCTTTGGTTGGGTTAGTAGGTGAGTTAGTGCTGAGTTAGGGATAGGAGGAAAAAAAATATAAGCTCTCTTTTACCTCCTTAGATATTTCTTAGATGCTCCCTCATGGTAATGTTAAATTCTTAAAGTAAAAGTGACATTCTCATTTATTTTTCATTTTCATCCTTTTACTTAAATTTTTAACATTACCATGAAATGACTCGGGATGTTTGAGAGTGGTTCCAGCCTGATCGGACTTCATATGGAGAAAATAGAATTTCATATCCTCTTCCAAATTCAGCAGACTTAACAGTTTTCAGGAATTCAGGATCAGTGGTATAGTGGCATGTCATTAGATTATATCATGTATGAGGGTATGTGATTAGCATTTAATCAAGAGCACCAAGCCCTATATGTACCCTAGTGTTGGTGGTGTTAATTGTTGAACTCCTTTGTCATGTCGTTAGCAAAAAATTACATTTCAATCAAGTCAAAATAATCGATCAAGCATGTTAAGTTCTTTCTACCATTTTTTAAGGCTTGCATTAGGGTTTGATCAAAATTGGGCAATTTTGAATAATGTCCCTAGATAATCGAGGTAGAGGCAAAGGCTAAATAAGAGGAGAAGAATCTATATTATAGATTGTTGATGCATCTATTCTAAATGGTTGATGCTCAAATAATTAATCATTAATGTACAATGGATGTCATATCTATCTTGATTTATGTACAAATATGCATGCTTCCATGTCTTCTACAATTAATTTGGTATTTTGGATATTTTTTTAATATAAATGCAAAAAAATAAAAATAAAAATATATATATATGTTAGACGCTTCCTAGATTTTTTGGAAATGACGCTTCCGCGTCCCCGCTTCCAAAAAACGTCCCCGCTTCGTGCAACATTGATCTCGGTATCCTCATTTAGAAGGAGGATCTTTGGGTGATTGGTGACTAACTTGTTTCATTTAGTTTAGTTTCTTGCTCATTTCATCATCTAACTGCTCATTTACATGCCAGATCTAATCTCTTATTTGCATTTTGCGTTAGGTTATTTAGCACATTGAAATTCACTCATTTCCAAAGTTGATTTACTAGCTTAGATCTGATTTATTCATTGCTGATGTAACTCATCTTATTGTCGGTACATCGCTTGTTTCATTATTCATTTCATAGTCTAACTATTGAACTCTTAGTTAAACTGAGAGGGGGGTAGTTAAACTGAGAGGGGGGGGGTGAATCAGTTTAACACATTCATAGAGTTTTTAAACCTTTTATTCAAACTAACATACATCTTCATTTCATGTCCAGCTTAATATGTAAGTAATCTTAGAATATGAGCAGCAAGTATTAATATAATAGAACAGCAGACTTAATATGAGAGCAGCAGGTATTAAGCAGATGATATAAATCAGATCAACACATAAACATCATGCACAGAGACACCAGATATAAGTGGAAACCCATAAAGGGAGAAAACCACATCTTATTATTGTTGTGATGCAAAGGCAAACTCCAACTCCCTCTCACCACTGTTTTTCTGCAGGCACCAACCTACAGGAGGCTCCTACCTCAATTCTGCAAGCTACAACTTGCAAGGAAGCTCCAACTCCCTTCAATTTTCTGCAGGCACCAACCTACAGGAGGCTTCAACCTTAGTCAGCTACAACTGACAGCTATCAAGCTGTAACTTGATAGGGAAGCTCCAACTTCCTCAATTTAACAAACTGAATTTTTGCTGATTTACCTCAGATATCATCTCTATTCTGTAGCTTCTCTTTCTTCTCTTAATCTTCTCTGCTTTATTCTTCTATATTCTGCATTCTCTATATTTTCTCTCTCTCTCTCCTTATTGAGCTTATCAAATTGATATTATATATAGAAATTCTCACATGACTGTTTGTATTTCACAAGGAATTTGAAGTGAACAGTCATGACTCTTTGGCTTCTGTCTCCTTATTCCTTTTTCCAACTCATTTTTAGAATTACTACAATATGTACAAATTTCCATGCTACAGTGGGATTTTGTCTTTTCCTTAGGACACTTGCCTTTGCATCACAAACAATAAAAAATTAATTACATATTTCAATTTTACTCGGCTCCTTTTCTGGATTTTGGCTTTACTGGATTTGTCTTTTTCTGCTGCTATTAAGAATCTGTTCTGCATACTCTTTGTTTACTGTCATCTGTATATTCCCTGTTCACTGCACTTTTGAATCCCTTTGTTGTACATTTCTTCAACTCTGCAATCTTTGTTTTCCTCTGTCAGGCCTCATACTTCCTCTTTCTGTGTGCATATAAAATGAATACAGCAATTTGTACTCAATCCAACTGTCGATCTGGGCAAACTTGGATTAATGTGAAAACTTCATTTTCCATGGTTATAAAACCATACATATGAATTCACTCATATTTCAGTCATTACAGTATTCCCAATCCAGGCAATCTCGTCACATTCCTTTATTCTATGCTGGCACATTTAAATAAACAAGTCTGAGTATTTTTATGTCTCAATTCAGAGAATTGAGATGTTCTTTCAACATTCCGCCATGACTATAACGCGACCGTCCATCTACATATAATCCTCGACTGGTACATATATGAAACCACGTCCATATTGCACCAACAACCATTGTATATTATATTTATTACATGCCCGGATCATATTCAAACATTATTATACGTAACATTTTCATATATATTCCATCGATCCTTATAATGCATCGACTAACATTAATAAACCAATTCTTTACATATATTTTCGCCTCGGGCCCACCTATAACTCAATGGACCAATCAAATGCACGTGTCGTACCTTGTTTATCCCTCGCGCATCTTCGTTAAACTTCGGGCATGTTCAACGTGCGATCGTCGTCCGATGGCCTGTTTCCAAATCAACGGTTCCTGTCCATTTCGCACGGTTTCCAATGCAAAACGTTAACGCGCGAAGGCGCAGTTTAACAGGCGGTTTTCGACTGGGTCCACAGGCCGCCTGTTGATTCCTGTATGGAATCGCTCCTCCTCCAGGCAATACCACCTTCCGTATAGGGGTGATGCGAAGAATACCACCATACAGCGCCAAACCACCGTCACTGTTCATCGGGTCTTGGTTCCGCTCCTTTCCTACGCTCCAGGTTCCGCTCCATTCAATTATATATATATATATATATATATTTCGACTATGGTTCCGTTATACTCTGACGTAGAGTTCCGCTCCTTTTCTCGGTTCCGTCTATTCTTATGCGTTTGACTATGGTTCCGTTATATATAACGCATAGTTCTTCGGGGTATACATATATATAAACCATATTTATATACACCTACCATGTATACAACCTCCATGTCAATCGAATACAAGTGCTCCGTTAAAAACCTCCATGTATACAACCTCCATGCAATAACATATAGCTCTTGCCTTTGCCGCTTTGTCACTGCGCACTGTTGCCTCTCTTGCGGTGATATTTACTCTGTGTCTCAGTATTTGCTTCCTGCCTCTTGCTTTTTTCTTTTATATTCATTTCCTTATGCTTGTTCCTGTTTAACATACTGCTACTCTTTGCCATCAATGACAACATTTCCAACACTAACTTGTTTGCATCTTAAATCTTACTATTCTATGCAAGTGTGACATTTTATTGAGATTCATAAGCAATCTTATCATTATGTGTTGAAATTGGCAGCTCAGGGATGAATTTCCTTAAATAAAATCTCATTTCTGACAATTCTGCAATGACTTTCTAAAAAATAGAAAGTCATATATAGCATCTCAAGTATGTCTTTCCAAAAATAGTAAATCACCATGCATTAATTGGTAATCAAGTATAGTTAAAGGAAAATCACTTATCATTATTCAATCCTAATAATTTAATCATGACTTAATCATCAATATTATTATTATTATTATTCCGGTTCGCAGAAAATATCCACTTAGACCTTCTTGTTATAAATAGCTTGTCCCCGAGCTATTAACCAAGGCTTTTCACCTTACCAACCACGGGCAGAATACGACTTACCTTACATAAGTTCCTCCCCCTAGCTTCACCTATTCATCTGTGGAATCTCCTTTCTGTTTATTAAAAGGAATTACAAGTCACCTTACCTTCATCACCTCAATCACTTCGCACCTCTCTCCTTTATGACTCATATTGGCAAAAGATGTATCAATAGTCCTTGATATGGCTCCTAAGCATTTCCCTTTAAAGGACAAACAATGACATTTCCTAAGTGAAAAGGCAGTGAAAGGGGCACTACATAACTATCTCTCTCTCTCTTAATGATACATAACACTCTCTCTTCACTCTCATTAAAGGCATGGCATATTCCTCTTACACTCATTAAAGGCATGTCATAAAATATTCATCTTATGCTCTCTTTAATGCATATGCTACACTCTCTTTAACTAAGGCATGCATACCTCTCTTGATGGCATAAGCTACTAAGGCATGTGTACCTCTTCGTAATGCAATAAGTTACTAAGGCATGTGCATCTCTCCTTAATGGCATGAGTTACACTCCCCTAAATGGCATATGTTACTCTTCCTCAAGGCATGTGTATTGCTCCTCCTTTATGACAAGAATTCGTTGCTCCTCCTATATATGTGTCTCATGTCTTATCTCCTGACTACTACTACTTGTGCATTGTGAAAGAATAATTCAAACTTGAGAGAGAGAGTTGGAGAGATTTGAAGAAGATTGTGTGTGTGAGAGAGAGAGAGAGAGAGATGTTGGAAAATCAAGGTAGTTGTAGTTTAATGTTGATTCTCCTTGACAATCACTTGAGATATTAGTTGGCATTTTATTAATTTTATTTTATTTTTCATCAAGCAATTATCAAAAGATGAAAATCACGAAACACAAAGAACACAAGATATAGGCTCCACGCCAGGGCAAAATCCCACAACTTGGGAAAAACCCGTACAATCTCCTTCTTATAGAATCAGATCAAAATGAGACCCAAAAACCAAATTCGAATCTCCTCCAAGTATCATGTCAGCCTCTCAACAAGATCTTCTTCTAACAAGATGAATTCTTCCAAGGTCAACGAAGATTGAACCTTCTTCAACTCTGCTCTTCAATAGGTCTCGACCTCTTCAACATTCTTGCAGCTTTGGCCCTATAATAAGCCCAAAAACCCTAGACATCACAAGAATAGGTCTTCCTTCGTCCTTCCTTCCTTCGTTAAGTTATACTACTTGTTTTCTTGCCCTTCACACTTGATATTCTCCTTTTATAATTGTAGATCGAATCTGAAGTGAATAAGTACCACAAATGAGTCGTGTGGAGCAGGGCCAGAATACACCAGCTCCAATGCCATGTTAAACACACACATGGTGGGTGAAAAAGTAAACACACACAAAGGGAAAGATAAGCATTAGTTGCCTATTACCATTGATATGATGTACATTTATAATACAATGAGGTGACCCTTGGATTCCACATTCTAAGGTCACTTGGACTCCTTTTGTGACGATTCAGCTTCCACACCTACCCATAGAGGATTAGGTGTCCAAAATTCCCCCCCTTAATCTTAAGTGGTATGTGTGAGTCCAAGAAGAAAGTTGTATTACAAATTTGCAAAGTAAGGCAGCGCCGAGAAGCAGGTGCTAGGGAGCGTGCAATGGGAAGCCGCAGTGTGGAGTGACGACACAGTGGGAGTAGGAGGTTGCGGTGGGAGGGGTGAGGTGAGGGAGGGCAAAGTGAGGTGAGGGGTGAGGGGGAGGCCGTAGGGGAAGCCGAGCTGCATGGGAGGAGGAGAGCCAACGGGGAGAGCACTGGTGGAGGAGGTGGGGAGATGAAACAGTGGAGGAGGTTGCAAGAAGTGGAAGGGACGAGAGTTGCATTGGAGGGGGGCGCAGCGGGAGGTATGGAGGGAGGGCGGGCTGTCCGGTAGTGCCGCAGGTGTGAGCCGACAGGAGCAGAGGTGAGAGTTGGCGGAAGGAGGCTGTGTGGAGCAATGTTAAGAGGTAGCAGGGAATGGAGGGCAGAGGCAAGCCACAGGAAGCCGAGGGGAGTGCCTCGATAGGAGGGGTCGGTGCACTAGCATTCCAGCTTGCAGCAGTGTCTGTTCTTCTTCATCCCCAATCTGTATCTATGTCAAATCTCTTCTACCACAATGCACCCAATGGCGGAACCTTAATGATTCTGCTCCAACGCGTTTTGTTGCCTATGATGGATTTAGGTGGCCACCAAAGCTTACATACATAGAGTTTCCAAAAATTTTATTTGTAAATGTATTACAAATAGGTTGACGGGCCAGCAAGAATTTTTTCATAAACTTCCAACTTAAATACTGAGTAATGAACCATCGAAACATTGTCCAGGAACCCGAGGCTCACTAACGAGTGGTCTATTCATGAAAAATTGAAATTGAAATATAGATATCACATTTTTGGGCCTTAGACAACAGACATAAGTCTAGCACTGACTGCAAAACACTAAAGAATGCTGCAATTTCTCACAGAATTTTGTGGCAATTGAAACAATTTTGGTGCATCATTTGTGCGATTCGAAAATTGTAGCGATCGGAGGGAAATCAGCAGATAAGAGTCAAAAGAGATGGAAGTGAGTCAGAGTCTATTTACCCCTCAATTTGGCGGCCTGCACTCTGCACTGCTTCGAGATTTTGGTCAGGGATTGATAAAATTGAATTTTACAATTTTCCTTTCTTTCTATGTCTTCGACAAGTCTTCACAAGTCTTCAAGTCTTGCTAGCTAACTTAGAGATGTGCGCACAATATGATATCGGCACTCTCATTGCTTCAATGAGTTTCAACACAAATAGATCACGACTTCACCACAATACATTCCCACAAATGGCGCCAAGCGTTGTTCATTTTCTCCCATTGCTCACGAAAGGCAAAGAATGTCGAGAACGATGCTTTGAAGAAGGCTTATCGAATCTTGGCCATGAAATGGTATCCCAGATGGACAGAAATGTTGGTTTTACGGAGTTGGTATTGGCCAGTTGCAGGCAATCGCTCTTGAAGGCGAGAATTGGGTATCCGCGTATGGGAAGAAAAAGTGAGGATATGGCACAACAAATGATTCAATTCGGAAGCGGGCAGAATACACGCTGCGATACCATGTTAAACACACACATAGTGGGTGAGAAAGTAAACACACACAAAGGGCAAGATAAGCATTAGTTGCATATTACCATTGACATGATGTACATTTATAATACAATGAGGTGACCCTTGGATTCCACATTCCAAGGTCACTTGAACTCACCCCCGCTGACGATTGACTTCCACTACCCATAGAGGATTAGGTGTCCAACATTTGGTATCGAGGTAAGGTCGAATCGAGTATCCGATCAAAATTTGAAATCGCCTACGTATATTTGAGTCCAAAGTCTTGAGTTCCCTTCAAAGTACTTTAGAACTCTTTAAATGGGGCTTAATGTCCTTCACAAGGTTTTTGCATAAACCTAAAGAGGATTCCAACAGCAAATGAGATGTCTGGTCTGGTGGTAGTCAGATAGATAAGACTTCCTACAAGCTGTCTATACTTCGTTGCATCCTCGAATTCCTTCCCTTCAATGGATGTGAGCTTCAAGTTTTGTTCCATTGGAGTGGTTAAGGGATTGCATTCATCCATGCCAAACTTGTTCAAAAGATCTCCAATGTACTATGTGGAGAAAGAAATATAAATTTAGGATGTTGAGTTACTTCAATACCCAGATAGTAATGAACATAACCCAAATCAGTTATTTCAAAACCTTTTTTCAATTCTTTCTTTATGGATGCAATATAACTCTTATTGTTCCTTGTCATCAAAAGATCATCTACATACACCACAGGATATACAAATTTGCATCATCAAGATCAAAATGTTTGAAGTTAAGTTTCAGAAGATGCTCAGTGAATTTCTCATACCAGGCTCGCGGTGCTTGCTTAAGGCCATACAAGGATTTTATAAGCTTGCATACTTTATGTTCTTGGCCCTTCACAACAAATCCTTTTGGCTAGGACATAAAAACTTTCTCCTTTAGATCTCCATTTAGAAAGGCGGTTTTTACATCCATTTGATGAACTTTCCATCTCTTCTGAGCTGCTAGGGAAAAGAGTGTCCGGATGGTGGCCCATTTTGCTGTGGGAGAAAAAGTTTCTTCATAATCGACCCTTTCTTTCCGTGCAAAACCTTTTGCCACAAGCCTAGCTTTGTGCTTGTCAAGTGAGCCATCTGCTTTGTACTTGTTCTTGTAGACCCAATTACAACCAATTGGTTTGGTTCCCAAAGGAGGATAAACCAGCTTCCAAGTGCCATTCTTTATCAAGGCATCATACTCCTTTTGCATCGCTTCATTCCATTTGTCATGAGAAGTGGCTTCTTTGAAGGAAGTTGGTTCATGATCTATAGACAAACTCAATTCACAGTTACAAGCAATATCCATATCAACAGGTGAATAAGAATTATCTACATCACCTTTGTTTTGTCTAGTGGAACTTCTTGTTCCTGTCTTTCCAACCTCATCAGGACGAACGTTTTCTAGTGTCTTTGTCAGCGATTTGGGAGGACCTTTCTGAGATGGGCCAGGCTACTCATTTGATTGAGTTGGAATTGAATCAAGATTCAATCTCTCAATTCTATCAATCACATCGTTCAAGGTGTCATCCGTGGTTGGTTCTTCATGTAGAGGAGAAAGTGCTCCGGGAAATGATTCCACAGATTGATTCAGTATAGGAATCCCCCCTTCAAGATGTGGAATCTGATTATCAAATTCTTGAAAATACTAATCTATCCAAGCGATCAAATTGTCGCTCAACAACATTGTCGGTGTTGGAAGATTCAAGGAATATGACATCTCTTGCTATTACAAATTTCTTATTGACTTCATCATAGAGACGATATCCTTTGGAGGTATTGGAATACCCCAAGAAGATACAATTTTTTACTTCTAGCACCAAGTTTATTCCTTTGTACCTTGGGTATCAAAGCATAACAAGTGGAACCAAAGACCCTGAAATGCTTTACCGAAGGAATGTGGCCATGCCACATTTCATAAGGAGTTTTGTTTCTAATTGAATTTGAAGGACACCTATTCTTTATGTATACAGCACATAGAACTGCATCAGTGCAAAACATCAATTTTAAATTCTTAAAAAACATCATGGAGCAAACCATATTTAAAATTGTCCTATTCATTCTTTCAGCTACACCGTTCTGTTGGGGATTATAGGGCACAGTTGTTTGATGTTTAATCCCATGTTGACGAAGATAATTTTCAAATTCGTTTGAAGTGTATTCTTTTCCATTATCAGTACGTAAAGAGCCAATATGAGTTTGTGCATCATTTTCAATCCATGCATGAAAATTCTTGAATGTTTGAAAAGCATCAGACTTGTTTTTCAATAAGTAAACCCAACACATTATGGTGTAATCGTCAATAAATGTCATCATATATTTATTTCCATTTGCAGAAGCAACAGGCATAGGGCTACATAAATCTGAATGAATAAGCTCAAGTTTTCTATGTGCTCTGGAATGTGAATCATGAAATGGTTGTTTGCTATGCTTTCCTAGAATACAAGCATCACATTGCTTAAGTTTCCTAGGAATTGTAGGCAGTCCATTAACCCCATTTTTCTTCAACAATCGAAGGTTGTCATAGTTTAAGTGTCAAAATCTAGCATGCCATAAAAGACTTGATGGGAATGTACCTTTATCATGATGTGAACTTAATGCAAAGTTTTGTGCATGAGGAGAGGAACCTTGCAGCTTCAAGAGTCTTCCTCCTCCTATTCCCTCCATGACAAGTGAGCGATTTGATACTTTTCTGACCTCAACCTTGCCATCAAACATGTGAATGGAGTGTCCTTGCTGGCGGATGTGGACCAAGGACAGCAAGTTTCTCCTCAACTCAGGGAGATATAGAACCTCATGTACAAGATGATCTAGAAGACTAGGCAACTTAAGCCTGATTGTGCCAAGCCCTAATGGATTGAGTTTGGATTTATCTGCGAAGTATACTGCTTCATCAACTTTGTCAGTAAATTCTTCAAAAAAATCTTTTCTAAATGTCATGTGACATGTTGCTCCTGAATCTAGCAACCAATCATTTCTCCAAGAAGTAAATGAAACATCAAACAAGTCTTCAATTACTCCGTTGTTACAATGTGCTACAACATTATGAGCAGATTCAGGTGCTTTACCTTTGTCTCTGTCATAAGCCTTACCCTTTTCTTGATTTCTTTGCTGCTCAACTTTATCCCAAGGCAGCTTACATGTAGATGCATCATGCCAGTATATGCAATGAAGATCAGATTTTTCAGTTTGAGTTTGTCTGCCCCCCATTCCTCTGAAATTTCTTCTTCCTCTTCCTCTTCGGCCACCCCTTCCTCTGGAAGGATCTTGAGCATGAATCTTCTCTCTATGTGAAAAGCATACAGCCTCTTTAGAAGACAGAGGGGCTGTCATCTTTCCAAAAGCTTTCTCTCTTTCTGCAAACTTTTTCTCAAGGGAATCAAAAGTGATTTTCAAAAGGTTTCCACTTGCTTGCAATGACTCAAGATAATGTGAGTAAGTCGGATACAATGCCTTAACATATGCTATTTGAGATATATCAACTTCTACACCAGTGTTCTTAATGTCATGCATGATAGATCTTACTTCTGAAGCTAAAGCAAAGGAGTCATCATTCTGCAATTCAAGACTGAACAGCTTAATCATTAATTGAACAATTTCAAGTTCTGAATGTGAGTCATAGAGTTCTATTAGCTTGCTCAAGGCTTCATAGGCATTTGTGTTGAAAATTGGTACCGGAGGACAGGTGGTTCCCTAAGGCTTTGATCTTTGGCCTAGGGAAAAGTGTCCAAAAGAATTTAATTTTTCTCCTAAAGTGACTTTATAAAGTAATAAAGTCAAATCTAATTTAAAAGTGACTTTAAGTGATAAAGTTACTAAAGTCTAATTTTAAAGTGACTTTAATAAAGTTAATGTAAAATTAGAAATGAAAAGTGACTTTGGAAATAAATGACTAAGTGGGTCTTTATTAAAGTGGAGTGAATTAAAAAATAGAAAGTGAGATTTAAATGAGCATTTAATCTCAACCCTAGATCTCAATCTATTTCAGCCATTGGATTTAGGGATTCCCCAAAAGTCACTTAGGGTTAGGTTAAAGGAGGAAAAGGAGGAAAAAGTCATTCATTCTTTCATGAGCAGATTGAGAGAAGGAGAGCAAGAGAGCAAGGGAGATTTCTGGGCAGTGAGGAGAAGGAGGCAGCAGCTTGGCACACATTCCAAGGCAGCGTTTCAGCAAGTCCGTACAGCTGAGTTAGCACACAGTGAAAGGCAGATTTTGGGCACGATTTTCTAGAAAGGCCGTATAGCAGTTTTGGTTCAGATTCCAAGGAGGCCGTACAGCAAGTTAGCACAGAAATCGAGGAGCAGAAACGCTGAAGTTTGCTGGCACGTTTTTCAGAGGAGGCCATACAGCAAGTGGCTGTACCTTGGCACGCTTTTCTAGGCAGAAATCCATACAGCTGTACTGCTGTTTTTCTACACAGAAATTGAGGAAAACCGTACAACAGCATTTATGGCAGCTTGCACGCTTTTCTAGGCAGTCCGTACAGCAGCATTTAAGGCTGAAATTTGGGCACAAAAATCGAGGAGGCCGTACAACATTTATTGCTGTTCTGTTTTGCTATTTGCAAGTTTTTCCAGTTGGCTGTGAGGCACGGAAAACGAGATAAGTTGTAAAAGTTTGCTTGCTGATTTTTTGCTGAATATTTCTCTCACTGTAAAAAGCATTTTCCAGAAATAAGGAGGAGCTTTCGAACTGGTTTTCCCCAAGAGTTGTAGGGGGTTTTTCCAGGGTCACCTTGACCAAAAATCACTGTGTTATCATGTGTTGAATGACTGTTTGTATCTGCTGATTTTTATTTCTGCATTTTCCAGCATTCTGAAAAATTTCCAGAATTTGTGTTTTCAGCAAAATTTATTTTTCCAGTTGTTGAATGTATGAATATGGAAAAGGGCATTTAACTATTTTGGAGAAATAAGGTGAAACTGAAAACCGGGGTGGGAAAAACAAGAAATTTCTACAATTTGAAAATGGTGTAATATGGCGACCCACCTCTTCATTTACGAAAGTTGCAATCAAGGCATAGGCCTTGCAGTTCTTGTTTTCCCAAATGGCAATCTCCTTGTCTGAAGTGGGCTTTGCTGGAAGGTCTACTTCTCCTTCACAAATTCCTCTCCACAACGCATTAAAAATGAGAGTGTGCTTTATTTTCTGAGACCATTCAAGATAGTTCTCCTTGCCGGAGAGAACAACTCCTACAATAGAAATGAGAGAATGCATTCTTTTAAAGTGAAATAAAACTTTGTTGTCACGGTAAAAACTCAATTTTGGTTTCAATTCTGCATAGTATAACTAAAAAAAAAAACTTCTTTTTTGTAAAAAAATTTGGGGAAAAAAATAGAGGTATTATCTGAGGGAGGTGATTACTTGGGAAGGTGATTACTGGGGAAGGTGATTACTAGGGAAAGTATTTTCTGGGGAAGGTCATTACTGGGGAAGGGCAAACTGCGTAAAAAGCAAAATGATATTAGTGTCGAATAAAAAACGCAAAGGGGAGGGGATAGTGGGTTGAGAGGGACGGTGGATTGGGAGGAGAGTGCTGCCGTGAGCAAGTGGGGAGGGTCGTGAGAGGGGAAGGCCGAGGAGTTAGATGAGCGATGGGTGAGGGTCATGAGCAAGTGGGGAGGGCCGTGAGAGGGGAGGGAAGATGGGGAGGGCCGTGAGAGTGTGGGGAGGGCCGTGAGAGGGGAGGGGAGCGATGGGTGAGGGTTGTAAGCGAGTGGGAAGGGCTGGGGAGAGGGGGTGGCGGGGTGGGGGAAGTGAGCGGGTGGGGAGGTGATTACTAGGGTTATCTGAGGGAGGTATTTTCTAGGGGAGGTGATTACTGGGGAAGGTGATTACTAGGGAAAGTATTTTCTGGGGAAGGTGATTACTGGGGACGGGCACACTGTGTAAAAAGGAGAATGATATTAGTGCCGAATAAAAAACACAAAGGGGAGGGGACAGTGGGTTGAGAGGGGCGGTGGGTTGGGAGGAGTGTGTTGCCGTGAGCAGGTGGGGAGGGCCAAGGAGTGAGATGAGCGATGGGTGAGGGTTGTGAGCAAGTGGGGAAGGTCGTGCGAGGGGAGGAGAGATGGGGAGGGCCGTGAGAGGGGAGGGGAGCGATGGGTGAGGGCCATGAGCGAGTGGGAAGGGTTGGGGTGAGCAGGTGAGGGGGTGGGGGAAGTGAGCAGGTGGGGAGGTGAGGGACGTGAGCGGGTGGGGAGGGCTGGGGAGAGCGGGTGAGGGGGTGGGAGACGTGAGCGAGTGGGGACAGCTGGGGAGAACGGGTGAGCAGGTGGGGGACGTGAGCGGGTGGGGAAAGCGAGTGAGGGGGTGGGGTAGAGCAGGTGAGCGTGGGAGATGACTATGAGTTGAGAGTTGTAAAAATTGAGTAGGATGTAAAAATTATTTTGCACAGTAAGCTTGAATGTACAGAGAACTGTAAAAATTATTTTATAGTAAAAATGTGGCAGATTTTGCAGTGAAAAAAAACCCAGAATTATTCCAGAATTGCATCAATGGCAAGAACAGTAAGACAGAATTGCAGAATGACAGGAGCAGTAAAACAGAAATCTGAACGCACAATGACAATCTGCAAAAATGCAGAACATGAGGGAGTTACACCAAAGGCAGGAATGCCAAAAATGGGACTGGCTCTGATACCATGTCAGACCAGGAGGTAACTCCGCAAAACTCAATGTGTATTAGATGGAGATTGTACTTATACATGGAGGTGAGGCTATTGGGATTCACTTCCTAATGACTCTTGGCCTTCCTTATTTACTAAATTACAATAATATACAATCTCACCCAACCCCTTAGGATTAGGTGTCAACAAGTCAAAGTCATTTTATTTATAGCTTTTGTGAGGACAAATAGCCCTTCACCTAGGCCGACTTGATCTTGATTTCAGTTGACTTGTACTTGGTGGATTTCTTGACTTTCTTGACTTTCTTGACTTAAAATAATGCCTTTTACATGATACAACATGCCCAAATCGGTCTTATTCAATTAATATTGACTCATGACAACATGACAAACCCTAGAGGCATGAAGAACATGCTTAACCTAGTTTGATCCATCAAAATAAGCATGAAACCCATGCTTGAAATACCTTTTCTTTCTTCTTATTCATATAACATAATATATACATAATGACATGAACAAAAGAATAATTATGAAGACCGAACTTAGTTACTTTTCCAAGACTCCCTCTTAACTAGGGAGGTATACATAAAGACTTAACAAGTCCATCTCAAGTTGAAATATTCTCAGATGGGATCCAAATTGATAAGCATCACAACATCATCATAGTCAGCATTGTCACAATACCAAGTCCTTGATAGGTACACTATCTCTCACAAGATCAGAGCACCATGCTGGGAGGCATTCCATAAAACACCATATCGCCTCACTAAGGCACATACTCCACCGACGATACCCAGAGTATATCTATGATCAAACCATTTCCCTCAAGGAAATGTTTGTCCATCGTCCATTTTTATCCAAGTCCATGTGAGGATCTCCATCCTACTCCATCACATTACATGACTCAAGAATGTTTGTCCAAGATGCTTATCCAATCCACCATTCTCCTTATCCATTTCCATGTACTTAACTTAGGATATCATTCCTAATCCGTCACAGTACCTGACACAAGGAGAACCAAGCTAATTTAAATCATCATTCTCCATATCTGTGATGCATGTACAGTACATGACATAGGGAGAACCAGTGTCCAAACTTTCTCCCTCTCAACCTGAGAGGAGAAATCCATGTTCACTCCCTCTCAACCAAGGAGAATTTATCAACAAGCCTCGGCTTGTGTTCGAAGCACCAATACTTCTCTTACATTGGCAACTTGTAATTGTATCTCTCCTCTTACCAGTCGTCTTACAACTTAAGACTGCTCATCTTGCAACTTCAAGGGCTCCAACCCTACCTCCTAACGGATCATTATCATGTACTTGAGGTCTTCCCTTACATCATCTACAAATGTGATCATCAATACTTCCTGCATTGTTTTATTCCTTGAAGATAGTCCATCACACAATTCTTTCAATAGACTAATCAACACAAAGTTTGCCAATCCATTTTTCCAACACAACTTGGTTGACCTTTCCAATCAATCAACTCAACTTCATGGTCACAAATAATCCTACCCTCTAGCTGCTATTTTGTTCCTCCAAGATTGCCCCAAATCACTGATATGTTGCTCCAAATCACAGAACTAGGGTTTGTAGTTCTGCCCTTACACAATCCAACAATTTGACTGATCTAAAGGATCTGTCCTTTTACAGTCAAGACTTTGACTTATCTAGGCCCCTTGTAATATTGTTGTCCATTACCTATGAGCAAACTTCCAATTTTTTCTCCATAAGTCTACCATTTTATCTTCCATGTACAAGCCCATCTGCTCATTCTATTGAAGGCCTTTCTCTTCTAGAAGACATCCTTCCAGCCCTCTGAATACTTCATATATGAGCCTACAATTTCAGCCTTGTCTAGGGCATCTTGTACCTACACTAAACCACAGAATTCCCATACCACCAAACCCTATTCCTATGTCCTTGTTGTAGA
This sequence comes from Pinus albicaulis, assembly GCA_034641835.2. Taxonomy (NCBI): domain Eukaryota; kingdom Viridiplantae; phylum Streptophyta; class Pinopsida; order Pinales; family Pinaceae; genus Pinus; species Pinus albicaulis. The sequence continues at coordinate 1,229,173,486 of CM076577.1, read as the reverse complement.
TGAATCATGAATGTGGACTAGCCCTGGAGGGTCTACTAGGTACTCAGCCTCCAAAACAAGGATTCCCTTATGCCAATACTTACACAGAGAATTTTGGCCTTCTTGATAGAGAGAATATACTTGTTTCATGCTCAAAATATGCCCACTAGATCTCGGTTTGTTATTCATTGTTCATTTCTTGAATCTGCCTCTACAAAATCATAAGAAAGAACAAATCAACCAGGTCTCTTTCTTATCTTTGTTAGGTCTTCCAAGGCTATGACTAGGGCTTTCTTTTTGGATGTTTTTTGCCCTAAACTAGGGCTTGAAATTTGTTGTTCTAAATACTTTAGAATCAGGTTTTCCACCATAGCAACTTTTTCCTTTAATCTGCTCCTCTTTTACTCCATAACAACCATACAGCCATCCACACATTACCAAACTTTTGTTCACTTGCTCACACTATTTTTGTGCAGACTTAGGAGAATTTGGGCCTTCTTTCATAGATCAGAGCTCCTCGAACCTCGGTGTACTTCCTAAGAAACGAAGGTTCTTAAATATAGATAAGATCTAACTCATCTAGGGGCTCGACCCTCTCCTTTAGTGCACAAAAATTTTCAGCGAAAATCCAATTCTTGAATAGACCTTTAGGGCACTTGAATGGTTGCCTGAACAAACATAGAAAGAGCCCGAATCTAGGGCACGGACCACAAGGATATACCTCCATTTTTTTCATATTTCAGACTTACATAAAAACCAAACTAACACATCTTCTTACCTAGGCATATACTCGGTCTTCTTATTCAAAGTTGAGACAAACTTTCATGCTCCATTTCGACCTACTTTAGATCTTGTGTCTCTAAGGCATATGCACTCCCTTCCTTGGCAGATGTCACTTGAGAGATGCCTCCTTGGTGGTATAACTCTATTTACCAAAACCATCAAGCTCTGCTTACCAAGCTCGGCCTATCAAGCTCATCAAGAGGATAAACCTTTTATAATACCTTGAAGATGATTGTCCTAAACAATGATAGAACAATTTTGAAATAAAGAATGTGCTTCATTCTACTAGGACCTGGCCTAGTCTACCTTATCTCAGATTTTCAATTTTGTTTCGGACCCTTGTATAAAAAAAATCGCATTTTTTCTTTGTGCTCCTATACGAAGACAAATTTCTGTACCTTTAGGATAACTGACCTCTACTTGAATTTCTCATAGTTCGTGTCTTCAAGATTTCATGAAAGAGAGACTAGTACCTTCATGAAAGGTTGACGAAGATTGAACCTTCTCCAATTTTGCTCTTCAATAGTCTTGGCCTCTTCAACATTCCTACAACTTTGGCCTTGTAATAAGCCCAAAAACCCTAGACATCACAAAAATAAGTCTTCCTTAGTCCTTCCTTCCTTCGTTAGGTTATATACTACTTGTTTTCTTGCCCTTCGCACTTGATATTCTCCTTTTATAATTGCAGATCGAACCTTAAGTGAATAAGGGCCACAAATGAGTTGAATTCCTTTTATTTATAGTTGTTTGTGAGGACGAATAGCCCTTCTCCTAGGCCAACTTGATCTTGCCTTGGGTCGACTTGTACTTGGAGGATTTCTTGACTTTCTTGACTTAAAATAACTTCTTTTACATGATACAACATGCTAAAGTGGGTCTTATTCAATTAATATTGACTCATGACAACATGACAAACCCTAGAAGCATGAAGAACATGCTTAACCTAGTTTGATAAATCGAAAGAAGCATGAAACCCATGCTTGAAATATGTTTTCTTTCTTCTTATTCATATTATATAAGATATACATAATGACATGAACATAAGAACAATTATGAAGACCATACCTAGTTACTTTTCCAACAAGAGAGACTTGGGAGTAAGAGCAGAACTTTGTGAGCCAAGGTTGATTCAGTGCTTTAGTGTTTTAGTGTTGATTCAATTGAAGGTCAAGTCGATTCAGTGTTTGCATCTGCTGTAGCTACCAGCAATCTTCATGCTATAGCTTCTCGTTCATATTTGGGTAAACTTACTCATTCTATCTTCATGCTACAGCATCTTATTCATATTTGGGTAAACTTACTCATTCTCTTGATCTCCCATTGTACTTTGTATCTCTATTGAACAATTGATATCTAATAGAAGAAGAATCTGGTTGGGTTTTCCCCTTGAGGGTTTTTCCCTAGTCATTGGACCTAAATTATGTGTCTCATTTTGTTCTTGGTTGTCTTCTATTGTGCATTTTATTTATGTTCTATCTACAATTGCTTAACTAATATTGCAACAGAAAGAAGTTTTTGGAATAACTATGTTTCAGCATTGAACATCAGAATTTCAACATGGTATGAGAGTTTTAGTGAAGACAAGCCTAATAGGATAAGAGTTATCACTCCTTTGTAGAAATTTTACTTCAAAGATATCTTCTTGTTGAAATTTGTTGCCCATGAAGATAAGAGCTATCACTCATTTTGCAAAAATTTTACTTCGAAGTGATCTTACTTGTTGCTGAAATTTGTTTCACTTGATCAAGATGTCTTCTTCTTACTTCAAGAATGAAGAGAAGTTGAATGAAGCTTCGAATTTTGGTCCATGGAAGGCAAGATTGGATATTACTCTTGAAGAACATTAAGCACTGGATTATGTGGCAGGTGAGATAGCAGAACCACCAAAAAAATTGAATATTGTTGTTAAGGCCAAATTCAAGAAGGGAGAAGTTAAGGCTAAGAAGATTATCCTTGATTCTCTTAGAGACCATCTCATCGCTTATGTCTCTAAGTTGAAGAAATCTAAGGAAATGCATGACAAGCTTACTGGAATGTATCAAGTAAACAAACTGAGTCAAATCCTTACTTTGAAGAAAAAACTCAAGCACATTAAGATGAACAGAGAAGAGACCATTCAAGCATACTTCATGAGGATATCAAAAATCAAGGATCAATTGTCAACTGTTGGTGAAATTGTATCTGATAAAGAGTCGGTGTTGATTATGTTTGGAGGTCTTTCTCCAACTTGGGAAAATTTTATTACTACCATCAGCAACAATGATAAGTTTCCCACGTTTGATGAGCTCCTAGGAAAGTGCAGTTAAGAAGAGGCCAGAATGATTTCTGGAGGAGGAATTCCCAAGCATGAAGAGGGAGAACCCATTACCTTTGTTGTCCAAGGCAAGAAGCAGAAAGGAAAAAGAGGTCATCACTTTTCAAGAAAGCGTGCTCATAGATCCAACAGTTCCTATTGATGGAACAGGAACTTATCAAAAGTTCAATGCTACAATTTTCACAAGCATCACCACTATGCCCATGACTGTCCAGAAAATAAAAGAACACCAAGATCCAACTACAACAATCGTAGCAACAATTTCAGATTTGATTATAGACGAAGAGAAGCTTCACATGTTCGTAAAGAAAGTTATTGTTCTTCCAAGAGTTCAAGGAACCCAAGGTATGATAATTATGTAGTTGAAACACAATCATAGTACTTTCTCATTCCTGCTCTTTCTAGTTCCTCTCCTGAAGATTCTTGTGACAGCAGGTTGGTTGATAGTGGTGCTTCAAGACACTTTACTGGTTACAAAGAATATCTCTCAAATCTGGTTGAGATCTTAAAATCATTCTTGGAGATAACTCTACATATCCTATAAAGGGGTCTGGTTCTATATCTTTTCATCTCGATCAACGTAAAATTATATCTCTTCAAGAAGTTTTGTATGTACCTTGTTTGGAAAAGAATCTAGAATCTATATCTGCCTTAGAAGACAAAGGAATGAAATTTGCTTTCATAAATGGAAAAGTTCTCACTTGGCCAATGAGATCTAGCATTAAGGATGTCTTCACTCTAGGATCGAGATTTGAAGGTCTTTATAAAGTCAATGGAAGACAAATCCATGCGTTGATCATGACAGCAACCATCAATGTGAACTTTGGCACCGAAAGCTCGATCATTTGCATCATAAAGCATTGCCTCATGTGAGAAAGATGGTTTCTGAAATGCCTAAAATTAGAGTGGATCGTGATGGGGTCCGCCAAGGGTGTGCAAGTGGAACGCATCTCAAGGGACCATTCCCTTCAAGCAAAAGCAAAACCAATCAGGTACTTCATCTTATACATTCTGATATATGTGGACCTATGCCTGTAACTTATCTTGGTGGATACTTGTATTATATAATTTTTGTGGGTGATTTTTCTCACAAGACATGGATTTTCTTTTTGAAAAACAAAATTCAAGCATTTAACATGTTCAAAGACTTCAAAGCTCTGGTAAAAAAACAAACTAGAAAGTAGATCAAAATCTTCAGATCTAACAATGGAGGAGAGTTCACTTAAAATGATTTCATTAACTTCTACAAAGAAGTTGGAATGAGAAAAGAGACCTCCGTGTTGAATTTTCACGATCTTGGGTCTAGGATAGAATCCTAAAATCTTCGACGCTACCAAACCAAGAATTTCAACAAAGCTAATTTGCGCATGGGAGCAATATAAAGCGGTAAATCACACATGCACAAGTATATACAACTTTTTAAAAATTTCAACCCAACTTCGCTATATTAATCAACATATAATACAACTGTCTAGGGCTCCCATACAAGGGATAATGGCCCTCAATTATCCACAAGTACAAGAATACAACATACACTAACAATCTCGTTGCAGTCTCTATGTTGTATCTCATCCTGTCGGTCCTTTGCTTTTGTTCAGCTCTCTAGCTGCCCCTTAGTCCATCAAAAGACAACACATAGAGTCTCCAACAAGGTTGCCACATATCACTGTTGCACGTCACTTTTACTACAATGAACACGGGTTGATCCAATCTACTCTTCTAGGTTGGCCAACACCTGAGCTCCAATCTGCCAATCTAGTAGCTTATTTCATCCATCAAAGAACTGCACATTAGGCTCGTCAACTTCACCCAACCTTTAGTTGTCAAGCTCTCTTTATGATTGCTTGTCAAGGGTTACTTTGGGTCATCAATACGTTGCCCTCCACCAGTCCAATGATGCCCAATACAAACACTGTGAGATCTGCTCCTAGAAGAGGCTTTCAACCATCAAGACAAGCCTCCTAATTGGCTCCCACAAGATGCTCATAAGACTGATCCAAACTGGCCAACACTTGACCCAACACAAGGCAAATCTAGCTGCAAACACTTCCCAAGTATGATGTACAAACGTTGTATGATTGTGACCTGTTTAGGGCATCACTGTGACCCACGTCGGCCCTACAACACACCCTCACAGTCCCTTTACTAGTTGCTCCTTTGCCTCCATGTTCTGGGCACTTATTACCCTCAAACAGCCCCACGCAGCCCTGTTCTTAAGTGATTAGAGCCTGTGGCCCACCCACACCATCCTCCTGTGCTTACAGCCTGCATAAAACAAAGGAACTCACCTTAAATTTATGCCACAACAAACCTGTACTTACCACTTTATCTTCAGCCTTGTTGTAGGATAAGACAACCCTTCAAACAATCATGGAAAGGCTCCCAAACAACCCTTTCCTTCCTCGCTGAAATGTCTTCTTTCCTGCCGCCAAACAGAGGTATCCTTATCTTCTTCCACGAGCTTCTTTCATCTCTTCTTTGTTGCCTTGCGTTGCACCTTGGATGTGTTCAATTGAACTCTCCTCACCTCCTTTTTATACACTAAAGGAGGGCTTCATTTGGACGCCAATATGGGCTTAACAAAGACAAATTGTCAACAAGCCTTCCTCCACTAGGCCGACTTGTGCAAAACCCAACAGTGACCTTCAAAAATTATTATCTCATGATCTAGAGCTCCAATTTTAGTGATTCTCGTTGCATTGGTTTTTTCTTGACGTCCTCTATCACCTCAAATTTTCTCATGCTCAAATGCCTCATGGTTTTGGCCCAACTCCTTTGGGTACAAAACCCCAACCTTGGGTTCTAAGGCCACAAATGACTTTGTGGTGCTCCAACCTCCAAATCCTGAACCTTAGGACTTTGAGTACCTCCCAAGCTACTCAAAAGCAGTCAAAGTTATGTTGCATGATCAAAAGCAACCAAAGCTTCTATGCGGAGAAGTTGTTAACACCGTTGTCTATGTCCAAAATAGATCTCCACATCGAGCCTTAAACAACAAGACTCCTAGAGAAGTCTTCATTGGTTAAAACCCTAAGGTTGGGCACTTGAGAATTTTTGGATGCCCTGTCTACTTTCACGTGCCAAAGGAAAAGAGGAACAAGCTGGAAGCTTTAGGTAAGAAAGATATGTTTGTTGGTTATTTTGAAAATTCTAAAACTTACATAATATATGTACCTGGCCAAAGAACTATAGAGTTTAGCAGGGACATAACATTTGATGAAGACGCAAACTCTTGGAAAGGCAAGAGACACTCTTCTTCCTCCTGCTAATGTTGATAGACAAGATGGCAGCTTTGAAATTCAAGAAGATCCTAAGCCTGAGCCTGATCTTGTTGATGAACCCATGGACCCTAGGATCCTCCTCCATGTGATACTCCTGCTAGAAAGAGACCATTATGGTTTCATGACACTCTACAAGATGTTGATAGACATGTTGCCCCCAAAGGAACCTTTAGAGAAAGCAAGAAACCATGCCAATTCCAAGGATACATGTTGGAAATATTATCATTGATGGCAAAGGAGCAGATCAGGATCAGCAAAGGTATACAGAAGCAGTAGCAAGGCAAGGAGCAGCAACCAAAGAAGCAGAAGAAGATCAGCCATGCAAAGGAGCAGAATAAAGAGGAGGAATTGTGATACATTGAAATGTTTTTAATAATGTTGCAGAGATTGCTATATTGAAGATTTAGTTACGATGTGAAATTGTTGATTGAGTTGAATTGTTGTGATGCAAAGGCAAGACTCCAAGGCAAAGGCAAAGATGTTGCAAAGACTATTGTGATATATTAATGATAAATATTGTTATTTGATATTGGCATTAGGATGGTGCATTTAATCATTACATATGGTTGAAATTAATATTCAAGATATGAAAAGTTTGGAAACGAATGAGTGGAAGGCAAAGAGTCAAGCATATTCACTTCATATTCCTATGTGGATTACAAATAGCCATCAAATTATCTTTATAAAAGATGTCATTTTGGAGGGAATGAGAGGGGTTAGAGAGTGGGAGAATGTGTGAGAGTCGATTAATATATTATGCATTAGTTACCTCGTACATATGGAGCTAATGTGAAGCAGATTTGAAGGGGAGAAGATGCAAAAGTAAAGAAGGTATGAAGAATTGATGACCAGGTAAATCAACATATTGTTTTCATTTTGTGTGAAGGGATTGTGGTCTCCTTTCAAGTTATATCTTGCTAAATATTCAGTTGGAGCTAGTTGAGGTAGGAGTCTTTTGTGGGTTGTAGCCTACAGAAAACATATGGGAGTTGGAGCTTCCTTGCATGTTGTAGCTTGCAGAAATTTGAGGTAGCAGCCTCCTATAGGTTGGAGTCTACAGAGAACCAGATGTAATAAGGAGTAGGAACTTTGCCTTTGCATCACAACAATAATAAAATCGTGGTTTTCTCCCTTATGGGTTTCCACTTATATCTAGTGTCCATATGCATTATTATTATGTGTTGATGTTATGTATTGGTCTGCTTATTATTTGATGTCCACATATTCAATTTGTTGATCATTATTTGTTAAGCTACTCATGTAATGGCTTAGTTAATGAGTTTAAAGAAAAGAATTTTAATGTCCATGAATGGACTAAACTGATTCACCCCCCCTCTTAGTTTAGTCAAGCTTTCATCAATACCTTGTAGCCATGGGGAACATTATTCAAGTTGAACTATGCACTTTTGAAGAAGCAGTGAAAGATCAAGTATGGAAAGATGCAATAGCCGAAGAATATGAGTTCATCATACATAATGATGTATGGGAAGTACTTCCAAGGCCCAAAGGTAAGTATGTTGTGACTTCTAAATGTTTGTATAAAATTAAACATGGTGTGGATGGCAATATTGAAAAATATAAAGCTAGATTTGTGGCTAGAGGTTTCTTTCAGAAAGAGAGAATAGACTATAATGAGATTTGTGCACATGTTGTCTGATATACTAACATCTGATCTATTGTGGCTCTAGCTATTAGCCAGGGATAGACTCTTCAACAAATGGATGTCAAAATTGTTTTGTTTCATGGCTTCCTGAAGGAAGAAGTATTTGTGGAGCAACGACAAGTACGTGACTGGAAAACTCATGCGTGTAAACTGACGAAAGCTCTCTATGGATTGAAGCAAGCCCCAAGAGCTTGGTATGTCTATATTGATAGCTTTTTGATGAAGCTTGGTTTTACCAAAAGCAATGTTGATCCAAATCACTACTTCAAAACGGTCTAAGATATGCCTTTGATTTTGGTATTATATGTTGATGACTTATTCTTGACAGGTGCAGAACCTTATTCTCCAGTGTAAGAGGGAGTTACCTTCTGAGTTTCAAATGAAAAATCTTCATTTGATGCACTACTTTCTAGGCCTAGCGGTATGGCAAAGACCTAGTGAGATTTTCCTTTCTTAAGAAAAATATGTTGTCAAACTACTTGAAAGGTTTGGTATGACAAAATGTAAGTCCATGAATACACCAATGGAAATGAATTTCAAAAAGTTATGTGGTGAAGTTGCAGGTCATTGATGTTCTTAGTGAACACTAGATCGAACATATGTTTTGTGGTCAATATTCTGAGCCAATATATGATTAAGCCATCACGTGCACACTAGATTGTCGCAAAGCATGTGTTGAGATACCTACATGGGACCATCAATATTGGATTGAGATATACTTCTAGAGATGTGAGATTACATGGGTACTTTGCTGTTGATTAGGCTGGTAAATCTATTGGCAGAAAGAGCACATCTGGATGATGCTTTAGCTTGGGATCTGCCATGACATCTTGGATGAGCAGAAAACAAAATTCAGTAGCCTTTAGCATGGTTGAAGTCAAGTACATTGTTGCTAGCATGGCTAGTTGTGAGGTAGTATGTTTGAGAAATCTCTTTGGAGAGTTGTTTGAGCATGTACTAGATACAACATTTATTTACTGTGACAATAAGAGTGGGATTCAACTTGCAAAAAATCTCATGTTCCATGAGAAGTCCAAGCACATTGAGATTTAATATCACTATATCCGGGATATGGTGCAGACAGGAGCAGTGAGACTCCATCATATTGCAATTGATGATTAGATAACTGACATACTTACCAAGCCTTTGTCGAAAGGGAAGTTCTCTGTATTCAAAGAACAGTTTGGACTAACGAATGTGACCATTCCTGGTGGGGGCAGTAATGGATGATTGAGAACATTGAGCTATGCTCTTCCCTCTTGTTTGAGCTCACAAGTTGGGAATGGAGCCAGGAGAGTTGTTGGGATTGAGGGAACTCTTGATTGTAGGTTGTGTGTGATCCTTGTCATGTGTTGACAAGTGGTAATCCCCCCTACCATCATGTCTGGGACTTGCCAAGAGTATACCCCAGTATGCATCCTACCCACAAGTTGTGTGTTGGGATTGCCACTCATCTGGCCAATGGGTGTGGTAAAGCTTGGTTGTGCGCAATCCTTGTCATTTATTGACAAGTGGTAATCCCCTCAAGCAGAGATAAGAATTGGTTGTGCGTGATCCTTGTCATGTGTTGACAAGTGGTAATCCCCCCAAAGTCTGTGTCAAGGTGGGAAGATCAGTGGATATAGGGTGATAGATGAATCTCCCTTATGATGATTCTTTGTCATTAGATTGAGACATCATTGTTCCAGAGCAGAGATGAACAGAGATGAGCAGAGATGAACAGAGATGAGCAGAGAAAGTAGAGATCTTTGTTGCAGAAAGAAATTCCTCCCTAGCTCAGAGGGAATGTTGAAAATTGGCAGCTAGGGGTGAATTTCACTTTCTAAAAATAGAAATTCATGTCTAGCATCTCAAGTATGTCTTTCCAAAAATAGAAAATCACCTTGCATCAATTGGTAATCAAGTATAGTTGAAGGAAAATCACTTAACTTATCATTAATCAATCCTAATAGTTCAATCTCGATCTAGTCAAAATATTATTATATTATCCTTTATGATACTATGATATTATTATTAAAAGGAATTACAAGTTAGCTTACCTTCATCATCTCAATCACTTCACACCTCTCTCCTTGATGACTCAAATGGCACTACATAACTCTCTCTCTCTCTCTCTCTCTCTCTTAATGATATGTTACACTCTCTCTTACACTCTCATTAAAGACATGGCATATTCCTCTTACACTCATTAAAGGCGTGTCATAAGAGATTCCTCTTACGCTCTCTTTAATGCATACGTTACACTCTCCTTAACTAAGGCATGCATACCTCTCTTAATAGCATAAGTTACTAAGGCATGCGTTTCTCTCTTAATGGCATAAGTACAAAGGCATGTGTTTCTCTCCTTAATGGTATGAGTTACACTCCCCCAATTGGCATATGTTACTCTTCCTCAAGGCATGTGTATTGCTCCTCCTTCATGACAAGAATTCGTTGCTCCTCCTATATATGTGTCTCATGTCTTCTCACCTGACTACTACTACTTGTGCATTGTGAAAGAAGAATTTGAACCTCAGAGAGAGAGTTGGAGAGTCTTCAAAAAGATTTTGAGAGAGAGAGAGAGACTTGTGCATTGTGAAAGAAGAATTTGAACCTGAGAGAGAGAGTTGGAGAGACTTCAAGAAGATTGTCAGAGAGAGAGAGACTTGGCGAGTAAGAGCAGAACTTGGTGAGCCAAGGTTGATTCAGTGTTTCAATGTTGATTCAATGAAAGGGAAGGTTGATTCAATCTTTGCATCTACTGCTGCTACCAGTGATCTTCATGCTACAACTTGTTCAGATTTGGGTGAACTTACTCATTCTCTTGATCTCTCTTTGTACTTTATATCTCTGTTGAACAATTGATATCTAATAGAAGAAGAATTTCATTGGGTTTTTCCCTTGTGGGTTTGTCACTAGTCATTGGACCTAAATTATTTGTGTCTTAGTTTGTTCCTAGTTGCCTTCTATTGTGCATTTGGTTTATGTTCTATCTATAATTGCTTAACTAATATTGCAGCAGAAAGAAGTTTTTGGAATAAGTTATTGTTTCAGCATAGAACATCAGAATTTCAACATTAAGCACTTGACTTAACTTCACATCTCATTTTGCATTTTTGCTTCTCTAAAAGTTACCTCCAAGCATAAACTTGGCTTATAGACTTTTGGGAAATCTTCCTCAACTTTCATTCAATTTCCCAAAATTTGAGTTTCGAAGAAATGTAAAACGCATGACCTCGCAGTTCTCTTGCATGGCTAAGTCCCTTGGAGGAACTAAAGCATGCATGTTGTCTTGAAGACTAGGTGGGTATCGTTAATGAAGTCCTAGCTTCCTCACTTAACCTTCTTGCAACCACCTTGATTCCTTACCAAGTTGAAGGAATTGAGGGGAAGTAACACCCTAAAATAGGCATTAATAAAATTAACCAAGAACACTTTTCTTTACACATTCACCTACAACTTTGGTTCACCTTGCATGTAATTAATTATTATTCAAGCTCTTTCTAAAATACATATAAGTTGAATTGTGAGCATCTACATTTACTTGCAAGCACTTTACTTGTCCATTTTATTTACACGCTCATATTATGCCTTCTTTGATGCCATTATATCATATTTGAGCAATCTCTCTTTCAAGAACGAATATTGTTCACTTGCAAGTTCTATTTCTACTTTAGTTGCTCATCTCTCAAAATTGTATATAATGTTTTGCTATTGTGGTTGTCTTTGATTTACTAACACTTGTTTTGCAGCTTTCCCATTCTTGCAACTTGTTGTAACTTGAAAGTTATATTTTATTGCAAGTATTGTGATTTCAATTTGAGCATGTATTTCTTGCAAGTATATTATTATTGGCACTGGTCTACTTACAATTTGCCTTGCAGGATATCTTGCTGAATCTAATTGATCGATCTACATTACTGATGCTATATGCTTATAGTTATTTGTACTCGCTAATCAATTTCATTTTAAGTTATAATTCAAGTTATTTGAATGGTGAATTCCTAATTGGTTTTCTAACTATCTCCTATAACTTGTTAGATTTAACAAAAATTTCCTTTAAAATCTTCCTTAGGGTCTACCCCCCTTGGCTCAGCTAAGAGAGAGTTGGAATTAGGTGACAGCCCCTTCTCTGAGTGTTGCCACAAAGAACACACCTTGTGGGGTTGAGGATTTTTTTGACATCTTTGGGTGTGCAATTTGTGTGGACAACAGGTGGAAAGGAATGAAATAAAAAGAAAGCAGTTTCAAGCTTAGATGATAATGTATGCAATCCAGTTAAAGCTTATGCACTCCCTACAAATTGCATCCATTATTGCTTGCCCTTTGCTTCCTTTTTAATAGACTGATTAAAAAGTACCACTCTTTATGACACTTGAAATATGTCACATAACTCAAATATTTCTTATCATGACCAAAGGAACACGACTCTTCCTTCTTACCCCTCCCAAATCCTCCATTCTTTCTACCTTTCCTCATCTTACAAACGAATGTGAGGTCTTATACTTCATCTACTCTATTGACATTGTTACTTACCTTGTATCTTCTTGGAAAAATGTGTCACAAAGACTCTTAAAATGCATCAAGTGTTCACAGCACAAACACCCTACACAAAACCTTCCTGTGGTAGCCTTAGCACTGATGCAAGAAGAATTCTTCCTTCTCTAATCCAATCAACACCAATATGTCAAATTCAATGCCGAATTTTATCATGAAAATGTTCACCATCGAATATTTGTTGAACTTCAAGGTCGTCAAACTTGAATTTGAATTCAAACCAGGTGACTTAGGCTGAAACATTGTTGCATTGAGGTCTACTCAATTGGTATTTAATTTCATGGGTTGCCTTGTGATTTGAGTTGAAGAGAAGAGAAGTATTTGCTGTTGTATTTTAATATTTCAGAGAAAGTCCAAAGGAAATAGATCTGGGAAACCTCATCGTCAGGGTGAAATTTCTGAATTTGCAGAGCAATGGATTCTTGATATTTCGACATGGGAAATTTCTAGGCATTTATATGCCCCATGCCATTTTGGCTCATTTGGCTGGTGACCAGAGTAAAACTCTGATACCCACATGTCCGGATTTGTATGTTTGGCTGAAATTTTCAACATTGCATCAACCAAGAAAAGATTATGCATAATGCAAGACAATAAGGCCAATAAAGAAGCTAAATGTAAAACCAAAGAAAAACATAAAAGTTTCAATGCCTTCTTGTCAAGGAAAATTCAGAAATGTACAATATAGTACAACGAAATTTTAGATGGTAAAATGTCTTGATATATGTCTCGGAAAAATGCTCTTCAGTGTCAAAGTCATGTCCTAAGCAAAGGAAAGGTAATAATCTATCCCCAATGTAATAATTACACATGATAGTTGTGTATTAATTAAAATAGCACAACTGAAGATTCGTATTTGGGAAAATTATTACATAAAAGTAAACCCCATTTTTTCAAACACTTAGAATTATTGAAGCATCAGTACAAAGATATGTTGCTTTGATTTGGAAATGCATGAAATATAGGTTTTCACGTCCACTTACCCCAATTCCCAAGGATTGTCTGGTCTCGCTGCCAAGCATTCCTGGTTTTATTCCCTCATATTTTCCCCCGGGAGAATTTTGGTAATATCTCTGAGGACAACGTGGACCAGAAGCAGGTGTTCGCTTCGACTTATGTTGATTGCGAGCATTCGTTATGGCAGCATTATCTCGAGGTTTTGAGCAATCCTTAAGAGAATGATTATATGAGCCACAGTTGAAGCATCTAGAAGCTTCAGCTGGGGTCACTTCATTGCTGCAAAATAAGTAAATCAAATACTATTGAGTAATAGCAGCCAAAGAATGAACACTTGGAACTAAATGAGTTAAACAATTGCAAATGGACATAAATAGAGCTAGCCAAATGCATCACATTTAATTTAAAATACAAGAGTGGTAACTAAACATCAATGACCACACAAAATAGCTCAACTAATGGGCAGATATCTTATGCCAGCAGATTTGTTTACTATAACAATATAAAAATAAGATAATTCATTCCATCACAACAAATTGCTTACAACAGTCTAAACAAGAATTTCACATGAGTAAGAACGGAAACATAAATATCCTAGCCCATGTCAAGTCAGCAAATGCCAGGAAAGCAGTAATACACAAAAAAATACCATTCTAAATTCGTTGATCCATCTTGAATTGTCAAGGGTGCCGCACAAGCACGATCATAATATGGAATGCTTGTTTCCTTTCCTTGAAGGGAATAATCTGTTGTTTGATCCTTCAGAATTTGTTTTGCCGGTTTGTCCATCCAATAAGTCTGTGACAGGAAAATAAGTATTTTAATGACTGATCCAATAAAGAATCTCTTGTAAAATGACACAAATTTACATGATGATGAAATATGGTTGCAAGTAAAATCCAGATAGGATCCCACATTCTAGTAACAAGTACAAATATAACTAAACAAGCACTAATCACTCTTGAATGCAAGCATAAGATGCCACATAGCATCTCCTCCAGAAACTAAATTTGGACCCGTGTAAGGATTGTTCATTAGTTTGCAAAAAAGAACACAAATAAGCAATATCCAATTTCAAACATCAAAACCCACATTAAGCTACATGACCTTTGAACAAACTATAATGGTTAATTCTTTGCAGTTACAGCCAATGTATCACCAAATGGACGTAAGATGTCATTTCAATAACCATCACCAAATACAGTCAAGCAACACAAATTTCCTTCATTTCATATGATGCTAAGCAGCCATCGCTCTGCTTGGCCGCTAAAGCTTAAATATCAAATATGTTACATTAGCATAATGCTACAATATTAATCACAAAACAATGCTGAGTCATATTCGGAAGGGTAATGCCATATGTTTGTTAGCATTTATCCACAAGCACTAGTGTCCACTAAGATTTCCCAGGCCATATGATCTGATATATTATATTTATGTGACTATAGCTGACTATTGCTCTTATATTGACTACATCTGTTATGAAGTAACACCAGTTTGAAAATAACTAAGGAAGCATTACTATTTGTAGTTGTGACTACAATTTTGAAGATCGTAACAATGGGGTAGCAGGACCTGCTATCATTGAGCATGACAAGACATCTAGGTATCGATTTTTTATTAGGAAGACACAGATCAAAACAAAAATTTGTTATCACTAAGAACAAGGGTTTCTGCCTCCAGCACAAGTGCAAGGTTAAGTTTGCCATCATAGTTCATTATACTGATGAAGTAGGATTTGATGTCATTCCAGTGGGATGTGTGGTGTGGTAATTTTCAATAATATTCTTTTTTAGAAAGTCACAGATCACAATGAAAATATGTTATCACTAAGAACAAGGAGTTCTGCCTCTACCAGAAACACCAGGTAAAGCTTGCCATCTTAGTTCTATATATTGATGAAGTAGGGTTTGATGTCATTCCAACGGATGTGTGGGGTGTGATAATTCTCAAAAATCCATACTTATGGGATCGTGATCCAATATATCAACAACACCTACACTAGCATAGTTGTGTTGAGGACAGCCAAGCTTACTCAATGACAACATTGAAAGATCCAACACACTCACCATTCATTTTAGCTATATAAGACCAGAGATTGATCAAAGCCTAAAGATTGTTTGCCTTGTTCATCTTGCAACCCCAAAAAGGGGCAACAGTTCAGTCAAGTGCACCAAGACATTGAGGCCTCACCACCAACAGATTCAGCATTGCAACTGGAAGTCAGTAGAGCAAAGCACTTGGGAAAATTATTGCAACATTATTTCCAACTATTCTAAGAACCACATGTAATGCCACCAAACCACACAATTGAGCACTCCGTTGATTTATCAGGAGTTGTTCTGCGACATGGGGCCTTGCACAAGATTTCGTTTTTGGAAAATGAAGAAATTAAGGGGCGGATACAAAAGTTGTTGGAGGAGGACCATGTTCAACCTAGCTTGTCTGCTCATAGATCCACCATTGTTCTGCCTCCAAAGAAGGATGGCACGTGAAGAATGTATTGTTGACTACGAGCTCTTGAACAAAATCAATATCAAAAACCAATATCCATTGTCACATGTCGACAAGCCAATACATTAGCTTCAAGGAGCTATGTAGTTTAGTAAGATCAATTTGATGTTAGGTTAACACCAAAGCTATATCCAGCCAAAATATTCGTGGAAGACAACCTTTAAGGCACACCAAGGACTATCTAACTTATCAGTGTTATCATTTGGTCTTAGTAACGCCCCTGCAACATTCAAGAGAATGATGAACAAAAATGTTGAGACTGTATCTTTTCTCAGTTGTGATTGTGTACTTCGTTGATATACTCGTTTCCAATAAACCCTGGGAGTACCACTTGAAGCACTTGGATCAAGAATTTTCAACATTACATAAAGCAATTACTTGTAAATCACAAGAAGGGTGCAATCTTGGAATCCGTGTGAACCAAGATGGACTCGGCATTGATCTAGTAAAGATTTTAATCATTATCGACTAGCACCAAAGAAGAACATTTATGACCTACAAAATTATCTCAGAGTAATATATTGCACAATTTTCCCATGTCAAGTATCCTCTCAACTCACTAAATTGTGACCTCAGCAATTTTGATAAGGATGTCAATAAGAAAGATGTCTTTGAACAGACCACAGACAAGTGTTGGAAATGCTCTTGTTCTTGCCTCACCGAACATTCAGTGAACCATAAAAATTAAAGTGCCTACCACTGTTCGTGCCATGGGTGTGGTCTTGGTGCAATCACAATGCCAGGGACCCATCAAATAACACTCCTAGAGTTTTTCAAGTGCAACTCTTATCTTATTCAATATATGGTAAAGAAATGTACAACTGATTCAAGCAATGCAACATTGGCAACAACATTTTGCTCGGAAAAGGAATTGTTCAAAACAACCATAATCCTTCCCAAATTCTCCATACACAAAGTAACATCGAGAATACACACCACATGAAGGAAATCTCTGTTGTGGCAATTACAACATTGTGATTAAGTATCAAAAGGGAACCACAAATAACATTGCAAATTTCCTATCCAAATCACAAGCAGTCAAATTGGCAGTGTTTGAACAATTTTGACGGTTTGGTTCAATGTTTTCAAAGGACTAATGTGCATTGTCTGGACTATGCATGCCTTGATATACAGTCCCATGGAACTCCACAATGACACCACTAGATGAAAATTTTCATGGTTACTTTTGGAAGAAATAAATTCTGTACAAGTTAAAATCCATTTACATTCAAAGGGAGATCACAAAATACAATTATTGCAATAGACACACCATTCCAAGATTTTAGGACACTATAAAGTGGAGAAGATTGTGCAAATGGTAGCAAAGTTTGTTAAAAGTTGTTCCCTCAATATCATATTTTAGCCACAATTGGAAGTTTGGCAAGTACAGTCCACTCCCAGTCTTGAGAAAATCATGGGAGTCAATTTCCATGGATGCATATTGACAAACAGTAGGGGAAATGACTATCCTATGGTAGTTCTGGAACAATTAAGCAAAATGGACATGATGATACCATGCAAGAAAACAATTTCAGTGCAGCAAACCACCGAATTGTTGATTAAGAAGGAATGGTTGCATTTTGGCTTACCATCATCGATTATATCTAATCGCAATAGTAGATTTCTTAGTTACATTTGGCAAGCATTTTAGGGATTGATGGACACTAAAAATAAGACGAGTAGTACATTGACATCGAATTGACATACAAAAGTAGTGCATTGCACCATAGTTCAATTGTTGTATATTTAATCACAAAAAATCGAAGGCATGGGATGCCAACATCCTATATGTGAAGCACAGTTATAGTCATGCACTGCATAGCATAATATGTACTCTGTCTTTGAAAGTATATCTGATTTCTATCCAGCATTACATTAGCCATTTTGGCTCTTATCCCCAAGGTAATTACAAGGATATAAGCCACTATGCATAGAAAAGCAATAAGGTATGTAGACCACAACTAGAAGGTTCATGCTCAAGTTTGAGAAGCTTTGCACAAGAGTCAACAAAAGAACAAGGCTCGACATAACCAACGCCATGCAAATAATAATATTCACATAGGAGACAAACCATTGGAGACCATTTGTGTTCTCTATGGAGATCACAAACTATGGCAGAAGGCCATTTGAGTTCCCGCAAAATATCACATACTAAAATTTACACTAGATGTACCATTGCAAGATTTCAAAAAACTTTTGAGTGGGGAAGACAACTACGTACATGTCACAATTGGTAGCAAAGTTCATAATTTGCTCCCTTTGTAGCATATCAAATCCAAAGAGTTGAAAGTTCAAAAGGAACATGTAGAAATTTCTGAATCCTTACACTTTATGCAGAAATTATTATTGTTAATCTGGTTATGCTCCTCTGTAGCAACAAAACTTGTATGTTTGTTGACTTAATAGCAAAAATACACGAGGTATTTTAATAATAATATTTATTAATAAATGTATATGATAAGATGATTGAATGATTACAATAAGGCCTTGCTTATATACCCATGCAGGTGCCTTTTCACGAATGGGCATGTCTTTTAGACATGCCCTTTCATTAACCTAATGACTATTTTACATAATCCCTATTTAACTATTAGTAATTACACTTATTTGTATTTATTCAATTAGTTATGAATTATATTCGTTACATTGCCTCTTCCTTCAAAAGCTTTGTCCTCAAAGCTTAATTTCTGACAATTTCCTTCATCTGGCGTTTGTCATCTTGGGTTATGTAATCCATCACTGATACCTTGGCATGTATAATTCTCCAGTAAAGTTGTCTTGAACTGAGTTCTCTATTGCCCCTTTCTTTCTTTTTTCTTTGTTTCTTTTTTTTTTAATATTTATTTTTATTTTTATTTTAACAACTATGCCAGATGGTTTTTTTTTTTTTTAAAGATTAAGGTAGCCGTTGTTATGAATTTAATAAATTAGTCCAAACGTCATGTTGAACTTGAACGTGACCGACAGAAAGGTCACACCTTTTGATCGGCGGCTCTGAAGACGGCAACATGTTATTCAATGTGCAAATAGCGGAATCGATGGGGTAGACTGACGTGTCTATTTTTTTTTTTTGGCAATGGATGGCCCGATAGCCAGGGTTGGACAAACGCAGTGGTGGGGAGGCCGTTTGAATGGTCTGGTCGTGGTGATGACGGACAAACACGAATATTTGGTCGGCACGCAGTGTATTATACAGATCACAGCCCTGCAACAATCCTTGACTACAGTCAATGTGGCATTGTGGCACTACGGACGACGAAATTGATGACATGTTGTCAAAATGCTCTTTGCTTCCAGAAAAACGGTGCCCCAGTTTGAGAACGCAAGAAGGCAATGCTCGCACGACTCCACTGTGATTAATTATCCATACGTTGAACGCTATTAACGAGTAGATTAAGTTAATCAAGCCCAACTGAAAGTCCGCATCGCTGATAGTCCCGATTACTTTGTCAAATGATGCATAGATGTCTCGACAGCCTTTAACATCAAGTTGTAGATCATAGAATGACTCCTTTCGGGTAGATTTATAATCAACATTTATACATTCGATGTAAATCATATGATGCCCCTCAAATAGTTGTTGTATTGTACCCTCCACGGCAGTACCCTTCATTTTGTCTTCTAATTTCTCAAACACTACACGGTTCAACTCCTGTACATCATGCTGCATGAATGAATCATATGTATCCCATCCAAAAGATTTCGTCAAATCTTTTGTTGACACACTGGTATCATTGTATTGAACTTTGTAGAACAAGCTCTGTAGAGCCAAAGGCATGCTATTTGATGGTACATCATTTTCAGTTGTGGTCATATGATACACTGCCTTTCTAAAGTAAGGCATATGATACAATGTCTAAAGAAGCGAATTCGTGTAACATGTTGCTCCTTGATTTTTCAGTCCAACAAAGCCTGTCTCCTTTTTTGAATCATATTGCCAGTAATCCATCCTTCTTTGTACAGTTTTGTTTCTGAAGGTATTGCTTGGCTTTGGATCATCGGCACCACTGTTCTGGTATACTATTCCGTTCGCTTTCCATGTGGCATCTACAGGAGGTTCCCCAAATTTCTGTATGGTGGGTTTTCCAAAATTTTCACGGGTATCTACAGGAGGTTTTACAGATTTTTGTGTGGTGGGTTTTCCAGAATTTCCACAGGTATCTACAGGAGGCATTCTAACATTTTTCAGGAGACCCTTACTAGGTGGAATAATCACAAAATCAATGTTTGGATCATCAGTATGCAACTTATCTTCTTCTTCCCCAACAGAAATTTTGAAGTCCTTTTTATTGAAACCCTCAGTGCTGCTGCCAGAGTCTCTGTATTTCTCAAATGCTACTTTGGTATGCCCACGGTTTCTATCACCGTGAAGTTTTTGAATGCAATCAACATCATTAACAAAACCACTGGATGATGCAGAACACCCTTGTTCCTGATCTATACCCATCATCAGCATTTCTCTCAATTCAAATGGAGACCTTTGTGAATAAATATTAACATAGTTTTCTGAAGGCATTGTATTGTTGTTACTTACATCATGAAAATTTGTTTCAGTGTTGCCCTGCAGAACAAAGATTGGAAAGCTATCTTTAGGAAGTCCAATACAAACAACACCCAATGGCACTGAAGCTGCATCTATTCTTTTACTTCTGATTGTTTTAATATGACCACTACCAAGTTCAGATGAACCCTTCTGTGAATCAAGGGATGAGTTCTTCAATCGACTTTAAAAACTTTCAGGAGTCTCACATAATGGCACATTGTATGGTAAACAATGTTCATAGGCTCGTAAACTACGTTCATAGGCTTGTAAGACAATGTTGTGTGACATGGCTCTGATACCACTGTAGCAACAAAACTTGTACGTTTGTTGACTTAATAGCAAAAGTACACAAGAGGTATTTTATTAATAAATGTATATGATAAGATGATTGAATGATTACAATAAGGCCCTGCTTATATACCCGTGCAGGTGCCTTTCCAAGAATGGGCATGTCTAAAAGACATGCCCTTTCATTAACCTAATGACTATTTTACATAATCCCTATTTAACTATTAGTAATTACACTTATTTGTATTTATTCAATTAGTTATGAATTATATTCGTTACATCCTCCTACTTAGACAAGTTATTCACTGAATAAATTCAAGTTAAAATCGAAGCAAAACACATAACAGATCTCTACCAATCCAGATCTAGAACAAGTTCATGCACACATAGACAAAGTGACACAGTTATTTATGGACAAATAGTCCCCGGAAAAACCCAATGCGGGAAAATCGATCAAGCTGTTGGAGGATTTTATTATTAAGAATTTTCTGAATACAACAAGCATGGGTTCCAGATCTAGAAAACCCGACAGAGAAATACTAGATCTACAGCTCACTGGATGATCTAGGGCCAAAATAGTGACTGATCCACACCGTCAAACGGGATTTACAAAACTCAGCCAAGATAAGGGCCTCGAAACCCCAGCGCTGCTCCTGAAAGCCTTTGCGTCAGCCTCTGAAGCCCCTCAAACCCTAGGCGTTGCTCCGGAAGAGCCTGCGTTACCCCAGACTGGGTAACGCAGTCACTACGCTGCCCCTTAGGGTCTCTGCGTAATCCTTTGAGGCTTTCCTGCTGAAAATCATGATGTCCTTGGAGGGAATGCGTTGTCTTTGCTGCTGCAACTTCCCTTCTCTTCTGCGTTGTCCTTGAGCTAATCTCTGCCTCTTGTGTATTCTAGACCCCGGGATCAGATCATCCCCTTGGCCTAAATTCCCCTCTCTGCAGCTAAAACACTTCTGAGTATTCTTAGCAAACCTTGCCCTAGAATCTAAGCTTAGCTTCAGTGCTTTGCCTCTGTGTGCCTTCACAAATGACCCCAGTCTTTCCTTTATACTTTTCTCGTTGACAAATCAACGGCCATGATCAGATCTTGAATCAATGGCTAAGATTAAAAGAAAGCTTGATCTGTATGACTTAAGACAATTTCATCACATGTTTAATTAAATTCATTTTAATTATTTAAGTTCCCTAAGTTTTAACTTAGGAAATACATTAAAATAATTAATTAATTTGATATCTCCTAAACCAGATGAAATTTCCCAAATCCATTTCTGAGTCTTGTAGATCAAGTGAACTCTAGTCCTTCCTCAAAATTTGGGACCTAGAGCACAACTGATGCTACCCCAAATACACAAAATCTCAACACTCCCTCTTAGCATCAAGGGTGTGCTCTAGCAATACATCACACTTATGCATTACATGATTTCGGGCACTAGTTCTATGCTGCTGAAGCTTGACCTGCTGCCACTCAACTCTGCACTGTTGTTGCCATTCTGTATTGCCGCCCATGACTCTGCCACTGCCACTGCAACCACTATACTGCAAGTCCCTCTCAATATGCTGCATCTGTGCTACTTATAGCACTGCCACTGTTGATCTGTTGCACTTCAACTTCATTTGTTGAGAGAAACAACTGAATCTCCTGCCCCATCTTTGACAGACAAGTTAGATGGGCTGCATCCTCATCACTGAAGCTCCATAAGCTACAGATTTGTGTTGGCATCTAAAGAACGATGCACAGCTACAGCTCTGCTTGCATAATTAGACTCCCTCTACACTACTAAAGTCACATCAGCACCTTGTGCTAGAATCTATCACGTTGTTGCAGCCCTGCGTTGTCCCTCTAAAGCTTTTTGTGCTCCTGCAGCTCTGCTCTGCACTGCTGAAGTCACATCAGCCTCTGCGCTGCCGCTGCTTCCTTGCTTTGCGTTGCTCCTTCTAGTCTTCAGATCTGCCTCTGCTTCTGCTTCATTTGTGGTCTATGCACCCACTGCTCCACTTGTCCCGCTATTGTCTTAAGGCTGCCATAGCTCGCATGTGATGCAAGAGATGAGCTGCTCAAGGATCCCGCCTTTCTTCTATGTAGCTCCTCTACATATCCATGTCACCCCACCTCCGTGATTTATGAGGACTCATGGCTGCATCATCTCCTGACCCATCATCTGCCACAGCTGCTTTGGAAGAAGATGCTTCCTTGTCCTTTTTCTTCTCAGGACAATTGTTGGCAAAATGTCCCATTTCACCACACTGAAAGCACTTGATCTTTGAAAGATCCTTCTTCTTCTTTGGTTGCTTCTTTGATGCCAAAGCTACATCTTCCTCATATTCCTTCTTTACTTTGTTCAATCCAGAGTTGTGTTGCTTCTTGGTGAATCTGCAGAGTTCTTCCTGATGCAGAATTGACCACAATTTGTCACAATCTGGGAAGTCTGCTCTACCTAATATACTTTGGACAAAGGTTTCCCACTCATCTGTGACTGCATTGAGGGCAGTCCTGACTATCACGACATCATCCACTATTGCACTCGTTGCAATCAGTTGATCTCTGATTGACTACAATCTGAAGAGAAAATGCTCAGTGTCTTCTCCCTTGGTCATCATGAATGACCTCATCTGAGTCTCCAACTGCATCTTTCTTTGGACAAATTTTCCCTCATACAAGGAGGTCAAGGCCTTCCACATCTCATTAGTTGTCTTCTTCTCAGCTATGTGTGGTACAATATGGTCCTTGATACCATCCATAATCAGCCGCTTGGCATGCCCAACAGCCTCCATATGCTTCCAAAGGAGATCAGGATCTGTCTGTGTGGCCAGAGTTTGCTCTGCATGGTCTCTAAGATTGTATGCCTCAAGGACTATCAAGATCCTTGCCTTCCAAACTGAAAAGTTTGAGAGGCCATCCAGCCTATCCTGATCACGCAGTCCATGAGGAGCCATCATCTCAGAATGTGTCGGAACTTCCTTTTCCCTTTGCTAGAGAAATGGATCTAAGGCCCTTGGTCAAACAGGCACCTTCTGCTCCCTTTGACAACTGATTTCCCTCCTTGGAAATCTACCAAATCAACTATGATTCAGCTTCTTCTTTTATCCTCTAATCAAACTGCAAGTTTCCTTTGGTTAAAAACTTTCTGAGAAGTTGATCTCCTCCCGCTCTTTGTCACTTGTGCTAAGGCTAAAAATCTGAAAACTTCAGAAATTTAACCCCACTAGCATCTTCTAAATTTCTGCAGCTTTTCTGCAGTCTTTTCTAGATCTGACAATTTCAGATTTGAATCACACTGGCTGGCTTCAGAACAAACCAGCGTTGTTTCTGAGCTTCCTCTGCGCAGTAATTGCGTGGGCTTGCTAGGACACAACGTTAGGCAACATCACCCTTCCCTCTGCGTGAATCTGCCTCTGAAAACTGCGTTGTCCCTTCAAATCTGTGTTTCTGCTGCTTTCTGCAGCAACTTCAGTCTCTTCTATTGGTGACCCTCCTAGATCTACAATTGCTCTGATACCATGTAGAAATTTCTGAATCCTTACACTTTATGCAGAAATTATTACTATCAATCTAGTTATGCTCCTCCTACTTAGACAAGTTATTAACTGAATAAATTCAAGTTAAAATCGAAGCAAAACACATAACAGATCTCTACCAATCTAGATCTTGAACAAGTTCATGCACACATAGACAAAGTGACACAGTTATTTCTGGACAAATAGTCCCCGAAAAAACCCAATGCGGGAAAACCGATCTCTAGCTTTTGGAGGGTTTTATTATTAAGAATTTTCTAAATACAACAAGCCTTGGTTCCAAATCTGGAAAACCCAACAAAGGAATACTAGATCTACAGCTCACTGGCTAATCTAGGGCCAAAATAGTGACTGATCCACACCCTCAAACGGGATTTACATAACTCAGCCAAGATTAGGGCCTAGAAACCCCAGCGCTACTCCTGAAAGCCTTTGGGTCAGCCTCTGAAACCCCTCAAACCCTCAGTGCTGCTCCGGAAGAGACTGCGTTACCCCAGACTAGGTGACGCAGTCACTACGCTACCCCTTAGGGTCTCTGCGTAACCCTCTGACGGTTTCCTGCTGAAAATCATGTTGTCCTTGGAGGGACTGCGTTGTCCTTGCTGCTGTAGCTTCCCTTCTCTTCTGTGTTTTCCTTGAGTGGATCTTTGCCTCTTGTGTATTCTATACCTCGGGATCAAATCATCCCCTTGGCCTAAATTCCCCTCTCTGCAGCTGAAACACTTCCGAGTATTCTTAGCAAACCCTGCCCTAGAATCCAGCTTAGCTTCAGTGCTCTGCCTTTATGTGTCTTCACAAATGACCCCAAGCCTTTCCTTCATACTTTTCTCGTTGACAAATCAATGGCCATGATCAAATCTTGAATCAATGGCTAAGATTAAAAGAAAACTTGACCCGTGTGACTTAAGACAATTTCATCACATGTCTAATTAAATTTATTTTAATTATTAAAGTTCCCTAAGTTTTAACTTAGGAAATACATTAAAATAATTAAATAATTTAATATCTCCTAAACCAGATGAAATTTCCCAAATCAATTTCTAGGTCTTGTAGATAAAGTGTACCCTAGTCCCTCCACAAAATTTTGGAGCTAGAGCACAACTGATACTACCCCAAATACACAAAATCTCCACAGAACATTCCACCTCTAGTCTTCAGTGGGCAATGGGAATCAATTTTAAGAAAAGTGCTACCTTCCATTCTCACAAAAACCATCCAATATAGGTAGTACATTGCATCGTGGCCCAATTGTTGCAAATCATAAATGACAAGCATTTGACAATATGGGATCCCAACATCCCATATGTGCATTGCTACCGACCAAAAACTGAGTAACCCATAAGAGAAAAAATTTATCATCCTTAGACAGCCAGCCAACCAACAACCCTATTTGATCAGCACATAACATGATGACAAGATCCTCCACTTCTTGCAGCAATCAAATTTCTCTATGCCATATAGCATTCCCTCTTGAAGGAAAGTGGGTCATCCATCAGCAAGTACTTTAACTATTTTGTAATTGTGTGCTTTCACTTAATGTTATGGGCATACTAATATGGATCAAGGGGAAAACCAGATGATTGACAAATCTTGATTGTATTCTTGTTCCCTCATTTCACCTAAGAGGTTAGTCTTTGACTCTAGTCCTATTGGACCTCATTTGAGGCCTTAGAGTTTTACGAAGTGCACTATTGGGAAGGCTCTGATTAAACTAGCATGTCCATGGTTATTCCATACTTACCACTTTCAATCTTTCCCCTTATTCATCTCGATTCTTCAGGCTAGTGGTCACTAATCATTGGGATTGGCACCCTTTCATCCTCATCCTTGAGTCTAAGGCCTAGAAAACTTTTCCTTAGAGGTTGATGTAGCTAAAAGAATGATCAAAGCATAAGAAATCTTGTTGAAATTTGGTAAGTCATAAGGTATTTCCGAGTGGAAAAGCCTTGAGGACCTTGTGGTTTTGAGTTTGGAGTTTTGACCCGAAGGAGTGGAGTATCTTCTGTTTTTGAAGCCGAGTAGGCATAGTTTGAGGGCTGGTAAAGGTCACTGCCAAGAGAAAGCGAGACGTAGCCAGGGGGAAAGAAGGTCGCAAGGTTGGTGTGGTGAGGGAGGCCAGGTAAGTTGATTTGCTTTAGGTAATTTAAGGGGGGTTGATAAAATCCCTACTATACTATAGTAGTGAAATTGAGCATTGTAGGTATTGTATTTTGGAAAGATGAGAGACTAAGGGACTTGGCCTCAGCCCTTGGTGTATTGGTCAAAAGATAGACCTGATTTTCGCATTGCGGGGATTGTAAAGGGCCATAATCCTTGGTATGGGAGCCCTAAGTTTTCTTTTGTACTATCATTGATCTAATTGTTGGTGTAAATTCCATTGTGCAAAAGCTTTAAAGTTAGGGACTACGAGTGTGTTTATGTTTTCTAGCATCAACCAAAATTGGGGTGTATCAAAGCTACTTTAAAGAGCAGTTAGGTCAGAAGTGTGGAGAGGTGTCAACTCTAGAAGGGAGCTATGAGATTATTGCAGGAAGCAACAGTTTTACCAAGAGAGTTGGCTAGGTATCCCTTGTGAGACACGGAGTAGAATGTTCAAGCAACAAGTTGTGGATTATTTCATTTTGGGGTGGTAGGATGGGAGTTTTGGTGAATTGATCGATAACTCAGTGCACAACAATATGTTGAGTGGCGAGTTGCAGATACCATTGATGGACTTCTGTTGACTTGTCAAAGTAAGTTGCAACAACCTAGGTGCTTGGAGTGATAGCCTATCCAACCCCATAGGTTATAGTCTTTGACAAAGGGGGAAACCCATTATCCCATGTTTTGGGGCAACATTGAGTAAATTTTGGGGTAGTTGAGGCAAAAATCCCAAATTGGGGGTTACACATGAACCCCTCACATTTGATTAAGGAAGAGAAAACCCCTTGAGGAGAATAATCTGTTGCTTGATGCTTCAGAATTTGTTTTGTCGGTTTGTCCATCCAATAAGTCTGTGACAGGAAAATAAGTATTTTAATGACTGATCCAATAAAGAATCTCTTGTAAACCCCTCACATTTGATTAAGGAGGAGAAAGCCCCTTGAGGAAATCCATAAATAAAGGAGAGAAGGAATTCACTTTATCATCATTGAACTCAATTGAATTGTCTTTGTTTTCTTGAACCTGAGGCTCTAAGGATTTTAAGACCCCTCTTCTTAATTAATTTCAGTGGAATCCCACCCTAGCTAATCCCCTATCTTGTTTCGGTGGAGGTGATCACACCCTAGCAAGTCACTTGTTTCTTTATTCTGGCACAACATATTCTCTTGGATTTGTTCAGGATTGCAGAGAGGAAAGATCTAAAGCAACTCTAGTTCGAATGACCATAAGGATTTGGTCACTCTGTGGTAATTCGTTAATCAAAGAATAGCGAAGGCCAACAATTTTCATGTGGCTATCAAAGGCTCTCTTCCACAAGCAGCAAGGGCTACCTCTGTGGTATTTAATGATTTCTGAAGTGTTGGGCAAGGCAGCAAGGTCCTCCTAATGCAAGCGAGGACCTGCGTTGGTCTATAAGTCTACTCGTTGATGGTTTTGAGGTTTGTTTTGGAGCAGCGAGGACCCTCTAGGATCTGTCACGAGGCCCTGTAGACATCTAATACAAGCAACGACCCCATTTGTAGACTTATTACATTACTGTGAGCGAGATCATTCTAAGATTGTGCGAAAGAAGGTAACATGGACAGTGATCGTAGTTAAGGTAGGTAGAGGCAAATGAGGCCCTAATCCAGGCAGCAACCTTATTTTCTTATTTACCCTGCCACTGAGTTCTATTCAAACCACGAAGGTTTCCTTTTGTGATTGCCCACAGTACCATCAAAGAACGAGTATGTGATTGTAGCTAAGTTGCACGAAACGGGGAAACAGGTACGAGTTTCCAAAACGGGTACAGGTACAAAACGTGACCCCCCCCCCCCCCAATTTTTGGAAACAGGGAAGCGCTATATATATATATATATATTAGGACATTTAACAAATATGTGCAATCATAAAGCATGCATGATACATTATGATTAAATTGTCCAATGTCAACGCATAAACTATAAGTCTCTAAATTTACATCACATTTACTCATGAATGATCACATAATGAAAAGAGCAAAATCCAAAATTAGTCATGACAAATTTCTAATTTATTGTCTCGTGCTTGATTGGGAGTCTCCTCCTGCATAGTCGAACGACCTTAGTGCTCTTGATTAAAAACAATTTCCATACCCTAGTACCCTAGGTGCTCTTAGTTATTGGGAGTCTCCCCTACATAAAGGGCTTGGTTCTCTTAATTAAATACAAGTTCCATACCCTAGTACATGTAAAAATCCAATGGAAACATTGCAATCCCCCCAATCCTGAAATCCCGAAAAAATGATAAGTCTGTTGGATTTCGAGTGAGATCTAAAATTCTACTTTCTCCATATGAAATCCAATGAGGGCGAAACCACTCTCAAACATCCTTTATCTTTCATTTTCATTCTTTTACTTTAAGAAGTTAACATTACGTTCTTAACATTACCTTGAAGTGCATATCAACATTAAGGCCATAGGCTTTAACATTATGTTGCCCTACTCAAAAAAATTTGTTTCCAATCATCAATAGCTCCCTCAATCACTCCTGAATTGGCAGGGAGCAAAAACAGAAAAATAAAAAATGAAAAATTTTAAAACAAAAATTGAATAAAAAAAAAAAAATCACTTTACTGTGGAAACGTGGTTGTACAACCTGGAAATGCATTTCAGGTCATATTGGGCCACGTTTCCCCCACGTAAAACTTGTCAGTACGGCCTGAAACACATTTCTAGGCCGTACCAAACATGTTTCCATGTTTTCGTTTCTTTTCTTTGAGGAAACAACCCCCTGGACAACGTTTCCTACAACTTAGGATTGAAGTGAAGCAACATTCCGGGAAGATCCTATCTGTGAGTTCAGTTAGCATCCAATGGGTGATCGAGTAAGGCAGTAACAGGGTCGGTACAGGCAAATTTATGAAGATCGCTCCAACAGCAATGTATGCTTGGAATTGAGCAGGGTTGCCCCAAATCCTCCTTCAACAGCAAACATGTTCAGTGGCGCAAAGTAAACAGTGTGTCAATTAGTATAGTAACAATAGAATTAGATAATACTAGCATGAGTCACAAATGACTCCTTTTTTTATTAAATTGATTTGGAAAATCATAACTATGCTATGGATTATTATTGTTCATTGGGGGTCAACCCTATCTTGTTGAAGTGTTGTTGAAGCGTTGTTGAAGAATTATATTACTATTGAAGATCTTTGATATTCATATATTACCTAGATAAATGGCCCATTGTTATTTGAATGAATGAATGATGTTGTTGATCTAATGGAAACCTCAATCATAAATAAAACCCTATGAGAATAAAATTACCTAAGGATACTATAGCTTTCGCATGGACGAGGTAGCTTCATATGGATTGAAGTTTGATGAGTTTCGTGAGATAGAATCTTCATTGGGTTGCAGAGTTTCACATCCAGCAGTGGAGCCATGTGCATATGAGGTGCTCTACCCAAGAGGATGAGGACACTTGCAGAGTTGATTTGCGATGGTCTAAAGTGCATTAGGCTAACTGTTCAACCCATAGTATTCAAAATTGGTCGGTTAGATGCCCAGCCGGGTCAAACTGACCTGAAAACCTGGTTAAGGGAGGGCCTTGACCAAATTTTTCGATCTGATCAGTGCTAACCGGTCGATTTATCAATAAACTGACCGGTTTATGGATAAACCGGTCGGTTAGCTGCCATGGCCACAAAAGGGACCCACAAAAGTTGATTTGGTTGGTAATGGGTTGTTTTGGAGGGAAAAGGAGGGTTGTTTTCCACCACAAACACCCTCCCCAATCCTTTAAAGGCAGGGGTACCCTCTCATTTGTCTCACACATCTCATTTTGAGCTTTTGTGAGTTTGATTGAGAGCTTGGAGAGTGTTGAGATTTTGCTAGAGTAGTGGAAAAAAATAGAGTTCGAGCTAAGTAGTAGCCATCATGCCTCCAAAAGCCAAGGGTACTGCATGGGCTCATTGTGATATGATTGATGGAAAAATGATCTGCAAATATTGCCAAAAATACATTGTAGGAGGGGGTATTTACAGGTACAAGAAACACTTGGCTGGGATAGGAGGCCATGTAAAGCCATGTGAAGCACCAAATGAAGTAATAGGGCATATTAGGGCATAATACCTTCAGAAGTTTGAGACTCAAATCACTGAACCAATAGAGAAGTTTGTGACTCGAGCATTTGCAAAGTTTGGCAGTCAAGACTCAACCAACTGAGTTTGATCATGATGAGAAGTTTCAAGTGATAATGTTGATCACTAATATCATATATGTAGATTTGTAGTAGGCCAATGGCCTCATAGCTTGTAGCATCTAAGTCACCTGACACGGGGACACGAGACACGATGGACGCGCGGATTCGAGTGTCGGATTCGGACACGGTGACCCCCCGGAACAAGACATGTTATATATTATTTTATTAAAATATATATATATATATATATATATATATATATATAATAGATATTTCTTACACAAATTCATTGATTCAAACATATATCTTCATCTAGATGTAAGTTTTACAAAGATTTAAGATACATGATACATTGATACATTGATACATCATACAATCATACATATTACAAAGTAATAGACATATCCATCAATGATCCAATAGGAGAAAGACAAGATACTGTAGTTTTCTCATTAAGTCCTCAAAATCAAAATATGTTACATAAGTACTAACCTCTAGGCTCTAAGTAGTACACTGCCAATGGAAAATAGAAATATAAAATACAAAACAACTACAAGTCTACAAGACTACAAGCCTCAATGCAGTGCCACAGTAGGTAGCTCGTGACTCATGAGTCATCAATCCTCATCATCATAATCAGCATCACTGTCCTCATCCTGATCATCATGCTCACCACTGCTCTCCTCTGCTGCATCCTCCTCCTCTGTATCCAATGTCATCTCTACATGTGTTGGTGTGGAGGATGACCCCTCTACTGTATCGCCATCATCAAATATGACAGGCTCTAGCACTGGCTCATTGAGATCCAAGTTGGCCAATGTCAACTCAACACTGTTGTCCAGACCCATATCATCAGACAAGACATCCTACATCTTTGTCTTTCCCTTCAACCAATCCTCCCTCTGCCTGTAGATGAGACGAAGGTTGGTGCGCACATACACCATTGTCTCTGCCCTGGACTGCTCAAGCCTGCTCTTCTTCACACTATACAAATTCTCATATGTGCCCCAATTCCTCTCGCAACAAGAGAATGAAGTCACCTGAGAGACGAACCTCATGGCTAACTGTTGTAGAGGAGGGCTTGTTGCCCCATGAGTTTCCTACCAAGAATAGGGCTTCTTAGCCCCCCTGTCTCGAATCACATCATAGCCTGCAAATCGCCCAGTGCCAGTGGAAAACTCTGCAAAGGCATCCTCCACCTCATCAAGGGATGTCCTATCCTAAAAAATCCTCCTGAATGCATCTTTCCTCCCCTGTGAGATTTCACCATCCATGTGAGGAGGAAATCCGCAAAAAGGTCCAGCATTCAGCCACTCATGGCTGTAGTATTTTGCGTTCAAGGAGTGAGCCAAACAATGTAAAGGTGTGCAATTCTTGTCCCATCTACTGACAAGAATATCCTGTATGCTGGTAAAGAAGGCCTCTGGTGATGTCTCATACTCTAGGCATTGACTATGTAAAACAATGTTCCTCACAGACTCAATCATGGAATCCCATTCCTCATAAACCTCTCCTAGGATGGGTGAGTCTGTATCCGCAAATCGAAGCAAGGAAATGATAAGGTCCATGATCTGAATAAGTAGATCTACCTTCTCCTACCAGACATCATCCAACACTGTGTCCTTCACTTTCATTGAGGCTATTTGATCCATCTTTCTCCAAAAAGACCAAAACTCTGAAATAACCATGGCACCAAGAGCAGTCTTGACCTCCCTCAACCTCTTCAACATGATGAATGAAGAGGCAAACCGTGTATCTTCAATCTTCAACAATGATAGATTGGTGTACTCCTTGTAGATAGTGAGGGCATTTGTATGGTTTTGAACAAAGTTGCGGATATGTCGTGCATCCTCCATAATGCTTCCAATCCAAAGCATATCAGAGGCAATAGATTTCAGTGCTAAGTTCAATGAATGGACAATGCAAGGTGTCCAAAATATTTGTGGATATTTTGCTTCGACAATCATGCCAACAGCCTTGCAAACAGGTGCATTATCTGTAATGATTTGCCCACAAGAATTGACACCTACATCTTCAATAATTTTAATAAATAACTCACCCATATATTGTGCATCCTTGTACTGTCCAAGTGCATCCACTGATTTCAAGAAAACTGGACCATTCATGGATAACACCATGAAGTTGATGAGTGGGTGTCGTGCGGGATCTGTCCATCCATCAGAAACAACGCTAACCCCAGATGTTGGCCATGCTGATTTAATAGACTCGAGCATTTTGTCCACCTCTTTCTTTGCACTTGTCAACAATGTGGTTCTAAGCTTCTCTGGCCCAGGAGGCACATACCCTAATGGAGCCCCTTGACTTAGACCTCAGCACATGTCAATAAATAGAGGTGATCATGCAACTTTAAAGGATATGAAGTTCTGATAGAAAAAAATGCAATGGTGAGATCAAGCTCTTCCCTCTTCTCTTTTCGGAAAATCTTGTCCATTGGACCAAGTGCAATTGTCTTTCTTTTTGTTGCTTGTCCCCCACTAAAACTCTCAAAAGGGAACTTGTTGCTGCTTTTCCTCAAGAATGGAAGGGGGTCATCATTCTTGTTTTGTTTTGATTTTGATGCCACATTTGCCGCACCAACAAATGCCTCTTTCTCCAATTCCTTCCTCCTTGCTAATGGCACCTATGTACAAGCTGAAATGCCACAACTTGGCAAAGCCAACAAATGAGCTTTCACACGGTAATATGTGCTCATGAAATGGTTGTGGCAAAAACTGCATTTCCATGCAACATTGCCTCCTCCCTTTGCCTTGTTGCCTGGCCCTGCCTCTCTTGTCACATATTTCCACAATGGGTATTTGGAGTCTTGAGTTTGTTTTCCCTTAACATTTAAAGTTGTTGTTGTAGCCCCGCTTCCAATAGATGGAATACTTGTAGACCCTGATGAAATTGGGACAGGAGGGGCATCTCCAATGGGGGCATTCTTCCCATTTCTTTGCCTCTGCTTTGTTGCCCTTGATTGAGCGATGAATACCGTAAAAAATAAACAAAAATGACCAAATATGTAAAACATATGCACATGCAAACACTAACAGCAAACTAAATGCAAAAACATAGAGAGACAGTGCACTTGTCGATTGCTCGAATCTCATTGAAAACACTCCCTTGCTCCTTGTTAATCCTTGCTCTATGCTCAACTCACACACAAACAATGGTGAGAAACAATGAGGCAAAACCGTCTTTTATAACTCAGTGGACGGACTTTCGCGCTTTTCGTGTCCAGGAGAATCAGATTCGATCGTGTCCGTATAGGACACGATCGAGATTCAATGTGTCTTGTACGAACACAATCAAATCCCGGTTTTCGGATTCGAATCTGTACGTGTCGTGTTGGACACAATGGATTCGAGACACGTGGCCATATATCCATGAATCTGGTTTCTTAGTGTAGCATGGTTTTTGGACTTTATGGGCCATTTGGAGCCTCATTTCTTATGTATTTTGTAATATTCCCTTTTTTTTTGTGTCACCTATGACAGGGCTAGGATGGACTTCCAAAGTTAGGAGCGGACAAGTTACAAGTACAGGTTGGTGTCATCAGCGGGCCCAGGGGCTTTTTCGAAGAGTTTTGAGGAGTTTCTATGTGGTTGGGTGGCATTCGCTTGATGTATTCCATCATCCGAGCAGCTTGCCTTTCGTTCCGGTGCATTCCGACAACTTTCGGAAAATTGAATTATTTTTGGGCTTAACTCAGTTAATTACGTTCAAGGTGGCATTCCGGGAGGAATACATCATAGGACACCTTAGTGTAATAGCTCATTGGAACCGAGACGAGGATACCTACATGATGGGGCAGTTTGACACGAGTTTCAGTGACCGGAGGAGACGTGGTAGCCAATTTACTCTTTTCTACATTAAAAAGGAATATTTCAATACGAGGGAAAAGTGCTCCATGAATAAAATAATAATAAAATAAGGCTCTAGAAGGATCCAAGAGATCTATAAATGAAAAGGAGGAGGCCATTAAGGGATATCTTTGGAGTAGATCATTTTCTTATGTATGAGAGGTTTGAGAACGTGGTTCTCTACTTCCCCCGTAGCCCCGGGACGGAAACCCTCAGGTGATTTGTTGAGTGTTGGATGGAAACCCAACTCCCTTTGACAGGACTTCATTCAGAAGTTTCACAGAGCTTCAAAGATAGTGGAGTGAGGACCATTCAAATCTTCAACGGGTGCTTCAGTCAATTCAGTGGTAGCTGTTGTCAGAGGGAGAGTGCAGCAATTCTATTTTGGAGACCAGCGCAATGCAGCAATTCATATTGAGGGCCAGTTCTCCATCTCAACTCTTATTGGGTCAGACGTATTTGTAACCCCGGTGATTATCTATAATAAAAATGTTGAGATTCTTGCTATTCGATCTATTGATAGATTGCAGTGCTTATGTGTTTATTTTTGCATGGCAATCTTCTGTTCATTAATTCAGTAATTTCATGATAAAATGTTGGGTTAGTGTGATTTCTGCAAAATTAGTAAAATATCCCATTGGGGGATATTACAGTGGTATCAGAGCACTGGTTTTGGCTCAGCCTGCAGGTCAAATATAGATCAACTTCAGAGGTTGTGAGAAAAGCCATTAAGTCCACCATTTTGCAGCAGAAATATTGCAAAGCCAAGTATCATTTTATTCTAGCCAAAATTTACAAGCTAAAAATCGAAATCGTTTTTCAAGAGCCCTAGCATGAGTATATGGTAAGGTCGAGAGTTTTATCCTCGCATCCTAGCCAGCAGTCAAAGTATTCCATATGGCGGCGGAAATTTAAAGAACGCGGGGGCCGCCAGTCTGATCGAACGAATCGGTATTTGGAGCTGAGCGTGGGCCTACGGTGTGGGGACCGTAGAGAATTTTATTCAGGGGGGAGGGTGCCGATTCTATAATTCATAATGGCGAACAACATTATACATGAGGTCGCTCTGTTGTAATATGGTTGTCGTCCAAGCACGCTCTGCAGAATGAGTGATAGCACAAAGGAGGTGTTGGAACTGAGCATGGGAAGTTGCTAGGCTGATGTTTGCTACACGAGCCATTACAGTACAGCGACCAGTAGAAGATAGGGAAGTCAAGCAACGACTCGATTAAGGGGAGATTGGTGCTTGGTTGGATCTTTGTGGTATGTTGCGAGAGTGAAGAGCACAAGGGAGCAACGCTTAGCAATTAGAGACATGCGTAGATCGTAGCTGAGCCAAGCGTGTAGCCGTTGTGTGACTAAATATTGAAGTCGACGTTACATGTTGATTGGTCTGGCATTGGGCGGAAGTGGAACTGAACAGGTGCACTGACGACCGCGTATAGTAATGACGGCCATTTTCTGGGCAATGATCCATGGATGTGTTACGCATAGTAGCTGATGAGATCGAATAGACAACAATTTTGTTGTATGCTAACTATACATAGATGGAGTTTATCATTGCGGCCCATAGATCTCGTATCTTGCAGAGCATTGTGGCACCAGTAAATTGGATTAGCGTCTAGTCACGAGGATCATAGGATACGATTGCCTGTGACTTGTGCGTTCTATTGATGGGTTGTGCGATGAGTTTCTTACTGCAGGAAACCTGTGCAATCCACTGAGGCCGCATTATTGCTAATACAGAGGATGCCTTGCAAAATGGTGCCTTCACAAAGATAAATCGATGGAAAGCATCTCCAATGCATGTGAATGATCTGAATCTAACAGTGATCACCAATGGCCTATACACGAAAGCTTGATAGAGTTGAAGTTGACCTCTTAGAGTGTGATTGGTGCTGGTTCGATTTCCAGTAATACATTGAGCTGATTTGGTGTGCTGCAATTTTAGAAGGCAGAATATTTTGATGGTATTAAATCTCATTCAAAATCCAGTAGACTCATCACTTTTTCAGGATTTCAGGATTGGGTGATTGCAATGTTTCCATCGGATTTTGTCATGTATTAGGGTATGGAACTCGTATTTAACCAAGAGCACCAATCCCTCTATGTACCTTGATGTTAGTGACATTGGTTGTCAAACTCCTTTATCATGGCCTTACTAAAAATGTACCCATCACTCAAACAAAATCTTGACTTGACATGATCATAGTCTTTATTGTACTTGCAGCCTCATATATATAATGAAGGCTGATTTTGAGATTTTGATATATAATAAAGGCTGGTTTTGGATATTCCAATATTGCTATTTTTATTATGTGTCTGTTATCATTCATGAGTAAATATCTTGTAATTTGTAATAGTTTATGCTTTGAATTTATCATGTATGTTTTATGATTTCACATAACATTTCTTAAATGTCCTAAATTCTAATATAAATTTAGATTATAATATATTAATATATATATATATATATATATATATATATATATATATATATATATATCTCATTTCCCTATTTCGGAAAGTCGTTTCCGTTTCCCCGTTTCGTGCAACTTAGTGGGAGACACATTAAAACATGTTTTCCAAGTCAAAGGGGACAAATAAAGTGACATGGCATCGAAGTGAAGTCAAAGTTCAATTGGTTGATGATTTGGGAGGACACATTGGAGGGTCGAGTTCATCTCCAAGTCAAGTCGTGTTTATCCTTGATTTGAGGGTCAAGATTACCCACTCGACGAATCAAGATTCCTCTTTGAAGGCCCACAAATTTGTTATTAATCACAGCTGATTTGATTGGGAAATGAGTTAGGAGTCTAATTGTTAATTTTCAGACTGCTCTATGTTGTTTCAAATAGTTTAGCCCAATTCAATTCTTCATTTAACAATCTTTCATCAATAATTAATTTTTCCAATCACCAATAGTACTTGAAGATAAAACAGTAAATGCAACAAAGGAGACAATCAACACATCAACAAGAGACACCAGACTTTCGATCAATGACCAAGGAAAAAAAAC
The DNA here is from genome assembly GCA_034641835.2 of Pinus albicaulis. NCBI lineage: Eukaryota > Viridiplantae > Streptophyta > Pinopsida > Pinales > Pinaceae > Pinus > Pinus albicaulis. The sequence continues at coordinate 1,229,135,927 of CM076577.1, read as the reverse complement.
CCAGTATGGGGAAAAGCCTTTGTAATTCTTCTTCTACTAGATTGTCATAAAATGTTCAGCAGAGAGTACAATGAGCCAATACAAAATCATCCAGCAAAATTAACACAACAACATTTAGAAATATGTTCCCAACATCAATCAAAATCAGAGACAACTTTTATTGTCTACAATCAACTGTGGTCAAATGTCAAATGTCAAGGTTTGCAAGATAGCTATCTCTACAAAGGATGCTCCTGTGTCATTGATATTATTCAACAAGTGTAAATGCCAATACAGTTTCCATGCAACTACCTATTAATATAAGTTAAGGTAATTTTACTAATGTCTAACGAGCAACCACAAAATTAGGTCAATGAGACCTTAAAGTACATCCAATTTAAATACATAGTGGAAGTGCCAAAACAGCCCCTATTGTTAAATTTCCACAAAACTCTGCAACTACTTAGATGATTAATTGAAACTGGAACCTAGTTTACTTTCACCAAGATACAGAGTCTCTAAAAAATTCATTGTAGAAATTATACAAACATATGTATATTAATGGATTCAATCCAATCTAACAATGTACTAAAGTTAGATACGGAATCCTTCTACAAATCAAATGCGGAAATTAAACACAATCGCCAATCACATGAAGCAAAGAAAGAATCAAATCAAACCACAACATAGATAATTTCTCCAGGAAAGCTTGTTGCGCAAAACCCTCTATCTTCTATTGTATATTAACCATGGAATCATGAAACAATTACAATGCACTCTTCTCACAAGAGTCTTGTACACTCTCACAACTGTCTCACACTGTCCTGGAAAAAACTGGCCAACACTTAGCCAATTCTCAGCCTCTAAACAGCCTACCTTGCTTATTCAATTCCTGATAAATGCAATCCCTATTCTTTAGGAATTTTGGCCTTCCACAATTGCGCAAGGATCATGGGCAATCCGATGGTTCTGGTTGCATGCAGGCAACCTACTAATCACACAACTGATAGTTAACATCCCTTTAACCTTTGTATCAATTGGGTCTCCACTGGAATTGACATGCACGCAGCTATTAATAGTAAATCATCAGTTGCATGGCAGATCCTTGATTGTGAATTAAATAATATTTAATTCACGTGATCTCTCACTAGTGCAACAAACAGTTACAACTAGTTCAAACAGTTACAACTAGTTCAACTGACTCTAACTCACCTAACTGAGTTTACTGATTACTCATGCATTAAACTAATGCATCAACTGCAATTCGAACTCCATAACTAATAGAATTACTCTGCATGCCTCACCAACCACCCTCAACTCGAAATACATGAGCTAACTAAGTTTATCACACTCGGTTAACTATTACAAGTGATCATGAGAGAAGATTACATTTTATTGTCCAATTTAATGATTCTTCACACGAATCCCAATCTTCTTGGCTTGTCCTGTTGTTTTGTGTCGCAGGAAGGCTTTTCCTTCACTGAAAACAACATCATAGCCTCTATCCTCCAACATTGCGACTGAGACCAAATTTTTCTTCAAGACTCGTACATGCATTACATCTTTTAATTGAAAGGGTTTACCTGACTATCTTTGGAAGGTAACTATACCAATCTCGGTAGCACTGTACCGTCCGTCATCACCCATTTCGATAAGCATCTGGAGGTCCTTCTCCTCCAAGCTACTGAAAAGTTCTTTGTCTCTCGTCGTGTAAAAGGATGCACCACTATCCAAGTACCACACCAATCCCATTGCACTTGACACCATGCATGCAATGAGTGAGAAGTCAAGCTCAAATTGCGGAGCCAAAGCCTCACCAGCTGCAGATCCTAAAGCCTTCTTGTTCTTCTTCTTTTGTGGACAATTAGTGGCATAATGTCCATGCTCGTGACAGTGAAAACACTTCACTCTGGACATGTCGCGCCTCTTGCCATCTTTGCCGGACTCAGATTTGGAATGGAATTTCTTTCCTTTCCCCTTCTTCACCTTGGCAACCAAAGCGCAATCTTCTTCTTCTTCATCATGCTTGGATGAAGATCCATCCCTAGTATTCCGCCTGAATTCTTCTTACACCAAATCCAACCAAAGTCGTTCCCAATCTAGCAGTTTTTCTCTTCCACTGACAGAGTCCTAATAACTATGCCAACTCTTGGGAAGTCCTAGAAGAGTTAGGCTCACCAAGTCATCATCCATGACAGTAATGCCGACACTCACAAGCTCATCCCGACATTGGACAAACTTTATTAAATATTTCGGCATGGTGTCGCCTTTCTCCAGTTTGATTTTCCTGAGCTTGTCCTCAAGTACCAATTTTCTATGATCACCACTGCTCTGAAATAGATCTGCCAAAGCTTTCCACATTGCATATGGTGTCGCTTTGCCATGGAGACTTCAGACAATGTGGTCTCGTACTCGCCTTTGCAACCTTCTTTTGCTAAGCAACAAGATTTGCAACATCTTCTACAGCATGTTTGCGAACATCATTATCAATGAATTCTTTCAACCCATTGTCCTCCAGTACTGCCTCCATCCTGTCTTTCCAAGCAATATAGTTAGAGCTGCCCTCGAGTGCATTCTCCAATCTCAAGCAATTGGAAGCCATTACGATCCTGAATCGTCTGTCGCACCAAGAATACCTTTTGCAAATTTGAATTCTATTCAGTCACAAATTCAGCTTCTCCTCCACTATATTGATTTCCTGTGCTCTGATACCATGTAGAAATTATAAAAACATATGTATATCACTGGATTCAATCCGATCTAACAATGTACTAAAGCTAGATATTGAATCCTTCTACAAATCAATTGCGAAAATTAAACACAATCGCCAATCACATGAAGCAAAGAAAGAATCAAATCAAACCACAACACAGATGATTTCCCGGTGAAAGCTTGTTGCTCAAAACCCCTCTATCTTCTATTGTATATTAACCATGGAATCATGAAACAATTACAATGCACTCTTCTCATAAGAGTCTCCTGCACTCTCACAATTGTCTCACATTGTCCTGGAAAAAACTGGCCAACACTTAGCCAATTCTCAGCCTCTAAATAGCCCGCCTTGTTTGCGCAATTCCTGATGAATGTAATCCCTATTCTTTAGGAATTTTGGCCTTCCAAAATTGCACAAGGATCATGGGCAATCCAATGGATGTCTGGTTGCATGCGGGCAACCTACTCATCACACAACTGATAGTTAACATCCCTTTAACCTTTGTCTCAACTGGGTCTCCACTGGAACTAACATGCATGCAGCTATTAATAGTAAATCATCAATTGCCTTGCAGAACATTGATTGTGAATTAAATAATATTTTATTCACTAGTGCAACAAACAGTTACAACTAGTTTCGCTGACTCTAACTCACCTAACTGAGTTAACTGATTACTCATGCATTAAACTAATGCACCAACTGCAATTCGAATTAATAGAATTACTCTGCATGCCTCACCAACCACCCTCAACTCGAAATACAAGAGCTAATTGAATTTATCACACTCGGTTAACTATTACAAGTGGTCATTATATAAGATGACATTTTATTGTCCAATTTAATTAAGGAAAAATTAAATTAGACACTACACCAAATTAATTAATTAATTTGGCCTTCACACTAATGTATCGCTAGGACATGTTGGTCCCACACTAGTGTGTGTGCTGCAATTTCTTGTTGGACATCATTCATAAGCAACAGAATATAAACACACATAAAAACACTTGCACAAATTGACACGCTTATTTTTCTCAGGAAACCCAACAGGGAAAACCAACTTGCTTGATGTGGCTGTTAATCTAGGTTGTCATTGATGTAAATATGGCAATAGGATGCTCGATGATGATGAAGAAGTGTCAGTCATGTACCTTGCCGCATAATGATGAATGACCATACTTGTTGAAGGACTAGTCCTTTGATGATCTAGATGATGGAAGACTACATGATCACATGATGCCTCATATGATGAATGACATATCACTATGGCATGATGAATTGATGACATTGACGATGACATTATAACCTTATGATGAAGAAGGCAAACAATGAAGAAATCAAACCATAAAGAAGCCCAACACTCAGAGGCATTCTACCCTACCTCCATTTTCTTCACCAATAAATGACCAGTCACATTAAAAAAATTTCTATGAGACCTTCACCATCCTCTAGAGCATAATTTTAGCTTTCTAATGAGCCCTCACTTGCCTCCTAACTCCAAATAGTTTACGAGAAATCGAACTTTTAAGATAGAATATCATATTTGTTACCCAAGCCGACCTATCAGTTATGCTTGTCGACCTCACTTCCAAAAGCTGTGTCTTTTCATTTGTATGACAAATTCATATAAAAAGGAGTTTCGGTCTTCTAGTTTGGACAGAACAGTTCGGTCAAAAAAAAATCTCAAAGCATAAGATATAGTTCACATCTCGTAAACTAAGGGAGGACAAAAAGGAGACCTGTTTTGGGTTAAAAAAATTATATGTGATATCTTATATCTGTAAAACCTCAAATCTATTTGTAAACGCGAGTTAAAGGGTCGGATCTATTGCATCAGCTACAAGACTTCTTTATGGCTCGGATCTTGTAATTGAAGACCTGTTGCAGCACTAAAGCTCAGACCTCGTGGATAAGATCTGTGTCATTTATAAATACGAACCTGAGGCAAGAATATAGAACTGTAATTGACCTTGTCCTGTAGCCAATTACAGCTCAAATCCGTGACTGTAATAACACATAATTTTGGCCTAAAACCCGAATTCGGACCTTGGGATAAGTGTCTCAGTACAGTGGGTTGATTGGAGTTAATCTTGGTGCAGAAATTACAATCTTGGTTAGAGAGCTCGTGCATACAATCTCAGTGTTGTAGTCTTGTGGAGGAAATAGCTACAGCGCTAAGGTGTCTCATATCATTATACCTTCAGACTTGTGACTGTGGTTGACATGTGAAGGACATTCTTGTGGAGGAGATAGCTACAACACCAAGAAGAACATTTATTTTAACACTTTGAAGGTTTAGTAATTCAGTTACATGATGGCATCATCAACCCTACTGTGAGGACATATGCAGTCAATGATGGAGACATATATTGGACAGTCAAGCATAGTCTTGGAGCTGATTGATTGAACAGTGAAGAGCTTTATTGAAAACACTCATGTAAGTACATCACATCTAAAGAAGTCTGAATGATTGGTGTCCTTGGAGTAGGAGCTCCTAAACACAAGGTTGGTGCCTTGGAGAAGATAGGGTCGAAGCCCTAGAAGTCAGAGCCTCATTAAGTCCAAGTTGGTGCTTGGCAATTATTGTACTCATTCATTTGTAAAAATATCATTATCCTTCTTTCAATAATAAAATTATTCATTTCTCTGATTTTTGTGTAGAATCTAACTGGTTATAATAACAATTGAAAAGAAATATTGATTCACCCCCCTCTCAGTATTTCCAACAGTGGCTATTTTATTGATTGTTCTTGAGCACTTGGATCTATTACGAGGCAATCTGTCTCTCTTGAAAAAGCATTTTGGTTCTCACACAAATCTCAGTTGATACAACTGATCTTGGTTGGCCTAGATCCTGCTTGATTTTGGCCCTCTAGCACACAATTCTTCCTTTACTGCCTCCTTGATTTGCTCTGCAAAACCTGCTCACTAGAAGCACTAGGTCCCCATTTCCTAGCGCACAAGAGACCCCTAAATCCTAGTGCAATTCCTCCTATTTTATAGGGAAAATCCCTATATCCTTGCACACTTCCTGACTCCTATTTCTTATGATCCAGATCCTCTTCTCTGCGCACAACCAACTCCTAAATCATCGCGCACTTGTGCCTCCTATTTCTTAGGACACAATTCTTGCACTCTCCACAATCAAGGCTCTGTCCCAAACTCATGAGCTCTGTCTTGTACAAAACCTTGTGCAAAAACATTTTTTTTAATTCCTAGTGCCTTTGTCTCCTTTATAGACCCAATTCAAACATGCAAGGAGGCCTAGTTCAAATTTAGAACTCGAGTTCTGATTAAGAACTAACTTAGAGTTCTTCTCGTCCTTGCCCCAATCAACCCTTGGAGCTTACTGAGAGTTTTTCTCCTTACTCCAATCAACACTTGGGAGTATTAACTTGTTCTCTCTCCAATCAACACTAGAGACTAACTCGATCTTCCTTCAATCAAGTCTAAAGACTAACTTGCTCTAACTGAACTTGTAACTACCACCTCGTTCTGTAGTCATACTGATGAAGACTTCCACTTAACTAAAGCTCCAACTCTACACATGCTAACTTGATGATTATTCCAGTAAACTAGAAATAACTCATCCTAACTGAGGTCTAACTCATGAGGACACACTCATACTGAGAGAAAGACAAACTTGTAGTCTTTCTGGCTAAGGCAAAAGCCAGAAGTCCTTGCTCGCTACATTTTCAACACCTATAGCTACTCTATCAAGAACAAGAAAAGAACTAAGTACATATATTAGATTAAGTGCAAAAGCAAAGAATTAAGGCATGCTGGAAACAAAAGTTGAGGTTGAAAGAGGGCAGAGACAAAGCTTCTCAACCTAAGAAATAGCTTGTGCCAAATTATTACTTTATGATCCAATCTTATTTATGGTGTGTTTCTCAATAATACTTAATTCACTTTATTAGGATTCCTAACACTTAATGTCCTTATCTAGATGATTCAAGATATGACCAGTACAAAATATACACAGTAATTAGGTTGCATGTGTACATTCTCATTCTAGTGCAAACCAAATAGTGTAAGAAAGCATCTACAATCTGCCTCATGCAAGGATAAGAACATACCTTAGCAACAGATATCAGAGATAAAATGAACATAGAGTGAAAAAAGGTTGGTTTTGGCAGTGACAAAGACGTCAAATAATATTGATGAAGAGATTTTAGCTAGTTAAAAAACTAAGAGTCTGCAAGGAATATATGTTAAGTGGAAGTAGTTAACTTGACACAAGTGACAAGAAGCATAACAGAGAATGTTGAAGCAGGCAAGAAGTCCACACATGCTCATATGAAAAAGGATGGAAAACATTGCCAATGTGGGATAAACGTTAAAACCATTAACTAATCAGAAAAAACCAGCCAAGGAACAGAAATTAATTTAATCTAACTTAATCTAGTTAAACCATTCAACTCGTAAGTCATGAACAATTCAAGGCTCACAGTTCCATACAGATTAGCAACTGCTGTTCCCAATCATTAAAAATTCCAACCCAAAAGCCAATAGCATGTCTTCCATAATTGAGATGGTCTTATTGGGTTGAATTCCAGGAACTTATAAAAACTATTTCTCAGAATATAACCTCACTAAACAATATAAACTGCACTGCTGACAGGAAAAGAGCATTCAAATAACCTTACCATCATTGATGTATTCCCTTCACCAACATGCAATGCTGGGAAATAAATTTCATCGCCACTCTCCAAGGTCTCTTCAGTTGATTCCTGTGAAGGGCAATGAAGGTCAATTAGATTAAGTTCCATTGAGTAAAAAGGGCGAACCATGCTGCATATGTACATTAAGCCATCGACAGTAGTACGTCTTGAACAGCAATGAGTATCCATCAAGAATGCATACTGCAAACAGAGTAATAGACAATAACTAGCAGAAAAGACCAACAATATAAATTAGCATACAAATCATATGGAGTACACGGTAAACATCCACTAACAAGTTTATTTTATTGACAGGAATGATTTCTTTATGTTCTATTTTTCATGGAGATACTGCAAAGAGTAGAGACAAATTCAACAGGCAGAAAATTCTAAGGATACAAATTAACATAAAAAATTATATGGAGTACCAAGGCAAATATCCACTGACAAGTTTCCTTTATTAACAGAAATGATTTTTCGTATACTTTGATTTCCATGAAGTTGGAAATGCCCGACAGACTACACCATTCAAATTAGTGATTGCCTAAGCAGCACCTCATACATCAGCTACAAAAAAAAACAATCAAGAAAAATTTATGTTGCACAAAAAAGGGTAATTGGTACATTTTCTGAAACAGGTACATGTTTTGGAAATGCCACATATATACTGATATATCAGAGACTTGAAGAGATGAAATAAAATAAATGAAGATAAGACATTTTGCATATGTAGCTATATGTCTATGTTTGCCTCTTTATAGCCTAGGAAATAAGGATAAAAGTTAAATTTTAAATATAAATATATTTTCCTCTCTGCCAAAAATTAATAAATAAAAGCAAATATTGCACAAAAAAATCGGTTGTTCAATGACATTTTAGTTCATGAATCTGTCTCTTTAGCAGCTTTAAAAAGGTTCATCTCATTGTCTGAAGATACCCAGTCGCTTGTAAAGTGTCAATGCAGTCGAGAGAACAATCCATCAACAAATTGTCCATCTTCTCACGTGTCTGGTCAATATGCCTTTGCTCCAACTTCTCACATGTCTGGTTTAATTGTAGCAAAGGCATATGCAGAAGCTCAGGGTGTACTCTTTGTGATTGGTTCAGAGAAACCTCAAGCGTAAGGGAAAGCTTATCTCGATCACTTCCAGCATTGTAACTGAAGCTCCAATGATTCTGTGGTTGCGACATCCCCCCACAGCAGTCATTGCTCCATATGCTATAGCAGACACAATGCAACTCCAAGGCAGATCATTTCATTTCACCCCTGTTTCAGTTTGGGCCACCTCAAAACCCTAGCTCTCCAGACACACTGCCTCCCAATTCTATGGATACCACTGCTACCTCAAAGCAATGATTTTTCTGAGACGTTTTCAAGTACGAGGGCTCTTCCATCCAGCAAAAGCAGAAGACACCATTCTATGGAGGTTTACTGGTGGTAAAAGCGGAGGACGTCCAAGTATTATAAATGGATAAAAAGTGCTATACTTTCATAACACAACATTTGGGCGCATAGCTTGACATGAAACTGGCCATTTAGCTACAGTATGTCCTTTAATTGCTGAGGAAACAAAGAACAGAAAGATAACCCTGTTATCCCATCGCATCTAGGAATAACTAGATCAGATCATTTTTCTCCGATGATCCAGATCAAATTCAGGGTCCTCCACAGATAGCTGCCCACCGATGCCTCCCACGTTAAGTTGAGCTCACTCATTTGATGATTATGGTGCCTGATACACATGAAGTGCATCAGTTCATTGCTTGATATTAAGTGTTAATACCAATTTCCAAACGTATTTGGCAAGAAAGTATTGATCATGGGTTGAATTAGATAATGAATCATGAAGCATTGAATTTTGGCCTTTTGTCTTGTTTCACCTTGGTAGTCATCAATGTCACATGGTTCGGGTTCAAGTTCGAGTTCGACAACAATTAAGTTTAATTCGAATCTGAATTTTCTGATAAGATTCGAATGAGGTTTGCCATTAAGTTCGAGAATATATATATATATATATATATATATATATATATATATATATATATATAATTAAAATTACTCGAGAATAGTTCTAATCCCATAAGCATATTTTTTATAACAAAATTTAATAATAAAAAATATCTAATAATAAGTTTATATAAATATTATATTAAAATTTTGTTATTGAAGACACACTCCCATTCATATATACATATATATAATGTTCCACCAAGTACCCTGGAGGTGGGGGCAAGGGAGCGGGCATACGCGGGAGCAGCCTATGCAAAATCTCCCTACCAATTTTTAGGAAACGTGGGGGGACGTCAGGCTCTTAAAAATATAAAAATATATGATATATCATTGAAATTTTGATATTTATAATGTAACTGTCTTTATCATTATATAACATATAACACTTACATCATGAACGATAAATGATAAAATTATAAATCGATGAATCATATAACTGAAACAAATTTAAAACAAAAAGCGTGATATCATATAATCATCAATCATACATGTACGTTTGTAACTGTACAGTGTGACTACTAACAATGTACACTGAAAATAAATGTTTAAAGTTTTAAAGTTCAAACTTTAAACCATATTGAAGTTCCAACTATGAATACTAAATATTGAAATAAAACTTAAAAGTCAAGTCTGATGCATCAAGAGTCAGATTTTTAATATTTATAGAGTCAAGAATCAAGTCCAAGATAATCCCATTCTCATATTTTCATGAGAAAATTTAATATATAAAACATCTAATAAAAAGTTTATATAAAACCTTATTTACTATAAATATTTTTTAGCTGAAGACGCACTTCACAATCGGCAACTTAGGTAATTAAATGTATGCCCAATGTCTAATGCACCACTTCTTCGGGTGTGTGGTAGGACAATGCAACAATTCTTCAAGCATGTTTGATTTCGACAAGGTCGTAGAGCTTGAACAGAAGGACAATGATGGGAAATTTGTCGTTTAACGTATCGCGGGGCACGTTTGACCGTTTATCAAAGGCCCAAGGTCAATTTCGAAAGAGGAAAGCGAACACAAATTGAATCCTAGTCGAATTTGCAGTGAACCTGAACTATTTTTTGACATTCGTCAAATTTCAAACCTCGAGGTTCAAATTCGACAAACCCTTTAACATTGGTAATCATCATCACCTCCCAGTCAAGTGTTGTCACTCTTGGGTAGAGTTGTTCTAATGGGAAGTTTGATCGGGATAAAGTGTCCATGTCCCGACTCCCAATCCACACATAACATGCTCCATCTTTCCCGTTCCCGGTATCCCACCATTTGGTTTGGTTGTCATATGTCACACAAATAGATTCATGCTTCAAAATACCATGAGGTGGTGGAAATTAGATGCTTGACGTTGATGCAACATTATGAATTAAAAAATGGAAAGAGCAAAATGCAAGTATTACAAAGAAAGAGAATAAAGCATGAGCAATGAAACCTCACTATGAGGCCTGTTACCCACCACTTCGTGGGTAACATCCCTAAGAGAAATTTTTCTCCATAATGGACCTCAGCCGGCAACCACTCACAGCCTCCTACTAGCTCGTTGTGCCATTTCTCTGCCACCTGCGCTGGCCATGTGGTCCCTCACCCATTTGTATTGATCGTATGTTCGAAGGTGGGCCTCCCGAATCTAAAGGTATGTCTTGTCATTTGGTAATTGAGTATTGGGTTTACTTATCATGGATACTTTTGGGCATGGATTGATGGGGGAAGCTGGCGAAAAGAGTGATCTAAGTCTATGCTCTTGTCCCCTTGACCTCTTTTGGGTGTTACCTTTGCATCTTAGTCCAGTGGGATCTCCTTTATTGACCATTTGGTTCTAGGGTGGTACTACTTGGGAAACCCCGACTTTGGATGCATGGTCCCGCTCCTTTATCTACATGCATTACTTCCCTTCCGCTCATTATGCTCCCATTCATCACTTCTCCCACCTGTGTCGACATAGCCCCATGGGTCCACATAGGGTCAGCCTCCCTATCCCCTTGTCCCCGCCTTGGGTCAAGCCTGGAATAATGCCTCGAAGGTTGAAGTAGCTAAAAGAAAAATAAAAGCATAATTGGCCGCATTTAATGTTGGAAATATTGTCATTGATGGCAAAGGAGAAGAAAGGAGCAGCTCCTGAACCATCACTAAGGCAAAAGAACAAAGAAGAACCATCACTAAGGCAAAAGAGACAGACAAGGAGCAGAGGAAACAAAGGCAGCAAATTGAAGCAGAAGAGTTGTTCAGAGCTGCAGAGTGTGTGAGTGTTTCAGATTTGGGCAAACAGGGGTTTGTTCCTGTAAGCCTACAGGCAGTTGTAGAAGGGCCATTTGATTTTGAAGATCTGGCCAAACAAGAAGTTCTGTAAGTGGATTCATTTGTATATAGGGAAGAAATTGTCTCAGCCTTATATGAATATTGTTTGATTTAGATTCTGTGCAAATGGACTTCAAATTCCACTAAGTAATTGTATAAACCAGTGTGATGAAACTCTATGATTTGCAAGTTTAATTGATGCTCTGTATGTGATAAAAGAATAAATGTGGATTAATATCGACATTCTGTTTGGACTAACGCAAGAAGAGTGTATACTCCTTTGAGAAAATGAAGGGAATATTGTCGTCATCAACCACAGTAAGGGTCGATGACCTGGAACAAATTTTGGCAAACAGAGAGGGTTTTTCCATTTGAATTGATTTGAAGATAGATATGGTGTAGAGTGGTATGCATCGAATGGAATTCGATAAGGTAGAAACAAACCCGTGAGCGATGGCACATTCTGCTATAAGGGTTAATGGTATTTCCAAAGTACCATTGAGGGGTTCTTGTAATTCGCATCACAGAGAGGCGGAGTGAGTATGTTATAAGTGGTGTGAGAGTTTAAATTTAAGCCTGTGTAGAATGAAATTAAATTGAACTTGAGGGTGCAGAAGGAGTGTAAGTTCGCAAGCACAATTTGGAATGAATATGCAGAGATGGTTGATCATGCTTGAACAATAGATGTAAAGAGGAATAACTTCGGTTAATAAAACGAAGGAGCATAACCATGAATAAATGATGAGAACGGAACAGCAAATGGAGAGGCGGTTTTTAAGACAACAAACCAGCAGTATTCGCATTGCAAATAAATGGTAAATGGTTTCACAGAAAATTATGCGATAGTGGTCAGCGTCCAACACGTGGCATAGGCAGTGTTTTAAAACTGCCAATTTCCCAAAATATTTGCGTGTTAAAGCTCAATGATGAAAAAAAATGCGATTTGCGTTCAATCATTGAGGCAAGGGATCCAAGGGCAATCGCATAGCAAGTTGCATGGTCGATAATGCAAAGGTAAATTGTGCATATTGTTGGCCCGAATAACTAGTTATGTTTGGGTTTTCAAAAGAGTTTGATATATTAAATATGGGTTTTAATATATGTTGGCGTCGAGGAATTTAGATAAAGGTGAGCTAGTAAATATATAATCGGTGTTGACCCAAGGTTATAAAGACCAAGTATTGGTTTGAATTCCCGAAGGAGTGAGGGAAAGGTTCACTTAAGTTTGAACGTAAAAAGCATTTGATGTGCAAATTTTTAATATGGTTTAGCCCATAAGGGAATGAAAGTAAATTTCCACATGAAGGATAATTTTATATTGGCTCTATAACCATTAAATGGAATAAAGTTTCCGCAATTATTTAAATTGCCAGTTCAGAAAACAAAATGGAGACAAACTGAGTGTGTGCACTTTTATGCATAGTGGAGATTGTGGTTTTATCACCATAAGAGAATTTATTCTATCTCAAATCTCTGATTTGAGATATAGAAGCTTCCGCACATAGAATATTAAGGATTGCCCAGATTCTGAGTTTTATTGAAGCACAATTTTGAAATTGCATTTTTAATGCATTAGATAGTGGAATATGTGGGTTTGGCAGGTAAGCCCGCCATCAAGTGGTATCAGAGCCAGATAAGCACTGTTGAGAATTGAAGAAATTGTTGTAATAAAATCTGAAGGTGTGATAAGAGAAGAAAGAAGATCAGATTCTAAGATCTGATATGCAAAGGTACACAGAGTTGCAGTGAACAGAGGGATGCAGAACTGTTACACTACAGCAGCAGAAAAGACAAACATACAGTGAGTCGAGAACTGAAAGGGTTGACTGAGATATATCTGTTGCAAATGTAAATGTAAATGTTTTAATTAATTTTACATTGCTTGTGATGCAAAGGCAAGTCTCCGTGGGCAAAGAAATACCCCACTGTAATATTGAAATGTATACATATTGTTATATTTTTCCGAATGTGCTAGGCAAGAAAACGAGGTGGTGGAAAGCAAAGAGTCATACCTATTCACTTCGAATTCCCTGTGGAATACAAACAGTCATAAGGTAATCTCTATAAATGATGTCACATAGATATGCATAAAGAAGTGAGAGAATGGAGAAATGAGGTAGAGAGGGTAAGAAGAAGGAGGAGCAGATAGAGAAGCTGTGAAGATTCAGAGATGATATAAGACAGATATGAAGGCTGGTGGACAGCAGTGAAGAAGGAACAGAACAGAACTAATATCCAAGTAAATCAGCATGCATTGTTTATGAAAGAGTGAGGAAGTTGGTGCTTCCATATCAAGTTGTAGCTTGATAGATGTCATTTGTAGCTGGCTGAGGTAGGAGCCTCCTATAGGTTGTAGCCTGCAGAAATTAGATGGGAGTTGGAGCTTCCTTGCAAGTTGTAGCTTGCAGAACTGAGGTTGTAGCCTCCTGTAGGTTGCAGCCTACATAAAATCAGTGGTGAGAGGGAGTTGGAGCTTGCCTTTGCATCACAACAATAATAAGATGTGGTTTTCTCCCTTATGGGTTTCCACTTATATCTGGTGTCTATGTACATGATGATTATGGGTTGATACTCTGTATTTAATCTGCTTAATACCTGTTGCTCACTAATTAAGATTGTGGTTTCACTGTACATTAAGTTAATCATGAAATGAAGATGTAAATAAGTGTAAATGAAAGTTTTACAAGACCATGAATTTATTAAACTGATTTACCCCCCCCCCCCTCTCTCAGTTTAACAAAGGATTCAACAATTGGGATCAAAGCAGGTTCCTTCTATATCAGTTGAACAACTGGAAGGAGATCCTAGGTCCCCAGGATGGCTAGTCTAGAAGGATGCTCAACAAATAAAGCCCCTTTGTTCACCGGTACAAATTATGCCTTCTGGAAAATAACAATGAAGACGTACATAATGTCTCTAGGAATAGAAGTTTGGGCTGCTGTGGAATTGGGATATGCCCCAAAAGAGTCTGACTCAGAGAAAGATGCCAAACTAGATTTTGTAGCTAATGCAAAAGCCATGAATGCTCTCTTAAGTGGACTGTGTGAGGCAGAATTTATCAAAGTAATGCACAACAAGACTGCCAAAGAAATATGGGATACATTAGAAAGCATCCATGAGGGAGACAAAAAGGTGAAGATAGCCAAACTACAAGTCTATAGAGCTCAGTTTGAAAATATAAAAATGAATGATGATGAAGACATTGCCAACTTCTTCTTGAGGGTTGCAGAAATTGTGAATAACATGAAAGCTCTAGGAGAAACCATAAAAGAATGTGTAATTGTTCAAAAGATTATAAGATCTTTACCATCCAGTTTTAACCCCAAGGTTTCTGCCATAGAAGAAACAGCTGATTGGGAAACTCTAACCATGAACCAATTACTTGGAAACCTAACAGCCTATGAGATGAGACTGCCACAGAGGAAGTCAAATGTGAGGGAGGCAGCCTTTAAGACAGAAAAGAACAAAGAAGAAAAAGAAGATATATGTTCTTGCTCTGATGAAGAAGAGGCCAAATTTGTTAGAAAATTGTATAGAGGCTCAGGCAAATATAAAGGTAAACTTCCATTTAAATGCTTTAACTATGGAAGAGTTGGGCACTATGCTTCTAAGTGTCCTCATAAGAAAACAAAGAATCACACTCAAGAAACAGAGCAAACCAAAACAAATAACTGGCAGAAAGGGAAGAGATTCAATAGAAAATCATTTTATGCTCAGCAAGATAGCAGTGCATCTGAAGGCTCAGATGAATCCTCCAATGATGAGGGAACCTTTAAATTTGTATTGATGGCAAAGGAAGAGCTTGAAGGATTCCTTCTAGAAGATGAGGAAGAAGGTGAAGTTGATCTTGAGGGTGAGCTAAGAAGTGCCCTAGAGGAAATAGACAGACTTAAACTAAAGTGCAGAAAAAAGAAAAACATTCTCCTCAAATATGTAAGAGAAGAACAAAATTCAGAAGACCTCATTCAGTTGAAAGTAGAGCTTGAAGAAGCCACGAAGGTAGAAGACACTCTACTTAAGCAAATTGAGGATAAAATTCAGAAGCAAGAGAAATTGGAAGAAGAAGTAGTATGCTTAAGAGGGAAATTAGAAAACTCCCAAAGGAAATTGTCAATGAACTCTTCTCAAATGACAAGCTCTGAACAGTTGAATAAAATTCTAAATGCTCAAAGATCTCCCTTGATAAAGACTAGGATAGGCTACGAAGGAGAAACAAGTCCAAGGAAGAAGATTACAGAAATATCATTTTTGTAAAAGTTGTTAAGGACAATGAAGCAGCCCAAAAGGTTCCTACAGAAGTAGAAGCCTGCAATGAAGTAAACAGAAACAAGAAGGAACCTCAAATGACAAAGAACGAAATAAATAAACAGTCAACTGAAAAAGGCTAATATACTCCTGAATATATAAAATTTGGAAGCTATCAAAGGAGGTTCTTTACCCCTATGAAAATGGTCACTTGTTATGCCTGCCACAAACTAGGACATATTGCTGCATACTGTCATAAAAGAAGAATCGATTCCAACCAGCAAAGGATGCAAAAAGTGAAAAGACTACCTCAAGCAAACAAATGGAGAAGACAACCCTTCATCAAGTACGCTAATTGTTTTTATGGGTATTGTTTTTACTGTAATGAGTTTGGCCATAAAACCAAGGAATGCAGAACGAATGGAAAAAGACTGATGTATGGAAACTCAAGGAGATGGATGAACAATGGAGAATTCACTCGTGTACATAATTCATTCAGAAACATAATCAAATGCTTTGACTGCCATCAAATCGGGCCCAAGTGTCACAAATGTCCTCTTAGAGAATGTGGTCCATCCTCTCAGGAAAGGCACCAAACAAAAGGATGCATGCAATGGAAAAAGAAGTTGAATAAGTGTGACCTGGCTCTAATAGCTCAAGATCAGAAAAACCAATTGTATTTGGACAATGGTTGCTCAAAGCACATGACTGGAGATCGAAGCAAGTTTGTAACCTTTGATGAAAAGAAATCTAGGAATGTAACATTCGGCAATGATAAAGCAGGGAAAATCAAAGGAAAAGGCTCAGTCAGTCTAGATAATGGAAGAGGAAAGGCCCAAGATGTACTATTTGTGGATGGGCTGAAAGCCAATCTGCTAAGTGTCAGTCAAATTGTGACAAAGGCTATGAGGTTCTTTTTAGAGCCCAAGACTATGAAGTAAGATCAAGCACCACAGGAAAGACCTTGATCAAAGGTATTCAAACAGAAAGTAATGTCTATATAGTGAAAGAAGAGAATGAAGCATGCCACCTAAGCAAACTTGATGAATCATGGTTATGGCATAGAAGATTAGGACACCTTAACTTTGACCACATCATCAGTCTGAGCAAGAAGAACGCAGTCAGAGATATGCCAACAATAAAGAAGCCTTCAAATACCCTATGTAAAGCCTGCCAACTGGGCAAGCAGACCCGCACATCTTTCAAGACCAAAGAGAAATTATCTACAAGTAAGCCTCTTCAGCTTGTACACATGGACCTGTGTGGACCTTCAAGAACTAAAACACCAAGTGGAGAATCTTATTTCATGTTGATAATAGATGATTTTACCAGATTGACATGCGTAGCATTTCTCAAATATAAATCTGAAGCGCTTGAGAAATTCAAAATATTCAAGGCACTTGCACAAAATCAAACAAGATGCAAACTAAAGTGCATCAAATCAAACAAAGGAGGTGAATTCACAGACTATGATTTTGCAAACCTATGTAATGAACATGGGATAAAACAGCAATTTACAATTGCCGGAACACCTCAACAGAATGGAGTGGCACAGAAGCAAAACAGATCAGTTCAACAGACTGCCAGTGCATCAGATCAGAAAAAGGAGGTGAATTCACAGACTATGATTTTGCAAACCTATGTAATGAACATGGGATAAAACAACAATTTACAATTGCCGGAACACCTCAACAGAATGGAGTGGCAGAGAAGCAAAACAGATCAGTTCAACAGACTGCCAGAGCAATGATGCAAGAAAGTAACATTCCCCAAACCTTCTGGGCAGAAGCAGTACACACAGTTGTCCACATTCTTAACAAAGCTCATTTAAGACCAAACTGTGACAAAACTCCTTACGAATTATGGCATGGTAAACCAGCATCAATCAAGCACTCTAGAGTCTTTGGAAGCAAGTGTTTCATAAAAAATAATGATGAAAAACTAGGGAAGTTTGATGCAAGAGCTGATGAAGGAATATTTTTAGGATATGCATCCAAGAGTAAGGGTTACAGGTGCTACAACAAAACACTACACAAAAGTGTGGAAAGCATTGATGTAAGATTTGATGAAGATCTACCAAACAGAACAAGAAGCACAAGATGCAGCAATCCTCCAGGTGATCATGGGGAAGAGAACCAAGATAATGATGAACTGAGCAATACAACAAAAGATACTGAATTAAACTCAAAAGGTCCCTCAAGACACACTCAAAAGAATCATCCAGAAGATCAAATCATTGGGGACAAAAGTGTGGGAGTCCAGACAAGAAGACAGCGTGCTGAACAGACAGAAGAAGTATACCTAGCCATGCTATCTCAAATAGAGCCAAAGAAGTTTGAAGAAGCCAGCAAAGACAAAAACTGGGTAAATGCTATGAACGAAGAACTAGACCAAATTGAGAAGAACAATACCTGGGAATTAATTCCAAGACCCACTGGGAAAAATTTCATTGGCACAAAATGGATATTCAAGAATAAGATGAATGAACAAGGACAGGTAATCAGAAATAAAGCCAGACTTGTATGCAAGGGATATTCACAAATTAAAGGTCTTGATTATGATGAAACCTCTGCCCCTGTAGCCAGAATGGAAGCAATCAGAAATTTTTTGGCCTTTGCATGTTATCATGATTTCAAGGTATATCAAATGGATGTGAAGTCTGCCTTCCTGAATGGAGATCTAGAGGAAGAAGTCTACATGGAACAACCTGAAGGATTCTCCTTAACAGATAAACAAGACTATGTGTGCAGATTAAAGAAAGCCTTATATGGGCTGAAACAAGCTCCTCGTGCATGGTATTCAAGGCTGGACAAATACTTGCAAAAACAAGGTTTTAAGAAAGGAGGAGTAGACAGCAATTTGTACATAAAGGAAAATGAACTCCTAATTGTCGTAGTATATGTAGATGACATCATGTTTGGTAGCAACAAAGAGAAGTTAACAAAAGAATTTGTTGAAGAAATGAAATCAGAATTTGAGATGTCAATGATTGGAGAGCTCACCTTCTATTTAGGACTTCAAATTCAACAAAAGAACACAGGAATATTCATTTCGCAAGAAAAATACTTAAGAGAAATGTTGAAAAGGTTTCAAATGGAAAATTGCAAACTTGTGTCAACTCCCATGATCACTGGATGCAAACTATGTGCTAATGATGGATCAACAGATGTAGATCAAAAACTTTACAGATCCATGATAGGAAGTCTGCTATACCTAACAGCTTCTAGACCAGACATTATGTTGGCAGTAGGACTTGTGGCAAGATATCAAGCAGCACCAAAACAAAATCATTTACTAGCAATCAAGAGAATAATTAGATATCTACAAGGTACTTCACATTATGGCCTATGGTATCCAAAAGGAAAAAACTTCACATTGACAGCATACACAGATGCAGATTAGGCCAGCTGTGTGGATGACAGGAAAAGCACAAGTGGAGGTGCATTCTATTTGGGAAAAAGTCTGGTGGCATGGCTAAGCAAGAAGCAAACTTCTATCTCTCTATCTAGAGCAGAAGCAGAATACATAGCAGCAGCAGCATGTTGCACACAAGTAATGTGGATGAAACAAACTCTCCAAGACATGAAGGTAAGCATTGATGAACCTATTTCTATCAAATGTGACAATACAAGTGCAATAAGTATATCAAAAAATCTTGTACTTCATTCAAAAACAAAGCACATCCCAATAAAGTACCACTTCCTCAGAGAACAAGTAGCACAAAAATTGGTGAAGTTGGAATACGTACCAACAAAAGAATAAATAGCAAACATATTCACAAAACCTCTTGCTAAAGAACCATTCGAATATCTAAGAGACAAACTAGGGGTAGTGTCTAAAGATGTTACTCTCTTATTATAAAAAATAAAACAAACAAAAAGAGGAAAGGAAAGGAGGGCTGCATACAAGAAACAAGATCAGAACAGAAGTCCAGTGATAGTCTGGATCAGAAAAGAAAGCATCATTCCAGGGGGAGATCAGTCAACAAATATTGTCACAAAAGAGCCAGAGCAAGTGAGCAGTGTATGGAACAGGTCCTCAAGATCAAAGTATTATGGACAAGATTTGGAAACCACACTAGGAAAAGTGCAACTCTTTGCCATTGATGTCAAAGGGGGAGGAAAAGCAAGCAAAAGAAGAGTATTAAAGTATTGCCATCAATGCCAAAGGGGGAGACTGTTGTAAATATTGTCATTGATGGCAAAGAAGAAGAAAGGAGCAGCACTTGAACTATCACTAAGGCAAAAGAACAAAGAAGAACCAGCAATAAGACAAAGGAGACAGACAAGGAGCAGAGGAAACAAAGGCAGCGAATTGAAGCAGAAGAGCTGTTCAGAGCTGCAGAGTGTGTGAGTGTTTCAGATTTGGGCAAACAGGGGTTTGTTCCTGTAAGCCTACAGGCAGTTGTAGAAGGGCCATTTGATTTTGAAGATCTGGCCAAACAAGAAGTTCTGTAAGTGGATTCATTTGTATATAGGGAAGAAATTGTCTCAGCCTTATATGAATATTGTTTGATTTAGATTCTGTGCAAATGGGCTTCAAATTCCACTAAGTAATTGTATAAACCAGTGTTATGAAACTCTATGATTTGCAAGTTTAATTGATGCTCTGTATGTGATAAAAGAATAAATGTGGATTAATATCGACATTTTGTTTGGACTAACACAAGAAGAGTGTATACTCCTTTGAGAAAACGAAGGGAATATTGTCGTCATCGACCACTGTAAGGGTCAATGACCTGGAACGAATTTTGGCAAACAAAGAGGGTTTTTCCATTTGAATTGATTTGAAGATAGATATGGCGTAAAGTGGTATGCATCGAATGGAATTCGATAAGGTAGAAACAAACCCGTGAGCGATGGCACATTCTGCTATAAGGGTTAATGGTATTTCCAAAGTACCATTGCGGGGTTCTTGTAATTTGCATCACACAGAGGCGGAGTGAGTACATTAAAAGTGGTGCGAGAGTTTAAATTTAAGCCTGCATAGAATGAAATTAAATTGAACTTGAGGGAGCAGAAGGAGTGTAAGTTCGCAAGCACAATTTGGAATGAATATGTGGAGATGGCCTGATCATGCTTGAACAATAGATGTAAAGAGGAATAAGTTTGGTTAATAAAACGAAGGAGCAGAACCATGAATAAATGATGAGAACGGAAGAGCGAATGGAGAGGCGGTTTTTGAGACAACAAACCAGCGGTATTCGCATTGCAAATAAATGGTAAATGGTTTCACAGAAAATTATGCGATAGTGGTCAGCGTCCAACACGTGGCATAGGTAGTATTTTAAAACTGTCAATTTCACAAGATATTTGCGTGTTAAAGCTCAGTGATGAAAAAAATGCGATTTGCGTTCGATCATTGAGGCAAGGGATCCAAGGGCAATCGCATAGCAAGTTGCATGGTCGATAATGCAAAGGTAAATTGTGCATATTGTGGGCCCGAATAACTAGTTATGTTTGGGTTTTCAAAAGAGTTTGATATATTAAATATGGGTTTTAATATATGTTGGCGCCGAGGAATTTAGATAAAGGTGAGCTGGTAAATATATAATGGGTGTTGACCCAAGGTTATAAAGTCCAAGTATTGGTTTGAATTCCCGAAGGAGTGAGGGAAAGGTTCACTTAAGTTTGAACATAAAAAGCATTTGATATGCAGACTTTTAATATGGTTTAGCCCATAGGGGAATGAAAGTAAATTTCCACATGAAGGATAATTTTATATTGGCTCTATAACCATTAAATGGAATAAAGTTTCCGCAATTATTTAAATTGCCAGTTCAGAAAACAAAATGGAGACAAACCGAGTGTGTGCACTTTTATGCATAGTGGAGATTGTGGTTTTATAACCATAAGAGAATTTATTCTAATATCTAAAATCTCTGATTTGAGATATAGAAGCTTCCGCACATAGAATATTAAGGATTGCCCAGATTCTGAGTTTTATTGAAGCACAATTTTGAAATTGCATTTTTAATGCATCAGATAGTGGAATATGTGGGTTTGGCAGGTAAGCCCGCCATCAAGTGATATCAGAGCCGGATAAGCTCTGTTGAGAATTGAAGAATTTTTTGTAATAAAATCTGAAGGTGTGATGAGAGAAGAAAGAAGATGAGATTCTAAGATCTGATATGCAAAGGTACACAGAATTGCAGTGAACATAGGGATGCAGAACTGTTACACTACAGCAGCAGAAAAGACAAACATACAGTGAGCTGAGAACTGAAAGGGTTGAATGAGATATATCTGTTGCAAATGTAAATGTAAATGTTTTAATTAATTTTACATTGCTTGTGATGCAAAGGCAAGTCTCCGTGGGCAAAGAAATACCCCACTGTAATATTGGAATGTATACATATTGTTATATTTTTCCAAATGTGCTAGGCAAGAAAACGAGAAGGTGGAAGGCAAAGAGTCATACCTATTCACTTCGAATTCCTTGTGGAATACAAACATTCATAAGGTAATCTCTATAAATGATGTCACATAGATATGCATAAAGAAGTGAGAGAATGGAGAAATGAGGTAGAGAGGGTAAGAAGAAGGAGGAGCAGATAGAGAAGCTATGAAGATTCAGAGATGATATAAGGCAGATATGAAGGCTGGTGGACAGCAATGAAGAAGGAACAGAACAAAACTGATATCCAGGTAAATCAGCATGTGTTGTTTATGAAAGAGTGAGGAAGTTGGTGCTTCCATATCAAGTTGTAGCTTGATAGATGTCAGTTGTAGCTAGCTGAAGTAGGAGCCTCCTGTAGGTTGTAGCCTGCAGAAATTAGATGGGAGTTGGAGCTTCCTTGCAAGTTGTAGCTTGCAAAACTAAGGTTGTAGCCTCCTGTAGGTTGGAGCCTACATAAAATCAGTGGTGAGAGGGAGTTGGAGCTTGCCTTTGCATCACAACAATAATAATATGTGGTTTTCTCCCTTATGGGTTTCCACTTATATCTGGTGTCTATGTACATGATGATTATGGGTTGATACACTGTATTTAATCTGCTTAATACCTGTTGCTCACTAATTAAGATTGTGATTTCACTGTACATTAAGTTAATCATGAAATGAAGATGTAAATAAGTGTAAATGAAAGTTTTACAAGACCATGAATTCATTAAACTGATTCACACCACCTCCCCCCCCTCTCAGTTTAACAAAGGATTCAACATTTTAAGGAAATTGTACCACAAAATAAATAAGATGGTCGAGACAAAAATACTAGTACTGCATAAAAGGCACGTAGCTATTGGATTCACTTTCTGTATCCTAGTAATATAAACACTTAAACAGAATAATACAGC
The DNA here is from genome assembly GCA_034641835.2 of Pinus albicaulis. Classification (NCBI taxonomy): domain Eukaryota; kingdom Viridiplantae; phylum Streptophyta; class Pinopsida; order Pinales; family Pinaceae; genus Pinus; species Pinus albicaulis. The sequence goes on along the minus strand of CM076577.1, from coordinate 1,229,112,725 downwards.
CCTCAGAAATACTAATAATCTTTAATAGGAGAAGAGATGGAGTATTTTATGGAACTAATGCCACTATTCTTATTCTTTTTTATTTTGTAATTACAAAAGATATTTTCAGAAAATCAAATGCATTATTAGGTAAAGCAAATACATTGAGATGTTTCCTTCTTTCCTAGATTTTTAGATGTTTCCCTCTTTTCTACTCTTAGATGTTTCCAAGGAAAGAGTGTGTTTTTTCTTGGTTGCCCAAGCAGTGAGAGGTTGCTAATTTTTGTGTCCTTCTTGGTTGCCCAATTCCTCCCTGTTTAGATCAGGAAGCGCCCCAGCTTCCTCCACCAAATGAGGGAAAGTGCGTTGCAATGTTTCTGAAATCCTCCATCTTGACTGTGCTAGTGTGCGTCTCTTCCAACCAACCAGATATGAGAAGTATAGTTGCTGGCATGTGTTTTGTTTCTTGGAGTCCCTAATTGTGTCTTTGAGCAGAGGAGGCTGAAAATCTGGAATATTATCGACCAGATGACAGATTGTAACAGATTCCTCGAGGAGAGGTGGTTCAAATAGTTTGAGATTATTAACATTAAACACATCATGGATGCCAAGCTGGGAAGGCAAGTCCAAGCGATATGCATTTTCTCCAATGCGTTCCAGAACAGTATACGGGCCATATCGCAGAGGGTGCAGCTTATGATGCTGGCCTTTGAAGCGTTGCTTGTCCAACTAGAGCCACACATGGTCTCCAGGTTGAAAATACAAGGGTGTTCACTGCTTTTCATGCCTCTGTTTGGCGCGATCTTGGGTTGCTTGCAAAGCAACAAGTTCTTGAACTTGGCGTTGAGAAATGGAGTGTATAAAATGAGGAGCTGATTTTTGTTCCTGTTGTTGATGTGTAGACCCAGAAGGGGTGATCGCCAATGGCATCTCAAAGGGTGCACTTGGCTGAAACATTGCCTCTCGATGATCAAGGCGATAAGATGGGGTATTGGGTAAGGAAGCACCAGGAATAAGATCGATGTGGTGTTCAACAGAGGGTGTTGGAGGCAACCCTGTGGGTTGGGTGAATACATCTGCAAATTCTTGAAGTAGAGGAGCCATTGTAGGAGGCACTATATTGGTGAGGTTGTTTGGCTTGACAGGACGAACCAAGCACGAAGAAACACCTTGGTTTAAATTGACTCTCATAATGGGAGCTTTGCCAATAGAAGGTTGAGTTGATGAGCTAGCTGAGGATGTGAGCACATAGGTGCGCCCATCGTGTTGCAAGTGGTATTGGTGATCTGTAGCATGATAAACAACGTGTCTAGCCTCTTGGTATGGAATGCCTAGTAATAAATCGGCACAATCGAGAGGAGAAACATCACATACCACAGTATCACGGAAAGGTCCAATAGCAAAGGTGACAGCACAACATTGGGAGATGGTAAGACAAGGACCATCCTTTTAGACCCAACTGAGCTGATACGGGTGTGGGTGAGGAGTGGTGGGAAGGCAAAGGCGTTCAACCAAGTCCTGGGCCACAAGATTCTTTTAACTCCCATTGTCAAGAATAAGTGTGGCCAACTCATGTTTGATTTGAAAATTATGGGTAAACAAAGGTGTTTGTTGCATTAGCAGTCATGAGGATGAGAGAGGGGTCCACTTCGGTAGGATTTTCAAGAGAAATAGCTAGAAGTTGGGTAGTGGCATTTGGTTGCTCCACCTTTGCAAAAAGAGTCTTGTCAGGGTGTAGATTTTTCAGTACTCGACAATCTGCAGAAGCATGTGAGTTGGTCTTATGAAAAGTACACCAGGGGGTATTGTGAGGTGTGGGGGATGAGGCAAAGGCGACATTAGAAGAACCAAAGGGAGATGGACCATTTCTGGCTTGATGGGATCGAATTGGAGTACCCACTTTGCATTCCACAGCCAAGGCACGAATAAAGGCCTTGTCTAATGAAGCACTATCAAAGAACTCAACTTCGTGTCGAAAAATCATTAGCAAACCAGAATTAAATTTGATAATTAGTACCTCTTCGGGATCGGAGATATGGAGTTGAATGCGCAACTTGCAGAAGACATCAATGTAAGCTTGCACTGATTGATTGGGTAGTTGTCGAAGTTGTAACCATTTGGCAAGGAGATTTTGTATATATCCTGGAGGATAGAAGCGTTCTCGTAAGGCCTCGCAAAAGAGATTCCAAGATGTGATAGGCATCGATCTAGTCTCGGCTTGTTCTCCAAGTTCGACAACCAAGGACTTATTCTCAAGATGAGTATCCCACCATGTTTGTGCTAGGCCTTCCCATTGTAGACCGGCGATCTGAAGTTTCATCTCCTCTTCCATCATTGGACAGGTTCTGAAATAGTTGGAGAGACTACGGAACCAAGAATCAACAGTCTCACCATTCATTTTCCCTGAGAATTTAGGCAGTTGAAAGCGTGTATCAAGCTGCATTTTCCCTGGAGGCCATTTTTGTTGTTGCAGCATAATTAGCTCTTGAAAGAGCCCTAGCTAAATCATTTATTGGCGAGTCTGCAGTGGAGGGCTCTTGACACTCTTGACGAGGCGGCATGATTTTCATCCACCGAATGGATTGAAATGTATGACCCTTTAAAATAAATTTAAAAAAAAAAAAAATCGAACAAGTGGATGGCTTCCAAGATCTTGTGCTCTGATACCAATTGATCTACTTGCAGATCTGAAAACAGAATATAAACACGAAACAGGAATAACACAGCTCTGGAAACAATACCACAGTCTTTATTATGAGGAAGAGATGAGCATTTTATAACCAATGCCATCATTCTCCTTATTTTTTTTATTTTGTAATTACATAAGATATTTTCAGAAAATCAAATGCATTATTAGATAAAGCAAATACATTGAGATGTTTCCTTCTTTCCTAGATTTTTAGATGTTTCCCTCTTTTCTACTCTTAGATGTTTCCAAGGAAAGAGTGCGCTTTTTCTTGGTTGCCCAAGCAGTGAGTGGTTGCTGATTTTTGTGTCCTTCTTGGTTGCCCACTTTGCCCCTTACCCATGGCCATCACCCTGGTTCCATAAGCCCTAGATGAGCCCTCTAGTTGTTCTATGTACACTTCCTCTTCTATCACCCCATTCGAGAACACAATCTTGACATCCATCTGATGAATTTCCCATCCCATCTATGCTGCAAGGGAGATGACTAATCTAATTGAAGTATACCGTGCTACAGCGGTGAAGGATTCTTCATAGTCGATCCCTTCCTTCTGTGTGTACCTCTTAGCCACAAACCTGGCTTTGAATTTCTCTATGTTGCCATCTGCAGCATATTTAATCTTGTAGATCCATCTCGAACCTACAACCAACCAGTTCAGAGGTCTAGGAACTATTTCCCAGACATCATTTGCCATGATGAAGTTGTACTCCACCATAGCATCTACCCACACCTAATGCTGAGTTGCCTCTTGAAAACTAGAGGGTTCTCCAACCTGTGCTACCAATGCCTGGTACCTATCTGACTACTTACGTTCCCTCTTCTCATTTCTAAGAGCTCCAACAAACTCCTCTGCATCCCTCAGAGTTTGTTGTAGTTCTCTGCTCGTCCTTCCACTGGTGGCGGGTGGATTCACCTGCTCTCCTTCTTGCACTTCCTCAGAAAAACTCTCCTTAGGATCCTTGTGCCTTGGAGAGGCACTAGAGCCATCATCCGTAGGTCGTTGTGGCTGGACCAACGGATCCTCCTCAAACTGCGTAGCTGAAGACATTTCTCAGGACTTCTTGAAGGTTCTCTGCTCCATGAACTTCACATCCCATCTTACTACTATCTTCCTACTCTTGCGAATATAGATGCGGTAAGCCTTCGCATTCTCGAATCTCGCTATATTTCACAAGGTACCCTTTTTTAGCAGTCTGATCCAACTTCTTCCTCTTTTCCAGTAACTTTACCCAATGCGTTATGAGGAACGTTGTTCTGCACATACACGGCTATATTACAAGCTTCAACCCACAGAAATTTGGGCATGTCTTGATCATACAGCATTGCCCTCGCAACTTCCACAATAGTCTTGTTCTTCCTCTCTGCGACCCCATTCTGCTCCGAATTATATGGGGCAGTCCATTCTCTCTTGATGCCTTCCTTTGCGCAGAACCTTGTGAAGTCCTTGTCAATGTACTCTCCACCATTGTCTAATCGCAATGTCTTGATCCACTTTCCTATTAGATTCTCCACCAAAGCCTTAAACTCTTTGAATCGCTCAAAGACCTTGTCTTTGGTCTTCAAAAGGTAGATCCATGTCTTTCTGGAATGGTCATCGATAAAGGTGACAAAATAGTTTGCACCACTGAGAGCATTCATGGACATTGGTCTAGAGATGTTTGAGTGTATCAATCCCAACACACTCTTGGCCCTATTGCCGCTTTTCGGATATGCTGCCTTGGCATACTTCCCTAATACACACCCTCTGCAGACATCGTCTCGCTTGGTGCTAAGTTCTGGAGCTCCCGTGACAGTCTTCTTGAGAATTTTCAATGCTTCATGATGTAGATGCCCCATTCTTATATGCCATAATTCATTCAAATCTGTTTCATCAGTATTGCCTATCAATGCCACTGGAGACTCGAGTTGTAACTTGTACAGTTTATGGCTCCTGACTCCAATTTGTGCCTTCTTTTTCCAACTTGGGTGTTTGACTTAAACTTTGTTGCCAATAAAGGATACATCGTAACCCTTGTTCTGAAGCTGAGACACTGAGAACAAATTCATCCCTAATCCTAGTACATGCAGTACATTGGTGACTCGAAGCTTGTTGCCAGCTTATGTTTGAAATATTATGGTGCCTCTTCCAACAGGGGTACATTTTTCCTTGTTTCCCATGGTGATTTAAAAATTCATCTACTCCTCCTGGTAGCTTGAGAAGCATTCCCAGCATATCTTTGCTAAATAATTATGGTGAGGAAGAATACCAAGTCAGCCAAGTAGGTATAGACTCAGATAAGTTGGACTGGTTCAGTACCAAACCAATCCCCGAACCAACCAGAGGGCCAAGTCGACACTCGATATGAATTGAGATCAACTCAACCAAATCTCTCTTTCCATTATTTATATATCGTAAAAGCAATGTGAGTGCAAGCTACTCTTGAGGATTTTGTGATTGAGAGCAAGAGTTTATTGATTATTGCCTTGTACCTTTCATTGCTCCCATTATTCCTTTCTTGAGAGAGTGTGATTGAGAGCTAGCATCAACTTTCAAGTGCCTGTGATAGTTGAATTACATCTTTGCAACATCATGATTGTACCTCTCCCATCTTGTAGAGGAATTGTTCATCATGGCTTCCCCAATATAATGGAGAATTATTGGTGCGTCTAGGCCTATCAATGACTTTGATCATCATAAAACCCTTGGTAATAAAGGCATTCAATCATTTTCTTGGTGACTGTCCCTTATTTTTCATGTGCAAGAATTTATACCATACTTTAGACTCTTCTTACTTAATCAATAGGATTTAGATACTATCATTCACCCCATGCACTTTTGTTTCCTTCATATTTCAACTCCAACAGGTATAGTTAATTCACTTGAGTTATTAAATTACTCATAAAGAAAAGCCAAAAACTAGTTATTTACCTTGATTTTAGTGCATTCTAGATATATAAATTAAACATATTTAATTTATTTTTATCACTTTTCTATCATTAAACAGCAAAATTAGCTTGCATTTTTTCGATCTTTGTGTAGAAAAAGAGAAATTTTCTTCTTTCTCAATTTGCATGCATTAAGAATCATAAGAATACCAAAACTACATGCCCATTGTACATGTTGTTTTCCATATTTAGATTCAGCATTTTTACTTTAGATTTCAATTTGGTTACATGTGCAACACACTGCTAACTTTCTGCATTATCAGTCCATGCGTTTGGGATAGTTTTAGAGATTTTTGGCTTGCTGTTTTCTATACTTCAATCAGATATTACAAACAGAACAGCAATATTTTATTGGTCTAACGGAACTTCTAATATTTAACTGACTTGCAGTTAATAACTTAATACCTTAAATCAAATAGGATACCCCACTGAAGCTAGCAAGCATTAACTTCAAAGAGAGAAAGATCAAGCGAGCTGACAGTGACTTGATTTCTAATGTTATCCAAACTCCCTTCGGTTTTAAGGAATAGGGAATTGCCAGGTAATAACACCAGCCATACCAATAATCTCTGAATCTTATAAACCCTCTAAACAATCATAACGAAATAAAACTGATGATACCTATAACATAATGAAACCATAGACGACTGCAAGGTGGCCATACCTTGATTTTAGCTGCATGTTGAGCGTGCCACTCAGACCAATTCTGCAACAGCTCAGATAGTTTCTTCTTGCTTTCACTGATATTAAAAGAAGTCAAAGAGCAAACAAATTGCTTTAAAAAAAAAAAAACAGAATAAATAATCAAGTAAAGAAGCAAATATTGTTGTTGGCTTGGATGGAAGTCACTAACCTTGATAGATGGTTATAAACAACATGAACATAAGGCTGATCATCATTATATGATAAACGAGGCCGTTTAAGTGATCTAGCTATTTAAATTGTGTCAAGAAATTCTTTAATTCATATTTAATCAGAATTGGCTTAAGACCTATTGTGAAAATCAAGATGTAAACATAAGAACTTTCTCAGAAAACAACTGAACACACACACAGTTCTTTATTATTTAAGCTATTGGGTGCATCAAAGATGCTCTCAATTTTGGCAAATATATTTTAAATTTTAAGAAATTAAGATTTTATCCAAGGATAAACTGAGAAAATATGAAAAAGGCACGCATATGGAAAGAGGATACGACTTATGTCAACCTTTACACTCTCACTCTCATTAACAAATGGGCTGCCATTCTCTCCAACTAAGCCAGATTTCACATGGTTCACTTTGCAATCACCAGCTGCAATTATTGGGAAATGGTTAAGCACACAAATTCATGTTCTGCTGTATCTTATTAATCTTGCTTTTAAGTTTTAACACCTTGATTACTATCTTCAAAATATGATGGTTTTACTTACTTCCATCTTTGCCAACGTCCTCCATGTACACACTATTCTTCCTCTCATACTGATTACAATCTTCATGCAGATCATTTTTATCATCACCTTCCCCTCCATTGGAATCCTCTTTATCCACTTTCAGTAAAATAGAAGCCCCATCCCCATCATACCCTTCTTCACTATCTGATGGCGGAATGGGTGGAAGTTCAATATAGTCTTCAGAGTCCATTTTGCTATCAATTGGCAATGTTAATCTGCACAAATTAGCACCCACAAAGCTTTATCAGAAAAGTAAACAATAAAATGAACAATGACAATGAACAAAACCTCTTAAAATGTAATCATCTATTCATATTTATCCATAAGTAAGAAAATATGTGAACAGATATTTGTAGAACTTCACTTTCCTCACAGACTGTGTGACTCATAACATGGCCCTTCTACAAATTATTGCTCAGAAAAATTGCAGGACCCTCTAGGTACTCAAAAAAAATTGCAGAACCCACTAGGTATGCAGAGATTTTACTACAGAAATCCATTATCTGCAAACTTTGATTTTCAAACCAAGTTTACCAAAAATACCCAGAAATTGCAGCATTTGCACAAAGTGTATTGATCCAGTTTTGCAAAAACTCCCAAGGCAACCAACCCCTGAATTAGAGATTAGTTCAGGCATACATTTTTAATCCATGTCATGAAGAATTTAAAGAATGTTCCTGAGCAAAATCACGTAGAAAATTCAGATAATTATTCAAGCAAGTTTTTCCCAAATTTCCAGCATCCTAAATTTTTAGCAAGTCTTTTGGCATCTTAACTAGTCCATGAACATCTCTTAGCAGCATGCAGGGATGATTAACACAGAATTATGTATTTGAAAAACAAAATGCTTGCAAGTTTCGTCTATTTTAACTGATAATATAAAAAATCTTTGACCTGCTTTGTTGATAAGTAGCACATTTTGTTGGGAAATTTTAATGTCTGTTCCTATTTTCTGTACTGCAGTTAGCTATGGTCAAAGAAAAGACAGACACTTATTTAGTTTCAGCAAAAAAATTCATAGAACTCTTCCCACTTTATTACAAAAACATATCCCAGGAATGATTTTGTTCAACATTTCATAGATTTTTGCAATAAGTATGTACTATGTGGTAGATTAACTATTGTTAGTGTTGATTGAATTGGAAATGTTTTAGGCATGTGGGACGGCTATTGAAGGATGCTGTGGTAGTACCAAATGCAAACTTTGCCCAAGGTTTTACAGGGGATTATCCAATGCAAACTTTGCCCAATGTCTTTTCAGGGGATTTACCATCGAAAATCCCACCAAACACGACTCCCTGGCATAGACATCAAGCCATGTGCAAATGTCAACCTAAAGTTTGGGCACAAGCCAATGCTGCTCTTGATGAAGTTAAGAAGAAAAAGGAAGAAAAGCAATCTATGTTGATTTTGCAGCAGGTGTAGTAGCAAGGAGACCAACATACCCAGGCAGGGGGGTGGTATGGTAAGTGATATCGGCTCAAATGCTTTGCCTTCTGCATGCCTTGTTCCTGATATTCATAACACATTATTATTCTCCAATCTGAAGCAAAATCTGGGGCACAATCTTCCATCCATTCTGTTATGAAGAAAAGAATGAAAGGGAGAAGAAAATAGGATTGTGAGCAGGTGTTTCTTGTGGGGTGACATACCCTTGAGCCTTGCAATAAATAATCCACCTGGATATCAGGTCCTTACTCATCAAAATACGAAAGAAAAAAGAAGATTTGCATGACTAGATAGGAGTTGAACTACTGTGTGAGAAAGGCAGGACCCTGTTAAATTTCCTAGTTTTTTATCCAGAGGAGGCAATGTTTATTCAATCCATTTATCCATAGTTTGTTGGATGAACTCATCCTAGAGATAGGAGTGGAAGCTGATATCTAGGTCATAATAGAATGCAACTAATATTATATGGCAGGTGGAAAAATATTAATGGACAGACAATCTGCATTATTTTGGACTCCATGTGCAGCCCACTGCATTGATATGATGTTAAAGCCTCTTGGTAAATCTTACATTGTTAATTGTGTAATTGAGGCAAAAACATCACGAAATTCCTTTATAACCATGCCTTAACACTTAGAATTCTGAGGACATTGACAGAAAGTGGAAAATAGATTTGCACTGCCATCATCATTTTCTACCGACTTCATTTCTATTCAACCTATCCTCAATTTTCAAATGGAGTTCAAGGGGGTGTTTGTTTTCGCTGAGTGGTACACTCATCCATTCAACAAGAAATAGAAAGTGCAGGCCTATTGCTTCACCCGTTTACAGAGATTCCTTTTTGTTTTGGAGTACAAGGTGGAGGGTCAAAGTGAAGAAGGAGAACTCAAACACATCGTGATTTAGGATTCGATTGTAATGGAACAACATGCTCCATCACCCACTTCATGCAGTTGGAACTTGGGATTTTGGGCCTTCCTTGAATGCATTATTTGTAACTCGTGGCTTTGACTTAGATAAATGATATTGTGGTTTAATTCTTTACTTTTGCTCGGAATATGGTGTTAGATACAAAGGTATGTCATCATTTACAGGTTCAACTACAGCTGTATACAAGATATGCCAAATAATTTGGGTGTGAAATGGCAGTGGGGGGGAGGAAACATAATGCAATGTAATTTTATTTGATTTTTTATTCTTTTATTGTGTTGGAGAAATATGTAATTTTATTTATTTTTTCTTTTTCCTTGTTCTTTTATGTAGATAGTCAATAGGCAAACTATGATGGAAAAATACTGAGTCTTCAAAAATTTGTAGTTTGGGTGTTAAGACAGACTTGTAGTGCTGTAGTTTCAAGCGCAATTGGAGTATCAAACACTGCTTGAAATGGAGCAGACAAAGAAGACAAAGAAACCACCCAATGTTGAGGCTTACTTTTGGATAGTTGATGATTAAGAGACATTTTTGAGGATTCACCAGATTGGATAGATGAGGAGGACCAAGAATAGAAGCCCATGGGCATGACCGACACCAACCATCACAAGTCCAAAAGAAGCAAGGCCCCAGCCCCAAGACCACTACTAATGGAGGACATACAACTAGTACTAGGCTCCCTAAAAGAGCCAGAGGGCAATGATAGTAGATGAATTTAGACCTTTTGTTTAATATGCAATTTTGTCCGGGCTCGTCAATTTCGATTTTTGATGCTTATCAGCTACCGATCGACAACAGTTGACATATGATGTACATAACTGGACACATTACACATCTTACATATGTATCTTATTTTCATATTTATGTGGCAATGGGATTCTCTGACGTCCCAAAACCATATATAAACAAAGCCTAAATCCATGAATGAAACTTTTAAGTTCTAGGCATACATAGATCATTTTACTTTTTAACTTGTTTCACATTCTCAGACAAAATCAAACTGCTTTAGAATGTTCTTAAAAAAGTTGATCTATGATAATTTATGTAATACTTTTGTTATTAGAATACTTGGTTCAATGATATTGTCTGACGTGAGCATTCCACAGAAATTGTTGGATGTTGAAAGGGTGTATGTTCTTCTGCAACCATGTTATCAAGCATAACATACGTGTCCTTTATTCAACAAGGTGGTGTAGTTGAATAGCAACTTTTCTATACAAGGTCATGTGCATTCATCAATCATAACTGGTTAAATGATCTTTGTCCTCTTACTTGATCACAAAATCTTTCTTGAGTGGGAAGGTTGCATCAAATGTATATCAATTTAAGTTAAATATGTCAGAATCCCAGACACTTAAGTTGATGGAGTTATTTAGTTGACCCTAAAGTAATTTATCTAATCTCCAAAAACAAGCTCCTTATGGCATGCAAGTTCCTTACAAACATTACCATGCAAAACTATCTTACCTGAAATGGGACCAGGAAAGACATTCTAGCACCACTTCTCATTCTTATGCCATACCCATCTTGACACTACACCATCACATTCCTAATCAAATTTTCTCCCCCAAAACCCATCTAGCACCATCTCTCATTCTGTTCCCTTTTCCCATTCCATTTCCTGTTTCCAATTTCTGGTAACAGGGTAAACATGAAACAGACATAAAACTATGAGGATTCTCACCTGGCATTTGTCTGCTGATAAAATGAAGTGCACCAAATTGCTATGCTATGCAACTACTCTCCACTCAACCATAGACACTACTACAATCAGGGTGTCACTGCTAGGTGGGGGCAGGAATATGATGACAGGGTGTAATGTCCCTTTCTAATTAATTGCCCTGGGGAGGACGAAGTAGCCTATCCAACCCCATAGGCTATAATCGTTGATAAAGGTGGGGACCCATTATCCAGTATGTTGGGGCAACATTGGGTAAATTTCGAGGTAGCTGGGGCAAAAAGCCGAAATTGGGGGCTAAACTTCTAACCCCTCACATTAATTTAAGGATAAGAACCCCCACAAGGAAATCTATAAATAAGAGAGAGTTACAAATTACATTCAATTTATCATTGAATTGGATTGGATTATCTCTGTTTTCTTTGACCCTGAGGCTCTGAGGGTTTTAAGACCCCATTTCCCTTTTATCAGTTTCAGTGGAGGTGATTCCACTGATTTCAGTGGTGAAAGATTCCACGATAGTCAGTCAGCCCTTCTCATCAATAGTTTGGCACAGTTTCCTGAAATATATCTCTGGATTTTTGGCAATAAGGATTGAAGTATCATGCTGAACAGTGGGTATGTGAGACATTCTGTCCAGGGCAACGAGGGACATCATACATCAAACAGTACATCCAAGGCATATCTGCGGCCAGGTTTCTCTCCTAAGGCCACTCAGAATTGCGTACAAACAATCCACACACACTAGTGCATTCTTTGAGGTTCATCAGTGACATCATTTGTGGATTAGGCTCTTGACAGCAGCATCTCTGAGGCTGAGTGAGGCAGTGGCCTCCTTGCAAGGGCTTGCGATGTCAATCAAGATCACTCAGGGTAGCTAATCTTCTCAGAAAGTCAGCAGCCAGTCTGAAATTTATCACCGGGGAACAGCAAAGCCCTATCCCTACCACGGAACCCCTCCTGTAGCAGTGGAATCCAGTTTTGGGCAACCAAGAAAAAGCGCACTCTTTCCTTGGAAACATCTAAGAGTAGAAAAGAGGGAAACATCTAAAAATCTAGGAAAGAAGGAAACATCTCAATGTATTTGCTTTATCTAATAATGCATTTGATTTTCTGAAAATATATTTTATAATTACAAAATAAAAAATAAGGAGAATGATTGCATTGTTTATAAAATGCTCATCTCTTCCTCATAATAAAGACTGGTATTGTTTCCAGAGCTGTGTTATTCCTGTTTCGTGTCTATATTCTGTTCTGTGATTTTCTCTGCATTAATTTTCAGATCTGCAAGTAGATCAATTGGTATCAGAGCATAAGATCTTGGAAGCTATCCACCTGTTCGAAGAATTTATTTTTTTTAAAGGGTCATTCATTTCAATCCATTCGGTGGATGAAAATCATGCTGCCTCGTCAAGAGCGTCAAGAGCCCTCGACTGCAAACTCGCCAGTAAATGATTTAGCTAGGGCTCTTCAAGAGCTAATTACCCTGCAACAACAACAACGTCCTCCAGAGCAAATGCAGCTTGATACACGCTTTCAACTGCCCAAATTCTCAGGGCAAATGAATGGTGAGACTGTTGATTCTTGGCTCCGCAATCTCTCCAACTATTTCAGAACTTGTCCAACGATGGAAGAGATGAAACTTCAAATCGTTGGTCTACAATTGGAAGGCCTAGCACAAACATGGTGGGATACTCATCTTGAGAATACGTCCTTGGTTGTTGAACTTGGAGAACAAGCCAAGACCAGATCGACATCTATCACATCTTGGAATCTCCTTTGCAAGGCCTTACGAGAACGCTTCTATCCTCCAAGATATATACAAAATCTCCTTGCCAAATGGTTACAACTTCGACAACTACCCAATCAATCAGTGCAAGCTTACATTGATGTCTTCTGCAAGTTGCGCATTCAACTCCATATCTCTGATCCCGAAGAGGTAATAATTATCAAATTTAATTCTGGTTTGCTATTGATTTTTCGACACGAAGTTGAGTTGTTTGATAGTACTTCATTAGACAAGGCCTTTATTCGTGCCCTGGCTGTGGAAAGCAAAGTGGGTACTCCAATCCGATCCCCTCAAGCCAGAAATGGTCCATCTCCCTCTAGTTCTTCTAATGTCGTCTTTGCCTCATACCCCACACCTCACAATACCCCCTAGTGTACTTTTCATAAGACCAACTCACATGCTTATGCAGATTGTCGAGTACTGAAAAATCTACACCCACAAGACTCTTTTTACAGAGGTGGAGCAACCAAATGCCACTACCCAACTTCCAACTATTTCTCTCGAAAACTCTATCGAAGTGGACCCCTCTCTCATCCTCGTGACTGCTAATGCAACAAACACCTCTGTTACGCCTTTGTTTACCCATAATTTTCAAATCAAACATGAGTTGGCCACGCTTATTCTTGACAATGGGAGTGAAAAGAATCATGTGGCACAAGACTTGGTTGAACGCCTTTGCCTTCCCACCACTCCTCACCACCCGTATCAGCTCGGTTGGGTCCAAAAGGACGGTCCTCGTCTTACCATCTCCCAATGTTGTGCTGTCACCTTTGCTATTAGACCTTTCTGTGATACTGTGGTATGTGATGTTTCTCCTCTCGATTGTGCCGATTTATTGCTAGGTATTCCATACCAAGAGGCTCGACATGTTTATCATGCTACAGATCACCAATACCACTTGCAGCACGATGGGCGCACCTATGTGCTCACATCCTCAGCTAGCTCATCAACCCAACCTTCTATTGGAAAAGCTCCCATTATGAGAGTCAATTTAAGCCAAGGTGTTTCTTCATGCTTGGTTCGCCCTATCAAGCCAGACAACCTCACCAATCCAATCCCTCCTACAATGGCTCCTCTACTCCAAGAATTTGCAAATGTATTCACCCAACCCACAGGGCTGCCTCCAGCACGCTCTATTGAACACCACATCGATCTTATTCTTGGTGCTTCCTTACCCAATACCCCATCTTATCGCCTTGCTCCTCGAGAGGCAGCGTTTCAGCCAAGTACACCCTCTGAGATGCCACTGACAATCACCCCTTCTGGGTCTGCACATCAACAACAGGAACAAAAATCAGCTCATCATTTTATACACTCCATTTCTCAACGCCAAGCTCAAGTAATTGTTGCTTTGCAAGCAGCCCAAGATCACGCCAAACAAAGGCATGACAAGCAGTGAACACCCTTGTATTTTCAACCTGGAGATCGTGTGTGGCTCTTGTTGGACAAGCAATGCTTCAAGGGCCAGCATCATAAGCTTCACCCTCTGCGATATGGCCCGTATACTGTTCTGGAACACATTGGAGAAAATGCATATCGCTTGGACTTGCCTTCCCAACTTGGCATCCATGATGTGTTTAATGTTAATAATCTCAAACTATTTGAACCACCTCTCCTTGAGGAATCCGTTACAATCCATCATCCGGTCGATAATCTTCCAGATTTTCAGCCTCCTCTGCTCAAAGACACAATTCTGGACTCCAAGAAACAAAATACACGCCAGCAGCCATACTTTTCATATCTGGTTGGTCGGAAGAGACACACACTAGCACAGGCAAAATGGATGACTACAGAAACATTGCAACGCATTTTCCCTCATTTGGTGGAGGAAGCCGGGACACTTCCTGACCTAAACAGGGAAGAATTGAGCAACCAAGAAGGACACAAAAATCAGCAACCTCTCACTGCTTGGGCAAACAAGAAAAAGCACACTTTCCTTGGAAACATCTAAGAGTAGAAAAGAGGGAAACATCTAAAAATCTAAGAAAGAAGGAAACATCTCAATGTATTTGCTTTATCTAATAATGCATTTGATTTTCTGAAAATATATTTTGTAATTACAAAATAAAAAATAAGGAGAATGATTGCATTGGTTATAAAATGCTCATCTCTTCCTCATAATAAAGACTGTGGTATTGTTTCCAGAGCTGTGTTATTCCTGTTTCGTGTCTATATTATGTTCTGTGATTTTCTCTGCATTAATTTTCAGATCTGCAAGTAGATCAAGTTTACTCTGTGACAACAAGCTTGTGTGGAACAGTTTCCGTGACAGATCATCTTGCAGAGGGGGCTGGGGAAGCTACAACCCACACTACCCCACAGGCTGTTGGGTACGCACTGCCTAACAAGCTTGAAAGGCAGACAGCATCCCAGTTAGAGCATCATTAGGAAGCAGGATTTTCAGTAGACAGAGATCAAGCTAAGTAGTAGAACAAATCAGTTTGTAAGTTGACTTAGTAGTTGTGGAATCATTATTGTTGATTGCTGCTGTGGATAATTTATAATTGTAAGACAGCTACTATTGGACAAACAGAACCACCAGTATAGCAGCCCTAGTGGCAGATTGATAAATTGATATGTTATAAAAGTGTACTCTTATCTGCATCATTGTGTAGTCTGTTATCTTTGCTGAAAGTTGAAAGAATACTGTGGGAATTGTTAGTGTTTCTCTTTGAATTTTACAACCCTAAGGATAAAAAACTCCTTGGGACAATACACAGGGGTCACAAGTAGTTGGCTGTAAGCTCTCAATGCTCAACAGAGGGGCAGGCCATGTTTAAAGATGATACCAACAATGACAATAATGCCACATGTGATGAAAGGCTTTCTGGCAACTACAAACAGAAACATAATACTAGCAACTATGAAAATCATGGGAGAGTTTCTTCCCAAATAACTCCCTCCATATTACAGCCATGTGCTACACAATCAGATCATGCCCCCCTTAACCGCCAATTGGAGATTTGGATACGTAGAATAACCAAGTAGGATAAGCTATTGCCAACAACTACATAATAAAAACTAGGAATTCTCTGTAAAACGATTCAAAGTAAGCCCTCAAGCGTGGGTTGCTTGATATGGATGTTAACAAGGTTCTTAACAGAATATGCATGCTCTCCTAAAATTCTCAAGAGATGACAAAAACTATTAGCTAGTGAAGTGCCTCTTAATTCCAAAGTGACATTATAGCATACACAGGTTGGAAATGGGCATGCAAGTTTAAAGCAGCCATCATGGCAAAAGCCCAAGCAACCAATGGCAGTAATCAAAACTAGGAACGCTCTGTAAAACGATCAAAATAAGTTCTCAAGCAGGGGTTGCTTGATACAGATGGTAACAAGGTTCTTAAAAGAATGTGCATGCTCTCCTAAAATTCACAAGAGACGACCAAAATCATTAGCTAGTGAAGTAGCTCTTAATTCGAAAGTGAATTGGAGCATACATAGGTTGGAAATGGACATGAACACTTAAAGCATCCATCTTGGCAAAAGCCCAAGTGGGCAGTGGACAATGACAGTAATCTACTATATGAAGTTCATATTATGTTTTATTTAAGGAAGCCATCTTGAGTCATGAGATTAGTTCACCGCCTTTTCATTAATCTAATTTCACTTAACAAGGAAGATTATCTCTTAATTAAGGTCAAAGTCATCTGTTCTGTTCATGTCCAAGATCAGCAACAGTGAAATTCAGAAAAACTTCATGAATGCAAAAAAAAATGTGTCAATTGGGTTTATCTCAAGTGGTTGGGAGGAATGATTGAGATCCTCCCCACCCACGTTCAATTACATAAAGTGACATGATGAGCTTTGATATAATGGCTTAGAGCCTTGTTGTTGAGAACTTGTGTGTGTGAGACAAAAATTTGTACAAGTTCGCCCGTGTGACAAAAATTTGTACAAGTTGAACATTCGTGTTGAGGAAAAATCTTATAAGCCCGAAGGGGCAGAAATCTTTGAATGTCTTGAAATTGAGGTGAATGGTTGCATCCAGTGTGATTTGATCCTGGGTCTTGCCCAGATTAGTCCTTTGAAGTTACCAATACACCAGTTACTATTGAAAAAAAACGCATAATGTTCTAAAACATCTTAAAATATTTGTGCTTTATTTTGTTTAGCCAAAAACAATTCCAAATCCAAGTTCAATAAGCAATGATTAAATCGGATATTTAATCTCCCGTAGTTGGCATTTGATGAATTCTGGAATTTATTTGGAGAAAATAAATCTGCAAATATCATGACAAAGATTTAAGGTTCTCTCTCTTACAACTCACGGCTTCCCATGTCATCAAACTTTAAGTTTACCCAAGGTCGTGTCCAAACCTCCAGAATCCCCTGGAAATCGAGCCATTTGTTTTAAATTTAGCATTTCACAACCTCCAAGTATGTCACGGGCTTCAAATAAAATTGTCAAAAAGCAAAACAAGCAGCAACGTAAAACATTTTCATCATATAATTCTAAAAGAATTTCAAGTGCTACGAGAAATATTTGCCTACAACAAACTTAGGGCACTGGACACAACATTCGTGAAATTTTTCAAACACGAATAATCGACGGTTAAAAAAGTCCTCAATAACCTAAGCAGACTAAAAGTTACCTCGAATGCCTTTTTAAAAGACTTATATAGACCACTGAAAAAGGGGTATACAAGTGGCTGAATGAAGCTCTTGCCAAGGAAAAAGAAAACGTTTCAGCCGAAAGATTTCCATTGTATTGTTTGGAACTGGATACATTAACTGTAATACTCCCAGATTGGGAAAGGGTGAAGTTGCCCGGAATATAATGTAAGCTCGAAAAAACAAAATCTGGGAATTGAAATTTGAGAAAACAAACAAAAGAACACATAAAACGAAACCCTAACCAAAAATTATCTCTGTAATTGCCGGTAATAAAAACTGTTGAGGACACCACTGATCGAGTTACAGCCACACTGAAATGCAAGTACATTGCAAAATAAAATACTGAACGAAGTCTGTTACCCTAAAAGAAAGTGTTTTAACCCCTAAACACTGAATATGACCAAAAATTGTCGAAATGAAGCCAGCTAAAAATTGCAATTTCAGATTGTAAGAAAAAAAATTGTAGTGAATAATGAAGCTTACCCGGTTAAAACGTATGCTTCAGCAAATTATATCGCTTATCATGTCTTTTACTTCATGGGCAGCGATCCGGCAATGCAATTCAGTGCTTCTCCCATAAAGTGAATAAATTGTCCGAACCGTGTGATGATAACTATATGACGTGTCAAACAATCTGCTCGGTCGCTGACGTGGCAAATATGGACGCGATTTGAAATTTTGCAGAAACGAATAAACCCCGCGCTTCTAAATGTAATGAAAACAGCGAAATTTGGTTGTGAGAAAAGTAAAAGTAAAATCAAAATGAAAATATTAGTTTGGTATAATTGGTTGGTTTAGATTGAGTGAGATTTATAGTTGTAGAAGTTCGTGGTTATTATTCTAATTTTATAAGTAAACTAATGTGGTTATAGTTAGATTTTTCTTAAATGTTTATAAGCATTTAATACATTTTAATTTACATTATTTGAATTTTGGTTTTGGTTTCTGTATCCACAGAGATTTTTCAGTGATAAATTTTTACAAAGAGTTTTTGTGATAATCATATACAAAAAAAGTTGTAAATTATCTTGATTAGATGAGAGATTAAATCATGACATCAAACTTAAATAGATGGAAAGAAGAGTTAATTAGTCGTTAGAAAATCATGGCATCAAACTTAAATAAATGGAAAGAAGGGTTAATTAGCCGTTAGAAAATCATGGCATCAAACTTAAATAGATGAAGAGACAAAACCGCTAGTTTACGAAGAAGGAAGAAATAATGGTTTTTACTCTTTTAATTTCAATAATTTCATTTGATAATTGAATAACAATTATAGTTAAAAATTGGTACTTAGTGTATGGTCAAGAGAGATGAATATTAAAAATAATTATTTTAATGGGTTGTTTTCTATCTTTGTTATAATGTTATTAATAAATTTATTATATCTATCTTCGATTATAATGTTAATAATATTTTTTTGTTATTGACAATATTCTTTTTTGTTAAAATGAGAATTAATTTAAACAATATTACTAAATAACATCAAATTTGTTATGCAGATTGAATAGAGGAAGGGTGCTTAAATTAATTAATTAAATATAATAAATTATAATAAATTAATCGACACCTAGAAATATAAGGCAGGGACCCAACACCTGTTAATATTCCAACCATCGTCTCTATTAAGATTGTCTGGTCTTTTTTTCAATTTCTAAAGCCTCCCTTAACTTACGGTGATGGAAATGGTCAATCCTAGCAATAACCTTAGCCTCTTCAATGCAGATGTGATGGTTAGTCCTTTCTGCATGCTCTGTTAAAGCAGAGGAGTGGGATCTTCCATGTTTAATATCGGCAATGTGTTCACAAATTCTTTGATTTATTGATCGACCAGTTTCACCAATGTATGGAGCCCCACAGGAGCAAGGAATGATGTAAACACCATTTCCATCTATGGGGTCCACAGGGTCCTTTACTGATCTTCGAGAGCTACGAATAGTGTTAAGGGGTTTGAATGTCGAGGAAACCTCGAGTTTTTTTAAGATCCTACCGATCTTATCCGTGGTTCCTTGAATAAATGGAAGGTGCACTTCAGAAAGCCAACCATTAGGATCTTTTTTACTTTTATTTTAAGGACATTTTTCTGCTTTAAGAAAAGCTTTAAGACCTTGTAATCTTTATAACCGTTCTTATTAAAAACATTCACGAGTTGGGTTTTTTCTTCTTCGAGGTGTTATTCATCAGAGATTCTAAACGTTTTAGTGGCTAAGGTGTTGAGAACACCTAGTTTTTTAGCTAATAAATGATGTGAACTAGCATGAAGATATTGCTTCATGTGAGTTTTTTTTTTTCTGGAGGAAAAAAAAAACCTTATGGGAGAAAGAACCATCATCTCTTCTTGAAATAAGAACATTGAGGAAAGGTAGGCTACCATCAACCTCACATTGGCTTTCTGGAGTACACCTTCTGTTTATTCAAGGAACCACGGATAAGATCGTTGGACTCCTAAAAAGCATAAGGTTTCTTCAACTTTCAAACCCCTTAACACTATTCATATCTCTCTAAGATCGATAAAGGACCCTGTGAACCCCATATATGGACAGGGCGTTTACATCGTTCCTTGCTCCCATGGGACTCCATACATTGGTAAAATTGGTCGATCAATAAATCAAAGGATTTGTGAACACATTGTCGATATAAAACATGGAAGATCTTGCTCCTCTGCATTAGCAGAACATGCAAAAACGACTAATCATCGCATCTGCAATTAAGAGGCTAAGGTCATTGTCAGGATTGACCATTTCCATCACCGTAAGTTAAGGGAAACTTTAGAAATTGAAAAAAGACCAGTCAATCTTAATAGAGACGATGATTGGAGTATTATCAGGTGTTGGATCCTTGCCTTGTATTCCTAAGTGTCGATTAATTTATTATAGTTAATTATAAATTATTTATTTATTTATTTATTTAAGCACCCTTCCTTTATTCAATCTCCATAACAAATTTGATGTTATTTAATAATATTGTTTAAATTAATTCTCATTTTAAGAATATTATTAGTAACAAAAATGTGTTATTAACATTATAATCAAAGATAAATATAATAAATTTATTAATAACATTATAACCAAGATAAATAGAAAACAACCCTTTAAACTAATTATTTTTTAAATTTATCTCTCTTGACCATAGAGTAAGTACCATTCTTTAACTATAATTGTTATTTAAGTATTGAATATAATATATAATGAAATTAAAATTAAAATATAATAATTTTTTTTGAAATTAAAAAGTAAAAACCATTATTTTTTCCATAGTAGTCAAACTAGTTGTTATGTTCTAAGGGCTAGTTAACCTTTCTCTTCATCTATTTAAGTTTGATGCCATGGTATGATCTCTCATCTTGTCCTAAAAATGAATCACTTGGTTGGAAACACAATGTCTTTTCTTTTATGGTTATCACGGAAGGATCTGTAAATATTTGCATTATTATGATTTTAAATTTGTAATTAAATTATTAATTTAATTTAGATAATAAAAATAATTAATATATGTTTTAAATACATATATATTTAAAAAATATGTAATAAAACTTTTAATTAGGTATATTTATTTTTATTTTAGCATAGAAATTTGTTATTTTGAAATTGATTTAGCTATAATACCACTCATTAATGAGTCAATATTATGGCTTACTAATATCACGTGCTCAAAAAACCATAAATCATATCTATACAACTTTATATGACATTTTTTTTAATTAATCAATTTAATAAAAAAGTGGAAAGTACATAATTGTTGTTTAGTTAAATCTCAATCTTTGATCACTACTACAAATATTCTATAATATTTTGTGTTGGTTAAATCTCTACCCCCTAATAATTGTTATAATTAATTTAAAAATTTTAAAGTCTTATTTATATGAATTAAATGGTTAAAGAACATTGATAGGTAAATTATAAAATCATAAATAAATTATAACTTTATTTTAAATTATTATTATTATTATTATTAGTTATAAAATTTTAATATGTGAATTAAACATATATACTTTTAAAGTAATGTACACAAGGTTTTTGACTATAGAGTTGCTTATTTTGTAAATAGGCTTTGTTTCAATACCATGGCCAATATTATGGTAGAATAAATAAATAAACTATAACTCATTTTAGCATCAAAATATATATATATATATATATATATATAGTCGAGATAAAGGGTTGAGATTTATCTCAAAGGTACCTATATTCATTTTTTTTTCAATTTAATTAAAAAAGTGATATAAAATTATATAAAGAGAGAAACTTTATCTATATTAAAACAAAATGCTACCTTTGAGATAAAATCTCAACCCTTTATCTCTACTATTGTGAAAACTAGTGTTACCATCTCAATTAAATAAGAAGACTACACTTATCATCATCAAATAGAAGACTACATTCAATATATGAAAGATCATGCCCTTATCTACAAATTATTGGGTTCTAGCCTACAAAGAAAGATTTGGTGAAGTGGATCAAGTTGAAATGGTGACCAAAAGGTCAAATTTATCTGAAATTGAGGGCCAAAAGCTTCTTTGTGGTCATTTTTCCAATTTGGAAGATCAAACTAGGGTGTTTGAAAATGCCCCCTATTTCTATAATAATGCATGATTTTTCATCAAATACTAGGAAGAGTGTTATAACCCCGAGAAAGGATATTTTTTAGTCGCTCTAGTATGGGTGAGATTGTTTTATCTCCTTTCAAAATTATGGGACCAGGAGATTCTCGAAGGCATTTAAAACTTTATAAGCTCTTTTGTTAAGATTTATAAGGTAACCAAGCATGGGCAGTATATGTTGTATGCTAGAATTTGCGTGTATATGAATATATCCCAGCCTCTTATGGAATCCATTGAGATTTCCTATCAAGATGAAACTTGGTTCCAACCCTTGGACTGTGAGCATGTGCCCTTTCGGTGCCACAAGTATGTGCATTTTTTTAGAGATTGCCCAATTCGCCAAGGAAAACTGCAGATGGAGAATTAGAAATTCAATCGGGATGGCTTTCGAACTATGGTTGCTAGGAGAAGGAACCCTAGAATGTTAGTTTTTTAAGCATCATATAACATTATAGTCTCGAAACTTTATGGAGAGGCCAAAACATGTGAGTTCTCCAAAACCCATAAAAACACAATTCTGGAAATTCGACCTAGAGATGGCTTAATTAAATTAATTGATCGATAATTAAAAAAGATGTCTAAGTCTAACTTAGGAAATCGATTAATTAATAGTAATTAATTAATAAAGGTGAGAATTCTCTAGAAACTCACACGGATCGACTTGGAGATGATCTCAACTATCGATTAAGTTTTAATCTTGGTCATTGGAGTCCCAATTGGAGATTATAAGAAGAGGTCAATGTGTAGACTGAGAAACACACAACACAGTGAGTGAGAGCGAGTGTTATAGGTCAATTTGGGCAGCATTCCCAATGACCTAGTTAACTGGACATCATCTCCATGACCAATGATTAAGGATCTATCATTCCATATCATTTCAATTGCTAGATGCCCTAAGACAATAAACAAGACAAATCAAGCAAGACTTTCATCAAGCAAAGGTTTCCAAGGTTTGAAACTTATTATATAGCATTTGAGAGCTCACCAACGCAGGCTCTAAGGGGCCTAAGTGCGTTGCATATGCAGGTAGCCCCATGCAAGGTTGCTCTGCAAAGCACTTCCCGACATTAAGTTGGGCCTTGAAGCCATCCATGCTTGCTTTGATACAACCTAGGTTCTTGGAGCATTCTTGTGAAAAGGTTAGACTCATGTCGCCTCTTGTCTCAGTAAAATCATAGCCTTAACAGCACCGCTATTGCCCTACAATGATGACATCATGAGGAGGACTTTTCGAGTAATGGTAGAGGCACTCCAAGGGTTGGACAACACCACCGTTCTTACTTTTTTCCAGAAGCGCACAATTTTGGAACGCATGGCGAAATTCAGATTTGGTATGCTTATGCTGGATCTAGAGTGTGATGATTTAATCCTTCAGATGTTCCAATACTTCTGCAATGGAATTACAATGTCTCATCCAAACTTCATCAAAACAGACATGCGAAAGATCATGTCTCTAATCTTAGGAGAAGATAGGGCCATCTGCGAACAATTGAGATCCAAATTGTTGGCCATTTGGAGGAAGGAGCTAATTGCATCACCTACTGCTTATGAACTAGCTGAGGGGTTGATCAAACAGAGCATCAAACTACTTAGAAAGAAGTTAACCAAGGAGGAACTAACAAATATTTGTGGAGACAGCAAGAATGAACTAAGGAGGAAAGGCTTATGCTTTGTATGCAAGGGAGTTTGGGCACTTGGCC
The DNA here is from genome assembly GCA_034641835.2 of Pinus albicaulis. NCBI lineage: Eukaryota > Viridiplantae > Streptophyta > Pinopsida > Pinales > Pinaceae > Pinus > Pinus albicaulis. The sequence continues at coordinate 1,229,088,934 of CM076577.1, read as the reverse complement.
ATTCATGTCCAGATAATAAGGAGGTGACAAGGATATAAAAATTAAAGTGGATAGAATTGATCCATGGTATTTGTTGTTGGTTTCCGAGAAAAATAATAAAATAAGATCTCTAGAAAGTCCATCAAGCCTATAAAAGGGGAGAGAAGCTAGGTATTTAGAGGCATTATGGATTATCTATCTTATTTTGTTTGGGTTGAGAACCTGGCCTGGCCAATTCTAGCATTGATCCCGGAACGAAAAACCCGCGGTGATGTTTATGTGGTGGATCCATCCAGGATTCACAAGTGGGCTTCAGTGTCTTATATTTGTCATTGTCAAGCAGTTGTGCATGCCATTTGCAGGATTTTATGGTCTGGGCATCTATTTTACTTTCAGTGAATAATATAAATAAAATGGTTGCATTTCTTGTGTTCTGGTTCTTGACGAAAGACTGTATTAAATGAGAACACTAATACGTTTTAGATCTATCCAAATTTTTATTGTTTGGAATCTTACAGTGGTATCAGAGTTGTGCATCCTGCTAGCCTGAGAGTTTTATGCAAGGAACTTCGGTGAAATTTATTTTTCACCCTAGCCAGCATTTCTCACTTCGGTGATATTTATCACCCTAGTTGGATTTTTATTTTTTAGTAAATTATTTTTATTGGGAGACATAAGTGAAGGGAAAATCATTTATAAGTCTGTGTGTTAAATTTGTGAAAATATTTGAAGGCATGATTGACAAAATATTCCTATGAAAAATTAATATATTCCTGTTTGGGTATGGGAGAAGATGGACTGTCTTGAAGAAATTTTGAAAAACAACCAGAAAATCCTTGATGTACTAGTGAGGTTATATGGTCCTTTAAGTAGCCATATCTACATAGACCAAAATGATAATCAAAGCAAGAACAAAATCAGCAGCAAGAATGAAATAAGGAGGAGAGGACTATGCTTTATCTGCAAGGGACCTTGGGCACTTAATCATTCCTGTTCAGGTGATAAGAAGAATGCAACATAGGTGCGTTGGTCACATTGGGAGCGAAATTCTCATTGTTCCGGAATCTCCACTTGGCCAGTGCCTTCTAGAAGAGTTCACATGTGTCAGTCAGGCTTCGAATCCAAGTGTCCATTTGACATCTACATGATTGGGAACATGTCTTGCCTATTATTGGAAAGTCATTGATTGCAAAACAACCTTCAGTTCATATATAAATTGAGCACAGATATGAGTGCTTGAGAAGGAAGAAATTGAGTAGAGAAATGCTGAGAATTTTCAATTGAAAGCTAGATTTGTGTAGTTGTTGCTGGAGAGATTTATACTGTGATGAGGCTTGGGGACGTTGCTGGAAGGGTCACATCAAATCAATCACTTGGTTGTAACCTCTCCTTCTATCATCAATAAAGAATACAACTTATTTTTTCCTATATGCATTTGTATTGGCTTTGATTTTCCATATTGCAAGATCTTAGTTGATGTATGTGGTTTATGCTTTACTAATTTAGCAAACTAGCTTGAATAGATATCTATATTATTGCATCTTCTATTGTTTTGGTGTTCTTTCTTGCAAGAAGCATTCCACACAAACCGCTTGAATTTGAAGTTGCGACGGAAGCGACAGAAGGAGCCATTTAGAAGCGCTTGGATCACAAGTAACCTTCTAATATTCTTTGTGTATCTGTTCTTAGTTAGGAGAAATAGTCGTATAGTCTTTCACCTATTGTTCTAGACTAGCACATGTCTAGGGAAGCGTGGTTTATCCGTAATTCACAATTTTGGCCCAACAAATTAGCGACTCCGCTGGGGATCGTTTCCCTTAGTTCTAGGTGTTTAAGCCTCTGATTTGGTCTGTTTATCCACCCAATAGTTGTTACTCATAAAAATTAAAAATTTTCAAAGTCAAATTTGCAAACACAATGAGTTAAACAATAGTATTTTTCTTTGTGTATTGCGCCCAACGCACCTTTAGATTGGACACAGTGCTTTGCAGAGCATTGTCTCCCTTCCTAGCCTGCGTTGCAGAGCACTATCTCCCCTTGGAGACTACGTTGACTCCTGAAAACACCCAAATTCCCTTGAATTTGCGCCTTTGCAATTTGCTTCAGTTTTGTTTGCTGCTGTGTTTTGAAAAGTTTGATCCTCAATTGACCAGTGACTCTATATACTTCTTCCTGCTTTGGCTGAAAATTTGTTCAATGTTTGTTTAAAAATGTTTTTCTTTATCATTGACAAGTTGATTTCAAAGTACTTTTTATGGTCGCATTAAGAATCATTTGCTTTCGAAATAGGAAATTGTCGTAAAATCTTCATTTCCTTGATAGGAGAAGTTGTTGCTGAAATCCTCATTTTTCCTTCAAAAGAGAAATTGTTGTTTGTATTCTTCGTTTCTTGAAAGTAAAAAGCATTTGAATTGTTGATTTAGTGCACTTAGTTTCTTTTATGCATTTATAGCATTAAGGAAACTGAAAAGAAAAACTTGCATTTGCATGTAGATTGTGTGTTTTGCAAAAGGAACATTGGGAAATATGCATTTAGTTTGTGCTCATTGATTTGTTTTGTTCATTGATTTGTTTGCTCACAAATTAATTGCTCTCTTCCCTTAGTAGCTAGGTTTTTCATTGAAGAAATTGAAAGTGAAAGGTTGTTTATCATTCTTAGCTTGCATTTTAGGAATTTCATACACATCATCGCGGTGAACCTTTGAAAGGAAAATTGTTAAGCAAGATCAACATAAAATTAATTTCAATTTACTTAACAACGTTTTGGAACCATAACGATAACATTTAGAAGGTCTAGGCTAGAGACGTGTTCCGGCGTCGTAAAACATAGCAGCTGTCGTTAACTTGTCTGCGATACATTCCGAGTTTGATACTTCACTCCATGTACATAAGTATATCGTAGCTCGTCCACGTACTTTCGGGTATATCGGGCAGCGTTACAGTACGATCACTACAAGGAAAAGACCCTTTAGCGGATGTTTTTGAGGAACCCCACAGAAAAATACCCCATACATCCGTTTCTAGCAGAGGTTGGCAGGCGGAGGGTTTTGCGGATGGTTTCCTCTCGGTGCGCTTATCATTACACGTCGGCTCGATGCTCTGGAACTGAGAAAGCACCGGTGCAGACCAAAACATTGGCACACCGAACACCGTGCACTCCATACACACCCGCTCAGTGCGTCTTATTATTTTATAGCACCGGTGCGTCATAGATCTTCCGCGCCGGTGCATTATAAAACACCACGCCAAAACTGAAACCACCCGGTGCGGTAGAAAGAAACCGCACTGGTGCATCATAATACATCGCGCCAAAACACAAACCAACCAGTGCGTTTGTAAGAAACAAAACTGGTGCGCCTATAAACAATGCGCACCGGTAAAGGGTTAAAAATAAATAAATAAAATAAAATAAATTACGGCAAAATAACCCAGATATATATATATATATATATATATATATATATATATATATATATATATTTTTTTTTCCAGTTTTACAGTGCTCCTGAGCTCTCAATTACCGGTGTGCACCCTACCATAGAACGCATCGGTGCGCACAAGACATTGGCACACCGGAAAGCTTGTGTGACGTACACACACATCCGGGGCCTCCTATTACTGCAATGCACCGGGTGCTTCACCACTATTATGCGTCGGTGCATCATAAAACACTACGCCAAAATAGAAACGTGCCGGTGCATTCTTATCTAAGAGCACCGATGCGCCAATAAACCGCACGCACTGTGAAAAAAAAAAAAAACCACTTAATTTTTCACTTTCCTTAGTGCTCCAGAGCTCTCAAGCACCGATGCCATTTCCCCTTGTCTGAGCCGCCCTGACATCGGTGCACCCATTGCACGCACTGCTGCTCTACATTGGCCATCAATCTTGCATTTTGAAAAATAGTGGGAAAATTTTATTTTGCAAAGTTTACAGCCAATATGCCTTCTCGACGGCGAAATGTATAGGTATTTTTATAGTTTTTCCACAATTAAGCCTTTTAGTAGATTAAAAATTGAAATAACCTTAAAAATAACCATTAAAAAAAAAAAAAAAAAAAAATCGCGCAGTGCGCCGGAGCTGTTCGGCTCGCATCGGATAGCGGTGCTGCTTGTAAAATTTACAGGTCGCACCACCACCGGTGATAATGGTATCTGCACTGTTTCTAGGGCAGTACCGAAAGACGCCCCGAATAATTTTAAAATAAAAAAATAAAATAAAAGGCAGTGCGCTCATTTATCCAAGCACACCGTTGACCACGAGAATCACAGTGCGGTGCGTTGAGGGAATTATCCGCCCCGGTGTATGTCAACGCACCACATTTTGGATTCTGAGAGGGTCAATGGTGCGGCCGAGTAAAAGACCACACCGTCGGCTATGTAATTGTGATGAAGTCGGTGCGCTGACACGACTATACGCGTCGGGCCGTATATTTCAGTCAGCACACAACTATTCTGAACTTTGATGAAGTTAACGGTGCTTGAAAAATAGACAGCTACACCGAGGATGGTGCGTTGTATTTCATTAGGGGCATTGGGACTGGTGCTCTACATTCTTAAGACGCACTGTGACCGGTGCATGACTGTTTTTATGGCACACCAACTTGTCTGTTTGTTTTTTTTCAAAAAATATATATATATGTATATTCCTAAATACATGTATGTTTTAATAAAAAAAATTATTTAATATGACAATGATTCAGAGAGAAGAGGAGGAACAACAACAACAACATGCTGAAAAGTATGACATGATTCGCCAATGGGAGGCTTGAAAGAGGGAGAGAGATGCATACCCTCGCCCTATTACTGTAGATACCCAGGATATCCTTAGGCAGGTAGGCCTCCTCAAGTTCTATGAGGAGGCTACTTCCCTAAAGGCGCACAGTGTGTTTTTGAGATATCTTATCCGCAGGTGGAATGCCCACCGACAGGCTTTCCAGGTTGGTCCTGACCCTTGTTACACACCCACTGAGGAGGATATTTATTTTATTATAGGACTGTCGAGGAAAGGGGTGGATTTTCCCTCATTCCCAGATGTTCCAGCTGGTTGTGTAGTAGGGAGTCAGTTAGTTTACTCCAAGAGATACATTGGAGCACATGTACTTTCTCCTTCAGAGTTTCAGGTACCTGGAGGTCACTTACGTATAGGTGCTTTTGGTAGACAGGACATGCAATGCCTCTCCCTTATCATTTTGACCATTTCTCACAACACTAGTGACGGACAATGCATTAGTTGCTCACTTTTATATTATGTTGATTCTTTAGTACAACAATCACAACTTGTGAAGTGGTCTGCCATTTTTTTGCGGCAGTTTTGTACGACCTTAGATAGATATCGTGCTCATGCACAAGGGAGGGTCAACATCCCTTTTGCCTTAGAGCTGTTTTGTTTATTTTTTGAGAGGTTTCCAGAGATGAGACATAGTTTTGTTCGACAACCTCGTAGGGCGATGTTTGAGGCCCGAATTCACATGTGGGGGAAGATGATGCCCAAGAGGGGAGACAATTTGTGTCCAGCTAGGATATCACATGATTCACTGGACTTATTAGTAAGTTTTTATAGGCTTCATCCCTTCATTGTGGTCCCATGTCCTTATGTTGGCTTAGATTGGCGAGGGTGTCCCAACATCCTTTTCACAGCTGATGAGCCGACAGATGATAGAGCTAATATTACGGTTTTATTTATATTTATTCTAACATGTTCTTAATTAACTTGTTTTTATTAAATTATGTAATGAAATTGTCTAATTATTGTTGTGTACTTTTATATATTTTGTAGAAATTGGCTCTTTTGATGGCGAGGAGATGATGGTTCCACCACATGATCCAGGTGTGGATCTTGATGATGACGAGAAGGATATGGATGATGTCGAGCATGATCATGATGAGGATGAGGCTGGTGCAGCAAAGAGACATGCTCCTGCTCATCACGATGCACCGGTGCCACCTTTTGCTAGGCGTGGTCGACCTGAGACCAGATATAAGATGGAGTTGGCCAACCAACTCTGTGTATTGATTGTTGATGCATGCATCAGGCCCGCTCATTATAGAGACATACAGGCCGATGATAGGCTGTTACGGATGTGGAGAGGCATGTCGCATGACATGTACGACCTGATGCGGCATGTCGTAGGAGCTACGATAGCTATTACATGACTTAGGAGGACTGTTTGTAGCTATAGGCATAGTCGAGCCATGACACGTGATGGACATGAGTCCACGAGCAACGACTCACATGCATCTCATGATCGTTCACCTCGAGGTGTGCCTGATGAGCATGACGCTCCACTGGAAGCATCTGACAGTCATCATGGAGATGAGGCTGGACCATCGGCCACGTCCAGTCAGCAGCCTATAGCTACATCCATCAGTAATAGTCATGATCATGAGCAGGTTGGACCATCGACTGCCAAGGCTGGACTATTAACTGAGCAGGCCTCCACTACTACTACTCATATTAATGTTGTACTAACACCAGCAGATGCATCCATCAGTGCTAGTGATCATGATCATGAGCAGGCTCGAACATTGACTGTCGAGGCTGCACCCAGCTTTACTACGCAGGCATCCACTTGTAGTACTACTATTGATGTTGTTATACTACCAGCAGCGCCTGATCCATGACATTTATATTACAGTTGCATATTTGTAACATTATTCAGTTATATATATATATATATATATATATATATATATATATATATACATATATATATATATGGTCCATGTGTTTTATGTTCATGTTGTAGTTGTACTTAATTTTCATGTTGGTGATCATCATGATGTGGCGCATATTGTTAGGTCATGTTAGATATGTTCATTTAATGTTTAGCTTGCAGATAGATGTGTATATGTGATAGCATGAGTTATTTGACATATTGAGATGTATATTTGATGTTTGTGTTGTGATGATCTTAATATATAATGTTAATTTGATGTTTGAATGTGTTTATTAGTCGAATATGATGTTTGTACGATGTTTATCATGATCGTGATGAAGTTTATTAATTAATTTAATATTAAATGACCATGATATTTATTAAATATTATGTCGTGATTGTAATTGTAATTTAAATTTTAATTATATGTAAAATTGTAAAATTGTATTTGTATTTGTACTTATTGTAATTTAAACTGTAATTGTATGTAAAATATTTATTAATGTAAAATTTTAATTGTAATTGTAATATTTAATTTATTCTGAAATGATTGTAATTGTATATATGAAAATTTGTAAAATTATAATTGTAAATGTAATTGTATGTAAAATTCTAAAATTGTAATTGTATTTGTAACTGTAATTTTAATTGAATTGTATGTAAAATATTTATAAAATTGTAATTGTAATTGTAAATGTAATTCTATGTAAAATTGTAAATGTAATTGTATATAAAATTCTAAAATTGTAATTGTAATTTTAATTGAATTGTATGTAAAATTCTAAAATTGTAATTGCATTTGTAATTGTAATTTTAATTGAATTGTATGTAAAATATTTGTAAAATTGTAATTGTAATTGTAATTGTAAATGTAATTCTATTTAAAATTGTAAATGTAATTATATGTAAAATTAAAATTGTAATTCTAATTCTAATCATAATTCATGTATGTGAAATTAATGTAAAATTGTAATTGTAATTTTAATTCTAATTGTAATTATTGTACTTTTAATTGTAATTGTATGTAAAATATTTGTAAAATTTTAATTTTATTAATGTGAAAATTTTAATTGTATTAATGTGAAATGATTTTATTAAAATATTTAAATTTGTAAATTTGCAAATAATTGTAAAATAACAAATCTAGAATAATACGAATTTTTGTAACATAATAAAGTTTAGAAAATAATGAAAATAAATTCATGTACTTTATAATTATCAATATTTTATTACGATCTTATATACAAAAAAAAAAGAACTTTATACAGTTCAGTGTGCTTATCATCCTAACACGCACTGGTGCGTCGTATAAATAAGACACACCGGTGCGTCACAACTCTTCCGCACTGGTAAAGAATAAACGCAAATAAAAAAAATGCAACTCTATTTTCTTTAAGTGAAAAAAAAAACGGCAATTTGAAAAATGGGCGGCAAAATAATTTCGAAAATCTAATTTCATAAAATAATTCTTTAAATATTAAACACTTTTCATTATTTCACTATTTTTGCTAAAATTTTCAGCCAGATATTTGCAGGAGACAGACCTGGAGCAAGAGAGCAGGAGGGAACTGTGGAGCAACGAAATACGTTCGAATAGAAGTATTCAGACAATCAGATACCAAACCTCTGGTGATTCAAACCCTGTATCATAGAATTTGAAACCATCTCGTGATTAAATTTGATTTTTTTTTTTACTTTTTTCTGCAATTTTTTACTTTTTTTCTGCAGTTTTATCCATTTTTACCCTAAACCCTTCATTTTTTTGTTTTTTCCTTTCTTCTCCCTGTTTCGGTGATTTCAAAATTAGGGTTTTTCATTTCAGATTGACGTCCAACCCACAGGACGACTTGCATAGTCGGATCCCAATCCATTCAGCCATTGCGTGAATTTTTGAAAAAAATGGATTTTTCTTTATCGGTGCACCCTCCGTACTATACCGCACCGGTGCTTTGTATTATACAGTGCACCGCGAAAGTACTGTAGTAAAAAAAATGAAAACATTTTTTCTAAATCCGTGCACTAAATCTGAAATAGGGCACCGGTGCTCCATTTAACTAGGAAAGCACCATACAGTGTATTACACTGTTTTTGTGGTGTGTTTCTAATACCCCACGCACCGTTAGGTTTATTACACTATTTTTTGCAGTGCGTTTACAATACCCAAAGCACCATATGGTGTATTATACTGTCTTGCGGTGCGTTGTTAATATCCCCACGCACCGGCAGTGGTGCAGACCTCGTGAAAGGCGCACCGGTTTATTGAGATTTATTTTCTACCTGAAAAGTTGAGAATTTATTTATAAATATATTAATGAATGATATGGTACAGGTTTCAGATTGATAAAGAAATTTCTGACAAGAGATCGAGTAACAGAAATACTGTTAACACATCAAGAAAAGCAAAAAAGATAAGTTCTTTGTAAATTATTTATAAAAATATTATTTTTGAACTATATGTAAGTTTAACTAATATTTATTTTTTACTGTGTATCATGTAGAGCCACAAAATGACGAAGCTCGATATGATTATTTCTGATCTAAGACCAGAAGAGCGTAAAATTTTAATGGAAAAATTGCAAAAGGATGAATCAGGTGAATGAAAAAATACTATCGATCCAATATGAGTTTCTTTTTTTAATTATCATTAATAATATACTTAAAATTATTAGATAACATGTGTCAAACAATCTACTAATTCACATTTTTTTAATGTTCTACAGGGACCAACAACTCAGAAAATGAATGTTGTTCTAAGAAAAGAAAAAAATAGAACATGCAAATGAAAATCAATTGCTCCTTAGCTCATCTGGAGTGGTGCTGGAAGTTAACGAAAGGGGGAAAACTTTTACAAAAGTTTGAAGGATCTAGTGGAACGAATGTATAGACGTTGTTTCCAACAGCAACAATGTGCTTCAAATGTAATATGTAATCATTGAATTTTTCGATCATTAGGTACAATAAATAAACAATTTAGCATTAAATATTAATTTTCAAGAATTTTCTTGCAAAAAATAAAAGAAAATGAAACTCATTCAGTACATAAAACAGGATGACAAGGAAGAAAATGGTTGATCTTTGAGTTTGTGAGTAATTGTTACTTCCTTATAACAACTTAACTAGATTTCATTTTTGTATTTTTTTAAGTTGTTTTACAAAAATCATCATTGAATGTCTTCAAACAGGTGCTAACATACAAAGAAGAACCATCAGACGAATTGATTGAAATTGGGTTAAATATGGGTTGTGAGTATATGTTAGCATATCAGAATTTAATTGTGAAATTTGTAAGCATCTATCGATCTTGTTTTACTTAGCTCCGTCTATAATTAATAGAACAAAAACATCTTTTATATTAAATATATGGTTTGTTATGGGGTATAAAACTTGTAGGAAACAAAGTATGGAACTGCGCCAACAGATGAAATTTTGAAAGATGGCATGGTACATGGTTTTGAAAGAATGTGTATCATTTATGAGTCAATTGTTGCTATGGTACGCCATTTTTCTTTTCAATTTACATTGATGTATATTATTTAATATTGCAATTTTCATTATTCTCACCAATGTATATACACTCATTTCAATTTATTTTTATGTTTGTAGATGGAAGGTGAAGAAGAAGAAAACAATCAACGCCGTGAACAAAACATTCCTGAAAATAACCCAAGTCATGGAAGTAGCTCTAGCAGTGACAGCAGTTCAAGCGAAGAATGATGATCACTATGTTTGGATATCAAAGCAAGGCGTTTTATTTTTTGAAATATATATGTCTGTGAAATCAGACATTTTTTTTAATGTAATGGACATAGTGTCCCAATTGAAAGAAAAAGGGATACCAATAACTGTCTCATTTTGTATGATAAAGACTGTCTTATATATATATATATGATCATAAAATATGTTTTAATTTATTTTACTGCATTCTCCATTGTCGCTATTGTGTTCTCCATTGTCCTTCTCAAATGCACTAATAAAAATTTAATTCATATGAATATTGTTATAAGATATATATGTGTTGACTTTTGATGAATAATGAATTTTAAAAAACCACAATAATTATGATATGATATAAAAAATTAATCCAAACATCACATTCAAATGCATTAATAAAAAATTAATTAATATGAATATTGTTATAAGATGTGTCGACTTTTGATGAATAATGAATTTAAAACAATCACAATAATTGGACTGTCACAGGTCGATGTTTCTAAAAAATACAACATGAAAATCGGTGTGTGTCAGTAACTGTACACCGATGCATTTATGTGTCTATACACACCGGTTCTGTTATACGATTTATGGGCATTGCACAAATACCGATACCAGTTATTAATATCGGTGCATTTGTATGATACTACGCACCGGGGCATTTACGTATCTATAAGCACCAGTGCATTTTTACAATCTATGGGCACCGCACGAACTCTGATACCAATTATAAATCTCGGTGCCTTTATGTGATACGGCGCACCGGTGCGTTGATACGACCTATGGGCATCGCACAAATCCCAAGACCAATTAGAATGGCCCCGTGCATTGTATGAACATCACTACGCCTCGTGCGGTTTTACACCTAAACGTCCCAGTGTGTTGGATTGAGATAGCCCCGGGGCTCTGTCGACATGTACACACCGGTGCGTTAAAGGCAGAGTAGCGCATCGATGAAAAAAACATCCGTAATAACCTCCGGCCGTCCACTTTTTTTTAGTTGTGTTGAGTTTCCGTGAAAAGCTCTGCCAAAACCTTCGTAACCATAAACGGATGTTGTAGAAAATGTTTTTTTGACAATTTTAGCCAAGTTTATAACACTAAAAACCTCCTTTATAACCTCCGCTAGAGAGTCTTTTCCTTGTAGTGGATAAGTATAAAGGAGTGCTTTCACTATGCAGTTTCGCATCAGACATCGCTAATACGGACTTGGGCCTCCACGTACCTTCGGGTATATTTGGGAGGACAACTTTTAGGTGTTATCCATCCATAGTGAACTAAGTCGGCCGCCTTGAAATTGTGATACATCGAACACAGCATTCGGGGAGATTACCTGCCCGTACTTCTTGGTTCGCCAGGAAGTATTCTACAGTTCACAATTTCTTGGTAAACCCTTTTGCCTAGCATTACCCTCCTTTTGTTTATTTGTTTTTCGGTTAAAATAAATCAGTAATCGTGGAAGAACAAAATCCCATCCCCCGTCGTTCGTGTAGATTAGCTTTAAAAGCACCTTTACCACAGGAAGTTACTTCTGGTAGGCGAAGGCGATCACGATCTATCGAATCAAGTATAATTTGTACCTCTGGTGAAACATCATCTTTTAAACCAGAGTTAGCTCAAATTATTTCCACACATCTTGGTTCGTCTACTTTTGTCGAAACAGAGTCTTCACAGCTACCTGTGGTCACGATCCATACAATCAGTGAGACCATACCTCCTGGACCCGATGTTGTTCAATCACAAATTGATCCAAATCATGTCTCTTCTTTGCCAGAACATCTGAATATAGAAGTCGAACAACCAGAAGTTGTTCCTACCTTGGTCATCCCACAAATTTCTGTAGCCATTGAAACTCCTATATCACACAGTTAACCGTTTGAAATATATTTTGGGTCTGACGGTGAAGTTCTTCCACCTAGTTTAATTGCAATTGAAGAAATCCCACAAAACAATACACCTTTAACTCCATCCCATTTTGGGGGGGGACCTTTACCTGTACCATTCTTTTCCTTAATCGTTTCCATCTGCTTTTATTGATCCTATTCCCATTCAACCTCCCGTCGATTTTCAAGGGTATACATTTGGTCAAACAACTATGTCTGAACCAACATCTTCGGTTGGGTCTGTTGTTCCAATTACGTCAAATCCTACCCTCACTACTCCGTTGATGTTCACAACCTCACTAGAGTCATATTTACACGGTGGCGCTACGGTCCCAACAGGTTACAAATCATTATCTGGCACTTTCTCTGGTGTATATTCAAGATCATGGTCTTTACCAATGTCATCATCTGGTATTTTAACTGGTAGTCCTATCGTTAGTACTGAACAACTTGATTCATTATATACATCATCAGGGCAATATCAAGTCAGTCCTCTTGGGTCAATTCCTTTAAGTACCATATCAACTGGACTCCCAACATTTGGAGAAAAAAAATTTCGGTCTTATTATTCTCCTCGTGCTAGGGGGAAACCTTTGGTCACCTAATATGACAATACTCAGTCACTTTTTGGTCAAAATAATACTGAATTGAATGTTTGTCAATGGCAGCCCACTCTGCCTATCCAACCACAAATGATTGTACACTCGTATCAATCGGTTCAACCTGTCACACCCACTTCATTACCACTTGTTAATACATCTCTACCCCTATTACAGAATCAAAATGTTGTACATCAACCTTATCAGGTGATTCCTTCAACTCAATATCATCAAATGTTGGGTCCACAGACTCAAAATCCTTTGGTTAATTTACAACAACTTGTATCAGGAATATTTTATTCACAAGCTGGTCTACCATTTTATGGGATGTCACAATCGCAACCTGGTTATACATATCAACTGAATCCAAGTTATCCTAATTTGGGTTATAAAATTGGTGGACAGACCCCTTGGCAACCTCAGACGCAAATGCCTGAAACTTCATTTCAACAAGTATCATATCCAGGTTTTGGTCAACAAAATCCTCAAGCGTTTGCTATGCAAAACAACCCCTATCTGGGTTACCAAGAACAGATTTCGTATGCTGGTGCTCAAAGGCCTGTTGCTCAAGAAATTCCATCTTACCCTGGCTATGCTTAACCTAACCTTAATAAACAGTTGCCTTTTGTTGCAACCTTAGAATTACCAGATTTAAACTGGTTAACCAATGATTCTATCAATTATGCTCCTTGGTGGCTGGTGATACCCCATAAATTACCCTCCAATATTCCTAAATTCAATGGAAACCCTGGAGAAGATTCATCGACTCATGTCATGACTTATCATTTATGGTGTTCATCAAATTCCCTGAATGATGATTTTGTTCGACTATGTCTTTTCCAGTGTACACTAACAGGTCCGGCTGCTAAATGGTACATTGAATTACCTAGAGCTTATTTTGACAATTTCACTGCCCTAACTACTATCTTTTTGACCCATTTCCAGTTACCAATTAGATAAGAAAATGGAATGGAACTCTTGACCAACTTCAAACAAACTAATGCTACTGACATCTCTGATCATATTCATGAGTGGCGTCGTCGTCGACGAATGGCTAAGACATTTGTTCTGGATCAACTACTTGCTAAATGGTTCATTAAGTCCTTGTTACCATATATAACTGAGGATGTGGCTAAGGGTGGCGTCGTTATGGAAGAGCAAGTTATCGCTCGTGCCCAATATTTAGACTTGATTTACACTCAATCCAGCACGCTCTATGAAAAAATTCCTAATGCGCCGCGATCTAATTTCAATGTTCCTCCTCAAATAAAGGACTCTCATGCCGGAGACGGCTTGATAGGCACTGCAAACACACACCACGCTACTGCATCTGATCCTGCTCCTACTTCCAATATTAATGTCGTGTCATTTGACAAAGGCAAGAGTGACAATCAACCATGAAGTAAGAAAAAGGGGAAATCAAAGAAAAAGCAAAATTATAACCCGCAGGAAATATCATCTGATCAATTGTCTGGACGACAGAAACCTTGTTATCCATGCATAAACTGTAACAAGGAACACTTTGTTAGGGATTGTCCTCACCGTTCTAAAGTCTCAAAAATCATCAAGACTTCCCATGCATCAGCTGTGTTGACAAACCCATTTCCAAATCCAAACCCAATTTGGTTGCTACGGATCCAGCTCCTATTTCCCAAGTGTTAATGTTATCCACCACAAAACCTTCACAAGATATTTTGGTGTCAACGCGTAATACAAAATTATGGCAGTCAGGCCACTGATCAACCTACTATCTCGACAATGAATCCATCTACTGAATCAATACCACCTACTGTTATTCCTGAATTGACAATTAAGCCACCAAAGGGAGTAATTCATAAATCAACATATAATCCTCGAGCAAGAGTTGCACAAAATTATAATATAGTTGAAGATTTGGCTCAATCCCCTTCAACTATGTCTGCTCTTGAGGTATTACAAAATTGTCCCTCCCATAAGCAGGCTTTATTGTCGGCCATTGCTGGAATTGATCCGACTGATTCTAATCTTGTCGTCTTTAATCATACGGGCTATGTACCACAACTACCAGCAGAATTGGCATTCTCCACACAAGTAAATGTTCTCAATCACCTTGTTCATCACGCTATTATTGATGAGGGAGCATCTACATGCATTATGTCTCTAAACTATTGGAAGTCACTTGGCTCGCCGCGATTATCACAATCATTAACGACGATGAAGGCTTTTGATGGAAAAACATATAAACCTTGTGGTATTATTAATAACCTGCATGTTGAATTAGGGGGCAAAGAAATGAATATTGATGTCGAGGCTGTTGACAGACCCCTTGACTATAATATTTTACTTGGAATACCATGGGTATATGCGATGACTGCAATTGTTTCTACATACTTTAGAATGATTTCCTTTCCATATAAAGGTACAATCAAAGTCATTAATCAATTATCCTTCTTTGCCTCCACTTCGCAGGTAACTGGGAGTGTTCTGTTTTTTCACTTACCCCTACTAGAAATTCAAAACATTGGTGTAAGACTCTTAAAGGATTCCACTCTCATGGGAACCTTTGCATTACTGCCACTTGCGACGTCGACAGAAATTGCAAGTATAGAGACCTGCTACATGATCTCTTCCACTCTATCTGGCTTAAGGAAGAGTACGGGGATTCTGATATTTCTACGTTGGATGAATTTTTACCGCCCAACCCTATTGAGCTGGCATAGCAATCAATCTATTTGGCTTGGGTAGCAAATTCGAAATCAGCGTCACCAAGTGTTTGGGTTGATCGTTCCTTAGATTTTGGTACTCCATCTGATCAATTTTTTTCAATGTTTTTGACAGATGAAAATATTTTGGAAGCTATGGTGTCAGAAGGAGAACCATGGGAAAATTTTCATCATCGTTCCCATCTTCTTGATTATGAAGAAAACAATCTTAGTGAACTATATCACCCATCAATAAAAAAATTCTTTTCGAATTCTTTTCCAATTAATGCAATCAATTCTGAGCAAAATTTATCAAATATTGAAGAAACCATTTGTATCGATATTTCGACCAAACCTGGCATTGTAGAAAATATTCATGTCGGTGTATCTTGTTCTCCATCAGAACTTGAATAATATTGCTCTTTATTTTGTGAATTTCGTGACGTATTCGCTTGGTCTTACGAGGAAATGCTAGGCATAGATACCAGTATAGTTGAACACACTATTAATATGTATCTTGATGTCAAACCGGTGCGTCAATGACTTCGTCCTGTTCATCCAAAGAAAGCCGCTGCCATCAAAGCAGAAGTTGAATTTTTTTTGCATGTTGGCTTCATTTACCCTGTTCTGATAACTGAGTGGGTTTCCAATAACATTCATGTTATGAAAAAACAAGGAACCATTAGAGTGTGTGTCGATTATCGGGATGTTAATCAGGCTTGTCCAAAAGACAACTATCCTACTCCCTTTATCAACCAGATTATTGACGATTGTGCTGGATGCGAAATCTTTTCGTTCATTGATGGATTTTCTGGCTACAATCAAATCAATATCTGCCCATATGATCAACATAAGACATAATTCATCTGTCCCTGGGGCACATTCGCTTATAGGAAACTTCTGTTTGGTTTAAAGAATGTTGGGGCAAATTTTCAGAGAGTAATGTATTATGCTTTCAATGACATCAAGCACATTGTTCAACCATATCTAGACGATTTACCATCGCATTCACGAAATCAGACTGATCACCCGATACATTTGAGAGCCATTTTCTTACGTTGCCAACACTACAAAATACGCCTCAATCCACATAAATGTTGTTTTGTGTTGGTTATGGTCAATTGCTCGAATTCGTAGTCTCAAAAGAAGGAATTCGAATAGACCCATCGAAGGTTCATGCCATTCTTTATTTGCCTACACCATCAAATTTACTTCAGATACAGAAACTTCAAGGAAAGGCTAACTTCCTAAGAAGGTTCATTCCAAACTACGCCGAAATGGCTAAAGTATTTACTCGATTATTGAAAAAGGGGGTTCCCTTCCATTGGGACCAAGTTGCACAAGCTTCTTTTGATGTTGTCAAGGATCATCTTGTCCGAGTGTCATTAATATATCCTTCTAATTATCAAAATGATTATTTCTTATATATTGTCGCGGCTGCAATGACCATTGCTATGGTTTTGGTCCAAGTAGAAAATGGAATTGAACATCAAATCTATTATTTGAGTCGTAATCTCAATGATACAGAAGTTAAGTACTCATATGTAGAAAAGCTTGCCTTGGCAGCTGTTCAAGCTGTCCAAAGATTTCGCCATTATATCCTGCTCCGAAAAAACAACAATAGATTTGGATTGCAACCCCATGACTTATATTTTATCACGTCAATTGCTGGGGGGGAAATATTCAAAATGGATCGTCATTTTGCAGGAATTTGATTTGGAATTCATCAAATCCAAGTCAAAGAAGTCATTAGTTTTGGCTGAGCTTCTCTGTGACCTTCCTACTGATAGTACTGTTACTACGTCAGAACCATCTATTTGAGACAAGTCTATGTTTCTGATCAGATCATCTGATCCTTGGTATGGGTATTTCATCATTTATCTCCAAACTCAAACATTTCGACCTGATACCTCTCACTCCGAACAACGACGTATTCGATACCAAGCCAAAGATTATCTGATCGTCGGAGATACACTTTATTGTTGTGATGTTGATACCATTTTAAGGAGGTGCCTCACTCATGAGGAGGTCGAAAAAGTGTTAAATGATTGTCATGTTAGGGCTTGTGGTGGATATTTATCTAAATATGCTACTGCGCAAAAGATACTCCGCGATGGTTACTTTTGACCTACTATTTTTCGAGATTGTATCCTCGCAGTTAGAAGTTATCATGCATGCCAAATTTTTGATCGCAAGATCCGCAAACCGTCAGCACCAATGCATCTTGTTGTCTCTGCGGGACCATTTATGAAATGGGGTATTGACTTCATGACCTGTAACCCTCGTTCATCCGGGGGGCATGGTTATATTATTGTTGTAGTCGGCTATTTTACCAAATGGGCCGAAGCGATGCCTACATTCAACAACACATGACAAACATCTGTATTGTTTTTCTTTAATCATGTTATTGCACGGTTTGGGGTCCCACGGGCTATAGTTATGGATCATGGGAAGCATTTTCGCAACCATATGATGTCTGAATTGACTACCAAGTTAGGATTGTCACATGATAATTCTACTCCTTATTATCCACAATCAAATGGGCAAGTTGAGGCTATTAACAAAATTCTTAAACGAATGCTTCAACGAATAATAGGAGTCCTAAAAAAAAAACTGGCATTTGATCTTGTACTCCGCTTTGTGGGCGTATCGAATGTCAGTGAGAAACGCAACCGGATTTACTCATTTTCAATTGGTGTATGGTCTGGAAACTATCTTACCAATCCAATGCGAAATATCATCATTAAAACTCGTGATAGAATTGTTACCTGACACCTCAGAAGAAGAAGTGCGTCTCCTTAACCTCATCCATCTTGATGAAACGCGTCGTGAAGCCCAATTGGCCAACGAAGTGCATAAGAGACGTATAAAGGCGCAATACGACAAAAATGTCCAGCCTCACATATACTCAGAGGGCGACATGGTCCTCCTTTATGATCAAGAAGCTGATGTAATAGGTACAGGGAAATTCGAGCCATTATGGCATGGCCCTTATATTGTCAAAAGAGTTCTTGCTAAGGGTTCCTATGAGTTAGTTGATTACGATGGGATTCCATTGGCATAGCCTATAAATGGGTTGTATCTTAAATGTTACTATGCTTAATCATAAGCATGGTAAATTTTTGTATATTGTTTATATGTTTTGATTTGCATTCACTATCTTAATTTGTTTTTAGAGTTTTCTTGATGTTAGTAATCCGCTTTACATTTCATCGCAGATGTTTGAATCTTCAGAACCATTTGTTGGATATGCTGATGGTTCTAGTCGCAGTACGCAGAATCTATCCTCTGCAGCGTGGGCCATTTTCGCTCCGAACGGCAAGTTAGTGAGTTTTCAAGGGATTTGTATTGGTAGATCGACGAACAATATCGCTGAGTATAGCGCGTTGATCGAACTTCTCTATGATGCCATTTCATTTGGTATTAACCGCATAATCGTTAGGTTAGACTCACAACTTGTGGTATTAAAACTTACTAGTGTTTATACTGTTATAAATCCAACACTTCTTAGATTGTTCCTGAGAGTTCGACTTTTGGAAAGAAATTTTGATTTTGTTCAATATCAACATATTTCCAGAAATTTGAACACATTGATTGGTTCATTAGCTAATCAAGTTTTAGATAGACATCTGCAACATAGGTAAAGAAAACATTCACATCATTGAATAGGATTGCACATAGATAGATAGTTATATGTTTTTACAAAATTTGAGCCCATGACACATTGGTCATCTGACCTCAAAATGTATGCAAAATGTCATAAGTAAACTAGTGGTGATCATGGTAACATGCTATAGATCTAGCAATCCTACGGAGTAACCGCATGCAACGGTTAGGAACCCCAATAGTGTGTTGCTGCAGTTGCATGGGAAGTTCTTCGATTCGGTAATCCGGAATTCCGAAGGTCAACCCCTCTATGTGCTGTTGAAGCTCAGCTAGAGGCTCAACCATATCAAGGTCCCAAAGGACTGCTCTCCCGACAGCCCTCTCTGCTGACGCATCTGTTTCGCACTTTTAGTTCCTCTACTAGTTGAACACGACCGATATCTGCATTACATCAAACATTTAGTTTAGTCTTGGGAAAACATCAAAATACAAAAACATTGTATAAACCTTAGGAAAAAAAAAAAAAAAAAACATGGTCAAAACATTCTTACCTATTGCACCCCATTGAGCACCTTCTGGTAATACCAAATATGGATCTCCTCGAAAGTCGATGCATGCGTATGCGTATTCATTGTTGGCGATAATCTATCGCCCGAACTAGGCAAAGAATGCAGTAGAGAACACAACGGTCGATTGGCCTGCATGCCGACCCATGAGTTCTACCCATCTCTGCATTCGAGGATCTCTAGGACTAGTTATATCCAGTGTCACATGTTGTGGCTGCATAAGAGAAGGAGATAAGGATTTAAACATAACTGAAATTTTTCTTCCTTCCTCCCTTTTCTTTGTTCAATTGTTCCTTTATTTGAGATAGAACAACTTCAGACCAGTTGAAGACTGTTGGCTCTAAGCACTCTAGCGCGTACTGCATATATGATCTATTCGCTACATGTAGTGTAATGGTGCTAGCAAGTTTAGAGATCGTGAAAATGATAGTTCTCAAAGGCAAATCTATGACATATCAGATGTTTATTTTTCCATATTTGCTAGGTTCTGCCCTTGGATAGCAGCACTACAGAATATAATCCTTCACTGTCTCTCCTCCAACAGTAGACCCTGAGAGTGAAATGGGAAAACCTCTCCTCGACAAACCTATGAGAAAATACACATCCTCAACTGTTATAGGAACCACTTTGTTCTTAATGTGAAATGCCTCTATCACCGGTTCCCATGTTCAAACCAAGAACTCCAAGATTTGTATTTGTTGCCTCATTCCCGACAATTTGAAGTACTTAAGTAGTCCACAACCTCTTAGGGCTCTTAAAGTACCCGAATCATTCAAGGCAATCATATATTGTTCTTCATGTTCTCTTTCCCTCCATGCAATCATCATTATAATCCGATGGAAACCTGAAATATAACCATAAGATCCATTATATTCCATTCATTGCAAAAAACTAGGCAAATTTTGGGCACAACATGAAAACTAAAAACTTTAACTGTGCCCAACACACTCCCTGGGCTGAGACAGTGCATTGCACATGCACGTACCCTTCACTGTACCTGCTATGCAACGCAGGTTTCGACATTCAGGGGTGCGTTGCTCTCATTTTGGGCAGAATTTACCTTAGGGGCCTTAAAACCCTACAAATTTGCAGAAATTGGAGATGAAATGAATACCAAAGGAAAGAGGAGGTTCATGGTACTAACCTGGATCAAACGGCGACAAAATTCGTCCACAGAAACGACCGCAATCAACGAGTGAAGTTTGGGGGCAAAATCAGGTTCAAAGCTCCAAAATGCAAATGGTAACTATGGAATGATGAAAATGAATAGTGAAACTAATTTTTAATAGTCATTTAATTATTTGCAAGTTAAATTTATTGCTATGACTATAGTTTTATTATGTTTTTATCATGAAACAAGTATTTTTAATCCATTTTATGTTGTTCTGAAAAGTAAATACAACTGATGAACAGATTAGTCGTGTAGATTTATTCAAATATTGACTTGACCACAAAGCATACTTTTCCTCCTTATTTTTCGAGCTTTGTTAAAAAACGAAAAATGATTTGAAGCACACTTTTATCTCTTTTTCGAGCTTCTATAACAGCGAAAAAGGAACCCCTGGAGTATTCTTTCAGCTCTTTTCAGACTCTGATAATGTGAAAAGATTGCCAAGCACTTGTCTTTTCGAGCTTGTAAAAGTAAATGAATTGATATCTACTCAATATAAGTTTAACCCTTTTCCGGATTGAGATAGATTATTTACTAAAAAGGAATACCTTGGTTAAACATGACCAAAGAGGTTCTCTTAAATATTATTTTACACTTTTGCAGATCTGAGTGACAAATTTACGAAAAAGTACTTGTGGAGTTTTCTTTTGTCCTCTTTTTAAAACTCTCTAAATATGAAAAAGGACCAAGCAATCACTGTCGTTAAGCTCGTTAAAACATAAAATAGCTACGGGCTTGTCGATCATGGCAAGAATCGAGTTTCATTCATCGCTAGACTCGTTAAATTATTAAATAGCGATACTTTATTCGCCCTAAGGGTTGAATTATAGATCAAGAAAATGTCATCCTCCTCAAGCTTGTTAAAAAATAAAGAGGTATTGGTCGACAAATGACCGGGGAAAATTTGGGAAAAATGAGCAAGAATTTCTTTATGGTAGCATGTCGCTCTTGAACAT
This sequence comes from Pinus albicaulis, assembly GCA_034641835.2. NCBI lineage: Eukaryota > Viridiplantae > Streptophyta > Pinopsida > Pinales > Pinaceae > Pinus > Pinus albicaulis. Next base: position 1,229,067,124 of record CM076577.1, on the reverse strand, counting down.
GACACTTCTTTCACTCCATGTCCGTGAGTGTTTGGGTTGGGTAATCATCTTGACGGTTCATTCACACCTATGGTTCATCATACCTTCACTTCGATTTTGGGTCAATGCTACCAACTCATCACAGTGTCACCGATATGTTCAAGAGAAGTCATCCAGTGATTAAAAACTCATCCTTCTGCAATACTCATAAACCTTCATTCTCATGACCGTCATCCCTGAAAATTGCTATATCAAGTCATACCCTTGTCTCTGAAATCAGTAACTCCAGTTTTGAAATAAGGTGACTTCCTGTCGACGACAAATCAATATACAAGAAGTTCACTTAGAAACATCAGATTCTAGTACCATGAGGCTTGTTACAGCATCGATAAGATCCTCGCTTTCGAACCTTTGACCGAAATTTTTTTTTTGGCGTTCGACATCAAATATTCTATTCACGCCTTACGAAATGTAATGCAGTACCTTGAGGGCCATTAACAATAATGGTGGTTCTCTCGCGTTTGTTAGCAACACACATCATTGGCTGGTAATCAAACGATGTTTTTTCATGTTCCACTACAAATCATATATTCACATGGCTAGACTTGTACCCAAATGATCGAGTGAACGAGATAAGAAGACCCCAGATCTAGTTTCATCCATTCGGGCTGTGATTTCAGGATTTTTGTACACATCATCTGTACAGTGACCTTACATACAAATTGTCATCCAAACATGGGCCTATATCTGTAGGCATGTATCCATCTAGGCAACATTCCAATGAAGACAACTTTCTGAATTATATACATGTTATTAGATTGTTTTATGTGCTGAATATGGGAATGCCTACCCTCAGAAATTATGATCAAAGAGGATATATCATGATGTAATGTATTTTAAGATTGATGTAGGTGACCACTTCGCTTCATCTCCAACCCATCACAGTGTAAATAATATCAATCAAATGTTCTCGTTATTTGGATCTCATGCTTTAGGGGCCAATTATTATAGGTTGTTATAGGTCAATTTGGGCACCATTCCCAATGACCTGGTTAACTGGACATCATCTCCAAGACCAATGATTAAGGGTCTATCATTCCCTATCATTTCAGTTGCTACATGCCATAAGACAAGAAACAAGACAAATCAAGCAAGACTTCATCAAGCAAAGGTTTCCAAGGTTTGAAGCTTATTATATAGCATATGAGAGCTCACCAATGCAGGCTCTAAGGGGCCTAAGTGTGTTGCATATGCAAGTAGCCCCATGCAAGTCTGCTCTGCAAAGCACTTCCTGACATTCACAGGTCCGTTGGTGACATTGGGAGCGAAATTCTCATTGTTCTAGAATCTCCACTTGGCCAGTGCCTTCTAGAATACTTCACATGTGTCAAGCTTAAAATCCAAGTGTCCATTTGAAATTTACATGGTTGGAAACATGTATTGCCTATTATTGGAAAGTCATTGATTGTAAAACAACCTTCAGTTCATCTATAAATTGAGGATAGATCTGAGTGCTTGAGAAGGAAGAATTTGACTAGAGAAATGTTGGAGAATTTTCAATTGAGAGTTAGATTTGTGTAGCTGCTACTGGAGAGATTTATACTGTGATGAGGCTTGGGGACGTTGCTGGAAGGGTCACTTCAAATCAGTCACTTGGTTGTAACCTCTCCTTCTATCATCAATGAAGAATATAGCTTATTTTTCCCTATATGCATATGTATTGGCTTTGATTTTCCATATTGCAAGATCTTAGTGGATGTATATGGTTTATGCTTTACTGATTTATCAAAATAACTTGAATAGATATCTATATTATTGCATATTTTGTTGTTTCAGTGTTCTTTCTTGCAGGAAGCATTCCGCACAAACCGCTTGAATTTGAAGCTGCAACGGAAGCGACAGAAGGGGCCATTTAGAAGCGCTTGGATCACAAGTAACCTTCTAATATTCTTTGTGTATCTGTTCTTTATTAGGAGAAATAGTCATATACTCTTTCACCTGTTGTTCTAGACTAGCACATGTCCAGGGAAGCGTGATTTATCCGTAATTCACAATTCTGGCCCAACAACGAGTAGTGCAAGTTCCTTGGCCAGATCGAGCTAGGCAGAAGTAGAGTTCAAGCCAAAGAGATGATCCAGGGATAGAGAGGAGTAGAGACAATGATCCATAGGAATATTTTCAAGTGTTGGAGAGGCAAGAGAAGAGGCTAAATTATTTATCCAAGAGGTTGCGTAGTGCCTCAAAGAGATAATTTGATTTAGCTAGAGAGGAGGTCGTTTCAGTTTCCAGAGGCCGAAATATTTTCCAATATGCAAGAGAGACACATTCCCAGTGAGCAACAGGCAGGACGGATTTAGTAGCATTAGTTTCAGGTTGAGCTTAAGACAGGCTGTGCAGAGGTGACACAGAGCCTGCGCAAAGGGTTTGGACGGCTTGCTTGGGCTTGTCATTTTTTAGTCAAGATTGCTTGGAGACGAGGGTAAATTCATTAAAGATATTTTTTCCAGTATTTATCTCAAATTGGATAGCTAGTTGGGCATCCAAATTTATTGTACTCAGAATTCACTTCTGCATAATAATAAAACCTTCAGTCATTGTACCGGTTTTCCCACATTGGGTTTTTCCAGGGAAATTTATCCAAAATAATTGTGTCAATTTTTATGTGTGTGTTCTAGCATTTCTCAATTCCTATTTTTTCTTCCGCAGTATTTTATTTGGAGAAGAAATTATAGTGTGAATAATTCATTATTTTGACATAAAAAAAATAAAATGCATAATTAATTATATATTAGAAGAATTATTTCCAGTTATTGCATTTTAAGGATTTTTCACATGGTATCGGAGCATATTTAAGGACAAGAGGCTCATAAGCGAAAGAGAGAAAATTATGTTGTTCAAAGGGAGCAACAGGCCAAAATTTTATGGGGTTACGCAGTGCCCAACCAAGTAGTGCGAATTGTTGGATAGGGGTTCGATTTTCTAGTTGCATGTGGTAGGAAAATTTAATTTATCTGGGGAAGTGATTTTAGCAGGCACAAGGAGCAGTAAATCAATGTTTTCACAAAGAATATTTCTTGTCTAGTGATCTAGGTGGATATTTGTGGCCACTCGCCTATTTTCAATTTCATCATTTTTCTTATTTACTATTTTTAGCATCTTTTTATGGTTCTGAACTTTCAGATCCATTTTGAGGCCTTAAAGAACGTATGCCTCAGAGAGATATTTCCAACTAGGTATCATACGTTCCAAACGGAGATACTGTGACCAAGTTACGACCACAGGAAGTTGACTTCTCAATTAACCCCAATGGGGCCCATAAATTCTTGGTGTTACATCTCCTCGGGTTAGGGTTTTAGTTGTTTAGGGTTTTCTCTTATTATTCAATAATAAAAATGCCCTTGAGCCTCATTGTAACATAGTTCAAAGGCATGTAGCCACCACATCTCTTCTCAGAGATAAGCTACCATCGCCCTAGCTAATTTATGTGCATTCTATCGGTAAGCATATTTTAGTCATTTGATATTAATGAAATGAAGTTTTATTTCTACTACATCTCTATGTTTATGTTTATTTCTATATTTTATTTCATTCCTGCATAAATCCAGATTCAGGTTATGGGTCCATGAGGGTTTGAAACATTTTTCAGTTTCAATGTTTTGCAGTAATATTCAGTAAACTTCATACATGTGCCACGGTCTCCACAAATCATATTAGAGAGTGAAAAATACCTCATTTTAAATTATTTTTTATTATCTCAAAAGGGTTTTTTACAGAATTTGATTTTGTTTCTTGGTTTGAGAGATATGAGCAATTGAAGTTACACATGTCTGGAACATTACGCTGCCATGCGTCCTATGTGTTTCTGGAATCATTTTCTCACCCCAAAGGTCATCAAATTTCAAGTGTCTTATATCATTGGAAAGATATATGCAATACCTCAAATGGGCTTTTGATGTAATTTGATTTCATCGTCAATAGAATAAGTTATCATCAAAGTTGTAGCAAGAGGTCCATTTCAACCAAGATCCAGATCAGTGGTATCAAAGCGGTCTACTCTTTCTCGATATTTCTTAGCATGTCCCCAACAAGGTCAGGGTATAAGAATTTAGGGCTCAATCTAGTTGAACCTTTTCAATATCAGCCTCGCAAACTCTGATGACATCCCATGGCTGAAGAAAAGAAAGACGAGAGAGCAGGAGATCCTATCAAAATATTGATTTAGGAGACCCTTGAGAAACAAAGGAACGCGATAATGGATAAATTTTCCCAGATCCTTCAACGACTATCCACTGGCAGTGCATCTACATCCAACAGCCACTCTGGAGGTGCCACTCTTTTAAAGGTACAAGTCAACTTCAGCATTCCTATATTTGAAGGCCAAATAGATGCAGACGTCGTAGATAGATGGTTGAATCTGTTGGAAGGGTAATTTTTTATCCATGAATTCTCTAACCGAGAAAATATTACTTTTTCACTCCTCATAGTCATCCCCCATGTCAAATATTGGTGAGAAACCTACTGTGAACAAAAGGACGAGAGAGAACTCTCTATGTTCTCAGTCGCACCCTCTTGGAATTTGTTACAAGACGACATCAAGGAACAATATTACCCCGTGGGGATTTATGAGGAAAAGTAAATCCAATGGACCACGCTGCGACAACAAAGAGATTAGGATGTGCACGAGGCGACGAATTTTCCCATACCCTATGCACAAAGTTGGGTATTAAAGATTAAGAGAGACATTTGGTGCTCAAGTACCGCAGTTGTTTGCACATATAAATTCAGAAGGAAATGGAGTTCCACGAAATTACCTCGCTTGGCACGACTTATCGATATGCTGCCAATATCGAACATAAATTTAAGGAGAAGAAGCAAGACCTTGATCCTTGAATCTGAAGCCAGGGAAAGGAGACCCTGAACCACAGAAACAGGAGCAAAGCCAAAGCAGGGTGACTCATAACAACACCACAAATCCAAAGAAGGACACAGGGAAATGGTGTGAATTTCATAATAGCTCCACTCACAACGCAAGCGAGTGTCAGACAAAACAGTCGTTGGTGGCCGAACTGAAGGCATCTGATTCAGATGCATGTTCTATTTCTGAGGTCAGAACCAAACAAGGGGAATGACAAAGGGAAGCAAATCATTAATGAAGATCCTAGTGCCATTGTTGCCACCACCAAGCTCCAGAGGGAGGATCCCGAGGAGGGGGAGCTCCTCTTCCATTTGCAGATGTTGGTGAAGGGTTCTCTACTGCAATTCCTTGTCGATGGTGAAAGCTCAAAGGCCTGTCGACCACAACGCACCCGCAACCATATACCATTAGGTGGCTTCACCAAGGAAGAGATCTCCGCGTCATCCAGCAGTGCCACCTTTCATACAACATCAAGCCCTTCACGGATGAGGTATTGTGTGATGTTTCTCCTCTTGATGTGTCTGATGTATTATTGGGCCAACCATGCTTGTGGAAGCGACATGTTGTGTATGAGTCTAAGCCTTGCTTTGTTATTATTACTTTGGGAAATAAGTTGTACAGGATACCGGAGGTAGTACTGCCTCCCATTGTCTCTTTTATTATTGAAAAGAAACACAGTAATATCATTTCCCAAACTAGGAAATTTTTTTTCATTACTATTCACCCACAAGGCAAGAAGAAGATTATGGCCACAACCTCCAAATAGGGCTCCCCTGCACAACAACAAAAAATGGACAAACTTGTGGAGGAATACAAAGACATTTTCTCCTCACCCACATAGGTTCCTCTAAATTGTCAGGTCAAGCACTCCATTGATCTAACCCTAGGTGTGCCACTGCCTGATGTTTCCATACCTCATGTGACCCCACAGACAGAATCCACACGTGTATTGTCTGACATCCACCAGCATGTCCATGACATATTGGAGAAATCCAATGCGAAGTACAAGTAGTGCCAGGATCAACATCGAGTGCCACACAAGTTCCAGGTGGGTGACACATTTTGGTTACATTTGCAGAAGGAGCGCCTCTCTGGACCCCACCGCAAGCTACGCCCACTTCAAAGCAGGCCAAATCCTTCATTGAGTTGTCAAATCAGGCCAAATCCTTCACTAGAGAAAGTGGTTCACCAGGGACCAGGTTCAACAGAAAGTTTCCTACCCCATGGAGGCTTTGCACACAATGGGGACCATAGCTTCCTAAGGGGGTAGGAATGATCCAAGTGGATATTGGTGACCACCTGCCTATTCCACCTAGTCAGTTTCATCAGTTTTATTATTTACTATTTTTAGTGGTTTTTTAGGTCTTGAACTTCCAGAGTCATTTTGAGGTCCTAAATGGCGTTGTACTCGGAGAGATCTTTCCAACGAGGTATCATATGTGCCAAACGGAGATAGTATGACCAAGTTACGACCCCGGGAATTTGGCTGCCCAATTAAGCCCAATGGGGCCCATAAACTCCTGGTGTTACATTTCCTCAGGTTAGATTTTTCTCTTTTTTTTTTTTTCAATAATAAAAATTCCCTTGAGCCTCACTGTAACACAGTTCATATGCATGTAGCGACCACATCTCTTCTTAGAGATAAGCTACCATCGCCCTAGCAAATTTATATCCATTTTGTCTGAAAGCATATTTTTGTCACTTTATATTAATGAAATGAGGTTTTATTTCTGCTACATTTCTATTTTTATGTTTATTTCTGTACTTTATTTCATTCCTGCATAAATCCGGATTCAGGTTACAGCTCCATGAGGGTTTGAAACATATTTCAGTTTCAATGTTTTGCAGTAATCTTCAGTAAACTTCATGCAAGTTCCACGGTCTCCACATATCATATTAGAGAGTGAAAAGTATGTCATTTGAAATTATTTTTTATTATCTCAAATGGGTTTTTTATGGAATTTTATTTCATTTCCCGATTTGAGATATATTAACAATTCAAGTTACACGTGTCTAGAACAATGCGCTTCCACGCGTCCTATGTGTTTGTGGAATCATTTTCTCACCCCACAGGTCATCAAATTTCAAGTGTCTTATATCACTAGAAATATATATTCAATACCTCAAATGGGTCTTTGACGGAATTTTATTTCATCACTAATAGTTGAAGTTGTCATCAAAGTTGCAGCGAGAGGTCCATTTCAACCAAGATCCGGATCATGTAGGGACACAAGGGTTTTGCAGCAGTTTGTTAGAGAAAAATTAACATCGAGTGGAAGATAAAGTGCACACATTGAGGGATATTTCTCTCAGAGGGTTTCTAGTGCATAAATATAGTATTCATAGTTGCAGCAGACATATTTTCTCACTCTAGAAGGGAGTGCAAATAAAAGAGTAGCAATCAAGCAAGAGAAAGAGGGACATTTCCATTACAGGTTGAGTTTTTGTAGAAATGGCCATAGTCGGGCTTAAATATTAGGACTGATTGGATGATGCTTCCAATTATATCATCTGGAAGGCCAGACTGTCCTTTCTCCTGGATGAGTAGGGTTTGAAGACCTATGCAGATAACATTGTGGCAGAACCTATAGACCAACGACAGTTAGTGACTTTCAGGAAAGAGATGGCTAATGTGAAGCAGATGATCCTAGAAATAAAGAAAGAAATGAAGTATTTTTAACGTCCACTAGGCTAAAAATATCCTATGGGACAGACTGCTTCTCCATCTGGCTTTTGTATTCAGCCCATTTCCTTTGGAGTTTTACAATAAACGCTCCTAGCTTCTCGACAAACTCTTCGCTGAATAGATTATCCAAAGAGCTAGTTGCCAGATTACCTTCATAATTTTCCCTGTTGTCTTTGAAGGCCTCGCATTCTAAAATGAAATGTTTTTATGTTTCCACTTTTTTGGTACTCTTTCCTCCCACATTTATTTTGGGCTTTTCCAGCACCCTGTTTCAAAACAAAGTTGATGAGAATTAGTCCTTAATTGAGCAATAAGAATTTTAGATCTCCAATAAATATTGGCCCTTATGTATGCCTTTTGCTGATGATAATGGGTGGGGTTAAACTCTTCAACATAGTACTTCTTCTTTCTCCATAGCTCTTTCTCTCAAGTATGTTTGTGGAACTTATCCATAACAATTTTTTTTAACTCTTTACTATTTGTAGGACACATGCTCAAGCAAATACCCCATTTACTAAACCATTTGTTACTTTTCCGCATCCAATTCTTCTTTCTTTTGCACAATCTGTCATTAAACACAACCTTAGGCCATCTACCCTCTTCCATTTGGTCAATTTTTTTCAAATACCTTATGACTCACACCATAGAAATTGCTTCAATAGGAGCAGCCCATGTTTCACTTAACAAGATAGCATAAGGAACTGCATTTTAATTTTGAATTTGTTTGTAATCAAATGCTTCTGAATTTTCTCAATTCGTTTCCACTGCATCTCGGTTGTGTTGTTGGCCCACATTTCACAAAGGTAGAGAATCAACGGAATCATTAGAAGCCCAAAAAGAGTTAAAGTGGTTTTCCAGTCCCACAACTCATCCTCTCTACACCTGTTTTGAAGAGCATAAAATGATTTTCAACCCCCCAAAGTTTTTTTCTTTCTACAACCACCCCAACTTAAATTCCTGCTGAAGTTAATTCCGAGGTATTTGTAGTCTGCAACTTCTTCCAGAATGTTGCCTTCAAAGTAGAACTTATGTTGGTTATGCTTTATTTTGTTAGAGAAAACACTACTTTCATTTTGCTAATATTGACTTGCATCCCCACCCTTCTAGATAAAGTCCAGGACCATATACTCTCACAGATGTCTACAAGAATACAACGAAGGAGTTGTGGGAAGCTCTCACAAGGTTATATCAAAATCCTTCCGAGCAGTGGAAGATGTTTCTTAATGAGAAGTTGTGAAATATTAGGATGCATAAGGGTGAAGGCATAGATCCATTCCTCACCAGAATTCGAGATATCTGGGATCATCTTGTAGTCGTAGAAAAGCGCCTGAAACTACATAACTTGTGTGCTTGTCCCTAAATAGTGTCTCCAAGGAATGGGAAATATTCATCCAAGGCATTTTGGGACGAGATACATTACAAGGGTGGGGCTGGATGTGGTCAAACCTGCACCAGGAAGAGACGAGGCGATCTTTAGTAAAGAGATCCATCAATGACAACAACAATAAGGGATCAAAATCTGTGAAGGAGGAAGATAATGTAGCCCTTGCATCAAATGGGAAAGAAAAAGGTCTTAGTCAGGACAAGGTTTGCAGGGAGAGAAGAAGAAGAAAAATGATCTATCTAAGATCAAGTGCTTTAGGTGTGGTACTCAGTTTCCTCAAAGGAAGAAGGATAAGAAGGAGAAGCAGGATGAGGTAGCAACATCCACAAATATAGAAAATGTTTCCTCCCAGTTGGAGGAACAATTCGCCATGTATGCAGATATACCTCCAAGAGAGAGGTGGGGCGATATCGAGCTTTAGTCCCAAATTTGAACAAATATTTGGGGAGGTTCCATTGAGGTAAGCATTGGATGGTGTTTCCTCATGGATCATTACCTTTATACAGGGGCCCATCGTATTTAGTATATGAAGGATCAATATCAAATGATGCAACCAGTTCCACGGTGACGATTCCAAACTAGTTGCAGTCAAATGCTGAGGAGTTCATAGCTATGTTAATATTAGAGCATGAGGCTTAGTAGCAGAGTCAACAACAATGTAGATTCCCCAGTGGACAGTGCAGAGGCTAGTAGCAGTCAAAGACTCAGGAGATAGTTTCAACATAGAGACATAGTTGATTCAGTATTTTGGATACTTTTGAGTTGTAGTAATTGTCATTGCAACAACAACAATTGAGAGGGATGTTAGTTGGGTTGCAGTGTAGACGCAAAGTTGGTAGTAGTACATGTTGTAAAATGCAGTGTCAACAAAAACACAAATGCAACATGGTTCAACTACAATAAGTGGTAGATGAATTAGAGTTATCATAGTGGTTGGTGGACAGTAGCAGGAAGTTGCAGCTGTCAAACATCAACAACACGGTTGGAGGATGTTACGGAGACAAAGTTGGTGAGAACACCTTCCTCGCTAAGAGGGAGTGTTAGTTTTTGTAGTATTTGATGGTATTCTAGTATCAAATGTTTGTGAAGGGGCTAAAACACACGAGTTCTCCAAAACCTAGAAATCATTTCTTGAAATTCCACCTATAGATGGCACAATTAAATTAACAAATCGATAATTAAAAAATGTCTAAGTCTAACTTAGGGAAATCAATTAATTAACAGTAGTTAATTAAAAAATGTGAGCATTCTATAAAAACTCACACAAATTGACTTGGAAATGATCTCAACCATCGATTAAGTTTAATCTTGGTTGTTGGAGTCCCAACTCGAGATTATAAGAAGAGGTTTATGGGTAGATGGAGAAACACACATCACAGTGAGTGAGAGCCAACAATGCGAGTTCCTTAGGAAGTTTGAGCTAGCCAAAAGCATATTTTGAGCCAGAGAGAGGACGCGGGGCTAAATAGGGGCAAAGACAATGTTCCAGAGGGATATTTTCCAATTTCAGAGAGGCAAGAGAGAAGGTTGAATTATTTCTTGATGAGGTTACATAGGGATTGTCTAATGCCTCAAAGAGGTAGTTCAATTTAGCTGGAAAGGAGTTCATTTCAGTTTCCAAAAGTCAAAAATATTTTCCAGTATGTAGGAGAGATACTTACCCAGTAAGCAGTAGGCAGGAAGACTTGAGTAGCATCAGTTTCGGGCTGAGCATGTGACAGGTTGCAGAGAGGTGACATAGAGCTTGCACAGAGGGTTTGGACAACTTGCTCGGGCTTGTCAATTTTGAGTTGGGATTGACTGGAGACAAGGGTAAATTCCCTCAAGAGATTTTTTCCAGTATTTATCATATGGGATAGCCAATTGGGAATCTAAATTTATTGTACTTTGAATTCACTGCTACATAATAATTAAACCCTCAGTTGTTGCACCAGTTTTCCTGCATTGAATTTTTCTGGGGAAATTTGTCCAAAAATAATTGTGTCAATTGTTATGTGTATGTTCTAGAATTTATGAGTTCCTTTTTTTGGTTCTGCGGTATTTTATTTGGTGAATAAATTGTAGTGTGAATAATTCATTATTTTGTCGTAAACAAAATAAACAACATAATTAATTTATCAGTTAGAAAAATTATTTCCAATTGTTGCATTTCAAGAAATTTTCACATTGTATCAGAACATAATTGACGGACATGAGGCTCGGAAGGGGAAGAGAGAACATTTTTTTGTTAAGAGGGAGCAGCAAACCGAAAGTTTTTTTGGGTTGCGCAGTGCCTAGCCAAGTAGGGAAAATTGTTGGAAAGGGTTTCAATTTTCCATTTGCAGATGGGAAGAAAATTTGACTTTTCCAGGGAAGTGATTCCAACAAGTAGAGGGAGAAATTACTTAATGTTTTCACAGAGCATATTTCTTGTCTAGGCACAAAAAAAATTCAGCAGTTTGCTAGAGCAGAATCAACGTCGGGCGGAAGAGAAAGCGCACACATAAAGGGAGATTTCTCTCAGAGGGTTTCTAGTGCAAAAATCTAATATTCATAGTTGCAAAGGGCATATTTTCTCACTCCAGAAGGGAGTGTGAATAGAAGAGATAGTATTCGAGCAGGATAAATTGGAATATTTCCATTATGGGTCGGGTTTTTTGCATAAATGGCCAAAGTTGGGCTTAAATATTAGTACAGACTGGACGGTGCTTCCAATTATATCATCTAGAAGGCCAAAAATTATTTTCTCATGGATGATCAAGGTTTGAAGACCTATGCAGATACTGTTGTGGCAAAACATATAGACTAGCAACAATTAGCAAATTTCAAGAAAGATATGGCCAAAGCGAAGCAAATGATCCCTGATGAAGTCTGGGACCATATAGTCTCACATATATTTGGCAAGAATACATCCAAGGAGATGTGGGATGCTCTCACAGGGTTATATCATAATCCTTCTTAGCAACGGAAGATGTTTATGAAAGAGAAGCTACGAAATACTAGGATGCAGAAGGGTGAAGGCATAGATCCCTTTCTCACCATAATTCAGGATATTCGAGATCAACTTGTAGTTGTAGGAAAATCACCTCAACTACAGAAATTGTGTTTGGCCCTAAATAGTGTCTCTTGGGAATGTGAAATCATTATCCAAGGCACTCTGGGATAAGATACATTAGCAGGGTGGGACCGGATGTGGTCAGACCTATAGCAAGAAGAGATGAGGCAATCTTTAATAAAGAGCTCCATCATCGACAACAACAACAAGGGTTTGAAAGGTGTGAAGGAGGAAGAAAATGTGGCCCTTGCATCAAAGGGCGAAGAAAAAGGTTCCAGTTAGGGACAAGGCTCACAGGGATAGAAGGAGAATAAAAAGGATCTATCTAAGATCACGTGCTTCATGTGTGGTGAGTTTGGCCATTGCATTACTCAGTGTCCTCAAAGGAAGAATGACAAGAAGGAGAGGTAGGACTAGGTGACAACATCTGCATAGATAGACAAGGTTTCCTCCCAGTTGGAGGAAAAATTCACCATGTATGCAACTATACCTCCAGGAGAGAGGTGGGGCGATATCAAGCTTTAGTCCCAGAGTGGGGCAGGGTCCATTGAGGTAAGCATCAGATGGTGTTTCCTCATGGATCATTACCTTACTACAGGGTCCCATGGTATTCAGAAGTAAAAGGATCAATGTCAAATGATGCGATCAGTTCTAGAGTGACAGTTGCAGACTAGTTGCAATCAGATGCTGAGGAGCATAGAGTAATGTTGATAACATAGTACGAGGCTCGGTAGCAGAGCCAACAACAACATAGATTCCCCAGTGGACAGTGCAAAGGCTAGTAGCAATTAGAGACTCCAGATACAGTTGCAACATAAAGACACAATTGATTCAGTATTTTGGATACTTCTAAGTTGCAGTAGTTGTCGTTGCAACATCAACAATTGAGAGGGGTGTTAGTTGGGTTGCAGTGTAGACACAGAGTTGGTAGCAATACAAGTTGTACATTGAAGTGTCAAGAACAAGGAGTATGCAACATGGTTTAATTACAATCAATGGTAGATGAACCAGAGTTACCACAGTGGTTGGTGGACAGTAACAGGTAGCTACAATTGTCAGACATCATCAGCGTGGTTGGAGGATGTTACAGAGACGGAGTTGGAGAGAACACCTTCCTCGGTAAGAGGGAGTGTTATTTTTTATAGCATCTAATGGTGTTCTAGTCTTGAAAATTTGTGGATAAGCTAAAACACATGAGTTATCCAAAACCCATAAATAATTTATGGAAATTCCACCTAGGGATGGCTCAATTAAATTAATTGATCAATAATTAAAAAATGCCTAAGTCTAACTTATGGAAATCGATATCGATTAATTAATAGTAAATAATTGAGAAAGGCGATAATTCTCTACAAACTCACATGAATCGACTTAGATATGATCTCAACCATCGATTAAGTTTTAATCTTGGTTGTTGGAGTCCCAACTGAAGATTATAAGAAGAGGTCAATGGGTAGATGGAGAAACACACATCATAGTGAGTGAGAGCCAACATTGTGAGTTCCTTGGGTAGTTTGAGCTATCAAGAAGCATAGTTCGATCCAGAGACAAGATGCAGGGCTAGATAGGGGCATAGATAGTGATCCGAAGGAATATTTTCCAATTCGACAGAGGCAAGAGAAGAGGTTGAATTATTTATCTAGGAGGTTGCGCACAAACTGCACATATTTTTTTTTTGGTAATTCAGGCTAAACTATATTAATTTGAAAATAAAACAGCACATGTGCTACAGGCTGAGTTGGTAAGTTGCACTTAACCAATCCCAACCTTTTTTGCCTTCATAGTTGTGCATGTATGGGGCTACCTCCTTGGAGGAAACCAATCCATAAAAAACATCAAATAGAAGATTACAAAGTGTGTCATAGCACCAATGAAAGTAGAGGTTATGTGATAATAACTAGCATAACAAAAAAATAAGAAGAGCTGAGCTACTGCGCAGTCATGAGTCTTCTGCATCATCCTCGCCATCTGGATCTTCCTCCATGATGGGACAAGCGTACTCCTGCACGACGACTTCCTCTTCTGCAGTGGGTCGACGCGGAGGCCTGGAAGCAGGTGCGCAGAGGATGGGAGCAACCGGGTACTCGGCATTTGGGACTCGCGTCTAGGTGCCTTTCGAGTCCATTATCCAAACGTCGTTGTCCTACCCCCCAACCTCCTATGCTGGAAGAGGCTCGGTTTTAAGGGGCAATGGGTGCTCCTGGTGTGCAATGGTGGATTTCCTTGGTCTACTTCTACCTCTTTGCATTACATGAGTGGGGGGATCCTCCTCCTGGTCGATATCGGGGCTATGGGGAGCTTCCCTAACATGATTGCCCAAAGAGGAGCCCTCAACGGACTCCAAGCGGTTATTTGGCCCTCGCTGGTAGTGACCAGGGAGCGCACCTCTCTGGCCTCCACTGATTATTCTTCGGCGTAGTCTAGGAGCCATGGAAAGATGAAACAGAGGGTATATGGGAGTCTGAGAAGTGTGGAGGACTGACTCTGACTAGAGACGGGAAGTGCGCAGCGAGGTGCTATTGGATAGTGAGGTACGCTAGTGGAGGATGCACAACAGGGGGAGCAGGGTAATGGTAGCACATAGGCTGGTGAAACTAGAAAGGTAGGTGGAACTGAGGTGAGGCACACATTCAGGGAGGTGCGCAGCCCAGGGGATTCTGCGCAACGCAACACTGGAAGGTAGGCTGTGCGTTAGACTAGGCGCTTAGGAGTGCTGAAATTGAAACAAAAAAACCCAGAAGGAGCTGTCTGTGAGTAGCTTTGTGCTGTAGGTCCTCCCCTTTTGTAGGCATGTGGCACATCCGAAGATGCTGAGCATTATTATGCCTCGTTCACAGTTGTATGCTGCAACTGTTTTCATGGGGCAGCATGAGCGTCGAGTTATGGCCGAACGTCATATCTGTCTAGGAGATCATTCAAAAGATTGCAGCACTGAGGTACCATAGAGGGGATGTTGTTGTCTTTTCATGTCTTCACGATGCCTGGTCCCTATCACCTGATGCGAATTATTGCAGGAGTGTGGATCCACTTCAAGTGAAGGCATGCGTTGCAGATATTCATCATCTCGAGCGTGGGATATACTGTTTCATGCGTGCATCTACTATCACCCGCATCCGGGGGCGTACAGACTATGCATTGCCTCAAACATACAGTTCTATTTAGCTAGAGGGGAGGTCATTTCAGTTTCTAGAGGCTAGTAAGATTTTCTAGTAGGTAGGAGAGACAGTTCCCCCGTCAATAACATGCACGATGGCTTGAGTAACATTAGTTATGGGTTCAACACGAGACAGGCTGCACGGAGGTGGTGCAGAGCTTGTGTAGAGTGTTTGGATGACTTGCTTGGGCTTGTCACTTTTGAGCTGAGATTTCTTGGAGACGAGGGTTAATTCCCTTAGGATATTTTTACTAGTATTTCACTCAAATTGGATAGCCATCTGGGCATCCAAATTTATCGTAGTCATAATTCACTACTACATAATAATAATACCCTCAACTGCTACATCGATTTTCCCACATTTGGTTTTTCCAGGAACATTTGTAAAAAATAACTGTGTCATTTTTTATCCGTGTTCTAGCATTTCTTAATTTCTATTTTTTCTTCCGCAATATTTTATTTGGTGAAGAAATTGCAATGTGAATAATTCGTTATTTTGTCGTAAAAAAAATAAATTACAGAATTAATTTATCAGTTAGAAGAATTATGCCAGTTGTTACATTTCAAAGAATTTTCACATAGAAATCCATAGGGCCCCACAAAGGCCAATCTTGTTCCAAATGAAAAAAAATCACGTTGTTGCAAAACCATAATTTGAATATTGAGCTAACTAAAGATATTATGAATCTTGATTTGAATGGGGAAACGTCTCAACCCCAAGCTACTCTGAAGCGAAAAACGCTAGAAATGCCTCTCAAAACCTCAACCATGGAAGAAACCCCCATGTAAGACTTAGAGGACATGGATGCTGAGGAGGATGCATAAAATTTAAGCCATTATGAACAAGCGTTGGAAAATTTACATAAATAATGGTGTAACAAATACCCCACTACCATTCCCAAACTTCAGTTAACTTGATCCAAATATTTTGCTTCATGTATGCATAAAATAGTGTATAACTAAGTAACTTAAACACATTAAAAGAAGGAAAATTATAAGAAAACATGAGATCATGGACATAAGACGATTTGATTACGGAGTTCACCCAGTGTGGGTTATGTCTCCGGGCTCTGCTCAATGTGGGGAGGCCTCTTCATTAAATGGCAGCAGAAACAAATTACAAGTAATTACAAAATGACACCTTATACCTCCACTTATAAGGATGTCCTCAAAATTGATACCTATACTGGAGAAATGGGTTGCACAGTTCGATTCCTAGAGAAAAATCATGAAAAATGACTATAAATTTAACCCCTTTCTGAAACTCCCACTTTTAGACCCAAAAGGAATCTTCTGAGATTCAAAAAAATACCCCTCTCATGGTTCCACCCTCCTGTACCGCTCCTGGTTTCGTTGCACGGACCTCCGCTCCGTTGCTCCGGTTCCGCCACTCTTTCCGCTAATCGAATGGAAAAGGTCGATTTAAATATGTTTTGTGTGGGTAGGAGTTCCCAATAGATTCATTGGCTCGTTGGTGTGGAGGAACATATGTTGGGGGCGAACCGGGTTCATAACTCGTCGCGCCTCATATATAGTTCATATCTATTTTATTAAGCGGCATTTGAACGACGTTTGGTTTAAAGTTGTTGGCGGTGTTTTATATTTGGGGCTGCCTGTTTTCAGGTCGTGCGGGTTCGACCCCCACCGACCTCCCTCCATGTGTCATTGTGGTATCGCTCGGTGGGTTGGGCAGGGCCCGAGTCTCTGGTGGCACGACCCATATATACATACTATATAGTTTTAACATATGTTGATCGATGGGTTGGGTGGGGCCCAGGTCTCTAGTGGCCTGACCCATATATACATACTATATAGTTTTAACATATGTTGACCAATGGGTTGGGCGGGTTTGTCGGTGGGTGGCCCGCCCACCATGAAATATTATTAACCATATGTCGTTGGGGGGGGGGGGGGGGTGGTTGTGGCCCGCCATCCCAATTTTATATATTTTTCTATTTTTATAATAAATATATATTCAAAATTTTGGTGGCGTTTTTTAAGGGTTACTGGAAAAATTAACGAGGCGACAAATTTACACCCTCCAGTGGCTAGATTTTGTGGACCAAGAATCTGCCAAATGTTTTCCTCCTTAGTGACTGCGATTGGGCCTAGTTTGACCAAAAATTTTATTGACTATATCTTGAACAAATGAACGCAGATTTGAGTGATCTCCACGTTGTTGGAATCGGGATGACGAGCTCTACGATTTGGTCCTAGTTTCACTTCAATCCAATGATTTTGATATTTGATTTTTTTTAAGGCCACTTCTATCTCTGGAACCACCTAGATCATTCATCCCCACCAATGAGATTTTGGGCTGCCAAAAGATTTATCAGTCAATTGGAAAGTGAGGGAACTGCTCCCTCACTTTCTCCTTTTCAATCCATCGGGCCTTACTTGGATGCATTCCCTTGAAACCAATACAAAGGTACTCCACATCTCCATGTCATGATGTCCTAGTCCTCATGTCGAGAATGATATCCTCAGGTAGCTTTTCCAAGTATTCAAGTGCAAATTCGTCGATTATAGGAACCTGTCGAACCTCTTCTGTGTCCATGATCAAAGGAGGCTCATAAAGCTTTAAGTTTTCAACATTCACCACTGAGTACATCTGCATGTATGCTGGAAATTCGAGACAAAAAACATTGTCTCCAATCCTTTCTAATGTGGTGAATGGGTCATATCAGATTGGTCTCAACTTATTTCCTTCCCTTTTCATCCTATCTTTGTTGATGTGGAGCCACACCCTGTCTCCAACCTGGAATTGGTGATCATCCCGGTGCTTGTCATGTCGAGCTTTGTATCGAGCTTGAATTTTCTCCAACTGCTCCTACACTACTTGGTGAATCATCTGAATCCGCTGAATGAAATTTCGTGCCTTGTCTTTGTCATCTTTCCCACTAGAATCTTCATCTATCCCAAAAACCATGTCTAAGGGATCCTTTGGAAAATATCCAAAGAATTCTCAAATACTGAGCTTTGAGTGGATGAACACACTACCTAGTTGTATGCATGTTGTACATAAGGAAGTTTCTCATCCCACAACTTGGGATGCTCGCCAAAATAGCTTCAGAATAAATGTATCATTATGCAGTTGACAACCTTTGTTTGTCTGTCAGTCTGTGGATGAAATGTCGTGCTCCTCTTATGTT
This sequence comes from Pinus albicaulis, assembly GCA_034641835.2. NCBI lineage: Eukaryota > Viridiplantae > Streptophyta > Pinopsida > Pinales > Pinaceae > Pinus > Pinus albicaulis. The sequence continues at coordinate 1,229,048,820 of CM076577.1, read as the reverse complement.
TGGTGTCCATCATTCTCCACAAACTCATCCAAAAATCTCCAAGAAAATGAGAGTCTCGGTCAGACACAATGGATGTGGCCAGCCCAAACTGGACCCATACAAATTGGAAGAAGAGATGAGGAGTACGCTCTGAAGTGACGCACTTTTTACAAGGCATTAAGACATATATTTTTCTAAATAGGTCCACAACGACATACAAATATTCATGAACTCTCTTAGACAAAGGAAAACCGCCAACAAAATCCATTGACACACTTTCCCATGGACGACTAATAACAAGGAGTGGTGTGAAGAGTCCTAATTTTCTATTAGAGGGCTTGAAAATTGAACACAACACACATCCCTTTACAAATCGAGACACAATATTTTTCATGTGAGGCCAATGACAAAACCTCTATGAATGACATAATTTTTTTCGTGCACCAAAATGACCCGACACAAGAGAGGTATGTGCCTCTTTGATTACATGTATCCTTTCATTGGTGGGAATACAAATTTTTCCAAGATGGTACAACAGTTTTCTCTGCCAATGGTAATTATCTACCAGCGAACCATGAGTCGGATTTGCATAAACCTCTTTAAAATATTCATCTTCAACATATTGTTCGACATAAATTTAAAAAGATAAAGAAGCATTTTGAAAAACTATAGATGTAGAAATAGGAGGGTGAGAAAGCATACATGCCACTTTGTTGATGGTTCCCTTCTTGTATTTTATTACCAAGTGAAACTATTGCAGGAATCCCATCCATCTAAAATGATGTACATGTTGAAGCTTGGTTTGCGACTAGAGGTACTGCAAATTATTGTCTCCTTGCCAATCAAATAATGCTTCCATTTTTTCACGCTTTGAACCAAGGCATATAGTTGTCATGTGTGGGATATTTCACAACAACTTAGGAGAATGTCTCATAATGGTAACATATGGGTTTCCTATGTTGCATTGACACTTCTCCCATGGCGTACCCATTGGCATTTGTCTCGATCTCAAAACGTTGTTGGAGCTCTAGTAAGGCCAAAACTAGTGCGATATTGATATTCTTTTCCAATGTATCAAATGCTTTCTGTTTCTTTCCTCCCCACTAGAAGGTTTGCTTCACACTTGTTAATGGATGTAATGACAGAGAATTTGGCAATGAACCTTCTCTAGTATTGTATTGCAACTAGAAAGTTGTGAACCTCTGTATCATTTGGTGGGTTTAGGCCACTTTACAATCACATCAATTTTAGAAGGATATATTTTTAACTGTCCACCTCCGACAATGTGAACTAAGTAAACCAAAGAGGTCTTACCAAATTCACACTTAGACATTTTGACATAAAATTATTCTTTTTGAAAATCATCAAACACCTTTTTAACATGATTCAGATGATCTTCCCATGTTTTACTAAAAACAATAATGTCATCAAGATACAAAAGTACAAAATCATCAAGAAAAGGTCTGAAAATATAATTCATTACCCTCATGATTGTGGCTAGAGGATTGCATAGTCTGAATGGCATCACCAGCCATTCAAACAACCCATGTTTCATCTTGAATGTAGTATTCCATACACCCTGTTTTGCAATCCTGACGTGATGATAGCCACTACGCAAGTCCATTTTTGTGAAATAGACGACATTTTTCAATTGATCTAACAAATCATCAATGCGAGGGAGAGGGTACCGATTTTTCACCGTCATTTTTATTGATTTCCCTATAGTCTATGCACATCCTCCATGTGCCATCCTTCTTTGGAACCAACACAATTGGTTAACCACATGGAGAAGAACTTGGATTTATGACCCCTTGGTTCAATAATTCCTACACCTGCTTCTTTATCTCCTCCATCTCAATGGATGACAACCTGAACATATCAATGTTTGGTAAAGGATCATCCTGTTGCAAATGGATCTCATGCTTTGGAGGCAACCCACTTGGTTCTTGAAAATTCCCATCATAGTTAGAAACAATTTCATACAATTCCTTTTTATGAGTGGGATCACAACCTTGGAAAGCTTCGAATGTATCAACATATTTTTCTCTCACAACCATGAGCATGAACCCTTTGCTAGAATTTACCAACCTCTTCATCTGACTTGCACTTACAAGACTGGAGTTGATTTTGGAACGATGAGCTCTAACAATGTATTCCACCTCATCTTTCATGAGATTATACTTTTTTTCATGGCGAAAGAAAACTACTTTATTTCCATACAAATATGGACTCCTCATTATCATGCCACTAATATCTAGAGGTACAACATCAAGGTCAACCACATCTACCATTTTGGATGCAATCACAAATCTAACCCTATACTGTTTGGTTACATGAAATTTGGCTTTATCACACACCCAACCAAGAGAGTAGGGTTTCAGATGAGGCTTGGTTTCCAATCCTAATTTCTTAGCCAAGAATTCTGAAATCGACTTTAATTGTGAGCCCAAATTAAACAAGGTTTCCACTTTAGTATGTTGGATTATTACTCTAATGTGGAACAATTCATTCCTCTTTCGTTCATTAACAAAAGACTCATTTGAAGAAATTGTACTTTCATGCAATTCAAAATTTTCATTAGCATGAAGAGAAATGTTACCTTGTATGCTCGCTGGTTTGACCTATGTATCGTCACCGGAATTGGATCCAAGGTCCTTGTGTACTGTTGCCACCATATTTTGCTTGTTATTCCCACCAAATATCTTTGGTTTCAACTCTAGATACAACTTCCAACAATGTTCATAATCACGGCCTTCCTTCTTGCAATGTTTGTAAGATGGTTTTGCTCCTTCCTCCTTCTTGGTTGTAGTTGCATTCTTGTCCTTTCCCTTGCCTTTTCCTTTGAACTTTCCATTATGAGGATTGAAATATGATTTCTTTGGTTGCTCTTCTTTGTCATTCTTTCCCTTGATTTCAAGGTGAATGGACTTCACACTCGCTGCATCAATAGTAGTAGGCTCAAACAATAACAAATAATTCCTAATGTAACTATGTAAAGCACAAATATACTTTGTTACAGTTTCTGATGAATCAAGTGAAATAACCAAATTCAACGCTTGTTTTATAAATTCTTATGTGAAGCTTTGTACATTTTGACCCTTTCCTTTTCTCAAATATTTCCATTTCATTAAATTATTTTGTCGATAACCCAAAGGATGACACTGATCTTTTAATGCAGAAACAAAATTGGACCAAGAAGAAAGGAGATTACCCAAGTTTTTGCTACCTTTTTACAACTTTCTCTCCCACCAAATGAGAGCAGCACCATTTAGTCAAAGAGATGCTTATTGGATCTTGGCCTCATCTTCCTCGATCTGTTGAATTCGACAATAAACCTCAATATGTATAATCCAATTGTTTAGTTTCTCTGAATTACATTCTCCATTATATGTGGGCAAATTAAACTTTACATCTAGCTTAAAAAATGACTTCTTAGATGTATTTTTATGGTGCCTATTAGAATAGTGAGAAGAGGAAGAAGAAGCACTGTCACTGGTGGATGGAGAGGGAGGAGGCCCTTCTCCTCCATCTCCATGGTGTACCAAGGCATGATCATCGGGATCTTTCTTCTCATGCTTTATTGTCTTCTCATATGCTGCAAACAACTTGTCAACTTTCTTTGCCATGGTGAAGAAGATCTTGCGATAATTTCACTCTTCTTTTGCTCATGTATCTTCATTTGTCATATTTCATCTTTGTGGTGCACCCCCTGCTTCGGGATCAAAGGATTTTAGTTTTCCTTCTCCTCTATGGAGCTTGTTCCTGGTTAGCATTCACTCATGCAACTTGCATCAAGAATACCTGCTCTAATACTAAAATTGATCCAGATATTTTACTTCATGGATGCATACAAAATTGTGTATAAAAGAGTGTATAACCAAGTAACTTAAACACATGAAAAGAAGCGGAAATCATAAGAAAACATGAGATCAGAGACACACGACTATTTGATTAAGGATTTCACCCTATCTGGGCTACGTCTCTAGGCCCTGCTCAATGTGAGGAGGCCTCTTTCATTAAATGGTAGCATAAATAAATTACAAGTAATTATAAAACGATACTTTATGCCTCCACTTTCGGGGATGGCCTAAAATGGAGACCTTTGCTTGAGAAAAGGGTTACACAGTTGGATTCCTCGCAAAAAATCGTGAAAAATGACTATAAATTTGACCCCTTTCTAACACTGGCACTTTTGGACCCCAAAGGAATCTTCTCAGCATAAAGAAAAGATACCCCTCTCAGGGTTCCCTTTGTTGTGATTTGAAACCATGATAAACAAAGAATGATTCTTTCCAAAATGATGCCTTTCACGGTGCTTTGAAACTGTGGCCATACATAAACAAAGAAAAAATCCTTCCAAACAATGCCCTTGTCGGTGCTTCGAAGTCGTGACCATACAAATGACAACCCCTGAAGCCACTATATCAACCAAAAAGATCAAATATTATCATATATGAGAGATTTCATGAGTTTCGTTTCGGGCCATAGAACCCATGGCTTGTGTGTATTTATATTAGCTCAACGATTTCATGGCTCATGGGTACCGACCATGGGTTGACAAATATGCAACCAAGCCTGCCATTTTAACCTCACTCCAACCATGTGACTGTAACCATATTTCTAATGTTACCACCCCAACGACAATAAGATTTATCCCATACAACTGTGCCATGATACCTGGTCCTTATTGGTCCATGGTCGTATGCATGATGACATTAGTGTGATGTTATCATGCCAAGTGACAACTTATGAGAGGTGCCAAATGTTACCCATTTTTTGGCCTTTTAACCAATCAAAATATGCTGAATTTACCTACAATGTCATAGTCACCGGTGGTGCCAAATCACCTTGGTAATTTCATCCTAATGATGTCTCATGCCACATCAATTCCACCTCATCTCTTCTACCACGTCTTACCAGCTAAAATTCGCGACGTGTTAGGACTTCCATGTCATTGATGACTGTGCATGAGATTCCACATGTCACCTGACTAAAGGGTCGACATCATCACTATCATCTCTTCCATGTCATCATATTCGACCAATCATAGTATGCCATGTGTCACTACGAGACAAGGCCAACATGGAGGGTCACCCTTAGTTAAACCTTCAGTAGGTTGATGTGACATTTGCCTTTCAAACCCCCATCTCGTTATCAAATTCGTTTAATCGAAGAAGACATGCCTAAATTTTAACACATTTAGATTTCATGCAGGTTAGGATGCTATATGTATTATATTTGACCACTGAACCATAGATCCACCTATAAGATGCACGTTGTTTAAAAATTTTGGTGTTAGTGGATTTCGCCCCATAGTTTTAGGTCCTTTACTAATGTTGATCTTCAAATCGACATAACTTCTCATCTTGGAGGAGTTTTCGAGAGTGGGATATACCATTAGAAAGGTATTAGAGAGGGTTATCTAACCATATCATCTATTGAATCATTAGGACGACATAAATTAGCCAACATCTCAATAAATTTCAACCTTCTTTGACTTCACTTGAAGAGGACATACACGACATCATGACATCATACTACTTCCTTTAAGATGTTGCTGCTTCCTTAGGCATTCCCTTTAACATCAATAACACCTGTTGTCATCAATGACAACACTATGTGCAACATAAACCTTATAACTCTTATAATTTCCAAGATAAAAACCCTTACAACCCTTGGATACATGCTATCAGTAACTCATATAACCTTTATGGTCTCCATGTTATTAAATTCTACAGTCCTTATGCCACTAAGCACGTGTTCCCTTTCTTAAAATAATATATAACCCTCGTTATCCGTGTGGTGCTCATGCAAATAACCCCTTTAAAAATTATAACTTGTCATGGTCCTCATGATAGCAACCCTTATAACCCTTATACTCCTTGTGTTATTAACAACTATAACTTTACACTCTTATTGTTGTTAATCTATATACCACTTATGTTCCGTGTATTCTTAACCTATATCGTCCTCATGTTAATGGATTTGATAGAATTTATGGTCCATGATAACTCTAATGGGTTATGTGTTGATAACCTCGATAACTTATATTTTCCATGCACCATTAGCATGATCCAAATTGTTTTGAGAGTGAAATAAAATAAGTCACAATATTATAGAGAGAACACAAATAAAATATAGAAGGATCCCCTGCATAGGCTTTGGTGGTTGTGGTGATTTGCTTATTCTATCCAACCAACCACAACAGAAAATACGACATATGAGATTAAACCCATATGATTAGTAACGTATAAGAAAACTAAAATAAAGGAGGTGACCCATTTGGTAAGAGAAGTATTTCATCGTATAATTGCATTATTTGGGACTTAGACTGGTAAACTAGATGAAACTTCCACATATGTGATTGTCCCTAAATAACATCATGAAATTAAAGTGGGGAAACATCACATCACGTCTCATATTTGTAAGGATTAATGTTGTATTATTAGTGACATTGTTGACTAACATATATGTCGCATCCATAACTTGAAAAACTAATGTTGTATGGTTAGGGTTATCATGTCATTGGAAACTTTATCTTCTTGTTAACCTTAATTTAGACTAGGTTCTATTGGTTACCTCTCTCATAATTAAATGCAATAATATCCCCCTGGCCCACATTTCTGAGTGGAAGAGACACTCACCTTCCTTAAGCTACTCTATTTCTTGTAGTTGGATGGTAACAATAGTAACATTGGGTTCTTTGTTAATGATTTGTCTTACATTATCTATGAAATATCATTCCATTGGGTTTGAATCAAAGTCTAAGGTTTTTATCTTAATCAACAATTATTGTTTGGTGTAACATTTGTCATTTTGTGCCCATGAATGGTGCAATACTTTTCCCATGTTCTTATTCAAATTCCCATTCTTTTTTGCACATGGCCATAACTAGTAGTCTCGAGGTTGGTTATTTTTTATCTATCCTTTGTTCAAGGTGTTATGATCCAAATACATAAAAAAAGAGAAGTACACACCATGTACACTCATGTGAGCATGAAGCACCACTACAAGACATATAAGAGAGACAAGGTATACATTAAATCCTTAAAGAATAGGAAAAGCTCCTCCAAATACTCAAATACAGTCATATTCCAAATCACATGTTCTTAACAATGATTACATGATCTTTATATATACTCATTCACACATTATACATGTGGCCCCTTCACCTCTAGGCCAACCATATAACATATACATTTACATATTACATGTACATTTAATGCCATATATGCCCTGCTAGGGACATGCCATATACATTTAACCCAATATATTCCCCCATCGGGTCATAACAAAATCATTATTTTCGAACAATTTTCAACACGAACATGACAAAAATGACACTTGCATCGAAAACATTGATTCAAAATACTCAAATAAGTGTGCACTGACAAAATTGACACAAATTTTGATGCATGTTATGTTATGTTTTACATCATGCAAACTTGATTTTTGTTTAATGTAAGTTTACATAATGAAGTGATGCTACAACCCTATATTGTACTAGTGGAAGAGGGGAAAACCTACTAATTGTAATGGATCATAGTGCACTTCTTTCCAATATACATAAATTATAAGGTTGCATGGTGGCTGTTATCACACCCAAAATTTTCGAAATTATAACTTGAAATGTGTCAAGTTTGTAATTAACTTGGTTAGGAGCATAGTATCATGAAATGATAAATTTTATGATTAGTATAAGCTTCTATGATTGTTTTAAGTTGGTAGGGGATGAATTCAATTCATATCAAAGGAGAAAATCTGAAGTCGATACTTTAGATCAACCTAATGTGTCGAATTTGGCCACCTGTCAGAATTATCCTGAGTCCGCAACGTTTTTAGTACAAAACTAACAAATTTCAATGTGGAAACACCTAGTAATTCTGTAGCGAATCTAACACTTGTAAAACTAAATTTGCTACGAAAACATGTCTTCCTGTAACGGTTTTCTGAAAATTTCCTGTATGTGTTGCTCTTTCATTGAAATATTTACAAGCCTCAGCTTCCACAAGGAAAGCCTCTGTTATTGAGAACCCTGTCATTGACTCCATGGCCCAATGGTAGCAATCATTCATCTTTTCAACTTGAAAATATACAAAACCAAGACACAAATAATAGAGTTAGCCATCTATCTTATATCATTAACCAATATCATAAAACCCTTTGAGAGAGCCCTCTCAAAATGAAGAGGCTAAGCTTCAGTTAGAAGTGGTTTGAAACAGTTACTCTAAGTTGACCATTGAAGCAGCCCAAGAGGACTCAATTTGGTGTTAACATTTTGGTGCTGTTGCTGGGGTTTGAAGGTGTAAATTTTCCCTAGGAAGAACGACAAAGTATCAGTTCTAATGTCTGAGAGCAGCAGACACTTAGGCACATATTGGTTGTATTTATGCTCTGGCGACTCCACACATCAAATAATCAATTGGAAGGTGACTTCACTGCTTGAAGATCAGTAGCTTGATGAAGTTTCAAAATGAGTTCCATTGCAAGAATAAATTCCAGGTATGCCCCTATTAATTGGTCTCACATTCCTGGTTTTCCAAATCCTATGCCAAAGGTCGAATGTTTAACTGATCTTCCCATATTTAAAGATGAAAAGAAAGACAATGTTTCTCTTCATTTGGTTAGATTCCATATGCATGTATGCAAACTTAAGGTTCAGTTCCCTGAGGATTGTCTCATGAAGATGTTTATGGCCACTTTAGAAGGAAAATCATGGTCTTGGTATGAAATCCTGCCAAATGGTTCATTATATTCTCTTGCTGATTTCCATGTTGCATTTTATGAGATGCATGAAGAGTGTTATCCCTCCTTAGTGATGGTAAAAGACTGTTGTAATTATTGTGTGAGTTTTATTGAATATTTGGAGAATTGTTATGAAGATGATGAGTTTATGGATGATGAAATTTTAGAGGCCCTTCATGACAATCCATTTCATCACCAAGACGAAAGGATAGCCTCTCTCTTGGATGAAAATGAAACCCAACAGGATTTTATTTATGAAAATCATGTTACATCCTCTGAGTTTGATGAAAAGTTGCAGCAGACTTGTCAGACTTTTGATCATCAGGAGTATGAGAACCATTTCAAACAACAAGAGGCAATATTGGAAGACAATGTCTATAATCCCCAGGTAAAGGAAGAAGTTTATTCTTCATGTCATTTCTTGCATCAACCTACATCAAATAATGATCACACTAGTGAGGAAGTGGATGAAAATTTTTCTTTATCCTTGTCTTCTAATCTGAAACCATTTGAGTGCAACTCAGAAGATAAGATTAAATTTGTGGATGAAGTTGCTAAGAAAATTGAAAAAGGCATTGAAGTTTTAGAAGATCAAATTCAATCTTATAGTCTCCATGATCAGTATTTTCAAAAGTTTTTAATGACATAACACAAAGAGAGGGTGCTACTACCTTTCTCTTTTGAGATTGAGGAAAAATACCATATTTTTTGAAAATAAGCTTAAAAATCAGTCTGATAGCACACAACTGAAATCTTGTGTGGCTGAGCAAAGCATATATGAGTTGTCCAAAGCTGCAGAATGTCTTGAGAATCATCAAATAGATCACGTTTTTTTTTATCCCATAGCTGAATACATGGAAGAGCTCTACAGTCCAGATTTCCAGTTATATTTTTATTATGAGGATCAGAAACATTCTATGTTGCCTGTATCTTTTTAGTATGATGCTTACTTTGGGTTTAAATGCAGTCAAGAGGTTCAAATGTCAGATCAAATCAATGACTGACTTCATTGGAAGTTTCATGTTGCTTGAATTTAAAATGGAGATTGCAGAGGTTAGGGTAGGTAGGAGTATGTGACTAAGATCAAAGTTGACTGAGCATCCTTTTAGTGTTTAAAAAGTTGGTCTTTCAGCAATAATCATCAAGCTTGAGCCCAAGGAGAAGGCCATAAGAGTTTGAAGAAGACTTGGAAAAATTTCAGAGTTTTTTATTCTAAAAGGATGGTTGGCATTGGAAGTACAGGTTCTTTGGTGTACCACAGGGGTACACCATCCCAAGTGGAGCCATTGTTATCACACCCAAAATTTTCAAAATTATAACCTGAAATATGTCAAGTTTGTAATTAGCTTGGTTAGGTGCATAGTATCATGAAATGATAAATTTTATGATTAGTATAAGCTTCTATGATTGTTAAGTTGTTAGGGGATGAATTCAAGTCATATCAAAGAGAAAATCTGAAGTAGATACTTTAGATCAACCTAATATGTCAAATCTAGCCACCTGTCAGAATTTTCCTGAGTCGACAGCGTTTTTTGTACAAAACTTACAGATTTCGCTGCGGAAACACCTAGTAATTTCGTAGCGAATCTGACACTTGTAAAACTAAATTTGCTACGAAAGCGTGTCTTCCCGTAACAGTTTTCTGCATAATGACAAGTTGTTAAACTTTGAGGGTTTCGAGGTCATGCTGTCAGAATAGGGTCATCATTGAAAGTTTTAGACACATTTTGGCATCAATTACCATTTTCTGAATGAATCTCATCTCATTTTTCCAAATCTATTCCTCGTTCCTCACGCTTTCTTTTTCGTTCTTGTAAGCTGCTACCAAAGAAAATTGCTGTCATTTGATTTTCCCTTTGAAGTCCTTTGTCATATCAGTCCTCTATTTCCATAACAGCTCGCTGTCATCAAAATATTTCACAGAACAGGTGTGAATATCTAAAGAAGGCCTCCACTGCAAAACAAAGGAAATGGCTACACCAAAAAAGGCAAAGAAAGGAGGCCTACCATTCAGGTACGAGCCTATAAGTCCAAGTTTAATCATGGAATATCCCAATTTCGTGGAAATTTTTTCAAGAGCAGGGTGCATTCAGTTCTGTCAAAGATTACAAGGTCATCACAAATAGGTATCACAAGATTTTGCACTTAATTTCAAAGGAACTTCTACAAAGGTTGGTTTTCTTCATGTGCCAATTTCACCTGATAGTATTTCTCAACGAAGAATGGTTTAAAGCTACGAAGTTTGATTTAAAAATTTGTGATGATTATCTTAAGCCTGAACATGTAGGGATAAATATGATTGTAGGTATTCCTAGAACTTGTCTTAAAGATAACTACTCTAAGTTATTGACAGTGATACATAAATACTTTACCTGTGAAGGCAGATTCCATACAATCTACATGTCTCATTTCAAGCTACTGCTTCATTTTACAGGGAAAAAGCTGATAGATATTCCTTTTTAACTTTTTAGAAGCCTTGGAAAAATGGCAGATAAAGTGCAAGGTAGACCTAAAAGAAGCGAAACTTCCATATTTCACCATGGATTGATAAAATTACTAGTTCTGGAAGAATTAAATAAACTAGACAGAGACTGGGCAACCTTCTTGTTTCTGAATGGGTATGAAATAGATGCTTTAACTCCAAGGAAAGCTTCCAAACTCAAAACTCCTACTCCTAGACAAGAGATGAATATTGCTGCTGAAGTAGAAGGGAGTCAACAAGAAGGTTTACAACCTACAGCTGAAATCATGGAGGTAGAAGCTAAATTCATCCAAGAGACAACACCTCATCCAACAACTAGCAAACATGCTAAAAAACATGTCACAATTAGCAAGACTAAACCTGCAGAAAAAAGGTCTAAAAGAAGCACAAATGAAACTACTGGAGGTAAAGGCAGGCTTGAAGACATCTTACAGGCTATAGACATTGCAGAGACCCCTGTAGTGAAAGCAGTTGAGGTAGAAGGATCCAAGGTTAAAAGGAAGGGTCTCATGGCCAAGAAATTAGATTTTTCATTAGAAGATTCAAGTTTTATTTTTAAACCTAGAAAGCCTTTCACTAGATCACAAATTTCTAAGACTGGAAATAAGCAGAAGAGGGAAGATAAAGAAAAAGAGGCAGTAGTGGAAGAAATTATAGTTATATCTCCTACTGAGACAGAGGTTACTAAAGAAAAAGAAGGTCAATCCAAAAGAAAGATTCAGAAGGAGTCTGAGGCATTTTTTCCAAAAGGGAAGCTCAAAGATAAAGACGAAGCAGTCAAATAGAGAAAGGGAAAGGAGAAAGTCATAGAGCAAACTAAAAAAGATATTCTTGAAGAACAGTTAAAATAAACCAGGGAAGAATTTTTTTTAAACAAAAAGAGAGCTGGAAAGATACAAGCAAGATAGACACTTGATAGATGAGGTGGAAAAAAAAGTGACTGATCAGGTTACTCATTTTGAAAAATCCATTGGAAAGGCCAAAAACCTACTGAAGAGATCACAGCCTTTGCGCATCACGATGAAACACACGAGGCATAGGAATTTATGGTTATAGGCAGAGAGGAAAAGTCTTCAGAGACAAGTTAAAGAATTGAAAGAACATATGGAGATGACAAAGATAGAATTAGAGAAGAAAGGTTTGGAAAGAGAAGCTATCGAGGAAACTACTAAAGTTGCTCATGAAGAAACTACTGATAAATAAGAAGGTAATAGTGAATAACAGACCCTTTTAGTCTTATATCATCATACTTCACATGCAGGTATATTCATGGATATTTTCCAGGCTCAGATTCTAAATTTTGTCAAGTCTTTGAGAAATTAGACAATTCCGCAACATCTGTCAGGCTTGAAGCCCAATTTTTGTTACAAAATTTCTGAAGAATTGCTTTTGGTTTAAACCACTTAAATTGACATGGTTAAGGAACTTTGAGGGTTGTTTTAAAATATTTTTGATAACCTAATTCGCTCCAATGGTCAAGAGTAACAAAATTTCATCACAGATGACCTTTTTATTTTCGCTACAAAAGTAGCTCAAAACTCTATTTTGACAGCAAGGTCAATTTTTGGAAGAAGGTGAAGGGTAAATAACTATTTCAAATTCGTTCTCCATGAGAAATGACAAACAATATCAGAGCAATGATAAAGAGTATCAGATCAAAATATTTCTAAGTGGAGATATTTTTTTATGGACATATTTCGAAGTTACCAGCTCACTATGTTGCCATATCTATAAGCTGACAACTCCTTAATGGTAGGCAGAGCAGTTTCATGAAGACAATGAGAGTATTAATGTTTTGTTTGTGGCCAGTATGGTTGAAATACATGATTCCTTTCAAGGAAGATTTGGATCATCTTTAGATTAAAATATAATGAGTAGGTGTTTGAGTCATAGTAGGACTCTAAGTCCTAATTCTAAAGGTGTCAATTTCTAGTTTTAAATATCTAGTTAATGGTTAGATTTGGGTCAGTAATAGAGTTTAATGATATAGCCACTTGGCAGATTGGATGTAAAGGCTAGATGCCTATAAGTAATGAGTAATTCAATGTATGAAGGGTTGGAAATTTTTATCTTAGAAGATGATTTTATTGTAAATATTTTGGAGTTTCTATTATATACAGTAACAGTACAACTTTTCTTCACCTGAGATTCTTATTATATTTCAATGAGTTTCTGTCCTATCTTTTGAAATGTTTTCTTCCAATGCCTTAATGCTTATTACTCAAAATTCATGATTGTTCATGCTCTGACTTCCTTTAAGTATTAAGCTATGGTAGATCTCTCTTAATAGTCTTCCTTCAATGTCTTGATGTCTCATTACTTAGAATTCATGTATTACATGCTCTGACTTCCCTTGAACCTCGAGTTATTGAAAATTTCTTGTACGTGTTGCTCTTTCATTGAAATATTTACAAGCCTCAGCTTCCACAAGGAAAGCCTTTGTTATTGAGATACTTGTCACTGACTCCATAGCCCAATGGTAGCAACCATTCATCTTTTAAACTGCAAATATACAAAACCAAGACACAAATAATAGAGTTAGCCATCTATCTTATATCATTAACCAATATCATAAAACCCTTTGAGAGAGCCCTCTCAAACTGAAGAGGCTAAGCTTCAGTCAGAAGGGGTTTGAAACAGTTACTCCAAGTTGACCATTGAAGCAGCCCAAGAGGACTCAATTTGGTGTTAACAGTGGCCATCATTAGATTGTTCTAACTCAATTAACCATTTTCGCATGGAAGTAATATTTAGAAGCGGTTTGATGTCCGATTTCAAACTCTATGGCTAAGATATCCTTAATACCATAAATTCCATGGAAATGGTGAAACCTATGTCTCTTATAATGGATGTTTGATGAGCACATAAAATAAAAAAAATTATTGATGTTACTAGTTAGTCTTATGAGTGTTAACTACTCATTGGAGAATGGTTTTGAGTGTATTGTTAACAACTTTAATTTGGTGATTTGGTTGAGGGTAACAAGGAGTTGTAAAATCATGTTTCAAATATAGCATTTGTTATCACTAGGCTAGACAAGTTGAGCCGTGTCAAACTGCAATCAAGCATAACTATTTCAAACCAGATTTTAACTGGAAGTTAGCCCTTCGAGTTAGATAGGGGTCTCTCAAGGAAAACAATAAAATGTTCTAAATAAAATTTAATTTGTAGATGGCTAAATCTGTTTCTACTTCATGCGATTTTACATGTGAAAGAGAATGTGATGACTGCCATCATTGGGCATGGAGCCAATTAAGGAAAATCAATTACACACAACACTGCTTTCATGGAAGCTAAGGCAATTTTGGCTTTAAAATGGCGTGAATTAATCATTTTATTTTATTTATTTATTTATTTACTTTTTTTTTTTGGTTGAATTATATTTCCAAAAAGTTGAGGAGAGATTCTTCTCCAATACAACATTCCCCAAGTTTGTTACATAGGGTGGTCTGCTTGGGGATTCTTTCCTAAGACATGCTGCTTGATTTACATTTTCCTTTCCTTCTTTTGGGTTTGGACACTATTACATTGGAGCTGTACTGTTTGACAAACTGAAATGAAAGCATAATACACTTGACTTGCATAATAAACTATGATAGACTATGATTACTGTTGCAATTTGAAGCTAGATCCTTGGGTGGCCAAAGACTTTGAAGGGCTATTTGTTGACAGTGTTTTCACTACCTCGGTACCGCTTCCTTGGTCCATTGATGTGGAACCTTGCTGTAACTTTTTGCTCATTGCTTCTTGGATAAAGTTCAGTGATCCCTTAAGATGGCTACAAATGTTCTTTAGCATTCTTATTTCTTCATTACATGTCTTCCATTGTGATCTCATATAGGCCATCTCTGCCTTTGAATTTTCTTTATCCTGCTGGATCTGGTCCTTGAGATTCTCTATCACAATTTGACGTGTTTTGAAAAATTCACAAGGATGGGGTCTATTCTCCAGAGGATCCATCAGTATCTTTTTTTTGTTGATGCTATGCACAATGAAGGCTTCCTCTCCCACAGGTGGTAGTCTTTGAAGCTCAGCACTTGATCTGCCTGCACAAAACTTTAAGAATGATACGAAGCTCTTGTTGTCCATAGGCTTATAACGTAGAAAGGGAGGCAAAAGCCATGCAAGCAGCAGAGGTTGGAAAGCCCAGAATAAAAAGGAACAAAGCAAGGGAAGGCACGCTATCTGCGTGATGTGAATAGCAATTGAGGTTTGGGTAGGCGCTGTGCGAGAGGCACGAAGATAAAAGCCAGAGTTACGATGGGTTGGAGGGATAAGGGGAGTGTTGTTCGAGAGGGTGGGCTGGAAAAAGAATAAAAGTCGAGAGGTGACAATGGAAAACGCAAAGGAGAAGGCAGAACCCACATGCAAAAACCAATGCAAGAGTTTTAGATGGGGTGTTGCTTGGAAGACACATTTTTTACAATTGCGCAGATAGGAGACGAATGACAGGCGATTCACGGGATGAAGCTTGCCCATAAATTTTGAATTACTGTTATCAAATATTTGGAGAATATTGCAGTGTTGTGGAGTTGTATCAATTTTGAAATTTTGCATAGTTTTGGATTCAAAAGGAATATTGTTGCTGTCATTGGATTTCTGGTTTGATGTGATTTGGTTGTTTTCCATCATGACAGGAGGAGGGAGGCTTAAGGAATATGAATTTGGGATATGATTTCTCCAATTTGTGCTTGTCCAACATTTCGTTAGACCCCCGAATTTGCTTGTTCATTTGCCTTCTTGTTATTCTTCCTCGAGATGTGAAAAAACTCAATGTTGCCAATCTGACTTGCTATTTTTTGTGCTCTGCTCAGAATTTGGTTTAAGCCTGCATTTTGAGGAAGAGAATTACTTGCCATTGCCTTTATAATGATAGTTGAGTCTCCGAAGACGATAGCTTCTTTGGTTTTTTTCTCTCTTAATATTTTGAGGCCTAACAGAAGCCCATAAGCCTCTGCTTTATTATTCGTCATCTAGCCTAGGCCCCAGTTGTAAAGTATCTGAGTAGTTTGATTTTGCAAAATTATTATTCCTACGGTACCTGCTTTGCCTAGGTTCTTTTTTGATGCTCCATAAAAAAGGAGACAAGCTTTGTTTAGAGTATTTACCCAAGATTGGAATTCCTCTTCAGTTTTCCTAATTTTCTATTTTTGATGCATCATTGTATTTTTTGTTTGAGGAGACTGTTTGATCTTGCTTGCTGCAAAACTTATCCAGCTTCTTTCTTCTTCTTGGAGTTGGCTTAGGTTGATTCCTTTGGCCCCTTTTGCTGTGATAAATTCCACCGTCAATCCCCATGCTGTTGATGTGATTGTGCTTACTTTTGGGGTTTTGTCTTTGAAAATTGATCCATTTCCTTCTAGCCATAATTGCCAGTAGAAGAAAGAGGGAAGGTTGTTCCAAAGGCACTTCATTGTTTTTTTATTTTTGAAAGAGTGAGGGTAATTTCTCTTCCATCTATTCATTAATTGGTTTATAGGAAGATTACAGTTCATTTTTGCTGTTGTGGGTATCACCATTACCTCCCAGCATTTTCTTGTGAAGGCGCAGTCCATAAATAAATGTTGGATTGATTTTTCCTCCTTTCTATATAGTGGACATTGAGATGGTCCACATATTCCTCTTCTCTTTAGATTCTCTGCCGTTCGAGATTTGTTGTGAAGTAAAACCCACAGGATTTTTTTTTTCTAGGGAGAGATTCAACCTTCCATGCTAATCTCCAGTATTGCCAATCTTTTTGATTTTGACTCTCATGAAGCTTATGGTATCCTGTTCTGACGGTGTAGTCTCCTCCTGTTGGTTCCCATATATATAAATCCTTTGTATTTTTATCTATCGGGGCTGTTCCTGCCAAGAGTGTTGTCAATTGGTTCCAATTGGCCTGTGAGATCACTTGGAAGCTTTGGATTGCTCCAATGCTTCCAGTCTCCATCCTTCTCCCATTTTGAAATGTCTTTCAGCTTGTGAAGACCTTCCCTTGTCATCCATTATTTTAATTCTTTCAGACTTGGGTTGCTTCCCAAAGGGGGATTTCCCATTATGATGTCTTCCCAAATGTTTTTTTGCTCCCCATTTCCTAGTCTCACTGTGATGTGATCTCTGATTATTTGAGTTGCATTGATGATTTCTTTCCATATCTGGGTACATGGCATTATCGGAGGGGTCTTATCCAGGATTGAAATTTTGGATGCATTGAGATATTTGGCCTCAAGGGAAACTTTCCACCATGAATTTTCCCTTGTTGGGAAGCGCCATGTTATTTTGCTTCCCAGTGCTATGTTCATTAGTCCTGGGAGTTTTATGGCAAGACCCCCACTTTTATATGAAGCTGTCACTTGTTTCCAATTTATCAAGCTGAATTTTTTCTTTTCTCTTTTCCCTCCCTGCCAGAGAAAAATTCTGATTATTAATTCTATTTGTTTATGGATGCTTGCAGGAGCCGAAATAAGAGCGAATTGGTATAGTGGCAGAGCTGTCAATATGGACTTTATGAGCGTAATTCTACCAGCTTGGTTTAGCCACAAAATTCCCCATGCCTGAATTTTCACCTTCATTTTTTCTGCAAACTTACTCCATATTTCGTTCTTCATGTTTTTCTTACTTATTGGCAGCCCCAGATATTGAAAATGGTCCCAGCTATTTTGGAAGGGAATATTCAGGATTTGTGACATTTTTTGCAGGGTCCTTATGGGAGTGTTCCAACTGTATAAACAACTTTTTCCATTGTTAACCAGTCCTCCGGAGACCTCCAAGAAGCTATCCAAGATGGCTTTGAATCTTCTTGCCACGATGCATGAGGCTCCCCCCAGGAGAAGTGTATCATCCGCAAACAGAGAATGATTTATTATTTTGGTTCCTCTACTTATGGGGAGGCTTGTTAGTGTGGAGTTTCTTCTACAGTTTTCCAAATTCCTACTGAGAGAGTCTGCCATTATGATATATAAGAAAGGAGATAGGGGGCAGCCCTGCCTTAATCCTCTTAAGCTTTGGAAGAATTTGCAGGGCCTCCCATTTATCAGAGGAGCTATCCAAGGACCCACTGTGCAAGCTTGAATAAGTTCTACAAAATCATCTGAAAACCCAAAGGTTTTTAAGACAACAACAAGAAAAGATAGATTTACTCTATCAAAGGCATTTGCCATGTCCATTTTTATGATGAAGCCTTTTTCGTTATTGGAGAGACTGGTATGGGTGGCTTCTTGGACTAGAATCATATTGTCCACAATTTGCCTATTGGGAACAAATCCCCCTTGGTTTTCATAGATCAGAGAGGGAAGAAGAGGTTTTAGCCTGCCAGCTATGATTTTGGAAATTATTTTGTATGAATTGTTATAGAGGGATATGGGCCTGAAGCGAATGAGAGAGGAGGGCCAGGGGTCTTTAGGTATTAGGGCCAAAAAATTTGAGTTGGTGTACCCTCCAATCTTCCTTTTCCTCATTACATATTTTATCATTTTCAGCAGATCCTTTTTAATAAGAAGCCAGAAGGTCCTGTAGAAGGCTATGGGAAAGCCATCCGGTCCCGGAGCCTTGTCTGGTTGCAAAGCCCAGATTGCTGCCTTTACTTCTTCTTTCGTCACTTCCTTTGTCAGTAATATATTAATGCTTTTGTCAATGATTTTTAGGACATGCCTCAAGAATTCTTCAGGGTTTGTATGGCTATCTGGATCTGTGAGAAGTTTTTTGAAGTGGTTGAAAGCCTCATTCTTTTTATTTATTCTTGCCCTTTTAACTCTTGTCCTTATCCTCCTGCAATTTTTTCAATATTGTTCTTTATCATTCTCATTTTTACTGAGTTGTGGAAGAAAGAGGTATTCTTGTCTCCAGCTTGCATCCATATATGTCTGGACTTGAGCCTCCATGTTTCTTCTTCTTGCCTATTGTTTCTGTAGATTTTCCATTGCACCTCTTTTTCTCGTGCTTGCTTCTCTGTGGTGTTGTCACTGCTTTCTAACTCCTCTTGAATTTGTTTTAGCTCATTTTTTAGTTCCTCTTTCTCTTTGTGGGGTTCCTTATATCTGTTTTTTGCCCAATCTTTTAGTCTTGCTTTTGTTGATTTTATTTTTGTTTCCCATATGAAATTTGGGGATCCGCTGATGTTTTCCTTCCATACTTTTTCCACTTCCTTTTGTGCTTCTTAAATGCTGCCCCAGAGTTGATTATATCTGAAAGGTAGTGGCACGTAAATTTCATCCATACCAAGCTCCAGTAGAACTGGTTTGTAGTTAGATGCTGCTAAGGGAATAATTCTGGAGGCTTTTCTACTATAGTTGCTTATCATCTTATCTCGGATGAGGATCCGATCTAACCTTTCCTTGATGTTTGCCTTACCTATTCTTCTATTATCCCAGGTATATTTCCTGTTTTTTGGAGGGATGTTAAGAAGGTTACATTGTTCCATTATTTCTTCTAGAGCTTCTCTGTTTGGATCCGGTAAGAAATTCCCTCCTCTTTTTTCTTCTACTTTGAGAATTAAATTGAGTATCCCCCAACAATGAGGTTTTCTTCATGATCATCCCCAATACTTTCTTTTAAGGTTTGCTAGAAGTTCTCCTTATCCCTATAATGATTGAGGGAGTAAATGTTGTAGATGATGGTTTTCCTTTTAGTTTCAACATTTTCCAAATTTGTGTTTATCCAGTGTTCTGATTGTGTGTGTTGATGCAGTTTCCACTTTCCTTTTTTCCATATAGTGCTTATCCCTCTTGATGCTCCATTAGTAGATATTTCTTTTCCTTTATAGATTCTAGATTTTTCTATGATCTTGTCGACTTCTTGACTGCTAAGTTTTGTCTCTTGAATTAAGAGGATGTCAGGTTTTTAAATTTTTATAAGGTCTTTTAAAAAATTTATTTTGGAGGGATGACCCAACCCTCTACAATTTAAAGAGACAACTATCACTATTTATTATTGTGGGTGGCTGTGGGACCCTTCCCTTTGTTCATTTGTTGCATTTTCTGTTTATTCTTTGGTCATTTTTCTAGAAATTTCTCCAACCCCTGTTGTGTTCCCAGTGAAACTTCTTTGGCTGCTTCTTTATCCCTGATTTCTTTGTTTGATCTCCTTCCAACTTTCTTGGTGTTCTTGGTATTTTGAAGGTTTTCTTTAGATTGGTTTCTTGTTAGTATTTGTTCCAGGTTTTGGGGGATGGGTTTGTCTGCCCGGTGAGGGGAGCCTAGGGGGGAAGGGGCAGGGGATGAGAGGAGAGAGGGTTTATGAGATGAGGAGGAGACCGGATTTGATGTAATGAGAGAAAATGATAAGTTCCATTCAATGTTAAGAGAGGAAAATGAAATTGTTTTGTGAATGAAAATACTAATTAGTTGTGTGGTAAAATATGATGTGTATATAAATAAGTAATTAATTTCCAAGCACAATCAAAATATTGGGGTTGGACATGTCATGTCACTATTAGAGCTCAAGACTTCAAAGGTAAGGTCAACTATTTCCATTACATGCATAGCTAAGGCTTGTTCCTTTTAACTAAAAAAGGACCTTACCTTCCATCTCTTTTATATACATTAGAACCTTACATTAAATATATCTTAGGTAAGACCTTCCAAGACCAACCCTAATAGCTTAGGAAATATCTTACCCTTAACTAACAAAGAGGTATTTTAAGGTCGATCCTCGACCTCCATAGAAATTTGTAGCCAACCAAGTGAAATAATCAACCCTCCAACTCCTTGAAGCCCTAATTTAATGAGGAGGTATTCATGAGGGGTCAATAATTTGAGAAATAATACCTTGAAAGAATAAAGGAAAATACTTTCAATAAGGATTAAAAAGGCCCCTATGTTATGGGTGAATAATTTATTCTATCAAGGCATTGAAGGCCATGTTTTTAGACGATACATGGAAGTAATTATAGTAAGGCGACATCAAGATGTGGATACTTCATTTTGGGATTTAAAAGGAATTATTTCATGCCTAGGATGTAGTGTTTAAATAAGTATTTTAAGGGAACCATGCTAAAACGGCCCTAAATATTATTATAAACACAAAGCTAATGACGCAATGACATCCACTCTCAAATGCCATAATAATGCCACATTATTAGTCATACATAATAATAATAACCCGAGTGAAGGTCACATCCTAGTTAATCATGAAATTAACTTATGATAATCCCTTGTATGTGGTACAAATGACCTCCTACTCAAAGAATTTTGACTACTTAGTATATGGAGGTGTACAAACCCTGACCACTATAGATTTGAACATGTAACCTCTAAGGAGGACACACATGTTCTTAACCATTAGGGTCAATGAGTTATATTAATTAGTTCAAATGAACTATTTGAAGCTAATTTAGTCGTGAGATACTTAGTTATAGTCTAACCAAAATTCTAATCCATTTAAGTCCCATTTTTGTGCTACTAGTGGTTGTCATCGTTCACTATTTCTCCATCAAAATATTCTAGTAGAGTGGGAGGATATTGCAAGATATATATATATCTGTGTGTGTGTGTGTGTGTGTGTGTGTATGTGTATATATATATAGTTGGAAATACTGAGGAGGGGGGTGAATCAATATTTCTTACAATTTTTATATAATGCCAGATAATTTTTTACCAAAACACAAGATGTAGAATAAGAAAAATAAGTTTATTAATAAAAATAGTGAGGATTTCAATTTGTACAACAATTCAGGCTCAAATTAGTTCAACAAAAATATAAATTCTTCAAGGCTCCAACCTTGAATGGGGACTCCAATCCTCAAATATCAATATAGTCTCCAACCTGGTCTCAACGAGGCTCCAACCTCTTATGAGGAATTAAATCCTAAAAAAATAATCCAAGCTTCAACCTAGACTCAATGAGGCTCTAACCTCTTATGAGGACTACAATCCTCAAAAACTTATCCAAGCTCTAACCTGGTTCCTTAGAAGGTCTTGTTCAGGTCTGCTTCAACGGTTACAATTCTTGCTCCAAATTTTTCTTCAAGTATCTTCAAGTATTCTCCAAAAATTATTTTTAGACTTCTTCAAAATTGCTCCAAGGATATTTAAATATGCTTTAACAAGTATCTACA
Source organism: Pinus albicaulis (assembly GCA_034641835.2). Taxonomy (NCBI): domain Eukaryota; kingdom Viridiplantae; phylum Streptophyta; class Pinopsida; order Pinales; family Pinaceae; genus Pinus; species Pinus albicaulis. The sequence continues at coordinate 1,229,026,579 of CM076577.1, read as the reverse complement.
AAATACTGCTCCAATATCTTCAACAACTGCTTCAAAGGATCTTCAAGAGGTTGCTTTAGTGGCTTCAAGTCTTACTTCAAGAATGTGTTCAACAATGCTTTCAAACAAGGCTCCAAAGATGTCTTCAAAAGATGTCTTCGACAATGTCCTAAATATGTCTTCAATAATTCTCTAAAGATGTCTTCATATGCTGCTACAAAAGTCTTCGATACTGCTCAAGTAGGTCCAGAAAAAGAGGCTTAAAAGAACCATCATGATCATTAAAACAAGTACTTCATGATATGATCCAAATCTAGTCTAAAATCTACTTCAATTAAACTCAAAGATGCTCATAAAATGACGCAAATTTTCTCTCAAAATATGATTACAAACTCGGCTCTGATCTGTAAGAAGTCCATAGTCAGTGCTTAAATATTGTCACTATTAAGGTATTCTAGGAGGCCGGGGATTGAAAGAGGTGTACCTCAGGGTCGAGGATTGTAGGAGGTCTTACCTCAGTGACGAGTTGCCCCTTAAGGCAGTGGATTGAAGGAGGTTTTACCTCAGGGCCGAGAATTTCCAGAGGTATTACCTCAGGGTTGAGTATTATGTTTTTTAAAAGGGGAAAAACACCTATTCCTAGAGGGATAAAGTCTATTTTAAGAGCTAGGAGTCTGGTTTTTTATCTTATGTGCCCAAAGAAAAAGAGTTACTAAGAAATTGTTCAACAATTTATCAAAATTCTTTGACCCAAAACATATACAATATATATATTTTTTTTCTGTCAAATTGTGCTTAGGTTCATGGGTTATGTACCTCTTCACTCTTGCCTCTTGTACGTACTCTTATTGATCTTCTCTTACACCAAATTCCTGACCAAATGAAGGAAACAAATTGTTTATTTATACTATTTAGATCTAACTGGCCCATCATTTCTCTAGGAGGGTCAACATGATCTCAAGGTAGGCAACTTGCTTAGTTAATTTTTGATATTAAATTCATCAATTCTACCAATTCCATCTACGTGCCTGATTTTTAGGTGGCCAACATTAATAGTTTAAGGTTCTAAAGAGAGCGGGATAATTTCTATTTTGTGTGTAAGCATTTTCCCTACTATGTAAAAATTTAAATTCAAAAATAGATATGAAAATTGGCTTAGAGATATGACAATTTCATATGTATCCCCTACCCTGTGAATTGTTCAAAATAGAAGAGAAAAATTTGGCTACAAAATGGCAGGTTCACTCCCTCTCTTAATGTAAAGATATATGAGCTCAAGAAGTATACCCATAAAGTATTCAATTCCTCATCTAACTTTGTAAATTTAAGCTATCAATGAAAATTATTCCCAACATCAATGACAAGTCTTCCCCTGTGGTCTCCTCCTTGCATTAACATCAATGACAATTCTTTAACATATATAAGACGAGGGTCTAGTCTCTCCGAAGGATAAGGAATGATATCCTTAAATAATTTGATTTGGGTATGGATATGGAGTTGATTAATTATTTAGAGGACATTTATGAGGGCCTCCAAATATGGTATAACCCATGGATTCCCCTCCCTCTGACTCCTATAACTCCTTGGGAGTAGCCCATGTCTTGTCAGGCCCTCTCTCCTGATATCATATATTATCCTCTCTCTACGTCGATAGATATATCTTTTTTATCGTGGCCTCATATTCCCACGACCTCCAAACTTCACACCCAAATTTATCTCCATTAGCGAACCACATCCAAACCCCCACTGCTTTATTCCACACTCCTTTGTAACCTCCTCAGACTTGACTGCAGGTTTAGCCTTTTCACCACTAACTTTACCTAGTGTTTTTGAGGACCCGGTGGCCCTTATTTTTGTCAACACCTTGTTGACCTACTTATCTTGTAAATGAACATTGAGGGTACCTCCTCAAATAACTAGTCTCCTTCCCTCCAATTAGCTTTGAATCTTGTGTTGTCCCTCAGTATTACAACAACAATGTTTCAACTCACAAGGGTCTCAACTTTAATTTTCAACCCGGGATTTATAAAAATTAAGATGGGTTAGAACTATGTGTGAAATAAGCACTATCCTTTTCTCTTGCTAACTTTATAGGGGTCAAAATACTGAGATGATATCTAGTTACATAAAGACCATTCTAACTAGTATATGCTACAGGAAAAATTAGAACTTGCAGTAAATGAAAGACAATAAGAAAACCTATACTAACTACAATGAAAGTAGGAAAACCATCTCAAATATGATGAAATGAAATCATATATATTATACTAATCCAAGAAATAAAACTCACAATTGAAATAAAACTTGTAAATAACAAACCCTAGTTTTATAGGAAAAATGAAATTTCTATAGCAAACTAGGTCAAAGAAAAATACTTGGTTTATTTGTTTATAAATTCCATATTTATGGTTCCAAGGATATTTTAACACATCAAAGAAGGTGAATCATGATTTGGATGCAAATTTTGGTGAGTTTCAGAAGAAAAATGAAATTTGCTACAAGAGTCTTTATTTTGTTATAGGCGACAATCCAGTGAGTAGTAAAATGTGCTAAAGATGTGGTTGGAAAGAAAAAATGGCTAAGGAAAGGCTAAGAAGTCATAAATCACTCATATCCATGTCATCACATTAGTGGTAGAAGTATTTTTTTTAGTATAATGTGTGATTGTAGAGTCTCACGTAGTTACAAAATAAGGGGAATTTGCAGTCAAAACAAAACTACAATGATGGACAACAAAAAAATCTCAACAATTAAAGTTAAGTAATATGCATAAATAAAGGTGCTAATTTAATCATATAATCACCACAATTTTAGCATCCATTTCTCAAATATTCTGTAAAAAATTTATTGTTAAGAAACAAGCTAATTAACCTTGCATAAAAATAATACTCATAAATAAATTGCAGAAATGAATAAATGCATAAAGAATAATGATATAGAAGGGGTCTTAAGCACCTATGGTGGGTCCTAAACCAAGGAAGCTTAGATCCTTGAAGGAGAAATTATTGCGCAATTGACATTTTTTGAGTAGTTGGTGGCATCCTACGTGTTGGCATTGATGTCAACCAAGCTAGAATTGGTGTCTAGCTCAGGGGGAGTCCCATGGTTGTTTCAGTCTCTTGTATATAATCATCATAGTAGTAGGCTTAATGGAGAAGCCATAATATGATGACTATGATGGTCAGGGAGTCCCATTATTTGGAGGCATTTATGCCACTGAATTTTATTTCAATCTCTCTTGGAAATAGTATATTTGATTTTTTCTCAGGAAAATCTTTCCAATGGTATTTTGAAGTTTGAAAATGGCCTCTTGGATCACAATTTATTTGCCAGTCAAGGTTGCATAGCTGAAAGTGGTTGGAGGACTATTTTGGAGCAATTTTAGTTCAACATCATTGCCAAACGTTAGTGGATCAGCTAAATAGAGGACCATGTGGACGTGGACCTAGAAACAATGGTGAGTGTTTTGATTAGTGGGCAATGGAGTTCCCTTTACATCTAATCCCAATGGATGGATCTTGAAATTTTAAAAGGTATGCACAAAGGGAACCATAGGGATAATGCAATCCAGGGCTAATGTCATCCTGGCGGGTGTACATCGGAAGCTTCAAAACGACCGCAGAGGTAAGGCTCAGGATGGAAGCACTAGGCAACATGGAAGTAGTGCAACAATTGCGATCGTGAAGTGTTAAAAATTGGTTGGGACCCTTATAAAAATTAATAAAGGAATTTGATGTGAAACAAAAGGCCTGAGACCCTTTTTTTCTCTCCTCATGGAAGGCATGTGGCAGAATTATATTGGTTGGTGATGACATTAACATGAAGCTAGTATAGGGGACACATGGTAGGAAAATTTGACATTTTGGGTGGCCTAATGGGCCAAATCCAGGTGATATGTGTCACCACTCTAGAGGCACCAAGTGGCAGTAATGTCACAAGCATGACAAAATCTCGCAAGCATGACTAAATCCCGCAAGTATGACCCCGAAACGTTTGAGCAGTGCACAAAGAGGAGTCGGTGGAATTATTTGGCAGTGGGATCTGCAGTAGGCGGTTGATTGGTTGTTGTGAGTGCGAGCGGACGCCGCAGGACAACTCAGCCTGGAAGGTAAATCCCAGATAATTATTAAGGAAAAGTTAAGGAATTGTTAGGATTTAGGCACTGGGACACATCAGAGGTATATATGTCAGCGACAACCAATAAGGGAAGAGTAGGAGGACCCCATGGGACATGTTATCTGCTAAGGCATACCCCAAAGTATTAAAAAGGGGCATAGGATAGTTACATAGGTATAAATGAAGTCGGGGGATAAAGTAAAGTGCCAGGACTCATTTATGTGGGCACCTTGTGACCATGGGAATGGAGGGTGAAATGTGTGATGTGTAAGCCCTTGGGGGATATAGCTCAAAGGAACACAACAATGGTCCAAGTGGTGGTTTTTCGTGTGTTAGACAACCAAGGGCCTTAGGGACCAAAACAAATAAAATGGCATTGTGGCCAAGCATTGAAAAGGGGCTTTTATCTATGGCCATAATTGGATATAGTAGAGCTTGGGTGGCCAAATAAATGATATGAACGGGTCAACAACTATTTTATTCGGAATCATCCATATTTGGCAGGTTTTCCATATGTGGGTTCACACCACAGTTGGGGATGAGTCTATAGTTATTCTTGACAGATTGTTGGCACAGGTTTGAAGGATTGAATGGTCAACAACTAAAAATTTTCAATGATTCAATGGAAAATGTTGAGAGCTCTAGATTGAGAAAAAGAGGACCACAATTAGCATAATGAATTAATGAAGCTTGACTCAACCAAAATCTATCCATATTTGATCTTCGTTGCACACTATGGAGAATTAAATGGAAAATATTTTTGGATGCAGAATAATTGATTATAGATAAAATGAGCCATGCTAGAGGTAAAAGCCTAACTTTGTGATCAATTAATAAGCATGGAAGAGCCTTGATGAAGCGTGCAGTCCAATAGAGAATTAATTATCAACGTGAAAAACTAAAATATCCTATTCTATGATTAATGTTTTTTTAATATGCAGTTTGACTGAGATTATTTATCATCATGGTGTAACACTCAAGTGCCTATTATCGGGATTAATGTTTCTACATTGGCCAAGTTTATTGACACAACAACAGGATGGAGATCCATGTTGAGATTATGCTCCTAGGCATAGTGGATGACAACTAAGATAACATTGTTCTTTGTGTATTAGAGAAAAAAAAAACTCTACATTGAAAAAAGTGCATGGAATCGAGCATCATTGTTAGTTTTAGGATTGGGAGTTGTGTGAAAAGGGCGAGGCATTATATGTGTGTGCACGAGAAAAATGGATATTGGAGCCAAGAGTTTACTTTCATAAAGATCAACTAAGGGCCAAGATCAAAGTTGTTTGAGGATTGACGTGTGTAGTGCAAATAAGGATGGCAGAGTAGAGGGGAAGGTTATGTGTGGGGCAGTTGATCAGGTTTTAAATATCTTAACATTTTTATAGGCCTTTGTTTTTAGTTTGAAAATTGTATGAAAAACATAACAGTTGGCTAGAGAAGGTGGTGGTATGCACTCATTAGAGGTGGGTGCCCCTTAGAAAGTAGTGGCTTTCTATATTAAAGGGGGTTGGGGCCTCCTGTGAGTGGGTTCCCATAGACAACTTGATTTAATTAAGTATGATCTTAAATTGCATCATAATAAAAAATTGATTGGTAGTCTTCTCCCTTTGGGTTTCCACGTAAAAATACTTGTGTCAATATGAGTATGTTGCTCAACTGATGGATTGTATGTTCATTTGAATGGCTTATATTATTGCCTATATATTGTATGAGAATGCTCACATGATTAATTTCCAAGAGTGAAAAGAAATTAAGAATTTAGCTTAAAATTTAAAAAATATCACTAATTACTAATTCACCCCCTCCCTCCTCATTAATTCCTTATTCCAACAGTTGGTATCAGAGCCAAGTTCCTTTAGGAACATTTTAGCCACTGGAAGGTAGATCTGAAAGGAATCATGTCTAGAAAAAAGATTCAACATTCTTACTCAAGTAAGATACCAGTCTTTGATAGGAAAAACTATGCCTTTTATAAAGTTAGGATGGAAGCCTATCTCATGTCCCTAGGGGTAGATGTTTGGAGCTTTGTGTTGGTATATTATGTGGTCCCTACAGTCCCTCCTAAAGATGCAGCTATTAAAAAGGTGTATGGAAATAATTCCAAAGCCAATAATGTCATTCTCTTTGGTCTTAGTCAATATCAACTTGTAAAGGTTGTTCATTGTAAGTCTGCTAAGGAAGTATGGGACAAACTCAATCAAATTCATGAAGGAGATGAGAAATTCAAGCAGGCCAAACTTCAAAATTTTAGAATGAGGAGTGAGAGCTTAAGAAGGAGTGAAGAATAAAGTGTAATTGTATTTCCTTAGAGTGCATGAAGTAACCAATATGATTAGAGGACTTGGTGAAGCTAGAAAATAATATGTAGTTTCTTAGAAGGCCTTAATATCTCATCCTATGATATTTAATGCCAAAATATCAACCATTGAAGAAATGACTAATCTAAAAAGCCTCACCATGGACTAGTTTCTTGGTACTCTTACAACCTATAAGACGAGGGTAGGAAAAGAGAAGGAAAAAACAAAGGAGACAACCTCAAGTTGTTTGATAAGGCTAAGGGGAAAAAATGTCATCAAGAGTGTTCCAGTTGTGAATATGACTAGCAGTTGGCTCACTTTTCCAGGAAACTAAAATGTGGTTTAGGAAAGTATAAATGGAAGATACCATTCAAACAATTTGATTATGGAATATGTTAGAAAATTAAATATTACAGAGCAATGAAACACATAAAATATGCGGAAAACACAAACACAAAAAACACATAAAACTAGAGAGACACAGATATATGTGGTTCACCCAGTTTGGGCTACGTCCACCCCGAACAACTAGTCCTTCCTTTCTATTATCTAGCAAAATGAAGAGACACAACCTACATCAGATCCGCTGTAATATCCTCTATTCTCTCTCACAATTTCCCTATCTGTTTCTCGCTCAGAGAATACAAATACAATACAAAAACCACAATACAATACCCTCATACAAGTGAGGGGTTGCCTTCTAGGGAAAAAAACCTAAACTAAACATAACTTCTACCGTCAGATCATCCGCCTAATGAACGACCCAGATTGACTAGAAATTATTATACTTTTACAAGGCAATTTTACATATGGTTTTAGCTTCGGGGGCACTGCCGCCAAAACCCCCCAACGGGTGGGGGTGGGGGGGGGGGGCGCACCATAAAATCATAGCCGCCCTCCCTTGAACCCCCCAAGCAGTGTTTAATTATGGGTGGCGTTGCCGCCCCATTAAGTTACAGGGGTCCAACGCTATGATACAAAATAAACAAGATAACCAGGCTTCACACCCAACATAAGAGTGGGACATTATGCATCCAAGTTCCTTTAAAAAAGAAAATTCAGAATAGGAAAAAGATAAAAATTCCAAAGACAAAGCTTATAAAAATCAAAAGAAGAATTTTTTCAAGAAAAAGGGGTTCTACTCCAAAGAAGATAACTCTGCACCATAATCATATTGTGGGGTCTCTTTAGAGAGCAATTCAAATGAATTTATACTTAGGTCACTTGAAGTTGACTCCAATAAATAGAATGTCACAGACTCTGAAGAAGAATAAGAAGAGGGAGTAGTGGACCTTGAAGGAGAGTTCATCAGTGCTCTTGATGAGTTAAAGAAGGTTAGAAAAATAAACAAGCAACTAAAAGAGCAGCTACTACGAGCTGAAGAAGGTATGTATAACTGAGACAATGGGAATTTTTTTGATCAAAAAAAAAAAACTTGGAGAAGCCATTAAAGGCAAAGACAACCTAGCTCTACAATTAGAAAAAAAAAAAAAAACATGTGAGAAGCTATAGGAGGAAAATAGACACTTAAAGCAAGAGTTGTTAAAGAAAAAAGAGGAGATGATCTCATAAACATTTAAAAGAGATATTTTGTACCTGAAAGTCAAGATATAGGAAGCAAATTGAAAGGAAGAAGTTCTTAATGATTTGATTCATGAATGGGAAGAGAATTTTCAGAGTCTAGAGGCATACATTGCATCTTTAAGAGAAAACCTTTGTTGAATCCTTAGTTAAACTGAGAGAGGGGGGTGAATCAATTTAACACATACATGAGATTTTTAAACTTTTCATCAAGCTTATTTACAACTTAATTTTATAACCAACTTTAATATGTGAACAGTCATAATATGTTGCAGCAAGTAATAAATTAATGTGACACCAAACTTATTATGAGAGCAACAAACATTAAGCAGATTGGATAGAACATATCAACACATAGGCAACACACACAGAGACAACAGATATAAGTGCAAACCCATAAAGGGAGAAAACCACATCTTATTATTGTTGTGATGCAAAGGCAAGCTCCAACTCCCTCTCACCACTGTTTTTCTGCAGGCACCAACCTACAGGGGGCTCCAACCTCAGTCAGCTACAACTGACATCTATCAAGCTTCAACTTGATAGGGAAGCTCCAACTTCCTCAATTTATCAAAAGAAAATATTTGCTGATTTACCTTAGATATCAGCTCTTTTCTATAGCATCTCTTTTTGCTCCTCCTTTTTCTTATCTTCTCTGCCTCAATTCTTCATACTCTGCATTCTCTAACCTCTTTCTGCACATCAATGTGATATGCTTTATACAGTTTTCCTCATAACAGATCATATTCCACAGGGAATTCAAAGTGAATAGCCCTGACTCTTTGCCTTCTGCCTCCTCACTTCTTTATCTAGCTCATTCAGAAAATCTCAGCAATTTATGTAACTTCCAGTTTTACAGCGGAGTTTTATTTCCTATGGAGACTTGCCAGTGCATCACAACAATATAAACCTTTCAAAAATGTATACATTCAATTACAATGAGGATTACAAATCAATCCATTCAGTTTTGGATCACCGTGAGTTTGTCTTTTCTGTGACTGTGTCTGTCCTTTTTGGCTCTGCTTGATGTTAGTATGATTCTTTCGTCGTAAAATATCACTTTAGCTACGCATAACAAATAGCCCTAACATCGACTGTGACTGCAAAATATCTTTAAGTTTGCTGCACAAATTCAGATCTAAGCACAAAAGACATTAAGCAGATAAAATATAACATAGCTCCATAAATCCAATGGACAAGACAAGAATAATATATTTAAAATAATTTTGTATTATATTAAAGAATGGGGCACCTGAGAGGAAAACAAGAAAGGTGTTTTCCGGTTCTCCTCAGTGGGATGGGTTCTTGAAAGTCTTCAGTGTTTGAGATCTAACATTTTTCTCTCTTAGTGGTGTAGAAAAACAAACATGGAACTCAATGGGAGTTCATAAAGCAAAATGGAAAATGGTGACCAAGAGAAGATCTAGAGTGATCTAATGCAATGAAGGTGGCTAATGAATGGGGAAAACCCCCCTATTTATAACAAAATATTGGGGCGATCTAGAACTCGGTGCATGAATAAAATATTATTAATCGAATTCTAGAAGCACCTTTTAGGAATATTTTATTATATTTGTTGGAGGGAAAAGGATTCTTGACTTGGTTCAATTCCTTTATTTATAAATAATAAATAAATAAATGATTTATTTATCATTTTAGGGGAATGATGGGAATATAATTAAATAAATAATGGTTTATTTAATTATTTATGGATGATTTAGTCAAATTTAACTAAGAATATTATTTAAATAACTTATTCTTAGGAAATAATTAAATAAATAAGGATTTATTTAATTAAGTTCCTTGTTTTGGGTTAAATATGACCAGGAAATATAAACAAATAAGTTATTTTATATGGTGAAATCAATTTTACTTAGGGTAAAATTGGTCTTGCATGGTGTACTTGGGTTCATCTAATAGTAATAGTTTAGATGACCAAAAAATGGTGTAACAGATTTCCCCCCAACGTACGAGTGTTAGGAGCAAATCGTATGACCGAAGTACGTTGTAAGAACTCAATCACTAGTCATCAAGAGGGAAGTGAAAGAGAGGAATGTAAGGATGTTTGATGTGCTAAAGGACTAGACCCTGAGGAGACGAGACTTACAGGTGCAACAAGTCTCTAAGTTATAAAGTGGTACATGTGCTAAAGGTGGCGGGGGAGGCATACCTATACCTGTCGAGACGAAGAACAAAGAATAAGGCGCCCGGAAAACCACGGAACGCAATAATGAAGCATGTGTTGGCCGAAACATGAGCCAGATAAATAACATGATGAATCCCACATACATGCGACACATGAAATAATCGTCAGGACTTATACAATAATATGGTAGTACATGAGATACAAAGACACCCAAATGCCCCCTACACGCGGGGAAGGGCTCACAAAATTTGACAGATACATGCAAATCAGAAAGGCACTGCAAGCGGCTGAGGCCGATATCATCAAATAAGAGGAGTTGCATCAAGGGCGGAAATGAATAAGTCATCCTAGCATGTGGGGGCTACCTGCAGGGCCACCCCCTCATGAGGGTTGAGACATCTCACACATGCCCAGGACTCACCAATAGTTGTTGCTGCGTCACTGGACCATCGAGTGTATATATCACGATCATGCGAGGAAGAGCTCGAACCAAGGTACACTGCCCCCCCAGACCTGGCTTCTGGAGTAAATGATTTGATGTCGACAGAAGTAGGTCCGCCATAGGTGAGGCAATAAGGGAACCCCAACTAAGGTACAAGGGAAAATAGTAGAGCGACGGACAAGTAGACACTGATGATGATGATGGAATGATGAAAGGTCCAAAGGGGACCCGAAAAACATGAGTACAAAATGGTATCTCATGACGGAAATCGACACGAACAAGAATAAATATGGGGGTCAAGCGGTGCCCCAAGGAAAAGTGTTGTAAGTGAGGAAATTCGATTTGGAGAAGAGGGAAAGAAAGACTTCGTGGATAACATGTGTCCTGGTGAAGTAGTGAATGATAAAAACAAACATACGCTGGCTATCTACAAGGAGATAAAACATGCAGTTCGAGTGGGAAATGCTAAGGGTAATATCTCTTAAGATAGAGTGCATTGCGAGGATTAGGAAGGGGGTGGCCTTCAAAGTCCTCTAAAATATATGCTCCCTTCCCCAGATCTTTACTGATGCTGTAAGGACCTAGCCATAATGAGTCAAACTTCCCATGACCAAGGGTATCGTGGGCCTGGTCGTATACTAGAACAAGGTCACCTTCATGAAAGGTGCGAGGGTGTACTTTTCGGTCATACTGAGCTTTGGTGCGCTTTTTGGCCGCTTCGAGAGTTTGCAATGCAACGCGATGGTCTTCAGAGGCGCGCTCAAGCATGATAAGTTGTTGTTCGAGAGGTTGGGTATTAGGGAGAAGTTCGACAGCCAAGTGAAGGGAAGGGATTTCACATTCGATTGGTAAGACGACCTCCTCGCCAAAGACAAGGTGGAAAGGAGTGAAACTGGTGGCAGTTTTAACAGAAGTACGATAGGCCCATAAAGCCGGGAAGAGTATGAGATGCCAATTGGTTTTGTGCTTATTCACCGTTTGTTGAAGCATGGTCTTAAGAATTTTGTAGACCGCTTCAACCTGACCATTACCTTGGGGGTAATAGGAAGATGAATATTGGTGTTCAAAACCTAATAGGGAGGAGAGCTCATGCCAAATCTGATCTTTAAAATGTCGGCCATGGTCTGAGACTAATTGTTTGGGAATGCCGAATCGGGCAATGACATGGTTAAATAAAAAGAGGGCTGCAGTAGCTGCCGTATTGTTGAATGTGGGCATAGCTTCGGCCCATTTAGTAAAATAATCAACCGCCACGATGATATATTTGTGGTTACCAGCAGATGGAGGTCGACATTCTATGAAGTCAATGGCCCATTTACAAAAAGGACCGGCTGTGACGACAGGATGGAGAGGAGCGGGAGGAGCTCGCGCCTTGGGGGCGAAATGTTGGCAATTGGAACAGTGTTTGACTGCTTCAATGCAATCACTGAAGAGAGAAGGCCAAAAATACCCATCCCGCATGATTTTTTGAGCGGTGGCGAGGCCGGAGAGGTGGCCACCATAAGCGCCACTATGACAGGCATTTAGGACTTGCTCGGCTTCAGCGTGGGTGAGGCAACGACGAAGGAAAGTGACTATGCCGCGACGATAAAGGTCATCGCCGATTAGAAGGTAGCGAGAGGCTTGGTGTTAGATACGTCGTCGAGCATCACGATTAAGGTGAAGGGCGAATTTTTGGGTTCGCAAGTAAGTAAGAATTTCACCGTACCAAGGATCGTCGGTGGTGATGGAAAACAAATGTTCATCGGGAAGAGCGTCATTAATTGGAGTATCTTGTGTATGGGTAGGCAAATCAGAAATGAGCTCAGCTAGGACTAAACCTTTCTTACTTTTTGGGGTGACAAATTCAAGGTCGAATTCTTGGAGAATAACTACCCAACGGGCGTACTTCCCATTGAGGATGCGACGACTCAATAGGAAAGCCATGGGGTTGGAATCAGTCACAACCTTGGTGGAACACATGAGGATATAATGACGTAATTTTTGGACCGAGAACATGACAGCTAGTGCTAATTTTTCTTCATGCGATTAGGACACAGGTGGACCGACAAGGTTCTTACTGACATAATAGATCACATGTTCGGTACTGCTATCATCCTCCTGGATAAGGACACCAACAACCGAATAGGTGGAAGCAGAGATGTATAGAATGAAATCTTGGTCAAAGTCAGGGGGACGGATCAAGGGAGCAGATGTGAGAGCATGCTTGAGGGCATCAAAAGACTCTTGAGCGTATGTATCCCAGACAAAAGGGGTGTGAGATCGAAGAAGTCTAAGGAAGCCGTATGCGGTAGTGGCGTAGTCAGGAACGAATCGACGAAGAAAATTAGCTTTGCCTTGAAGACTTTGTAGCTGGCGTAAGGTACAAGGGAGAGGAAGTTCAAGAATGGCTTGAACCTTCAAAGGGTCGAGAGTGATCCCGTCTTTAGACACAATGAAGCCGAGGAGACGACCGGCGGGAAAACAGAAGACACATTTCAAAGGGTTAAGGCGAATGTTATACTTGCGGCATCGAAGGAAAATGGTACGCAGGTCATGAAGGTGTTGCGCCCGATGTTTAGAACGTGCAGTAAGGTTGTCTAAATAGGAAGGATAATATGGGTTAAGTCATGGAAGCAATAAGACATGGCTCGTTGAAAGGTGGCGCCGACATTTTTAAGGCCAAATGGCATGACTCGGTATGCGAAAGTGCCCCACGGACTAATGAACGCAGTTTTAAGTTGATCAGTACGATGGATAACAATTTGGTTGTATCCGGAGAAGCGATCCATAAAGGAGAGAATCTCGTGCCCCGCACACTCATTGATGATTTGGTCAATAAATGGTGTGGGGAAGTTGTCTTTGGGACAAGCTTTGTTCAGATCACGAAAGTCAGTGCAAACATGAATGGTGCCTTGTTTTTTGAGGACGGGAACTGGGTTAGACACCCAAGTGGTATATTCAATGGGGTAAATGAAACCAGCCTGTCGGAGCTTGTCGATTTCAGCTTTCATGTCTTCACGTCTGGAAGGATGGATGGGTCTCAACTTTTGATGAACTGGAATGGCATCAGGCCATGTGTCGATGTGGTGTTCGACAATGGCAGGATTGAGTCTGGGCATTTCTAAGTATGACCAGGCGAAAACATCACGAAATTCTTTGAAGAGTTTCGTGTAGGCTTCAATTTCTTCCGGAGTGCATTGGGCGCCCATGGTGATATGTTCTTCAATACCTGGGTTGACAGAAATGTTGATTTTGATGGTGGGAGAGATATTAGCCATATTGCCTTCTTCGAAAGCGTCAGGTGCAGGGATGGGGTTTTTGAACCAATCAAATTTATCAGGAATGAAGTCTTTGGATTCGAGGGCATATTGGTCATGGGATGGATGGGGGAGGAAATATGTGCGATGGTGCATATCGTCCCATGGAAAATCAGGGTGGGTCATGGCTTCCATGATGTCTTCATCGGATTGGAAGATGGGACGAGAGGATGGAAGAGGTTGACCTAAGGAGGTAGAGGGAGGAGATGAGACTTCGATCGTAGGAAGGGTCCGTTGCATGGTGACATGGACTTCTGAGATGTCTGATTCTGGAAATGTTTCATTAACCATGGTCTTGAGAGGTTGTAATTTAGGACAGGTATGACTGGCGTGACCAACAACATCACATAGAGCACACTGCATGGGATGCTTGGGAGGCCGAGGAGGGCAGAGTTGGGCGGGTAGGCTCTGTCCTTCGATGCCCCCCCCGTGAGCTTGCTATTTTTACTCAAGCAAGGCACAGGAGTGCGTGCTTCGAGGTGATCGAGGTACCAGCCGTAGCAAGAGAAGTGATGGGGATGGAAGGAACTGGGGAGAGGTGAAGACAGGCTTGTGCGATGGTAGGGTGGTGGCGGGAGGGTCAAGATACTAGACGGGTATACCCAAGGTCAAGTTGGGGAGGGATAGGGTGGCCAAGGTAGGGACCGAATAAGCGCCGGGAGGGGGAGCGAGGAAAGGGATCTGTCCAGCATGGAAATGGCCAGGAGGAATGGTGCCAAGGGGGTTGATTTCAGGTGAAGTCGACCCATGAGGAGTGGCGGTAGAAGAAGATGCAGAAGGAAGAGGGGTGGCTAATGGGGACGAAGGGCTAGGAGCTGGTTGAGGTTGCTGACTAGCCAAAGTGGGCGTTGTAAGGTTAGCCCATGATGATTGCATCATGCAAACATTTGCCAAGTTAGGATCAGAGACGGGAGGGGAGTCGAAAAAGGTGTCGAGCAAGGAGGAGTCTTTGTAGACGCCGGGGGAGACACTGGTCAAAGAATCGACAGATTGCTTGTTGGTGACAGTAGAGATGGTGGACTCAAGGGGGGTCTGAGATTGTGGTTCATGGTAAGTCAATTGGTCAATGGTGACGATCTTGCCATTATGAGGAAAGAACATCTTGCGGTGGACTGCGGATGGGACGGCAGACATCGCATAGGTGTAAGTACGCCCCAAAAGGATGTTGTAGTCAAGAGGGGTGTCGATAACTTCGACATAGACACAAACAGTCTTGCCGGCAAGGGTGATAGGACAATTATAGAAGAGGCAAATGGGCTGGGAGGCATGGCCATCCCATGCACGAAGGGTGATCGTGGAAGGGGCCAATTCGGGAGATTCAAGTTGTTCCAAACTGAAGTGGACATTACGCAGGTAGATGCCCCCTCATCAATAATACACCGAGCAACATTGGCATTTGGGATTTTGACTGGGATTTGGAAAGCAACCGATGGAGGGAGAGGGGGATGATCTAACTGACGGGCATCGAAAATAATCAATTGGTCATCAGCAGGATCTACAGCACCCACGGCAGATAGTAGAGCCTTCTTTTGAGAAGGACATGACTGGAGGAGTTCTAGTGTTGAAATGGCGGCATGAGATTGGGCCAGATCATCTACTATGTTGTATAAATGGGCAACTGACTAGAGGGAACATTTCGGCGTAATGGTCCCTTAGGAGTCTTGGGATGAGCCTCTGCTTTGGGCGAAGGGAGTGGCAAGGGACCATTGGGTGTCGATAGAGGCTCTGTAGGACCTGACGATGGGGACTCGGAGACAGATGGAACGGGAGGTGTGGAATACTGACAGGACCGAGTTTGAAGGTTGAGGTCGACGGTGAGGGGTGGGTCAGAGGCCATCATGATAATCTAGTAATTAGAGGAACCAGAAGAGGAAGGTTGGGTGGTTACCGGGGCATGAGGGGGTTGAGTGGCCATAAATCCTTGTTGGGGGAAAGGATCGGTAAACACAGTGGGTTGAGAAGTAGTTGGGGAGGGAGGGGAGGAGTGTTGTCCCCACACGGTGGCCTGAGAATCCCACATCTGTCGCATTTGTGGTAATAATGGACAATTGTGAGTGTAGTGACCATAAACACCGCAACACGAACAGGGCTTATTGGTGCGAAGTGGCCTGTTCGGCTTGGGCTGAGAACCCTATGACTAGTTGGCAATGTGAGGATCAGTACTTGAAGGCTTGGGTCCATGATTACCAGGGGCAGATAGATTTCCTTTCCTTTTTCTTTGAGAAGGAAGAAGATTAGGTGCCCCTGTTTCGTAAATACTTGCACTTGAGGGGGTAGTAAGTGTGGTGGCAGGGGTGGAGAAGGCAAGGGAGTGGGAGGTCCAAATGCTGGAGGAGCTGGGACACCAGGCTGTGGGTAAGGATAAGGGTTAGAGTGGGCAACATTGAGGTAAGCAGGAGTGGGGGAAAAAGGAGGAGGCATGCCATATCCTTGATACATGCTACCAGGAGGGGGAAAAGGGCCGGAGGTGCTGGCCCCTCCTGGAGGGAAACCATAGCCCATAGTAGGTGGGGCAGAGGTATGGGAAAGGGTTCCAACGATACCGTCAGCAGAGTGAGATGCCCCCGGGGCATTAGTGCCGCCGGGCTTGGGGAGGTCAGGAAGGACGGTATAAACATAACCCGATTGAGCATAAATAAGGTCATATTTCAAGGCTATTTGGAGGGCGGCTTCTTCGGTTTGAGGAAAATGAGAGGCGACATCTTTTCCAATGGGAGGTAAGAGAGAGCGAAGGAACCAGTCCATATAAACCTGATATTCAAAGGGAGGAGCTCGACATAAGCTTCTTCTTCGTCGCCATTCCTGGACATGAGCGGAAAGGTGGGTTGAATAGGATTGACGGAAGGAGGTTAAAAGCTCGGTACCAGTGTCGTATCGGAGAGGGAGCTGGAAATAAGATAAAAAGGCTTGGGCAATGGTCGCAAAAGTGGTATGGGAGGAGGTGGCTTGTTCAACATACCATTTAGAAGCTTCACATGTAAGCGTGCATTGGAATAGTCTAAGACGAATAGAGTCATCGGTAATGGAATTGGAGGAACACCACATATGGAAGGATCTGATATGGTTGGAGGGATCCTCAGTAGCAAGGCCTTCGAACTTGGGCATGTCGGAGGGGAGCTTGGTTGGCATAGCAGGCCAAATATCATCGTGGCGGATAGGATCATTAATCAACTGATTGAAGTCAGGGAGACTAAGTCCGGCCATATAAGGAAGTAATGGGGCAGTCGAGGTAGGTCCCGAGGTGGTTCCACTGGAAACAGACCCAGCAGTAGTACTGGGGTGACTACTGGTAGTAGGCCCTGAAGTAGACATGGTGAAAGTGACAGGGGGAGAACCAGGAGGGGGAGAACCCGAGCAATCAGAGGAAGAGTCAAAGTGCGGACTCGGGGAAAGACTTACTCGATGATGACAAGAAGGAGGAAGTCGACCAAGCGGAAACTGAGGATGAAGGCCAAGAAGTCTCCAGGAGAGGCGCCTTGGGGGCACAATGATGACGGGAAGAAGAAAATCGACAAGGGCAGGGAGGGACAAAATCAAGTGAGGTCAAGGGCAGAAAGGTGCAGTGACAATCGATTTTAAAGTCTTTGCTAGGCGGTGTTAACCAGGTGCTTCTTCACTTAGGGTCAGTGTGTGGCGTGCGTTAATTTTAATTTTTTAAACCCAAACATTTTGAGAGTAAAATAAAGAGTGTGCTGCGTAACAGAAAAGAAATCTGCAGTAAATAAGACTAAAATAAAAAAAAGTTAACAACTAAAAATGCAGCAATCTAACCCAAGAAGGCGAGTCTCTCAAAGCTAGTCTATAAGAGGGAAAAAACTAGGCAAAGCATGCTAAAAAGAGGCCAATAGATCGAAGGTCTGTAGGGACTGGGATCTAAAGGGTTAATCTACTGAAAAGTGGTGCAGAGAACAACAAATAAGCAGAGGCAGGGTTGCTGCTAAAAAGGTGGAGATCAACTAAAAATAGAAGAGACAAGGCAGTGGCCTTATAAATGAACCCAAACAAAACGATATGAGGTGGTTTTGAGAGGGAGAAGAGCTGATCTAAAGGAATCTGATAAGGAGGTATCAGATCGGAGAAAAATAGGGCTAAAACTCTGGAAATTCAGACTTATGAAACAGTAAAGACTTGTCCACAAAAGTGGAGGGTACTAGAGCCCTAAGGGGCAAGATTCCCTCTTAGTTGAGTGAAGTAGATCAGAAACAGGTCCAAACGGGCAGAGACAGAGGCTGGAAAACCCTGATAGAAGCTTCAGACAAACCCAGAAAAAGTGCTGAAAATTTTGCAAAAAAATTGCAGGTCGCAGGTTCTGACCTGTTTTCAGCCCAAGTCGTAGGTTTGGGGCAGAAAAGTGCGTCCTGAGGCTCAGGTCGCACTTTTTGGGCCGATAAGTGCGACCTGCAGATTCAGATTTCTCGGCGGCAGATTTCAGAAAAATTTGTCGTCTCAGCTGCGCAATAAGGCCAGAAACACACGGAAGTTAAAAATTTGACTGTTTGAGGTTTTTATTGGTGAAAATCACCATAAAAATAGGAAAAACAAAAAATGGAAGAGAAACCCTAGGGTCTGAAACAGCTGGATATGCAGGAATAGATAAAACGACAGCAGTCGCAAAAGAAAACCTGTGTGGAGTCGCCAATTGTTAGTATGATTCTTTCGTCGTAAAATATCACTTTAGCTACGCATAACAAATAGCCTAACATTGATTATGGCTGCAAAATATCTTTAAGTTTGCTGCACAAATTCAGATCTAAGCACAAAAGACATTAAGCAGATAAAATATAACATGGCTCCATAAATCCAATGGACAAGACAAGAAAAATGTATTTAAAAGAATTTTGTATTATATTAAAGAATGGGGCACCTGAGAGGAAAACAAGAAAGGTGTCTTCCGGTTCTCCTCAGTGGGATGGGTTCTTGAAATTCCTTAGTGTTTCAGATCTAACATTTCTCTCCCTTATGGGTGTAGAAAAACAAACATAGAACTCAATGGGAGTTCACAAAAAAAAATGGAAAATGGTGACCAAGAGTAGATCCAGAGTGATCTAATGCAATGAAGGTGGTTAATGAATGGGGAAAACCCCCCTATTTATAACAAAATATTGGGACGGTCTAGAACTCGGTGCATGAATAAACTATTATTAATTGAATTCTAGAAGCACCTTTTAGGAATATTTTATTATATTTTTGGGAGGGAAAAGGATTCTTGACTTGGGTCAATTCCTTTATTTATAAATAATAAATAAATAAATGATTTATTTATCATTTTAGGGGAATTATGGGAATATAATTAAATAAAGAATGGTTTATTTAATTATTTATGTATGATTTAGTCAAATTTAACTAAGAATATTATTTAAATAATGATTTAATTAACTTGTTCTTAGGAAATAATTAAATAAATAAGGATTTATTTAATTAATTTCCTTGTTTTGGGTTAAATATGACCAAATAAGTTATTTTATATGGTGAAAGCAATTTTACTTATGGTAAAATTGGTCTTACATGGTGTACTTGGGTTCATCTAACAATAGTAGGTTAGATGACCAAAAAAATGGTGTAACAGATTGCCCCCCAACGTACGAGTGTTAGGAGAAAATCATATGACCGAAGTACGTTGTAAAAGATCAATCGCTAGATATCAAAAGGGAAGTGAGAGAGAGAAGTGTAATGGTGTCTAATGTACAAAAGAACTAGACCCTAAGGAGATGAGACTTACAGGTGCAACAAGTCTCTATGAAGTGGTACTTGTGCTAAAGGTGGCGGAGGTGGCATACCTATGCCCGCCGAGACAATGTAGAAATAATAAGGCACCCGAAAAACCATGGAACACAAGAAGTACAGAGAATAAGGCACCCGGAAAACCACGGAACGCAATAATGAAGCATGTGCTGGCCTAAAAATGAGCCAGGTAAATAACATGATGAATCCCACATACATACGATGCCTGGAATAATTGTCAGGACTTATACAATAATATGGTATTACATGAGAGAGAAATACGCCCAAATGCCCCCTACATGCGGGGAAGGGCTCGCAAAATCTGACTAATACGTGCAAATCGAAGAGGCACTTCAAGCGGCTGAGACCGATATCATCATATGAGAGGAGTTGCATCAAGGGCTGAAATGAAGTCATCTGGGCATGTGGGGGGCTACCTGCAGGGCCACCCCCTCATCAGCGTTGAGACATATCAGACATGCCCGGGAAACACCAATAGCTGCTGCTGCATCACTCAACCATTAAGTGTATATATCACGATCATGCGATGAAGAGCTCGAACCAATGGTACACTACCCCCTAGACCTGGCTTCTGGAGTAAATGAGCTGGTGTCAACAAAAGTAGGTCCACTATAGGTGAGGCAATAAGGAAACCCCAACTATGGCACGAGGGAAAATAGTAGAGCGATGTACAAGTAGACACTGATGATGATGATGGAATGATGAAAGGTCCAAAGGGGACCCGAAAAACATGAGTACAAAATGGTATCTCATGACGGAAATCCACACGAACAAGAATAAATATGGGGGCCAAGCGGTGCCCCAAGGAAAAGTGTTGTAAGTGAGGAAATCCGATTTGGAGAAGAGGGAATGAAAGACTTCGTGGACAACATGTGTCTTGGTGAAGTAGTGAATGATAAAAATAAACATACGCAAGCTATCTACAAGAAGATAAAACATGCATTTCGAGTGGGAAATGCTAAGGGTAATATCTCTTAAGATAGAGTGGATTGCGAGGATTAGGAAGGGGGTGGCCTTCAAAGTCCTCTAAAAGATATGCTCCCTTCCCAAGATCTTTACTGATGATGTAAGGACCTAGCCATAATGAGTCAAACTTCCCATGACCAAGGGTATCGTGGGCCTGGTCGTATACTAGAACAAGAACACCTTCATGAAAGGTGCGAGGGTGTACTTTTCGATCATACTGAGCTTTGGTGCACTTTGTGACCGCTTTGAGAGTTTGTAATGCAACGCGACGGTCTTCAGAGGTACGCTCAAGCATGATAAGTCGTTGTTCGAGAGGTTGGGTATCAGGGAGAAGTTCGATGGCCAAGTGAAGGGAAGGTATTTCACATTCGATTGGTAAGACAGCCTCCTCGCCAAAGACAAGGTGGAAAGGAGTGAAACCGGTGGCGATTTTAACAGAAGTACAATAGGCCCATAAAGCTGGGAAGAGCATGAGATGCCAATTATTTTTGTGCTTATTCACCGTTCGTTGTAGCATGGTCTTAAGAATTTTATTGATCGCTTCAACTTGACCATTACCTTGGGGGTAATAGGAAGATGAACATTGGTGTTCAAAACCCGATAGGGAGGAGAGCTCATGCCAAATCTGATCTTCAAAATGTCAGCCATGGTCTTAGACTAATTGTTTGGGAACGTCGAATTGGGCAATGACATGGTTAAAGAAAAAGAGCACTGCAGTAGCTGCCGTATTGTTGAATGTGGGCATAGCTTCGGCCCATTTAGTAAAATAATCAACCGCCATGATGATATATTTGTGGTTACCAGCAGATGGAGGTCGACATTCCATGAAGTCAATGGCCCATTTACAAAAAGGACCGGCTGTGACGACAGGATGGAGAGGAGCGGGAGGAGCGCGTGCCTTTGGGGGCGAAATGTTGGCAGTTGGAACAGTGTTTGACTGCTTCAATGCAATCATTGAGGAGAGAAGGCCACTGCGATGCGATGGGTCACTGTAGACCCCACTCTAACTTTCTTTACATCCAACGGTTGCACTTTTCAATGATCTGACAGTTGCCATTGGATTGCACCATCGCGATTGCAATATTCAACAGTTTGTTCAATTGCACTTTTACTTCCGATGCGATGAATCACTCTGATGCGCTTTAAGATGGAATTCAAAAAAATATGAGACTCCCGTGTATAATGAATCGGGTCCAGAACTCAATCGCAATCGTAACTTTTGTTAACATTTTTTGCTGCCATAAGTTTCTCCGATGCGATTCGTGAGGGTCCCACCTTATGGTACTTCGTATATAAAGCGCTGCACATATATATATACTTTGTCGCTTGGGTTAATATTCTCGGAATAGTGTTTATGTATCCTCCAGCTTGGGTTAAGATTCTCAGAATTTTATGTAGGGGGTCCCACTCTACATCGCTTTGTCTGTTTTAAGCCCGAACAACAGAACCTTTGTTCTTTTTTTAATATTGTGCACAATAATATATATGCTTCATATTACAACCTTGGTCCCTCGTATATAAAGCGTTACACATATATATATATATATATACTTTGTTGTATCACTTATGTATCCTTTAGCTTGGGTTACGATTCTTTACGATTCCTTAATTTCATGTAGGGGGTCCCACACTACACATATAATATCCTCCATCAACATTGTATTAAGTCTTAGACTCAAACTTAAGCCCAACACTAATATATATATATATAACCTCTCGGGCTCCATAGTTTGTTTAATGCTTCCGCTCCCAGTATAGCCTTAGCCATGTAACATATTAACCTTGCAATAGATATCAAACCCCGACTTCATGTAAAAGAGCTCGGGCCCACATCGTACTACTATATGCTGACCATCATATGTAGTACTCCTTTGGTGACTTGCATATCAATTATAATATATGGGCATATATAACGACCTTGTTCAATTTATTATGAACCTTATAATAAACCCACGCATTTAACTTATATGTGAACACTCTACCATGTATTCAAGTTCACGTGGACTAACTCAACCTACATTCGGCCCACTTTTGGCTTAATCATAATTCAACATAGGTATACTCCACGCATATGAACATGCTATGCTCAGCATATATAAAAAAAGCAATTACATAGGTCCGCTTCATATATATCAACATATATTAATATACGTTATAACCTCTGTCCTTTTATTAACTTTCATAACACACATAATACACAAAGCTTCGCATAATACTTTGGCTTCGCAGCTATGAATCTAGGACCCATAGCCTTGGTTTTCTTCCCCGCACCTTCTCCTTTGATCGGATGGTCAATCTGCTCTCGCGCACCAACTGAGCTTTGGACCCCCATCCAATGGACGACGCGCAATATCGCACAACTTATATGCTCGTCACATAATTCTCCAAAATCACGCGAAAAAAATTGTATTCGAAAACTGCTTTAGGACACGTGGCCATCAATGACATATATTGCGTTAATTTTGACAATTCTACTTACCACTTCAACTATCGCGCGAACCCACTGGTTTTTGAGCACTATTTTCACTGTTTGCTCAAGGTTCCGCTCTTGACTCCGGGTTCCAGTATTTTTTAATTTCACTGAAATGGTTTAGTTTAACCTATATTCTTCATTTAAATGTACCGATTGTGCATTAACCCATATATTAATAACCCCTATTATTATTTTTCTTTTCGCTTGCGCCTATTTGTTCCATCTCTCGATATTCTCACCTCGTCTCCGTCATTCCTCTGTCTCTCGCCCTCGCACCCCTTCGTTACACCGTACTCCCTCTCGCACCCCTTTCTCCCCGTCGCTCGACCGTTTCATCTCATGGCTCCTCGCTCTTTTTCTCTTGCCTTTCAACAATCTTCTTTTGCCATCTCCTTTTTCCGATCAATGACAACATTTGGGGTCAGTCTCCCCCTTTGGCATTGATGGCAATACACTTCCTCTGCTTGCCTTTTAGGACCCTTTCTTTTGTTGCTTGCTTTTCCTCCCTCTTTGACATCAATGGCAAAGGGTTGATCAATTCTCAGTGTGCTTTTAAATCTTGTCCATGTTGTTCTAATCTTGAGGACCTATTTCCTACTCTGTTTAGTTGCTCTGGCCTTTTTATAACTCTCTTTGTTGACTGATCTCCCCCTGAATGTTGTCTTCTTTTCTATTCTCCCCCTGGAATGAAGCTTTCTTTTTCTGTCAGAGAGTAGTATTTGAAGACACTACCCCTAGTTTGTTTCTCAGATATCTAATGGTTCTCTAGCAAGAGGTTTTGTAAATATATCCGCTATTTGTTCTTTTGTTGGCACATATTCCAACTTCACTACCTTCTGTGCTACTTGTTCTCTTAGGAAATGGTACTTGATTGGGATGTGTTTAGTTTTTGAATGAAGTACAGGATTATTTGAAATACTTATAGCACTTGTATTATCACATTTGATAGAGATAGTTTCATCAATGCTTACCTTCATGTCTTGGAGGGTTTGTTTCATCCACATGACTTGTGTGCAACATGCTACTGCTGCTATGTATTCTTCTTCTGTTGCAGATAGAGAGATAGATGTTTGTTTCTTTCTTAGCCATGTTACCAAAAATTTTCCCAAGTAGAACGCACCTCCACTTGTGCTTTTCCTGTCATCCACACAACTGGCCCAATCTGCATCTGTATATGTTGTCAAAGTGAAACTCTCTCCTTTTGGATACCATAGCCCATACTGTACAGTTCCTTGTGGATATCTAAATATTCTTTTGACTGCTAGAAGGTGATTTTGTTTTGGTGTTGCCTGATATCTAGCCACAGTCCTATTGCCAACATAATGTCTGGTCTAGATGCTGTTAGGTATAACAGACTTCCTATCATGGATCTGTAAAGTCTTTGATCTATATCAGCAAATCCATCATCAACACATAGCTTGCAGCCAATGATCATGGGAGTTGACACAGGTTTGCAGTCTTTCATTTTGAAATTTTTCAACATCTCTTTTAAGTATTTTTCCTGTGAGATCAATGTACCTGTGTTCTTTTGCTGAATTTGAAGTCCTAAGTAGAAGGTGAGCTCTCCAATCATAGACATCTCAAACTCTAATTTCATCTCTTCAGCAAATCCTTTTGCTAGCTCATCTTTGTTGCTTCCAAACATAATGTCATCAACATATACTACAACAATTAGGAGTTCATTTTCATGGAATTTTATGTATAGATTGTTGTCTACTCCTCCTCTCTTAAAGCCTTGTTTTTGCAAGTACTTATCTAGCCTTGAGTACCAGGCACGAGGAGCCTGTTTCAGTCCATATAGAGCCTTCTTTAGTCTACACACATGGTCTTCCTTATATGTTAATGAGAATCCTTCTGGTTGTTCCATGTAGACTTCTTCTTCTAGATCTCCATTCAGAAAGGCGGATTTCACATCCATCTGATATACCTTGAAGTCATGGTAGCATGTAAAGGCTAGAAAAATTCTGATAGCTTCCATTATGGCTACAGGGGCAAATGTTTCATCGTAATCCAGACCTTCGATTTGTGAATATCCCTTGCAAACAAGTCTAGCTTTATTCTTGATTACCTGTTCTTGCTCATTCATTTTATTCTTGAATACCCATTTTGAGCCTATGACATTTTTCTCAGTGGGTCTAGGAACTAATTCCCAGGTATTGTTCTTCTCAATTTGGTCCAATTATTCATTCATAGCATTCACCCAATACTTGTCCTTGCTGGCTTCTTCAAACTTCTTTGGCTCTATTTGTGATAACATAGCTATGTATACCTCTTCTATCTGTTCAGTTAGCTACCTTCTTGTCTGGACTCCTACACTCTTGTCCCCAATGATTTGATCTTCTGGATGGTTCTTTTGAGTGTATCTTGAGGGGGCTTTCGAGCTCAGTTCAACATCTTCTGTTGTCTTTCTTATTTCATCGTCATATTGGTTCTCTTCTTCGTAGTCCTCTGGAGGATTGCTGCACCATGTACTTCTTGTCTTGTTTGGCAGTTCTTCATCAAATTTTACATCAATGCTTTCCACAATTTTTCGAAGAGTCTTGTTGTAGCACTTGTAAACTTTACTCCTGGAAGCATATCCTAAAAATATCCCTTCATTTGCTCTTGCATCAAACTTCCCTAGATTTTCATCATTATTCTTTATGTAACACTTGCTTCCAAAGACTCTAAAGTGCTTGATTGAAGCTGGTTTACCATGCCATAGTTCATAGGGAGTATTGTCATTGCTTGGCCTTAAATGAGATTTTTTAAGGATATGAACAGCTGTGTGTACTGCTTCTGCCCAGAAGGTTTGAGAAATGTTACTCTCTTGCATCATGGCGCTGGAAATTTGTTGTACATACCTGTTTTGTCTCTCTGCCACTCCATTCTGTTGAGGTGTCCCTGCAATAGTAAACTGTTGCTTTATCCCATGTTCATTGCATAGGTTTGCAAAGTCATAGTCTATGAATTCACCTCCTCTGTCTGATCTGGTGCACTTTAGCTTGCATCCTGTTTGATTTTCTGCCAATGCCTTGAATATTTTGAATTTCTCAAGTGCCTCCGATTTATATTTTAGAAATGCAACCCATGTCATTCTTGAGAAATCATCTATGATCAGCATGAAGTAGGATTCTCCACTTGGTGTTTTAGTTCTTGAAGGTCCACACAGGTCCATGTGTACACGCTAAAGTGGCCTACTTGTTGATAGCTCATCTTTGGTCTTAAAGGATGTCCGAGTCTGTTTGCCCAATTGGCAAGATTTGCATATGGTATTTGAAGGCCTTTTTATTGCTGACATATCTCAGACTAATTTCTTCTTGCTCAGTCTGATGATATGGTCGAAGTTAAGATGTCCCAATCTCCTATTCCATAACCATGACTCCTCCAGTTTGCTAAGGTGGCGTGCTTCATTCTCTTCTTTTACTATGTAGACATTACTCTCGGTTCGAACACCTTTGATCAGAGTCTTCCCTGTGGTGCTTGATCTGACTTCACAGTCTTGTGCTCTAAAAATAACTTCACAACCTTTGTCACACATTTGACTGACACTCAACAGATTTGCTTTCAGCCCATCCACAAATAGTACATTTTGGGCCTTTCCTCTGCCATTATCTAGGCTGACTAATCCTTTTCCTTTGATTTTTTCTGCTTTATCATTGCCAAAAATAACATTTCTAGATTTCTTTTCATCAAAGGTTATAAACTTGCTTCTATCTCCAGTTATATGTTTTGAGCAGCCGCTGTCCAAATACCATTGGCTTTTCGGGTCTTGGGTAGTTAGAGCCAGGTCGCATTTATTCACCTTCTTTTTCCACTGGAAGAATCCTTTTGTTTGGTACCTTTTGTGAGATGATGAATCACATTATCTCAGAGGACATTTGGAAGGAATATGTCCATTTTTATTGCATACACAACATTTGATCATAATTTTTGTAGAATTTTGAGTATGAGTAAAATCTCCATGTTTCATAAACCTCCTTGAGGTGTTGAACATTAATCTTTGTCCAAATTTTCTGCACTCAATGATTTTATGGCCAAATTCCTTACAATAAAAACAGTAACCATAGAAACAATTTGCATACTTGATATGAGGTTGTCTTCTCCATTTGTTTGCTTGGGACAGTCTCTTCACTGTTTGCATCCTTTGCTGGTTTGAATTACTCCTCCTTGCATGACAGTATGCAACAATATGTCCCAGCTTGTGGTAGGCATAACAGGTGGCATTTTTCATAGGAGGGAAGAATCTCCTTTGATGGCTTCCAAATTTGACATACTCAGGGGTATATGAGCCTTTTCCTGTTGGCTAAGTATTTATTTCATTCTTTGTTATTAGAGGTTCCTTCTAGTTTCTGTCTCCTTCATTGCATGTTTCTTCTTTTGTAGGAATCATTTGAGCTGCTTCATCAGCCTTATTTACTTTTACAAAAATAATAATTTTGTTTTACTTTTCTTTGCCTTTACTTGATTGTCCTTCATAGCCTATCCCAGTTTTTATCAGAGGAGATCTTTGAGCATCCAGGATTTCGTTCAACTTACCAGAGCTTGTCATTTGAGAAAAATTTATAGACACTTTCCTTTGGGCATTTTCTAATTTCTTCCTCAGACATGCTACTTCTTCTTCCAACTTCTCTTGTTCCTAAGTTTTATCCTTGATTTGCTTAAGTAACATGTCTTCTATCTTCTTGGCTTCTTCAAGCTCTACTTTTTTAATTTGCATAGAGGACTTCGGGTGTTCTTCTTACATACATGAGAGAATGTCTTTTGTTTTTCACTTCGATTGAGTGTCAATCTCAGGCCATCTTGGCCCCCTCGGGATCAACTTCCTTCTTCTTCCTTCTTCTGAAGAAGTCTTTAGATTCTTCTGTGTCTATACAAAAATTGGAAGGTTCCTAGGTTCTTCTTCCTTGAGGTTCTCTGAGTCTTAGACCTTCTTTGTCTTGTTGAACATAGAAATATTTTCTATTGAATTTCTTTCCTTGTGCGCTTTAGTGAAGCTACTACGATTAAAGCATTTGAATGAGTTTACCTTCTCATGACCTCCATCGGTTCTTGACAAATTTGGCCTCTTCTTCATAATAGCAAGAACATATATCTTCCTTTTCTTCTTTCTTCTTTTCTGTTTTAAAAGCTGCCTCCCTCGCACTTGGCTTCTTCTGTGGAAGCCTCATTTCATAGGCTGTTAGATTTCCAAGTAATTGGTTCATGGTCAAGGTTTCCCAATCAATTGTTTCTTCTATGGCAGACACCTTGGGGTTAAAGCTGTGTGGAAGAGATCTTAGAATCTTTTGTACAATTACACATTATGGTATGGTTTCTCCAAGAGCTTTCATATTGTTAACAATTTCTGCAAATCTTAAGAAGAAGCTGCCAACATCTTCATCATCATTCATTTTTAAACTTTCAAACTGAGCTCTATATACTTGAAGTTTGGCAGTCTTCACCTTTTTGTTTCCCTCATGGATATTTTCAAGAGTATCCCACATGTCTTTGGAAGTCTTGCTGTGCATTACTTTGATAAATTCAACTTCACATAGTCCATTTAAGATTGCATTCATGGCTTTTGCATTAGCTACAAAGTCTTGTTTAGCTTCTTTCTCTGAGTCAGTTGCCTTTGGGGCATATCCAAATTCCACAACAACCCAAACTTCTATTCCTAGAGACATTATGTATGCTCTCATTCTGATTTTCCAGAAGGCATAATTAGCACCGGTGAAAAAAGGGGCTTTATTGGTTGAGCTTCCTTCTTGAATAGCCATCTTGGGGACCTAGGATCTCCTTTCAGTGGTTAAACTGGTACAAAAGGAACTTGCTCTGATACCAATTGTTGAATCCTTAGTTAAACTGAGAGGTGGGGGGGGTGAATCAGTTTAACACATACATGAGCTTTTTAAACTTTTCATCAAGCTTATTTACAACTTAATTTTATAACCAACTTTAATATGTGAACAGTCGTAATATGTTGCAGCAAGTAATAAATTAATGTGACACCAAACTTATTATGAGAGCAACAAACATTAAGCAGATTGGATAGAACATATCAACACATAGACAACACACACAGAGACAACAGATATAAGTGGAAACCCATAAAGGGAGAAAACCACATCTTATTATTGTTGTGATGCAAAGGCAAGCTCCAACTCCATCTCACCACTATTTTTCTGCAGGCACCAACCTACAGGAGGTTCCAACCTCAGTCAGCTACAACTGACATCTATCAAGCTTCAACTTGATATGGAAGCTCCAACTTCCTGAATTTATCAAAATAAAATATTTATTGATTTACCGTAGATATCAGCTCTATTCTGTTGCATCTCTTTCTGGTCCTCCTTTTTCTTATCTTCTCTGCCTCAATTCTTCATACTCTGCATTCTCTAACCTCTTTTTGCACATCAATGTGATATGATTTATACAGTTTTCCTCATAACAATTCGTATTCCACAGGGAATTCAAAGTGAATAGCCTTGACTCTTTGCCTTCTGCCTCCTCACTTCTTTATCCAGTTCATTTAGAAAATCTCATCAATTTATATAACTTTCAGTTTTACAGTGGAGTTTTATTTCCTATGGAGACTTTCCAATGCATCACAAACAATATAAACCTTTCAAAAACGTATACATTCAGTTACAATGAGGATTACAAATCAATCCATTCAGTTTTGGATCATCATGAGTTTGTCTTTTCTGTGACTGTGTCTTTCCTTTTCGGCTCTGCTTGATCTCCTGTTCATTGTCGTGGTGTAACTGTTGTATATATGTAACAACACTTTTTATATAACACCATTCAACTCTCGGCGTAATAATAAAGCCGTTTTTAACACAGAAACTGCCTGTTCAATATAACGCAAATGCTTCTTGGAGTCATAATAAAATACCCTTTAAATACATAAAATGCCCTTTCGAGCCCACCATTTGAAATTTACTTATGCTCCGATGTGATGAGCCTTTGCGAAAGACCCGATGCGATAATCGCAATCACAGCTTTCAATAGAATGCTCTGATGTTCTGTTCTCCTCCGATGCGATTAATCACTGTTCACTTCACTGCGCCAATGTGATGGGTCACTGTAGACCCCACTCTGACTTTCTTTAGATCCAACGGTTGCGATTGGATCGCACCATTGCGATCGCAATATTCAACAGTTTGTTCAATTGCACTTTTACTTCCGATGCGATGAATTGCTCCGATGCGCTTTAAGGCGGAATTCAAACAAATATGAGACTCCCGTGTATAATGAATTGGGTCCGGAACTCAATCGCAATCACAACTTTTGTTAACAAGTTTTGCTGCCATCAGTTTCTCCGATGCGATTAGTGAGGGTCCCACCTTATGGTACTTTGTATATAGAGCACTGCACACACAGATATATATATATATATATATATATATATATATACATATACTTTACCGCTTGGGTTAAGATTCTCGGAATTGCGTTTATGTATCCTCCAGCTTGGGTTAAGATTCTCAGAATTTTATGTAGGGGGTCCCACCATATACTGCTTTGTTTGTTTTAAGCCCGAAAAATAGAACCCTTTGTTATTTTAATATCGTGCACAATAATACATATGATTCATATTACAACCTTGGTCCCTTGTACATAAAGTGCTATATATATATATATATATATATATATATATATATATACACTTTGTTGCATCAACATTTATGTATTCTTGACTTAGGTTACGATTCTCGGAAATTTTATAGAGAGGGGGTCCTTCACTACATATAATATCTCAATCAACAAATGCCAGTCTTGAGCTCAGACTCCTTTAGCACTAATATATATATATATATATAACCTCTCGGGCTCCATAGTTTGTTTAATGCTTCTGCTCCCAGTATAGCCTTAGCCATGTAACATATTAACATTGCAATATATATCAAACCCCGACTTCATGTAATAGCGCTCGGGCCCACAACGTACTTCTATATGCTGACCATCATATGTAGCACTCCTTTGGTGACTTGCATATCAATTATAATATATGGACATATATAACGACCCCGTTCAATTTATTATGAACCTTATAATAAACCCACGCATTTAACTTATATGTGAACACTCTACCATGTATTCAAGTTCACGTGGACTAACTCAACCTACATTCGGCCCACCTTTGGTTTAATCATAATTCAACATAGGTATATTCCATGCATATGAACATGCTGTGCTCAGCATATATAAAAATAATTAATTACACAGGTCCGCTTCATATATATTAACATATATTAATATACATTATAACCTCTGTCCTTTTATTAAATTTCATAACACACATAATACACAGACCTTCGCATAATACTTTGCCTCCGCAGCTATGAATGTAGGACCCACAGCCTTGGTTCTCTTCCCTGCACCTTCTCCTTTGATCGGACGGTCAATCTGCTCTCGTGCACCAACTGAGCTTTAGACTGCCATCCAACAGACGACGCGCAATATCGCGCAACTTATATGCTCGTCACATAATTCTCCAAAATTACGCAAAAAAATTTGTATTTGAAAACCGCTTTAGGACACGTGGCCATCAATGACATATATCGCGTTCTTTTTGACAATTCTGCTTACCACTTCAACTATCGCGCGAACCCACTGGTTTTTGAGTGCCGATTTCACTATTTGCTAAGGGTTTTGCTCTTGACTCCGGGTTCCAGTATTTTAGAATTTCGCTTCAATGGTTTATTTTAACCTATATTCTTCGTTTAAATGTATCGATTGTGCATTAACCCATATACACAGAACCCCGCTGTTATTTTTCTTTTCGGTTCCGCCCTTATTTGTTCCATCTCTGCTATTCTCTGTCTCTGTCATTCTCTGTCTCCGCCTCTGTTATTCTCTGTCTCTGTTTCACTATACTCTCTGCAGCCTCTGTTATTCTATGTCTCCGTCACACTGTACTTTCTGCAACCTCTGTTATTCTCTGTCTCTATTACACTGTACTCTCTGCATCCTTTCTCTGCTGCTCGACCGTTTCATCTAACGACTCTGCCTCTTTTTCTCTCTTTGCCTTTCAACAGTCTGCTTTTGCCATCTCCTTTGCCATCAATGACGGCATTTCCAACAACCTTGAGAGATTATACATTGAGAAGGATTTGGATAAAAGGTTTGTTGAAGGGACAATAAATTTAAAACATATTCTCAGCAGTCAAATATCTCCAAAAAACAAGACAAGTCACTGATATTATGGATCATAGGATTATTTTATGAGAAGGACAAGGTTCAGGTTTGTGAGATTTGAAGGATCCCAAAGCTATGCGAAGGTAATTTTTTGGCGAGAAAGAAGGCCTCTGAGTAAGACCCAAGTTCAGGATAGAGACCAACAAGGTTTCCATAGTAGTTTAGCACAACACCGACATTTTCACTCTACTCCGAAGAGCAGAGGGTCTCACCCGAGGCGTGTCGTGACCTGAGTAAGGTTAGGAACATATCAGATATCGACCAATCACAAATATAGAATAAAAAGACAGAACTAAGTACTCCGAAAAGGTTTAGCTACCTTGCACAAGATACTACTCTTGAACGTATTCAGGATGAAAAATCAAAATTTAAAGCGGCTAATACATTCATCATAACCAAATGATCATCACAGAATTCAATACATCAAACCCAGAGAGGAGTATATTCCATTAACAATAGCAGACAATTACATTACTCCTTAGAGTGATCGCAGTAGGACTAATTACAATATTACTAAATAGAACATATCAGAATGAACAGGATGAACAGAACGAACAGAACGAACAGAACGAAAAGAGCTCTCCTATGGCTCCCTTCCTCTGCTCTCTACTGCACCAACCTCCTGTCTCCACTGGCTGATTGCCTATTTGTTCCTTTTCCAACGTGACTGTCAATTTTCCCTCCTTTCCCACTCTTCTGTTTGCCACATCTCCCTGATCATTGGGAGTTCCAATGCCTGTCCTTGTCACTCCTTCCTGCCATCTGTGCTAGCTTCCGCGACTGGTGTGTCACCTGCTCTCCAGCTCTCCGCAACCGTGACAACTCTCTGTCTACCGTGGTTGCTCTCTACCACCTGTTATCCGCGACTCAAAACTGTTTCATTTTCGAAACAAGGGCCCCAATAGGCCCTGACCACATGCTATTGACTCATCCCGAGTCAATCCTTTTCTGTTGCCTCTGTCTCCATTGGTCCGCTTGCCTCAGTGGCTGGCCCTATCTTCTCCATTTCCTCTCTTTTTCCAAACAAGGGCCCCAACTCAGGGAACTTTGCCAACGTTGATGATTTGAGTTCGGCGAAGTCAAAAATGGCCTGTTGCCATCCCTTCCTAAGCATGTCCATTTCTATGGTGATTTGTTACGCTTCCTTTTCTCCTGAAACAACTGGCAACTTGCTGAATACTTACTTAATTTTTATATCGGCCTCAACGGCCTTTTGCTGTATTTTTTGTGCAGTGAGCTTTACTGGTTGCCTCAATTCTCGGAGGACTTGTTTGGTTTCACCTAAATGTTCTTCAATCTTCTGTATCTTAGCCTCCAGCTCCTCCGCTTGGTTGTACAAATGGTTGAGGCCATCGGGGTCAATGGCCTCTTGTATTTCCTTTGGGACTTGCTACAGTTGAGCCGAGATTGGTTGTGCCTTCATAGTCAGCAAGGTTGAGCACTCGTGCAAATGTTTTAGAAGGTTGTAAGCTTCCTTCTCTATGGTGCCCAGGGTTTCCTGCATCCCGGTTACTTGTTTCTGCTTCTCCGTGACCTTCGCTGCATATATGACAGTAGGGTTTGGCAGCGCCAGCCTGGTCGCTAGCGCTGCTTTTAGCTCTTTATTCTCCATGTTGAGACTCGAACATGATGCCTTGACATGAATGGACCGTTCGACCAATGTGCTAGCCGATATGCCACCCGGTGTCTGGTCATCCTGAGCCATTATTGTTGGCCAGAGATCCTTGAAAACATCTGTCACCTTCTCTAGTTGTTCCTGCAAGTTATCTTTTTCTACTTTCAACTGATCGTGATCTTCAATGAGCACACTGATTTGTAGTTGTTGCTGCTCAAACATCTGCTGGAGGTTGTTGTGGATTCCTTTAGCCTGCTGTGCTGCACGCTGAATGAAACTGTATTTTTGTGCTGTTCCCCAGGTCTGCATACTCTCAGCCCCAGACATATCTTGGTTTGGAGGTCTCTCCCTGAGCTGTTAATCACTGGCTATTGACCTGGCTAAGTGTTCCGGTGGTGATGTCGTCTATGTCTGTTGCGGTGGCGGATTGCCTGGTTTACTCATGCTTGGGGTAGGTTGAACCTATTGTAGTATTAAGTTTGCTTGCTGAAACGGGTTTAGCTCCTTGGATGAGGGCGTTGTATCTGGATTAAAGGATCCCCTGTGCACTAATAAGTTCAGAAAAGTGCTCTGTTCCGCCGGAGGTTGGTTAACCTCGAGTACCATGGCTGTACTCGAGTTAACTTCTGCCTCGGTTTCCCCATTTTTCCTGCTTAGTGTTTTGACTGGGTTTTAAATGGTCGATGATGTGGAAGGAGTGCGGA
The DNA here is from genome assembly GCA_034641835.2 of Pinus albicaulis. NCBI lineage: Eukaryota > Viridiplantae > Streptophyta > Pinopsida > Pinales > Pinaceae > Pinus > Pinus albicaulis. The sequence continues at coordinate 1,228,992,048 of CM076577.1, read as the reverse complement.
GGGAACGATCTTTTGAAGTGAATGATGTGTGAGGTGATGACTGGTGAGTGTGGGGAGATGAGGTATGAATGTGGACCGGGGATGAAGTTTGCACATTTAGCACTGAGAATGGGTTGAATATAGGTAGCTAAGAGGTTACCTGAGGGGTTATCTCTGGCTCTTCCTGAATTGGGGCTCCCGTATAAATAGGTTGTGTTTGATCCTCCCCAGTGAGATCAATGACTTGGCTAGACACTATAACTTTTGCCTTCTTGGCCTTAGGTGTAGCTACGGGTGGCTTAGGTGCTTTATTATTTTTTATTGGAACTGTGGTGGTTGCTAGTGGTGAATTAAATAAGGTGGACAATAGGGCTGTGACTATGGGTGCAACTATGGAAGGAGATGCATAATTAGAGGCCTGAAACTTTGAAAAAGTAGGAAATAGAGGAGACACGCTGGTTAGAGTTTGAATTACCCGATTAAATCCTTGTACCTTCGTGTTCAACTGCTCAATTATGGGCATCAGCTGCAGCCGAGACACTCTGGTCAGTGTTTCATCCGGCCTTTCTCCTGGTATTGGATTCGACAACATGCCATCAAACAAATAGTGATAGACCCCGCTTTTGACCTCCATTCCCACCCCTGGCCAAGAACATACTTCAGTGTGGAATTATTTCTCATCAATTTGAAACTTCAACGGTCTCATTTTGAATGTAATTTCTGCCACATAGGTGGGTCGGATGTAAGTTTGTTTATGATTGACTCCAAACCATATTTGAGCAAAATAATTATCCAACAAACTCTTTGGGACGCTTTTTTGCCTCGCCACTATGTCCACCATCTGCCTGTACCAGAATGCGAATGCTTCTTCATTCACCTCTTTGGTGCTAGGGTCTCCTGAGAACTTCCAGGGCGTAAATTTCATCGCCAACGGCTGACCTTTTATGAGTTTCACGGGCTTTCTGATTCCCGGAAATGTCCATTTCCACATAACAAACGCCATGATAAGGTAACCGTAAATGAACCTAGTGGCTCTTTTGTAGTTATCATCATAGGATTCAAAATAGTTCATTCAGCAGAAACAAACACAAATTTAATTGTGTTCCCTGGAGGCAGTGCTCCGTGACTGAAATGGTATCGAGTGTGCATTCACCCTTCGTATAGTGCCTCATAGTTTTTCTTACAATCAGGTAGCAGGCGAATTTGACTGTTGGGCTGTTTATAAGGTCTATCTTTGCCCCCTTTCCTCCTCTCTTAATGTCGTATTTCTTGTAAAATTCACCATCTCCTGCCTTCTTTGCTCTCTTGGAGATAGCCTGGAACGCTATGGAGACATCCCTGCTTCTGCTGATAATCCCGTCAGCCTGTGAATATCTTCTGCGTGTATTAGAATTTCCCTTCCTAGTCGTAGTGACCCATTCTGGATCCTGCTCAGTAGGAATTTCGTACACTGCATCACAGTTCCTGTGGTTCCGAACACTAGAAGATTTTTGAGGTTCAATATTGTTGATTGCTGGATACCTCTGAAGTCTGGGTGCACTCTTGCTGCTTCTTCTCCTGCTTTAGTAGCGTAATTTTACATATGGACCTGCCTCTTCACTGCTGGAAACTGGTAGGAATCTGTAAATTCTGTGTCGGTCAACGACGCGTTGTCGTATTTTCCCACCAGCATCCATTTTCTGGATTCTCTTGTCGATCTCCTGCTCGATGACTGCTGGTGCTACCTTGGTCATCGTTGTTCTTCTCTTGTACACTTGCAATGCTACCCCTACTCTTTCTCTATAAATTAATGCTACTGGATGATTTCTCTGGACTTCTTCTGATGAGGTTGCTCTTGCTGCTGCTGCTGTTTCTGGTTCTAAATCAGACTTCTTCAGCATTCTCACGCTTTCTTTCATGCAGGTTAAGTAATGTAATTGGCATGAATGAGGTTGATAAGACCCCATAACTAATTAATTTTCCCTACCTCCCTCGCGGCTATAATCGTGCGATTAGTTGCCGCGATGAGGTGTGTTTTGACATGGTTGACTGCAACTTTGGGATTTGGGCAAACGTGATGGGTAATGATTATGGCTTATTATGGAAAATTTATTACCATATGGATGTTACTAATTATGGCAGTTAATTCTAAAATATTGGTAATCCTACGGACTAAGATGGGTACGATGGGTCATGATGATGGAATGATTTTCGACACTTTTAGCTTCTTTGACATGGATGACATGCTGGACACTACCCTCCCCTCGACCACAATCAATTGAGATGCGGTCTCCGCATCACAACTATGAATTCCCTTTGTTACTGCTATTTTGGATTTAGTGGGATGCCTTCCAATTCTCTTCTCGGGTGGAAGAGAGTTATTGAATCTAACTACTATATGCTACCCTACTGAATCCTATCGGTTGTGAGAGTTATTCAAAAAAATAAAAATATTGAAACTTACTCGTGATAAGGCTTCAGGCATGTGCCATTCACCCATCCTGGTAATACTTAGCCATCCAATTGTTATAACTGAAAGACTCCTGATTCTCGAATTTCAATCACATGGTATGGTCCCAGCCAATGCATTTAGAGTTTACCTGGGAACTTTTGGAACTTGCTGTCATACAATAAAACTTTTCCCCCGACCGTAAACGTTTTATGTTTGATATGACGGTCATGCCAAGCTTTCTGTCTATCTTTTTGGATAGTATGATGAAACTTTGCTAGAAACCTATCCTCTTCAAGTTCTTGTAGCTCTTGTAGTCGCTCTTTCAATGAGTATTTCTATGATAACTGTAGTGTTGACGCGATTAGCAAGCCCGGTATGAAAAATTCGGTCGGTACCATTGCTTCTCTCCCATACACCAGCTGGAATGGAGTCTGGTTATTCAGTCTTTTGACGGTTGTCCTATACACCCACAATGTTGTTGGTACGCGCTCATCCCAATCATCTCGATCAGTGTTGAAAATATTCATTAGCCTCTTTTAAAGAATCTTATTAAATGCTTCCACTGTACCATTTGCTCGATCAGGATCGTAAGGACTGTTCTTATGATGTTGTACCATGAAATTTTATAGCAAAGATTTGATCATTACATTGATAAAATGTGTACCTTGATCGCTGGTTAGACTTCTGGGGCAGCCAAATCTATTGATGATATTTTCAAATATGAACCTGGCTGCTGTCTCTACCGTGCAATCCTTCACTGGTACCGATTTTTCCCACCTGGTAAGATAGTCTGTTGCAATAATGATGTACCTGGCCTGTGAGTGTCTTGCGATAGGTGCTATCGATCCTATAAAATCAACGACCCACTTCTCAAATGGTTGCAATGCTTTTACAGGGTGAAGTGGTGGCTCGTCTCTATGCGATGGACGTCCCGTCCTCTAGCACACATCACATTTTTTTACAAATTCTTTACTGTCCACGTGTACTGTGGGCCACCATAAGCCTGCCTGTAGTATCTTCCTCGCAGTAGGTTTTGCACCGACATGTCCTCCCACAAATCCACAATGGCATTCCCACAATATGCCTTCCCTTTCATGATCCAGGACGCACCTCCGCAATACTTGGTCTAATCCCATATTGTATAGGTGTCCCGCTATTAGTTGATACTCTGCTACTCCGACTACCAGATGCATTTTCTGGGCTGCTGTATATTCAGTTGGGCACTGTCTTGTTGTCAGATAGATTGCTATCTGGTCTAAGTAATCTGGGATGGCTTCTACTCTAAAAATATCAGCATCTGGCAGCTGATCATCCAGGGACCCTCCATTTTATCCATTTTCTCCATTTTCTAACCTTTACAAGTGGTTAGGACCTACATTCAGTCTCCCGGGCTTCACTATCACCTCGAAGGTGAAGTCCTGAAATAGTAGGAGCCATTTATAGATCCTTCCTTCCAGGACCAGTTTGTTAACTAGGTAATTTAAAGCTGAATGGTCTGTGAAAAATTTAAACATACCTCCTAATAGGTTGTGGCGAAAATTTTGAAGGGAATACACCATTGCCAAAGCTTCTCGTTCTGTTTTGGTGTAGTTCCTTTCAGCTTTTGATAACTTCCGACTTGCAAAATAAACTGGGTGATCAACTGAAGTATCTCCTGGTTGAGCCAGAACTGTGCCAAGTGCGATGCTGGAAGCATCAATGTGGACATGAAATTGCTTGTCCCAATTAGGATGAACTAATATGGGCACACTTGCTAGTTTTTATTTCATGGTATTTAGGGTAGTGGTACAATATTCTTTCCAAATTAATTGCTCTGATTTCCGCAACAGCTTCTCCAATGGCGCTGTTATCTTCGCATAGTTGTGGATGAATCGCCTATAGTAGCCAATGTGGCCTAGCAGCGACCTTAACTTCTTCATGGTTTCTGGTGATTCTATGTTGATTATAACTGCCACTTTTGCTAGATCAATGCAAACCCCTTGTTTTCATACAACATGTCCTAGCAGTGTCCCAAAGGGTACTGCAAAGATGCACTTCTTGAGGTTTAATGAAATCTGGAGCTGCCTACATCTGTCAAACATTATCCTTAACAACGTTGCTTGATTCTTTAACAGGCTGTAAACTGTCCAATCATCCATATAAACTTCCAGGAATTTATGGATACATTCCCGAAATGCTGGTATGACAATTCGTGAAAATACTGCTGGTGTGTTTTTCAACCCAAATGGCATTACATGATATGAAAATGAGCCTCATTTTATTGTGAAATTTGTCTTCTTCTTATCTTCTTCAACTATCCTCACTTGATGGTATCCTGAAAATCCATCCATAAATGAATAAGCTTCATTCCCCACAACATTGTTGAGAACCTCGTCACTGAACGGAGTGGGGAATGGGTCATGTATGCATGCATTGCTCAGGCTCCTATAGTCAACACAAACTTGAATTTCAGACTTTTCCTTTTTAATTTGTATAACTATAGGACTTACCCATTCTGCTTCTTCCACCGGGAATATCAACCCTTCCTTTAGCATTTTATCAATTTCTGCCTTGAATTTTTATTTCACTCTTAGATTCAGACAGTATGGTATTTTCTTTACTGGTCTTGTGTCGGGCTTTAAAATTATACGCATTTCCCCCATGTCTCCTTTTATTCCTTTCAACTCCGCTACCGAGGATGGGAACAAGTCTTCGTATTCTTGTAGTAGATTAAATATTTAGTTAGTCGTTTCTGCTTCCCAGTAGTCACCAATTGACGCAAGTTTGGGCTTTTCTGGTGTCTCGATGTTCATCTTCTTGGTCTTCAGCGGTAGCAGGTGAATTCCTTCTGTTTCAGGTTCTTCTTGAATATTCCACTCCCCTTCATTTTCCTCACAATATAGATGTCTAAGATCTTCTATATCATCACCATCCATTTCACTGTTTATCTTTTTGCATGCTACTGACTGTTGGATACTTTTTTCGGGAGTGGTTGTTCTTCATCCTCTTGAATCTCTGGAAAGAACAATACCCTTTTAATGGCCTGCAATGCTTGTGTAACTGGTTCTGTTTTTCCTTCAAAGGAAAAGCATTGCGTAAACTGATCCGCAACTATATGCAAAGTACTGGTTCCTCTTTTCTTTTCTTCAGTTAGGTACCAAGCCTGTGGAATTGAATCCAGTGAATGTACAAAATTGTGTACCCACAGATTTTTCAGGTACCCTGCTTTCTTCCATCGGTCCTCACAATATTGTAAATGTTTTCTGGGGTTGGATTTCCCTTGGTACTTTTCACTGAATCAGGATCCTTCCTCTTCCTTGAATCTGGCCCTCAACGCTGCTATAACCCCATCCCATCGCGACAGAGAGTTGCGGTGTTTGCTCCACCACCTTGCAGACGTGGATTGTAAATCCACATCCATTAGTGGGACCCTATGGTCCACTGATACTTTCTCTTCTATACTGGCAATAAATGTATTTACAACATTAATATTTGATAAAGTAGGATATTATTTTACCTCAGTTCCGATCCAATTGATTCTTCTGATATTAGCGCATATTCTTGTATTTGTCTCATATCCCCCCTGCTGGAAATCATCCCAGGCTATTTCTGAGCCTAAGCCTGAGCTTTGCACACTTCTCCAACTCACAGTCCCCTGCGTTGTTGGGTTGATATAATCTTCTCTTTTCCCTATTGTCATTTGATAAAGATGATCAAGAAGTTGAGCATCTTCTCTGTTGTTGACAAACTCTGTATATCGGGGGTCCTTGATATGGGTCAAGTGGCTGTGTGACCCTGACTTCCCCATCTTCAAATATCATTAGTTCCTTCTTCAAATCTATTATTGCATATTTCTCAGAAGCCTAGTCGATCCCTAATAATGCTGGATAGGGATCCTTATCCCCCATAGTGTCTATCACCTCGAAGTCTGTGTATGTCTTTATCCCCGCAACATTGAATTCGACCTCCTCTAACTTTACTTGATGAGCCTGATAAATCTGGTTTCTGGAAAATATTTGGCCTCAACTCAGTTAAGCATTGTAGATCTAATTTGTAATCCCGCAACTTGAGTGTTTACACGGAATTCCTTCCCTGTTCTTCTCTTATTCCTTTTGACTCTCCATATGTATTTCTGGGTTGTGTCATTTAAATCCTTTGGTTCTGTGGTCTCCTGTACCACCATCTACAGATTCTTCTTCAATTGTTCCAACATTTGTGCATTGGTTACAATTTTTAGAAATAGCCGAAACCATTCTTCAATCATAGTGCTTGTACTAGTCTGTTTCTCCTTGTCTACCCTGGGCTGTGGTAACTCGATGCCTTTGCTCCCCCCAAGTTGGGAAAATGTTTCCACTGCTTATTTAAAGTATTATTCTGTGTTTCTGTCCTGAACATTGGCTTTGGAGATGTTGGCCTTATCAGCTTTATCGAGTATGCAGTCTGTGCATCTTCCCCGGTTCTCTTTCCTCCTTATGCCACTATGGCTATGTTTTGCATAGCCTGGGTCTCTACTATTCTTGGCTTTGCATTTACCATATTTTCTCCTCTTTGTTTGGCTCTTTCTTCCCATTTTTTAATTAGCTCTGTGCAGTCTTCTATTGCGTGCGTATTAACTCTTCACTGAGAGCACCATGGTCTTCTAGGAAGTGGACATTCCCTGGCTATGTGGCCTTCTTGGTCACAATTATAACATATTACAGGTCCTCTTCCTCAAGCTCAGCCTCCTCTCATGCCTCCTCCTTATCCCCTGGGAGCCTCATTTACTCTATATGAAGGCCTCTCCAATCATTATGCTAATGCATCCAAAGCTCTAAAATTCTTTGTGTTGTGTGTTGTGGAAGCACATAACTCACAGTATATGTTGTTTAGAACGTTGGAGTATTTTTGCAAGATTGGGCATAAGCGGGGTGGATGACCAATGCTTTTGCATATCTCGCAATATTCAGTTGCGGCCTGATTCTGTTGTGTAGGGAACCCTGGGTATTGGGGTTGCGGAGAATATAGTCCTTGAGTGTTTATCTGCACAACTCCTCCTACCAGTGAAGCTCCCTATGTCCCTACTGCTAAAGTCCCCGCATTCTGCTCTCGCAACCTTCGACATTCGGTGACCATGTGTCCCTCCATCAGACAGTGCATATACCATACATTGGGTCTTGCAGGCCGCAGTGGTTGAATATCTTTCAAATTTTCCATCAGACTAGCGATTTGATGTTGTAACCCCAATATGGAAGGGTCCTGAGCTGCTGCCCCTCCTTTGAACTCCTGCGGATACCCTGCCATGGCCTCTATCTTCATAGCTTGCTCCAATGCATCTTGTAATGTATCGATCCTCTGTTGCATTAATGGAGTTCTTATCAACGGAAGAAGGGCCTTGATGAACTAGTCTCTCTGATGATTCAGATCGATTAGGTAACTCAGTTTTCCAATCGCATCCTTGAACCTTCTCATCAGATCCCATGCAGTTTCTCCTTCTCGCTGTTTAATTTCCCACATCTCTGAAAAAACTTGCTGATCTGTCTGGGGTAAATTGAATTCTTTAACAAATTCTCTCTTTACATCGTCTATAGTTGGGTTCGGATGAGCTTCAGACCATTTCATAAACCAGTGTAGAGTTCCCTCCCTGAGAGTAGTTTGAAACTCGATCAATTTAACCACCTCTGGTGTCTGCCGAGCCCTCCATATGGCTTCACAGAGATACTAGTGTTGTTCCACATTGTCGTCGCCCCTCCTAGAGAACTCTGGGTATCGGGTAAATGATCTTGCCATGCTTCTTTGTGTGGGTGATACTAAAATAAAGTCCCTATTTTCCAGCTATGAGATGGTATTACTAGCACCAATGCTAGTGTGTATTACTGCTTTAGACCGAACACTATTCAACTTACACAATTCTAGTAACTTAACAAAAAAATCACCTAGTGGTTGATAGAGTACTAGGGGAAGGTTGGGACTAGAGCTACTTGAACTTTGGGGAATAGTGTTACCTTGAGTTATGGGTGCCGGCCCCTCTCGGAATAGTTGCTCCATCGCAACATGCAACTCCACATCAGAAATATCTTCGAGGCGTACGTCCTCCACGTTGGACTTCGCTCCCTTTTCTCTCTGGGCTGGGCTCCTATACACCTGCCAGAATTCCTTGATGGTGCCTCCTATTTCTTGGGAACCCATCTGACCTTCCATCTCCTTTGTCATCTGTGACACCTTCTCTTTGTCCTTTTGATTACTTTCTTGCTTCTCCAACTCCTTCAACACCCTTTCTCATCACTTCTCAGTGATTTGCGCCCTTTGATGTGCTCGTCGCTCTCAACCTACTGGAGGTCTCAGCATCCATATCCCTATTCCCCCTTCCAACTTAATTTTAGCATCTCTTCCTCAGCTCCTTCCCCTAGTACTGGAGGTTTAATTCTCCATCTCATATTTTTGAAACTCCATCAGTCCCTCGTTTACCATTAAAGCTTTGATACAAAAGGGAATCTCCTTCAACAACTCTCCTCGTAATCTGGACTTGAGCACGTCTTCTTCCTTTCAAAAGGACTGGTAACACTTAGCCGAAAATTCCATTATGTATCCTTCCAAGGTAGATTGCACCCAAAAATATACATCTTGGGTTAAATCGATATCTAGCCGATGGAGGGCTACCAGATCCATGTGAAACCACTTGCAACATATCTTCCGTGACTTGCCTTGGACTGTCTTGACTTGTAGTCTCCGCAACCAATTATAGAGTTCCTCGGGAAATTTTCCCCAGAATATTTTGTAGATATCACTCATAGAGTCAGAGAATAGAACCCAATCCTTAATAGTTTTCTCCCTCTGCTGTCTCAACTTAGCTTGCTGTGCTATGAACTGATCTAAGTGGTTATCCCACCAGATTCGTATTTCCCTTTCAAATATCCGTGATACCATGATCTAGCTCCTAAATGGAATTTTGGGTCCCGGAAACAGAACCATTTTTTGGCGAGAAAGAAGGTCTTTGAGTAAGACCCAGGTTCAGGATAGAGGCCAACAAGGTTTCCGCAGTAGTTTAGCACAATGCCGACATTTTCACTCTACTCCGAAGAGTAGAGAGTCTCACCCGAGGCATGTCATGACCTTATTAAGGTTAGTAACATATCAAATATTGACAAATCACAACTATAGAATAAACAAACAGAAGAACTAAGTACTCCGAACATGTTTTGCTACCTTGCACAAGATACTACTTGTTTGGTCAATTTAGTGTGTCCTAAATTGCTACATTAATTTATCAATCCAGGATTCGTAAGCTGATGAAGTGCGGCGCACTATATGTGCAAGATAACCTATTTCTTAACTTTTTGTCGTTTTTGGTTTTCTAAGGTGAAATGGAAATTCTAAAATAAAAGCAAGTATGGTTATGTTTGTTCAAGGAAATGATATCCTCTATAATGATTTACCAACTTGAAACTTAAAAAGGAATTTGAAACTTACAATGACAGAACTTGAAAGGAAATGAAAATGTGCTGCTGAAATAAAAAGGTGCTGCTAGTCTAATAAATCAAAACAGTGAACTATTGAGCATGAAACCAAACTATTCTTGCTGCTGTCTAAACACAAAAGAAACTATGCTGAAAGAAATCCAAAAGTTGCAATAAAGTAAATCTAAATCAAATTACATTCAACTTGTCTTTTGATCCCTCATCATTAGTCCAGCTATGATTTTCGGAAGTAACCATAAACAACTTGAGTAACTGATATCTAACTTGCAGAAAGTAAACTAATATCAAACCATACATTCATAATTCAATCCCTCACCATCAGTCCAGCTGTGGATTTCGGAGGTAACTGAAGATGTCATGCACCATTTAATATATCTAAATTTGCAGAAAGGAAACTAATACCAAACTACACATTTCATAATACAATCCCTCACCATCAGTCCAGCTGTGGCTTTCGGAGGCAACTGAAGATGTTATGAGCAGTTTAATATATCTAAATTTTCAGAAAAGAAACTAATACTAAACTACACATTTCATAATACAATCCCTCACCATCAGTCCAGCTGTGGCTTTCGGAGGCAACTGAAGATGTTATGAGAAGTTTAATATATCTAAATTTAACTCCTGAAGCAAATGAGCAAGCGAGATTAAACAAACGTGCGGAATTAAACAGAAACTAAGAAAAGCAAATTAGCAGCAGAACAATGTTAATTCCATGTCATTAGTCAAAAAGTTATGCAAATGCCCAGGCTGCCTATTTATAACCTGAAACAAGAACACTGATCAGTGATCAATAACATAAAATATGAAGGACAGAAGTAAAATGGAAAGCATGAAAGATTATAAACAAAAATGAAGCATATATACCATGAAAGATTCAATGTATAAACATGTGAATGGATTATGGCACAATGAGCTTTAAAGAAATAAAACAGAAACTATACAATAATGCACGAAACCTTGGCAAGTGCAGGGGCCCTCTACACCAGCCTTGGCAACAATCTTCAAGTACGAATTACGTTTAAAAACAGAGTCTTCTTATATTAAAATGCAGTCATAACAGAAGGTGATATTACGGCACAAGTGCAACGTAATTCCATTACAGAGCAGACTAATAAAAACTAACAGAGACTAACATCGACTAATCTCATATGCATATACAAACGTTATTTATAACAAAAGAAACATAACTAATTCCTAAAGTTTATGCTGATGGAGAGCACGTAGACCATTACGTCCACAGATCTAGGATCATGGCCGTATTGAAAAGTAAATCTATGAGGAGTGGATGTTTGAATTCGGTTATGGAGCCATGTATAGATGTTAATTTTTCCTCCGCAATTCAGAAACGACCATATGAACCTTCACGTGACACGAAACAGAGTCCTGTCACCGTGGGACTCTACGGTTGACTTCCATTTGGACACCTTTGACCGCGGCTTCTTTAGATGAGTTTGCTCGAGCCAATAGGACACGAACCATGTCCACATCATTTTTGACTTGCCCATGTGGCTCGTTTTTCCTGTAGACACCTGTAACATAGAGTTTCACAAAATGGTTGCGGAAAGTTGCGGCGAGTTGCGGAAAGTGGCAAGATTCGCGGCTAGATGAGAAAAATCTAAATCAAACGTGAGACACAAAAATATAATTAAAAACCATGTTAGATGCTCTTTTGCAATTAATATACAATGATATTGACAACTTGTGAGGTTCGAATTGAGTAGAAAAAGGCATAGAAAAGTGTATGGAAAAGATGCGGATTTGAGACTCACATACTCAACATACCTTTGTGAAGGTGTTGCATGTCCTCATGCAACCAAAATTTTGATATTCCTTCCTTAGTTCATATGCCTTGACACTTCGGCCCGTACATCCATCCTCTCCTCTTCTTCCTTGGTACTTCCAACATTCTGGGTTTCTTCATTAAGCACCTAAATTTGATATTAACGAGTGCTCTGCTCAACTTCTGGCATTTCCTTTTCAATTTCTTATTCTTCTTCTGCCATATTCCCAGATGTAGCATGGTATTATCATGGATGATTTTGTCTAGTTTGCCTTGTTCTTTCAATGTCTCATTTTCATTTTTGATGTGGCTATTTAAAAGCTCTAGCTCAAAAATTTCCTATTTTAGTGATTGGACTAAATCATCCTGTAATGTATGAGGATGAATGGACGAAGTACTTGGACCTGTAGCTGCCTTTTCCAAAGATTCTATATAGTCATATACTTCCTGCTACTTGGGGTCTATTTCAGGTGTCATTTTTATTGGGCTGTCCCCAAAATGCCGTGAAGGAGAGTTATCTTCAAAATCAGGCTGAGAAGGGCTCACATCAATATCTTGCTGAGAATGGGATGGAGTATGTTCAATGTCTGATTGGGAATGAAATGAACCAGGTTCACTAAGTGACTGAGATGGACTATGGTCAGCTGGGGACTATTCGGATGTTTCCTCTCCCAAGTCAATGAAATGAGGACCCTTTATTTGCGTTTTCCTCAATTTCCCCTTAAGTCTGCTGCTTCTTCTCATGACGTGGTACACTATCCTTTTGTTTTTGTTTTCCTTTCTCTTGTCTTCTTGGCCATGAATGTTGTTTTTGAAGATAAACTAATCTTTCAGATAACACTTGATGATCTTCTTCTTCAGAAGAAGGGGTTTGATGTATGGCCTCAATAGTTTTTCTCTCTTTTGGTGTTATTGGCTTCTTACCCTTGATTTCTTTCTTCTTCCTCTTTGATAGTCTCTCTTCCCTATTAGTTCTTTCAATTGTAGTAGTAGGAGTATTTTGAATTTCATCAATTGTTCTTTTTCTCCTACTTCTTCTTGTTGTGCTACCTTCGGGAATTTCTTGAGTAGGAGTAATTTGAGTTTCATCATTTATTCTTTTTCTTCTACTCCTTCTTGTTGTACTACCTTCAGGAATTTCCTGAGGTTCCTCAAAGAAATTTCTAACCAAAAATTGTTCTCATGTGTCTTTCTTCTCCTTTAACTCTTTTTCAATCAAAATTTTTACAAGACTGTGGTGATATAGATGTGGTTCTACATCCCCTAAATGCTTCTAAATAGTCACAGACATTTTCTTCAAACTATTTAATAGAAAATATGGGAGATTGAGAGTTTGATTATCTAGAAAATTCATCAGCGATCTAGTATGGTACATATACATGGACCCAATACGGCCTTCACAGGTAATGAATTTTTGAGCAACTAGCAGAAAAGTAGCCCATTCCTCTTTCAATGCATGAACAGGAATTCCTCTTTTAAAAATAGTTATGTCCATACCTTGGTTTCGTAAGATTGTTCTCCAAGCTTCATCACTGATGCTTTTATTCTTAAACCAACGCTCACCCTGTTGAAGAAGTTCCGTGGCAGATGCTATAGATGCTTCATTGACCCCAAACTTAAGGTCTCCAATCTCTACTTCCAAGCCATTGAACGACCTTGCAAATGCTTTTGTTACTTCTTTATGATAACCTCTGAATTTCTGGATAAACCACAGCCACTTTGCTTTCATCAATATATCCCTTACTTGCGAATATCCCTCCATAAACTTAGATCCTTCCGGTTCTGCTCTTAGTAATTTACCCATTCTTCTTTCTGCTCTTCACAAATTGCCTGCGTGAGGGTTCAATGGAAATAGAACGGCTGAATGCACGGAGATGAGCACAATGACTATGGGTAGATATCAGAGAGTGGGTATACATACTATAACATAATAGAGAACGAAATGGAGTGAACAGAACAGAGAGGGGTTTTCGTGAGCACGACAGAGATACGGCTGTGAGATTAACAGAGTATAACACATCCGGCAGTGTTTTGAAATTTGGTGGCTACACAATAAATGTGAGCACGTTTAAACAATGGTTATGGATTTATGCGGCTGTAAGAGTCCATGGTCAAATCAACTACGTCTCATTGTCACCGGTGGAATATCGGAATATGAGTGAAGATCGGGGGTTTAATTATGGAACCGTTTAAGAATGTATGCGAGAGGATCATACGGAGATCGTGAAAGGGTTACGGGAGTTGTCAATATAATCATTGCACATAATGGATGGAGCTTATGGTTTAGAACTATATAAAAATGTGTTTTTCAATGCTATTTGAAATAAATTTTACCCATACCTTTGGAATCTTTTGCCTTTGCCCTTGGTCTTCAACTAGTTGCTCTTTATTGGTGTCTTGAATGCTCCATGTCTTCATTTTTGATCCTCTCACCTGCATTTTATTTCATGATTATGGAAATAACATCTGGCTGTACATTCTTTTGAAAACAGAGTTGTAGCTGTGGAAACTGGAGTCAGCTGCGGAAACAAATGTCAGCTGCGGAAATTGACACAGCTATTATTTGGATGAATGGAGATGAACAGATGACAAATGACCAGATGGAAATGGTCATGAAAAAGAATTTTATTGATGAAATGGATAAAATGAAGTGGAATGGAGTGAAATGAAGTGAAATGAAATGGAATGAAGTGCAATGGAATGGAGTGGGTGGTCACAAAACTTGTGAAATGAAAGAGAGAATTTTTTTTTGGAAAATATAGAGTGTCAGGTGTTCCTAATTTTCATCCTATATTTTCTGTATAAGACTGCCAATCAGTGATTGGTTTTCAGGCTTATACAATTTTTTTTTTTTAAATTGAAAAGAACAAAAGCTAGGCTGGTGGAGAAGAAGAATTATTCTGTACCAGCCTGATTGCAGAACTGTCTTGAAACATTTTGACAAAATCCTCTTTTGAGAGTGGCTTATGATAAACTTTCAATCTATGGCCATTCACAATAAGAGGAGTTTGAAACTCATCAATGGTCTTGATTCTTACCGCTCCATTGCTAAAGATCTTGTTAATATCATATGGCCCAAGCCAATGAGTCTGAAATTTTCCTTGAAAATATTTAAACTTGGAATCAAATAACAATGCCCAATCTCCTTCTTGAAACTTTTTCTCTTTGATGTACTTGTCATGCCATTTAGCTCTTTGATATTGAACTAGATCAGTTCTTAAAATTGCTTCTTGTCTGATCTCATCTAGCTCATTCAATTGCTCCATTCTATGCTTTTGGGCTTTTGATAAGTCCATCCCCAACTGAACTGCTATCTTGAAGGTCTTGACTTGGAACTCAATGGGGAGCAAGACTTTTTTCCCATAAACAAGTTCATAGGGAGAATGTCCTGTTGTATTTCTCCATGTAGTTCTGTAGGCCCACAAGGCTTCAGGAAGCCTTTCTGCCCAATCTCTTCTATGTAGATGAACATTTTTGGTGATGATACTTTCAAGAACTTTGTTGGTAGACTCCACTTGACCATTTTCTTGTGGATGGTAAGGAGTAGATCTTCTATGCTTGATTTTGTATTCTTCCATCAGCTTCTCCACCAGGTTGGATGTGAATTGGCTTCCTTGATCTATCACAATTTCTCTTGGAACACCAAAGCGAGTAAAAATATCCTCATAAAGAAAATGAACAACCGAATTTTCAGTAGCAGATACTAATGCTTTGGCTTCTACCCATTTAGTAACATAATCAGTACAAACCAATATATACTTCTTTTTCTTAGATGGTGGATTAATAGGTCCAATGAAATTTAAAGCCCATTTTTCAAAGGGTTCAATGAGTACCTGTGTTTGCAATGGCATTTCATTTGAAAGGGTAGGTTTCCCTACTCTTTGGCAGCTGTCACACTTTTTGACATATTGTTTTGCATCTTTGAAGAGGGAAGGCCAATAATATCCTAAAGAGAGGATTTTATAGGCCGTCCTTTTGTCTGCAAAGTGTCCGCCGCATGGTTCATCATGACATGCCTTAAGAATATCAGGCATTTCATCTTCCCCGACACATCTTATGATCACAAGATCTGGCCCTGTTTTAAACAATTCGTTAGAAATCCATGAATATTTTGAACTCTCCTGAATAATTTTTCGTTTTTCACTTGGAAATAAATGTGAAGGCAGTTTTCCTGTAACCAAATAGTTAGCAATATCCGCATACCAAGGAGTCTTAATAGTTACTGCAAACAAGTATTCATCAGGAAACTTATCCTCTACAGGAGAATCTTCTTTAGTATTCTGAATCCTAGACAAGAAATCAGCTGCTGTATTTTTTTTTCCTGGTCTATCCAACACAGTAATATTGAATTCTTGCAAAAGTAAGAGCCATCTTGTCACTCTGCCATTAGTAACAGGTTTGTTCATTAAATATCTAATTGCAGAATGGTCAGTATGAATAAAAGTTTCATAGCCTGTTATGTAATGTCTAAACTTATTAATTGCATGAACAACAACTAAAAACTCTTTTTCAGTCACAGTATAGTTCAACTCCGTGGGAGTCAAATTTTTACTGGTATAATAAATGGCATAAGGAACTAAATCTTTTTGACCCAACACAACTCCTAGAGCTGTATCTGAAGCATCCGTAGAAATATGAAAAGGGAGTTTCCAATTTGGTCCTCTCAAGATAGGTGCTTCAGATATTCTTGTTTTCAAAGTTTCAAAGGCTGATTGACAATCAGGATCCCATTTGAATTCACAATATTTTGTAAGCAATTTGAAGAGTGGAGATGTTATTTTAGTGAAGTTTTCTATAAATCTTCTATAGTAACCAGTAAATCCTAGAAAAATTCTAACATCTCTTTGACAATTTGGAATAGGCAACTTGGAGATGACTTCAACTTTTGATCTATCAACCTTAATCCCATCTCCCGAAATATGATGTCCTAAAACAATCCCTTCAATAAACATCATAAAGCATTTTTCATGGCTTAATGAAAGGTTTGTTTCTTTACATCTTATAAGAACTTTTTCCAAATTTTCTAATGCCTCTTCAAATGAATTACCATAAACCGTAAAATCATCCATATAAACCTCTACACAATCATGAATTAGATCAGAAAAAATTCCTAGTACTGCTCTTTGGAATGTTGCTGGTGCATTACATAACCCAAAAGGAAGCACTCGGTAGGCAAAAGTTCCCCATGGACAAGTAAATGTGGTATTATCTTGATCTTCAGGTGCTACCTGAATTTGATTATAGCCACTAAAACCATCCAAAAATGAAAAGTACTTTTTACCTGCTAATGTATCTAATACCTGATCAATAAAAGGCAAAGGAAAGTGATCCTTCAAAGTTGCTTTGTTCAATTCCCCGTAATCAATGCATACCCTCCATTTACCATTCTTTTTAGGTACTATAACCAAAGGAGAAACCCATCGGCTATCTGAAATTGGATAAATGAAGTTTACATTGAGAAGTTTTTGGAGCTCTTCTTTCACTATCTCCCTAAGATTTGGATTCATCCTTCTTTGAGGTTGTCTGATTGGTCTACTGTTTTCCTCAATATAGATACGATGGATGCAAGTCTTAGGATCAATACCTTTCATGTCAGTATACTCCCATGCAAATGCAGTAGAATGTTTTTGCAAGATTTTGGTTAGTTCTTCTTGTTGTGACTTTTCCAAATGCTTGTTGATATTCAATGTTTTTCTTGGAAAAATCTCAATAGTAGAACTACCAAACTCTTCCATAGAGTAAAGAGACATTTTTCTTGATGATAAATATTCTATGTCAGATTCCAACTGAAATTGTGTGAGGTCATATTCTGAAGATGTCTCAAAATTTTCTAATGTGTTCAGAATTTTACTATCTTCACTAATTTTAGAAATGGTAAAGACAGGTTGTATAGTGTCCTCATCATCAACCCATTCATTGTCTCCTACTTCTGTGATTGCTTTTGCTGGAGGATAAAAATTGAATTTCTTTGTTGAATTACCATTAGAAATGTACATATCCCCAGATCTACAACTAATAAAAGCATCAGCTGTGGCTAGCCAAGGTCTTCCTAAAATAAGTGGGTGCCCTCCTAGATTACTCTTGGGAGTCAAAATCATAAAATCTACTGGATATTCCCAAGAATCTAAGGAGACTGAAATATCTTCTAATACACCATCTGGTTTAATAATGGATCGATCTGCAAGTTGCAGTAGAGTAGGTGTAAAAAGAAGGTTAGGAAGTTTTAGCTAGTCCATAGTTTGTCTACTCATAATGTTGATAGCAACCCCTAAATCAATCAATGTGTTTGGAATTTCTATCCCATTTATATGTGTCTTGACAATTGGACTTCCTGGATCTACATACTTCTGCATGGTAATTTTTCTCATCATAATATCTGCAATCTTTCCTACCAGGTGGATTCTTCTTGTGTCTTTTAGTTTCCTTCCTGGTCTTTTGAAACTCAACTCCTTTATTGTTTTTGCTAGAATAGGAATCTCTCGAATGGCTTGTATCAAGGGAATCTTGATACAAACATTCTTCAATTCATCTAGAAAGTCATAGGTTCGACACACGACTTCAAACTCAAACAGAAATGTTTCAGGATCCTCACTTCACAATCCATAAAAGTTAGGGAGGACAGATGGTGAGATATTTTTCATTGTTGTATGAGTTTCCTCATCAACTATAGGGAATCCAAACAAGTTGTCTCCTTCCTTATTTCTTCCATTATTACCTTCACCATTGTTGTCTCCATTGTTTCCTTCTCCTCTACCGCTACCTCTACCTCCATCTATTACTCTCTCCTCATGATAGGTTTCTTTAGAGTCCTTAAAGTCCTCTAGTTCTTCTATCATGAGGATGAGAGAGAGAGTCTCTTTGTTTTCTAAATGGGATTTAGTGGTGTATAGGAGAATCCTCTAATCCAGCCGCTCCTTGAATTCAAAAATCTTAAGGCTAGGGGTAGATGGTGGTGAACTGGCCGGGGCCAGAATCTGGTCTATGCCTTGAAGAAGATGGAGTTGTAAAAATCGAACTCTTGGCTTTAGCTATAAACCTTCCCCTAGAATCTCTTGCTCTATGCATGTCATTTTTTATTTTATTTTTATTTATTTTTTTTAAATTTGGGCTAATAATTCTCTTTCTGATCTTCCAGGTCACACTAGGTGCAAGAAGAGAGCATACTTAAGAAATTACTGAACCAATAACTCTCTTTTCTGATCCTCCAGATCACACTAGGTGCAAGAGGAGAGCATACTTCAAGAAGTTATCAAGTTTTCCCTTCTTTTATGATTTTTTTTTTTTTTTTAAGAAATTGGCTACCTAGTTACACTTCCCCGGAAACGGCGCCAAAATGTTTGGTCAATTTAGTGTGTCCTAAATTGCTGCATTTAATTTGTCAATCCGGGATTCGTAAGCTGATGAAGTGCGGCGCACTATATGTGCAAGATAACCTATTTCTTAACTTTTTATCGTTTTTGGTTTTCTAAGATGAAATGGAAATTCTAAAATGAAAACAAGTATGGTTATGTTTGTTCAAGGAAATGATATCCTCTATAATGATTTACCAACTTGAAACTTAAAAAGGAATTTGAAATTTAAAATGACAAAACTTGAAGGAAATGAAAATGCGCTGCTGAAATGAAAAGGTGCTGCTAGTCTAATAAATCAAAACAGTGAACTAGTGAGCATGAAACCAAACTATTCTTGCTGCTGTCTAAACACAAAAGAAACTATGCTGAAAGAAATCCAAAAGTTTCAATAAAGTAAATCTAAATCAAATTACATCAACTTGTCTTCTGATCCCTCATCATTAGTCCAGCTATAATTTTCGGAAGTAACCATAAACAACTTGAGTAACTGATATCTAACTTGCAGAAAGTAAACTAATATCAAACCACACATTCATAATTCAATCTCTCACCATCAGTCCAGCTGTGGCTTTCGGAGGTAACTGAAGATGTCATGCACAATTTAATATTTCTAACTTGCAGAAAGGAAACTAATATCAAACTACACATTTCATACTACAATCCCTCACCATCAGTCCAGCTGTGGCTTTCGGAGGCAACTGAAGATGTTATGAGTAGTTTAATATATCTAAATTTGCAGAAAGGAAACTAATACTAAACTACACATTTCATAATACAATCCCTCACCATCAGTCCAGCTGTGGCTTTCGGAGGCAACTGAAGATGTTATGAGCAGTTTAATATATCTAAATTTAACTACTGAAGCAAATGAGAAAAACTGAGTTAAACAAGGCAGTACTGAAATTAAACAGAAACTAAGAAAAACAAATTAGCAGCAGAACAATGTTAATTCCATGTCATTAGTCAAAAAGTTATGCAAATGCCCGGGCTGCCTATCTATAACCTGAAACACGAACACTGATCAGTTTAACAATAACATAAAACATGAAAGACAGAAGTAAAATGGAAAGCATGCAAGATTATAAACATAAATGAAGCATATATACCATGAAAGATGCAATGTATAAACATGTGAATGGATTATGGCACAATGAGCTTTAAAGAAATAAAACAAGAACTATACAATAATGCACAGAACCTTGGCGAGTGCAGGGGCCCTCTACACCAGCCTTGGCAACAATCTTCAAGTACGAATTATGTTTGGAAACAGAGTCTTCTTATATTAAAATGCAGTCATAACAGAAAGGTGATATTACGGCACAAGTGCAACGTAATTACATTACAGAGCAGACTAATAAAAACTAACACAGACTAATCTCATATGCGTATACAAACGCGTTATTTATAACAAAGGAAATACAACTGATTCCCTAAAGTTTATGCTGATGGAGAACACGTAGACCATTACGTCCACAGATCTAGGATCATGGCCGTATTGAAAAGTAAATCTATGAGGAGTGGATGTTTGAATTCGGCTATGGAGCCATGTACAGATGTTGATTTTTCCTCCGCAATTCAGAAACGGCCATATGAACCTTCACGTGACATGAAACAGAGTCCTGTCACCGTGGGACTCTATGGTTGACTTCCATTTGGACACCTTTGACCGCAGCCTCTTTAGACGGATTTTCTCAAGCCAATAGGACACGATCCATGTCCACATCATTTTAGACTTTCCCATGTGGCTCGTTTCTCCTAAAGACACCTGTAGCATAGAGTTTCACAAAATAGCTGCGGAAAGTTGCAGCAGCTGCGGAAAGTGGCAAGATTCTGCAGCTAGATGAGCAAAATCTAAATCAAATACCAGACACAAAAATATAATTAAAAACCATGTTAGATGCTCTTTTGCAATTAATATACAATGATATTGACAACTTGGGAGGTTCAGGTGAGTGAAAAAGGTATAGAAAAGTGTATGGAAAAGATGCAGATTTGAGACTCAACACTACTCATGAACGTATTCAAGATGAAAAATAAAAATTTAAATCGGCTAATACATTCATCATACCCAAATGCTCATCACATAATTCAAGACATCAAACCCAGATAGAAGTATATTCCATTAACAATTGCGGACAGTTACATTACTCCTTAGAGTGATCATAGCAGGAATGATTACAATATTACCAAATAGAATAGATCAGAATGAATAGTATGAACAAAACGAACAAAGCTCTCCTACAGCTCCATTCCTTTGCTCTCCGTTGCACCAACCTCCTGTCTCCGTTGGTTGATTACCTATTTTTTCCTTTGCCAACATGACTGTTAGTTTTCCCTCCTTTCCCACTTCGTTGCTTGCCGCATCTCCCTGATCACTGGGAGTTCCACTGCCTGTCCTTGTCTCTCCTTCCTGCCATTTGTGCTAGCTTCCGCGACTGCCGCGCCACCTACTCTCTAGCTCTCTACAATCATGACAACTCTCTGTCCACCGTGGTTGCTCTCTGCCACCTGTTATCCGCGACTCAAAAATGTTTCATTTTCAAAACAAGGGCCCCAACATAATTCAAGGAAGAATCAATGAAGATAAATAGAGAGAAAGTCAAAGAGGGACCCAACATTGGAACAAGAATTCAAACCTCTCAAAAGACTCACACCAGAGAAATATAAACAAATCAGTAAGTAAACAGAAGCATCTGCAACCTTCCCAAACTCGTAAGTTTTTGACTTTCAGGTACCCAAATTTGTTTTATGGTCATTGATTTAAGTGTAATGTCTTTGGACATAAAGCTATTAATTGCATAAGAATCAAAGTTGAAAGAGATGAAAATTTAAGATACAAAAATTATCAAAATTTTATCTCTCATAACTCACTTCCCAAGAATAGGAATCCTTTTCCCCCCTTCATGGATGAAGTTGAAAATTTTGGGCACAATGCTAGTGAGTGCAGAATAAGGTTTGAGTATACTTATAAATATGATTTTTCTTGGAAACCAACCTTTCCAAAAGAAAACAAGAGTTTGAAACACAAGACTGGAAAGACCATGAAATGTGGACTTGCACTCTCTGCACATGATCAAGAAAATAGATGGTATGTGGATAGTGGTTGTACCAAGCACATGATTGAGGATAAGAGTAAATTATCGTCTCTAAAAGAAAAATACAAAGGGAACAATGTTACCTTCGGAAATAATGTTCCAACAAGAATTAAAAATAAGGGCATAATCAATCTTGATGAAAAGACCAAGGCTCAAAATGTGATGTTTGTAGAAGTTATCAAACACAATTTTCTTACTGTGAGTAAAGTGTGTAATAATGGCTATAATGTGACCTTTGGATCCAAAGACTGTGATATCCAAAAGGAAGAAAATGGAAAGTTAGTGGGAAAGGCAGTCAGGATTAACAACAATGTATATGTGTTTGATGACTCTAGAGTAAGTTGCTACTTGAGTAAGACAAATCACACATGTGTGCAGCATAGGACACTTGGTCATATGGGTTTTGATATTCTAATAAAAATTAACAAGATAAGATCAGTAAGAGGATTTCTAATAATATCAAGGCATGATGACTCAATCTGCAAGTCTTGTCAATTAGGTAAGCAGAAAAGGACTTAGCTCAAGACAAAGGAGTTCTCATAATTTAAAACTTCGAAGCTAATTCACATTAATATTTGTGGCCCAACCAGGATAAAGATCCCAAGTGGGGAGAGGTAATTTATTTTATTTATTGATGATTTTACAACAGCCATGTCGATAATGTTCCTAAAAGAAAAAGAAAAATATCTGAAGAATTTCAATATATTCAAAGATCAGGTTGATAATGAGAAATATCTAAAGATCAAATATATAATATCAGACAGAGGTGGAGAATTGACTTTGAGATAGTTTGAAGAGTATTGTGAAGATCATGGCATAAGGAATCAATACTAAGTGGCCAGAACTCCACATCAAAATAGGGTAGTGGAAAGAAAGAGCAAAATAATTCAAGATATGACCAGAGTTGTGATGGATGATGTATATGTTCCACACACCTTCTAGGGAGAAGCAACACAAGCAACATTGTATTTAGAAAACAGAACACAAATCGACCCTAATAGTGATAAGACTCCCTGTGAGTTATGGAAAGGAAGAATGACTTCAGTATAACACTAAAAAGTGTTTGGGAGAAAATGCTTCATTAAAAGAAATGATAAAAATATATAGGTAAGTTTGATCCTTGAGTTGATGAAGGCATATTCCTTGGATACTCACTCAAAAGTAAAAGCTAAAAATGTTTCAAAAAGAGAAAAAAAAAATGCATTGACATTGTAGTGGAGAAAACGTGAACTTGGATGGAGAAGAAAGTTCAACCACCAGATTCTCGGACCAAGAAGAAACATAAGAAAAACATGAAGAAATAAGTACAATGCAAAGGCCCAAAAATCCTTCAAGGTATGTATAGAAATAACATCCTAAAATTGAAATTATTGGTGATCAAAGACTTGGTGTTCAAACTAGGAGGATATTTCTTGGCATTTCAACTTGCGAAAGCCTTGCTTTGTTGTCTCAAGTTGAACCTAAGAACCTTAATTAGGAAAGTGAAGATAAATCCTAGGTGAAGGCTATGAATGAAGAATTGGATCGGATTGAGAAGAATGATACCTGGGATCTTGTTCCAAGATCCAAAGAGAAAAATGTGATAGGAACCAAATGGGTCCTTAAAAATAATCTAAATGAGAAAGGCTAAGTAATAAGGAAAAAGGCTCGACTAATCTGCAAAGGGTATGCTCAAATAGAATGGATTTATTTTGAAGAAAAAATTTCACCCATAGCTAGATTAGAATCCATCATAATGTTTCTTTATTTTTCAAGTCATGAGAACATCAGAGTATTCCAGATGGATGTGAAATTGACTTTACTCAATGGTGATCTAGAATAAGAAGAAGTATATATATAACATCGAAAAGGTTTCATGCTCTTAGAGAATGAAGATTATGTTTACAAACTAAACAAGGCTATGTATGGGATCAAACATGAGCTTGGTATGTTACGTTGGATAAATACCTTCAACAACAAGGCTTAAAGAGAGGCACTGCAAACAATAATTTGTACATAAAATATAAATATAATCACTTGTTGATTATGGTGGTTTATGTAGACGACATAATATTTGGCAGTGACTTCGAGAAGTTGGGAAATAAATTTGCAAAATTTATGCAAATAGAATTCGAGATGTCCATGATAAGAGAATTATCCTTCTCTATGGGGTTGTATATTTATCAATCAAAGGATGTCATCTCCCAATCCAAGTATTTAAGAGAAACACTGAAGAAATTCGGATTGGAAGAATGCAAGCTAGTTAGTACTCCCATGGTTACTGGTAGTAAGTTAAGTAAATAACATGAGACACCTCTTCTAAATCAGACAATCTACAAATCAATGATTGGAGGCCTGCTTTACCTCACAACCTCAAGACTAGATATCATGCAACTAGTAGGCTTGGTGGCCAGATTTGAAGCTTGCCCCCATGAAATCTGTGTCATTGATGTAAAAATGATTTTCGAATAATTTCAAGAAGCACAATAGATTATGTGTTATGTATGCTAAAAACAGAGAATTTAAGCCAAAAGCTTATACTAATGAAGACTAGGTAGGAAAGATTGATGACATAAAATGCACCTCTGGAGCAACATTATTTATGGGAGACTATTTAGTGCCCTGGGTTAGTAAAAAACAAGACTCAATCTCATTTTCAATAGTTGAAGAAGAGTACATTGTTGTTTTCACCTATTGCACACAAATTATGTGGATTAATCAGACCCTAAAGGACATCAAGGTAAACTTGATTGATCCAATTCCAATCATGTGACAATACTAGTGCTATCAACATTTCTAAAAATCATGTCTTTCACTCAAAGACCAAGCACATTCCCATCAAGTTTCATTTCTTAAGAGAACAAGTTGTTGCTAATGTTGTTTGACTTGAATATATGTCCACTAATGTGCAATTTGAAAATATTTTCACTAAGCCATTGGCATGATAACCCTTTGAATATATTAGGCAACAAATAGGAGTTGTCTTTCCTCCAGCCAATGAATCAATCACAATGAGCATTAGTAGCTATTCATCTTGTGGGATACATTGAAGAGTATGTTTTAAAGTTTCAGGTGTAGTTTCTGGGTGCATGCTTTTCCATTGATTTCAAAGGGGGATAATTTTATTGATGCCAGGGGAAGTAAGAAGATGGATAAAACCATGTTTGGTTTTAGGGGGAGCTTGGTCTGGTTTCAGAAAGAGTTTGGTTTGTTGCCATCAATGCCAAAGGGAGATATTTTTGGGTAGTTGGCATTGTCTGAGTGGTTGGTGGCATCCTAGGTGTTGGCATTGATGTCAACCAAGCTAGAAATGGTTTCAAGCTCAAGGGGAGTCCCATGGTTGTTGCAATATCTTGTAGAGAATCATCATAGTATAAGGCTTAGTGGAGAAGCCATAATATGATGACTATGATGGTTAGAGAGTCCAATGCTTTGAATGTTTTTCTGCCTCTGGAGTTTAGCTCAAACACTCTTGGAAATGGCATAATTGGATTGTGCTCGAAAAGATATTTCCAATAGTATATTGAAGTTCACAAATGGCCTCCTAGATCACAAATTATTTCCCATTCAAGGTTGCAAATCTAAAAGTGGTTGTAGGATCAGTTGGGAGAAATTTTAGTTCGACAACATTGCCAAAATTAGTGTAGCAATTATCAGACTGAAAAAAGAAAGGAACGGGGCGATGTGGACCATGTAGCAGTAGTGGGTGTTTTAATTGGTAGACAAGGGAGCTCCGTTTACAGCTAAGTGTGGCTGAAGCCTAGAGGATGGAGTTCAGAAGCTTCAAAATGCATGCAGAGGTAAGGCACGAGATGGAAGTGTCGGGAAACATGGCATCAATGCAACAATAGAGAGTGGTTAGTGTTAAAAATTTGTCAGGACCCTTGTAAAAATTGACAAAGACATTTGTTGTGAAACACAAGGCCTGAGACCATTTTTCTCTCTCCTCGTGGCAGGCATGTGGTAGCATTATATTAGTCGGTGATTATGTCAACATGATTCCAATATAGGGGACATGTGGCAGGAAGATTCAACATTTTTGGGTGTACTAATGGGCCACACATGAGTGACATGTGTCACCACTCTGGAGTATCTAAGTGGCATTAATGACACAAGCATGAGAACATCTCACAAGTATGACTCTGAAAGGTTTGAGAAGTGCATAGAGAGGACTCAATGGGATGACTTGCTTGTGGGCTATGTGGTAGGTAGTTGATTGGTTGTTCTGAGTGCGAGAAGATGCCACATGACAACTCAACTGCAAGTTAAAGCCCAAATAATTCTTAAGGCAAAGTTCAAGAATGTCCAGGATGTAGGTGTCATGACACATCGAAAGTATAGCTTTCAACGACAATCAATGAGGGAAGAGCAGGAGGACTCCATGGGACACATAATCTCGTAAGGCAGACCTTGGAGGATTAAAACCGGGCATAGGTTAATTGTGTCGGGATAAATGAAGCTGGGGGCTAAAGTGAAGTTCCAAGGATCGTTTTTGTGAGCGCCTTGTGACCATGGGCTTGGAGGGATAAATTCATGGTGTTTAATCCCTTGGGGGATATAGCTCAAAGGGACCCAAAAATGGTCTATGTGGCAGTTTTTCATGTGTTGGACAACCAAGGGTTGTTGGGCCTAAAACAAATAAAATGGCATTGCGAGAAAGTGTTGAAAAGAGATTGTGGATATGGCCATAATTGGAGTTAGTATAGCTTGGGAGGTCGGGTAAATGAAATGAACGGTTCGATAGCTACTTTGATTAGAATCCTCCATATTTGGAAAATTTACCATATGTGGGTTTGCACCACACTTGTGGATGAGCCGAAAATTATTCTTGAAGGACTGTCGACACAGGTTTTAAGGCTTGAATGGTTTGACAACTAAAAATGTTAATTGAGTCAATCGAGAATGTCAAGAGCTCTGGATTGAGAAAGAGAGGACCATCGTTAGCATGATGAATTAATGAATCTTGAATCGACCAAAATAAATCCATATTTTATCTTCATTATTGATCTAGGTCGATATTGGTGGCCACCCACCTATTCCGTTTGGACCCCCACCATCGGTTCTTTCAATTTTTCACTTTTAGCACAACTCACTATTTTTAGCAGGTTTTCGGGTCCTGAACTTTCGGAGCCAATTTAGGGTCCCTAATGATCCAGTTGGATATTGGTGGCCACCCACCTATTCCATTTGAACCCCCACCATCAGTTCTTTTAGTTTTAGCACAACGTACTATTTTTAGTAGTTTTTTGGGTCCTGAACTCCTGGAGCCATTTTGAGGCCCTAAACGACATTTTTTGGGAAAGCTGGGAGCAACACAGGTTCATAAACTAATGTTACTCACATAAAAAGTTTCATTCCTCAGATATATATGTCTAATGAGGTATGGTGCGCGTCAAACAGAGATCGTATGCCAAAGTTACATCCCCAGGAAGTTGAAACACCAATTTACCCAAACGGGGCCCATAGTTTTGGCGCTTCATCTCCTAGGCTTAGGTTTATGGATGTTTAGTGGTTTCCATTGTTTCTCAATAATAAATAAGCCATCGAGCCTCATTGTAACACATTTTATAGGCCTATAGCTGCCACATCTCTTCTTAGAGATAAGCTACTAGCGCCCTAGCTACTTTATTTCCATTATATCTGTAAGCATATTTATGTTATTTGATATTAATTAAATGAAGTATTATTTCCGCTGCATCTTTGTGTTTATGTCTATTTCTTTGTATTATTTAATTCCTGTATAAATTCGGATCAGTGGTATCAGAGCGGTCTTCTCTTTCTCTATTTTTTTTTGTGCATGTCCCCAACGAGGTCAGGGTATAAGAAGTTAGGGCTCGATCTCATTGAACCCTTGCAAGATCAACCTCACAAACCTCGATGAACTCCCATGGCAGAAGAAAATAAAGACGAGGGAGCAAGACATCCTATCAAAATATTGCTCTAGGAGGCCCTCGAGAAACAAAGGAACACGATGATGTATAACTTTGCTCAGATCCTTCAATGAATGCCCATCTACGACACATCTGCATTCAACAACCACTCTAGAGGCACCACTCCCTTCAAGGTACAGGTAAACTTTGACATTCCTGTATTTGAAGGCCAAATAGATGCAGAAGTTGTAGATATATGGTTGAATTTCCTAGAGGGGTATTTCTCGGTCCATGATTTCTCTGACCGAGAAAATATTATTTTTTCACTCCTCAAAGTCGCCCCCATGTCAAAGACTAGTGGGAAACCTACTGTGAGAAAAAGAACGAGAGAGAACCCTCTCTGTTCTCGGGCGCACCCACTTGGAATTCATTCTGAGATGGCATCAAGGAACAATATTACCTCGTGGGGAGCTATGAGGACAAGTATATCCAATGGACCATGCTGCGGCAACAAAGGGATCAAGATGTGCACGAACTGACGAATTTGTTCCATACCCCGTGCACAAAGTTGGGTATTAAAGATTCAGAGAGACATTTGGTGCTCAAGTACTGTAGTTTCCTGCATAGACACATTCCATAGGAAATGTATTTCCTTGACATTACCTTGCTTGGCACGGCATGTCGCTATGCCGCCAAGATCGAGTAGAAATTTAAGCAGAAGAAACGAGACTTTGGATCCGTGAGTCTGAAGCCAGGGAAAGGCGCCCCTGAACCACATAAAAAGGGGCAGAGCCAAAGTGGGCGAATAAAAAAACCACCAAAAATCCAAATAAGGACGTGGGGAAGTGGTGTGAATTTCATAACAGCTTCACTCATAGCACAAACGAGTGTTGGGAAAAATAGTCGTTGATGGTCGAACTGAAGGCACCCGAATCAGATGAATGTTCTAATCGTGAGCCAGAACTAGACAAGGGAGATGAAAAAGGGAAAAAGCTCATTGATACGGACCCCAGTGCCATTGTTTCCACCACCAAGATCTATAGGGAGGATCCTGAGGATCCAAAGGAGGAGGAGCGCCTCTTCCATTTGTAGATGTGGGTGAAGGGTTATCCAATGCAATTTATTGTCGATAGCGGAAGCCAAAAGAACCTCATTTCAGTAGAGGTCGTGAAGCGGATCGGCGTACCGACCATAGCACACCCGCAGTCGTATACCATCGGGTGGCTTCACCTAGGGAGAGATCTCCGCGTCTCCCAACAGTGCCACCTTCTGTACAACATCAAGCCATTCACATATGAGGTATTGTGTGATGTTGCTCCTCTTGATGTAGCTAATGTATTATTGGGCCAACCATACTTGTGGAGGCGACATGATGTGTATGAGTCTAGGCCTCATGATGTTATTATTAATTTGGGAAATAACCTGTACAGGATACCAGAGATAGTACCGCCTCCTGCCATCTCTTTGACTACTACAAAACAATGCAGTAAGATTATTTCCCAAACCAAGAAATTTATTTGCATTACCATTCGCCCACAAGGAAAGAATAAGATTGTGGCCACAACCTCGAAATAGGGCTCCCCTGCACAACAACAAAAGATGGACAAAGGCATGGAGGAATAAGAGCACATTTTCTCCTCACCCACAGAGGTCCCTTTACACTGTCAGGTCAAGCACTCCATTGATCTGACCCCAGGTGTACCTCCAATTCATATTTACATACGCATGCAACCACATAGAAAAAATCCACACATGTACTCGCTGAGGCTGATAAAGAAACACAATTTACTGAATGCATCCAGCATGTTTGCCCTCGGATCCATGACATCTTCAACAAATCCAATATCCAGTTCAGTAGAATTTTCCTCAGCTCATGGAAGATATCAATAAAATGGGGACCATTGCTTCCTTAGGGGGGATGAATGATCTAGGTGGATATTGGTGGCCACCCACCTATTCCATTTGGACCCCCACCATTGGTTCTTTCAGTTTTTCACTTCCCACACATCTTACTATTTTTAGTAGGTTTTCAGGTCCTGAACTTCTGGAGCCGTTTTGGGGCCCTAATGATCCAGGTGGATATTTTTGGCCACCCACCTATTCTATTTGAACCCCCACCATCACTTCTTTCAGTTTTTCAGTTTCAGCACAACTTACTATTTTTAGCAGTTTTCGGGTCTTGAACTTTCAGAGCCGTTTTGAGGCCCTAAACAACGTTTTTTGGGAAAACCGGGAGCAACATAAGTCCATGGATCAATGTTTCTTAGATCAAAAGTTGTAGTCCTCGGATAGATATTTCTAACAAGGTATGGTGTGCGTCAAATGGATATCGTATGCCAAATTTACGTCCCCAGGAAGTTGAAACACCAATTTACCCAAACAGGGCCTGTTGAAAATGCAGCAAGATGATGGAGCTTGGTGAAATGAAGTCGCCTTCACCACGTGGGCCCGCAGGCAAATTCTGGCGCAAAATCTATTTTTAGACTATGTCTATTTTTAGACATATGGAGCATGGTTTGGGGATTCCAGTTTGAGATTCTTGAAGTATGTATCATGTTGGTAAAAATAGATGAGACTCTATTTTTGAGGTCAAAAAGGTCGAAGTCTATTTTTAGACTGCCTCTCCTTAAAATAGGGAAGTCAAATATTATTTACCCTTAATAATATTTAGACTATAAACAACAGTTTACTCTCTTGGAGCACTTCAGTTCGAGCTACAGAAGTGGCTCATGCATCTGACAGAGGAATCACGTGGTTCCCAAGGGTTTGATGGCATCATGCATGGTTGACTTCAGTTAGACTTCAGTGGCAGAAGTTTGGAGGAGTTAATGAGACAACTAGTGGAGTTGTGTTCTATTTATTTTAGTTGAACTGATTGAGATTAGTTTAACTAGCTAATCAATTAGTTATGAGTGGAGTGAATTAAATATTATTTAATTCATTAATTAGTAACTCATTATTCAACTCAAGAACACATCAGCTCACTACAGTGCATGATCAGTTCAGTGGAGACCAGTGAAAGAGGTAGATGAAAGGGTGGAGTTAGCTATCAGTTGTGACTATACTGTTGCTATTTGCAACACACAGATAGGTGGAGTAAGCCCATGAGGATTGCGCAGTTCAGGCTGGTGGTTTATCTATATAAAGAGGCTATCCCATAGCATTGAAACACGCAATGGAGGCAAGGCAATTGGCGGTGAGTTTTGAACCAGTAACCTGTTCAAAACTGAGCTAGATTGTGAGTAACTTTATGAGAAAGTACTGAGTACTTGTGAGGAGTATTGTACTGAGTTTGTTACTTGATTTCTCCATTATAATATACACAATAGCTGCGGGGTTTTCAACTATAAGCTTTCCCCATACATACCGTGTTAATGTGTATGATGATTTGATGTGTTATCGCTTGATTTTATTTCCGCATGTTTGATGATCTGAGTGGAAGAGATTATGTGTTGCATATAAATTCGAATTGTATGTGATCAGGATAGTCTCAGTGGATAATTAATCATTATTCAGCAAATTTATACATGGTATCGGAGCTATTGAAGCAGAGATTGATCATCACAGTGATTACAAACTTATTTCGGTAGACAGAGTCTGCATGCGGGCCAGGTAGCCTCCGGATTCATCTTTCTTCGGAAAGTGAAAGGTCCGGTAAATGCCCCTTGCAGTCAATCTCTATGCTAGAAATAATTTGTTCTCACAGATCTAGAGCGGTTGAGCTTTGAGGTAGAATTCGAAATTTTGCAGCAGTTTTGTTTTCTTGGTGCCAGTGTTGAAAATGTCTTTCAACGGTTTGCGACTCGAATATGCTCTTGAAGGCAGTTCGAATTATGTTGCATGGAAGGATCGCATGGAAGCAGTATTAGAAGATAATGGTTTGAAGGAGTTCGTAGATACGGATGTCCAAAAGCCCACTGATCCTGCTGAAGTCGAAGTATGGCAAAAGAAGATGGCGAAATGTCGAAGGATCCTGTTGGAGGGCGTCAAGGATCATATTGTATCCAGCCTGCATGGAAAGGCTTCTCCATTTCTAATGTGGAAAGCTTTGAAGGATCTATTCCAGAGTAAGAGTGACCAAAGGAAGCTGGCGCTCAAAGATAAGCTCAGGAACATCAAGATGGAGAAAGGCGATGACGCTCAAATACTCTCACTTGTTCACTCACAAGTAGATGAGTCATGTGGGGTTGGAAGAGGTCAATTTTTCACTGATCGTATGCTTGGTTTCAAGTGTGTTGGGATCGGTATGGTTCTTGGACAGCGGTGCGTCATTTCATATGACGGGAGATCGGGATTTGTTCTCAGATCTGGAGGACAAAGATTTGGGTGTGCACATCGAGATGGGAGATGATGGTAGATATAGTGCGACTGGTATCGGTACCATATCCTTTCAGAGGGAGTATGGTAAGCCCTTTGTCTTGAAGGATGTCATGCATGTACCCGGATTAAAGAAGAACCGATTTCAGTAGCGATGTTGGAGGATATGGGTATCTTGTGGTTCTTCGAAGGAAAAGCCTTTCCGCAAGAAGACTAATGGAGAGACCCGGGTAAGATAGGGGTTCGAACCAAGAACCTTTATCGGGCCAGAGATGGTCGTTAAAATAAGTAACGCAAGGCTGGCGATGTGGTGAGCCGGGATGATGAGGGCGAACTATGGCACAGGAGATTGGGCCATCTTCACCATGGAGCTTGGAAGATTCTGCAGCAGATTTCTACTGGACTTCCTAAGGGCACCCTTGCGCAGTCAGATCAGTGCAAGGGGTGTACTTTAGGGAAGTATGTGAAAGCCACCTTTCACGAGAAGGATAGTCGCGCCACGACGATCCTTGAGAGAGTTCACACAAATGTGTGTGGTCCTTTCTCAGTTGCTTCGACAGCAAAGCACAAGTATTATATGATCTTTATTGATGATTTCTCTCGAAAGTGCTGGATATTCTTCATGTAGAAGAAGAGCGATACATTCACGAAGTTCTGTGAGTTTAAAGCACTGGTCGAGAAGGAGTCGGGGAAGAAGGTGATTGCTCTAAGGAGTGATAACGGTGGTGAATTCATCTCGTCTGAATTCAAGGAGTTCTGCAACAGAGAGAAGGGACCGCGCGGAGAGAGCTCATTAAAATCCATAACCCGCCACCGTAATCTGGGTGGTCGAGCGAAAGAACATAACGATCGTGGGTGTTGCACGGGCGATGTTGCATGATCAGGGCCTACCCCTTCACTTGTGGGCTGAGGCATGCAATACAGTAGTGTATGTGCAGAACCGTTGTCCTCACAAGGTTCTTGGCATGAGTACACCAGAGGAGGCTTATTCGGGCAAGAGGCCTGATATTTCCCATTTGTGGATTTTTGGTTCTCCTGTCTACATGCATGTGACGAAGGATGCGAGAAGGAAGCTGGATCCAATTGTTGAGGTTGGAATATTTGTGGAGTACATTGATACACCTCATAACTATCGGGTGTATGTGCCAGACAGTCGCAAGACTGTTGTGCGACGGGATATAAAATTTCAGGAGGAGAAATCCATGCAGTGTTCGCTTGAGAGGGAGCTACACTTGCATGCAGATGAGGAGTCGTTAGTTCCCTAAGGAGGGAGTTTGGGATGTGGATCACCCAAGAGGAAGTCCATGTGAGGTGGAAGAAATCACCTAATGAGTCACCAACCATCGTAGGATGTGACAAGACCATGGCCGAGCGACCGGTTTCGGATGCGCAGAAGCGAGACACCCTTACAACATGTCACAGACACAAAAATACCTGGATTTGGTGACACCTGATACATGGCTCTTATGAGTCACCGTGTTGTGATTTTGCTTTCATCCCTTGAGGAAGCTGTGGAGGAACCCGCATGGGTTGATGCCATGATCGAAGAATATGATTCGATCATCAGGAACAGTGCATGGGAGATTGTCCCTAGACCGGTGGGAAAATCAATGGTGGGTTCACGATGGATCTACAAAGTGAAGCAGGCATCTGACGGGAGTGTGGAGAAGTACAAGGCGAGATTTGTCGCCCGTGGCTTTTCACAGATCGAGGGGATTGATTATGAGGAGACTTTTGCACCTGTCGCAAGGTACTCTTCCATACGGACGATCCTTTCTCTCTCGCCACGATGGGGTGGCACATTCATCAGATGGATGTGAAGACTGTGTTCCTACACGGAGTCATTGAGGAGGAGGTGTACATAGAGCAACCCGAAGGTTTCGAGATCTTCAGAAGCGAGTCGCATGTGTGCAGGCTCAAAAGAGCATTTTATGGGTGGAAACAAGCACCTCATGCTTGGTACACACGAATAGACCGTTATTTCACTGGACTTGGATTCTCCAAGAGTGAGGCGGATCCCAATCGTACTGTGTATTGTATGGAGGGAAGCTTGCCGATCATCAGACTTCCAGAGGCAGATGATCCGATTTTGATCAAGTATGAGCGCTGATACTTTCATGCAAGGAGGATCTTGCACGAGAGTTTGAGATGAAGGACTTGGGCATCCTTCTGGCTGGCTTCGGGATTGAGATTTTACAAATGTTGCACGAGGACCGGTTGCTTTCGTGGCAAGTATGCTCGGAGATTTCGGGAGAGGTTCAACACGCAAGGCCGCAAGCTCTGCTGACACTCCTCTACTCCTCTTTCCGGTGGATGGAGGAAGGAGGATGCTACCAAATGTGAGGTAGTCGATGCCACCGCCTATCGACAACAGGGTCGCTTGCGTATCTCGGTCAATATACCCACCCGACATATGCTACGGCCAACCGCCCGCAAGCTATGGTTAAGCCTACCAAGCTCTTTTGGAAGGCAGGCAAGCATGTATTGCGCTATATTAGAGGCACATCGTGATATGGTCTATGGTACAGACAGGAGGATGGAGTGAAGCTTTCTGGCTTCACTCATGCAGATTGGGCAGGGAGTCCAATGGACCGGAAGAGCACTTCTGGAGGATTTTTCAGCATTGGGTCGACAGCAGTTTCCTGGTACAACAGGAAGCAAAGATCTGTGGCACTCAGTTCAGCAGAGGCCGAGTACATGGCAGCTAGCTTGGCTGCATGCGAGGCTATTTGGATGAGGAAGATCCTCGCAGGTTTGTTCAGGTTGCATTTGGAGCCTACAGTGATCTACTGTGATAACCAGAGTTGCATTAAACTCTCGGCTAATCCAGTATTTCATGACAGGTCCAAACACATCGACATCAGGTACCATCATATCAGAGATTGTGTTCAGCGGAGAATCATGATGCTTTCATATGTTCCCACGGAGGATCAGGATGCCGACATCCCGACGAAGGCGCTCACCAGGAGCAAGTTCGAATTCCACAGAGGCAGGATAGGGGTTGCAGATAATCCATATCTTGCTGAGAGGGAGTGTTGAAAATGCAGCAAGATGATGGAGCTTAGTGAAATGAAGCCGCCTTCACTAAGTGGGCCCGCAGGCAAATTCTGGCGCAAAATCTATTTTTAGACTATGTCTATTTTTAGACATATGGAGCATGGTTCGGGGATTCCAGTTTGAGATTCTTGAAGTATGTGTCATGTTGGTAAGAATAGATGAGACTCTATTTTTGAGGTCAAAGAGGTCGAAGTCTATTTTTAGACTGCCTATCCTTAAAACAGGGAAGTCAAATATTATTTACCCTTAATAATATTTAGACTATAAACAGCAGTTTATTCTCTTGGAGCACTTCAGTTCGAGCTGCAGAGGTGGCTCATGCATCTGACAGAGGAATCACATGGTTCCCAAGGGTTTGATGGCATCATGCATGGTTGACTTCAGTTGGACTTCAGTGGCAGAAGTTTGGAGGAGTTAATGAGACAGATAGTGGAGTTGTGTTCTGTTTATTTAGTTGAACTAGTTGAGATTAGTTTAACTAGCTAATCAATTAGTTATGAGTGGAGTGAATTAAATATTATTTAATTCATTAATTAGTAACTCATTATTCAACTCAAGAACACATCAGTTCACTACAGTGTATGATCAGTTCAGTGGAGACCAGTGAAAGAAGTAGATGAAAGGGTGGAGTTAGCTATCAGTTGTGACTATACTGTTGCTATTTGCAACACACAGATAGGAGGAGTAAGCCCATGAGGATTGCGCAGTTTAGGCTGGTGGTTTATCTATATAAAGAGGCCATCCCATAGCATTGAAACACGCAATAGAGGCAAGGCAATTGGCGGTGAGTTTTGAACCAGTAACCTGTTCAAAACTGAGCTAGATTTTGAGTAACTATATGAGAACGTACTGAGTACTTGTGAGGAGTATTGTACTGAGTTTTTTACTTGATTTATCCATTATAATATACACAATAGCTGCGGGGTTTTCAACTATAAGCTTTCCCCATACATACTATGTTAATGTGTATGATGATTTGATGTGTTATCGCTTGATTTTATTTTCGCATGTTTGATGATCTGAGTTGAGTTGAGTGGAAGAGATTATGTGTTGTGTATGAAGTTCAAATAGTATGTGACCAGGATAGTCTCGGTGGATAATTAATCATTATTCAGCAAATTTCTACAGCGCCCATAGTTTCAACGCTTCATCTCCTAGGGTTAGGTTTTTGGATGTTTAGTGTTTTCCATTGTTTCTCAAAAATAAATAGGCCCTAGAGCCTCATTGTAACATAGTTCAGAGGCCTGTAGCCTCCACATATATTCTCAGAGATAAGCTACCAACGCCCTAGCTAGTTTATTTCCATTATGTCTGTAAGCATAATTATGTTATTTGATACTAATGAAATGAAGTATTATTTCCATTGCATCTCTGTGTTTATGTATATTTCTTTGTATTATTGAGTTCCTGCATAAATTCGGATTAGTGGTATCAGAGCAGTATTCTCTTTCTCTGTTTTTTCTGTGTTAACGAGGTCAGGGTATAAGGAGTTAGGGCTCGATATCATTGAACCCTTGCAAGATCAGCCTTGCAAACCCTGATGACCTCCCATGGCGGAAGAAAAGAAATATGAGGGAGCACGAGATCCTATCAAAATATTTCTCGAGGAGGCCCTCGAGAAACAAAGGCATGTGATGATGCATAACTTTGCTTAGATCCTTCAACTGCTGCCCACCTACGGAGCATCTGCATCCAACAACCACTCTGGAGGCGCCACTCACTTCAAGGTACATGTAAACTTTGAAATTTCTCTATTTGAAGGCTAGATAGATGCAGACATTGTAGATAGATGGTTGAATTTTATAGAAGGGTATTTCTTGATCCATGATTTCTTCGACCAATAAGATATTATTTTTTCACTCCTCAAAGCCTCCCCCCATGTCAAAGACCGGTGGGAAACCTACTGTGAGCAAAACGATGAGAGGGAACACTCTCTGTTCTCGGCCGCACCCACTTGGAATTTGTTCCAAGATGGCATAAAGGAACAATATTACCCCATGGGGAGCTATGAGGACAAGTACATCCAATGGACCACGCTGCGACAACAAAGGGATCAAGATGTGCATGAACTGACGAATTTGTTACATACCCTGTGCATAAAGTTGGGTATTAAAGATTCAGAGAGAAATTTGGTGCTCAAGTACCACAATTTTCTGCACGGACACATTCAGGAAGAAATGGATTTCCTCGACATTACCTTGGTTGGAAAGACATATCGCTATGCCTCCAAGATCGAGAAGAAATTTAAGCAGAAGAAGCCAAACTTTGGATCCGCGAGTTTGAAGCCAGTGAAAGGCACCCCCTAACCACAAAACAGGGGGCAGAGCCAAAGCAAGGTGACTCAAAATACCACCACAAATCTAAAGAAGGACATAGGGAAGTGGTGTGAATTTCATAACAGCCCCACTCACAACAAAAACGAGTGTCAAGCCAAACAGTCGCTGGTGGCCGAACCGAAGGCACCCGAATCAGATGCATGTTTTGATCCTGAGCCAAAACCAGACAAGGGAGAAGACAAAGGGAAGCAGATCATTGATGTGGAACCCAATGCCATTGTTACCACCACCAAGCTCTAGAGGGAGGATCCCGAGGATCCACAGAAGGGGGAGCGCCTCTTCCATTCGTAGATGTGGGTGAAGGGTTATCCACTGCAATTTATTGTCGATAGTGGAAGCAAAAAGAACCTCATTTCAGCAGATGTCATGAAGTGACTCAGCCTACAGACCATAGCACGCCCTCAACAATATACCATATGGTGGCTTCACCTAGGGAGAGATCTCCGCGTCTTCCAGCAGTGTCGCCTTCCGTACAACATCAAGTCATTCACGGATGAGGTATTGTGTGATGTTGCTCCTCTTGATGTAGCTGATGTATTATTGGGCCAACCATACCTGTGGAGGTGACATGTTGCATATGAGTCTAGGCCTTGTGTGTTTATTATTACTTTGGGAAATAACTTGTATAGGATACCAGAGGTAGTACCGCCTCCTACCATCTCTTTGACTACTCCAAAACAACGCAGTAATATTGTTTCCCAAACCAGGAAATTTATTTGCATTACCATTCGCCCACAAGGAAAGAAGAATATTGTAGCCATAGCCTCGAAACAGGGCTCCCCTTTATAGCAACAACAGATGGACAAAGGCATGGAGGAATACGAGGACATTTTCTCCTCACCCACAAAGGTTCCTTTACACTGTCAGGTCAAGCACTCCATGGATATGACCCTAGGTGTACCACCACCTAATATTTCCATACCTCATGCGAACACATAGAAAAAATCCACACATGTACTCTCTGAGGCTGATAAAGAAACCAAATTTATTGAAAGCATCCAGCATGTCCGCCCGCGGATTCATGACATCTTCGACAAATCCAATACCCAATTCAGTAGAATTTTCCTCATCTCATGGAGGATCTCAATAAAATGGGGACCATTGATTCCTAAGGGAGGAGTAATGATCTAGGTGGATATTGGTGGCCACCCACATATTCCATTTGGACCCCCACCATCGGTTCTTTCAGTTTTTCACTTTTAGCACAACTTACTATTTTTAGCAAGTTTTCGGGTCTTGAACTTCCGGAGCCGTTTTTGGGCCCTAATGATCCAGGTGGATATTGGTGGCCACCCACCTATTCAATTTGAACCCCCACCATCAGTTCTTTTAGTTTTTCAGTTCAACACAACTTACTATTTTTAGTAGTTTTTCGGGTCCTGAACTTCCGGAGCCGTTTTGAGGCCCTAAACGACATTTTTTGGGAAACTCGGGAGAAAAATGGGTACATGGGCCGATGTTTCTCACACAAAAAGTTTCAATCCTTGGATAGATATTTCTAACGAGGTATGGTGTGCATCAAACAAAGATCATATGCCAAAGTTACGTCCCCGGGAAGTTGAAACACCAATTTACCCAAATGGGGCCCATAGTTTCGGTGCTTCATCTCCTAGGGTTAGGTTTTTGGATGTTTAGTGTTTTCCATTATTTATCAATAATAAATAGGCCCTCAAGCCTCATTGTAACATAGTTCAGAGGCCTGTACCCACCATATCTCTTCTCAGAGATAAGCTACCATTGCCCTAGCTAGTTTATTTCCATTATGTTTGTAAGCATATTTCTGTTATTTGATATTAATGATGTTGTGTAGCCAACTTCAAAAATAGAAGAAAAGAGATATCAACGCCTTAGAAATAATCCACTTTGAGGGGGCAACCTCCAATACATTACATAAATGAACAATTCTTGGATGATACAATTTACAAAACCTCCTTTCTATATATAGGAGTCCATGGGGCCATAATGTAATCCTAGTGGGCCACAATGTAATCCTAGCCGACCCAACAATAATAATTTAAGGGCACAATAATAACAAAATGGGGGTTACAAGGGTACAATAATAACAATAAGGGGTTTACACTAACAATAATAAGGGGCTATACTAGTGATATAGGGACCTAACATGCCCCTCTCCTTCAAAAAAGTGTTGTCCTCAACACTTGAGTAGCTTCGGGTGCTTCCGTATAAAATTCTCATCCTCCCATGTAGAATCTTCAGTGGGTAAGTTCTTCCACTTGATGAGATACTCTGAAATTGATCGATTCCGTAGTTGTCGAGTTCTTGTTTCCGTGACCGCTTCCGGTTCCAATATGATTTTTCCTTCCTCATCAAGTTCTCGCAATATTGTTTGAACTGGAAGATTTTCACCTATAACCTTCTTTAAGCACGAAACATGGAAAATTGGATGTACTCGCGAAGAAGCAGGAAGCTCCAATTTGTATGCCATAGTACCAATCTTTTGCAACACCTTGTAAGGACCATAGTACTTTGGCGATAATTTATTATCCTTCTTAGCTTGCTTCAGGGACATTTGTTTGTATGGTTGTAGCCGTAAAAATACCCAATCTCCTACATCAAAACTTCTCTCGCTGCGATGTTGATCTGCCTGTTGTTTCATTCGATTTTGTGCCGAATTCAGGTTATCCTTTAAGAGTTGGAGAACTTCTTGCTGATGCTCGATGTGATCTTCCACTGCTTGAACCTTCGAATTTTCCCTTAAAGATGATGTGATGGATGGTGGGTGATATCCATAAAGTGCCATAAATGGGGTCATTTTTGCTGCAGTATGGAAGGAAGTGTTATACCACCATTCAGCGAGAGGTAACCACTTGACCCAGTGTGTTTGTTTATCAGATACAAAACAACGAAGATATCCTTCCAAACATTTATTTACTATCTCAGTTTGACCATCAGATTGAGGATGATAACATGAGCTATGAGCTAATTGAGTACCCAAACAAGAAAATAACTCCGTCCAAAAATTTCCAGTAAAAATGGGATCTCTGTCTCTCACAATAACCCTTGGGCTTCCATGTAGCTTTTTAATTCTGTCCATAAATGTAGTAGCAACCGCACTTGCTTTAAATGGATGAGATAATGCACAAAAGTGTGCATACTTGGTAAGTCTATCAACTACCACCATGATGACACTCTTTCCTTCGGACTTAGGTAAACCTTTGATAAAATCCATTGAAATCTCCTCCCAACGTTGACTTGGAATGGATAAAGGTTGTAGAAGTCCTGGGGTCTTAATTGTTTCCACTTTATTTTGCTGGCAAACCAAACATTCCGCCACAAACTTTTGAATATCAGATTTAAGGCTATCCCAAAAAAATTCTTTCTTCACCCTGTGGTAAGTTTTTAAAAATCCCGAGTGTCCTCCTAAAGGAGAAGTGTGCAATTCCAAAAGAATCTTTTGTTTTAGTTGGGAATTCTTACAAAGATATAAGCGATTTTTGTACCATAAGGAATCATTTTTCCAACTAAATGTATCAGATGTACTAGGATCTTGCTGCAACTTTTGAATGAGTGTCCATACATCTTTTTCCTTCTTCCATTCATCTCTTGCTTCGGTTATCCAATTTGGTTGGATAATCTAAATGGCACAAATCAATGCTTCCACCTCTTCATTATTTCTTGAGAGTGCATCTGCAACAACATTAAGTTTTCCTTTTTTGTATATTATTTCAAAGTCATAACCAAACATCTTTGTGACCCATTTTTGCTGCTCTTCTGAAGATAGTCTTTGTTCCAAAAAGTGTTTAAGACTATCATGATCAGTTTTTACCTTGAAGTGTCTTCCCATTAGGTAAGTTCTCCATTTCTTTAGTGTATGCAGTATTGCTAACATTTCCTTCTCATAAATAGGTTTCTGTAAATACTTTCCTTTGATTGGACGACTTTCAAAAGAAATGGGTCTTCCTTCCTGCATTAAAACAACACCAATTCCATTTCTCGAGGCATCACATTCCACAATAAAGGTTTTTGTGAAGTCTGGCGTAGCTAAGACCGGTGCTAGGCACATTGCCTCTTTAAGATGTTCAAAGGCCTTAGTTGCTTCAGGAGTCCATGAAAATGCATCTTTCTTCAATAATGTTGTTAGAGTTGCTGCTATTCTCCCATAATTCTTAACAAACTTGCGATAATACCCTGTTAACCCGAGAAATCCTCGCAACTGCTTTATGGTTGTGGGAACTTTCCATTCCTTAATGGCTTTAATTTTGTTAGGGTTCACTTTAACACCCTCGTGAGATACAATATGACCCAGATATTCCACCTCTTGTACTCCAAAGAAACATTTGGACTTTTTTGCATATAATTGTTTCTCCTGCAATAGTTTGAGCACCCTGTCAACATGTTCAACATGATCCTTCCAAGACCCGCTGTAGATTAGTATATCATCAAAAAATACTATCACAAATTTTCTAAGGAAGGGTTTGAAAATGG
The DNA here is from genome assembly GCA_034641835.2 of Pinus albicaulis. Classification (NCBI taxonomy): domain Eukaryota; kingdom Viridiplantae; phylum Streptophyta; class Pinopsida; order Pinales; family Pinaceae; genus Pinus; species Pinus albicaulis. Next base: position 1,228,949,970 of record CM076577.1, on the reverse strand, counting down.
AATTCATCAACCCTTGAAATGTAGAAGGTGCATTGGTAAGGCCAAAAGGCATGACCAAAAATTCATAATGACCCTCATGAGTTCGAAATGTCGTTTTTGGAATATCTTCAGTCTTCATTCTAATTTGATGATATCCTGAACGAAGATCCAACTTGGTAAAATAAATTGCTCCATGTAATTCATCCAACAATTCATCAATCACAGGAATGGGAAATTTATCTTTAATGGTGAGCTTATTGAGCTCCCTATAATCCGGACACATTCGCCATGATCCATCCTTCTTGTGTACCAATACTACAGGAGCAGAGAAAGAACTTTGACTAGGTTGAATTATACCCGCCTCTAACATTTCCGCAATCATACGTTCAATTTTGCTCTTTTGGACGTAAGGATATCTTTAAGGCCTGATGTTTGGAGGAACACTTCCTGGAATCAAATGAATAGCATGATCATGATCACGAATAGGTGGGAGTCCTTTGGGAGTTTCAAACACCTTGGAATGATTGTCCAAGACTTGTTGGAGATCCGTAGAAATAGATGATTTTGATGTTGGAACTTCTAATGAGCATAATTGTGTAATTACGCCTCGTTTTTCTTTCTTTAGAAGCTTTTTCATGACATTAGAGCTTATTATCCTTCCTGGCTTCCTTGCAATACCTCATAATTCGACTTCCTTTCCTTCTGAAAAAAATTTCAAGAAAATTTCTTGAAAATTAAAAGCTACTGTCCCCAAAGATTGTAACCATTGTACTTCTAGTACAACATCAGCACCTCCCATAGGAATGGAAAGCATTGGACTAGTCAATACATATTCCCCCATGGTTAGCTTGATATTATGGCATTTTCCAGAGCAATTTATAGTCCCTCCATTTGCAACCATCACTTGACATTCTGGTGCTGGGTATAGGAAACAATTTAATTCCTTGGCTACCTTATAATGAATAAAATTATGGGTGCTACCTGAATCAATCAACACTATTACCCTTTTCTTCTTTATATGTCCTTCTACCTTGAGAGTTTGAGGAGTGGTAATTCCTGCCAGTGCATTACACGATATGGTCGGATTCATTTCTTCCTCTTCTAGGGGTGGTTCCTAGTGTATATCCTCTTCTTGTTCATTTTCTTCTTCTTCTTCACAATCTATGTAAAATAATTTCTTCTCAGCACACTTATGACCTTAGTGTATTTGCTATCACAACTGTAGCAAAGCCCTTTTGCTCTTTTTTCTTCCAATTGTTGTGGTGTCAACCTTGTAGGTTGTGGAAATCTAGGCGTAGAAACACTTCCTTCCTTATAGAATTGAGTGGTAGGCTTCCTTGTCGCCATAATTTTACATTCAACTTTTCTTGCCAACCTGAATGCCTTCTCCAATGAATCAGGTTCCAAAACACGAACTTCATGTTGGATTTTATCCTTTAAAGTGCCTATGAAGAGATCAATCCTGTGTTCCTCTAGAATATCAGTTACCCTTATATTCAATTTTTGGAAGTCCTCAATGTGCTCCCCCACTAAACCCTTTTTTTGAGATTTATCAATTGGCTAAAGAAGGTGTTGCTCTTTGTATCCTCATAATGTGCTATCATTTCCTCCATAAAAATTGACCAAGTGACAATTTTTTTACTGGAGCAAAGCCATCGATACCATACAAATGTATTTTGTTCTAAATGTAAAGTTGCAATGCGTACCTTTTGTGTGTTTTGCACATTATGGAGATCAAAATATTGCTCCATCTGTAGTATCCATGTTACAGAATCCTTTCCATCAAACTTCCTCATATCCATTTTTGGAATATGGTGGTTCTTCCCTCCAACAATAGAGTTTATGAAATCACGATCAACATTTATTTTGTTCTCATCATGAGTTTCCTCTACTATCTTTTCAGCATTAGGAAACATTTCTTGTATCAACTTTTCCAAACCTTCGATGTCTACTTTTAGATCCTTCTTCATGTTTTCCATGTTGTCTTTCATTTTTTCATCGATCTTAGCTTCCATGTCATCCATCTTAGCTTCCATGCCCACTTCCATGCCATCCATCTTAGCTTCCAAACCATTCATCTTAGCTTCCATGCCTTTCTTCAAATCATCCATCTTAGTTTCCACACCTTTCTTCAAAACTTCCATTTCATTTTTTGTTGTTCTTTGCGAAAGCGAAATTTGTTGCACTTGCTCTTGTAATTTTGATATGTCATGTTGCCATTCTTCATATTCATGAGTCACAGTAGAGCCTTCTAAAGGCTTAATGGGTGTTGAATTCTTTTTAGGGGCCATTTTAGAATCCAATATTGATATCTATTCTACAATGTGCCCTTGGAATCAATTCAACTTGATTCTTCAAACAAGACTTATGCAATTCGGAAAAAAAATACACACCTTTTACTTGCTTTGAGGAGATTGATATTGAAATTGAATTATCTCTGTAATTGAAAATCTTCAATTATCTTAAATTCATCCCTGTAGTAGCCCTCCGAATCTTCTTTCAAATGCCACAGGTCTGATCTAATTTGGATTATTCAAGCCAAAATTATGTCCAATCTCCCACAATGACCCAATTTTGGACTAGTTCCGTAGAGGAAACTTGTACAACTTTCCACGTGTCACTCTTTCGTCATTTGGATCTGAAATTGATAGGCAAGAAACTAAAGTCTGTGTACTTATGACCACCTTTTACGGCACTCCAATCTGATGCTCAGAGAGAGAGTTATGAATATTTTCCCACGATCACCTCTTTGAGATGAAATTCGGGACCCTGAAAAAGCACTACCTTCCACAGATCATATCTCCAAAAATGTTGCGAAAAAAGCTCTGAATTTTTTTGACGAGTTTCCTCAAGATTTCAGCTTCGCACCCTAAAAATTTCAGATTCGGAAACTTAGTAGAAAACAAGTTATAGTGAAAATTCCACGATGACCTGTTTAGGAGCCTGAAAAAAGACCTAACTTCCATAGATCATATCTCCGAAAATATTGCGAACCAAGCTCTGAAATTTTTAGACAATCTTCCTCAGGATTTCGGCTTTGCACCCTAAAAATTTCAACTTCTGAAACTTCGTAGAAAAAAAATTTATAGCGAAAATTCCACGATGCCTGTTTGGAGCATCGAAACCCTAGAATCCAAAGCTCTGATACCAAATGTTGTGTAGCCAACTTCAAAAATAGAAGAAAAGAGATATCAACGCCTTAGAAATAAGCCACTTCGAGGGGGAAACCTCCAATACATTACATAAATGAACAATTCTTGGATGATACAATTTACAAAACCTCCTTTCTATATATAGGAGTTCATGGGGCCATAATGTAATCCTAGTGGGCCACAATGTAATCCTAGCCGACCTAACAATAATAATTTAAGGGCACAATAATAACAAAATGGGGGTTGCAAGGGTACAATAATAACAATAAGGGGGTTACACTAACAATAATAAGGGACTATACTAGTGATATAGGGACCTAACAAATGAAATGAAGTATTATTTCTGCTGCAACTTTGTGTTTATGTATATTTATTTGTATTATTGTGTTCCTGCATAAATTCGGATCAATTACATGCTATGTAGAATTAAAATGGAAAATATCGTTGGGTGCATAAGAATTGATCATAGATCAAATGATCAATGTTAGAGGTACAAGCCTAACTTTGTGATAAATTAATAAGCATGGAAGAGCCTTGTTGAAGCAAGTATTCTGATAGAGAATTAGTTTTCAGTACGAAAAAATCTCAGAGCCCATTATGTGATTAATGTTGTTGTAATGCACAGTTTTGCTGAGATTTAATTCTCATTGTGGTGTAACACATAGGTGCCTATTATTAGGATTAATGTTATTATAGTGTCCAAATTTATTGACGCAACAACAAGATGGAGAGACATGCTAAGAGTATGCTTCCAAGTAGAGTGTCTGACAGCGGAGATAACATTGGTCTTTGTGCATCATAGAAACAAAAAAAAAATTCATTGCAAAAAGTGCATGGAATCGAGCATCATTGTTAGTTGTAGATTGAGAGTTGTGTGAAAAGAGAAAGGAATTGTATGTGTGTGCATGAGAGGAAGGAATATTGGAGTCGAGAGTTGATTTTCATATAGAGAAAATGAGGGCCAAGATCAGATTTGTCTGAGTAGTGAATTGTGGAGTGAAAATAAGGACTACAGAGAAAGGGAGAAGGTATTGTATGGAGCAACTAAACATTTTTTATATTTTTGAGCAGTTGTATAGACCTTTGTTTTTAGTTTGAAAATTGTATGAAAAGGATAACAGTGGCTAGAGCAGGTGGTGGCATGCATTCATAAGAGGTGAGTGCCTCTTGGAAAGTAGTGTCTTGTTGTGTTAAAGGGGTTTGGGGCCTCCTATCAGTGGGTGCTCACAAAAAACTTGATGTAATTAATTAGGAGCTTAAATTACATCATAATAACAAATTGATTGGTGGTTTTCTTTGTTTGGGTTTGCATGTAAAAAATACTTGTGTCAATATGTGTATGTTGGTCAATCGATGGATTGTATGTTCATGTGAATGGTTTATATTGTTTCCTATATATTGTATTGAGAATTATCACATAAGAAATGACCAAGAGTGAAAATAAATTAAAAAATTGAGCTCAAAATTTAAAAAATCTCACTAATCACTGATTCATCCCCCACCCCCCTCAATAATGTTGTATTCCAATAGAAATAGATTAAGAACTGAAACAAAAGTCATCTTTCATTAATTGAATAATTTCTTATTCACAGTAAGATGTTGTAGAAATTGAACATAAAATTTCTACGGTTATCCTCTTGCTTCTACTCATTGCTAGCTACCTAATGGGCTACTCAAACACATTATTTATACAAAATGCATGAGAGGTGGGCTCCTTGAAAGGAGAAATATTTTCCCTCCAAAAATCCTACAAAACTGGATCATGCTTCCTAAGTGACCTCACAACTATAGAGAGGAGTATTTATTTCTCCAATTCAATCAAATTTGAACCTTCTATAGCAAGGGGCGGAACCCACAAATCTCTCTAACCAAATATCCTCATAATATATGCAAAATATTCTCAATTTCCTACATCATAATCATATTAGGCACATAAATCATGTCAAATCTTTTTAAACCTCCTAAGAACTCATTTAGGCTAAGAAAATGTTATTAAGTAAAAAAATTAAGATCTAATAAGCCATTTATGTGGCTAGGAAAGGTTAGATGGGCCTTATGTTTTACCTAATTGGGAGTCTCATCATACCCACTACTAAAACTATTACTCACCCTTTGAACAACCTATTCTCCCTCATGTTTTTCCTCATTCAGTTCCTTGATTAATGTTCCCTGAGATGTTGGGGTGGTTGTGCCTATTGAATAAAAACCTACATTTTATTCAATGACCTGCCACTCCCTTAACTCTTCTTCCTAGTCCCGATGCTCCTAAAACACTAATAGAAGATGTGGATTGAATCTAATTCCAATCCACTAGAATCAAAGCCTCTGAATGATTCTCTTATACAAGGAGGTTTTGGCAAGTGAAACTTGCAACCAGGGGAATGGTATTCTCTGATATTCATGTTATGATGTAGTAATTTCCATATCCTTTGGAGAGAATGTGTGCTCTCTTCCTCTAACAACCTGCAAGTATATTCAAAGTAGAGGATGGCCTCCACTTTCCTTTGTTTGTAGACTTCCACCACTTTAGCATCCTTTGTTAGGAGTGCATGAGTGGAAGTGAGGATAGATGGATTGGGATGTTTAGGTCTAATCCAAAGTGGTTCCTTCAGCTTTGCATCCATGGTTCTTTTCACTTATTTAACCTTGACCTCCTCTTGCCTTAGCCAATATTCTAAGGCCATTAGTTTTGCATCACCCAAATATGGATGTGGGTCCCATATGGTCATATCTATAAGCACAAGGTTGTGAATGTAAAATTTAGCCACCTTTGCCTTATATTTTGTGTTATATTTAAGGAAAAATTTGATGAAGTCCTTAACATCTTGTAGAGGGAGAGACCCTCTTTATGCAAAAAAAATTATATGAACTTGGCACCACTACTCTTTTAGAAATAAGGAGTAGGTTTTTGAATGTATCCTACAATTCACTATTTCTAGGGAAAGGTGTGCCATGGTGCCCAAATTTATTTCAAGGGATGCGACCTCAGTTTTATTGTCCCAAAATAACTTTGTGTCTACTGCAATTGGGCATTTAGCTGCTTGTTTTATCTTTCTAGGATATCCATACTATTTGTTTCATAAAATTTGAGGAGTTCCATTTCTTCTCTCATATTCTATTTTTGATCTTCCATCTTTCCAATATCAACAACTCCATGGATTGTGCAACTTTATTGCATTAGTGAATTTTGACCTTATCGTGCTCTACTGCGAGGAACAACTGTGGTGTCACATGTCTAGGAATTCATTTTACTGTCTCAATCCAAGAATATAAGGAGGTGGTTCTTCTTTGAACTGGTTGCTCTGTTTCCTTTTAAATCCACAATCTTGTAGGATGTTCCTACAACAAGGCATATTGTTCATGTAGATCTGCATGCTTCTCCTATAACATGACAATCTTCTCATGTAGTTGAGCATTGTGTCCTTTTGATTTCACTTGTTGCCTCATTTCCTTAAGTGGTATCTATGTTTTTTGTGCTTGTACCTATGGTACCTTTAATTTTTTCCCCTTCATATCATGAAGCTCTTCTTTTTCTGGGATATGGGTTTCTTTGATAATGATCAGAGTTGGAGAAGGTGGCTTGGGCTTGCCACTATGCCATATTTTGGTGTTGGATGAAATTTGTCAGTGATATCAAAGGGTGAATGGGCCATTGTTGAGTAATGTTGTCATTATTTTCAAGCCCTGATCTTAGGATGATTCCCTAGATTTTGGATGATCAAAGCATGTGATAATATTTCAAAAATCCCTAAAGAGAAAAAGGGTTTAACCTCTTAATTGCAAAATTGAAAGTCAAAATAAAATTAAGGAAAATGTGGTAAAATTTAAAGAAAATTAAAGGAAGGACTATATCATCATTTATCCCTCATCAAGACCTTTCAAATGGTATATTTCACTCCCTCTAATTCCTCACAGTTGAAGAGAAATGATTTTGTATTTTTGATGCTCCATTTCGATACCCTATCTTTAAATGCATTTTTATTCCATTTACCTAGATCAAATCGAAGTATAACATAAATGGTTGGAAGTATTATTTCAAGATATTTCCAATGGTATATGGAACTCCCTCTAACTCCTCATGGTTGAGGAGAAATTATTTTTTGAATATTCACTATACATTATGCCAGTTACACAAGCTAGTCCAGCCAGTGGATTTGCTCAAGGAAATCTTGGATCTGTTGAAACATGCGAAGAAAATAAGTGTTTCTATGGTTCATATCTATTGACCCAAAAGTGAGGAGAGGTCAGATTTGGGAGGATATCTATGGAAGGAATTTTAGCACATTTTGAAAGGATTTTGGCACACTTTTTGAATTGATTTTTGGATCATTCTTGTATAAGTTTGGAGCATATATTGAAGTTATTCTTGTAGAAGTTTGGAGAAAATATTGAATTTATTATTGTGGAAGTTTGGATCAGACCTTGAAGTTATTCTTGTAGAAGTTTGGAGCATATATTAAATTCTTCCCCCCACCACCTATATTCCCAACAATTGGTATTAGAGCAAGTTACCCTCTAACAATTTAATTAATGAAGGGAAGACCGTAAACAACCATGGATCATATGGAAGTAATATATTCAAGGAAAATTATGATATTTAATGGAAATTATTATCCATTGTGGAGCAATTGGATGGAAACCTACTTGAAGGCTATAGGAGTGGTTGTTTGGCTCTCCATCGTAAATGGCTACAAATTTCCTAAAATTTCTCCAACTTATCCTAATGTGAGGAAGTTGTTAAGTTGCAATTCCAAAACTTGCCATGCCATCATAGGTGGATTTTCAAGAGCCATTAATTCCAAGGTGATGTATTTCATCACATCCAAAGAAGTTTGGGATAAACTTAAAACTCTATATAAAGGTGATGATAAGGTCAAGCAGGTCAAACTTCAAAAATAAAGAGTTGAGTTTGAAAACCTGAAAATGGATGAAAAAAAAGATATTGCAACCTATTTTCTTAGAGTAGATGAAGTTTTCAAGTCCATTAAAGTATTAGGAGAAGAACTTAAGTATCGCTTGATTGTAAAAAAGGTCATGACATCACTTCCCTTGAGATACGATTCCGAGGTATATTCCATAGAAGAAACCAAGGACTTGGCTAAGGTGAGAATGGAAGAAGTACATAGCTCTCTTACAACATAAAAAAAGAGAATAGATATAGAATACAAGCCATCAACTAGAGAAGCATATTTTAAAGCCACGAAGAAGAGAAGAAATAAAGAACTCAAGGTTGAAGGAACTTTAGATAATGAATCAGATGTAGAAGAAGGAAATTTCATCAGGAAGCTCAAAAGAGGAACCGGAAAATACAAAGGTAATTTACCTTTTAAATGCTTCGATTGTGTAAGAATAGGTCATTATGCTAATAGATTTCATTTTAAGGAAAATAAAAGGTTCCACAAGAAAAATATTTATTCTAAAGAAGACAACAACTCTTCAGATGAAAATGATACAGAAGAATTAGATGTAAAAGAAGTTCTATCCATAGCCTAAGAAAATAAAGATATTTATCATGATGATAAAGAGTTCAATGATTTAGATAATGAAGAACCAAATGTGAGAATAGATTCTTTCTGGAAACGCAGAAAATATTCAGAGACCAAATAGAAATATGAAGATATTCAAGAATAATTAAAAGGAAAATAGAAAGCTAAGAAACAAAAATAGGGAATTGAAAAGCATGCTTGAAAAATGTGATGAAAAAGTTATCTCCTTAAAGGTCCAACTTGAAGAAGAAAATAGAGTTGAGGAAGTAATAAAGAATCAAATAATGAAGAAAGAAGAAGATTGTAAGAAGTTGGAAGAGGAAATTATGACATTGAGGGTTGAAGTTGATAAACTCAAAATGAACTTTAATTGCTCACTAGTATTGGATACCATTCTCAATTTTCAAACATCACCAGACAATAAAACAGTTCTAGCTATATATATGCATCTTCAAGAATTGAGGATAAAAGCTCCAAGGAAGAAAATAAGATAAGCCATGTTGATGATTCCAAGAACACCCATCACAAGGATCAAAAATGGATGGAACCTCCTCCAAGGCAAAAAAATTTCAAAAGATCATCCTACTCTCCTAGGTATGAAAATATATTTCTTGGTCATTGTTACCCTTGCAAAAATTTTGGGTAAAAAGAAATGCATTGTAAAATCAATACAATATGAAATTATGTAAGGAGCAGGAATGATTATGGATTTAGATCTAGAAATTTCCATGGATCTACCAAAAAAACTACAATCCATTTGAACCACTAATGAATAAAAACATTGTATTCTACAAGTGCAATAATCTTGGTCACGAGGAACATGATTGTAGGATTGTGAAAGAGAATGCTTCAATCATGCATACAAACAAGCTAGATATGACATGGGAGAAGAGAAATAAGGAAAATTTCAATCTGGCATTGATTGTTGAAGATAAAGAACATGAATGGTACATAAATAGTGGATGCTTGAAACATATGACTGAGATAAAAACAAATTAGTCATCATAAAATAAAAAAGTGTAAATTTTCATTTAGAGATAACACTTTTGTCAAGATACTTGGAAAAGGTGTAGCAAGTATTGGAAGCAAACATATGAAAGCATAAAATGTTTTTCTAGTTAAGGATTTGAAGCACAATATTCTTAGTGTTGGAAAGATGTGTTATCAAGGGTATAATCTCTTGTTTGAATCCCTAAAGTGAAAAATCAGGGAAGAAGACTCGGGAATATTGGTTGCAATAGCCATAAGAACAAACAACATATACATTCTATACCAAGCAGAGCGAAATAAAAATGTAGCCAAGCAAAGGATCTGGAAGCAGAACAAAGAAGGAAAGGATAAGAAGACACAAGTAGTTTTGAGTGCCACATATTTAGGGGGAGTATCCCAAAATAAATAAGTTTCCCTTTTCCATTTATTTCAAAGGGGGAGATAAAAGGAAGTGCAAATGGAGACAAAGGAAGTGAAGAATGGAGATAAGGGGAGCATGAGTATTGGCATCAATGACAAAGGGGGAGATTCTTGGATGAAAGTTTCCATTTATGTCAATGGTTGAATGGGCCATTTTTGAGTAATATTATCAATTTTGTCAAAGACATAATATTAGGGATGATGCCATAGCTTTGTGATTATCAAAGCATGTGAAAATAGTTCAAGAAGACCTAAAGAGAAAAATGGTTTAAGCCCTCAAATGCAAAACTGACGGTCAAAATAATATCAAGAAAAAGGTGGTCAAAGCCAAATCAAATTCAAGGAAGGACTATATCATCGTGTATACCTTTAAAATGGTGTATGGAACTTCCTCTAACTACTCACAGTTGAAGAGAAATGTTTTTTGGATTTCTGATGCTCCATTTCGATACCCTATATTTGAATGCTTTTTTACTCTATTTACCTAACTCAAATGGAATTATAACATACATGGTTGTAAATATTATTTTTATACCTTTCCAACATTATATGGAATTCCCTCTAACTCCTCACGGTTGAGGAGAAATTATTTTTTGAAAATTTACTATACATTATGCCAGTTGCACAAGCCAATCCAACTAGTGGACAAGTCATCCCATTCAGTGGACAAGTCGGTTCGGTCTAGACCCCAAATGCACTATATATAAATGTGAGGAGGATGCATTTTAGCAATTCAATTAAGGAAAATTAAAATTTGTTGAAACAAGTGAAGAAAATAAGTGTTTCTAGGGTTCATATCTTGTGAATCAAAAGTGAGGAGAGGTTGGATTGGGGAAGTTATCTATGGAAGGAATTTTGGAAAATTTGTAAATGATTTTGGCATGGTTTTTGAAGTTCTTTTTGGCATCATTCTTGTATAATTTTTGATCATATATTGAAGTTATTCTTATATAAGTATGGAGAACATTTTGAAGTTATTCTTGTAGAATTTTGGAGCAGATATTGAAGTTACTCTTGTAGAATTTTGGAGCACATATTGAATTCATTCTTGTAGAAGTTTAGAGCAGACCCTGATGTCATCCTTGTAGAAGTATTGAATTAGATTTGAGTTGCCTTTTGAGGTAAATCAATAGTATTTTATGAGGCAAAGTTTCTGAGGGAGATCTAAGCTACTAAAAGCACAATCCAAGGTCTATTCTTATTCATATATAAATCAGCTAATTGAAGGTATGACTTAGAATCTATTTTTTTGCATTAGAGGTCAAAGTTATAGTGGCATACTTATTGGAGAAGAACTAAATTTGTTTGAAGGTTGCTGGAATTGGGCCATTGACTCTGGTATGAGAGCCTATGAATATTTTATTTTACCTTTTACTCCATAGGGTGGCAACGTGGTGCTAGGGAATGAAGTGGTAGCTTCCTTCATGAGGTTGTCACCCCCTTCCAAGTGGATGTTCATAACCCATGGGTTGTAGCTCCTTCCAATAGTGATTGGTTGATCCAGAAATGTGAAAATGAATTTGGTTTATTTAAAATGTGTTCGAGGGTGTTTACATGATTAAAAACCTATTTAAGTGTTTAAACATGAAGAACTTATAGAAAATTTAAATGACAAGAGAGAACACAAAAACAAAAGGTGCGCAATCAGATTGTTAATGGAGTTTGTCTACTGGTCAACCAACAAATTTTTTTATATTGTAAAACTTATTAACGTCTTTTTTATTATTATCTCTGCTAATTTCTAGTACATGGGTAGTAGCTAAAATAATAAATGAAGAAAGATGTGTAAAAATTCAAAGGGATGATAATATTATTTTAGTTGTCATGTTTATCATGCAATTTATTATGATAATACAGGCGCAAAGAACATGGTGGGTAGACATATGAAAAGTGGGGAGGCAGATCCCACACTTTGTGTTTGGATAAGAACCTTTTGGAGGTATAAAAGATCTTAGTGGGGAGGAATGATTTAGGAGTATTCAGGAATGGAAAAAATTCATTCTTTGGATTTGACTTAAATTTATGCCATTGTGTAGAGATTAAAATAGTGAATCCAACGCAACTTGAATAGGTGAAAAGGGAGCTCGCATGAGGAAGATATCATAGTCTAAAGTTTAAGGAAAACAATAAAAAATGGGTTGAATGGACTGTCATGTGGCACTATAGGACATTTATGTGGAAATTATATACAATTATGTGGTAGCACAGTCATGCGACACATGGCAAGGTCTACTTGACATGGTGGGATCGAATAATGACATGGAAATGTTGATATGGTGAACACGTGGTAGTTGACATAGTTATGACATGTGGCAGGCACAAACACATACAACTGGAAACACATGGGTGTTGAGTTGGTAGATGACTGGGAAAGTCAGTCCATTTGGGGGATGCCATGTGGCCCAATCTGTTGAAAAGTTTAACTAGGTCGGTCTTCATATTGACTATGTAATTATGTATTTTTATGTAAAGAAGAAGACAAAAATAATAAAATGGATATTTGTTGCACTTTATTCATAGGGTTCATGAGAAATATTTTATCTTAGGTTTAATGAACCTCTTCTTGATGTCCATTTAGGATTTGTCTTCTGTTTATAAGTATAATTAGAGTCATGTATGTGAAGAATATTGTCACCAAGACCTTGTCATGAACTTTGTTGAAGAAAGGATCTAATAGCCCTCAAGACGCTACCTTTCAAACGCTGGAAAAATATATGATGAAGGTGGTTAGTAGTCAGCAATGAAGTCGACCTTCATCTCGGCCTAAATGTTTGCTGAGTGGTCGGCTTAAAGGAAGTAACATGTGCTCTATGTATACACTCGGTCTGCGGCTTAGTCAAGCATAATTTTTTTGGTGATCTTATCAATAAGAGGTGTGGGCTTTCTCAGGAATACAATGCAGAATATACCAATAAAGAAGTGTGGATAATAACTGTAATAGAGTGTGGACTATACCTATGAAGAAGCGCAGATAACACCTATAAAATATTTGCGGACTTCTCTGAGACAGAATTGCGGTGGTTTCTGAATTAAGTGCAGGATGTTCTATTCGGATATATCTGAACCAAGTGTGGAATTAAGGCAAGATTCATTGCGGATGTGAAGGGTTCGATTAAATGACAGCCTTATGGAGAAAGGTGCAGATCAGAAGTTGCGGTCAAAGAATCAGATGAAGGACAGTTCCATAATATACACCTGTAACACATGCTTGCGAAAAATGTTGTAGCACATGAAAATACACTCTTGGAATATGTTTAGACATGTACAGGGTCTATCTGAGATAAATACAGAGTAATAAAGTTTGGCCTAAATGAAAGTTGAAAACATCGTTCTAAGGATGAAGCACTCTGAAGCAGTGGATAAAAATCGATGATCATGATATAAGAATTAAAGAGCAAGGAGGAAGGTAAATCTATGATTTACCTTCCTATTCAAAGGTTCTACATCTCTATTGTATGCAAAGGATTAGAATGATCTAGCAAGAATTTAGAAACATCTCAAGAAAAACATAAAGACTGGATGGAGTAGATCAGTGTAAGCAAGTGCAGAAATAAAAGATCAATGTTGAAGACAAACAAAGAATCAATGAAAATATATTGGAGGCATAAAAGGGTTGAGTCTTGGTCATGGTACTTGTCATTTGAAGATCTATAAGAAAGAATTCATTGTCGGATTTGAGATAACAACGTTTGAACATGAGATGTCTAGGTTGCAAGAAAAGAAACTTTATTGTTAGGCTATGGCGTTGACTTGTATATGGAGGTGGCATAGATAGTATTTACTTTTTGTTTGCATTCAATGGAAAGGGGGGGGATGTTGCAAGTTTTACCCCACAACATACCTATCACATAAACCAACGAACATAGCAAAATATCAAATATGTTAATATTTCATTAGACCTTATCAACTCTCATGTGCATCTTTAATTTTTTTATTGATCTCATCAATATTTTCTACAATTCCTCCAATTTATTCATGATTTTATTATGTTTATGCTTTTAATTGGTGATTTATTCATGCAAACACACTTAACAAATTTTTGAACCAAAGTCATTTATGAAAATTATTGGGAAGATCTACTTATCCTTGTTTTTTATGGTGGTGCTAAGTTATCCTAAGGTAGCTGAAATTTCTCTAATCTTCTTCAGCCATGGGTATTCTCCTTCTTTCTATGGTACAAGGCTTTCTTCAGCCTCTTACTTCCTCTTTTTAATTGCCCTATTTTGTGTTTTTATTTTTCAGCCTCATCCCGAGGATTTGTTGACTCTTCTTGAGGCTCTGTCATCTTTACCTGAAAATCTAAGGGTGTGCCAATTCATCCTGGGGTTTTTCCAACTTTGTCTCTACCACCTCTAACTTAGCCAACTCTGTCTTTGAAAAATTTGTTTGAAGCTCTACTAAGTTAGTCTAAGCCTCTAAAAGTGTTTGTATATCCATGTCAACAAAGTCTACCCAGGGAATAGGGCATTGAATAAATTCCAATTTATCCATGTCTATTAATTTGATTAGGCCATTATGGGCTAGGTAATTTGTTTTCCCTCCTTCACTTTGGTGCTCATCTCTTTAAGGGATTGGAGGAGAAAATGTGGGATACTTAGCATTTAATGAATCCTTGAAAGTGATGAGCACTTGAGTGGGTTTCATGAGCCAAATTGGATTCTTTCATGGATTGGAGGAGAAAATGTAGGACAATGAATCAAATGAATGGGAAAGTTAGCTTGGAATATTAATTAATAAATGATCCTAAATTGATAAGCATATATTATACTTAATATTCCTTCACGGGAAATATACTTGAGGATATGGTATTTATTTCATTCCATGGGTGTGGTAGGATTTCCCTTCTTATCCCATTTTTGTCTTCATTTGGTTGCTCCCTAGGGAGGAAAAGTTATCTTTTTGCATCGATAGCTTCATGTATCTCCTCTTTAATCCATTACATACCATTTGGAAGGGTAGCAACCCTAGTGATTAAGCCTTCATCAATGTATATTATCACCTTTTAATTGCAGTGACCACCTCATGGCCCTCAAGGTGTTGCAAGTTTAAGGAAAATTCTAGGGAAATTCCACTAACATATCTTGTAAGTTTCTCAAAGAATCCTATCCAATGGAAATTTTGTAAGATAGCCCTAACCTCAGGATTTTGATGAATCTGAGTGGTATCGTTGGGTCCTCTCCTGCTGAATACCACTCCCATTTTATGACATAACTTTCACAAGTTTGAACATCTTTTTTGAATGAATATTATAATGTTTGTTTGTTTGTTTTTTTGTTTTTGGTTTTTGTTTTTGTTTTTGTTTTTTGTCTTGTTTTTTTTTTTTTCGAAAGAAAAATCGAAACTTTTTATTAATGATAAAAAATTTACATTGCACATGCATTTAAGCATTCCTTCCACTAGGTTCTCAGAGGAAACATGCTTGTATATACGGTCGTTCTTCATATGAACGTCCTAGCCAAAAAAAAACATTGAGCCGCCTAAGAGAGATGAATCCCTTCTAGGTCCAAAATACACCAGACGCCACTGATAACCGTGGCCAATGAATATTATAATGTGTTGCTGCAAAAATTAGGGTTTCCCTATGGCAACAAGGGATCCTGTAGCTAAGGGAAAATACATATTCCCTTAACCAATTCTTCTAAAAAAAAATTATCACTCCATACTCTAAATAATTTTACGTATTTGAACTTTGAGGACAAAGAAAACTGATTTATTGTTCCTCTGTTTAATTCAGGCCCTTGACACATAAAACTTGTTGACTGATAAATTCAAGTAACTAAGAATCAATCCTTGTTCCAAATGTAAGTAAGGAAGTGGATAAATGTTTTACTTACAACTTCTTGATGATACATTCATTTATCAACTTATTCGGGGCCTTTGTGAGTGGTTTTGGTGAAATTCAATGTCCTATAACATAACCCTTTATATATTGTAGCGTGTTATAGACTAGTTACTGTAGATCACAATTTTTGAACATGATATTTATAACCTTATCTTGTAGTGGTGGAAAGCTTCGTTGAGGCTCTTTAACACTAATTGCATACAAAACTTGGAGTGAGAATAGGCAGAAACTTAAAAGTTGATCATGAGGTTAAGTGGAGATAGTTTCAGTGGGTGATGAGAGAAAACATAGCACAATACTTGAGTTCACTCCCATATAACTCTTGTTGGTATTAGCATACACATACTCCAATTCTCCTTATCAATAATTGGAAACATCTTACTCTTTAAATTACCCCCTATTTTTTCTCTTATTCACCCTCACACATATGGAGAACTAAGAAAAAAAGTGAAATATTCTGCCAAATTGACTGAGACCTCTGCTAGAATTATTGGGCTATAAAACCATTCGTTTTTTTCACTCATAACATTTTCTAATGTTATGAATGAGTTTAAATCGTAAGGGTAGGAGATCCTCATACCTACTATGTTATATTTTATTGATGATAGAGGTTTATCTAATGCTTTTTTAGGTGTTCTAATGTTGTTGTTGCTGAACAAGTGATCCTGTAGAAATCTACAAGAGATCCTCTAGCATACCTTCTATGCATTCTCATTAATTGTGGAGGAGGAAGAGGGTTAATAAGAGTTTGATTTCTCTACCTCTTTTTCTAGCAACCCTTGAATGATTTTTTAATACCTTTTTGATACCATTATAGTTGAGCAAACATATGTATACATTATCTAGTATATTGAATGTTTCCATTAGTTCTTCTCTGACTCCACGTAGTAAAAATAACTTCAAGGAATCTAGATCCAAAGTGTAGTTGTGTGCACTTATGTAACTCAACTGAAATATTTCCTCAAAACATTCCATAGATTCATCTACTCCTTGAGTCATTTTTAACATCTCGTCTTTGGTGTCTCTTGATATGTAACAATCCCAGTACTAGATGTTGAAGGCTTGTTGTATTTTCTCCCATGAAGTGATGATATCCCCTTCTAGGTTGATGAACCAATGAAGGGCTAAATCCTTAAGAGTGGAAGGGAAAATTTTGAGATTTTTCTCATCAATTTTGTAGTCATAACTACTGCAAACTACAAAAAACTCAAACATAAAAGTTTGAGGATATTCAGTAGTCAAACCAAAGAAGTGTGGAAGGATAGACAGATTTATGCTCTTCATCTTGGATTCTCCATTTGTTTCTCTAATGAGGAAGGTGAACACTTCCAGTTGGCTATTTAAACCATGGTATTGGTTGGTTGTAAAGGTCTTTCTCCTTCTGCAAGCTCCTCAAAGATCCTCGTTGCTCACCTAAAAGGGCCTCAATAGTCCATATGGAATAGGGTTGGAGGTTCACAATTGGAAAAAAGAGGATCACTGCTATTGCAAGTGGGAGTTTTTTATAATAAAATTTCTTATTTATCACTAGATATTTGAGGCATAAAAGAAATAAATATATTTGTCTATTTTTTTACATTTTTAGAATGAGTATGTTAATGCAATGCAATTTTTCTGTTTTTGGAATGAAGAGTTCCTTTTTTTTTGCATAAAGTGAAATGAAATAAGAGTAAATCAACAAGGGAAGAAGACAATACATACAATGAAACCTCCCCGACAACGACGCCAAAAAGTGATGGCCCTTAGTATTGCAGCAACAATGTTGTGACTCCTAAGGGTCTCAACTGTAATTTTCAACCCGAAGTTCATAAAAACTTAAAAGGGGTTGGAACTATGTGTGCAATAATAACTATAATTTTACCTTGTTGACTTTTATAGGGGTGGAAATATTAAGATGAGATCTAGTTACACATAGACCATTCTAATTGTTCTATGCTACAAACAAAATTCGAAATTGCAGGAAATGAAAGATAATAAGAAACTATAATAGATATAATGAAAGCAGGAAAACCATCTCAAATATGATGAAATCACATCATATATATTATATTGTTCCAAGAAATAAAACTCGAAACTGAAATAAATCTTGTAAATAGCAAGCCCTAATTTTGCAAGAAAAGGAATTTTTTGACGCAAACTAGGTCAAAGAATATACTTGGTTTATTTGATTCTAAATTCCATATTTATGTTTCCAAGTACATTGTAACAAATAAAAAAAGGTGAATCATGGGTTGGATGCAAATTTGGGTGAGTTTCGGAAGCAAAATGAAAACTACTACAGAGTCATTGTTTTGTTACATGAGACATTCTAGTGAGTGGTAAAATCTACTAAAGACGTGGTTGGAAAGAAAAAGGGGCTAAGGAAAGGCTAAGAAGTGATAAATCACTAACATCCATATTATCGCATTAATGGTAGAAGGGTTAATTTAGCATAATGTGTGGTCGTAGAGTCTTTTGTAACTGCAAATGCAGGGGACTATGCAGTCACAAAAAAACAAAAAAAATTGGACAACAAATAAATTTAAACAACTAAAGCGAACTCAAATGAATAAATAAAGGTGCTAACTGAAAAATATAATCACTACCAATGCTATAATATAGTGCTCAAATATTGTGCAAGAAAACACTGCTCAGAAACAAGTTATTTAACCCTGCATAAAAATAACACTTTGAAATTTAATTGCAAAAATGAACAAATGCATAAATAATAATGATACAAAAATGGTCTTGAGCACCTAGGGTGGGACTTAACCTAAGGAATATCAGATCCCTGAAGGAGAAATATAATAATAACTAAAACCAAGGTTGTCTTTCATTAATTGAAGAATTTCTTTTTCATAGTAAAAAGTTGCAGAACTAGAAAACTATACTTTCTACATTGTTATCCTCTTGCTTCTACCCACTACCAACTACCTAATGGGCTACTTGAGCCCTATATATGTAAAATAAATGAGTGGAATTATCCTTGAAAGGAGGATTGTTTTTGCTTAAAAACTCCTAGAAAACTAAATCATGCTCCCTGAGGGACCTCACAACTATAGGGAGGGGTATTTATTTCTCCAAGCCAGTCGATTTTGAACCTTTTGTAGTAGGGGGTATGCCCCACGAATCTCTTTGATATGATATCCTCATAATATGTGAAAAATATTCTCAATATCTTGCATCATAATCATATTAGGCACATAAAACATGATAGTTTTTTTAACCCTGCTAGGAACGTGTTTAAGCTAAGAAAATGTTATCAAGAGGAAAACGGAAGGTCTAATACAACATTTTTATGCCTAGGAAAGGTTATATGGGCCTTATGTTTTTCATAATTTGGAGGCCCATCGACCTCTCCCAATATCTAGTAAAAAACGTGTGAAACGGAAGGTTTAAGAGCCAAACCTAGTTTTGGGAGCAAATATCAAGTTGAAAAATATCACTAATATGGAAGAAACTACAGTGGTAGGCCATTTCACAAGAAAAATAATGGACATGGTGGTAATGATGACATGTATTGCAAAACAATTTTCTCCTATGTTGGGATACTCACCTCAATGCAAATGGATGGATAGGTAGTTTAAACTTGGCATCATGCCTCCTAGATTTGATTACCATTCAAGTCAGGACAAAGGCCCATAAACATGTCCTTGAATATAATGGAATTCCATACAAATTTTCTCACTACCATTCCTACAATAATTTTGGTGGGGATTTCCCTAGCAGGAAAATAAAAAAGAAATGGATTGAAAAAACATCTAAGTTTTTGGACTCATGAAAGTTTCCCTGACATAATTTGAACATTGATGGTAACAACTTAAAGGGGAATGAATTCTAGCTCAGATGGTTAAGATCCAACTCTAGTGGAATCACTCTAAGACAAACTGGTTGCACCCTCAGTGGAGACTTAAAGATATGCATGTCCTCCCTCGACAATCGTCGCAACTTCTTTATTTGATGTGTTTGGTCCCATTTCTCCCTCTTCCCCTTCCTTTTTTGTTAAAAATCTCATTTATCATATTTTGTCTCAATGTTCGTTCCCTCTTTCATATCTCCCCAATCTATCCTTTCCCCCTCCTCCATCAATCAATTTTATTTCTTCTACTTTCCCCTCTAATCCCTTGTCACCCATTTCATACCTATCTCTCCTCACATAGGTAAAATTCCCCCTTGTTTTTTCTCATAATCATCCCTATTATCTCAAGTCACTCTCCTATTTTTTTTGCTAAGAGTGGCCTCCCAAGGGGATTTTCAATCCTAAACTTGGTGGGGGACTCGACATCATTGATGATCAGTCATCACGAGGATCTGACCGTGAAAGGAAGTCTCATATCTCTTTGCCATGAAGAAATATTCCTCTGAGATTAAGTAGGGGAAAAAAAAATCCATCATTGGGAAGTTTAGAGCTATAGGCCTTGGAAAAGGTTTAGAATAAGAATTCTTTCATTTAATTTCTAGGGTTTGTCCAACCCTTCAAAAACATTGGCTATAAAACACCTGATATCATACTGCTCCCCACACATGATCTTTATTCAGAAAATAATGGTTGGCATACCTAAGGTGGAGTCAATTTTATCTCCTATGCTTCCTACCTAGTCCTTTCAATATATTAACATTGTAAGGAGATTGGGAGGCCTTATTACTGGATTGAATACTGCTCTTCTTCCTTGTTCACTGTAATGGGCCTCTAGGTTTTATCTACCTATTGTTTTATTTACAGGGATGATGTCTTCTCTTTTATGGGCCTAAATATATACAATCCTTACCTGGACATGAAGCTTTTCTGGGAAAATATATTTAGTTTCCCTTGTTTTGGAACATATTTAATTTGTCTTGGGGGGGGGGGGGGGGGGGGGCTTTAAAATTAAATTTCACAAAGGGGAAATCTGACGTTTGGGGACCCTCAACCCATCTTGAACCTCTAATAAATTATTTTGTGGATATTATTGATAACGTTAGTTTATTGGATTTCCTCCCTATAAAAATTCTCCCAACTTGGACAAATAACAGGACAGGGTGTGCATACATAGCTAAGAGATTAGACCACTTCCTCATCTTCGGAAAATATTTTGTATCAAAACATCAAAATCTGAAAATGGGTAGGTTTTGGGGTAGTCTTGGATTATTGTCCAATCATACTGGACATGATCCTAGGATCCCAAAAGCCTATGGGGCCTTTAAAATTGAATTTTATCTTGCTTGATCACCCATCCCTTATGAAAAAATATCAAGGAGGTTTGGTCTATCGATGATCTTGCTTTGGTATCATCTCCTCTAATACAATTGTAGGAGAACTTTAAAAAAAAGAAAAAAAAAGAAAAAAAACATATAACAATAGGAAAAGGATAAAGAAACTCCAGGACAAGAGGGCTCTATTTGAAATTTAGGACAAATAAAATATCTCTTGCAAAATGGGGACCATTCCTCCCTCTTTGAGGAGTAATTATTTGCTCAAAAATAGCTAGTAGGGAGAAAAATGGTCCTTCTCTTGGAGAGGGAGAAGGAATGATGTCTAAAGAGAAAATCCCTTTGGCTTTAGGTAGGATGAAATATTTCCATAAAATAGAAAACCGTCATAAATCCATAAACTCTATTTTGGAAATCAATAAGGTTTATGGCTACAAAGTCACTTCTTTCAAGGAAATGTTAGAGGAGGGTATATCATACTTCAAAGACATTTTCAAAAATCCTAGAAGAGTAGACATAGACAAGATCATTCAAATGGATTTCTTCTTCCCCCGCTTTATCAATGAAGAAAATAATGATGAGCTTATGAAAGAATTCACCAAACCGAAGAGGGAAGTTTTTTTACATAGCTTCCAAAAGGACAAAAGTTTGGGTCCAAATGGCCTCTCCATTGACTTCTATCAGAACTGTTTCTAATTTTTCGGTGACGATTTATTGAGCGTGGTGGAAATCTTCAGAAAAAATAGGAGAGTTATATCCCCTTTCAACACCACTTTCATTACCCTCATTCCAAAATTGAATAAAACTTGTCTCTTTCCATTTGTTCCAACCCATTTCTCTTTGCAATTTTTGTTAGAAATTTATATATTACAGAGCAATGGAACACATAAAATATGTGAAAACAAAAACACAAAAACACATAACAAATAAATAAGAGAGACACATATATATGTGGTTCACCCAATTTTGGCTACGTCCACAGTGAAACAGCCAGTCTTTCCTTTTATATTATCTATAAAAATAAAGAGATATGACCTATAGCAGATCTGTTGTAATTTCCTCTTCTCTCTGACACGGTCTCCTCTCTATTTCTCTCTTAGAATACACATAATACACAATCACAATACAATTCCCTCATATGAATTGACGGTTTTCCTTATAGGGAAAAAAACCCTAAATTAAACATAACCTCTATTGTCAGATCCTCTGCCTAATGAACGACCCATATTGACTACGAAATTAAAATATTTTACAAGGCAATTTTACATCTATTTTTAGCTTCGGGGGAATTTCCCCTGAACGCTCACGGGGGGCTCATAAAACCATCATCCCCCACCCCCCATGGACCACCTTGACAATGATTAAACGGGCGATGTTTCCTCTCTGTTACGAATTAGGTTCCAACGCAGCGTACCTTTGAATAAAGAAGATAATATGGCTCAACACCTAACAATTTTATCTATAAAATCATCTCAAATATCATAGCCTTTCGTTTAAAGCCATCTTTCCCTTGGTGCATTTCTTTAGAACATTTTGGTTTTATGAAGGACTGGAAAATCCACAAGGTTATTAGGCTCACTCAAGAAGGTCTCCACTCTATCCATATTTACAAGAAGAATAAAATTATCTAAAAAGTGGATATATCAAATGCCTTAGACAAAGTGGATTGGATCTACATCAAATTTATTCTCCTTCATCTTGGCTACAACCCTTCATTTATAAATTGGATTTATTTTCTTATAAGCACTTACTTTATGGCTCTTTTGATCAATGGATCGGATTCATCCTTCTTTAATCCTCACTTCTAATGCATTGTTATCCATTTTTCTACTTGTGGTTGAAGCTCTCAGCAGGGCTATCCTTGATGCAAATGAACGACATCTAATTATAGGTATTGAGATATCCCCTGCATGTTCTCTCACACATCTCTTATTTGAGGATGATATCATCATATTTATTGCAATGGATTTCGATAGCTTACAATACATAAAATGCATCCTATAATTATTCTCCATGGCTACGGGCATGCATAGAAATCATGCTAAGTCTATTATGGTTGGGAATGCACTTGATTAGAACGATTCTGACCTTGTCTCTAGAATCTTTTCATCTTCCTCACCACCTATTGGATACCCCCTAAAATATCTCGAATTATTTTTAAAACCCAACAATTGTAAAAAGGAGGATTGGGATTGGCCCAAAATTGAGCTCAAAATAAAAAACTGGTGCAATAAATGGCTATCTAGAGTTGGCAGTTTGATCTCATGTAATGCATAGATTGAAGCAATTATTGTATACTAGGCTTCTCTAGCATGGGTTCCCTTGGGAATTATTCATAAAATAAAGGAAATCTCCTTAATGTACCTTTATGTTTGGAAACATGACCGTAGATAGTCTACTCTCATTGCTTGGTCCTCCATCGCACTTCAAAATCCACTAGATGGATGGGGATTAAAAAACCTCATATGGTTCTCAAAATCATTAGTTGTTAAAGGAGTATGGCTACTGATTCAAGGCACTGGACTTTGGACCTAGATTATGGCTAAAAAATACATTCACCCAAATATTATTATGGTTTAGCTTAGAGCCCCTAGGAGACCATCTCATAACGGTTATATAGTATGTAAAGCTATAATAAAATCTACAAATATCATTCTACAAGGCCTCAGATGGAAAGTTGGAGATGGCTCAAAACTTCTTGTTTGGAAGGATCCTTGGATTCACAACAGGGAATCTCATATCCTCTCAAATAATATTATTCATGAGCTACATCTCAAGTTATATTCTTCTTGAATTAGGCCTCCACTCAGAAAGGTTTCATGGTTCAACGAGTGTGGAAGAGGGCTAAGGATTTAGATATTGAGGGAGACTTGGCTCTTGAATGTAACTAGTATATCGAGTCTCTTCACCACAATCCTGTCACTCCATCGCCTTCCAAAGACTAATTGGTTTGGTCATATTCTCCTACATGCATTTATATCCAAAAATATGGGTACCTAGCTATTTCACATCAGCAAAATGGTCACCCACCTCCTTGTTGAAAAGTGTAACTAGGATCAGTCTTCATATTGACTATGTAATTATGGATTTATGTAAATTAGAAGACAAAGATAATAAAATGTATTTTGTACTTGCTTCTTGGGTTTCATGAGAAAGACTTTATTATAGGTTAATATAATTCTTCTTGATGTCTATCAAGGGTTTTTTCTTCTAGGGATAAATGTAATTAAGTGTCATATATATATATGAGGGATCTAGTCTCATGAAATGCTCCAAGACCTTGTCCTAGAAACTGTGGAAGAATGGCTCTATCAGCCCTCACTCAAACACTGAAAGATAATATTAAATGATGTATTAAAATTAGGCCTCATAACAGTCATGTCGGCTCCAAAATAGTCACATTGGTTCACTAAGTCGGATCGGCTTATATACAGGGGAAAACAACTATATATACCCATGTAGACTTCGCAGAAAACATAGAAGTTTCGGTCATCTCTGAAGTTTAGTGTGGATATTTTGGATAGGGTTCAATGTGGATTACAGGATGAGTTTAAGTGCAGAATTTTGGTCGAAGTTTCAGTGCGTATTTTTGACAAGCTTTAGGACTATTTAAGATACATCCTCGTGGTATCTTAATGTAATGAATTCCTGCAGTTTTCCAGAACAGGAATGAAAAATGTCTTTGGATGTTTATCAAAGGTTGAGCATGTAATCCTGAAGTGGTCACAACGTTCAAGGTTAAGGTTATGCCATGGATACATGCAGCATGCAAGGGGAAGTGTTCCTGTGTTAAGGTGCGGATCAAACTGAGTAGGGAAGTGTGGATCTGTCCAAGTTCATGAACATGAATATGAGATCATCTTCAAGTGCATTTGCAAACTAATCTAAAGTGAAGTTGTTTTGACAGTGGTCTGCAAAGAAGAAGCAATCAGAAAGTGAAAGAAAGAAGGAAAGTAAATCTGAGATTTACTTTCCTAACTACAACCTATATATATCTTAAGCAACTGAAGATTCAACTGAAGGAAGTAATGGTGTAGAATAGTGCAACTTGGTGAAGAGAAGAAGGATCAACATTGAAGGATATCAAAGAAGTAAGGACAAGGTCTTGCATGCATAAATACGTCAAGGGTCTAATTATGGGTCATGGTACTTGTCATCTAAAATCTATAAGAATAATTTATTGTGGGTTTTCCTCTCCAAGAGGGAGAGGTTTTTCCCTGGCTCTAGGAGCCTAATTCTTGTGTCTTGTGTCTTTTGATAATTTAATTAATGAAAGATTTAATAAGCTAACGAAGGAAAGACATAAGTAACTCAAGTAACCTCACAAGTAATTATTAAGAAGAGAATTTTGAATTAATCACTAGCCCTCCAAATTCTCAACATGGAATCAGAGCTAAGGTGTTGAAATCAAGGGTTGCTTGACAAAGAGACACTCTAGGAAGAAAAATTCAAAGTTGGGGTGAAAATTCAAATAAGTTTGCATGGAAGACTCTCAAGCTATCTTCGAGAAAGATCTTCATATCATTCAAAGGATCAAATTTTCAAGAAAATAATCTTTGCAATCAAAGATCTTCATTCAAGACATTGATTGAAGAGGACATCATATTTTGAAGATATCCCTTGCCATAAAAGATTCAAGAACACCTAGATTGAATATTTCTATCTTAGAAGAAGCTCCTAACTCCTTCGTCATCATCAAGGAAGTTACTGAAGGAGAAATTCACTCACCCATGTAAGTATCTGTGACTTTATTTAAATATGTCAAAATGACTTATTGTGTAGAGAGTAACAATTTGGTTGGGTTATCAAACTTCAATGCATGGAAGAAAGGAACAGATATGAAGCTAATTGAAAATGAAGTTATGGGCATCATATAAGGATCTACAATTCAACCTCCAAAATAAGAAATTCTAGCATATATCAAATACATGAAGGGAGACATAAGAACCCGAAGGATTCTTATAGAATCCATAAAAGACTCTCTCATTCCCTATGTATCAAAGCTAGAATCATCAAAATAAATATATGATAAATTGGTGGAACTATTCTCGAAAAGTTATACAAAGGAAATAATATCCCCGAGACAAAAACTACATAAATTGAGAATATCAAAGGAAGGAATAATTCCATATCTTACGGAGATTTTCACAATACAAGATCAACTACTGAAGTTGGGAGAAGTAATGTCTGATAGAGAAATACTCACTATGGTACAAAATTCTTTACCGCAAGAATGGAGAAGTTCCACTTCCAGCATAGATGGGAGAGAAGAAGCCATTCCTTTCCAAAGTCTAGGTAAGATAGAAGAATCAAGATTGAAAGCAGGATCAAGTGCAGGGAATCAAACCTGTGCTGCCATGTCAAGGAAGAAAGGAAGATTCAGTAAATTTGGTCCTTAGAATAAGAAAATAAATGTGAACAAAGCACGATCCTTTGGATGTAATGATCTTGGGAATTATCAACGATATTGTCCGAAATTTAGAAAGGATAAGAGGAAGAAGGAAGAAGCCCATATCTCAGATATAAGAGAAGAACCTGATGCAAATAAATATAAGAAATAAGAAGCGAGGGATCTCCACTATGATTGAGATAATATTCTCCTTTAAGTGATTTTTGTTGGTTGTAAAATAGTATGATAAGAAGCAGTGTATATTATAGCATCATGATCGAATCATGCAGGAGCTCTCGATAAAACTAGCTCCTGGAAAACTTCTCTGATAACAATACTGATGGAAGGCAGTCATCAAGATCAAGGGTCATCATGAAAACTGGTGCTGACATTTTCTAATGGATCTCTATATTAATTCACTAATTAGAAAGAAAGCATAATGGTTTCATCAAGAATTCCATGCTACAAAATTCTGGGATGTGATGACATATTGATGGAGTAGGCCAAGGGAATGAAGCTCTTCATTCTAGTAAGACTTCTAGAGGATGATTTAAATGAAAAGGGTATGAGGTATGTATATATTTATATGCTGACACTGGATGTTGTGAAGTCATTTCATATGGTTGCAGGTAATAGACTTCCATATTTAGAAGTATGATCTATGAAGGAGGATCTCTCGGTGCACTGACAGATGAAATCAACATAATATATCCTCATGGAATATGAGGTGGTTGTATATGAACAAGAAACTGGAAAATTTGTAAGTTCCTGGGAATGAAGAATTTGCAGAAAGGAAGAGATCATGAAATGTAACATGTCAAGAGGCAATTATCATCCAGAAGCCAAGAAGATGTGACTAGGAGATCTCCTGGGAGGACATGTAGAATTTAATAGAATTCTAGTAAAGAAGAAGACCCTTGACAAAACATATCATTAGGAGATGTGTCAATCTGAATAAAGGATGTTGATGCCTACGGGAAGATGTCATGGTGAAAGATCATCACTGAGGTAACTTTTGTTTTAAAATTTCATATGTATATTTTTATCTGGATGAATTTTTGCAGGGTTGATAATCCTCTGAAAGGATGTATGATCCTTGGAGATGATTCGAAGGAAAGCAGCATGGCATAACAGTGGACCAGATGATAAATACTGATGAATCACTTTCTGATAGTGGGCATGACTCGTGATTGAAAGTGATAGATGATATGTGCCCTATGAAGCCAAAATTTGAAGATTACTCAATATATAAATCCATGACATCGAGGGGAGGAATTCTTCATGAGTAGTTGGATTGCTGCTGCAGGACCCTGGTTTAGAGGGAGCTTGGTGGTAAGATTCTTACTTGGAAGAAACTTAAAGTATGTCCTTCCTGAGTGGAGAGAGAGTGACGTATGTGATTCTATAATACATGTTTCATGCACTAGACCAAGACTAACAGTTGTAAGTCTTACTGAAGGCCATGTGGAGAGAATGGATAGACACATAATTCTAGTCTTCACCTGGAAGACAGAATGGAGGATTGGGTAATCATCTAGCATTCGGTACTCTTTGATAATGAGATAGGGAATTCAAGATAAGAGTAGTCGAGGACCGATATTCTTTGAGGGTTGGCTACCCAATAGAAGAATAGTCCAATAAGGTCATACTCTGGGAACACTTGGGTGGAGTATGTACCTTGACGAGACAATGACTATGGTGTCTATAAATCATGTGTCTCGCCAACATTGTAGCCCATTGTCTTATTGAGATATGGGGTTGTTATTCAAGGCCTTTCACTAGGACAATGCTGGTTGATATGATGCTATACATATGTGATTACCAATATGATTCTTCTTATGAGATTCTTCAGTTTGAAAGTGACCATGTACTTGTATGAATACCTCCCTAATTAAGAGGGAGTGTTGAAAAGTGTAACTAGGATCGATCTTCATATTGACTATGTAATTATGGATTTATGTAAAGTAGAAGACAAAGTTAATAAAAAGAATTTTGTACTTGCTTCATGGGTTTCATGAGCAAGATTTTATTAGAGGTTAATAGACTTCTTCTTGATGTCTATCTAGGGTTTTGTCTTATAGAGATAAATGTAATTAAGAATCATATATATATGAAGGATCTAGTCTCATGAAATGCTCCAAGACCTTGTTCACTCTCTTTAGAGGGTGCAAAAAATAACCCCCATCTCTTCATTCAATGCCCCTTCACAGTAAGTGTCTAGAGAGAGATTCAGAAAATCCATTGGTTTAAATATACTTGGAAAGGGAACTATGTGCATGAATGTCTTAAAGTTTGGTTAGAGAGGAAGCCCCATAATAACATAAAATATCTTCCCTTAATTGTTTGTTGGGGCATCTAGCTAGAAAGAAGCATCTTTTTTTTTTTTTTTTTTTTAAATCAAGGTCAATCCTATATCAGAGTTGTTATAAGCAGTCTAGCCCTATAGACTTCTCTTCCAATACATCAACTCGCTATAAGAATTTAGAACGTTTCTGAAGTTGAAATTGCAAAATAAAAAATGTGGGATTTCTTTGAAAAAACATCAAAACAAAAATCTTCCTTGGGTTGCTCGGGAGGAATTATCTATTTGACATATTCTCATTTTTTCTCTCTCTTGCAATATTAGGAAGGCATCAAACAACTATGTTGAATTGTTTCCACTTATATTACTTTTACAATTACTTTATTTTCTACCTATCTTTGATCTCAATATCTTTGGAGACTCCCTGGTTTTTATAAAATGGATGCAAGGTACAACTAGAATGAAAAAAAAATACTCTCCTTCTATTAGATCAAAGTGTTGTCCAAATAACAAGAACCTTTTCTCACATTTCATTCACACATATCTACAACTAAAAAAACAAAATGATTGATAATATTTCGA
Organism: Pinus albicaulis; assembly: GCA_034641835.2. Classification (NCBI taxonomy): domain Eukaryota; kingdom Viridiplantae; phylum Streptophyta; class Pinopsida; order Pinales; family Pinaceae; genus Pinus; species Pinus albicaulis. Next base: position 1,228,920,659 of record CM076577.1, on the reverse strand, counting down.
AGGGAGGACTAGAACTAGATAAGGGATCGTGGGAAATCAAAGTAAGTAATGAAGGCTCAATCAACCACCACCAGCTATTCCCATGGGCATAATTAATCTTTCAGGACTTTCCTTTATACAATATATTTTACTATGGTTTAGTAGCACTTTAATCAACAACAGATTCAACATATATTTTTTCATCACTATATAACAGGTTTTTTTGCTAGGGAACATATGTTTTTTGTCTATTATTATCGAAGGCAAGGTACTCAAAAATATGTGTGTGTGTGTTTATTAACCCTTCCACCACTTTTTTTTCCAGCGCAATTTTTTAGAGAGCATGTTGTATTATGACAGTAGAATCCTTGCAGAGCAGTGTGTGATGTTATAAGGATTTTATCATGACCTCTTTTTTTAAAAAGAACCAGGTATATTAGGCTACATATAGAGAGCAACAAATTATTTAGAATCACTTGTTTTTTAATGAACAAATGGACTCATCAGACTATACTTTAGGTTTTGGGCCTTTTGGCCAGTGGAATGCTACATCTACCCTACACGTATTTTATTTTGACTATAAATGGAATACATTTTTTTTTCCTTGGATATATATATATATATATATATATATATATTTATATATCTTATGTAACAAAGCACTCAACCTTACAACTCATCATAGATGAGGATAATAATAATAATAATAACCTAATTGAGGGTCACATCCTATCCAATCATCAAATGAATGTACCATAGCCCTCCTACACATATCAATTTTACTACTCTATCCATGGAGGTGTACATATACTACCCCTTCTAGTTTTGAATGTGTGATCTCCAATGAGTAAACACATGTTATTAATCATGAGGCTCTATTGGTTATCTTAAGTGGTTTGAATGAATAATTTTGAAGCTAAGCTCATCATGAGGTCTTTGGTTCCAGTTTGACCAACATTCAAATCCATTTAAGTCCTGTTAGGTTACTATTCATTTACATTTTTTATTATAAATCCATCCTCCATCCAAATATTCTAGGGAAGAGGAGGGATCTTACAAGTGTTTCCTTTATATATATATATATATATATATATATATATATATATAACAAATCACCCCACCCTCTAAACTATTGGAAGTGTATGATATTCTTTAGGGCTCAAGGCCATTAAAATATAAGGCTAGAATACATTACAACAATATACTCGATATGAGTTCAATGTCACTTGCAGGAATTGAACCTGGGTTGGGAGAATAATGATCATTCCTCACAATACCCTGAGAAAAAACCACTTGAATATACATTCTATTTCCCAGTAAATAATATCACTTAACTCTTAATTAAATGAATAATGGGATGGTAGCACCATGTTATTCCTTGTGGATCTCTCTCCCTTCTTCCATGGAACTTCTAAATGGAAGGTGAATCGACTACCAATTACATAAGTGGTTGGTACCCCAAAGGACTTGATGAGAATTGATCATGGGACCAATGTGTGCACAAGAGAATCAATTGATTTATATAACCCTCAAGGCTACATATTTTTTTCACAAAAAACCTTGCATTATCACCCTTCTTCATCAAAATATTTGGATGAATGGTTGCTTTGAATGCTAACCATAATAGTAGTTTGTAACCAAATCAAACTTAGTCGAACTTAAATCGGAGCTATCACAACAAACTTATTTACTTCTCTACATTATATTATTATTGGCCATATAAATTTTTGTTAAAGTGTTATGATTGTTAGTAGATGTATTATCAGTGGCCATAGAAAATTTTCTTCAAGGGTTAGAATAGTTTTTTTAAACCATAACTAGGATATTTTATATTAATTAAAAGCTATAGTAGAGATCACATAGGGAGTACGTCAAAGTATGCTTCAAAATAGTGAAACTATAAACCAACAAAATATAGTTTTACAACATAAACAACTTCGAATACAACATTTTCCAAAATTCTCTAATAGTGTATATTCTAGAAAAAATGCCTAAAATATTTGATTACTTTATAAAATATATAAGCTTAATAAAAAGCATGTCAACTAGTGGCTTCATTTTTGGCTTCCTCGGTTGAAATCCAAAACTTACTTGATTGATTCCACATTCTTTGGAAGCTGATGAATTATATCATCTTCCTTGAGTTCCTCGTGGTTTGAATTAATATATTTCACTTGGCTGGGAGTTCTAGACTACTCATATTTATACAAATTGACTACGATGTTCCAGAGAATACTATAATCTGCATCTAATACATGTATTTGACATTTCTACTATAGTAGGGTTTCCATAATGGTTGTTATTTGAGAAGCTACATTATTATCCTAACCTTGAATTTTCTTTATGGTTGTCATAATCAAATTTTTGATTTCTCGCCATCACCTTGTTGGGTTGTTTAACAGGTAAACAAACACAAGTATTTATTATCAATCCGGGCTAGAAGGACTTAGAAGCATCCCCAAGGTATATGGGTTTTAGTTATGATCAATTTTAGAAGATGATTTATCAATGATTAAGGAAATTCATATTACAAATATAAATCTAAACTAAATAATTTATAAATTCAATTATGCAATCAGCAGTAGAAGAATCTCCTAACTTAAGAGACTTGTTTGTCCTTCTCCTACAAAATTACTTCATGATTTAGAAACCAAAACCACTTAATTGAGCAATAGTTCAAGATGCATGAAACAATAACTGAAGAGGCACTTAACTAAATAGATCCTGGTTGTCCTTCATCACAAATTCATTCATCATTAATACTATTGTTAGAAAACAAGAATTCAGAAAAGTATTAAAAAGCAGGAAAAGATGAATTCTAGCTCTAGATATTAATCATATACAAAGAATGTTTAACTTAAACATTAGATTGTCCTTTCATATGAAGAATAAGAATGAGAATTAAATTCATCAACACTCATAAAACATAAGCATATATCTAATCAACAAGTTAAGCATAAAACAAACTAGTTTAGAAACTGTAACTACAAATAACTAGAAAGTGCACTTACCTCGGTGTGGGGGCCCTCCACCCTTGCCTCGCACACTGAAAGTGATTTCAGCTAATAAAAATTCAGTCAAGAAATCACCATATAATAACAACAAATGAAATAGAACATGTATTCAATTAACTCTCCAAAGTCTCAGAAATAATAAAGTTAAGTTACACAATTTCTACATATCAATGCCTTCAAAGTCTTAGGCTTAAATAGATAAAATATACAAAAAATTCATCTAAAATTTATCCTATAGACATGGCTATACTTATCCTATCCAATCAGGTTGAGATCATACATCAAATCCATCAAAATCTGGAAAATCTCATAAAATAAGAAATTTGACCTAGTTCCTATGGATCTCCCATAAAAACAGGTCATGTTTAACCGCAATTGACCGGGCCTGTCAAAGATCGGTTTGACTGAACCAGCAAGTGTACATTTAATATTAGTTCCTAATATTTCTATAAATATATCCATCTTGAGCCCAAGTGTCTTGCAAATATGCAAACCATGAGGCCATTACGAGAATTTTTGATTTGGTCCAAAAATGCACTTAAAATTCAATTTTTATAAAAACTTATAAGAATTGAAAAACTTAATTTAAATACCTGCATATGCATTTATTGGGAAAAACAGGGTGAATATGATGGTGTATAGATGGATGGTATGGCAAATAAATTGTATTTTCATAAACAAAAAGATATAAAAAACGAGGGCCAACATCTCCCCCAAGCTAATGTTCAAGCATGTCCTCATGCTTGCTTTTTCCTTTTAGACCTCCTGAGTTCTGATGTTGATTCTGTTCCTGACCCTGAAGCTTCCTGTTGTGCTTCATGCAAAAGAGATTCTATACCTTTGTACTTTTCTTCTTTGTAGATTGAGGCTTTGACCTTCTGCTTCTCATATTTGACCTTCCAAGAATTTTTCTCCTAAAGCCATCTGAATGCTTGTATGTAAAGAAGATTTTTCTTGGCTTTCAATTTTCCCACTTCTTCACTTAGCTTCTCATTCTCTTTAATCAATTTTTCATTATTTGTCTTATATGTTTCATTTTCTCTTTTCAGGTGCCTTTCCATTATCCTACTTACCTCTGGATTATCAGTTAACTCTTTGATCCTGCTAAGGTTTTGGTATTTTTCTTCCTCCTTGGTGTCGTTGGAAACTAAAGTAGCCTCAATCTAATCATTGTCAAAATATGAATCTCTTTCTACTGGATTTTCATAAACCTCCTGCTGCAATCTTTCAATAATTTCATTGGCTTGTTTGGTCAAGGGAGATGGCTCAATGATTTGCACTTTTGGTTCTCTTTCCTTGATGCTTATATCTATTGAATTCTTCTTTCTTTGTTTCCTAGAAATGGTCAAGAATGATGTCTCTCTTTCTATCATGGTTGTTTCATGTTGCTTCTTTGATCCGGTTCTTGGATACAGAAGTGAATTCACTATATTCCTTGTTTCCTACACTAGTTTGAGTTTGTCTTCTATGGCTTGCTCTACAAAATTATTTTGAATTAGGAAATATTTCCAAGTCATAACCTTAGTTCTCAATTGGTATTCAACAGTTATTTTTATGAGCCCTTGATGATGAATTTGGGCCTCCTTAGGTTTGGTTTCAGATTTCACATTTTCAATCATCCTTATCAAGTTTCTATAGAAGAAGTATGGCAAGGTGATTCTTACGTATCCCTTGATATGTTGTATCAACCTAATGTGGTATAGGTGCACTATGTTATGTCTGCTATCACAAGTGAAGAATTTTTGGATTATCAGTACTAACTCAGCCCAAGGTTCATTGAACCATTCTCTGGGAATCCCCTTTGTTATGTCAAAGGATCCCTTTCTATTCTTATCTAGGAATAAGGTCCATCCCTTGTCCTTAAAATGTAACCCTTTGTGATAAAGTTCACCTGATAATGGAAACTCTAGGGCTTGAGAAATTGATTCTTGAGTTAAGGGAATGAGTAAACTGCCCAACATAGTTTGATCTTATTTGTATTTATTTATAAACTCCCTTGTAATGTCTTCATTATGCCCTTTGAATTTCTGAAGGAAACCTATAAAGCCTGATTGGTAAATTTTTCCAACTGCCTCTACCCCAATGTTCAATCTAAAAATATTTAGGCTCTGTTTTTGATGTCATGTTCTCTGAAAACCATTTAATATACCCATTTGCTGTCATCAACTTCATTTTTTAAAAACAAAAATTCATGTACTAGATCTCCTCATAGTAGTGAAGTTTAACTTTGTTTGCTGCCTTTTTCAAGTAAGTGAAACCAATCCTCCGTTTTCTTGAAATAAGTGAGCTTAATACTTCTACAAACATAAAGATTTGATGTACAAAAGTTTATAAAAATGTAAAAAATCATGTTTTTATTAATCTACTCTTCTTATTTGATCCTCTGTCTCATCAAAAATAAAAATCCTCTTCCTCTAATTGTAGATCTTTCCATCTTTTGTTTGACTATGTAAAAAAAATAAAAAATTATACAACAGTGCCTTCTAATCCTTCAATTTCATATACAATCCCTTCTCTTCTAAGGAAAAGCATTATATGTTTAATCTAAGCTCACTATTATGCAATAAATTTTGAAAAATTGGCTCACTTTTTCATAAAAAATCTCATAAAATGAGTTCACTATATCTTCAAAAGTCACCAAACTTTGCTCTTTGTTATGCAAAAACATTTTGACTATGCCTTTCAAACATTCACCGTAAATCTTGGTTCGAATTCTCTCACTGAGTATGTAAATGAAATGAATTTGCTACACAACCCATTCAAAAACGAATTCACTGTGTATTTCAATTCAAACACTCCATTCTCTGTTTACATTCAAATCAAAATTGAAGGTTGTATATACAAGAATACATGAGAAAATTTTCACGAGTTTACCTGTTCTACAATGATCTTCGTGATTTCTTTTAGTTTGACTGGAGTTCTTGTGTTTCAAGCAGTGCCATCTTATCAAAAATATCACTTAATATCTCAAACATTTTCTCATTAAAGAAATGAAGGATTTCGTGTTAACTGGTGGCAAAGCATTTTTGAGTGGTGGCAGTGACATATCGTAAGGAAATGACAAGTTAAAAACTGTGGCAGAAGGAATTCATTTATAACTCAAATTTTATTCAACAATCCCGAGATTTAATCATATGAATAATCGTTGTTTTAAACAAGAAAAATTAGGTTTTCTCTTACCTCGTTCTTCACGGGATCTTTGCCTCTTAACAGCGTGCTTGATTGACACATCTGCCAGATTTTTTGGCTTGAAATATCAGTCAACTCTCCTTATCCCTCCATCCTCCTCACTGTTATATATTTTGATCAATTTTTTGTGTTTAATTTCCTCTGTTTTCCTCACAGGTCTCCCTTGTCTTCCTTTGTTAATTCATTTTTGACACAGTTTCTTGGATTCGTGTTTTGATTACAGGGAATTCCTTCTCTCACTGAGCCTGCAAAGGCAAATGATGGTGAAAAACACACAGTGTTTCAGTGGTTTGAGGTCTTAGAATGGCAGAGGTTCTTCTCTTAATAGTTTACACGGCATTTGTAATATTGTATTTTGAATTTGTTTAACCGTTCCTCGACTGCTTGACTGGTGCCTCCGTGGCCTGTCTTTCTTGACTGACTTGGTATGCTATCTCCATGGTGTACATCACGTCCTCGGCTTCACTTATTACACAATCCTCTTTACGTTTCGTTCTCATGGATTGTGTTGATAACTATGTTTGCATTCCTCTCTTCATCAAAACTCATCATGCCTTATCATATATGTACCATCGTATTTCTGTTTCACCATTGTACATGCATCACCGCTTCTCCATATTCTCATCCATCCCATTTCATATGCATCATTTCCATACGTTGTTTTGTCATTTCATAGCATCATTTTAATACTTAGGTTAGTTTGTTGCATATGCATTTCCTTGTTTGCAATATGATTACATTTCCGCTCCATTAACTTAGCACATATTTATGACTGCGCTTTCAATACTATAGTTTGCATCTTTGTTTTTGTTTCTGAAATTCGAATAGTGCGCTATCATATGATTAAAATTTAGGTTTTGTCTTTTATTTAATTTCAAAAATTACCAATGGAATGGTCATATTTTAAAATCAAATACTACAATGAAACTAACATTTTGTTTGTTTCTTGTAGGTCCAACAAAGATTTGATGCTTAAGCCTTTTGTTTATGATCTTTTTGTTTAGGAAAAATAGGGTTACTATTGTATGGATAGGAAATATGTAATATATGGATTATGTAACTTTGATTAAATGATTAGGATAGTGGTGTTGATATGGATAAAAATAGGGATAAGAATGTAGGTGATGAAATGTACATAGAATATGCATAACCAGTACTAAATTAGCTTTAACAATTCTAGAATATTATTAAAAATTTGAAATTTTAAGATCAATACTTTACTTAAATTACTTGTATACCCTCAAATTGTTCGATGTCCATGATGGTCGACATTGTGATTTTTTAATGATGGCTATTTAAGACTATGTAGATACTTATTTATGCTTTGCCTCTGATTATTGATTCAGATTGATGTTGTTTAGGTCCCTTCTGTAGTTTTAATTTTGACATTTCAAGTCCCTTATGTCATGATCTTCAATATTGATGTAGCTCAGGTCTCTTCTGACATTTTACTTTTTTTTAGGTCCCTTCTAGCGTAATTTCCAACAATGCTTGAAAATTTCTTTTGTCGTAATGATACAGGCCCCTTCTGTAAAATTTTCTCAATAATAATTCAGGTCCCTTCTGTATATGTTGAATGATGCATCAGGTCCCTTTGTACTTGTAATTTAGATCCCTTCTTCAATTCAGTGGCTCAAACTATTTACATAGTTTTATTACATGCTTCCCCCTTGTTGATGTTAAGACTTGCCCTTAAGTCTGACATGTTTTAGAAGGTAAATCTGCAAAAATCATATTGAAGTAAAATCAAAACAAAAAGAGAATTCATATTGGCCAAACAAGTTGGTTTTCTGATATGAATTTGAGTTTTTATTATGCTAGTTTCCTGGATTTTCACAACCAGACTCTTATATATATATATATATATATATATATATATATATATATATATATATATATATAATAAAAAGAGTCTGGTTGTGAAAATCCGGCTCTTTTAATAAAAACTCAAATTCATATATATATATATATATATATATATATATATATATATATATATTGTCTTCTTATTTTGCTGGAATTATGGGAGGCATATTGCTATGTTGTCCCATTAATTCTAGATCAGTATTTGTCGAAATTTTTCTCATAAAATCCTTTTTATGTATAGGCTTATTGTAAACTTTAATCCTATGCCCATTAACAACAAATGAAATAGATGCTTCATCAATTTCTTTTATCTTTACAGCTCTATTGTCAAAGATTTCTTCAATCTCATATGGCACAAGCCAATGAGTCGTAAAATTTGATTTCAAATCTTTAAACTTGGAGTCGAACAATAGTGTCCAATCTCCCTGTTGAAACACTTTGTTCTTTATGAATCGATCATGCCATTTAATTCTTTTTTTTTGCACAAGAGATGTGTTCTCTAATTCTTGTTGTCGTATCTCATCCAGTTAATTTAATTCCATGATTATTTGTTGTTGTTCCTCAAATAATTCCATCCCCAACTCTGCTGCTAACTTGATTGTATGTATTTAAAATTCTATGGGTAATAGGACTTATTTTCCATACACCAACTGATATGGACTGAACCCAGTTGTGTTTTTCCATGTTATCCTATATGCCCATAGTGCATCTCTCAATTTTTCTAACCGATCCTTTCTATTCATTTGTATAGTCTTTGTCATTATGTTATCAAGGAATTTTCTTGTTGATTCCACTTGTCCATTTTCTTGAGGATGGTACGGAGTTGATTCTCTATTTTTGATTTTGTATTTCTTCGTAAGATCTCGAAAAAGCTTTGTAAAAATTTGAATAATAGCTGAATTATTCACTGAGATTATCCTGATTACACACTATTTGAGCTTCATGCATAATACATAACCTCTTCTACAATTGATCATCAATATGCGGAAATAGAAAGCAGTCGCATGCGCTCATTAAAACATAATCAAGCACACATGTCAACACAGTATGTAATGGGGAAAGAAATAGCTGAAAACCCCCAACTATCTGTATTTTATAATGATAGAGAACATGTAACAATACATAGCACAATACTCCTCACAAGTACTCAGTACTATCTCCAAAATTTACACACAAAACTAACTGAGATTTGAACAAGTCATGGGTTCAAATCTTCTCCACAAGTCTGCCTGCCTCTACTACGCAATCCAAGTTGATTAATGATGAGATCCAAGTTCGAATCCCACTAGATCCAACTGTGCAATCCTCATTGGAAATCTCCATCAATGTGTGTGCAAATCTCATGCACAATCATGGTCACAACTGATAGTCACACTCACCCTTTCACCCACCTCTAACACTGGTCTCCACTGAACTGTCCATGCATTGCAGTTAACTAATGTGTTCTTTAGTTGATTTATGAGTTAATAATTAGTGAATTAATTAATAATTAATTCACACCACTCATCACTAGTGTATTTTTCAGTTAGACTAAATACAACTAGTTCAACTAAGTTAAACGAACACAACTCCACCAACTGTCTCATCAACTCCACCAAACTCTGCCACATGAGTTCTAACTGAAGTCAACCATGCAATAGCTCAACTAACCCTTAGGAAAAGCGTATTTCCTTATGTCAGCTGCATGTGCCACATCCAAGCATCAAACTGAAGTGCTCCAAGAGGATAAGATAATGTTTATAGTCCAAATATTATTAAGAGCTAATAATATTCGACTGATCTATTTTTAGACTGGCAGTCTAAAAATAGATTCCGCGCAATGTCTAAAAATAGAGGTCCATATATTTTTACCAACTTGACCAATCATCCATAAATAGCATCCTGCAACTCATAGACCATGATCCATATGTCTAAAAATAGACATAGTCTAAAAATAGACTTTACGCCAAAAATAGCCTGCGGGCCCACTTAGTGAAGGCGACTTCATTTCACTAAGCTCCATCATCTTGTTGCATTTTCAACACTCCCTCTCAACAAGATATGGATTATCTGCAACCCCTATCCTGCCTCTGTGGTATTCGAATTTGCTCCTGGTGAACGCCTTCGTCAAGATGTCAGCATCCTGATCCTCTGTGGGAATGTATGAAAGTAACATGATTCTCCGTTGCACACAATCTTTGATATGATGGTACCTGATGTCGATGTGTTTGGATCTATCATGAAATATTGGATTAGCCGAGAGTTTAATGCAACTCTGGTTATCACAATAAATCACAGTAGGCTCCAAGTGTGACCCGAACAACCCGACCAGAATCTTCCTCATCCATATGGCCTCGCATGTAGGCAAGCTTGCTGCCATATACTCAGCCTCTGCTGAACTGAGTGCCACGGATCTCTGCTTCCTGTTGTACCAAGAAACTGCTGTCGACATGATACTGAAGATCCCTCCAGATGTGCTCTTTCTGTCCGTTGGGCTTCCTGCCCAATCTGCATCCGTGAAGCCACATAGCTTCACCTCATCCCCCTGTCTGTACCACAAGCCATATCCCGATGTGCCTCTAAGATAACGCAATACATGCTTTCCTGCCTTCCAGAAGAGCTTGGTAGGCTTAACCATAGCTTGCGAAAGCTGGTTAACAGCATAGCATATATCGGGTCATGTATTGACCAGATACATAAGCGACCCCACCAACTGTCGATAAACAATGGCATCCACTACCTCTGCTGAAGTAACATCCTCCTTCCTCCAACCTCCAGGAAGAAGAGTATCAACAGGCTTGCAGCCATGCATGTTGAACTTCTCTAGTATTTCCCGGGCATACTTACCCTGAGAAACAAATAGTCCATCACTGCGCTGCCAAATTTCCAATCCCAGGAAATAATGAAGGAGACCCAAGTCCTTCATCTCAAACTCTCTAGCAAGATCCTCCTTACATGAAAGTATCAACAGCTCATCACCCGTCAAAATCAGATCATCTACATACAGTACAATGATCAGCAACTTCCCCTCCACCACAATCTGGTACAGGTTAGGATCCGCCTCACTCTTGGAGAATCCAAGTATGGTGAAATAATTGTCTATCTGTGTGTACCAAGCACGAGGTGCTTGTTTCAACCCATACAGTGCTCTCTTGAGTCTGCACACATGCGACTCACTGCGGAAGATCTTGAAACCTTCGGGCTGCTCTATGTACACCTCCTCCTCAATGACTCCGTTAAGGAACACAGTCTTCACATCCATCTGATGGATGTGCCACCCCATCTGCGCTGAGAGAGCTAGGATCGTCCGTATGGAAGAGTACCTTGCGACAGGTGCAAAAGTCTCCTCATAATCGATCCCCTCTATTTGTGAGAAGCCTCGGGCAACAAATCTTGCCTTGTACTTCTCCACACTCCCGTCAGCCGCCTGCTTCACTTTGTAGATCCATCGTGAACCCACCACTGATTTCCCCTCCAGTCTTGGGACAATCTCCCATGCACTGTTTCTGACAATCGAATCATACTCTTCCACCATGGCATCTACCCATGCGGGGTCCTCCACAGCTTCCTCGAAAGAGGATAGTTCTGCCACGACACATTTGCTCACAAGAGCCATGTATCTAGTGTACCGATCCGGTGACTGTCTCTATCTACGCTATGCTGTAGGTGGTCCTACAACCTTCTCTGCATCTTGAGCCAGTCGCTCAGCTTCTGTAGTGCGCTTGTGCCCTCTGATGGTTGGCGCTGCATGAGTGGTCTCTTCCACTCCATGAACTTCCTCTTGTGGCTGATCCACATTCGGAAGCTCATCCTTAGGAACTAATAGCTCCTCATCTGCATGCAAGTGTGGCTCCCTCTCAAGCGAACACTTCATGGCTTTCTCCTCCTGAAAGTTGATATCCCGTCGCAAAACAGTCTTGCGACTGTCTGACAAATACACACGATAGTTGTGAGGCATATCAGTGTACCCCACAAATATCCCAACCTCTGCGGTCGGATCCAGCTTCTTCCTGGCATCCCTCATCACATGCAAGTAGACAGGTGAACCAAAAATCCTCAAATGGGAAATATCAGGTCTCTTACCAGAAAACGCCTCCTCCGGTGTACTCATGCCAAGTATCTTGTGAGGACAACGGTTCTACACATATACTGTTGTATTGCATGCCTCCGCCCACAAGTGAAGGGGTAGGCCCTGATCATGCAACATCGCCCGTGCAGCACCCACGATCGTTATGTTCTTCCGCTCAGCAACCCCGTTCTGCTGTGGGTTATGAGGTGCAATGAGCTCTCTCTGAATTCCTTCTGCGCTGAAAAAGTCCTTGGATTCAGCAGAGATGAATTCACCACCATTTTCACTCTTAATAGCCTTCACATGCTTCCCCGATTCCTTCTCAACCAGTGCCTTGAACTCACAGAACTTTGAGTATGTCTCGCTCTTCTTCTGCATGAAGAAGATCCGGCTTAGAGAAATCATCGGCAAAGATCACATAATACTTGTGCTTTCGTGGCTCGAAGCCTCTTAGAAAGGTCCACACACGTCTGTGTGAATTCTCTCAAGGATCGTCGTGGCATGACTATCCTTCTCGTGAAAGGTGGCTTTCACAAATTTTCCCAAGGTACACCCTTTGCACTGATCTGACTGTGCAAGAGTGCCCTTAGGAAGCCCAGTAGAAATCTGCTGCAGTATCTTCAAAGCTCCATGGTAAAGGTGGCCCAATCTCTGGTGCCACAGCTCGCCATCATCTCGGCTCACCACTCCTTCCACCTTGCATGCCATTGTTGCGCAACCATCTACTTGCAACTGATAAAGGTTCTTGATTCGAACCCCTATCTTCCGGGTTTCTCCAGTTGTCTTACTGCGCAGGAAATCCTTTCCCTCGCTGAAGACAACATCATACCCCTTGTCTTCTAACATCGCCACAGAGATCGAGATTCTTCTTCAATCCTGGAACATGCATCACTTCCTTCAATACAAAGGGTTTACTAGACTCCCTCTCAAAGGAAATGGTACCGATACCGGTCGCACTGTATCTACCATCATCGCCCATCTCGATGTGCACTCCAACATCTTTCTCATCCAGATCTGAAAACAGATCTCGATCTCCAGTCATGTGAAAAGACGCACCACTGTCCAAGAACCATACTGATCCCATCACACTTGAGACCAAGCATGCGATCAGCGAAAAATCCAGCTCAAACTGCGAGGCTAAGGCCTCTCCCGCTGCAGCTCCAGCAGCTTGTTTATTTTCTTCTTCTGCGGACAATTTGTGGCATAATGTTCGTGCTGGTGACAGTGAAAACACTTCACCTTAGACATGTCCTACTTCTTGCCTTTCGCACTGGAATGAGAAGCTTTCTTGCTCTTCCCCTTTTTTGCTTTGGCAGCTAAAGCGCAATTTTCTTCATCAGATGCCTTTGATGAAGATCCGTCTCTGGTATTCTGCCTTATCTCCTCTTGCACAAGATCCGACCAAAGTCGCTCCCATCCTAGCAATTTCTCCCGAACATTGACATAATCCTGATAGGCATGCCAACTCTTCGGAAGACCAAGGAGAGCCAAGCTCACCAATTCCTCATCATCGACAGTCACCCCCACACTTCCCAGCTCATCCCTGCATTGGATGAACTTCGTGAGGTACTTGGGCATACTGTCGCCTTTCTCCATCTTTATGTGTCTAAGTTTATCCTTGAGCACCAACTTCCTCTGGTCACTCTTGCTTTGGAATAAATCTGTCAACGCTTTCCACATCAAGTATGGAGAATATTTTCCATGCATGTTGGATACAATGTGATCCTTCACGCCCTCCAACAGAATCCTTCGACATTTTTCCATCTTCTTTTGCCAAGCCTCAACTTGAGCAGCATCAGTAGGCTTTGGGATCTCATCTTCTATGAACTCCTTCAGCCCGTTATCATCTAATACCGCCTCCATCCGGTCCTTCCATGCAACATAATTCGAACTGCCCTCAAGGGCATATTCCAGTCGCAATTCGTTGAAAGACATTTCAACTTTGGCACCAAGAAAACTACTGCAAATTCGAATTCCAAATTCTGCTGCAAATTCAAATTCCAAGCTCAAAACTCAGCTGCTTCTGGATCTGTGAGAACAAATTATTTCTATCATAGAGATCGACTGTAAGGGAATTTACTGGATATATCACCTTTCAAAGAAAGGATGGATCCAGAGGCTACCTGGCCCGTTACAGACTCTGTCTACCGAAAATAATTGTAATCACTGTAATAGATCCGATGATCAATTCTTCTCTGATACCATGTAGAAATTTGAATAATTTGCTGAGTTATTCACCAATATTATCCTTATTACACACTATTTAAGCTTCATGCATAATACATAACCTCTTCTACAATTGATCATCAATATGCGGAAATAGAAAGCAGTCGCATGCGCTCATTAAAACATAATCAAGCACACATATCAACACGGGATGTAATGGGGAAAGAAATAGCTGAAAACCCCCAACTATCTGTATATTATAATGATAGAGAACATGTAACAATACATAGCACAAAGCTCTCACAGCTCTCAGCACTATCTCACATGCTACACACAAACTAGTATAGAAAGTGAACAAGTCATAGGTTCAAATCTCCTCCACAAGTCTGCCTGCCTCTACTGCGCAATCCAAGATGAGAATGAATGAGATCCAAGTTCGAATCCCACTAGCTCCAACTGCGCAATCCTCATTGGCAATCTCCATCAATGTGTGTGCAAATCTCATGCACAGGTATAGTCACAACTGATAGTCACACTCACCCTTTCACCCACCTCTAACACTGGTCTCCACTGAACTGTCCATGCATTGCAGTTAACTGATGTGTTCTTTAGTTGATTTATGAGTTAATAATAAGTGAATTAATTAATAATTAATTCACACCACTCATCACTAGTGTATTTTTCAGTTAGACTAAATACAACTAGTTCAACTAAGTTAAACAGAACACAACTCCACCAAATGTCTCATCAACTCCACCAAACTCTGCCACATGAGTTCTAACTGAAGTCAACCATGCAATAGCTCAACTAACCCTTAGGAAAAGCGTATTTCCTTTTGTCAGCTGCATGTGCCACATCCAAGCATCAAACTGAAGTGCTCCAAGAGGAAAAGATAATGTTTATAGTCTAAATATTATTAAGGGTTAATAATATTTGACTGTTCTATTTTAAGCCCGGCAGTCTAAAAATAGAAACCGCCAATGTCTAAAAATAGAGGTCCATCTATTTTTACCAACTCGACCAATCATCCATAAATAGCATCCTGCAACTCATAGACCATGATCCATATGTCTAAAAATAGACATAGTCTAAAAAATAGACTTTGCGCCAAAAATAGCCTGCGGGCCCACTTAGTGAAGGCGACTTCATTTCACTAAGCTCCATCATCTTGTTGCATTTTCAACACTCTCTCTCAACAAGATATGGATTATCTGCAACCCCTATCCTGCCTCTGTGGAATTCGAATTTTCTCCTGGTGAGTGCCTTCGTCAAGATGTCAGCATCCTGATCCTCCGTGGGAATATATGAAAGTAACATGATTCTCTGCTGCACACAATCTCTGATATGATGGTACCTGATGTCGATGTGTTTGGATATATCATGAAATACTAGATTAGCCGAGAGTTTAATGCAACTCTGGTTATCACAATAAATCACAGTAGGCTCCAAGTGTGACTTGAACAACCCGACTAGGATCTTCCTCATCCACCTTCCGCGGCTCGCATGCGGCCAAGCTTGCTTTGCCATATCCTCGACCTATATTTCGGCCCAGGTACCATTAGACTCTGCTTCTTTCTTTGTACCAAGCGTATGGGCCGTCTTGAAAATTCCTCCAGATGTGCTCTTTCTGTCCGTTGGGCTCCCTGCCCAATCTGCATCTGTGAAGCCACACAGCTTCACCTCATCCTCTTGTCTGTACCACAATCCATATGTCGATGTGCCTCTGAGATATGTGCCTCTGCGATATATCACTACATGCTTGCCTGCCTTCCAGAAGAGCTTGGTTGGCTTAACCATAGCTTGTGAAAGCTGGTTCACAGCATAGCATATGTCGAGTCGTGTATTGACCGGATACATGAGCGACCCCACCAACTGTCGATAAATAGTGGCATCCACTACCTCCGCTGAAGTAGCATCCTCCTTCCTCCAACCACCAGGAAGAGGAGTATCAGGAAGCACGGCCATGCATGTTGAACTTCTCTAGTATCTCCCGGGCATACTTACTTTGAGAAACAAATAGTCCATCACTGCGCTGCCAAATTTCCAATCCCGGGAAATAATGAAGGAGGCCCAAGTCCTTCATCTCAAACTCTTTTGCAAGATCATCCTTGCATGAGAGTATCAACGGCTCATCACCTGTCAAAATCAAATCATCTCGCCACGATTACAATGATCAGCAACTTCCCCTCCACCACAATCTGGTACAGGTTAGGATCCGCCTCACTCTTGGAGAATCCAAGTCTGGTGAAATAATTGTCTATCCGTGTGTACCAAGCACGAGGTGCTTGTTTCAACCCATATAGTGCTCTCTTGAGTCTGCACACATGCGACTCACTGCGGAAGATCTCGAAACCTTCGAGCTGCTCTATGTACACCTCCTCCTCAATGACTCCGTTAAGGAACACAGTCTTCACATCCATCTGATGGATGTGCCACCCCATCTGCGCTGAGAGAGCTAGGATCGTCCGTATGGAAGAGTACCTTGCGACAGGTGCACAAGTCTCCTCATAATCGATCCCCTCTATTTGTGAGAAGCCTCGGGCAACAAATCTTGCCTTGTACTTCTCCACACTCCCGTCAGCCGCCTGCTTCACTTTCTAGATCCATCACGAACCCACCACTGATTTCCCCTCCAGTCTTGGGACAATCTCCCATGCACTGTTTCTGACAATCGAATCATACTCTTCCACCATGGCATCTACCCATGCGGGGTCCTCCACAGCTTCCTCGAAAGAGGATGGTTCTGTCACGACACATTTTCTCACAAGAGCCATGTATCCAGTGTACCGATCCGGTGACTGTCTCTGTCTGCGCTGTGTTGTAGGTGGTCCTACAACCTTCTTTGCATCTTGAGCCAGTCACTCAGCTTCTGTAGTGCGCTTGCGCCCTCTGATGGTTGGCGTTGCATGAGTGGTCTCTTCCACTCCATGAACTTCCTCTTGTGGCTGATCCACATCCGGAAGCTCATCCTTAGGAACTAATAGCTCCTCATCTGCATGCAAGTGTGGCTCCCTCTCAAGCGAACACTTCATGGCTTTCTCCTCCTGAAATTTGATATCCCGTCGCACAATAGTTTTGCGACTGTCTGGAAAATACACAAGATAGTTGTGAGGTGTATCAGTGTACCCCACAAATATCCCAACCTCTGCGGTTGGATCTAGCTTCTTCCTGGCATCCTTCGTCACATGCAAGTAGACAGGTGAACCAAAAATCCTCAAATGGGAAATATCAGGTCTCTTACCAGAAAACGCCTCCTCCGGTGTACTCATGCCAAGTATCTTGTGAGGACAACGGTTCTGCACATATGCGCGCTGTGCATGCCTCCGCCCACAAGTGAAGGGGTAGGCCCTGATCATGCAACATCGCCCATGCAGCACCCACGATTGTTCTGTTCTTCCGCTCAGCAACCCCATTCTGTTGTGGGTTATGGGGTGCGATGAGCTCTCTCCGAATCCCTTCTATGCTGCAAAAGTCCTTGAATTCAGCAGAGATGAATTCACCAGCATTGTCGCTCCTAAGAGCCTTCACATGCTTCCCTGATTCCTTCTCAACCAACGCCTTGAACTCACAGAACTTGGAGTATGTCTCGCTCTTCTTCTGCATGAAGAAGATCCAGCACTTTTGAGATAAATCATCAACAAAGATCACATAGTACTTGTGCTTTGCTGTCGAAGCTACTGAGAAAGGTCCACACACGTCTGTGTGAATTCTCTCAAGGATCGTCGTGGCACGACTATCCTTCTCGTGAAAGGTGGCTTTCACAAATTTTCCCAAGGTACACCCTTTGTACTGATCTGACTGCGCAAGAGTGCCCTTTGGAAGCCCAGTAGAAATCTGATGCAGTATCTTCAAAGCTCCATGGTGAAGGTGGCCCAATCTCCGGTGCCACAGCTCGCCATCATCCCGGCTCACCACTCCTTCCGCCTTGCATGCCATTACTGCGCAACCATCTACTTGCAACTGATAAATGTTCTTGACTCGAACCCCTATCTTCCGGGTTTCTCCAGTTGTCTTACTGCGTAGGAAAGCTTTTCCCTCGCTGAAGACAACATCATACCCCTTGTCTTCTAACATCGCCACAAAGATCAGATTCTTCTTCAATCCTGGAACATGCATCACTTCCTTCAATACGAAGGTTTACCAGACTCCCTCTCAAAGGAAATGGTACCGATACCGGTCGCACTGTATCTACCATCATCGCCCATCTCGATGTGCACTCCAAGATCTTTCTCATCCAGATCTGAAAACATATCTCGATCTCTAGTCATGTGAAAAGACGCACCACTGTCCAAGAACCATACTGATCCCATCACACTTGAGACCAAGCATGCGATCAGCAAAAAATCCAGCTCAAACTGCGAGGCTAAGGCCTCTCCTGCTGCAGTTCCAGCAGCTTGCTTATTTTTCTTCTTCTGCGGACAATTTGTGGCATAATGTCTGTGCTGGTGACAGTGAAAACACTTCACCTTAGACATGTCTTGCTTCTTGCCTTTCGCACCGGAATGAGAAGCTTTCTTGCTCTTCCCCTTCTTTGCTTTGGCAGCCAAAGCGCAATTTTCTTCATCATATGCCTTTGATGAAGATCCGTCTCTGGTATTCCGCCGTATCTCCTCTTGCAAGATCCGACCAAAGTCGCTCCCATCTGGCAATTTCTCCCGACCATTGACGAATCCGTGGGCATGCCAACTCTTCGGAAGACCAAGGAGAGCCAAGCTCACCAATTCCTCATCATCTACAATCACCCCCACACTTCCCAGCTCATCCCTGCATTGGATGAACTTCGTGAGGTACTTGGGCATACTATCGCCTTTCTCCATCTTTATGTGTCTGAGTTTATCCTTGAGCACCAACTTCCTCTGGTCGCTCTTGCTTTGGAATAAATATGTCAACGCTTTCCACATCAAGTATGGAGAAGCTTTTCCATGCATGCTGGATACAATGTGATCCTTCACGCCCTCCAACAGAATCCTTCGACATTTTGCCATCTTCTTTTGCCAAGCCTCAACTTGAGCAGCATCAGTAGGCTTTGGGATCTCAGCTTCTATGAACTCCTTCAACCCGTTATCATCTAATACCGCCTCCATCCAGTCCTTCCATGCAACATAATTTGAACTGCCCTCAAGGGCATATTCCAATCGCAATCCGTTGAAAGACATTTCAACTCTAGCACCAAGAAAACTGCTGCAAATTTCGAATTCCAAATTCTGCTGCAAACTCGAATTTCAAGCTCAAAACTCAACTGCTTCTGGATCTGTGAGAACAAATTATTTCTAGCACAGAGATCGACTGTAGGGGAATTTACTGGATGTATCACCTTTCAAAGAAAGGATGGATCCAAAGGCTACCTGGCCCGTTACAGACTCTGTCTACCGAAATAATTGTAATCACTGTAATAGATCCGATGATCAATTTCGCTCCGATACCATGTAGAAATTTGAATAATAGTTGAATTATTCACCGAGATTATCCTGATTACACACTATTTAAGCTTCATGCATAATACATAACCTCTTCTACAATTGATCATCAATATGTGGAAATAGAAGCAGTCGCATGCGCACATTAAAACATAATCAAGCACACATATCAACATAGTATGTAATGGGGAAAGCAATAGCTGAAAACCCCCAACTATCTGTATATTATAATGATAGAGAACATGTAACAATACATAGCACAATACTCCTCACAAGTACTCAGTACTATCTCCAAAAGTTACACACAAACTAACTAAGATTTGAACAAGTCATGGGTTCAAATCTCCTCCACAAGTCTGCCTGCCTATACTGCGCAATCCAAGTTGATTAATGATTAGATCCAAGTTCGAATCCCACTAGCTTCAACTGCGCAATCTTCATTGGCAATCTCCATCAATGTGTGTGCAAATCTCATGCACAACCAATAGTCACAACTGATAGTAGACTCACCCTTTCACCCACCTCTAACACTGGTCTCCATTGAACTGTCCATGCATTGCAGTTAACTGATGTGTTCTTTAGTTGATTTATGAGTTAATAATTAGTGAATTAATTAATAATTAATTCACACCACTCATCACTAGTGTATTTTTCGGTTAGACTAAATACAACTAGTTCAACTAAGTTAAACCGAACACAACTCCACCAACTGTCTCATCAACTCCACCAAACTCTGCCACATGAGTTCTAACTGAAGTCAACCATGCAATAGCTCAACTAACCCTTAGGAAAAGCGTGTTTCCTTCTGTCAGCTGCATGTGCCACATCCAAGCATCAAACTGAAGTGCTCCAAGAGGATAAGATAATGTTTATAGTCTAAATATTATTAAGGGTTAATAATATTTGACTGTTCTATTTTTAGCTCGACAGTCTAAAAATAGAAACCGCCTAATGTCTAAAAATAGAGGTCCATCTATTTTTACCAACTCGACCAATCATCCATAAATAGCATCCTGCAACTCATAGACCATGATCCATATGTCTAAAAATAGACATAGTCTAAAAATAGACTTTTCGCCAAAAATAGCCTGCGGGCCCACTTAGTGAAGGCGACTTCATTTCACTAAGCTCCATCATCTTGTTGCATTGTCAACAAGCTTTGATGTGAACTGTGTGCCTTAGTCAGTTACTATATGTCTCGAAACTCCATACCTTACAAATATCTCTTCAAACATAAAAGACACAATAGTATCTTATGTTTTCCGTGCTACTGCCTTTGACTCCACCCACTTAGTTACATAATCTGTACATACAAGGATGTACTTATTTCCGTTTGATGGAGGGTTGATTGGTCCCACAAAATTGAGAGCCCACTGCTCAAATGGTTCAATCAATACTTGTGGCTTTAATGGAATTTCATCTGATGCCATTGGTCTTCCAATTCTTTAGAAGTTGTCACATTTCTTCACATAGGCCTTGGAGTCTCTGAATATGGTCATGCAGTAGTAGCCAAGTTTCAGCACTTTGTATGTTGTCTGCTTGTCTGCGAAATGAACACCACATGGCTCATCATAACATGCTTTCAAAATATCAATAATCTTGTCTTCTATAACACATTTTCTAATTATTAGATCAGCACCAATATAAAAGAGATCACCATTGACCCAACTATATCTAACACTTTCTCTAATTATCCTTCTTTTTTGTTTATTTGTGTAATGAGATGGCAGAATGCCAGATGATAAATAGTTGGTTATATCTGTAAACCATGGAGTTTTGACATTTATAGAAAATAGATGTCCATCTAGAAAATTATCTAATACTGGATTTGGATCACCGGGTGAATGAATTCTTGATAGAAAGTTTGCAACTTGATTATCCTTACCTGGTCAATCTTGCACAATAATGTTAAATTCTTGCATTAATAACAGCCATATATTTATTCTGTCATTTGTGATTGATTTATTCATTAAATATTTTATGGTTGAATGATCTGTGTGGATGAAAACTTGATAACTTGTTATGTAATGTCTAAATTTATTAATTGCATGTACAATAGCTAACATTTCTTTCTCTGTAACAGTATAGTTCAATTATGTCAGTGTTAAGTTTTTGCTTATGAAATATAAGGCATATTTAAACTGATTCTCTTTCTGTCCAAGTGATGCTCCAAGAGCAGTGTTAGATGCATCAGTTGAAATATGAAATGGCAAAGACCAATTGTGTCCCCGAAGAATGGGTGCAATTGACAATTTTTCTTTTAATTTTTCAAATGCATTTTGACAGTTATTTGTCCATTGGAATTCCACATCTTTCACAAGTAACTTGAATAATGACAAAGCTATTTTACTGAAATTTTCAATAAATCTCCTATAGTAGTCTGCATGACCCAAGAAACTTATGACTTCTTTTTGTGTTGTGGGTGGTATTAAATTCACAATGACTTGAATTTTTGTTGGGTCCACCTTGATTCTTGAAGAAGAAATATGGTTTCCCAACACTATTCCCTCAATTAACATCATTAAAAAAATTTCATTACTGAGTGATAGATTTGTCTCTATCCATATTTTCCACACTTTTTCGAGATTTTGTAAACAATCGTCAAATGTCCTGCCATACATAGTGAAATCATCCATATAAACCTCTACACACTCATGGATCAAATCAACAAAGATTGCAAGGACTGCTCTCTGAAAAGTAGTAGGGGCATTACGTAAACCAAAGGGTAAGGCATTGTATGCATATGTCCCCCATGGGCATGTAAATGTTATCTTATCTTGGACTTCCAATGCTATCTTTATTTGATTGTACCCACTAAATCCATAAAGAAATGAAAAGAATTTATTTCTAGCTAATAAATCTAACACTCAATCAATAAATGGTAAAGGAAAATGATATTTTAATTTAGTTTTATTGAGTTCTTTGTAATCTACACAAATTCTCCACTTTCTATTTTTCTTAGGTACTACAACTAAGGGTGAAGCCCATTGACTATCTGAAATAGGATAGATAAATCCGACTTGTAACAGTTTCTGCAATTCTTCTTTCACTATTTCCTTCATCATAGGATTCGTCCTTCTTTTGGGTTGCCTTACATGTTTAATTTTTTCATCAGTGTAAATGTGATGGATACATGTTTTTGGATGAATGCCCTGCATGTCTATGTAATCTTAGGCAAAAGCTTTTGAGTATTTTTGTAACGGTGTTGTTAGCTCTTGCTCTTGTGATGATTGTAAGTTATTACCAATATTAAAATGTCTTCCATGACTAATCTCAATGATTTTTCTCTTTGAATTGGTAATTGAATTAACAGGAAAAATACTTTCGAATGTATTTTTCAATGATTGTATAGTGCAGTTTTCCTGAAAACACTATTTAAAAGGTGACTTGCAGCTTCGTATTGAGTTATTCTAAGCTGCTCTCAAATGTTTGGTTCTGAGATGAAAAGATCTAACAAGTCCTCATTTTCTTCCTCCTCTCTAAAATTATAAACTTGATTAATACTAAAAACAGATTGAAGCTCTTGTTGTTGTTCTCCATCAAGCCATGATAATAAAGAAGAAGATTGAGCGGGAGGATACAATGTAACATGTTTTCTTTCATCTCCATGTGCACTATTTATACTTCTTGACCTACATCCAGTGTAAGCATCTGCAGTGGCTAACCATGGTCTGCCTAAAATTAAGGGATGCCCTCCTAAATTTGTTTTTGGCTGCAAAATCAAGAAGTCTACACAATACTCCCCTGAATCCAATGAGACAATGATATCTTCCAATATACCTTTTGGTACAACTTTAGATTTATCTACAAGTTCTAAGACTATAGTAGTAGGTCTAATGTTGTTCAGATTCAAATGTTTCATAGTATCTGTAGTCATAACATTTATAGCTGCTCCCAAGTCTATTGAAGTGTTTGGAACTGAAAATTTGTTGATCGAAATGGTAACCATAGGAATCCCTAGATCAACATATTTTTCAATGGTTGTATTTGTAGACATGAGACTAGCTAAACTTTCAATTACCTGGATTGTAGGTGGATCTCTCTTTCTTCTGCCAGATTTCTTAATGCATAATTCCTTTATTTTTTTTCATATATCGGAATATATTTAATTGCCTGCAACTAAGGAATTTTGACATATGTGTTCAATTCATCTAGAATATCAAATTCAGGCAGAGATATTGGGATTTTCTGTTGTATTAATCTTTCTGGATATGGTGGAGTCTGAGTCATAATAGATTTACCTTTCTAAATTTGTTGTTCTTGTTGATATTGTTGACTTTGTTCTCCTTGTTCAGTTTGTTCTTCTATTATCGGAGGAAATTTTTTCTATAACACCTTCCCAGACCTTAAGTGTACATCTTGTATGGGAAGAATAGAATAGGTAGGATAATATGTTGCTTCTTCCACATGGTATGTTGGTCTATCCACCTTGTTATTTGGATTAGCTACTGGCTGAGCTAGCAATTGTGTTGGTCTAGGTGGTGGTTGGTTAGTAGGCAGCTGAAGCTGTTGAGGTTGAGTTAACATTGGTTGATTTTGGGGTGGAAATGGCATTGGTTGATGTTGCTGGAATTGTTGGTATTGAGGAAATGGTGGTGGAGGGTGTGGTTGTTGATATTGATATTGTTGATGATACATATGTTGAGGTGGTCGGTTTCCATAACCATATCCCCTCCAACTGTATGCAGGTTGATTTTGATATTGTTGTGGAGGCCAAGCCTGCCATGGCATTGGAGTATTCCATGAATTTTGAGGATTTTGAAAATTTTGGGGGTTTTGTTGAGGGAATTGTTGAGTCATCCTTGGTTTCCAAGGTCTCCTTGGTACCATATAGTAGATAGAATCTACCCCTTGCACTTCTTCCATTTGCAACTCTTTTAATTTGGGACAGTTTTTTGTTGCATGATTTTCTGTGCAAATTCCACACACTTGTATACCTTGCAAAGGAAATTCCCTGAGTGGATGTTTTTTCCTACACTTTGGACATAAGATTGCTAAGATTTCATCTTGTTCTTCCTTCTTCTTCTTAGATTTTAAGACATCTACTTGTGTTCCTAAAGTGCTTAAGAGATTTGTTTTGAAATTTTTTAGTAAACTTCCTATCTCTGCTCTTGTTACTGCACTTGCCACAGATTTGAAAGCTCTTGATGAAATATCTCTCTTTCCACTCTTTGCTCTTCCCCTAGAGTATTTCTGACAAAATTCAACAATTTCTTCAAATGGTAAATTAGAGATATGTCCTTTTCCCATCACATTAAGGATTTCTAAATAATCATCTCTGATACCCTTAAGAAAGATTGTACGGATGGTGTCAGGATTTAGAGAACGATGTTTGGATTTCTAAAAATTGTAAAGAAATATTTCCAAATATTCTTCCAAACTTTCGGCTTCTTGTTGTGTCATTCTAAAAATGTCTTATTTTAAGTCTCTAGCCCTGTAGTAAGCTTGATACTTTTTAAGAAAAAAAATTCTTCATATCATCCCAAGAAGCTATTTTATGTTTTCTTAAACCCATAAACAATTTTAATCTTGTTGCTTTCAGAGTAGCGGGAAAGATTCGAAGCTTGTGTGTATCATTCGTATATCCATAAGTTCTACACAAGATATCAAACTCAAACATGAATGCATCAGGATCTTCTGTTGACATTCCACATAAATTAGGAAATACAGAAGGTGGAATGTTTTTCATTTTTACTTATTCTCCTAATATTTCTCTTGCATCTAATATTGGAAAGCCAAAATTAGTTTCCTGATCATTGTTATTTTCTTGTTCATTTGCATGTGCTTCCGTTTTGATTTTATCTTTTTGCTTCTTCTTCTATCCTTATAAGTGCTTATGTTCTTTTGTCTTCCTCTGCCTTTCTTTCTGCTTCCAATCTCCTTTCTTCCTCTCTTTTCCTTTTCCATTCCCTTTGTTGTTTCTCATATTCAATTCTTTTTTCAGGAGTCATGATTGGCCTATTTTATCCTTCTCCTACGTCAGTCATTTCTTGTTCAGAGATATGTAGTGTTTCAATATGAGGTTGATTTTGTGTTTCTTCCACTACTTCAATTTGTTCAAGGAAATATTTCTCTCATTGAGATTCAACAAGATGATGATCCTAGTGAAAATTAAGCACCTACACTACGATGGAGCCTTGGGGTTTTTTTAGGTGGAAGTCTATTTCTAGAATGGATGAGCAAATTCTGTTTATAGATTATGTCTATTTATAGATGGTGAGCAACTTCTATTTATAGATGATGTTCTATTTTTAGATTTATGTGTGAGTTCTATTTATAGATCGCATGTCTATTTATAGATGCATGTTGACTATTATCCCTTAATAATAGTTGGACAATAAATATCAATTTATTCTCATGGAGCACTTGGAATCAGTTAACTGAAGTGGGAAACCAGTTAGCTGAAGGAATTTTGAGTTCAAAGGTTGGTTGGTGGGACGTGAAAGTGGACTTATTTGTAACTGAGTAATTCGAAGTTGATGTGTAGTTATGTGATTTGTAAAGTAGTTTAACTCAGTTAAGTGAGTTAAACTTAGTTGTGCTAGTTGTAACTGAAAATACACTAGTGAAATATTAGTGAATTAAATATTAAATTAATTCACATGGAGTGATCTCACATGCAACTGAATATTTACTAATGTTAACTACATGCATGTCAGATCCAGTGGAGACCCAGTTGAGAGGTAGGTGAAAGTGACAGTTGATTATCAGTTGTATTATA
The DNA here is from genome assembly GCA_034641835.2 of Pinus albicaulis. Taxonomy (NCBI): domain Eukaryota; kingdom Viridiplantae; phylum Streptophyta; class Pinopsida; order Pinales; family Pinaceae; genus Pinus; species Pinus albicaulis. The sequence goes on along the minus strand of CM076577.1, from coordinate 1,228,894,259 downwards.
TTGGATTGCACTCTTGCAACAACAAAAAACACACATTGGATATGCTCAGGAGGATTGCGCAGTCAAGGAGGGTATGATTGCATAAAATTGGTCTTTGTAATCAACTTGGATTGTGCAGTGGAGGCAAGCTGTTGTGAGGTAGAGATTTGGCTAAGGCATTTGTCAATTTCTGCAAGACAGTGTGAGACAATTGTATATTGTACTGAGAGCTCTTGGATTAGAGTTTTGCATGAGACTGGATCCATGATGTATACATAATATATGATAGTGGGGTTTTTAGCTTTATGCTTTCTCGGTAAAAACATCTGTGTTATGTGTGAATGATCTTTCTTCATGTTTTTGCAATTGGCGATTGTGTTTTAAATTTCCGCAAGAATTTTTGTAGAAGTGATTATGTATTTAACAACGGCATAAAATTTTTAGATCAGGAGAATCTAGGCAATACATAATTGTATTAAAATTTCTACACCTCTAGTTGTTCAACAACTGGTTTTCTTGTATCTTTTTGTTTCCCTAAGGAAGGAGGTTCTTTAGGTGATTGTTTCTGCAAGACAGTGTGAGACAATTGTATATTGTATTGAGAGCTCTTGGATTAGAGTTTTGTATGAGACTGGATCCATGATATATACATAATATATGATAGTGGGGTTTTTAGCTTTATGCTTTCCTGGTAAAAACATGTGTTATGTGTGAATGATCTTTCTTCATGTGTTTGCAATTGGCGATTGTGTTTTAAATTTCCGCAAGAATTTTTTTAGAGGTGATTATGTATTTAACAATAGCATATAATTTTTAGATCAGGAGAATCTAGGCAATACATAATTGTATTAAAATTTCTACAGCTCTAGTTGTTCAACGACTGGTTTTCTTGTATCTTTTTGTTTCCCTAAGGAAGGAGGTTCTTTAGGTGATTGTTTCTTTTTACCTCCAAGGCTAACACGATATGTATTTCAACTAAAGTTAACCTTTGTCTTGATCTATGTTTTACCTCTAACTATTCTATAGTAGGTCTTCCAGCAATTGGTGTTGTTAGTCTTGTCGATGAATGAGTTGTTGAGGGGTTTTGTTTCAAAAATCTACCCTTCTAATATGTATCTCTAGGCATAAAGAAACATAACTTAAAATAAAAACTATGTTTTTATTATTTTTGATGTTTTTATATTTTTTTTTATCTTCCTAATTGACCACTTTGAAATATATTTCCCCGATAATGGCGCCAAAATTTTGGGTTGTTTAACAGATAAACAAGCACAATTATTTATTATAATCCAGGTTAGTAGGACTTAGAAGCATCCCCAAGGTATATGGGTTTCAACTATGATCAAGTTTAGAAGATGATTTATCAATGATTAAGGAAATGCATATAACAAATATAAATCTAAACTAAATAATTTCTAAATTCAATTATGCAATTAAAAGAAGAATTTCCTAACTTAAGAGACTTGTTTGCCATTCTCCTACAAAATTACTTCATGATTTAGAAACCAAAACCACTTAATTGAGAAATAGATCAAGATGCATAAAACAATAACTGAAGAGGCTCTTAACTAAAGAGATCCTAGTTTTCCTTCATCACAGATTCATTCATCAATAATACTATTGTTAGAAAACAGGGATTCAGAAAAGCATTAAAAAGCAGGAAAAGATGAATTCTAGCTCTAGATCTTAATCAAATAGAAAGAATGTTTAACTTCAACATTAGATTGTCCTTTCGTATGCAGAATAAGAATGAAAATTAGATTCATCAACACTCATAAAACATCATCATTATCTAATCAACAAGTTAAGCATAAAACAAACTAGTTCAGAAACTGCAACTACAAATAACTAGAAAGTGAACTTAGCTCGATGTGGGGGCCCTCCACCCTTGCCTCGCACATTGAAAGTGATTTTAGCTACTAAAACTTCAGTCAAGAAATCACCATATAAAAGTAGCAAATAAAATAGAACAGGTCTTCAATTAACTCTCCAAAGTTTCAAAAATAATAAAGTTAAGTTACACAATTTCTACATATCAATGCCTTCAAAGTCTTAGGCTTAAATAGATAAAATATACAAAAAATTCATCTAAAATGACTCCTATAGCCATGGCTATCCTTATCTTATCCAATCAGGTCGAGCTCATCCATCAAATCCATCAAAATATGGAAAATCCCACAAAATAAGAAATTTGACCTAGTTCCTAGGGATCTCCCATAAAAATAGGTCTTGTTTGACCGCCTTTGACCGGGTCTGTTAAAGCTCGGCTTGACTGAACCAATAGGTGCACATTTAATATTAGTTCCCAAGGTTTCTAGAAATATATCCAGCTAGAGCCCAAGTGTCCTGCAAATATGCAAACCATGAGGCCATTACGGGAATTTATGATCTAGTCCAAAAATGCACTTAAAATTCATTTTTTATAAAAACTTCTAATCATTGAAAAAATTAATTTAAATACCTGTATATGCATTTATTGGGAAAAATAGGGTGAATATGATGGTGTATAGATGGATAGTATGGAAAATAAAGTGTATTTTCATAAACAAAAAGAGATAAAAAATGAGGGCTAACACACCTCCTCATGTGTCCTCAAAGCATGCCTTATCTCCTAGAGTTCCCTATAATCCATCTAAAAAGAATAGATATTCAAGGCACAAAGCAACTGTAATAAGCAGACTTGGAATGATTACCAAGCCTGTGTGGAAATTATAGGTCTTTCGATACCCAAGATAAGAATAAGATTTGGTCAAAACAATCACAGAGATAAAATCTGAGATTAGAGTCAAATAGAGAAATCCAATTTGTTGCCCCTTATGAGTAAAAACTTGCAGAAGCATGCCACCCAAAACACAAAAAATACTTATTCTTATTACTTGATGTTTCATTCCAATTATTCGGGGATTACAATTAAAAATTAAGTCTTCCAATATATCACAATCTCTAGGAAATAACAATATATCTTCCAGAAATGTGATTGAATCCCCAAAGATATAAATACATAAAAATTATTTAGAATTAACATTGGGAACCAAGCAAGGCCCTTCCATTTTTTTAGAAAGAAGATGCTAAGGAGGAAGAGAACCAATACCACCATCCAAACCCTTATACCAAAATCTACCTTACAAGGTCTTAAACTATTGAACTAGAGTGTGACACTAAAAATTCAAACTGTGATGCCATAATCCCACAACACATATGGAAAATACCTTTCATCATCTCAAAATCATGCAAGGAAGTGAGTTGAAGCATATGAAGAGGAGGGAAGAGTTTTTTTCATAACACATTTTTCCATGATAGCTAATTTCCTTACAATGAGTCACATGTGCCCTCTTAAATAGGAATTATGTGGTTTGTTCTCTATCCATCCAACGTATAAATTGATCATAAACCTTCCCACTAAAATTTTTTTGATTAGAAAATGGTCTTTAATGTGATTATTTTCTCTTAAAACGTGATAAATTTCATAGTAAAGAATGAATTTTTAGCTTGCTTTATCCTCTCTATTGTTAAATTCAACCGTGAATCAAGAATATTGGTACCCAAAATATGACTATTAAATTATTTATTCTAAACCTGGACTAAACTTAAAAGTGCACCAATTGAGGGAGTAGAACATACCCTCTATGCTTGCATCTGCTTCTATGGCTAAACTTCAAGTTTAATCAAAACAAGAGCCCAAACAAAATTGTCAACTCAACTTGCACAAAAAAGAGTTTTGACAAAATTGATCATAAATTTTGAATATGTAGTTACTCATTGTTCATTGTCTTTAGTTTTCTTTACACTTTTCAAGTGTATTTATTGGTTGAAGACTATGCAATGGAAAGAAAAATTATTTTCTGCTTGTTTCTTATTGCTAGCAAATTTTTCTCTCTATTTTGCATTGCCAACTTCTGAGGCTTAAAATAAGTCACCAATTCAAGCTCAAAGCACTACATAAACATCTCTTAATGGTCACTTATTAAACAGATCCACTATAGCCAAGTTGGTTATCAAACAACTTATGGTTAAGTTCTACAAATTGAAATGAGGAGAAGATTATAGCTCTCATGGAAAATTCCTTATTGAGCATATTTCTCATTTGTCTCATCAACTCTAAAATTAATAATATTAAGGAATCTTGAAACTTAAATAATACCAAAGTATCTTTAATATTTATTGTAACAAAGATGATCAATAGTGTGTTATATTTTTAAACTAGTGTCATCTACCACAAGACTTGTAGTAGATAACTTTGCAATGAAATGGTCCCCCATTTGATTCATTGTTATAGGAAACATTATCATCTTCACCCTTGCACCATCTTTGAGAAAGCATGATCATCCTCACCCTTTCTAATGGTCCTCTTCTTTACAACTTTTATCTTAACCCTCCTTGAGGGTCTTCTTCTTATGATTTACAATAAATGAAGCATAATATTATTGTTATTTGCCTCTCTTCTTTCAATTGCTTCAACAACATCACCTATGTCTTCATTTCTTGAGTTTTGTCTCACCAGACACCTTCTTGGCGTAAGCATTATAGTTGGATATTAAGTGAAATTACAATGATATTTTTATTGAACTAACTCTACATTCTCAACTTATACCAACCAAAAGCATTATAGCCAAATATTAAGTGAAATTACAACCATATTTCTATTGCGCTAACTATTTATTCTCAACTTCTACCAGTCATATAAACCTTGTTCATTCACACCAACAACAACCATATTTTTGCTATCCTATCTTAAAATATGTATATCTTGTTTGAAATAATGCCTTACCTATGTTGAAATACATTACACCTTACCAAAGCCTACCTCTTCAAAGTGTATGGTTGCACAAGCTTTTCAAGACCAACCCTATTTCTGGACGGAAACAGGTAGTTATTACAAATGAATACTATATATGGATGGGCCAACTCCCCATCTTATTAATGATAAAACACCTATTGTAACTGAAATTTATATGTAAGTACAAGTTATGCTTTATTACATTATTTATTGAAAGTAGACTTTTCTCCAAAGAAGGAACATAATATACATCTGTAATCATTATCATTTTACTTTTTAGCTAAAGAAACACACCTATATTTCCTCTAGCCTTTCATTCTTCTCTACCACTAAAGCACAACAAAATAGGTTTGAGATTTATCCTCTACACAAGCAACATAGCAACCAACGTTATTAGTAAAATGTCTAGACTATACTAAATCATCATTTAACCTTCCCACTATTTGAATCCTTGTTTCTAGCCATGAACATAAATGATTGACTCCTTGAGTTCAACAACATTAGCATGTTTTGTTTCAGATTGATCAAAATAAAGTTCTTAGTTATGTTTTCCGTTCCATAATAACTTCTTGCAAACTCTGCTAATATGTCCTAATTTTCCACAATAAAAACATTTAATTGATTTTTTACTTTACCTCACTAAGAAAAGTTATTTCCATCATTCCCATCCCTTTTTATGCTACCCTTACTCTTAAACGTCATTGCAAGTTCCACGTCAAAACATTGACTAATACCATTACTCCTAAACTATTTTATCCATCACTTTCATTGCAAGAACTTAGTGTTCAACTATTCAAATGTTAAATCTTTATCAATACTAGTAACAAAGAATTCAACTTTTCAAATGGTTATAACCATTGTATCTTCTTTTTCCATTGTCTGTTGATTTCAATCGATCTCTAATATCCTCGAATTTGAACAAATGCTCTAATAGGGAGTCAAATTCCTTCATTTGGATTGAGAATAACATAATTTTAAGAAAGAACACTCTTCCATTATCTAAAATTCCCTAGATCTTCTATAGGTTTCCCCACATGACAAGCACATTATTACCATCTTGATCTTTAAGAAGCATCTCACTCATTTCTAAAAGCTTGATCAACATCACCTCATCGTGATTCTTTGTAATCATATTTTTCTTAGACATCTATATTGACATCACTTCAAATTTGTTTCCCCAATACAAGTTTATGCAATCCTATATATTCAAATATGGGAAAAATCATATGTTTTCATTATATGAAATTTTAATTATTAATTACTCACAAAATTTTGGATTGGTGTGAATGGTGAATGGGTGCACTATTAAGCATTATTCCCTATGAATATTACCCTACAAAAAAATTCTAATTATTATTTGTTTTCATTTTCTATCCAATATATGAAATGTACTCGCATTTTTCAAGGGTTTCAAATAACCAAACAATTCTAAAATTTTATTCAATACTTAGAAAACTAAAACCATCTTCTCATTAAAATCGCATTAAAATGTTTAAAAAATTAATGTAAATTATATAAAATTAATAAAGTATTGATTTAACATCTTAATGGCCCATCCACAAACAAGCCTTTTTCAAATAGATTTGAATCTCTCATATGGGTTGTTTATTTTATGAAAAATGTCTCACATATTCTTTTGTAGTACTCTTAGAATTACACAATAAAAAGTTGCAATGTATGACCACTTAATTTATCAAAAGTAGTAGTTTTAGTCCTCACATGGTAGTGGCTGATTTTGATTCAGAAAGGACAAATTCTTTTTTAATTTTTTTCTTTTTTTTAATGGTGTGGTCTCATAAGGCAACCTTTTGAAATTTTGGGTAGATTCTCTCATAGAAAAAATCTATATAAAATTTTAAATTGTGGGATCTGCATAATCTAAATATCCCAAGAACTTTGTAAGTATTGAATCTATTTCTACGTTATAACAGAATATCATCATCTTATAAAAAATCATATCACAAAATTCTAGTGAAAATTGCCAAAAAGTTCTCCCTAGAAGGCCACACATTTTCAATTCAAGGTCTCACAAATGACGACTTGATTCCTTAGTGGCTCATTTCATTCCATAGTTACCAAATTCAACCGAACTAGCCCAAAAAATCAAAAAATTTAGTGATTCGGTTCAATTCAAGTATTAATACATGAATTTGAATACGGTACGAAATGATTACTTTGCCATGGATTTTATTTTAAAAAGAAAAATGTATAGTGCATTACATTATTAGGAGGACGTGATAGGACTCCATACTTGCTTCTTGTTGAACAAAGGGGCCTTTTATAGGAGTTGATAGATTCGGTTGGTTAAAGTGAATAAAGTTTGCTATCAAAAAAGCAAAGACTTACCAGAATGCATTCAAGCATGTAGAGTAAAACTAGTTCTATATTAAAAGAAAAAAAAAACATAAAGACAAAATTCTATATTAAATATTGCTAAAAGTGATGCATTCTATATTATAAAAATTGCAAAAAGTCTTAAAATATATTTTTAGCATTCCCAAAGTTTTTCTTGGATGATAGTGATTGTCAAGAATTGTTTTTCTTGGATGATAGTGATTTTTTTTTGGAAGATAACGATTATCAAGTTAAATTTATTAAGGTTGTGATCTACTAAAATACAACCATCATTGGCATGGAATTAAATTAAAAGGATTTTTTTTTGCAGTCCATCACAAAAAAGTTTGACTAACGCTTGGCCTTTGTTATTGTTGAATTTTAACAAATTTTGTTTTTTCAAATTACAATTATTCGTATTCTAATTCTAAAACTAGGCTAAAATGAAAAGTGCACCAATGATGACTTGATTACTTGACAACTTATTTCATTTCCATAGTTACCAAATTCAGCGAAACTGGTCCTAACATTTTGAAAATTTGTTGATTTGGATTGGTTTGCATATTAATACATGAATTTGAATATGGCACTGGCAACTAATTACATTTCCATAGTTAACAAATTCAGTCAAACTCACCCAAAAATTTTGAAAATTTGGTGATTCGATTCAGTTTGCATATTAATACATGAATTTGAATATGGTATGGAACAGTTAGTAAACCACATATTTTATTAAACTACAAAAAAAAGTACATTACATTATTGGGAGGACACAGTAAGACTCCAAACCTGGTTCTTGCTAAACATTAAGCCCTTCACAAAAGTTTACCACGATAGATTCAGTTGGGTAAAGTGAAGAAAGTCCACTATCAAAAGAGAAAAGACTTACCAACTTACATTCAAGCAAGCAAAGTAAAATCAAACTAGTTCTATATTAAAAAAATCATAAAGACAAAAAGTTGTATATTTAAAATATTGTTAAAAGCGATATATTCTATATTATAAAAACTCCCAAAAGTCTTAAAATACATTTTCGACATTCCCATAGTTTTTTTTGGATAATAGTGATTATCAAGTTAAATTTATCATGGTTACGATCTACTGGTGTGGAATTCAATTAAAGGGATTTATTTTCTATGGTCCATCACGAAAAATTTTGTGACTAACACTAGTCTTTGTAATTGTTGAATTTCAACAAATTTAATTTTTCAAATTAGATTTAGAATTACAATTTTATCTTAATTTAACTTATAATTCTAATTATAAACATTAGAATCATGGACTAAAGTGAAAAGTGCACCAATTGAGAGAGTAGATCATACACTTTATACTTGTATTTGCTTCTACAACTAAACTTCAATTTTAATCAAAACAAGAGCCCAAACAAAATCGTGAACTCAACTTGCACAACGAAAAAAGAGTGATGATAAAATTCATCATAAATTGTGAATATGTATTTACTCATTGTTCATTTTCTTTCATTTTCTTTACACTTTTTAACTGTTTTTATTAGTTAAAGACTATGAAAAGGAAAGTGAAAATGTTTTCTGATATGTTTCTTATTGCTAGCAAAATTCTCCCTATTTTGCATTTCCAACATCCAAGGCTTGCAATAAGTCAACAATTCAAGCTCCAAGGAACAACATAAGCATCTCTTAATGGTCACTCATTTAACAGATCCACTATCACCAAGTTGGTTATTAAACCACTTATAGTTAAGTTCTACAAATTGAAATGAGAAGAAGATTATAGATCTCGTGGCAAACAACTTGTTGAGCATATTTCTCCTTCTGTCACATCAACTCTCAACTTAATAATACTAAAGAATCTTGAATCTTAATAATACCGAAGTATCTTTAATGTTCAAGGTAACACAAATGTTCAATAATGTTATATATTTTTAAACTAGTGCCATCTACCACAAGACTTGTAGTAGATAACTTCGACAATGAAATGGTCCTCCATTTGGTACAATGTTATAAAAAGCACTATCATCTTTACCCTTGCACATCTTTGAGAAAGCATGATTATCCTCACCCTCTGGGTCCTCTTCTTTACCACTTTTATCTTCACCCTCCTTCAAGGTCGTCTTCTTATAAATTACAATAAATAAAGCATAGTATTCTTGTTGTTTTCCTTCTCTTCTTTCACTTGCTTCGTCTTCTTATGAATTACAATAAATGAGGCATAATATTCTTGTTGTTTGCCTTCTCTTCTTTCACTTGCTTCAACAACATCACCAGTCATCATTTCTTGAGTTTTGTCTCACCAAACACCTTCTTGGCCTAAGCGTTATCATTGGATATTAAGTGAACTTGCAATTGTATTTTTATTGAACTAACTCTACATTTTCATCTTATACCAAACAAAAGCATTATAGCCCAATATTAAGTGAACTTACAATCATCTTTCTATTACACTAACTATTTATTCTCAACCTCTATCAACCAAAATAAACCATGTTCTTTTAGACCAACACCAACTATAATTTTTACTACCTTATTTTAAAATAGGGCTATTTTGTTTGAAATGATGCCTTACCTATGCTGAAATACATTACACCTTACCAAAACCTACCTCCCCAAATTGTATGGCTCAACAAACTTTTCCAAACCAAACTTAGTTCTCGAAGAAAATAGGTAACTATTACAAATGAAGACTATATATGGTGGGTCAACTCCCCCTATTATTAATGATAAAACATCTATTGTAACTGAAATTTATATGTACATGTAGGTTATGCTTTATTATACTACTTATTTAAAGTGGTCTTGAAATTTATATGTACGTGTAGGTTATGCTTTATTATACTATTTATTTAAAGTGGACTTTTCTACAAAGAAAGAAGATAATATATATATTTAATTATCATCATTTCACATTTCGGCTAAAGTAACAAACTTCTCTTTCCTCTAATCTTGCATTCATCTCTACCACTCAAACACAACAAAATAGGTACTAGATTTATCCTCTACACAACCAACATAGCAACTAACACTATTTGTAAAATGTCTGGACTATCTTAAAAATCTTTGAATCATTGTTTCTAGCCATGAACATAGATGGCTTCCTCCTCCATAAGTTCAGCAACAATAGCATGTTTCATTTAAGATTAATAAAAAGAAAGCTCTTAGCTACGTTTTCCATTCCGTAATCACCTCTTGCAAACTCCGACTGTACGTCTTAATTTTCCGAGATAAAAACATTTAATTCTCCATCTACAAACAAGCCCTTCTCAAATAGATTTGAATCTCTCGTATGGGTTATATATTTTGTCCAATATGGGTTGTATATTTTGTCAAATAGATTTGAATCTCTCATATGGATTGTTTATTTTGTCAAATAGATTTGAATCCCTCGTATGGGTTGCTTAATGAATGGTTCACATATTTGTTTGTAGTACTCTTAGATTTACACAATAACAAGTGGCAAACAATATGTACTATTGGTTCATTAATGGGCAAGGCAGTTTATGTCACCCGTCCAATAATGTACTTGGTTAAATCGAACGAGTGGCATATACTACCCCACCCACTAATAAACTGATAGCTCCACATATATTGTTCTCCATAACAAGCTGCATTGTGTGGCCACTCAATTTCTCAAAAGCAGTAGCTTCAGTAGCTTTATTCTAAGATGGTAATGACTTTCTTTTTTTTGAGGTAGATTTTCTTATCCATTTTACTAGAAATTAGAAAAAGGAAAAATTATAATTTAAATTGTAGAGTTACCCTATCCAAACTCAAAAGAAGTAGCTTCAGTAGGTTTATTCTAAGATGGTAATGACTAATTTTTATTTTTGAGATAGATTTTGTTATCCAAATTTATAATTTAAATTATTGAATTGCCCCATCCAAACTCAACAGTAGCTTCAGTAGGTTTATTCTAAGATGGTAATGACTAATTTTATTTTTGAGGTAGATTTTCTTATACATTTATACATTTTACTAGAAATTAGAAAAAGAAAAAACTATAATTTAAATTGTTGAATTGCCCAATCCAAATGTCCCAGAACTTTCAAAGCGTTGAAACTATTTCTGCATTATAACATAATATTGCCAACACAATCCAGTGAAAAGGGCCAAAAAGTTAGAAGGCTACACGTCTTTCCATTCAAGCTCTCGCAGATGACGACTTGATTCCTTGGCAGCTCATTTCATTCAGCAGCTAGATAGGCAGAAACCCTTCTAACAGCTCAACTCCACGGCAGCTCCTAATTCTTGGCTGCCACTGGTGACAGCCTCACATTGCATTACTACCTTTTCACCTCACATTGCATTACTACTTTTTCACTGGCTCTGTTCTACAGTCTGCGATACACAATCAGTGTCACCAGTGGCTCCGGCTCTGGCTCCTTGTATTCACGAACCGACGACGCTTGTTAGGTGGCTTATCAAACCCACTGCCGCTCGGTAGTCCCGACTGTCTTTTAAACATGAGCTTCCGTTCCTCCAATTCGTCAAAACCCACATACACACTTCTTCACAGCCACTCTTGACTATACGGTGATTTCCAATATCTAACCAATCGATGACTGTAACAGAAATCGATTTCTCCTCAACTTCGACTCAGCTGGCCCTTTTTCACTCTTATCCAATTTGTGTGTGTGCAGTTCCTCGACGCCTTTTGATCACAATAGTCCGCTGATGGTTTAACCCACTTCCTCAGCTTTCTACTCTTCATCTCCACTCGGATATCATGTGAGACTTCCACACACAAGGACAGGTATACACACATAAGAACAAGGACATGAGAGTGAATTTGTTCATTAGATATACACAATGTTTCATTATATAATATAACAGAGGAAGAGTACATGAGGTAACTCCTAAATACCCAACTATTAACATTAAATATCACATTTCACTTCATTAGTGAGCATTTAGTATTCATCTCAATCCTAATATCTCTAAGTTTAAAGATAAATATAAAGACAGCTGGGAATAAACTGCATAAAAATTCCTGAAACTCACAAGTTTTACCACAGGAACATCTCGTCTTAGTAATGCATATTTAGGATTGTTTGTTCCCCAAATTTAAAATTGGGGCACAGCTAACTCATACTGTCCTCTGGCGTGATCATTATTGAACAAAATGCTACTAAAATTAGTGCATTTCTTGATGCCAGAAATATGGCACTTGTAAAAGATTTCTATTTGTTTATACAAGATTGACCATTAAGGCATATCCAGGTCATTCTTCACAGGACAGATTGGGCATTTAATACAAGAGAAAACTGAATAGAAGTTAAACAACACAAGTTTCAGCTTTGCCATAATGCAACGTATCCGCTCTTGTACTATTGATAAAAAACCATTTCTTGCCAGTGTGAATATTTTTGTTTCAGGAGGACAATTTGCAAATTAGAAACAAGTACACACGAATCCTAATACACGTCAAGTTTACAGTAATTATAATTTGAAATAGTAATTTAATTTTAGCCCTTGACATGTTCCTTAGTTTAGCCATATTTGCAATTTAAATACACGTAGACATGGTTAGACATTCGAGACAAATGTTTCAATAGCAGCTAATCAGCGTTTCCATGGTAAAGGGTATCGGTCAACGCTTCCAGTTTTCTCCTGACCACTACATTTCACTGCTTCACGAAATAACTTGCAGAAACATTGAACTTTATCTCAAACAAGGTTGGATCCAGATTAGACACTGAACCAGCTTCAGAAAGTTGGAATAAGCTTCTGTTTTGGGCCATATGGCTGCGAGACAGTTTAAGGCTGCTATCTGAGCTACTATAAAATTTAAACACAAAAGATATCCCATATAAAGACAAATTCCATCACAAAAATACACGTGGACATGATTAGTCACTCGAGAAAAGTGTTTCGATAGCAGCTAATCAGCGTTTCCACGGTAAAGGTTATTGATCAACCCTTCCAGTTTTCTCCTGACCACTACATTTCACTGCTTCACGAAATAACTTACAGAAACATAGAATTTTACTCTAAACAAGGTTGGATCCAGATTCGACACTGGACCAGCTTCAGAAAGTTGGAATAAGCCTCTGCTTTGGGCCATATGGCTGCGAGACAGTTTAAGGATGCTATCCCAGCTACAACAAAATTTGAAAACAAAAAATCTCTCATATAAAGGCAACTTAAATTCGATTAGAAAAATACACGTGGAAATGGTTAGTGAGTCGAGACAAATGTTTCAATAGCAGCTAATCAGCGTTTCCACGGTAAAGGGTATTGATCAACTCTTCCAGTTTTCTCCTGACTACTCCCATTTCACTGCTTCACGAAATAACTTGCAGGAACATTGAATTTTACTTTAAACAAGGTTGGATCCAGATTAGACACTGGACAAGCTTCAGAAAGTTGGAATAAGCTTCTACTTTGAGCCATATGGCTGCGATACAGTTTAAAGCTGCTATCTGAGATACAATAATATTTAAAGACAAAAAAACTCCCATATAAAGACAACTTAAATTCCGTTAGAAAAATGCGGCTCAAATCTAAAAATTGTATGGAACCGACAACTTCAACATATCCTTTGCTGGGATTCTGTTCCACATTGATACTCTCCTGAGCAGGAATGCACTTGACCTTTTCCAATCTTCAGAAAGCAGTTGGCTGATCAAGATCCATGGGAACACAAAATCAACCATCTATACCAAATTAATTAAACAACAGCACGTTATCTTGTTGATCTGTGCCTAAAAATGATACTTTGAGTATCATGTAAACAGCATTCTTCAGTAGACAACGCAGCAATTCACTATTTTCAACCTTCACAAAGCTAGAAACTGTAAGTTTGTTCCTAGAAAATAAGAATAAATATTGTTACATCGTAACATAAGACTGTTTATGCCAAATTTTGGTTGACTGTTGTCACTTGATTCATTTCCGTTTTTCACAAATTTAAGGTGCCCTGCATGTATCAACCTCCAGAGAAGAACAATAATGATTCACAAGCAAGTCGACCTATAAGTAATAATGCAATTACTATGACATATTTCAGTTCAATGATCAAAACTTTAAGGCGCCCTCCATATATCTCTTTTCCAGAGAACAAGCTATTCACAAACAAGTCTACATAGAAATAAATATGCAATTATTGTGCCATGTTGAAAAACAGCATCTATATTACTTTCTCTATTAAATTGCCATGGTGAAATGATAATTCCAAAGAGAAATTCTAGTTGTGAAGTATGAATTAAACCATTGTTGAGATTTTGAATTACTTCAGGATGACACACTTTGCTAGTTAGAAACAAATACACAGGAATTCTACTATATTCACACAAAGTTCCAGTCCTCGAAATTAGAAATAGTATTTCTGAGTTTAGGCTTCTGTGATGTGGATAGCTTTGAATTGATTCTTCCAGATCCATCACAAGTTTTTATTTGAGCCTATGTTTCAAGCCAGCAAGTGTGGTTCATCATCAGGACAAAGAAATAGTAATTTAACTTTGGCCCTTGACGTGTTCCTTAACTTACAGCCACATTTGCAGTTTAAATCCATGTGGACATGATTCATCAGTTGAAACAAATGTTTCAATGGCAGGTAATCAGTGTTTGCCTTTAAAGGTATTACCATATTTATTAACACGTCTGCTTTGAATCTTCCAGTTTCCTTCTAACTACAACAATTCATTGCTTCATGGAATAACTTGCAGAAACATTTTGAATTTTACTCTAGTTTGGAATCAGGTTAGACACTGTGCCAGCTTCAGAAAGTTGAAATAAGCTTCCGTTTTGGGCCATGTGGCTGGGAGACAGTTTAATGCTGCTATATGAGCTACAATATCTCCCATACAAACACAAACTTTAATTCCATAAGAAAAACGCAGCTCAAATCTGAAATTGTCTTGAACTGAAAATCTTAACATATCCCTCTGATCAGATACTGTTTCCACATTGCTACTCTCCAGAGCAGGACCGCACTTGATCTCTTCCAATCTTTATAGAGCGTGTGGTTGATCAAGATGAATGAGAACACAATATATAACCATATAAGCCAAATTACACAAAAACTGCACACCATCCTCTTGATCTGTGCCTTAAGATGCTACCTTGAGCATCCTGTGAACTACATCCCTTAGTAGACAATGCAGTAAATCAACAGTTTCAACCTTTCCTAAAGCTAAAATATAGAAGACTGTTAATAGAAATGTGGGTTAAAGTTTGTTCCTAAAAAAGAAGTAAATATTGTTACATTAATAAATAAAGACTTCTTATGCCAAATAGCATCTATTGCTTCTTTGAATAAAAATAATCTTCACTTCAGCATTTAAAAGTAGCCAACCCCTTTCAAACTTTGTTGACTCTTATCAGTTGATTCATTTCCATTGTTCAAAAATATGAGGCGCCCTGCATATATCATTTTCCAGAGAGTAACAATCATTATCCACAAACAATCTACATATAAATAATAATGCAATCACTATGTCATCAGATATATACTACTTTTTCTATCAAATTGTCATGCTCAAATGCTATAGCCAAGGAGTTAAATTCTAGTTGCAAGTAAGAATAACATCGTCTTGAATTAACCACTGAATAAAATATTAGCCAGAATCAATCTACTTAGCTTGTGTATCGATACATTTGAGCATAGCATTTGAATAATAGTTCAAACATACAGAAAAGCAACTCCAGAAATTTACTGACCTCAATATATAGTCACAACTTTATCCAAGAAAGGTCTTTCAGGAATCGAATAAATGATCAAAAACTCCACAAATTAATAATGTTATAAAATGCTAAGATTTCAACGTCCAACAAACCAAAACTGGGAGAATAGATCATGCTACTCCAGATGGATTTGACACTGAAGTTAGCAAATAACAGAAAAATAACAATACAGCTAATCAGGGGGTTGTCCAAAAAGGAACCTTCTAACTTTACTTGGTCAAGGCATCTAAAAGAAACCCAGGTCAAGCTGAGTGAGTAGGAATTATAGGTGAGTATAAGTTAACTTTGTATTACAATGGTAAAAGCTTCAAATAACAGAGTAAGCTTCAATGGATGAACTAAGCTTTTGTAGCGTGCCTGGACCTGCCTTCCTTGCATGTCTGGGCACTGAATTCAGAATTTATTTCACCTCCAATCCTTTGTTACAGCAACCCACAGAACCAGATTGGAGAGGAAAGAATTTCAATCACTGATGCATACTATAGTGGAACCAATGCAATAGTAAGATACTAAGATCGTTTCACATACAAACCACATTATCATATAAATACAGCCACATGCTCATGCCTAATTCATGCAAAGCATAACAATGCACACACAAACATCCACTAATTTAGCATGGATAAACTCCAAGCATAAGTATGCTTCATTAAATCAATGGACAAAGACATCTCTAAGAGAATGAAGTTGTCCATCTAACTTACTTATCTATTCTCACTAACAGATTTCTTACAGCAATAAAATGCCCAAATAACATATAAACACAAACATAATCTTCATTTAGGCACATAAGCTTCTTGCTATATTAACAATTAAATTCATTGCAGAAAAATATTTAACAATTATGTTTCCATAACTGAATGTAAAGATGCAAACTCCTGCCCACTTAATGATTGTATTCAACCTTGCAGCCATTATAACTCATGAGAGGAAATGAATGACAAGATGAATAAATAGCAAACAGTATGAATAATATAAATGATTGTGGAATAATTGGCAACAACAGGAGTAACACTTGTGTTGAGGTCCTAAGGAGCGTAATCCAGCAAGCCTAGAGCTTTGCATGACCAAGACAAAGTGCCATCCAACACTATCAAAACCTAAGGAATCGACACACTCCATGCCTTCCTAAATCAGTAGTATCAGAAACAGAATGGAACCAATTGAACTGGCCAATCTGACCAGCTTGGAGGCAAAACTAGTCCAACCAATTGCCTTGAACCAGAAAATGTTGGTTCAGTATTGAAATGGCCCTTTTTGACCAAATCTGTCGACTCCATATGACTCCATACTCAGCACCGGGGGCCTACTAATGCTATGTAATTAATCGTAATGGTAAATTGAAATTCTTAAATTTTTACTTTGATTTGAATATCATCAATAATTGTTTCAAGATGTTTGGTTGGTTCCAACCTCAATGTATTTCATTTGGAGAAGTAGAATTTTAGATCCCATTCAAAATTCAGTGAACTTAACAGTTTTCAAGATTTCAGGATTGGTAGGATTGCATTATTTCTATTGGATTTTGTCATGTATGAGGGTGTGGAACTAGAATTTAATCAAGAGCACCAAGCCCTCGATATGCCTTGATGTTGGTGCCATTGATTGTTGAACTCCTCTATCATGACCCTAATAAAAATGTTCCCTTCACTCGAGCAAAACCATTGATTTGCCATCTTTAAGCTTTTTCTATATTATTTTAATGCTTAGAGAGAGATCTTGATGATGACGATCCCAATATAGGAAATAATTTTGATATTATGTAGTTATTTGTTGCAGCATGTTTTTTTTTGGAGTCTAGAAGCCATTTAGAGCCTCTTTGTTGATGTATCTTTCTTTCACAAATGGATTGCACTGAGCACTAATTTGGTTATATGTGCTCTTGCTATACATATGAGAAATTTTGCATATCTATGTATCATGGTTTGGATTCATATGGATGCACATGAATATGTGTTTTTTTCAAAATTTGAATATTTTATGTATTTTTTTGACCAGTTTTCTGGTCTGGTTTTTTTCCGATTCCGGTCTGGTTTGCATTTTTGGGGTCAATCGATCCAATTTTAATAACATTACCCCAAATCAATATTGATGTTATCTAGAATAAACCGCCCTATAATAAATCTTTTTTGTTCTAGGCAAGTAATCTTGAAAATAATGTCCTTCACTCTCAAAAAATGAGCTTTGGCCAAGAATTTGTAAGATGTATTTCAAAATGGGATTGGTCTCCGATTGCAAAATGTCCTTCACTCAGAACATGAGCTCTGGCGAAGAATTTGTAAGATATATTTCAAAGGGTGATTGGTCTCCTATTGATTATAAGCTCAAGACCAAAATACTTAGAAATGTTGTAGATGTTTCCTTTGTCAATATTGGCTCCTCATGATTGCCTTTGTTAGCTTCCTTGTAAACCTAAGTCAAGTCAAAGTTGACAAAATTCTAAGCTGTCTTGTAAAATTTGTACTCGAAATTTCTTTCCTATATCCTCCAACTAACTTCAAGTTTGGAGCTATGATGACAAAAACAGGGGCTATGATGACAAAAACATTCTACTTACATTCTTTCAAAGCCACATCTTTGAAAAAAAAAAATCTACAATCACTCACTAGTCTCTAGAAAAAGGACTCAATTGAACTCCATTCAGATTTCTGATTTCATCTAGTTTAAGATGGTGATGGTGTTGAAGCATGGTTTTCCTAGAGTGAAGCTCTTCATCTAAAGCACTGAATGGAAGTTGTTGGCTTATTTGTTCAATCATTTTATTGCCTTATATTGCATCCATCGGATTGAGACAGGTTGCCTACAATCTTCCCTAAAATACAACATGGTTCAGGTGATTGCATCTTCCAACCATTCAATCCAACAATCTTCTCTTCTTGGCCTTGGAATAAGATTCCATATGCAGTGCAAGTAACTTTGACTCTCCAAGTGAGAAACATCCAAGATTTAACAAGCTTTAGACATATGCAATTGTGCATCCCTCAAATAGATGGATAAATATGGTGTTCTAACAATGTAACCTCCCCTAAAACTTGAACAAGCCTAACTCCCCCATACTCAAAGAAAAAGGTATTCTACTAAAGCATGTCCCTATCAAGTCGTTTAAGGACCCACTCATGATCTTTGCAAAATTTGACCAAGTGAATGAAAACTTAGTGAATTAATTCCTTCAAAAGTTGTTTGAATAATATACTGCAAACCACGAGTCAATAGCAAGTTTCCTTGTCTCTTTGAGAGAATCTAACAAGAAGCATGCCTTCCTTATCTTACTAAGGATTAGCAATATTCCCAAATGCTCCAATCCATAACACCGACAAGAAGTTGCGAAGAAACAAAAGTCACTACGCCTGCACTCCCTTTATCATGGGTGGAAGTAGAAAATCCCATGTCATTGTTGAACATATGATAACAAGGAGGTGTTTCCTAGTGCATTTATCCTGTTGGCCTAGGACACATTGATGACTTTTTGTATTGGGACATTATGAGTTTTATTAATGTCATGGAGCAAAGTTACCTTTTTATGGATTATGTACGATGTACTTTAATTTATTAATGTCACTTGTGTTATAAAGAGACTTCTCTGTTTTAAAAGTGACTTTATGAGAGAAAAAATACACATGGTACAAAAACATTAAAAGGTGTCTAGGAGGCTCATTAATTGAAGGGGACCACATGAGAGAAGGGGTCAAGAGAGGGAATGATCTCGACCCTTGATCTAATGAGCTGAGATTTAATCTCAGCCATTAGATCTCAAAGGTTAGGGTTCTCAACTTTTGAGAAGACAAAAAGGGAAAAGGAAGGGAGGCTCTCATTCATTATTTTCATGAGCATTTGGGAAGAGAAGGAGACTTTGAAAGAAGGAGAAAGAGGATGCTACAGCCATTAATTGCAGGAGGAAACTACAACAATTAAGAAGCTTGAATCCCAAGGAAAACTGCTGGCACAAATTCCTAGACAACCTGATTTTCTAGGCAGAGAAATCGGACTGTGTGCATGATTTTCGAGGCTGCTTCAGGAGTTTATTGGCCCAAAATTTGAGGGAACTCTCAGCTGTCAGAGGTCGCAGAACCATGGAGGAATCCTGGCACGAATTCCAAGGTCTGCTACAGCAGTAAATTTGTGGACCAGAAGTGCAGATTTCGAGGCCCCTTCAGCGAGATTTTCAAGGCAGTCTTGGTCAGAGTTGAGGCATGAAATTCCAGTGATAATTTCTGCTGTGTGAGGCACTGTCAGTGGGTTTTATGCACAGAATTTGAGGAAAATCTCAGACTGAGTTATATGACTGAGTGAGGCACAAATTCCTATGTAAACCTGGACAGTGACATCAACAAACAAAGGGAGATAAGCTGTTTTAATTTCTGCTGTGTAATTATTTCCTTGAGAACAATTAAACCCTCCTTAGAACTGGTTTTCCCCTTGTGGCTTTTTCCAGGGTCATTAGACCAAAATCACTGTGTATAAATTTCTGTCTGTGATTACTTGTATTAATTTACATATCAGCTGGAAATAAACTGGTAGAGTAGACATAAATGTTTCAAGAAAAATTTGCATAAAGTTTATATCAGCTAGTTGTTTGGGGTGAGGGCATTAAACCATAATGCTTAGAACTTGAAACTGGATTGGGGCTAGCTGATAGAAGAAAGCAGCAAGCAAAATTCTGCCATATCAGTGATCAGCAAGCCTAAAACCTCAGTTAAAAACCTAAAGAATTGTTGGTTAAGAGGGAAGAAGGTTT
This sequence comes from Pinus albicaulis, assembly GCA_034641835.2. Lineage (NCBI taxonomy): Eukaryota > Viridiplantae > Streptophyta > Pinopsida > Pinales > Pinaceae > Pinus > Pinus albicaulis. The sequence continues at coordinate 1,228,873,777 of CM076577.1, read as the reverse complement.
CCTAGTAACAGATCTGCTCTTTTGTGTTGGTTGTGAAGGTCGTGGCGACTGGTTTGAGGGTGGAGGACAGATTGAGTGGGGCTGATAATTTTGGCCCCTAGGAGAAGAGGAAGATGATTGGCTAGAAGAAGTTTAAGTGCGGGACATTGTGGAGAATCCTGTGCAACCTCCTACTGATCCAGCTCAGTTGATGGACTTCAACAAGAAGAATGTTAAGGCAATGAGAATCATTCTTGATGCCATCAAAGACCACCTATTCCCTCATGTGACAGGCATGAAGTTTGCCTACGAGATGTGGGATTCCTTGTCACATTACACCAAAGTTCCAATGTGAACAGGAAGATGGTATTGAGGCAGAAGCTAAGAAACACCAAGATGACCAAAACTGACAATGTCACCTCATACCTCACCAAGATCACACAGGTGAGAGATGAGTTGGCTGATGTGGGAGAGGCTATCCCTGAGGACCAAATGGTCAAGATTGCACTAGATGGTTTCACCAGGCAGTGGTATGGATTCATATATGGCATTGTGGCCAAAGAGCATTTTCCATATTGGAGGATATGGGATGATTTCTGTTAAAATTTGTATACCAGAGGACAAGTGGTTCCCTAAGGGTTGATCTTTGGCCTAGGGAAAAGTATCCAAATGTATTTAACTTTTTCTCTTAAAGTGACTTTATAAGTGGTAAAGTTAAATCTAATTTAAAAGTGACTTTATAAGTGATAAAGTTACTAAGTCTAATTTTAAAGTGACTTTAATAAAGTCAATGTGAAATTAGAAAGTGAAAAGTGACTATGGAAATAAAAGGCTAAGTGGGTCTTTATTAAAGTGGGGTTAATTAAAAAATAGAAAGCGAGATTTAAATGCAGATTTAATCTCAGCCCTAATCTAAATATATCTCAGCCATTGGATTTAGGGATTCCCCAAAAGTCACTTAGAGTTAGGTTAAAGGAGGAAAAGAAGAGAAAAGGCCATTCAGTCTTTCATGAGCAGATTGAGAGGAGGAGGAGAAAGCAAAGAGATTTTTCTGAGCAGTGAGAAGTTGGAGGGCAGTAGCAAGGATTCTTCAGCAAATCCGTACAGCCCCTTATTGGCACAAATCTCAAGTCAGAAATTCGTACAGCAAGAGAGGCACTGTTTCCAAGAAAGGGAGGCATGAAAATCGAGGAAGAGGGCAGCAGCATTAAGCACAGAGTTCAAGGCAGAAATCTGGGCACGAAAATCAAGAAGTACAACTGATATTTTCAGCACAAAAATCGAAAAAAAGGACAGCAGCTTCAGTGCAGATTTCGAGGCAATTTCTGGGCACAGATTTCGAGAAGAGCTGTTGTACAAATCCATACAGTTCCGTACAATTGTTCCTGCACGTTTTTCGAGTTGGTCGTACAGCATTTATTGCTATCATTAATGCTGTAAAATTTTCTATTTTGTAAGTTGCTGATTTGGCACAATTTCCGAGGCAGTGTGCGAGCACGGAAATCGAGATAAGTCTGTAATTTTGGTTTCTGGAATTCTTACTGTGTTTTTCTGTTTCACTGTAAAAGCAATATTCAGAAATTAAAAAGAGCTTTCGAACTGGTTTTCCCCAAGAGTTGTAAGGGGTTTTTCCCGGGTCATATTGACCAAAAATTAGCGTGTCATTCTCTGTGTGTGGCTAAAATAATTTCTGAGTTTTATTTCTGCATTTTCCAACACTTTGAAATTTCCAGAATTTGTGTTTTCAGAAATATTTATTATTTCCAGCTTGTTGAATGTATGTTTATGGGAATGGGCATTTAACTACATGGGAGTAATAAAGAGAAACTGATAACCGGGGTTGGGCTCAAAATTTCTACATGGTATCAGAGCTTGGGTGGCTGAAAAGTGTAGTTTGGGACAGCAAATGAAAAAATTACAGCAAGTTCATATTTCACACAGAAAACTGAACCTTTACCACAGCATTGAAATTTTCAGTTTGTTAGGACAGCAAGCATGTCTTTGGGCTTGAGGGTGGAGGATAGGTTGGATGGAAATGGTAACTACAGTACATGGAAAGGGAGAATCCAGAGCATCTTTGAGGAGGCAAAAGTTTGAGGCATCATGGTTCACACCGCACAACACCCAGTAGCAGTGCCTACTGACGTTGTTCAGTTGGCAGATTTTAATAAGAAGAACACCAAGGAAAAGAGACCGATTCTAGATGGTATTAAAGACCATGTCATTCCTCATGTGAGAGGAAAGAGACTTGCACATGAAATGTGGACAGCCTTGACCAATCTCTACCAGAGTACCAATGAAAACAGAAAAATGGTCCTAAGGGAGAAGTTGGAGGCCATCAAGGTGGCAAAGACTGATAGTGTTACTGCATACCTCACAAAGATCACTAATGTGAGAGATGAGTTGGCAGCTGTTGGAGAAGCCATTCCACCCACTGAGTTGGTGTGGATTACAGTGAATGGTCTTCCCAAGACATGGGAGAATTTTGCGGATAGGTTTGTTGCACGAGAGACCCTTCCCACTTGGGAGAGGTTGTGGGATGATTGCATTCAAAATGAAATCAGAAAGAACCATCTTGGGGAAGCCAAACCAGTTGAGGAGGATGACAATGTAGCATTGTTAGCAAGGGGCAAGAAGGGCAAGGGAAAGAAGCAAGCTTCCATAAGCCGTGGTGGGGGCAAAGGCAAAGGTAAAGGTAAGCAGCAGGTGAACAAGGAGAAAGACTTTTCCAAAGTCAAGTGTTGGAATTGTCAGAAGTTGGGACACTATGCAGTTGTGTGTCTAGAGAAGAAGAAGAAGGGAAAGGACAAGACCATGGCAGCATCAATAGAGATAGAGGACTTCTCGGAGAGCTTTGACCGAGAGTTTGGGTTCATTACTTGTGAGTCCACTAGTGCAAGATCATCTGTCACAAAGGTTGAGAGGGAGTGTGCACTTCCCTCCACTAGCGGAGCATCTTCAGGTATTTGATATGTTGACAGTGGGGCTTCACGTCATATGACAGGAGTCCGTGAGTACTTCTCGGAGCTTTCAAAGAGTGGCACTGATATATAGGTAGTACTCGGAGATGACAACATTGTTAGAGTAGTCGGTGTGGGGACATTGACATTTGATAGGGAATCCAAACATCCCTTGAAAGTGTCGGATGTTCTATATGTGCCATGGATGAAGAAGAACCTTATATCTGTCTCAGCATTGGAGGACAGAGGGTATGAGGTGTTGTTCAGGAGAGGATAGGTGCTTATATATCCCAGGGGCACTCCAGCTTCATCAGCTAGAGTAATTGGTATACGCCATGCCAAGGTGTACAAGTTTTCATTTCAGCCCCTTTTGGCATTGAGCAGTAGTACCGGCAGCAGAGCTAGCAGTTCAAAGTTGTGCGAGATTTGGCACCGCAGGATGGTGCACATCTAAGAAACCAGATTCGTCCCCCAGGGGCTCCAAATCCCGAATCCGATACGATTCGACTGAATTCGTACCCGATTCACGGGGTACGGCCGTATCCGTACAGGGTACGGCGAATCCCGCCGTATCCCGTGAATCGTGTACGGCCTATTCCTAAAAAGTGCAATCAAGCAAGCTGCAAAACCCTTGTTGGTGGTTTTTAAAGCCATTCTTGGTACTTTGTGGTGAGTGTTTTGAAGAATTTTGAATAAAATAAGCATATTGTACATTGGTTGACATTAGCAGCCCACATTTTGTTTGTTGTGTTCTATTAATTGAAGTTTCTGTACTTCAAAATTTAAATGCCCAAAGGATTTTCTGCTACATACAAATGATCTCAACTGTGTTTTTTAATTTGTAGATGATTGTTTATGTTTCATTCCTGAAAGTTTCTTAGAATCTGATGCTTACAATCAAAATGCTATTCTAATATAAATCTATGTTTTCTATCAGTGATATTTTCTTTGAGAACTCAGAATATCATAAATCGTTTGCTAAAACACATGCATGTAAACAATTATGTAAATTTACATAAATTATGTTTTGCGAGAATGCCCAAGTTTACACTATACTGGTACTCACCGATGTAAATTCTACTCCATCTACTTCACACGGAGGAGTAGAAGGTTTTTTGGTTTAGCTTTTATGTTTTTAGTCTCAAAATGGAGGAGTTGATGTTATAGCGATACTATCTTGGCTTTAAAAACTACAGTATCTTACTATCTTAGTATCTTGTCTTTCTGAGTAAATTTGACAATTGTATGATGTATCAATGTATCATGTATGAGTATCTAAGATCTTAAATCTATGTTTGAATCAATGAATTTGTATAAAAAATATCTAATTTTCAATATATATATATATATATATATATATATATATTTTAATAAAATAATATATAACGTATCGTATCCCAGAAGTGTCCTGTTCTGGGGGTCACTGTACCCGAATCCGATTCTCGAATCCTCGTATCCCCGTATCAGGTGACTTAGGTGCACATGTATCATGGGGCATTGAGAACATTGCGGGAGAAAAACTACAAGTGTGCCAGATTTCAGTTCTGACCACATTGATACATGTAGAGGATGTGCTATGGGAAAGTTTGCCAAATCCCTTTTTCCCAACAGTCACAGCAGATCGACTAGGATTCTTGATTTGATTCATACCGAAGTGAGCAGTCGGATGTCTCATGTTCCCTTGAGTGGATATGAGTACTATGTTTTATTCATTGATGATCACTCCAGGAAGACCTGGATTTATTTCTTGAAGACCAAGAGTGAAGTCTTCAAGTGGTTTCAAGAGTTCAAAGCTCTTGTGGAGACTCAGACAGGTCGGAAGATCATGTCCCTCAGGTCAGACAATGGAGGGGAGTATACCCTTGGTGAGTTTGTTGATTATTGTGCGGAGATAGGCATCAGGAGGGAGTTCACAGTTCCTTACAACCCCCAATAGAACGGGGTTGCGGAGAGGAAGAACAGATCCATCGTTGGGGCTGCCAAAGCCAGGCTTCATGATCAGGGGTTACCATTGTTTTTGCGGGCAGAGGCTTGCAACACTGTTGTGTATTTGCAGAACAGGGTCCACATCGTGCCTTGGGGCATGTGACTCTGGAGGAGGCCTTTTCTGGGAAGAATCTTGATGTTGGTCATTTTCGTATCTTCGGGTGTATTGCATACTCCTATGTACCCAAGGAGAAGAGGACCAAGCTAGAGCCCACTACAGAGAAGGGCATCTTTGTGGGCTACAGTGAGACCTCGAAGGCCTTTCGGATTTATATTCCTGCACAAAGGAGAGTTGTTGTCAGGCGTGATGTGAAGTTCGAGGAGGACAAGGCTTTCAGGAGGTCATGGGAGTTAGAGTATCTGGATTCACCAGACCCTCGAGAGCAGTTGAGTCAGTCACAAGGATCCAGTGGACAGGGATCAGGAGGTACATCGATTACGGTGTCAGGTCCATTAGTGAGCAGTGGCTCGCAGAGTCAAAGGGGTGGTGCTTCGGGCAGCATGCAAAGCAATCCGCAAACCAGTTCACTAGGTATTCCATTGATCACACGGTAGTTCAACATCTAAAGGTACAGGTTCAGGCAGGAGCACAGCAGACAGAGATTCAAGAGTTCAAGCTTTTGATGAGGATTCTCCCTCTCTGGTGGGAGAAGTGTGCTCAAAGAAGAGGAAGCCCAAGTGGCTTCAGGATACCTTGAGAGAGGCTACATCTGTTGCTGGGCCGAAGAGACAGGTCCGAGAGAGCAGACTACCTGAGTGATTCTGTAGCTATATGGCAATGGTTGCCAGCATCATTGACTTCGAGCCTTCTAGCTATGAGGAGGCAGCTAGCCAGCAGGTCTGGAGAGAGGCCATACAGGAGGAGTATTCTTCTATCATGAAGAATGATGTTTGGGAGGTAGTGTTGAGGCCTGAGGTCATATCCGTGGTTACTTCCAAGGCTTTACAAGATAAAGCACGTTGCAGATGGCAGCATCGAGAAGTTCAAGGCTAGATTTGTGGCTAGAGGGTTTTCCCAGGTAGAGGGAGTAGACTATGAGGAGACCTTCACTCCCGTGGCTTGATATACTTCCATTCGCTCCATTATATCGATAACAGCAAAGATGGATTGGAAGATCCACCAAATGGATGTGAAGAGTGCATTTCTCAATGGCTTCATACAGGAGGGGGTGTACATTGAGCAACCGCAAGGCTTTGAGGTGCATGGGAAGGAGTCCCATGTATACAAACTAAAGAAGGCACTTTATGACTTGATGCAAGCTCCTAGAGCTTGGTACTCCAAGATTGATACGTACTTGCAGGAGATCGATTTCACAAAGAGTGATGCAGATCCGAACCTATACTTTGTTGTGATAGGTGAGGAGCCTCTCATTCTGGTGTTGTATGTGGATGACTTGGTCATTATGGGTGCAAGGAGACTCATAGAGGGCTACAAGAGAGATCTTGCTTCAGAGTTTGAGATGAAGGACATTGGCTTGATGCATTACTTTTTGGGTTTGGAGGTGTGGCAGGAGGAGGGGCATTTCTTCCCGAGCCGGGGGAGAAGTATCGGGATCATGTGGTCCGCAGAGGACCGCCAAGCCGCAAGCCCTACTGATCACTAGCGGAAAGCTTCACGCTTCAATTTTCGAGTTAGTGGATCCCACATTGTATAGACAGCTGATTGGTTCCTTGATGTATTTGGTCAACACTGCGAATATTTTGATGTTTTACGATCCTTTGACCAAACTCGTTCATGTGTGAACGAAGGTATAAGTTGCGTAAACACATTTGTTGTACTTACGAGGCAAATTGGATGCTGGTTGGATGAACGGGGGAAGATGAAGTGAAGATTGGCGAGTACAACGGTGCAGTTGGGCGGGATTGCTTGAATGAGAAGAAGCGTCTTTCGGGGGTGTTGTTTTGGGTTGGGTTCGGCAGTTGTGTCATTGTTCAGCCGAAAGAAGCAGTCAGTAGCATTGAGTTCAACGAAAACAGAGTACATGGCAACCAGTCTGGCTAGTTGTGAGGCCATATGGCTTCGCAAGATGTTGTTTGGCTTATTTTGTCAAGCGTTGAGACCTTCAGTGATTTACTGCGATAATCAGAGTTGCATTAAACTCACGGAGAATCCAGTATTTCATGACAGGTCAAAGCATATCGAGATCAAATATCATTTCATCAGAGACTATGTTCAGAAGGGAGTTGTGAAGCTTGACTATATTCCCACAAATGAGTAGGTAGCCGATATATTCACCAAAGCCTTACCACGGGGCGAGCATGTCTACTTCGGAGACAAGATGGGTGTGGTGAGGAACACTTTCCTCGATAAGAGGGAGTGTTAAAATTTGGATACCAGAGGACAAGTGGTTCCCTAAGGCTTTGATCTTTGACCTAGGGAAAAGTGTCCAAATGTATTTAATTTTTTCTCCTAAAGTGACTTTATAATTGGTAAAGTCAAATCTAATTTAAAAGTGACTTTATAACTGATAAAGTTACTAAGTCTAATTTTAAAGTGACTTTAATAAAGTCAATGTGAAATTAGAAAGTGAAAAGTGACTATGGAAATAAAAGGCTAAGTGGGTCTTTATTAAAGTGGAGAAAATTAAAAATAGAAAGTGAAATTTAAATGCACATTTAATCTCAACCCTAGATCTAAAGCTATCTCAACCATTGGATTTAGGGATTCCCCAAAGTCACTTAGGGTTAGGTTAAAGGAGGAAAAGAAGAGAAAAGGTCATTCAGTCTTTCATGAGTAGACTGAGAGAGGAGGAGAAGAAAGCAAGGAAATTTTTCTGAGCAGTGAGAAGTTGGAGGGCAGCAGCAAGGATTCTTCAGCAAATCCGTACATCACCTTATTGGCACAAATCCCAAGGCAGAAATCCGTACAGCAAGAGAGAGACACTATTTCCAAGAAAGGGAGGCACAAAAATCGAGGAAGAGGGCAGCAGCATTGAGCATGGAGTTCGAGATAGAAATATGGGCATGAAAATCGAGAAGTACAACTAATATTTTCGGCACAAAAACTGAGAAAAAGGACAACAGCTTCAGCACAAATTTCGAGGCAGTTTAGAGGGTTGCTGTACAAATTCGTACATTTCTGTACCGTTTCGTACAGCTGTTCTGGCACATTTTCCTAAGTGGTCGTACAACATTTATTGTTGTCATTAATGCTATAAAATTTTCAGTTTTGTAAGTTTCTGATTTGGCACAATTTCCGAGGCAGTGTGCAAGCACGAAAATCGAGATAAGTCTATAATTTTGGTTGTTGGAATTTTTACTGTGTTTTTTTGTTTCACTGTAAAAGCAATATTCAGAAATAAAGAAGAGCTTTTGAACTAGTTTTCCCCAAAAGTTATAGGGAGTTTTTCTAGGGTCATATTGACCAAAAATCAGCGTGTTATTTTCTGTGTGGCTGAAATAATTTCTAAGTTTTATTTCTGCATTTTCCAGCACTTTGAAATTTCCAAGATTTGTGTTTTCAGAAATATTTATTATTTATTGCTTGTTGAATGTATGTTTATGGGAATGGGCATTTAACTACATGGGAGTAATAAGGAGAAACTGATCATCGAGGTTGGGCTCAAAATTTTTACAATTTCATCCAAGAGGAGACTAGGAGGAGTGCAAAGCGTGGCGGTCAGCGTGGTGGGGGAGATGAGGAGAAGAATGTTGGCCTTGTAGTGAAGCGCAAGAAGAAGGCTACAAAGGGATCTTCTAGTGGAGCTAAGCAAGAGAAGGGGACGCAAAAGGCGAAGAAAGGACACGAGCAAAGTGAAATGCTTTGCTTGTGGGAAGATGGGTCACCTATGTTGTTCAATGTCTCAACAAGAAGGCCAAGAAGAAGGGAGTTGCAGCTTCAACAGAGGTGGATGAGTTCACCTCCAGATTTCACATAGAGTTTTCCTTTGTGGTGAGTCTTGCCACTCATGTCACGTTTTCTGGTTTATGGTTTGTAGACAGTGGAGCATCCTACCATATGACTAGAGTGAGAGAGCACTTCAAAAGTCTAACAGAGGAAGATATTGATTTGTAGGTTGTGCTTGGAGATAAATCCAAGGTCAGAGCAAAAGGAGTGGGGATAGTATCATTTCAAAGGGATTCATTACCTCCTCTAAAAGTGACGGATGTTTTTTATGTTCTAGGGCTAAAGAAGAACTTGATTTCAATCTCCAATATTGAGGACAAGGGGTATGTAGTCTTGTTTCGAGGAGATCAGGTGCTCAAGCCTCATATATCCCAAGGGATCTAGTATCGAGTCTGCTCGAGTGATTGGAGTCCGCAGTGAGAGGCTATATAGGTTTATGTTTCAGCCTACCAGAGCCTTGGTGGCACAAACCAGCAACAGTGAGTTGTACGAGATTTGGCACAGGAGGATGGCCGACTTGCACCATGAAGCATTCAAGATGTTGAGGGAGATGGTTACAGGTTTACCTGAGTTCAGCACTAAGCATCAGGAAGTGTGCAGGGGGTGTGCTTTGGGAAAGTACACCAAGACACCTTTCCCGAGTAGTGACAGCAAGGTGGCAGGTATCTTAGACTTGATACACCTTGATGTTTTTGGTCTTATGTATCATTGAGCGGATGTGAGTACTATGTGACCCTTATCGATGACTACTCTAAGAAGACTTGGATTTTCTTTCTGGAGACCAAGGATGAGGTCTTCAAGAGGTTCCAAGGGTTTAAGGCTCTTGTGGAGAACCAGACGGGGAAGAAGATCAAGGTGTTGAGATCAGGCAATGGGGGTGAGTATACCTCCAAGGAGATGAAGGAGTTTTGTAGGAGTGTGGACATTAGAAGGGAGTACATAGTGCCTTATATCCCCCAGCAGAATGGGGTGGCGTAGAAGAAGAATAGGGCCATAGTGGGTGCAGCTAGAGCTATGTTGCATGATCAGAGATTACCTTTCCTTTTATGGGCCGAGACGTGTAACACTGCAATGCATCTGCTAAACAGGATCCCATAGAGAGTCTTGGGGAGTAAGACTCCTGAGGAGGCTTTTTCTGGGAAGAAGCTTAAGATTCTTGGGGAGTAAGACTCCTGAGGAGGCTTTTTTTGGGAAGAAGCTTAAGATTGGGCACATCAAGGTCATTGGATGTCGTACATATTCACATGTCCTTGAGGAGAAGAGGACGAAATTGGAACCCACTACAGAGAAGGGTATCTTTGTAAGTTGGAGTGAGGCAAGCAGGGCCTACCATATATAAATTCCTACACCAAGGAAATTTGTCCTAAGGCGGGATGTGAGATTTGAGGAGAGGGCCTCAAGAGGTCTCGGGAGGTTGATCGCGTAGAATAGCAGGCTCCTTCGCAAGGGACCACACCACAGGTATCAGGATCTTCAGGTGGTACACCAAGGTCAAGAGGGTCACCTTCTTCAGGGGTGACAGGTTCACAAATTCCAGTATCACCAGGCGCAGGATCTCAGAGTCCAAGTTCACCACATACCACAGGAGGGCCTCCCTCATCAGGAAGAGAGGCTCCAACTGAAGATTTTCCAATACCAGTTGAGGAGGTTATTATAGGGAAGAGGAAGCCAAGATGGCTTCGTGAGACCCTAAAGGAAGCTTAGGAGGCAGTGGGGAAACCCTAATGGTCTGTGAGGGAGAGCAAACCACCAAAGAGGTTGGGTGGCAATGTGATGGATGTGAGACAGTGCCAGCTAGTTATGAGGAGGTCGTCAGTCAATAGATCTGGACGGATGCCATGATGAGGAGTATGCCTCCACCATGAAGAATGATGTGTGGGAGGTAGTGTTGAGACGTGAAGGGAAGTCAGTGGTGACTTCCGGGTGGCTCTACAAGATCAAACATGCTGCAAATGGCAATGTGGAGAAGTTCAAAGCTCATTTTGTGGCGCGAGGGTTCTCACAGGTAGAGGGAGTTGACTATGAGGAGACCTTCACACCAGTTTCTCGTTATACTTCCATTAGACCAATGATATCTATTGCGGTTGAGATGGTTTGGAGGATTTACCAGATGGATGTGAAGATCATCTTTCTCAATGGGGTTATTCAGGAGGAAGTGTACATTGAGCAGCCATAGGGCTTTGAGGTGCATGGGAGGGAGTCTCATGTGTGTAGGCTTAAGAAATTATATGGACTAAAGCAGACATCGAGGGCATGCTACAAGAGGATAGATGCCTACTTGCAGCACATGGGCTTCCAGAAGAGTGATGCAGATCCGAACCTATACTCTATCATGGTTGGTGACGATCCACTCATTCTGGTTTTGGATTTGGATGACTTGTTTATTACAGGAGAGGACAGAGTCATCCAACACTGTAAGAGAGACCTTGCTTCAGAGTTTGACATGAATGATATGGGATTGAAGCATTACTTTTTGGGGTTGGAGGTTTGGCAGGAGGATGGGCATATCTTCGTGGGCCAAGACAAGTATGCAGGTTATATTCTAAGGAGATTTTGTATGGAGGATTGCAGGCCTATAGCTACTCCTATGATCACCAACTAGAAGAAGTTGCATGCTTCAGATTCTGAGTTGGTGAACCCCACCTTGTATCATCAGTTGATTGGTTCTTTGATGTATCTGGTCAACACTAGACCGAATCTTTGTTTCACAATCAACATATTGAGCCAGTTTATGATGGAGCCCAGGAGAGTGCACTGGGTGGCTATACATGCGTTGAGGTACCTACAGGGCAATGTGGACTATGGTCTGGACTATTTCAGGGGTGATGGAGTTAGATTAATTGGCTACACGAACTAAGATTAGGATGGCATCATATTGGGATGGCACTAATAGTGACAGGAAGAGTACTTCCAGGTGTTGTTTCTCGTTGGAGTCAGCAGTTGTGTCATGGTTTATCAGAAAAAAGAGGTCAGTGGTGTTGAGAAATTTAGGGCATTAGGATTAGGATATTTCTCTATAATGATAATTGCTTGTGAATGCTTTTCACTTCTTTAGATTAGGATCTTATCTTTAGTTAGATTATTATAGTGTTCTTCTTCATCAAACAGCTACCAAAGCATCAACAATAAAAAGACAAGAGACACAGAATGTAGGTGGTCAGCCAGGGCCAAAACCTCTCCAACTTGAGGAAAACCCATACGAATTCTTCTTCTTATAGAAACTTCAATTGACGAATACCAAGACCATGACCTAGACCCTTGGCACAACAACCTCTCTAAGACTAAGTCACAAGCCTTCTTGATTCAACTTCCTTAAGTCAATGATGGTCAAACTTCTTCCTTTTGCACCAACTCGGCTATGCTTCAGATTTCGGTCCCTTGGATAAGATCTGCAACTTTTCAGCCTACTTCAGAAAAACCTAGCACGTGTGGTTGACTAACTTTTAACCTTGATTTTTCTTCGCTCTATGTGCAGACTTCTTCCTTTCAAACTCGGCTTGAGATTCACCTTGACTTCCTCCTTGATTTGATCTTCAAGAATGACTGTGATACTTCGGCTCTCTCTGCAATTCAGACAACATAGATTATTCGCATGTGTGGAGGATTCCTAACCCAAAACAAGTTAATATAGTTCGTCTTCTAGACTTTCTTCTCCCCGCTTGATGTGTGGCTCCTAGCTTTTTCGCACCTTCTTTTGTACTTCAGATCCTTCACCGAATTGTGTACTTAAGTGACGCTGAGTTTCCCTATTTATAGTGGTCTACCCATCCAAAATAAGCCGACTTCTTCTAGTGACAAGGCCAACATGCCTTTCTAGAAATATCTTTAGGCCGACTTGAAGGTGAGCTTGTGACATGGTCTTGGAGGGTTAACAAATTTTCTTTTACATGAATTAAATGCCCAAATGGGTCTTCAATACTTGACATTGACTTCACTAGACTTTATGACTTGATGACCAAACTTAAGGACTCACAATGGGAGCCTTAACTATAAAATAAAATTCCTCGAGCATGAAACCCATAACACGAACATTACAAAAATAATTTTATTTTCTTCTTTACATCAAATACATAAAATCACTATTACACATGTCCTTATGAAGACCGAACCTTGTTACATTTTTTAACCAGTGGCACTAAGCAGCGCAAAGGCAGAGTATATGGTAGCTAGTCAGGCTGGTTGCTAGGCACTTTGGCTTCGCAAGATGCTACATGGGTTATTTGGTCAGAGGCTGAAGCCAACTACGATACACTGTGATAATCAGAGTTTTATCAAACTCTTTGAAAATCCAATATTTCATGATCAATCAAAGCATATTGAGATCAGGTACCACTTCATCAAAGACTGGGTTTAGAGGAGAGCTGTGAAGCTTGAGTATATATCCATTAATGAACAGATAGCAAATATTCTCACCAAGTCACTGCCAAGAGGCAAGCATGTATATTTCAGAGACAAAATGGGAGTGGTGAGAAACACCTTCCTCAATAAGAGGGAGTGTTGAAAATAATGGCACCAGGGAGGTGTTTCCTAGGGCATTTATCCTTTTGGTCTAGGAAGGCATATTAATGAGTTTTTGTCTTGGGACATTATGACTTTAATAAATGTCATGGAGCAAAGTTATCTTTCATGAGTTATGTACTACGTACTTTAATTTATTAATGTCACTTGTGTTATAAAGTGACTTTATCAGAAAAGTACAAAGTACATTTTTTAATATTTAAGTGACTTTATGAGAGAAAAAATGCACATGGTACAAAGACATTAAAAGGTGTCTAGGAGGCTCATTAATTTAGGGGGACCACATGAGAGAAGGGTCAAGAGAGGGAATGATATCCACCCTTGATCTAATGATCTGAGATTTAATCTCAGCCCTTAGATCTCAAGGGTTAGGGTTCTCATCTTTTGAGAGGACAAAAAGGGAAAAAGGAAGGGAGGCTCTCATTCATTACTCTCATGAGCATTTGAGAAGAGGAGTTTGAAAGGAGGAGAAAGAGGCTTCTACAGCCATTAATTGTAGGAGGAAGCTACAGCATTTAAGAAGCTTGAATCCCAAGGAAACCTGCTGGCACGAATTCCTAGACAGTCCAATTTTCTAGGCAGAGAAATCAGACTGTGTGCACGATTTCGAGGCTGCTTCAGGAGTTTATTTGGCCTGAAATTCGAGGGCACTCTCAGCTGTCGGAGATCGCAGAACCAGGGAGGAATACTGGCACGAATTCAGAGGTCTGCTACAGCATTAAATTCATGGAACAGAAGCACAGATATCGAGGCTTATTCAGCGAGATTTTCAAGGCAGTTTTGGTCAGAGTTGACACATGAAATTCCAGGTATGATTTCTGCTGTCTGGTACAAAATTCGAGGCACTGTCAGTGGGTTTTATGCACAAAATTTGAGGCAAAACTCAGGCTGAGTTATATGACTGTGTGAGGCACAAATTCCTATGTAAACTTTGACAGTGACATCAGCAAGCAAAGGGAGACAAGTTCTTTTAATTTCTGCTGTGTAATTATTTCCTTAAGAGCAATTAAATCCTCCTTAAAACTGGTTTTCCCCTTGTGGGTTTTTCCTCCTTAGAACTGGTTTTCCCCTTGTTGCTTGCAAATGGCCGAGTTATATGACTGTGTGAGGCACAAATTCCAATGTAAACTTGGACAGTGACATCAGCGAGCAAAGGGAGATGAGTTGTTTTACTTTATGTTGTGTAATTATTTCCTTAAGAGCAATTAAATCCTCCTTAGAACTGGTTTTCCCCTTGTGGGTTTTTCCAGGGTCATTAGACCAAAATCACTGTGTATAAATTTCTGCGTATTCTTGTATTTATTTACATATCAGCTGGAAAGAAAATGGCAGTCCTAAATGTTCCAAGAAAAATTTGCATAAAGTTTATATCAGCTAACTTTTTGGGGTGAGGGCATTAAACCATATGCTTAAAACTTGAAACTGGGTTGGGGCTAGCAGATTACAAAATTTTCTACAGTTATAACAAATAAATTGACAGAACTCTTTAGAAGCTAACCCTAACTTTAAATTCTTATTGACTAAACATATCTAAATTCTCAAGGAATGTCCCAACCCTTTCGACGATAACTTCCCTTACATTCTATGGCACTACTTTCATTGAGAGTACTGAGGGAATGAATATTATCCATAGTAGCTCTAGCATCTACGACACTACTTTCATTGAGAGTAGTGAGGGAATGAATATTACACATAGTAGCTCTATCATCTACTCAAATAAATATCAAAGGAGCTCAAGGTTGACAAACCTTGGCAAAAATAAGCAAAATAGTCTTGCATTGTGCGCTTTTTGAGTTTCCTCTAAGTCTCCCCGAGGTCAAAAGATTATTAGAAGTTTCGAAGGGGAGGCAGAGAGAGCACCTTTTTGTGACCACCTCAACAAAAACCATTCTGGGAGAAAGTCTTAGGCTCCTTAACTCTATTTGAGACCTTTTCTTTGCTCATAGCCAACACAACATACTAAATGATCCGGATTGGATCATTATATTATTTGTCATCCATTTAGAAGCTTTCAGGGTGGAAAAATTGGAAGGAATGAGCTTGCAAGGTCATTTTTACCTATGGTCCCAGTTTCGAAAATTTTGGGTGAAAACCTTCAAGAGCTATTTTGAGGCCCTATATGACCATTTTTTGTGGTCCAAACCTTACTATGGACCTAGATTCCATATTATACACACTGATACATTTACAACAGTGCAAGAATCGCCTCAATCGAAGCTTGTGTGAGAAAGTTATGCCTCTCGAAAGTTGACCTATCATGATTGACCAACATAATTCGGGAGGATGCCACAGCTACCCCTGTTACTCGTGGAAAGGTGTGCTGTAACTCACATTGAGGGTTGAACGAGTCAAATTTAACCCCGAGTTGGCTATTGAATTGTGTTATAACTAGGACACTAGGAGGAAAAAGGGTTCAATTTGATTCTAATGCATTATGTTCCACAGTCAAGAAAAGTAGCTAAGAATGGGGCAGAACAGAGAGAGTTTGTATTTTGTAGCAGCCACAGGCCAAAAGTCTCGGTCTTTTGTATTTGCACCATTTTCCCATTCAGAGAAAGAGAGAGCAAAGCGGTCTCACCTTCCAGCTGGGTTTTCTCCAAAAGAGTTTCCTAAATCATATATTGGTGTCTTATGGTATGTGAGTGTTTTTTTTTAATTATTCTCTATTTTCTGCATTTCTATATTTTGCATGTACAAGCAGAACACAATTAACTTAATAATCCAAAAAATGAAGGAAATTATAACCCTCGTAGTATAGATTTCAGCTTTCAATAAAATTCTATCAAATTTGTTGAGACAAACTGTATCGTGGAATATCCACATTAGTTTACAATGTACATATCACTAAAGGACTGTTGGCTTGAGCCATTTAGGCTATTGCAATGTTATTGGCCTACAAGTTCCTTCAAACCTCCTTAACCCATCCATATTCGATGTCATTGTTAGCTTGTGAAGATGTTTGAACTTGACAAGTTTGAGGTGCTCAATTGGCTTGGGCTTAAGTTGACCGTAGTTTGGTCATCAACGAACAATTTCAAATTCTTGAATACTATGGTATGAGCCTTGGCAACTAAAATAGGAATTGTTGTACCTAACAAGATGTTTACGCATCTTGTCACCCACCAAGATCAACATAAACTCTTTAAGGTCATTGGACAAGTCAACTTTACAATAGACCGCCTTATGAGTGCCGAGGCTAAAGAACCTTACAGGTTCATGGTATAAGAAATTGTACAAAGGCTTGGAGATACATTTAAGAATGCCAAAAATTTCTTGGGCTAGCCATCAAACTCTACTCATAGAAAACGTAAAGAGTTTGTGCACATTACTCAACTGAGAAATCCTTAAACAAACATGAGATCTAACTAGCTACGAGAAGCAATAGCTCCACATATATAGTTTGAGAGAAAAGAAAAGAATTTAGTATCTTGGTGTCTTATGGCTTGTAAGTGATTATTTTTATTTGTTCTCTATTTTCCGCATTTCTATATTTTATATGCATAAGCAAAGCACGGTAAATTAATAATCCAAAAATCTGAGGCAAATTAACCCTCATAGTATAGATTTTGGATTTCAGTAAAATGTTATCAAATTTATTGCAACAAACTGTAGAGTCAATATCCAAAGTAGTTTACATGAGTGTTGCAGGAACCCCCCCCCCCCCCCCCGCGGCTCCAACCCCTGATCCGCGTCACGCACAAAAACGCGGATCGCGCTAAAAACACGGTTCCCACCATTTTGGAACCATTTTAGCCCGATCCGTGTTTCCGTACATTGTACAGAAACACAGCGTTTCTGGGTTGGATCCATACAGAGATGGGCGGTTCCACAGGGTTATATATATATATATATATATATTATTTTTTTCTTTGACTTAAGTTGGGTTGGGGCTTCTTGGACACTCCAAAGGTGCTCCCTTGAGCCTCCTTAGATGCTTCCTAGATGCTCCCTCATGGTAATGTTAAATTCTTAAAGTAAAAGTGACAATCTCCTTTACCTTTCATTTCCATCCTTTTACCCTTTTACTTAAATTTTTAAAATGACTCAAGATGTTTGAGAGTGGTTCCAACCTCATCGGACTTCATATGGAGAAAATAGAATTTTATATCCTATTCAAAATTCAGCAGAATTAACAGTTTTCAGTAATCAGGTTCAATGGGATTGTGTCATTTCATTAGATTATATCATGTATGAGGGAATTTAATTGGCATTTAATCAAGAGCACCAAGCCCTATATGTACCCTAGTGTTGGTGGTGTTAATTGTTGAACTCCTTTGTCATGTCGTTAGCAAAAAAATACCTTTCAATCAAGCCAAAATCATCAATCAAGCATGTTAAGATTTTTCTACCATATTTTAAAGCTTGGATTAATCATTAGGTAGTTTGATCAAAATTGGGCAATGTTGACTAATATCCTAGACAATCGAGGTAGAGGCAAAGGCTAGACAAGAGGAGATGAATCTAGATTCCAGATGGTTGATCTCGAATAATTAATCATTAATGTACAATGGATGCCATATCTATCTTGATTTATGTACAAATATGCATGTTTCCATATCTTCTACAACTAATTTGGAGTTTTCGATATTTTTTTAATATAAATGCAAAAAAATATGAAAATATATGTATATAGTAGACGCTTCCTAGATTTTTGGGAAATAACGCTTCCACATCCTCGCTTCCAAAAAATGTCCCCACTTCGTGCAACGTTGGTTTACATATCACTAAAGGACTGTTAGCTTGGGCCTTTTAGGTTATTGCAACATTATTGGCCTACAAATTCCTTCAAACCTCTTAAACCCATCCATCTTCAATGTCATTGTAAACCTACAAAGATGTTTGAACTTTGAACTTGACGTGCTTGCCCCCCCACCTAGGGGTCTAGATTCCTCGCCCCATCGCGCTCCGAGGTCTTGGGGACTTCTAGGGGGCATTTCCCTCACGCCCCCGCACACCGCCCCCCCTTCACGCCCCTTTTAGTTTATGGTTTCGTGTTAAAAGTTGGTGTGCCACTTAGCATGTTTGAGAATCCAAGTGATTCTGATTTAGATGGTGACATGGTTGATCCTAATATATTCGTGCAGCAGCTGGACGCAGTTACTAGTAGGTCATTACCTTGAGCATTTCTGCTCATTTATCATTATGATGATAACATCTAATATTCATTTGTTATGTTTTATGTTTTATGTTTCAGACATAACTTATTTGCTTTTAAGTTTTATGTTTCAAACTTGAGTTGTAAACTTCAGTTTAAACTTTATTTTGAATCTTGATATAATATGTCATATGATATCTTAAACTTTATTTTCATTGTACATTGTTAGTAGTTACATTAATGATTATACAGTTACAAACTTACATGTATGATTGTATGATGTATGTTTTAACTTTCAACTTTTAAATTTGTTTCAGTTATATGATTCATCATTCATCGATTTATAATTTTATCATTTATGATTTATCTTTCATGATGTAAGTGTCTGATGACTGTATATACATTCCTTGCAAAAATACAGTGACATTATAAATATTAAATTTTATAATTTTTATGACCCCGACGTCCCCCCAAGTTTCCTGAAAATTGGGAGGGAGATTTTGCATAGGTCGCTCCCGCGCTCCCTTGCCCCCTCGCTCCCACCTCCAGGGGACTTGGTGGAACAGTGGTTTTCAGTGGCATGCTCTTTGGCCCACATTTTCTGTAATATGTATTGTACCATAATATTTATTTACAAGAAATCGATGTTTATATTTAAAAAATAAAAACAGAAAAATCTTAAAAAAGGGAAAAAAATTATAAAGTTAAACAGCTAATGCCCTTGACAAATAGATAAACTCTTATTGGGAACATTTTGGATAATTTTGGTTTGGATAATGAATGGGTCACTTAAAAACGAAATTTCACAACAAGGTCATGGTTCTAATCACTCACTAGTGGAACGTCAACTTTCTTATTTCATTTCTCTAGTGGATCAACATAATGACAAATCATTCTCCTAGGAGAAGCACTAAGAAAAACCTTCAATTTCATAAAGTCGAAAGAACAGGAGGAAGAAAAGACATTAAATACACATAATTCATAGAGGGCACCATAACTATGGGGAAGTTTGTTTCTGTGAAAAGCATCCAAAATTAGGAAGATTCCAAAGTTCAAACCTTGAACTCAAAGCTTCTGGAGGAGAATTAAACAAAATTAAGTGCTACATAGACAATTATTCTAACAAGTTTCACTCAGAAATTTCTTGGTTGATTGGTCTCCAATAGGGATCATAATGGTTTTACCCGTGTCACAATGGGTTTACCAACATTATCCATCACGGTTTTACCCACATCACAATGGATTTACCAACATTATTCATCATGGTTTTGCCCACCTCACAATGTTTTTAACATCATTATCCATCATGGTCTTACCCACATCACAATGGTTTTACCATCAGTATCCATCATGGTTTTACCCACATCACAATGGTTTACCATCATTATAGAGTAGAGCCTATGTCTGGAAAACATTGAAAACTGGTTTAACAAAGAAAACCCTTCAGTGTGAAAAGTACACATGGAAGAGAGATTGAAGGACAGATTATTCAGCAATATTGGAAAGAAATAAAGGACTAGAAAGATTTCCCCCATCTCAAACAAGTGCAAAAGTTTGGCATCACTCCACAATGCTTTTACCATTGTTAAAACCTGTCTGGAAAACACTGGAAATTGGTTTCACAAAAAATACCTTCATCTGAAAGGTTTCCCAAAGGATGTGCACTTGCAAGAGATATTCACCAATGTTTGAAAGAATTAAAGGACTAGAAAGATTGCTCCTTAAACCAAAGAGTGTAAATACATTTTCCAATCCATTCTACCTTAGAACATGGAGAATAAATAAAGATGAAGAAAACTACTTAAATGGGAAGGAATGTGGTAAATATGGACATTCTTTGTCAAGGAGAGCTGCACCAAGTTGGACTAAAGGCATGAATTAGACCATATCTAACAACAATACGTAGAAATTCCATTGAAATGCTCCATCATTTAAAAAGCTGACTCTTTTTAGTTGTTATCCTAGAATAAACATTTTTTGTGTAAACCAGATAAATTAAAACTGGGCTAACTCATCATATATATACAAAAAAAGGAAAACAGCAATCATCTATCCATGCACTGTCATTTTACCAAGGAATTCTAGAAGATATACTTAAGAGCAAATGGAGATCTGATCAAATCCTCTAAATGAAAAATAATCCAGTAAACATATATTACAAAAGTGGGCAAATTCATACAAAGCTATTTCAACTGGAAGTAAAATCTCAGGGAAACCTGAGACCTATTGACAAGATTCACAATCTTGAAATGGTGGCTGAATAGAGACAACACAATTATTTATGTACACGCAACATAGACAAAATTTGGCTATGCTACATAGTACAAAGTATAGGATAAGATATGATAATTTTACTTTGTCCAACAACTGACCATAAATAGGGCAATCGGACTTTCTAAGAACATCAGCATTGTTGCAAAGTGGGAGTGCAAAGGCCGTTCCTATAAAAGAAACGTAAAAGCGGATCTAACCTATAATATGATATCTAAGATCTAGAGTCTAAAATCAAAGAGCAGAATAAAAATCAGTAGTGCAGCCACAGACATGCTAGCAATGTTGAGTACCAAAACCCTCAGAAGAGGAGCATCTCACATGGGAGTTACTTGGAAGGGAACCAAAATGCCTCTGAATGTCATCAGCTGAGGATGAAGAGGAGGGACAGCTTCACTCCCCAAAGCCAAGAATCTCATTATTTGAATTTCCCCTCGCATCTGATGCTGTAGAGAAGACACTCCTGATAGATGGCTGGGCGAAACCCCTGGAAGAGCTTGTTTATTGTGTGTCTCATTGTCTAGATGATGCAACCCATTATGGCGATCTAGAGGTATTGTCTGTTAGTTCCTTGTAAACTATTTTAGACTCTCTCTCAGTCTGTTTGTTAGTGCCTTCTAAACTATTATAGACTCTCTCTCAGACTCAGAAAACTCTATAAGGGCCTTGAAGGTGTACACGGAATGCCTGTAGAGGTCTCGCAGATCTGGTGTCTAATATGGTGTAGCTGAATGCTTGCCTCTTAGTGCCCTTGTTCACTAGAAGCACCAGAAAGAAGAATGTAATCACCGTGGTAGCGTCAAGTTGCAGGGTAAGAAGAGGTGGTGAGATCAAAGTCCAAGAGTATCCCTCATGAACAAGGCCGGCCAACCATTATTGGTCTAAGTACTAGAAGAAGGTTGAGAGAGATTTGTGGAACTCCTTAAAGGGGCAATAATACTGATCGCAGATCTCATAGTAAATGGGCTACTGGAAGATGACATGCTCCTCCATCTCCATATGAAAAATAAAGAGACAAAAATGCAAAACTGATAAAATACAGAGTAGCAAAAAACTACAGATCGAGAGAAAAAATGGATAGCCAAATTAGCGCTACCAGATTAGATATCCAGATTGTTGAAGTCCAACAAGAAATTGCAGCACACACACTAGTGTGGGACCAACAGGTCCTAACGATACATTAGTGTGAAGGCCAATTTAATTAATTAAATTGGTGCAGTGTCTAATTTAATTTTTCCCTTAATTAAATTGGACAATAAAATGTAATCTTATCTCATGATCACTTGTAATAGTTAACTGAGTGTGATATACTCAGTTAGCTCATGTATTTCAAGTTGAAGGTGGTTGGTGAGTCTTGCAGAGTAATTCTATTAGTTATGGAGTTCGAAGTGCAGTTGGTGCATGAGTAATCAGTTAACTCAGTTACGTGAGTTAGAGTCAGTTGAACTACTTGTAGCCGTTTGTTGCACTAGTGAGAGATCAAAAGAATTAAATATTATTTAATTCACAATCAATGATCTGCCATGCAACTAATGATTTACTATTAATAGCTACATGCATGTCAGTTCCAGTGGAGACAAAGGTTAAAGGGATGTTAACTATCAGTTGTGTGATTAGTAGGTTGCCCGCATGCAACCAGACATCCATTGGATTGCCCATGATCCATGCGCAGGTTTGGAAGGCCAAAATTCCAAAAGAATAGGGATTGCATTCATCAAGAATTGCGCAAACAAGACAGGTTGATTAGAGGTTGAGAATTGGCGAAGTATTGGTCGATTTTGTCCGGGACAGTGTGAGACAGTTGTGAGAGTGCAGGAACTCTTGTGAGAAGAGTGCATTGTAATCGTTTCATGATTCCATGGTGAATATACAATAGAAGATAGAGAGGTTTTGAGCAGCAAGCTTTCCCAGGGAAATTATCTGTGTTGTGGTTTGATTTGATTCTTTCTTTGCTTATTGTGATTAGCGATTGTGTTTATTTTCCACAATCGATTTGATAGAAGGATTCAGTATCTAGCTTTAGTACATTGCTTGATCGGATTGAATCCATTAATATACATATGTTTGTATAATTTCTACACAGATATTGTCCATAGATATGTACAGTCCTAAACTCTATCAAAAATGAACCGACCTCAACTTTGGATCATAAGAAGGAAGAAAAAGACTTCAAATCATGAGATAAAATGGAAAACCAAGTTAGGGCTAAAAATTAGAAATCCAAAGCATCAAAAGGTATGTAGAGTAGTAAATTATATCAAAAAGGAATCAACCGCAACTATTGCATCACAAGGAGTGAAAAACTACGAACAAAGGGATAAAATGGATAACTAAATTAGGGCCTACAAATTAGATATCCAAATATCATCAAAAAGTAAATATAGTAAATTCTACCAGAAAGGAATCAATCACAACTTTGAGACCGCAACATTTCAAAATTTTATGACACAACAATAGGTAAATAAAGCTGGATGCGTTCACAAGGAATAATAACCTTAGGCAAAGAATGTGCAATTATCAGTTACATGAAAAGCACTAGAAATTTTAATGCTATCAGTTATCATTAAACATGCAAGACTTCCACCAATATAGTGTAAACAACAACCACATGTGTTACTCTAGAATAGTCATCAAATCATATCCAAGGAAGTTTAAGTATTGAAATCCTACTAAAGGAAGCATCAAGGAAATAGGCCAAGGGGCAATAGAAAAAATACTCTTATGAAGCGAACCTAACAATGATGTTTTTAAAACCTAACACCCTAAGGAATGACATGGTAAACTAGGTTCTAAAAAGGGAGTATCATCTCCCTCGATTGCTAAGTCTACCTTGAGTCTTGCAAGTTCATTTTCTGCTTTACAAAATGTCATGATAGCCTTTGAACTTGGGTTTCAATTCCTAGTTTTCGGGAATCACATGGGAGTCAAGATTCTATAGTTGGGGTTTCCTCTTCCTCAGTTTTCTTAGTCAACTTTGTGTCTTATAGTTGAACTTCAACTTCTACTGCTGCAAAAAGACATGGTGGTTCCATGGTAGGGGTACCAATTTTCTAGTAGAAAGACAAAATTTGTTCACTATAGCTTCATTGAGTTAATCATATCTCCACTTAGGCTTCAACTCTTCCAATTCAAAAATAGTACCACAATACGGGTGACAAAATGGGGGTCCTGAAGTACCCTCAACCTGGGTTTCCCATCTCCAAGCCATGTACTTTGGCCTTCAATTATTGTTGTTTTAGAATGACATGGTGGTCTATTTTCTAGAATGGGAGCATCCTTTCCTCAATTTGTTAAGTCACTTACAATTCTTGTACTCGGGCTTCAACTCCAATGTTCTTGAATAATATTTTGAGTATGGATTCCAAAATGGAATTATACTATTTAACAACTTGTTGAGTCAATTGAAAGTTCAATAGTTAAACTTCGACTTCGATATTCTAGAATGACATGGTAATCCACTCTTAAACAGAAGCAACATCTTCCTTAGCTAGATGAGTAAATTCTAAGTCATCTAATCAACTTTAACTTTTGGCCTTTCTGTTACTTTTAGGATTAACATGTTCTTAGCATAAGACAACCACTTCATTAGCACATTACCAGCCTAGATCCATCTTAACTCTGGATCTATCAAGCGCCAAGAGGGATTACATCTCTTGAGGTGCAAACCTCTTTTTCAAGTGCAAAACTTGAGGAAAGGTTTTCACCTCGAGAGATTTGATCCCTCTCGGTGCTTGATAGATCCGGAGTTAAGATAAATCTAGGCTAGTTTCAGTCGTATGCGGAAAAGGAAAATCTATCGAAGATATGATTAATTTTATCAATAATATGTAAATAAATCTAATATTAATATAATCATTTTAAATATTCTAAATATGTTGAAGATATGATTAATTTTATCAATAATATATAAATAAATCTAATGTTAATATAATCATTTTAAATATGCTAAATATGTTTGAGATTAATATGGTCATTTTAATTTTAAATTTTCTTAGTTACCTCACTTTGTTGAGGTGATAAATATTGTTAATAACTTTCATGACGAAAAATGATGAAATAAAAATTCTAAATGCAAAGTGACAATGTAATAGTGTAGAATGATAGAAAATGTCAATAATAAGAATGTATTCAATTAGAAATAGTCTTGATTGTGATCAATCTAAAACTATTTTATTCTATTATTCTTATTGTCACCCTTGTTAGTTTTGTCATCTTTTCATATCGATTATATGAAAAGGGCAGTTGAAATCTTAAGCCATTTAAATCTTTAGCACAAGTTGTTGTAGTGCACATCATACCTTATCTCTATTTCTCTCCAATATTAATAGGTTGAATTACTATAACACAAAAATCAATGTACATCGGCAATATTTTTTTGTGCTTACACTGAAATCAATGTGCATTGTTAGTCTAATCACTTTTAAATTAATGTACCATCATACATCCAAGTCTCTCCCTCCCTCTCGTCCTTCCTCTCTCCCTTTCTCTCCATCACTCTCTCTCTCTCTCTCTTTCCCCATCACTCTCCTCCTCTCTCTCATCCTTGCTATCTCTCCCTTTCTCTCCTACCTCCATCTCTCTCTCTCTCACCCCCCAATCCTCTTTCTCTCTCTCTTTCTTTGCCCTCCAATCCTCTCTCTCTCTCTCTCTCTCTCTCCAACTATGTTACTATATCCTTTCCTCTCTCCTTCACTCTCCTTCTATACCCCCTTCTCCCCATCTCTCCCTCTTTGTCTCTTCATCTCACCCCTAAACATGCACACTCTTTCCATCTCTCCCTTGTCACTCCCTCTCTCTCTCCACTTCTCACTCTTTATGTCTTTCATCTTCCCTCCCCCTTTCCCCTCCAACTCCATCTCTCTATCCCTCCCTCTCTACTCCTCTCTCTCATGTCCTCTCTCTCCCTTTCTCTCCTACCTCCCTCTCCCTTCCCCATCTCTCTCTCTTTCTCTCTCTCTCTCTCTTCCATCTTTGTGTCTCCCTCTCCCTCTCTTACCCTTCTCTACCTCTCTCACTCCTCTCCCTCTCTCTCTCTTCATTCCTTCTCTCCCATCTCTTTCAGTTTATCTCCATCTCTCCCTTGTGACTCCCCTATCTCTCCACCTCTATCACTCTATGTCTTTGTTCTTCCCTCCCATATATATCTAGAGTTAATATATATCATGATATATTAATATATATTATAATATAACAAATTTAATATTGTATTAATCCAAATTTATTAAATTTAATAATATTAATATGAATATTAATATGAATAATAATGATAATATTAATATTAAGGCTAATAATGTTTTTTGGAATGGTATTAATAATAATTTGCCCCATGGTAATTGGCTCATACACCTAAATAAAACCTCTTTTTTGAGTGTTCGTAAATATAAAGAGGATTATGGAGCAAATATACAAAGAGGTTTTATTTGTTTACCGTACCTCTAGTTTATTTATAATTTATTTATTTACCATACCTCTTTATACCTCTTTTATATTTATTTATTTACCATATCTCTTTTATAAATATATTTATTTACCATACCTCTTTTATTTACCATGGTATTTGACCCATAGGCTTGGTATATAATTAGATCTTTATTTCTAATCCTATTTGATATAATTTTTAATTATTTACCATACCTCTTTATACCTCTTTTGTATTTATTTATTTACCATATCTCTTTTATAAATATGGTATTTGGCCCATGGTATCTATCCCATGGTATTAAAATGGTATTTGGCCCATAGGCTTCACCTAAATAAAACCTTCCTTTTTTTAGTTTTCGTAAATATAAAGGAGGTTTATGGAGTAAATATAAAAAGAGGTTTTTTTTATTTACCATACCTTAGTTTATTTATATGTTTATTTATTTACAATACCTCTAGAGTAAGTATAAAAAGAGGTTTTATTTATTTACCATACCTTCAGTTTATTTATATTTTTATTTATTTACCATACCTCTTTTTTGAGTGTTCGTAAACCTCTTTATATTTTATATTTATTTTGTGTTTATACATAATAATAATTAGATTGATTTTTAAATAGGGCCAACATTAGAATAAAAATGTTAAATGTTAAACATTACATTTACGTTTGCCTTTACGTTTACATGTTTACGTGAGATCTACCCCCATACTGGGTTGTAGAGCACCTCTCGGTGCAATTAATTTCAATATTCCATTACGAATCATGTTAACCATTGACTGAACGAACATCTAAAGAAAATGCAGAAGACAAGCTAAGACAAGATAACACAACGATTGGCTCAAACTAGGGAAAAACCCCAAGATGGGAAAACCCTTGAACGATTCTTCTTATTATCAAAATCAAATGATCAGCAGAGAGAGAGAGAGAGTATAATCAAAGTCAAAATTGGCTTGACATGAATGATGATTTGAATCATTGTCCAATTGCCAAGGGGGCAGCCCAATCAAGTATGTTGTTCTGTCCTTAAGTAGCAGCAGACAAATACTAACCAGAGACCAGGAGAAGCTTAAGCAATGGCAGAATGATGTCCCCAAGGAACTCGGTCCTTAATCATATGATGCAGCCTTCTTCGCTGAATGGAATGAGCTCAAGATAGTCTAGGAATGGACAGTCAAAACACTGATGAATAATGTGTCTGCAATCTAGGGTTTGTGACTTCAGTCTAGTAGCATTAGATTGTTCACAGATAAAGGTTGTACCCATTGAATTAGTTGTGGCCTGCCCTCCTTAAATGTGGTTGAGATGGAGGATACTAACTAGCCCATTCGGCCCTTTCACAAGTGCCTGCAACATGCTATAATAGAAACCCTTACTGCGGCCCAAACTGAAATGTGTATGATACGAAAAACACAAATATACTTCTTCTCCGAATTGCGGCCTGATATATAAGGGCATCCAAAGCCTTAAGGTGCCTCCAAACAGTCGTCCGAGCATCCCTGTTGGCTAAGACGAACCTGAGATAATTGCAGCCCTTTCATCCACAGAAGACTGTACCCAAACAAAAACAAATTTCAGCTTTTTTCCCTTGAACGCCCTAGCCTCAGATTGGCACCTTATTTCGGAAGAATTATGCTCCTTATTGATGATTAAATGATGTAGGAAGCACCTCTATATATAGGAAAAGGAGAGGGTCAAGATACATGACATTTGGGCTTGTTGGGCCAACATAGAGATAAGGCCGACCTCGATTATTTTAGAGTCGGCGAATATATTCAAAAACCCACTTTTACTTGTCCAAATTTGACGATCTTTAGATTGAATTTGATCCTCTCGAAAAGAGGAATTCTTGCTGCAATTATCTTCCTCATAGGAGTTGTCCAAAGAGGAATTTGGCCCTAGTTGCCAATTTTAACACTCCCTCTCAACTAGGGAGAATTCCACCTAGACAATCCATCCATCATCAATCATGGAGCCATCTGGTCGACATGAACCATCTCTGAATCTCATCTCTATTCTATCATGCTCTGCTCTGTTGAACACTGATATGAATAATAAATAAGAACTGATCGAGAGTGAGTCACAAGACCTTGCCACTCTTCAATGACAAAAGTCAGTCCACATAACCAAAGAGTGAACTTCAATCAGACATGATCCCCAAGTGATCAAGTTGAAGAACACAATGCATACTAGACATAGGGAGTACGGCAATACACGATGCACCCATCAGTAGTGTTATTGTCCCTATTCACTTTTCCCAACTCACTGGCCATGTGAGAGGTACTTCCCATGTGTCTCAGACAACATGTGTAGGATGATGCAGGAACACAAGCAGGGAAAAAATAAATCACATCATGCACATAATCACACGTAGGAAAGGAAAAACCACATCCTACAAACACATATCACAATCACATGTAGGGAAAGGATGAACCACATCATACAAACACACATCACAATCACATGTAGGGAAAGGATGAACCACATCCTACAAACACATAACATAACCATATGTACGGAAAGGATGAAACACCTCCTACACATATGCAAAGCACCAAGAGTAGGGAAATGATGAACGACGTCTTACACGCATGCAAACCAACAACAGTGGGAAGAATCCTACACATGGGGAAAGGATGAACCACATCCCACCGACATGTCAACCATCAATCATAGGGAATGGGCATCCTACAAGTGGGGAAAGGATGAACCACGTCCCACTAGGGTATCTGCAGGAGAAGGTGAACCACTCGTCCTACTCATATGACATAAACAGTTGGGGAAGGTGAACCACTCACCCTACACGTGTTCACAATCGTAGGGGAAGGTGAACCACTCACCCTACACACATGTCAGCCACCATGGGGTATCACAGTGGAAGGTGAACCACTCACCCTGTATAAAGCACACCACTAGGGGAAGGTGAACCACTCAGCCTAGGTCGCTCATAGCTCAATAAGTACCCCAAACCTCCAAGAGCTGCCAGAGCTCAATTTCTAGTCACGAATCTCTTCATATAGGGAATGGTGCCAAGCTGCTTCCTGAAAATCAAAATTAGATCAATGGGAGCCTCAGCTTCATTCAGCAACATAAATATGTATACATATTACATAGAAAAACATATTGATTTACGACAGAGATCTTGGCAGTATTTAGTAATCCTATGCTTCTTACATAAATATTTAGCTAATCTTACTCCCTCTTACCTAGGGAGGCCACAAACCTAAGCTTGTCTTTCCATGTAACATTCCGGATAGAAATAAACAGTGATACAAAGCAACATAAACAAGCAACTACAGCAAATAAAGAGACAACATACAAATAATGCAAATATGGAGAAACGCAGAGCCATTTTATTATATAACTGAAAGATAACAATGAGTACAAAGGTGATCAGAATGATGGCACCTTGGCTTGCTCAGAAATGCTCAAGGAATGGTTGCTTTGTCATGGACTGCGTAATCTCCAAATGTTGTTGTTGCTGTTGTCGGACTTCTGCTACTGCTGGAATGGAATGACTCTTTGGGGTTGTTCCCCTGCTCATAAAAATGTGAAACTCTGGAAATGAGCTCTCCTCCAATAACCTGGAAAAACCCAGGAAGGAATCCCAGAATGGCTGACCCCGAAATTTGACCTCCCTTAGAAAATAATGCAATCCCAGTGAGTACGCTAGCCCTGAATGATAAATCTGCAAATGATGGCCTCCTCCTGCTCCAAAATGATTATTAGTGAAGGGTTTGTCCCTTCACACTCTCCTCGGGCTGAAATCCCTGATATCTCCTCGCTCTCGAAACTGCCTCTACCACAAACTGCGTAATCCCTCCAAGAGACTGCATTGTCCAAGCAACTGTGTGATCCTGGCTGAAGATGCTATGGCTCTCTCTTGAAAAATGATGGATAGATCTCCTCACCTGAGCGCGCACTCGAAGTCCCCCGACGCTGAGGTTGGGATCTCTGCTCGGAGACACCCGGTGTGCTGAACAACACTTGCAAACTTCGCTCAATGTCAAAAGACAGAAATCAGAGATGCATAATAGAATGAGAGAATGAGGAGCCTCCTCTCCCTTTTATGCTTGAGAGCCTTGCTCTCACCCAAGCCCCACTAAACTGCGTTGTCCCTCCTTGGCCACGTTGTCCCCTCTCAACTGCATTGTCATGGGCCCACGCTGTCCACGTTGCCTCTTCCCTCACGCTGCCACTAGGCTCTCATGGGCCCCACGCTGTCTTTTAATATTTGCCCAAGTGACTTTAGGGAGACTTTATTTCCTAAGTGTGGGTTATGGATCCCATCACTTCTTTTTATTAACCGATAAACAATAGAAAAGAAAAACTGGCAAAATAAATATTTCCAATTAGCTGCTGCTTGGGAATATTACAATCCTCCCCGCCAAAATGTTGCTTGTCCTCAAGCAACTGCAAGGACGGATGCTACAAAATTTTCTCACTCTCCCAAGTGGCATCCTCATTCGGCAAGTTCCTCCACCTCGCCAAGTACTCTCTAACAATCCTGCTCCATACATGTCTCCCCCTGGTGTCTATGATGGCTTCTGGTTGCAACACCAAATGTCCCTCATCATCTGTAGATGGAAGCTCCTCTGTTGCAGTCACCTGCTACCTCAATGCCTTTTTCAGGCATTATACGTGGAAGATGTTGTGAATCTGGCTACCTGTGGGCAGCTCCAACTCATATGCAACCTCCCCAATCCTGGGGATCACCCTATAAGGTCCATAGAAGTGGGGCTTGAGCTTCTCAGCCCCATTCTAATTCAGGGTGGACTGTCGGTATGGCTGAAGTTGTAGGTAGACCAAGTCCCCTACCTCAAACTGCCTCTCAACCCGTCCCCTATCGACATATAGCTTTTGCTGGTTTTGATTTGTAGCTAAGTTATCCTTAAGAGCCCGGAGTACATCCTGACTCTCCTGGATCCAGTCCTTGGCCCTGGGGGCCTTCGTAGCACCAAACATCACGTCAGCAAAAGTCAAAGCATGGTATCCATACAAAGCATAGAACGGAAACATACCGATGGACATGTGAAAAGTGGTGTTGTAGCAGTACTCTCCCAAGTGCAACCAGCGTAACCATACCTTCTGCTGCCTTGTGACATTGTTTCACAGGTAGCCTTCCAGCCACTTGTTCACTATCTCTGTCTGCCCGTCCGTCTAAGGGTGATAACTGGTGCTCGGAGTCAACTCTATACCCACCAAACGAAAGAGATCCTGCCAAACTCCGCCCATGAAACGGTTGTCTCGGTCACTAAAAATGGTCTTCGAAAGACCATGCAATCTGAAAATATCCCTGAAGAACAACTCCGCTACCTGTGTTGTTATGTATTGTGTTGATATAGCGAAGAAGTGTGCATACCTTGTCAGTCGATCAACGACCACAAAGATGTAATCCTTACCCTGCACCGTGGGCAACCAAGTGATGAAGTCCATCGAAATGCTTTCCCATTTCCCCTCCAGAATCGAAAGTGGTTGTAGTAGTCCTGCTGGGTGACTCATCTCTCCTTTGTTCTGCTGACACACTTCGCACTCCCTGACATGCTGGAGTACGTCCTCCTTGAGGCCTCTCTATGAGAACCTCTCCTTGATGGCCCTGTAGGTCTTGGTGAACCCCTGATGGCTTGATAATGGTGAGTCATGGGAGGCACGCAGTATCTTCTCCTTGAGTTGAGAGTTCCCAGTCAAGAAGATCATATCCTTGAAGTATATCACCTAATCCATCACCCTGTACCTGTCATCTGTGATCTGACCATTCAATACCTCACAAGCAAAACGGTCCTTGGAGTACTCCACCAGTAACTGAGCCCTCCAATCTATGTCTATGCTCATCAAAGACAACACTGTCGGTCTACGTAATAGAGCATTGGCCACCACGTTGTTCTTCCCTTTGACATACTCAATGTCAAAGTCATATGCATGGATCTTGTTGTCCCACTTCTACTACCTCTCCTGCAAACTAATTTTGCTCTAGAAAAAACTGGAGGATGTTGTGGTCAATCCTCACCTTGAACCTGTTGCCCACCAAGTACTGTCGGAACTTGGCCACTGCATGCATGATAGCCAGCATTTCCTTGTCGTATATAGGATACAACCTCTCATGCAACAATAGCTATGGGATGGCCCTCTTGCATCAAAACCGCGCCCACCCCCTCTCCTGAGGCATCACACTCCAAGACAAAGGGTTGCGTGAAATCTGGCAAAACCAAGACTGGACAGCTGCTCATCACCTCCTTGAGCCTGTCAAAGGCCCCCTGCGTTGTGTCCATCCAACTGAATGCCCCTTTTTTGGTAAGATCTGTGAGGGGTGCAACAAGTTGGAAAAACACTTTGACGAACTTTCGGTAGTAGGTGCAGATGCCTACAAACCCCCGGAGCTCTGTCACGCTCTTCGATTCTGGCCATTCCCAAATGGCCCGAATCTTCTCCTCGTGGACTCTCACTCCATCCACACCAATGATATGCCCCAAATAGAGCATCTATGTCAGCCCAAACTCGCATTTGGAGAGCTTAGCATAGAAATGTTGCTCCTCCAAAATACGCAATACAACCTCAATGTGTTGTAGGTGCTCCTCCCATGTCTGGTTGTATATCATAATATCGTCGAAGAATACCAGCACGAACTTCCTCAACTGACCACGGAAGATGTGGTTCATACAGGACTGGAAGGTGGTCGATGCATTGGTTAGCCCGAAGGGCATCACCAAAAACTCAAAATGATCGTTGTGACATCTGAAGGCATCTTGGGGACGTCTTGGTCCCTCACTCGGATCTGGTGGTAGCCCGACCTCAGATCAATCTTCGAGAAGAACTTCGATCCCCTCAGCTCGTCCATCAGCTCATCAATCCACGGAATGGGGTATCGGTTCTTCATGGTTTTCTTGTTGAGAGATCGATAATCGATACACATCCTCACCGTGCCATCCTTCTTTTTCACTAGTACAACAGAAGAAGCAAATGGGCTAGTGCTGGGCCGAATGTGTCCCAGTGCTAAGAGCTCATGAATAGTCTCTCAATCTCATCCCTGTAGGCATAGCATATCTGTCCAAGGTCGACTGCACGTCTGGATGTTGCCTCTAAAATACGCAGCTCCACTACCCACTCTATATCTCCCTTCCAGAAGTCTACCTCCATCTGGTGTGCTGATACAGTCTGCGGGGGATAAGTGTGCATGCCTCGGATCATCACATGCTTGTCGCTCTTCTTGTTCGTCCACTCCATCTCCAGAGTCTCCCAGTCTGTGGTGACCTTCCCCAACGTGATCAACCACTGCACTCCCAGCACCACATTGGTGTCTGGAATGTCCACCACAAAGAAATGATCTGTCATAGTGTACGTCCCCATGGTCACTGCTAATGTCGAAACATATCTAGCACATTGCATAGTTCTGGCACCCGGTACCAGTACTGAAAACCCATCAAAGCTCTTTAGTCGGTATGCCCCTCCGCTCTACCAATTGTGCATCAATAAAGTTATGGGTGGCTCCACTGTCAACTAGCACTGAGACACGTTGTCCCTGAACGGTGCCCCGAACACGCAATGTCAAATACTTAGGAACCCCTCGCAAAGAAGCAAGGACTCCCCCAGTAGGTGCAAACGATGTCCCTCCTGCTCCTGGGGGTGGAGGTGGTGGATGATCCCCTCTCTACACAACAGCGTTGCCTCCTGCCTCTATCTCCTCATATGCATCTTCTTCCCTGTCACTGTCGGAGAAGACCTCTATGTAGTGTGCCTTTCCCGCGGCACATCGATGTCTCGGTGCCCATGGCTCCTGGCACGTGAAACATAGCTTCCTCTATCTCAAATATCTCCGGGTATCATCGTCCAAAGGCCCCCGACCTTGGTTACCCCTCGTGTCCTTCCCCTTCGGCTGAAATGTCGGTCTTTGGGGAAAAGGAGCTATGGTCCTGGGTAGAGCATCCTACAAATCCCTGGTCCTCCCAACTACATCCTGGAGTGTAGCAGACCTCGTGGATCTGACTAGCCCACGCAAAGGTTCTGCCAACCCGTCAATAAACATGTAGATCCTCCTGGCTAAGGACAAGTCGGGCACCATCACCGAAAGCCTCAAAAACTCATAAATGTAGGTTTTCGGGTTCCCGGTCTGCTTAAGTTTAGTCAGCTCAACAAACTACTCTTATGGATCCTTCCGGTCAAACCGCTCCACCAATCTCCGTGTCAACTCTGCATACGCTATCAATGTTGAGTGACCCAGCGTGGCCATCTCGTGGAACCAACAACCAGTTGTGGGCCTCTCCCTCAAGGTGCAACGCTGCCACCTTCATGGCCTCTCCCTCTACCATCTGATTGAGCTAGAAATAAATGTCCAGCTTCTCCACCCATGCCTTCGCCGAACATTTCGAGGACCCGTCAAATGTTAGCAAGAAAACCCTACCCACTATATGCTGCATGTCCCCATCCTGTGTGTATCTACCCCCTCTGTTCTAGTTACGGGGTCGGTTGTCCTTCTTGAGCTGAACAAAATCATGGAAAGTGAGAGTTTCACCAAACTCTCACCCATAGGACTAATACTCTACAAAATAATCCCACATATGAACCGGCTTTGGATCCTAAGATGCTCCCTTCCCAGTGCCTGCAGTCAAAAATGTGAGCATCGTGGAACTTGGGGGAGTAAGTGACACAACCTGTTGCGCTGTGAGCTGCTCCTGTAAATGATGGGAAGTGTCGGACCCTTCTTCGATGTGAAAACCCCTTGGGGTTTCACGTTGTCTCTGGTCTGTGGTAAACTTTTGCCCCATCTCTTCAATCCTCTTGGATAGCTCCTGCACAGACTTTAGGAGGAGTTGCCCGAACTCCCTTCATCTTTCTCCTCCACCATCGGTTCTTCCTCATTTGCGTCCACTACTGGAACGCAGTCCCCTTCTCCAAAAGTGGTCTCAAGCCTCCGCTCTTGGTCCTTGTACTTCCTTCTCGGTAAGTGATATATGGTTTTCCTGTTGGTGTCATAGACTAATCTGCTCCACAGGCTGAGCCAAGTCTATGACCTCTGATACCACTGTAATATTCCAGATAGAAATAAATAGTAATACAAAGCAACATGGATAGATCTCCTCACCTGAGCAGGCACTCGAAGTCCCCCAAGGCTGAGGTTGGGATCTCCGCTCAAAGACACCTGGTGCGCTGAACAGCACTTGCAGACTTCGCTCAATAGCAAAAGCGTACTCAATGTCAAAAGACAAAAATCGGAGATGCATAATAGAATGAGAGAATGAGGAGCCTCCTCTCCCTTTTATGCTTGAGAGCCTTGCTCTCACCCGAGCCCCACTAAACTGCGATGTCCCTCCTTGGCCATGTTGTCCCCTCTGCATTGCTTTGTCATGGGCCCACACTGTCCACGTTGCCTCTTCCCTCACGCTGCCACTAGGCTCTCATGGGCCCCACGCTGTCTTTTAATATTTGCCTAAGTGACTTTAGGGAGACTTTATTTCCTAAGTGTGGGTTATGGGTCCCATCACTTCTTTTTATTAACTGATAAACATTAAAAAAGCAAAACTGGCAAAATTAATATTTCCAATTAGATGCTGCTAATTGGGATTATTAGCAGCTAATTGGGAATATTACAGTCCTCCCCGCCAAAACGTTGCTTGTCCTCAAGCAACTACAAGGACGGATGTTGCAAAATTTTCTCACTCTCCCAAGTGGCATCCTCATCCGGCAAGTTCTTCCACCTCAGCAAGTACTCTCTAACTATCTTGCTCCGTAGTTGTCTCTCCCTAGTGTCTATGATGGCTTCTGGCTGCAACACCAAATGCCCCTCATCATTTGTAGGTGAAAGCTCCTCTGTTGCAGTCACCTGCTACCCTAATGCCTTTTTCAGGCATGATACGTGGAAGATGTTGTGAACCTGGCTACTTGTGGGCAGCTCCAACTCATATGAAACCTCTCCAATCCTACGGATCACCCTGTAAGGTCAATAGAAGTGGGGCTTGAGCTTCTCGGCCCCCTTCTGCTTCAGCGTCGACTACCAGTATAGCTGAAGTCGTAAGTAGACCAAGTCCCCTACCTCAAACTGCCTCTCAACCCGTCCCCTGTTGGCATACAGTTTTCGTTGGTTCTGAGTTGTAGCTAAGTTATCCTTAAGAGCCCGGAGTATATCATGACTCTCTTGGATCCAATCCTTGGCCCTGGGGGCCTTCCTAGCACCAAACATCACGTCAGCAAAAGTCAAAGCATGGTATCCATGCAAAGCATAGAACGGAGACATACCGATGGACATGTGAAAAGTGGTGTTGTAGCAGTACTCTCCCAAGTGCAACCAGCGTAACCATGCCTTTTGCTGCCCTGTGACATAGTTTCACAAGTAGCCTTCTAGCCACTAGTTCACTATCTCTGTTTGCCTGTCTGTCTGAGGATGATAACTGGTGCTCGGAGTCAACTCTATACCCACCAAACGAAAGAGCTCTTGCCAAAAGTCGCCCATGAAACGACTGTCTCGGTCACTAACAATGGTCTTCGGAAGACCACGCAATCTGAAAATATCCCTGAAGAACAACTCCGCTACCTGTGTTGTTGTGTACCATGTTGATATAGCGAAGAAGTGTGCATACTTCGTCAGTCAATCAACGACCACAAAGATGCAATCCTTGCCCTGCACCGTGGGCAACCTAGTGATGAAGTCCATCGAAATGCTTTCCCATTTCCCCTCCAGAATGGGAAGTGGTTGTAGTAGTCCTGCTAGGTGACTCATCTCTCCTTTGTTCCGCTGACACACTTTGCACTCCCTGACATGCTGTAGTATGTCCTCCTTGAGGCCTCTCCAAGAGAACCTCTCCCTGATGGCCTTATAGGTCTTGGTGAACCCCTGATGGCCTAATAATGGTGAGTCATGGGAGGCATGCAGTATCCTCTTCTTGAGCTGAGAGCTCCCAGTCAAGAAGATCTTGTCCTTGAAGTATATCACCTCATCCATCACCCTGTACCTGTCATCTGTGATCTGACCATTTAGTACCTCACAGGCAAAACGATCCTTGGAGTACTCCACCAGTAACTGAGCCCTCCAATCCGTGTCTATGCTCATCAAAGACAACGTTGCCGGTCTGCGGGATAGAGCATCGACCACCACGTTGTTCTTCCCTTTGACAGACTCAATGTCAAAGTCATATGCCTGGATCTTGCTGAGCCACTTCTGCTGCCTCTCCTGCGACTGCTTCTGCTCTAGAAAAAACTGGAGGTTGTTGTGGTTAGTCCTCGCCCTGTACCTGTTGCCCACCAAGTACTGTCGGAACTTGGCCAATGCATGCATGACAGCCAGCATTTCCTTGTCATATATAGGATACAACCTCTCATGCGACAATAGCTTCCTGCTCTCGAAAGCTATGGGATGGGCCCCTTGCATCAAAATCGAGCCCTGTAGATTTTAACCCTGTATAGAAATTATCTGCAAAGGAATCTTAAAAACAGAAAATAAACAATAGCGAGAGCATAAAACATAAAACAGATATACACAGAGATTCTCCCCTGGATCCCAAATCGAGACGACCAGCTTGATTTTTCATTATATTCCTTTTAGTGTTACAACACATATATATACATGCCCAAGCAAACATAAACCCCATATTAGAACATAACCGTAGTTCCCTTGACCAGATCTACAAAATACCAAGGGCCGAAAACCATGTGCAAACCCATACCCAACAAACCCACTGCCTCTCCTGAGGCATCACACTCCAAGACAAAGAGTTGCGTGAAATCCGGCAAAACCAAGACTGGACAGCTACTCATCACCTCCTTGAGCCTGTCAAAGGCCCCCTGCGTTGTGTCCGTCCAACTAAATGCCCCCTTTTTGGTAAGATCTGTGAGGGGTGCAGCAAATTGGAAAAACCCCTTGACGAACTTCAAGTAGGTGCAAATGCCTACAAACCCCCCGAGCTCTGTCACGTTCTTCGGTTCCGGCCATTCCCGAATGGCCCGCATCTTCTCCTCGTGGACTCTCACTCCGTCCACACCAATGATATGCCCCAAATAGAGCACCTATGTGAACCCAAACTCGCATTTGGAGAACTTAGCATAGAAATGTTGCTCCTCCAAAATACGCAATACAGCCTCAATGTGTTGTAGGTGCTCCTCCCATGTCTGGCTGTATATCAGAATATCGTTGAAAAATACCAGAAATCGGAGATGCATAATAGAATGAGAGAATGAGAAGCCTCCTCTCCCTTTTATGCTTGAGAGCCTTGCTCTCACCCGGGCCCCACTAAACTGCGTTGTCCCTCCTTGGCCACGCTGTCCCTCTCAACTATGCTGCCATGGGCCCACGCTGCCACTAGACTCTCATGGGCTCCACGCTGTCTTTTAATATTTGCCTAAGTGACTTTAGGGAGACTTTATTTCCTAAGTGTGGGTTATGGGTCCCATCACTTCTTTTTATTAACTGATAAACATTAGAAAAGCAAAACTGGCAAAATTAATATTTCCAATTAGCTGCTGCTAATTGGGAATATTACATTCCAAATTAAGTGACCATCAGGCTACCTATTCATCACTCAAGCATGCCATAAACATGAATGACTTTTGTTGAACCATACTAGATTCTCTGAAACTTATTCTGTGATATACAATGATATGTGCATTAGATGTACTCCTTTTATCAATCTGCTAATCGAGACAGTATCAAAATATCCATGGAGTCTCATTTTTCAATTCATCAAACGAGGCACATTCATAGCTTGACTTAGAGGCATGCGATAGGAGTATATTAAGAAAACCAGGGATAATAACAAACAAACAAACAAAAAGAAGAAAACCAGGGATTAATGGTTTCTCCATTTCACCAGGCCAAGTGCAGGAACCAGTGTTTTGAAAATCAATTATTGCTCTTACTAAATATTGGGAAAGTGGCCTTACTTTTCCTGTCATACAGCATTTGATTCAAGTGCCATAGTCATAGACTACCAAGGATTCTGTGGCTCCCTCTGAAGCCTTGCTCCAAATAGATATGCAGACTCCATCAGTCATTTTCATCTAAATCCAACTTCATAGTTCCCTCTGAACATTGAGAAGGGTAACATTGTTCATTATGCAACCATCTGCAACTGGCTGTTAATCCAGTGATCATCTGTCCTTCAATGATGATCTTCCCTCACGAGACAGTTGAAATAACACCTGTCTTAATGCAACCTGGATGTCAAAATCAGGGTCTCCTGCTTATTGTACTTTCAAGGCACCTCTGATGTCATGAAAGAAATTATTCTGCGGTGCCATGTACTTCATCTTCTAGCTGTTTCTCAAAATAAAGGCTTCAGATGAGTTGAATTCCTTGTCAAAGTTGCTGCAATTTCTTTTACTGGAAGATCCTTGTAATTTCTACAAAGAGAATAACCTTTCAAAAGATAGGCTATCCGTCTGTCTTGCTCACAACTTCGTTTGTGAACAAGACTGCAGAACTATATATAAATAAATCTTCTAAAGCAACCACTGCTCTTACTTCCAGCTGCACCTGTACTTCATGAGTTATGACAACCCCAGCTGATGCTCTTACTGATGATAACACCATAGATCTTTTGCATTTGACTTTAGCTACTTATCATCAGTTTAACCTCTTTTGATACACAAGGCACCAAAACACTGAAGCCACTTATTTCAGTGCTTAGTAAGATCTGACACATAAGTAGTTATCTCTTATACTAAATGGATTAGCTCCCTGACACTGCACTAATGAAGGCCTTGACATCCTCATACTGAGGTCTGCTCAAATGATCTTAATATGCAAGGCGAAGGTACTGTAGACTTTAGTGCACAGTAATCCTTTTACAACAGAAACAAGAATATTTTGCTTTTACAGAGCATAAGTCATTTATCAGGAACCATATTTATTCTATGAGCAACACAGCATTCAGATTAGAGAATGCTTACCTCCAAAATCTACTTCAAGAGATTGGTCTGACACTAATACTGTGAATAGAATTTGATGTTCCAGAACCTAATAATGGCTTTAATGTTGAACTCGGTATGGCAGATGCTAGCACAAAAAGAGCCCCTTATTTTGTAAATACTGCATGGCTGCAGTCATATCCTCTTCCATGAATTGTGCCATATTATTCCTACAAATGTCCTGAAAATCCTGATAGCAGATTGAATTTAGATCCTTCACAAGGATCAACCTTGAGATGATTGTTGAAGAAGATAATGTAATTAAAATACCAATAAACACGCAAACTTCCACAACAGACTTCAACAAGAGATAAATACTCCAAGCTGATCGAAACATACAGCTACTGTTGTTTGGATCTTGATCTATCACAGGTTGGCTTAATTCTCCTTAATAGTCAGATATGTAACTAAGAGAAATCTAGGCATCATGCTGTAGTTGAAATTTGACCACAATAATTAAACTCGGCATCTTCAACGTTAATAAAGCTGAGGCATTGCAATGTGGCTCGTATTGAAATCTTAACATCGTGGTGGGAACAGCAATAGCAATATAATCATTCCTTGTCATTGACAGAAATACTGGACTGCAACTTCTGAAGTAACCCAAGGCCAAGAATAGATCTAAATATTACAATCTGAGTTCTTAAACTCAAGAATTATGTGGACATACCTTGATAGCAAGGCCGCAATATTTACTATCTTCTTTGCAGGAGTAAGACAACCCTTAGATCTCTTGAAGAATGGGTCAAATGTCCTGAAAATATCTTTCCCTTGCAGGTCTTCAAATGACAAAAATATATAAATAAGGAAGCATCATTCCAGAGTATGATGCCCTAAAGAGGGCCGAGCCCGATACCAAAATTTTCAGAATAAAACTCACCTTCTTCACAGCCTGTTATCTGATTTAAAATGAATCTTAAGAGCTGAAGAGATACCTTATCAACCTTCTTCATATGCTGTTGATCAAGGCAATGATTCTTCGACAAATAAGGCCCATACGATGGCAGAGGAGGAACTGCATGCAAACCCTCGGCTTACAATAGCCATCCGAGTCACGAATTAAAGAGCTCAACTGGTGCAGAACTAATCCTTTACACCATGGAATGAGATTGAATCTCTGATTACGGCTTATTCTGAGATCCACTTCTTGTGCAGCATACCAGAGTCATAGGGTCTAGGGACTCTGGTCATCAAGGTTTTCAACTCTTGCTTGGGCTTGTCCTCTCCTAGCTCTGATTCCATGTTAATTTTAGGATTAACATGTTCTTAGCATAAGACAACCACTTCATTAGCGCATTATTAATTTCAATATTCCATTACGAATCGTGTTAACCATTGACTGGACGAACATCTAAAGAAAATGCAGAAGACAAGCCAAGACAAGAGAACACAAGGATTGGCTCAAGCCAGGGAAAAACCCCAAGATGAGAAAAACCCTTGAACGATTCTTCTTATTATCAAAATCAAATGATCAGCAGAGAGAGAGAGAGTACAATCAAAGTCAGAATTTACTTGACATGAATGATTATTTGAATCACTGTCCAATTGCCAAGGAGGCAGCACAATCAAGTATGTTGTTCTGTCCTTAAGTAGCAGCAGAAAAATACTAACCAGAGACCAGGAGAAGCTTAAGCAATGGCAGAATGATGTCCCCAGGGAACTCAGTCCTTGATCATATGATGCGGCCTTCTTTGCTGAATGGAATGAGCTCAAGATAGTCCAGGAATGGACAGTCAAAACACTGATGAATAATGTCTGCAATCTAGGGTTTGTGACTTCAGTCCAGTAGCATTACACTGTTCACAGATAAAGGTTGTACACATTGAATTGACTGCAGCCTACCCTCCTTAACTGCGGCTGAGATAGAGGATACTAATTAGCCCATTTGGCCCTTTCACAAGTGCCTGCAACATGCTGTAATAGAAACCCTTCCTGCGGCCCAAACTGAAATGTGGATGATATGAAAAACACAGAAATACTTCTTATCTGAATTGCGGCCTGATATGGAAGGGCATCTGAAGCCTTAAGGTGCCTCCAAACAGTCCTCCAAGCATCCTTGCTGGCTAAGACAAACCTCAGATAATTGCGTCACTTTCATCCACAGAAGACTGGTACCCAAACAAAGACAAACTTTGGCTCTTTCCCCTTGAACGCCCTAACCTCAGATTCGCACCTTATAAGTTATTTCAGAAGAATTATGCTCCTTGTTGATGATTAAATGATGTAGGAAGTACCTCTATATATGGGAATAGGAGAGGATCAATATACATGATGCTTGAACTTGTTGGGCCGACATAGAGATAAGGCTGACCTTGATTAATTTCGAGTTAGAGAACAAATTTCAAAACCCACTTTTACTTGTCCAAATTTGATGATCTTTAGAAAAAATTTCGTCCTCTCGAAATGAGGAATTCATTGCTGCAATTATCTTCCTCATAGAAGCTGTCCAAAGAGGAATTTGGCCCTAGTTGCCAATTTTAACACTTTATAAATTACATGACAATTCAAGTCCCAAAATTGAACATCCAAAATGAAGACATTCTACGCAAATCGTCATGAACAAAAAGCAATAATTTTGAAGAGTAGGGATAAATAAATACAAATCTCCAAAGCATATTCAATGAGCTAAAAACCAGCATAATGGAGAAAGCCATGATCATCTAAGAAACTTTAAATACATAAAAAGAAAACAGACGTCTCGGCTATCACCAGAGTTGAATTCTAAGAGGCAAATAATGACATATTTAAGGATTAAAGCGGTGCAATCAAGCTTACTCAAAGGAAGGCAACAAAAAATTTAGAACCTCAAGAAGACTTGTTTCCTGTTTCTATTTTCATTTTCTGCTTTATAAAAGTTAGGAGAGGTAAAGCAATATGTTCTATCTGGCATCTAGTTCTAAAAATTGGTTTCATTTCGGTTTACAATTAAATGAGCAGTCTACAGATCTTCAACCTAGTTCATAATAGCCAGAGAATGAAATCCAAATCCAGATGCCCTTCAATAAAAATGCCAGATACATATATTTTTTTATTTCTGGATAATGTAAGTTCCAATTAAACAACGACAACAAAAATATTTCCAAGAATATTTAAATAAAAAAGATAAATCAACAAGAAGCAAAGAGAAATCACACCAGATATTTAACATTCAACTTAAAAGCATGGGAGGTAGATGAATAACATATCTACACTATACCAAATGCATCTTTAATAAATTTAGGTTCAATATCATCATTGTATGTATTTTATGAATGTCAGAATACATGCATATTAAATAACACGAAAAGGAGGTAAAAACAAGAAATAAAAACAACTCACCCCCTAGCCTAATGGCAATTTCCCTAACACGCTTTAAGACACCTGTAATAGGATCACTGTAAAT
Source organism: Pinus albicaulis (assembly GCA_034641835.2). Lineage (NCBI taxonomy): Eukaryota > Viridiplantae > Streptophyta > Pinopsida > Pinales > Pinaceae > Pinus > Pinus albicaulis. The sequence goes on along the minus strand of CM076577.1, from coordinate 1,228,830,430 downwards.
TTTTGTCTCCAAATTTCCCTCCAAATAAACATGTGCCCTGCATAGAAAACTACATTAGATACTAACAAGAATATTGTATGAGATAAAGTGCTAAAAAAACAAATGGAGATCTTTAGCTTCTTGAAAGTGACTAAAGAAAGGCACTAAAATATCGCTACTGTCATTTTAGGAAAGTCCACTAAGGTATATGTTATAATTTGTATTCGTCCATTTGCATATTAAATAAATTGAAATATTGAGATCTAGGACCAATTTAATCACAAATTGCCAATGGTTTGTAACCAATACATAATATCAATTGCATATAATAATGACAAGAAACCACCAAATAAGAAATTAAATAACTCACAAGAAAATGTCACCCTAAAAAGAAGCATTTTTTTGTCTAACGGGCAAGTAAACATGAAACAAGAAAACAAACGGCTTGACTTAGTCAACCAAATCCTAAGAAGAAAAACTTCAGCACATGTTGAGCCTAAAGGGGCAATGTTAAAGTTGATATGACGTCTCAAAAATGTGCAGAGTCGGAGACAAATATGCATTAGTACATTATGGAGTGCCTAAATATAGACTACATACATGGATCAACATTTTCTTTCACAAATCAACATGACTCTTCAAAGGAGAAGGAATTAGATAAGCTCAAATGCATACTACATCAAATAAAGAACTTATCCAAATACACAAACCAATCTCAATGTAATCAGCAAATATGCGTCATAAGTGAAGTTATTGCAATTCCAAACACAAACTATTCAAGAGAGTGATACACCACCATCAAGCTCGCCAAATCATAAGCAAATTTCCTAGTTTCCACGGAGGACCTCAAAAGGCACATGCATGGGAGAGAACACAAGAGAAGAATTTCCCAATAAATTCGTTGATCCATATTACATGATAACATGAATTTATCATACAAATATGTTTGCACTTTAGTTGTCATTGAATATAAGGATAAATCCCTGACCTAAAATAACCACCTAGAATAGATAAATCTTATCTCGAAATCTGTGCTCATCTTTCCATGCATAAATACACCACCAAATTTAATACCACTCCTATCTTTAGTAACCTAAGGCATCCTTAAATTGGTAATTACTGATTCTAACCCCCCGCCCCCGCTTTTAATGACCATTTTATTTTGCTATATAGTATACACCAAGGATGTCTTTGACTCTTTAAGCCATCTACCATATACATTGCCCCTATAGACCCATTTGCAGCCTATTGCATTTTTACTTTTTAGGCATTTTTAAAAGCTTTGGAGTTTCATTTTTCTCTATTGATGATATATCTCCTGCATCACTTTGTCCATATTTCAAAAAACCATAGCTGATCATTTCTCCATAGTCAAAAAATTGTACCATCTTCCCCTCAACTTTAGTCGTCATTGAATATAAGGATAAATCCTTAGCCTAAAATAGAACCACCAAGAATAGATGATTCGTATCTCAAAATTTGTGCCCATATTTCCATGCATAACCACACTACCAAATTTAAAACCACACCTATATTTTTTTAGCCACGGTGAATCGGTAACTCCTTGGACTAATCTAGGTGAGGCTCAGGATCGAACCTCGTGGCTGCCACTATAACACCAATAGTATATCCAACAGCCCGCAAGCCAGATATCCTAGAAACTTACGATTTAACAAGCGCTGAGACTCTCGGATAAGGGGAGTCTACTCCTTGAGCCGAGATCATAACGGGCCATAAAGTCAATGGTATTTGAACTGCGGTCTCAATGGTTTCACCACCGAAACTTACTGTTAAACCACACATCATTGTATAAAACCGCACCTATCTTTAGTAACCTAAGGCACCCATTTAAATTGGGCATTACTAATTCTAACCCCCTTTTCAATGAATATTTTAATTTTCTATACACAAAGTGTGATGTTCCTGTTGAAAAGTGTAACAAGGATCAGTCTTCATATTGACTATGTAATTATGAATTTATGTAAAGAAGAAGACAAAGATAATAAAATGTATTTGTTGTACTTGCTTCATGGGTTTCATGAGCAAGAACTTTATTATAGGTTAATAGACTTCTTCTTGATGTCTATTTAGGGTTTGTCTTCTGATTATAAGTGTAATTACTATCATGTATATGGAGAGCCTAGTCATCATTAAATGCTCCAAGACCTTGTCATAAACCTTATGGAAGAATGGCTTGAAACAGCCCTCACTCAATGCTTGAAATGAATGATAAAGTCGGCCTATACACAGTCATGATGTCGGCCTACATGTTGTATGGTCGGCCTAAAAGGAGGGACAGCGTCCCTATATATACCGTAATCTGCAGCCTATTTTGACACCAATTTTTGTGGATTGTTCTGTGGAATAAAGTACGGATTTCAAAGGAAAAATGTTGTGGATTTTAGAAGGTGAAAGAGTGTGGATTGCAGAGATCAAGTACAGGGTTAAAGTGCGGACTTGTCTGAGATATCACAGCACCTGTTCTCGGATCTTATCTCGGGAAGAATCTGCGGACATCTCACAGAAGTATTGCATACAGTTTTTATGTCACCGAGTAATGCAAAGAACATGTATCATAAGCAAAGTTAAGGCAGTGGACAAAGTGTGGATTTGTTTAAAGGACTTGCTAATTGTGCCAAGGTTAGATTGTGGATCAATATACATCTACCATACATGAAGTTGAGACAGTGACATAAAGAAGAAAGCAGTCTTAAAGGTGTGAATAGTGCTTCCTAACTTCAATTCAAGAAATAAAGTTTCAAGTGTCAGTGCAGGTTGGAGCAAAAGAGAAGGATCAGTGTTGAAGGCAGTCAAAGAAGTAATGACAAGGTCTTGGAGGCATTCATAGGTCAAGGGTCAAAGTCTTTGGTCATGGTACTTGTCATCTGAAAGGTCTATAAGAATAATTTCTCGTGGGTTTTCCTCTCCAAGAGGGAGAGGTTTTTCCCTGGCTCAAGGAGCCTAATTTTGTGTCCCTTGCATTTTGATAATTGACTTGATGAAAGACTAAATAAGCTAAGAAGAGAAGACAGAAGTAAATCAAATAACCTCACAAGTAATTATCAAGTAGAGAATTTGAATTAATCTCTAGCCCTCCAAATTCTCAACATGGTATCAGAGCTAAGGTGTTGAACAAAAGGGCTACTTGACAAAGAAGACACTCCAAGAAGCAAAGATCAAAGTTTGGGTTGAAAAGACAAATCAATTTGCAAGGAAGACTCTCAAGCTATTTCAAGAAAGATCTTCTATCTCATTCAAAGGATCAACTCATTCAAGGAAATAATCTTTGCCATCAAAGATTTACATTCAAGACATTGCTAGAAGATGACATCATCTTTTGAAGATATCATTTATCATCAAAGATCCAAGATCACCTACATTAGAGATTTCATCTTCATCAAGGAAGCTGCAAGCCACTCTACTCAAGTAAGTATCAGTGACCCTACTTAAATCTGTCAAGATGACTTATTGTAAAGAAAGCAACAAGCTGGTTGGGTCATCAAACTTTAGTGCTTGGAAGAAGAGGACAGATTTGAATTTAATTGAAGACGAAGTTATGGGCTACATCGGAGGATCTACAATTCAACCACCAAAAGAAGATGCTGCAGTTCATGCCAAGTACATGAAGGGAGAAATCAAAGACCGGAGGATTCTCATAGAATCCATTAAGGACTCACTCATCCCCTATGTATCAAAACTAAAGTTTTCTAAAGAAATATATGAGAAACTAGTGGAGCTATTCTCTATGAGTACTACAGGAGAAGCAATCTCTCTGAGGCAAGAACTATGTAAAATGAAGTTGTCAAGAGAAGAAGGAATCACTTCATACTTTATGAGGATTTCTGAAATAAGAGATCAACTGCAGGAAATGGGAGAAGTAATGTCTGACACTGAGATGACAACAGTGTTGTTGAATGTTGTACCAGAAGAATGGGGAAACTTCACTTCAAGTTTATACGGGAAGAAAGAAGCCACATCATTCCATGATTTATGGTCTCTATGTAAAATAAAGGAAACAAGATAGAAAGCCAACGCTGCTACAAGATCAAGTGAAGGGAATCAAGCCTTTGCAGCCATATCCAGGAAGAAAGGAAGATTCGGTAAATTTGGTCCTCAGAATAAAAGAAGAAATATGGACAAAGTACGATGATTTGGATGTAATGAACTTGGGCATTATAAAAGAGATTGTCCTAAATTTGGAAAGGACAAGAGGAAAAAGGAAGAAGCCCATGTCTCAGATATAAGAGAAGAACCTGATGCAAAGAAATATAAGAAAGAAGAAGTGAGGGATCTCCACTATGATTGAGATCATCTTCTCCTTTAAGTGATTTATGTTGGTTGTAAAATAGTATGATAGGAAGTAGTGTATATTATAGCATCATGATCGAAGCATGGCAGGAGCTCTCGATGAAACAGCTCCTGGAAAACCCACCGATATCAATACTGATAGAAGGCAGTTATCAAGATCAAGGGTCATCATGGAAACAGGTGCTGACATTTTCTAATGGAGTTCTCTATGAATTCACTGATTAGAAAGAAAGCATAATGGTTTCATCAAGAATTCTGTGCTACAGAATTCTGGGATGTGACGACATATTGATGAAGCAAGTCAAGGGAATGAAGCTCTTCATTCTAGTAAAAATGCCACAGGATGACTCAAATGAAAAAGGTATGAGGTATATATACATTTATATGCTGACACTAGATGATGTGAAGTCATGTCATATGGCCGCAGGTAATGGACTTATACATTTAGAAATATGATCTATGAAGGAGGATCTCTCACAGTGCACTGACAGATGAAATCAACATAATATATCCTCGTATGGAAGATGAGGTGGTTGTATATGAACAAGGAACTGGAAATTGTAAGTTTGTGGAAATGAAAATGTGCAAAAAGGAAGAGATCGCGAAGTGCAACCATGTCAAGAGGCAGTTATCATCCGGAAGCCAAGAAGATGTGACTAGAATATCTCCTGGGAGGATATGTAGACTCTAATAGACGTCTGGTAAAGAAGAAGACCCTTGACAAAACATAACAATAGGAGATGTGTCAATCTGAATAAAGGATGTCGATGCCTACAGGAAGATGTTATGGTGAAAGATCATCACTGAGGTAACTTTTATGTTTATCTGGATGAATTTGTGCAGGGCTGCTAATCATGAGAAAGGATGTAAGATCCTTGGAGATGATTTAAAAGAAAGCAACATGGCATAAAAGGTGGACCAGATAAGAAAGACAGATGAATCACTTTCTGGTAGATAACATGACCCATGAATGAAAGTGATGGATGATTTGTGCCCTGTGGAGCTATAGTTGAAGATTCCTCAAATATCGAAATCCATGACATTGAGGGGAGGAATTCTTCATGAGCAGCTGGGTGTCTCACCATTGTTGTTGCAGGTCCCTGATTAAGAGGGAGCCTGGTGATCAGTTTCTTACTTGGAAGAAACTGGGTAATTCCTAAGAATAAGCTTAGGCACATTCCTTATACAGGAATGAGTACATTCCCTTGTGGAATAAGTCCTCCCTGGCTGAGAGGGAGAGATAGACACATCATTCTGGTCTTCACTTGGGAAGACGGAATGGAGGATTGGGTAATCATCTGGCATTCGATACCTCTTTGAGAATGTGTTAGGCATTCAAGATAAGAGTAGTCGGGGACCAATATTCTTTGAGGGCTAGCTACCCAAGAGAAGAATAGTCCAAGAAGGTCATACTTTGGGAACACTCGGGTGGAGTATGTACCTTGGAGAGACAATGACTATGGTGTCTCTAAGTCATGTGTCTCGCCAGCATTGTAGCCCATTGTCTTGTTGAGAGATGGGGCTGTTAGTCAAGGCCTTGCACTAGGACAATGCTGGTTGATATGATGCTATACAAATGCGATTACCAATCCGATTCTTCATATGAGATTCTTCAGTTTGAAAGTGACCATGTACATGTGTATGAATACCTCCCTAGTTAAGAGGGAGCATTGAAAAGTGTAACTTGGATCGGTCTTCATATTGACTATGTAATTATGAATTTATGTAAAGAAGAAGACAAAGATAATAAAATGTATTTGTTGTACTTGCTTCATGGGTTTCATGAGCAAGAATTTAATTATAGGTTAATAGACTTCTTCTTGATGTCTATTAAGGGTTTATCCTCTGTTTATAAGTGTAATTAGTGTCATGTATATGGAGAGCCTAGTCATTATTAAATGCTCCAAGACCTTGTCATAAACCTTGTGGAAGAATGGCTTGAAACAACCCTCACTCAACGCTGGAAATGAATGATAAAGTCAACCTATACACAGTCATGATGTCGGCCTACATGTTGTTGTATGACCGGCCTAGAAGTGAGGGCCAGCTGCCCTATATATACCTTGATCTGCGGCCTATTTTGACACCAATTTTTGTGGATTGTTCCGTGGAATAAAGTGTGGATTTCAGAGGAAAAATGTTGCAGATTTCAGAAGGTGAAAGAGTGCGGATATAAGTGCAAATTGCAGAGATCAAGTACAGGTTTAAAGTGCGGGCTTGCCTGAGATATCACAGCACCTGTTCCCGGATCTGATCTCAGGAAGAATCTGGGGACATCTCACAGAAGTATTGCATACCGTTTTTATGGCACCATGTAATGCAAAGAACCTGTATCATAAGCAAAGTTAAAGGCAGTGGGCAAAGTGCGGATCTATTTAAAGAAGGACTTGCTAATTGTGCCAAGGTTAGATTGCAGATCAGTATACATCTACCATACATGAAGCTGAGACAGTGACATAAAGAAGAAAGCAGTCTTAAAGGTGTGAATAGTGAGGAAGGTAAATCTGTGAGATTTACCTTCCTAACTTCAGTTCAAGAAATAAAGTTTCAAGTGTCAATGCAGGTTGGAGCAGAAGAGAGGGATCAGTGTTGAACGCAGTCAAAGAAGTAATGACAAGGTCTTAGGAGGCATTCGTAGGTCAAGGGTCAAAGTCTTGGTCATGGTACTTGTCATCTGAAAGGTCTATAAGAAGAATTTCTCGTGGGTTTTCCTCTCCAAGAGGGAGAGGTTTTTTCCTGGCTCAAGGAGCCTAATTTTGTGTCTCTTGTATTTTGATAATTGACTTGATGAAAGACTAAATAAGCTAAGAAGAGAAGACATAAGTGAATCAAATAACCTCACAAGTAATTATCAAGTAGAGAATTTGAATTAATCTCTAGCCCTCCAAATTCTCAACAATTCCCTTCTAATTAATTACCCTATGAAGGACGAAGTAGCCTATCCAACCCCATAGGCTACAGTCATTAATAAAGGGGGAAACCCATTAGCCAATGTTTTGGGGAGCATTGAGTAAATTTGAGGTCATTGGCGCATATCTTGTGGAGGAAGCCAAAATTAGGGTCAAATGGAGGGAAACTTGTAACCCACTCACACTAAATTAAGAAGGAAGGACCCCATAAAGAAGCTATAAATAAGAGAGAGATTGACTCACTTTTCTCACTAAATAAATTGCGAAAAATTAAATTCCGAAACAAGATCTAAGCAAGAAAATTAGACACACATTACATTGTTATTTTTGGACTAAGTCCCCGAAAAAACCAAATGCAGGAAACTCACTGCAACAGCTGAGGGTTTATATGATTAAAAAGAAGTTTCTGAATACGACTGGAGCCCAAATATGGCCATCCACAGAGAATCTGAGTGACAGAGAATTAGTGAGGATTACCTCGCACTAACACTGGAGATTTGACACTAACCCAACACTGAACTAGACAGCCCCATGTTGCCTTTGCGCAGATCTGTGTAACTCTGGCTGGGGACTGCGTCACCTCCTTCTATTGGTCGTTAAGTTGGCTGGATGCTAATCTTCTACCCCTCTGGTCTCACACCCCAGCACTCCGGCACTAGATCTGACTAATCCTCAACAAAACTCTGAATCTCCTCAAGGCTTCAATGCTACCTCTGTGTGGCACTGCGCTGCCCAGCATAGCCCCTATGCTGCCTCTTTTTCGACCTCTTCTCTACCTTCTCTGTGATGTATTTCCGGCTCAGGAAAAGATCTTCCAACTGGAACTATCACTGCCCCTGACTGCAATCGAATCAACTCGATCAAATCGTCCGGCTACTTTGCGCTGCTCACTTCAGAAATTCGATCTCTAGACTCACTTGGTGTGTTTTCCAAATGCCCGTCGAAGTCCTTATAATCTTCTCGTTGGATAACCAACAGCCCAGATTAAAACATAATCAACGGCTTAGATCATATTGACTCGATCTTTGTCTTTTTCTAGATATTTCACACCCAATTCTATTAATATACTTGAATTATTTTAATTCCTTAAGTTTAGACTTAGGCTCTCATTAAAAATTATTACTTATTTTAATAAAACCCTACTCGGGTGGAATTTACCAAAACGCTTTCTGGGTATTTTGAAATACATGTGTCTAAGCCTCCCTACAAATTTTGAGACTTAGAGCACATCCGATGCTACCAAAAATCAACACTCCCTCTTAGCGAGGAATGTGCTCTAATAATGTATCCTGCTGAAGCACTACACTGATTTTGTAACATCTCCCTCTACATTGTTGATGTCTGACTTTGTTGCCCATCAACTACTGCATTGTTGCATCTATGTTGTTGCCAATGTTTTAAAACTCCGACTCAGGTACGGAACCAACCAAGGGTCGACTCCGACTATGAATCAGTATCGAATCGGCCAGTTCAGTTTCAATGACTCGGCCTTTGTAAAAAATATATTAAATATTAATTTTTTTATAAAAAACATAAATTTAAAGATTTTCATTCATGTTTCCAAACACAAAGCATTAGAATGTATACAAAAGACAACATATGATCAAAGTAGGCTCATGAATATATCCATTATATCAAAATAGCACCCAGTGCACTGTCCAATACATACATGATATAGAGATCAGAACAAAAAACATAACCAAGGAGGCTCTAAATGGCCTCTACAACAAAACATGACTAGTCACTACTGCTAGACAAGGCAATATCCTATGGCTCATACTCTAAATCAGAGGGGGAAACCCATGGCTCCTCCTCCTCATCAAGATCCTCAACTAGACCTGTAGCACTAGCACGTTGAGCCTGAGATAGACGAGTTATGCGCTTGTGTCATGACTAACTAGAGGAAGTGCCTGCGGCTGCAACTGGAGGACTTGGGGTTGGGCCGCTACTAGTGGATCTACATTTATCTGAGTCTCTACCCTGAAAATTGAAGTCCAGCCCCACATCAATATTCTCATCAGAGTCAAACTCTGGTGGACGAGTCTCCACTACCCAATCTAATGTTAGATCAATATCATCCAACACAATGGGATTTGAATCAGGTCTTTTGTTCAGCAATTGATTGCGTCTTAGTCGGAGGTTGTATTGGACATAGACTAGATCATTTAATCGTTCTTGGTCCAAACGATTTCTCTTCTTCGTGTGAATCCTCTAAAAGACAAACCAATTGCGCTCACACCCAGAAGAACTGTAAGTTTGACTCAAAATGCAGATTGCAAACCTTTGCAATTCAGGACAATGGCTACCAAATGCCTCCCACCATTGTGTTGCAAAAAACATAGTTGTGTAATGAGTTTCAGTTAGCTCAACAAATTATATCCAACTTTCAAATTATAAACAATTTTACAAAATAATAAAATATGAATTTGAAAATTGAAATTCTTTGTTTACCTTGCTTATCTGATTCCCTAGCAATCCTTGCAAGGTTCTTGCTAAAGGTACATGTGGCTTTGTTGAAGATAGTGATCTGATTGTGTATCAGCAGTTGGTCACTCCCCTTGGGAATCATGCGATCAATGCAGTCAATTAATCCATCTCTAACCTCCCCAATCAAAGCTCCTTCCATCAGAGCTTTATATGATACCCTGGGTTCAGAAAATACCCAACTGCATGTATAGGGCGATGGAGTTGATTGTTCCATTTTTTATCAATGATTTCCCAAATGGGTCGATACTTAGCCACTCTTTCCTTGTATGTTGCCTTTATTTGCTCCTTTGCTTGATCCTTAGCCTCATAAATGAATCCCATAGCCAATCTTTCCACATCCACCAACTGCAACACCTTAACCAGTGGCTCAGCAACCTTCACAATCTCTGCTGCCTTTTTCCAAAATATTTCTTCATTCACTTTCTTTTTCACATCTTTGCCATCCTGTTTGCGAGACCATTAACATTCATTCCATTCATCACTGGAAAACACCTTTTGCAAGTTTCTATGTTGGGAAAACATAGATTGCAATGTCAAAAAGTGTGTTGCAAATCTAGTGATGGCAGGCCTAATAATATCCTTACCCCCTGTGTGTTTCCTCATCAGGTTCAAAATCCATGAATGATTGTAAATATATTTTGTTATGCTTTTGGCATGCTATATTGCGTTCTTGATCCAATCCATTTTACCAATATCCTCAGGCATGAGGTCTACGCAATGTGTAGCACATGGGGTCCAAAAGATGGTTGTGTTTTCCTCTAACATTTTACCATCAAGAACATAGTTAGAGGCATTATCTGTAATGATTTGAACAACATTAGCCACCCCGACCTCTTCAACAACCTCATCCAAACGCTGAAACAACAAGTGTGCATCTTTCACCCTATCAGATGCATCAACTAATCTTAGAAACATGGTTCCCTGTGGGCAAAAGATAAGAAAGTTTATGACAGTACAGTTCCTCTGATCATTCCATCCATCTGACATGATGGTACATCCTATTTTTGCCCATGAGTTTTTTAAATCTCTCAAATATTCATCAATGGACAAAATCTCTTTTTGCAAAAGAGATCCCATTAACTCATGCATAGTAGGGCCTTTGAAGCCCTTTCCAGCAGCATATAAGGCATCAAACATAGGTTCATAATATGGTGAACGAGAAGCATTGAAGGGGATATCAGCATCATACCACCATCTAGCTATGTAATCACAAGCAGTTTCTCTCAATTCTTTCTTCCAATGCCGATCTAAAGTGGGCTACACTTTACCTCTATTAGCTTTAGGACCATGTGCACTATCAGAGGGAGAGGAGGGTGTGTAAAAACTTTTGATAGTACCCTTATTTTTCATTGTACCCTTACCCTTTTCTTGAATAGACTCCAAAGAGGGACGAACATAGCAAAAGGGGTTTGATGCATCAGTGCAAGGGATAGATGAAGAGCCCCCATTATCAAAATTGGGTTTGCCAGCCATCATGTGTTTTATATTCCTCTTCCTCCCAATTTCAGCCTCCATTTCTTTTTGCCTAGCTTTGTCTTCTTCAAACTTCTGAAATTGATCTCTCAATTCCTTCCTAATTTCCCCAATTTATTCTATTGGTGCTTCACATGGAGTAATTGGCCTCTAAGACCAGCCAAGTGTAGTATCAGCCTATGAATGACCCCTCCAGCCCCCTTAATATTTCACTTACAAAATTTGAAATGCATTTGATCATCAACCATCTCAGCATATGCCCAAGCAGCGTCTTTCATTCTAGGAGCCATTTTGGACTGATATTTGGACTTGGAAATGAAAGGTTTAAATCTGAAAATGACTACAAAAAAAAAAAAATACTCATTCTATGTTCATTTCTTTCACAAAAATTTATGGTTTCAATTTCCAGATTTGCAAAAAAAATAAAACAAGCAAAGGCAAATTTTAGAAGTGAAAAAAAATACCTCTAGGCTCTAGCCTCCTCAATGCTGCTCCAACAAACCAGCTCCTCAATGTTGCTCCAATGAATGCCCAAGAAGCTCCTCACTCCTACTCCCAAGATTGCTCAAGAGACTCCTCAAAGCTACTCCAAAAAACAACTCCACAACTCTTCACAAATTCCTCACAAATGCTCACTCAAATGCAATGAGATAGCTGTAAGGAAATGAGAGGGGTTGGGTAGCTTTTATAGGATTGGAAAGGGTTAGAGGGCATACCAAAACCCTAAAAACCCAGTTAAATCCGATTTGGGGTCCATTTTGGGTCATTTGTGGGGTCCATGACCGATTGTCCGTGGCTCAACCAGTCTAACTCAGACTCAGCCGAGCCGGTCAGTTTGTGACCGAACCAGCGGAGTCGGTGACCAACTCGGCCGGTTCGATCAAAAACCAGCCCCAGGCCGGTTTTTCTACTGAGTCAGTTCGGCCAATGAGTTGACTTGGTCGGCTAGGGCGATTTCAAGTCATTACGGCCGTTTTTAAAAACACTGCCTGTTGTTGACCCTGCATATTGCTGCCAACTGCATCTACACTGCAACTCTATTGTTGTTGCAGCAGAAAAACATCCAAAATACTGAACTAAGTGTTCAACATGATGCATATGATACTGAAGATATGACTATTGTTGGTCTCTACGCTGAACCTCTAAAGTTGTTGCGTTGCTGCTGACTCTGCGTTGTGCCTTACTGCATTGTTGCCAACTTTTCTCTACGCTGCTCAGACTCTGGCGCTCTCTAGCCACTGCGTTCTCACTCTGGCACCCCTCCGGATCAACCGACACTGGTCCATCCTGCTACTTCTGATTTGGTCACCTGTAGTAAGGTATTTATCCAAGAGGTAGACTAATCAAGGATCCTGCCCAACTGCAATTCTTTCGAACTACAGTTCTAGATCACCCCAATTCTCCCTTGGAGATATGTGGGCAATCATGACAAACTCCTCCTCCTCGATCCTTGCAGTGGTAGCCCGCGGACCGTGTTTCTCATCCTTGTCCTTCTTCTTGAGAGGACAGTAGTGTAGTGACCAATTTCACCACACCGGAAACACTTGATCTTTGAGACATCCTTTTTCTGCCTTCGTTGCTGCCCTTAGGATGCAAGGGTTGCATTCTCTTCCTCCTCCTTGGGCTTCGACCCACCGCTGTTGTTGCCATCAAGTTTGCACTTGATCATATCTCACCTCATCTCTTCCTGCTGAAGAGCAGCCCACATCTATTCCCAATCAGGCAACCTTTCTCTGCCCAGGATGCTCTAGATAAAGACTTGTCATTCATATGATACAGAGTTTAGAGCCAATCTGACCATCTCGGTGGCCCGAGGTGTTGATCTAACAGTTGCCAATTGATCTCTGGTTTCCTGAAGCTTTGCAAGGAATGGATCAATGTGTTCTCCCTTCTACATCCTCATATATCGCATATTCTCCTGCAAGTACATCTTTCGCTGCTCAGAAGATCCCTGATACAACGTAGCTAGGGCATCCCACATCTCCTTGGCCATCACTTTGCCAGCAATGTGACATACTACATGATCCCTCACTCCGTCAAGGATTAAATTATGCAAGTTATTTACTGTGTTCTACAAGTAAATAGTGAAGCAAATACACTACAACCTTCACTAAATAAATTGCAGAAATTAAATGCGGAAACAAGATCTAAGAAAGTAAATTAGACACACGTTACATCGTTATTTTTGGACCAAGTCCCCGAAAAAACCCAAAGCGAGAAAACCAGTGCAGCAGCTGAGGGTTTATATTATTAAGCAGAAGTTTCTGAATACAACTGGATGCCCAAATCTGGTATCCACAGAGAATCAGACTGACAAAGAATTAGTGAGGATTACCCCACAGTAACACTGGAGATCCGGCACTGACCCAACACTGAAATGGACAGCCCCATGTTGCCTCTATGCAGATCTGCATCACTCTGTCTGGGGACTGCGTCACCTCCTTTTGTTGGTCATTCTGCTGGTTGGATGTTGATCTTTTGCCCCTCCGGTCTCACACCTTGACACTCTGGCACTGGATCTGATTGATCCTCAACAAAACTTCGAATCTCCTCAAGGCTTCAGCGTTGCCTCTGCGTGGCACTGTGCTGCTGCATCTATGTTGTTGCTAACCCTACATATTGTTGCCAACTGCATCTACACTACAACTCTGCTGCTGTTGCAGCAGAAAAAACATAGAAAATATTGAATTGTGTTCAGCATGATGCATCTGATACTAAAGATATGATTGTTGCTAGTCTCTGCGCTAACCCTCTAAAGTTGTTGTGTTGCCGCTAACTCTGCGTTGTGCCTTACTGCACTGCTACCAACTCTGCTCTGCGCTGCTCAGACTCTGGCGCTCTCCAGCCAGTGTTGTCACTCTTGCACTCCTCTGCACCAACTGACACTAATCAATCCTACTACTCCTGATTTGGGCACCCGTAGCAAGGTATTGATCCAAGCAGTCGACTCCTCAAGGATCCTGCCAACTGCAGTTCTTCCGAACTACAGTTCTATATCACCCCAATTCTCCCCTAGAGATATGTGGGCAATCATGGCAAACTCCTCCTCCTCGACCCTTGCAGTTGCAGCCAGCGGATCAAGTTTTTCATCCTTGTCCTTCTTCTTGGGAGGACAGTAGCGTAGTGACCAATTTCACCACACCAGAAACACTTGATCTTTGAGACGGCATTTTTCCGCCTCCGATGCTCCTGCAGCCCATTCGATGCAAGGATTGCATTCTCTTCCCCCTCCTTGGGCTTCGACCCACTGTTGTTGCTGCCATCAAGTTTGCACTTGATCATATCTCGCCTCATCTCTTCTTGTTGAAAAGCGGCCCACATTTGTTCCCAATCAGGCAACCTTTCTTTGCCCAGGATGCTTTGAACAAAGACTTGCCATTCATCTGATACAAAGTTTAGAGCCAATCTGACCATCTCGATGGCCTGAGGTGTTGATCCGACAGCTGCCAACTAATCTATGGTTTCCTGAAGCTTTGCAAGAAATGGATCAATGTGTTCTCCCTTATGCATCCTCATAGATCGCATCTTCTCCTACAAGTACATCTTCTGTTGCTCGACAAATCCCTGAAACAACGTAGCTAAGGCATCCCACATCTCCTTGGTCGTCCCTTTGCCAGCGATGTGACATACTACATGATCCCTCACTCCGTCGAGGATCAAACGCTTAGCCTTTGCCATATTCTTCTTGTAGGCTTTCAACGGATCTGCATCAATAGGGACAGCTACCACATTCTCGATAAAGGCCTTGAGATCATGCTCATCTAACAGACAAGTGATCATTGTCTGTCAGATCACATAGTTGGAGGCACCCTCCAACCTGTCTTGATCTCTCAGCCCATTCATTTCCATCTCTGTCGTTTGAATAATGTCAAATTGTTCCCTCTCTCTCCTCTGCACATCTACTAAGTTGGCCTACGCAATCCCTGTTGGAGTTAGTAGATCTACTCTTCGCTACTGCTGCTTAACAACTGAGAATTAGAATTCCTTGGCTCAAAATTCACTGAGGAAGGAAACTCCCTCAAAAAAAGTGTCTTCTTCTTCTGGCACTTTTCTGCCCACAAAAAATGTTGCAGAAAACTGCTTTGCGTTGAAGCTTCTGTTGTGTTGCTCCCTCTGCCGCGACGAACTGAAAATATTACCTCTCTATCGACTCACTTAGAGAGAGATTTTCATCGAGAATCTAGCCCTTCTGGCCTGGACTACGCAATCCCTTGGGGATTCGATCTCACTATTTCTCTTCAGCGCTGAGATCTTCTGATTTGTTATCTTGCTTCACCTGCACTACTCTGAGACCAGGTAAAAATTCCTAACTTCCAGAATCCTATTGCAGCAAACTGATATTACTTCTCCTACTTGATAAATTATGTAAGCTATTTAATGTGTTCTACAAGTAAATACCAAAGCAAATACACTGCAACCTTCACTAAATAAACCATAACAGTGCTTATAACTGCACTCGATGTATTTTCGGTTCAGAGATGGATTGCACTCGATGCTATTTTGGTTATGTGCACCCTTATATGCTATATAAATCAAAACTTGTAACTGGTGGACATGTAGTTGATGAAGATTATAACTACTAGATGATTGATGTCATATGGTTTAATCCATGTTTTTATGCTTTCTATAACTAATTCATCATTTTACATTCTTTTGTTGACATATATGCATCAAAATATATAAAAATATATATTATATAAAACATTGCTCTTGATTCGCTCCTGAACAGAGAGCTTTTAAAAATGTCGCTCCTGCTCCCAAGTAACCTTGGTTGAATCTTCTTTGCCCCTTCTTCCCTTTCTTGAATGCTTCTTCTTCGCTACCATAGTTTTGTGAGGACATTTAGCTACAAAGTGACCAATCTCACCACAATTGAAACATATTAAGGGAAGTTCACCTCTGAACTTACCTTTTCCTCTTTTCAGCTTTCTCACAAAGTTAGCAATTTCTTCATCTAAGTACTCTTCTTCTTCACAGCAACAATTGGAGCTTGGTCTTGATTCCTGTTTGTTTTTCACAATCTTTTTGGATGTTGTGAATGTTGCTTCTCGATGAAATAGACTTTCTTGTCCTTTCCTCATTTCATATGTCGTAAGTATTCCATGCAGTTGGTCCATGCTGAGCTTTTCCAAATCATCTCTTTCTTCTAGCACAGAGACTATAACATCTAATCTTTCTGGAAGAGATCTTAGAACCTTTCGGACAAATACCTTGCTTTCCACTAGTTCTCCCAATGCTTGTATAGCATTCATATTTCATCAAAACAGAGGAAGTAGGCTACAATGTTTTCCTCTTCATTCATTTTCAGGTGCTCAAATTGCCCTCAATGGGTCTAAAGTTTGGCCTCCTTTACCTTCTTGTCTCCTTCACATGTATTTTTAAGCTTGTCTCAAATTTCGTTCGCTAATTTGTAGTGCATTATTTTGACATATATAGAATCTATCACACCAGTGATGAGGGCATTTGTATCTTTAGCATTGCTCTCGTAATGCCTTCGACTGTCATCATCAAAAGGACAAGTCGAAGGTTCCTTATATTCGGTTAACACAGCATTCCAAACATCAAATCCTTGTGCTTAAAAGTTTGCCTTCATCTTTCCAATCCAAAATGCATAGTTGTTCCCATCAAGTATTGGAATTCCTGGCTTAATCCATTCCATGATCTCCTTCCAGTTGTTAAACTGTCGGTGAAGGAACTTGCTCTGATAACAATCTTTGGAAATACTGAGAGGTGGGTGAATTAGTATTTCTTAGCAATTAGGAACTTATTAATCCTTTCAGAGCATTAATTAATCTTCGACATCAATTCAAAACATAAATAAGCAATAGACAGTGGACACAAGAATTTTTAGGTGTAAACCCCCTCCGGAACAAAAACTATCAAACGTTTCTCTAATAATTTATGAGTACAATAATGCTTAAGCTTCAACTGAAAAGGAAGCCTCAACTCCCTAGTACTCTAGCATTAATTTTTCCAACTCCAACTAGAAGGATGCTCCAACGCCCTTGTTTTATCAACAATTGCTGAAAGGATGCTCCAACACCCTAGCAAGCTTCAACTTGCCCTAGCACCACCCTGAAGTGTTTTCAAGCTCCAACCTGAAGGAGACTTCAACCACCTGCCTAGCACCACCCAACCACCCTGAGAATGATAAAGAATTTGACAACTATTGTGGGCAAACATACCAGGGACAATGACTCACTTACAACGAATAGACTTCTTCAACTATTGTGGGCTCCCTTATCAGGGAAAATGGCCCGCTTGCAATGAGTATAAATGAAAACCCTTATAATCAACCTACTACAAAACCCTTACAAAAAGACATGAACCAAGTTATACTTTCTGTCAGACTGTTGTAACAAAATAATGTCAATGAACAAGTGTGCCTTTGTCTAGAGCAATTTGAAAATGATGAGACAGTTGTAAGATAATGGGGATGATAAAGCCCAAATTGTTGATGATGATATTCTAACTCTTGTAAAAAACCTCTGTGCTTATAAGCAACATGTAGAAATTTCTGTTTCCCACCCCGGTTTTCAGTTTCACCTTATTTCTCCATATATTTAAATGCCCATTCCTATAGCCTTACATTCAACAAGCTGAAAAAATAAATATTTTCTGAAAACACAAATTCTGGAAATTTTCACAATGCTGGAAATGCAGAAATAAAACTCAGCAAAATAAATCAGCCACACACAGAAAATAGACACGCTGATTTTTTGTCAATGTGACCATAGAAAAACCCCCTACAACTCTTGGAGAAAACCAGTTCGAAAGCTTCTTCTTATTTATAGAAAAAATGTCTTTTACAGTGAGAGAAATATTCAGAAAAATCAGCAAGTAATAAATACAACTTATCTCGTTTTCTGTGCTTAACCACCACCTCGAAAAACGTGTACACAACGAAACAGAACAGCAATAAATGATGTACGGCCACCTCGATTTTTGTGCCCAGATTTACAGCATTAAATGATGTTGTACGGACTGTCTCGATTTTGTGCAAACAGCATTAAATGCTGTTGTACGGATTTCTCGATTTCGGTGCAGAAAAAACAGCAAAGTTGCTGTATGGATTCCACCTCGTTTTCCGTGCAAAAGGACAGCCACTTGTTGTACGGCCTGCCTCGAAAACTATGCTAGAAAATCAGCAACTCATCTCGAAATCTGTGCCAAATCCTGTTGTCCAACCTCCTTGGAAAGCGTGCCAAATATGTTGTACTGTCTACCTTGAAACTCGTGCCCACTGCCTCAAAATCTGTGCCTTTCCTTGCTGTATGGACTTGCTAAAATGTTGCCTCGATTTATGTGCCAAGTTCTGTCTTCCTCCTCACTGTCCAGAAATCTCCTTTGCTCTCCTTCTCTCCCAATCTGCTCATGAAAGAATGAAAGACATTTTCCTCATTTTCATCCTTTAACCTAACCCTAAGTGACTTTTGGGGAATCCCTAAATCCAATGGCTGAAATAACTTTAGATCTAGGGCTGAGATTAAATGCTCATTTAAATCTCACTTTCTATTTTTTAATTCACCCCACTTTAATAAAGACCCACTTAGTCATTTATTTCCAAAGTCACTTTTCTTTTCTAATTTTACATTGACTTTATTAAAGTCACTTTAAAATTAGACTTTAATAACTTTATCACTTAAAGTCACTTTTAAATTAGATTTGACTTTATAACTTTATAAAGTCACTTTAGGAGAAAAATTAAATTCTTTTGGACACTTTTCCCTAGGCCAAAGATCAAAGCCTTAGGGAACCACCTGTCCTCCGATAACCAAATTTCAACACTCCCTCTTACCGAGGAAGGTGTTCCTCACCACACCCATCTTGTCTCTGAAGTAGACATGTTTGCCCCGTGGTAAGGCTTTGGTAAGAATATCTGCAACCTGCTCATCAGTGGGAATATACTCAAGCTTCACAGCTCCTTTCTGAACATAGTCTCCGATGAAATGATATTTGATCCCGATATGCTTTGACCTGTCATGAAATACTGGATTCTCCGTGAGTTTAATGCAACTCTGATTATCACAGTAAATCACTGAAAGTCTCAACGGCTGACCAAATAAGCCAAACAACATCTTGCGAAACCAGATGGCCTCACAACTAGCTAGACTGGCTGCCATGTACTCTGCTTCTGCTGAACTCAATGCTACTGACTGCTGCTTCCAGCTGAACCATGACACCACTGCCGAACCCAACCCAAAACAGCACCATGAAGTGCTCTTCCTATCAGAAGCACAACCTGCCCAATCAAAATCAGTGTAACCTGCCAATCTCACTCCATCCCTCTGCCTATAATCCAGACTACAATCCATTGTCCCCTGCAAGTACCGCAAAATGTGTTTTGCAGCAACCCAGTGAACCCTCCTGGGCTCACACATGAACTGGCTCATCGTGCTGACTACAAAACAAATATTTGGTCTAGTGTTGACCAAATACATCAAGGAACCAATCAGCTGTATATACAATGTGGGGTCCACCAACTCGAAATCCGAAGCATGAAGCTTCTTCCAGTCGGTGATCATAGGTGTCGACATGGGTCTACAATTCTCCATGTGGAATCTGCCAAAGATGTCCACAATATACTTCCCCTGCCCCAAGAAGAAATGCCCCTCCTCCTGCCACACCTCCAAACCCAAAAAGTAATGCATCAAGCCAATGTCCTTCATCTCAAACTCTGCCGCAAAATCTCTCTTGTAGTGCTCTACGAGTCTCTCTGCACCTGTAATGACCAAGTCATCCACATACAGCACCAGAATGAGAGGCTCCTCACCTATCACAATATAGTAAAGGTTCGGATCTGCCTCACTCTTTGTGAAACCCATCTCCTGCAAGTATGTATCTATCCTCGAGTACCAAGCTCTGGGAGCTTGCTTCAGGTCATAAAGGGCCTTCTTCAGTCTGCACACATGGGACTCCTTGCCATGCACCTCAAAGCCCTGTGGCTGCTCAATGTACAACTCCTCTTGTATGAAGCCATTGAGAAATGCGGTCTTCACATCCATCTGGTGGATCTTCCAACCCATCTCTGTTGCTATCGATATAATGGACCAGATCGAAGTATATCGAGCCACGGGAGCGAAGGTCTCCTCATAATCAACTCCCTCTACCTAGGAGAACCCTCTAGCCACAAACCTTGCTTTGAATTTCTCAATGTTGCCATCTGCAGCATGCTTTACCTTCTGTTGTCGCACAGATTGTCTAGGCACCGCGACAACGGCTCAGATCGAGGGCTGTCACCCTGATCCCCAATCTCTCTATCTAAGTTGTCTCCTTGCAAGCTAAGGGAGGTCTATGATCTCTTGACAATTCTGACCTGGGTTGGACATTCTGTATATGTGATCTTTCCATTTTTTTCAACTTATTCTGAATAATAATCATTTGATTAGAATGCTTAACCTTTATAGTACTGATTTCCTTTGCATGACTCTTTTCAACAGTCAATAACCTACGTTGAAAAGACATTTGACCGGTTTCCATGTCCTTTATAATTTTATCATTACCCGCTTTCATGGCCATGAAGCAATTATGAATATAGTTCATTTCTTTCTCATGATTTGCTTCCATGGTGATCAAATGATTTTGCATGGTGGCCATTTGATTGGAGTGATTGAATTCCATGATTGTTATGTTTTCCTCTAAGGCTAACAACTTGTTTTGTATAGCATCAATTTCCCTGGTATAATCAGCTGTTAATCTTGCTTGGTTAAGTTCCATATTCTTAATGATTTGAGCCTGGTTGGCCTCCATGTTCTTGCTTACCTGAGCTTGATTTAGCTGTATATCTTTGACCATCTGAATTAATTCGTTAACAAGATGCTTATCGTTGTCAACATTATTTTGAGAACTTGTTTCTGCTTCATCACTATCATGGATTCGTGCTATCGTGGTACTGTCTAGAAAACTCCTGCTGATAGTTGAGTTCTCTAAAAGATCAATTTCATTATTTTGCACAATACTGGGAGCACAAGGCGAATCATCTTGTTCCATATATTTATCTCTAAAAGCTCTGACGATACTTCGCCAAGAAGTAATATAACCCTCAGGCCAATTATTCAACCCTTTCAGAACATCACCATCTAAGGAACAGCAAAAGAGACGTATCTTGATATCTTCTCGATTATATTGTGAAGGAAGACAATATCTGTTTATTATATGAGTAATCGTTAAGAGATGATTTCGAGCAATGGCCGAATTACCACCTGAGAACACAAACATTTTTCGAATGGCGTCCATTGGCATGTCATAAAAAGGATCATCCATGATGACTTACTTAAATGAAAAAACCAAATGGATGTTAGAGAAAGAGACCCATGTTCGAGAAAAATCAAGAGATCCACAAGAAGCGAGCTTCTTAGTAGAAATTCTCGTAAGAAATGAAAGAATTGGAGTCGCCACTTGAACATGAAACTAATTCTAAAACAGAAGAATAATCGAGAGTAGCAAATGGATATCAAGGGGGGATTCTTGTCTGGGAGTAAATAGATGAATAAGTGGAGTCGCCACCCAAACAAGAAACCAACTGAAATGTCTAGGTGCTAAAGATACGATGATGAAATGATTAGTGATATGACGAAAGATAAGATGATGAAAAGATGAAGAGATGAAATGACGCCAGAAAATGTGATCCCTTGTGACAGGCTAATGAATGGCGAAAGAAGATTAGAATATTAGAAAATGTCGTTAAGACCAAGGACAGAAAAACTCCATCCCCGGCAACGGCGCCAAAAAATGTTGTCGCACAAATTGTCTAGGCACCACGACAACGGCTCAGATCGGGAGTTGTCACCCTGATCCCCAATCTCTCTATCTAAGTTGTCTCCTTGCAAGCTAAGAGAGGTAGACCCTAACAAAAATGAGAGAAAAGAATTGGTTGCAAGTCAACCAACTCAGGAGACACAGTCAAAAAACCAAGTACTTGATGAGATTAACGAGATTTCACAGATCAATTAAATTAAAACCAGTGCCTTATGGAGTTAAAAGATCCCGTTATGCAATTAAAGCCAAGTAATTAATGTATAATTGCTGCTATGAGAACACAAATGACCCAACGATATTCAATAGAAAACACCACAACCATTCATTAAAATACTCAATCCAACAGCAAAGCTATCATGAAACGATCATTAAGAATAAATGCCAAATGCTTGCAAAGTTTCCGAATTTATGATGTTTCAATTAATTCCAATCCAGAAATTAAAAAGTATATAGTCAACCTTAAGATAAAGATTTTAAAGCTCATTTGACTATAAAAAAATAAAATTAAAATATTTTGCAATTTCTATATTTTTATTTTTTATTATTTTTTAAACATGAAATAAAAATAAAACTATGGATTAAAATCTAAATCTAAAACAAACAAAATTTAAAACTAAACTAAAAGTTGAAAAAAAAAATGTAATTCTAAAACTAAAAACTAACGAAATTAAAACTAAAATGTAAAAGCTACTATTAAAAAGTAAAGCTAAACAAACTAAGGCTAAATCTAAAATCTAAAGAAAACAATTAAAAATTAAAATCTAAAATTTAAAACTAACTAACGTCTAAACTAAACTAATGTTAATAAAAATAAAAAAAACTAAAACCTAAAGCTACGACTAACTTAAAAATATCGAATTAAAAATAGATCCTAACTAAAACTGATTAAAAAAAAGGTCGAACTAAATATATACACCTAAACTAAACGCTAACATACAAAATCGAAATGAATTAAATCAAAAAGAATCAAAAAAATAAAATCTAAACTAACCCAACAAAATCGAATCCGATAAACACATACACGTGAATTTTATTTCTTTTTTCTTTTTTCTTTTTTTTCTTTTTTTTTTCTTTTTTTTTTCCAGGTCGGAATCGATGTGAACGTGGGGAAGATGGAGTTGCAGACGGCACACAGAGGAAAGGGAGCTCGACGGTAAGGAAAACGCTGAGCGGTGGAGACAGAGACGTCGGATGGCAGGGAAGAAGGGTAGCGCAGTGTGGATGGGAGGCTGGTGCAGCGTAGGACGAGGGTAGCATATGGGGAAAGACGAGGACAGCAAAGGAGATGGAGGGCTGAGGGACGGTGTATGCAGTGTGAAGAGACAGATTTTTTGTCAGTATTTATGCAGTAAACAAAGGCAGAATAATTTCAAATAAACCCAGTGCACACAAATTTCGCCCAGCAAACTTAAATTTCTTCCCGTCAAAACTCTGATCTTCGATGCTCCTTTAATCATATAATATTCAGATTTTCCAACAGGAGCGATTCTGAGATCAAATCTGGCCCTCCGAGGATTAGATCTAACTCAGATTTAAAAAATTTCGAGAATTCCCTTGCAAATCTGCACAAAACCAAATCAAATCCGAAGCTGTACAAAAATAAACCCTGAACTCCTAAAATAAATACAAATTTACAATGTTAATTTACAGATCTGAGGCCCTCATGGCTAGATTTGAACTCATTTCAGCACAATTTTTAGAGATTTGAAATTTTAAAGAGAGGCACAAGTCTTAAAAGATCCTGTTAAAAACACAATTTCGTAAGATAGCTTCGAGAAATTAGAAACAATGGGTTTTTTCAGATTTACGAAATCTAAGAGTCCGCTGGTCCAACTGAAGACTTCCCCAGACGCTCAAACCTTAAAAAACAAATTCCCTGCACACTTAGATCTGAACTTTAGATTGACAGAGATTTAAGAAAATAAACATGAGACCTTTCAGAAAAAATAGATAACTAGTTTTTCCGTTAAATCAAAAATGTCATTTTATGAACCTAGAAAACTACACAAGATACCTGTATAAAGATTAATCCATAAAGGCCATCAACCATAAAAATGCAAAAATAAAGTAGCAGAGTTTAGAAATAAATCACCACATAAATCTGGAAAATGAACACCAAAGTTTGTAACCCCGAAGTCTTTATGCTTTATTCATTAAAAGGAATCACAAGAGCTTCCAAGACAAGTGCATGATCCAAATATCGGATGCCTCAAGACTGACAAAGACCTTTAATTTATAGGACAAAATCTCCAACAGCTAGTTCGGTTGATCCATGTCAAAATAATCTCGACCGTCGAAAAGATTTAATCATCTTTTAATCTGGGCCGTCGAAATTATAATTTTGAGGAAAAACGAATTTATCATTTAATTTCATTTTAATTAACTCAAAAATACTATTTTTGAGTTCATTACCTCAAAATTTTGACTTTGACTTAACCAACTAGGCCCAAGGGTCCAAAATTTCTTAAAATTCTC
This sequence comes from Pinus albicaulis, assembly GCA_034641835.2. NCBI lineage: Eukaryota > Viridiplantae > Streptophyta > Pinopsida > Pinales > Pinaceae > Pinus > Pinus albicaulis. Next base: position 1,228,806,041 of record CM076577.1, on the reverse strand, counting down.
AATATTCCCTTGGTCTGGGGCCTTTAAAAATTCATTTTTTAAGGACCAACGAATTTTGTCTTTAAAGATTTATACCCACCTAGGACCTAAAATTAATTAAATTTCTGGCTTAAGATTTTTAATTAATTTGGCCAGAAAATTTAATTAATTAACTGAGAGAGGATTTTAATTATTCTTCCAACCCTCTTTACATAAGATAAATACATTTAGACACATGAAGGGGGAATACCCATTCGTATAGACCCTCAAATAGGTATCCAATTCTACGACTCAAAACATGATCTAGTAGACCAAGTAGCTTGTAATAAAATAATCTAGCCAAATAGCTAGGATTATTCTTGTTGTCGTTCCTAGAGATAGCCTAGAGTTGTGATAGACCAGTGTCTAGGACATCTTATATAGCAAGGAGCATATGGTATAATAGGGGGAGTTATTAGTAGAAAGCTCTCATGCTATCTCTTGTAATACAAGGAATAATAATCTAAATGGGACCAGGACCTTCAGAAACTGACACAGGGAAAAGAATACTGCAAAGGCAACATGCAAAACTCCAATATAAAAACAACAGACAATTCAGAGACAGCTTACTGTAAAGCGGGCCGATTCAGAAATAGCTCACAGAAATAAGTTATCAGAAGGTGTATGTAGTGAATGAAATATTGAGAAGATACTAGTTAACATTGAGTTGATATCCAGATACACAATACCATCATGCATGGGCTTACCAATCTAAGAATCCATACATGATAATAGCGTTTTAAAAACACCCTCCCAAAGAAACTAATATAGCAGAAACATGGTTTAGATGAATAGTGGAACAGAATATCATGCATGAGCCATATTTAAAGCGCTTGACTAATTCGAGCATGGGTATCAACAAGGATAAATCCATACCAAAAATCAGTGAGCCACTCACATTCCAAAACATGATACAGGAAAGATGGGTGAAATGAAATGATCTATTTAAATAACACATAAGAGAAAGTTACAGACTGTGAAATACCAAAGACCAGAATCCTCTTTAACAGATGGAACTCCTCCTCACTGAGACCCTATGGGCTCTGAGCCTTCATACAAAAGTTTTACAAAATGTATACAAAAAGCCTTTCATTGCATAATTTTCTAATAAAATCTGGAACCCCAAATCATCTGTTTTTCGAGAGCTTTATAGGAGAAAAGAAAGCTCCAAAAAGGGAGTAGGTGATGAACATTTAATTGTCTCATTAAAACAAGATGGCGGAAACGTGCACGCCCATACTGTTTCATGACTTTGTAATGCTGTGTACTCTGCTACCTGCTTACTGAAATAAATGCACTGGGTAGAAATCTCTTCAGGAACACGGCAAAGCAGTAAAATCACATAAACATTCTATCCTTTCCTGAAAGAAAATGGCACTGAAAAGAAAGCCTGGAGGTATTTTATCTGCGAGGGGTACCTTCTGCCTTCTAAACCCTGAATTACGAGTGAAAATCTTCAATGCTAAACATTGAATTCCTCGATCATTCACTGATATTTCTCTGCTACTCCATTAATATCTTGATCTGTGAAATCGGCGCCTTGAAAGTCCCTGGGAGGTTTGACAGAGTTTAAATCTGTTCTTTTAATGGAGGTCTTGTCGGCATATCTTCCCGGGCTTTTCTTCATAATTTCAACTCCTGGAAATGGTCCTTTGATGTGTCCTGTATCACAGTAATAGAGACTGTGAATCATGATAGTTTTCCGCCGCTGTAAACCTGCAAAACCCGCAAACTCGTCAAGAAAACAAATGCATGGGGACGGCGATGCAGTGGGGATCGCTGTGTAGCAACGCGGCATGGTGAAATGGTGGAATAGTGCGGGGCGATGGTGAAAAGTGCAAAGAAATGGCGGAGAAATGTTTTGGCAAAGGTTGGAGGAATGTATGAAATTTAACATAGACAGTGGACGTTTGACCTTTGAATAGGAATATGTAGGGGAGATGGACAAATGTACGACGGGAGCACATGGAATGATGACGTGTAGATACGGGGTCAATGGCGTGGCGTGGGTTAAATCTAGACCGTTCGATCTCAGGAGGAGATCGACGGTGGAAAACATATCGGAGGGCAATGAGACAATGGGCCAGGGGCGCTATTGGCTTGGATTAACTTCCGCACATCTTCGGAGTGCAATGACCGTCGATCTGCAGGTTGATCGGACGGCGAACGGACGATTTGAACAATGAACGGGGTGGGCCACGGGCGCGATGAAGACCTGCGAACACCGTCGGATCTTTTCAGATCGACGGTTATAAACACGCCCGATATATATATGTGTATGATAAGCACTTCCAAGTTTAGCGCCTGGTCTGGCACCTAGGTTACATTGGAGAAAAGACTGAGGGACTAGGGCTGAAAGGTGCCAAACCTTATATATTTTCGAATGTGGGTTTTGGCCATTTTTAATGTGATTTTGAGGCTAGGCAAAGGTAGCGATAGGCAGAAAACGGATTTCTCAGGGAAAAAAAGAGGGGGTTTGAAAGGTTTAAGCCAGATTGCCTGACAAAATTTAATAGGAGGCTGACATGGTCAACATTGGCTCCACCTGGGGACAGCACGTTCATCCCTGGATGTGTCGAGAACTTTGCAGACCATCTGATAATCCTCTGCGCAAACTCTGCTCTTCAGCATTTCCACCTTTCTTTTCCATAATTCATCACGACACCCACATTATTTCAAACAAGAGTGAAAACAAACTAACATACAGTATAATACATCAAGCTATCTCTTGCCTGAACTAGAACTGGAAGTAGGGTTTAAGAAACTGACCATTTACAGGAGCGTCAAGCAAGTCACCGTGTAAATTTTCCAACTTGAAAGTATTGTTACCTCCCTGCTCCACAATTTTGAAGGGACCAAACCAGAGTGGGTCGAATTTACCATGTTTTCCTTTTTCAGCCCTCCGGATATCCCACCTGAGCACTAGATCACCAATCTGCAGATTCCTGTCCTTAGCATGTTGATCAAAAAGGTATTTCATCTTCTCCTGATACTCTGTCAGCCTTTGATTTACCTGGCTTCGTGTTTCCTCCAATTCTACCAGCTTATTTATCCTCCTGATCATATCATTAGGCTCTTCTTGACTTTCTTGCATGAATCGAGCCACTGGTAGGGCTAATTGTATAGGGAATACTGCTACCCTCCCATATACCAATTCATATGAGGATTTTCCAGCTGCTCTCTTGCTAGTAATTCTATTGGCCCATAGAGCAAATTTTAACTGGGAGTCCCAATTTTTCTGGTTTTCATTTATAGCCTTCTTCAATGCCCTCACCAAGGTTTTATTGGAAGACTCTGCCAAGCCATTTCCCTGTGGATAATAGGTTGTACAATGACTTAGTGTGATGTTATACTGCTGACAGAAGCTCACAAACTTTGCAGACTTGAAAGCTTGTGCATTATCAGTCACTATTCTGGCAGGGCAGCCAAACCTGGATATGATGTTTTCTTCCATGAATTTAATTATCATAGTATCCGTGGCGTTCCTTGCAGGTATGGCTTCCACCCATTTTGTGAAATAATCGGTGGCAGTTAAAATCCATTTATGCTGACCACTCGATGGAGGATGTATTTCCCCTATAAAATCAATTCCCCATTGTCGGAATGGTTCATCCATGTGCACGGGAATCATGGGCAGAGGTGCCCATTTCTGTCTTTCAGCAAATTTCTGACACTTCTCACAGGCTCTAACCCGGGCAAAAACATCTCCAAAAAGCTTGGGCCAGTAGAAACCAACTTTCAGGATTTTATGAGCAGTGGCCCTCCAGCTGTAATGACCCCCACAGATCCCTTCATGAAATTCAGCTATAATACTTTCTACCTCATCCTCTGTGAGACACAGGAGTAGGATACCTGAGGGATCTCGCCAGTATAGCTGGCCATTGGCGACTATGTACTTTTGTGATTTCAATCTTAGTGTTCTGTATTTAGCTTTATCACAGCTTGGAGGGCAGCTGAGTGTGAGGAGATATTCTACTATTGCTTTGTACCACTGACTGGTGAGGTACTTTATATGTGTTCCCGAAGTAGCTACCCCAATTCCCTGTCGTTCTTCTTTCTCTTCAGATTCCTCATTTGCTATTATGGACAAGTTTATACCCAGACCCTGATAGTTTGATTCAGATGATATTTTGGCAAGCCCTTGTCCTTTGATCAGCTTAGTAGGACGGATGTCTAATTCATACTCTTGTATCTTGGCAATCCACTTCCCCCTTTTTCCTTCACTATCCCCCTAGATAAGAATATCTTTTACTGCAGTTGTAGGCACAAATGCAGTGATATGGGACTATAAGATATATACGCGGAATGCTTTGAGGGATTTTACTAGGGCGTATGCTTGCTTTTCTAATATGTTGTACTTTAATTCTGCATCACGGAGCACGTGACTGAAGAAAGCTATGGGCTGCTCATACCCCTCCTCATTTTTCTGCAATAAAACTCCTGTTATTGTATGAGGTGATGCAAAAGAAAAGATCATGAAAGGTTTAGCATAATCTGGTCCAGCTAGCACAGGGGCTTCTGCAAAAGCATTTTTTATCCTTGTAAATGCCTCTCGTGATTCCTGGGACCATTTAACTTCATTATTCTTTTTCAGCATGTCAGTTATATGCCTAACTATTTCGGCATAGTTAGGGATAAACCTTCTCAGGAAATTGATGCGCCCCAGGAACACCTGTACCTCCTTCTTATTTCTGGGAAAAGCAATACCATTTATGACCTCTACCCTCTTAGGATCTATCTTCACCCCATCTTTAGTCACAATGTGTCCCAAAAGTTTACCCTCTTCTAATGCAAATAAAGACTTCTGAGGGTTTAGAGAGAGGCCATACCTTCTGCATTTCTCAAAGGTTCTACGCAGATGTTCAATATGCTCAGTATCATTCTTTGAAAATACAGTGATATCGTCAAGGTAGACTACCAGAAATTTGTCTTGCTCCCCAACAAAAGCAATGTCCATCACCCTCTGAAAGGTGGCCCCTGTGTTAATCAATCCAAAAGGCATCCTGGCATACATAAATGTACCCCATGGTGTGGTGAAAGCAGTCTTCTTTTGATCTTCTGGAAATACAGCCACCTGGTTATAACCAGAGAATCCGTCCATCATTGACATCCTAGAAGCTCCAACCACCTTCTGCAGGATGTGATCCATTTTAGGCAGTGGATAATTATCCTTTAAGGATGCTCTGTTTAAATTTCTGAAATCCACCCAAAGGCTTATTTCTCCATTCTTCTTTTGGATAGGGACTAGGTTTGCCACCCATTCAGAGTACCTCAATGGTACAATTATTTTGGCCTTTAACAGCTTCTTAATTTCCTTCTCAATAGAGGGAAGCAGCAAGGGATTTATTTGTCTGAGCTTCTGCTTATGAGGCTTTGCATCTCCCTTCAGTGGAATTTTGTGTTGCATTATACTGATATCAAAAGTTTTCAAGTCCTGATAGGACCATGCAAACACATCTTTGAAAGTCTGAAATAATTTCTGATATAGCTTTTTATATTCTTCTGGGACTTTCTTGGACAATTTGACAATTTTGGGGTCAGCTTCAGTACCAAGATTCAGGTCTTCTACCTGATTTTCTTCTACCACTTTGTTTGGCTGCAGTGGGATATCATTCTTGTCAAATAATCTCTCTAGAGGCACCAGCCCTCTAGGTATAATGTTTCCCTTTAACTGCAACACTTTATTACCTGCAATTTTCTCCTCCCAAATTCTTTTTGAAGTATCTTCAGACTCACCTCCTTCTTCAGCATCAATCTCCATATTGGAGAATTCTCCTACTGTTTCCAAGAATCTCTTCATTTGTTCTTCATCCTCAAATACCTGCCAGTGCTTGATGTTATCTAGAATTGACGGTCGATAACGCACCTCAATTTCATATCTTAAAAGGGGGTTCTGAGGTGGACGAAAAGTACTAGCAGCCACAGCAAGGGAATCAGCCATCCTATTCTGTTCTCGGGGCATAAACTGGATATTAAATGCCAAGAAAAAATTCTCCACCATGTCTCAAACTTCATTCCTATAAGCCCTTAGCCGAGGATGTTTGGTTTGACGCTGATTCCTGACTTGCCTAACCACCAGTTCTGAATCTCCCAGAATTTTTAAACTTTGTATTGTTCATGTTCCTAGCTGTCTGCAATCCTAACAGAAGTGCTTCATATTCAGCCACATTATTTGTAGCTTCATATTCTAGCTTGAAAGACAATGGAACCCATTTTCCTGTAGGAGAAATCAATAGTATTCCAGCTCCATTACCTTCTTTTGAATTTGCTCCATCAAAATGAAGCGTCCAGATTCCTACTTCATGGCTCTCTGAGGGCGGCTCAGTCTTGATCTGACAAAAGGATGGTTCATGAGCATAATCTTGATCTTCTTCCAGCATCAAGCATGAGAAATCTCCTTCTTTACTGTAGACTGGTGAATTAACAAAGTTGTCAGCCTTAGTCACCATCTTGACAAATTTAGTTTCCCTGTATAACCTCCTCTCTTGGCCACCAAAAACTGGGATAGTAGCATATGTTAAATCCAACTTGATTGACCCACCGATTTTTGTTCCCCAAGACCTTGACAGTAACATGCCAAAGCGAGTTGGGATGTCAGCCACCATTATGTCCATTACCACGCTTTTGGCTGGGATTTGGGCCAAATTGACCACCAAATCCTTGATCATCCCTAGGCATTTAACTCTTTTGGAATCAAATGAATAGAGGTCTTTGTATGGACGGGTGATTTGTAATCCTAGTTGTTCCATGACTGACAGAGGCAGTAGGTTATGGGAAGCTCCAAAATCTAACATACAGTTATGTAATAGCAGGTCATGGATCACTAGAGACACATAAAAGGGAGGAGTAGAAGCATCTAATTCCTCAACATGTGGACCAAAGACAACCATGGGTCTTTCTTCTTAAAGGTTGAGACTATCTGGGGTGAGTGCAACTTCTGGAGGGATCATAAAAGAGGTGACTTGGGATTGATAGGCAGGTTGCTTTAATAGTTCAGTCAAGGGGACTGGGATTTTGACTTTCTCAAGTTCCTTTTGCAGACTGAAAACAGGAGAAGATTTTTCTATTACAAACTCTTTTGACTCTTTATTTTCAGCTGAGGGTTTAACTTCTTTTGACTCAGATTTGGTATTAAGGGGAATGACTACTTTTGAAGAGGAAGGAATTTTATCATTAGCCTGCAAAGGTTTGTTTAGAGGGCTCTTACCTTTGTCTGTGACTTTCTGCACTGTTGATTCCTTCTGAGCAGGTGCTTCCTTCTAGGGAGGCTCCTCTTCTTGATCTTGAGTACGAGTCCTCTTCCTAGAAGATCTGAGATCATATCTTCTATTGAATTGTGCTTGCATGAAATCAGCAAATTGTTTACAATAATGATCAATTTCTGCATCTTTTGCGTCTCTGGCCTTTTCTTCTTCTTGTAATGGGCACTCAGCTTCTTCATTTCCTTGCAAAGGACATTCTTCTCCATCACTATTTGAAAAAGCAAGATTTGCATCCTCTAGTCCATAGGTAGTGTCTTCAGTAGAATCATCTACTGGACCTTCTAGGTACAATGGGTGTGGTACCTGATCCTGTTGCTCCTTTGCTTCCCTTGGCAATATTTGCAGGGGTGGTTTCCTGTACTGAGGATTGTAACCTCTGTTTTGAGCATTGTGGAAGTTCTTGGGGGCTGAATTCTTGGTCTCCAATTCAAGCTTGACCAGTTTACCAGAAACGTTCTTAATCATTTTGCTCATTTCTTCAATTCTGTCATTAGCTGAATCTCTGTCTTGGTAGGAGGTAGATACCTCCTCTTTGCCCCTTCTTCTAGTTTCTTGTTCGGATTTTCCTTTTGATTTGCCAGTGGAGGCAAAGTTTGCCTCCAACTCTAGTGCATCTGACTAAGCATCATCCAGCGTAGCAGGCTTTCTTTCTCTGAGAGAGAAACCAAATTCTGAATCAAAAGCTGCTACAAAAACAACTCTAGCAGCAGTTTGATGAGGTTTCATATCAGCAGGGAGACTCAGGTACAATTTATTAAATCTCTTGATAAATTTTGACACCCCTTCATTATGTCTTTTCTTGAGTGTATTGAACTCAGTAAGACAATGTCCATGGTCTTTCTTCTCTCCCCATTTTCTGAGAAGAGTATCTTCCATTATTTCCCAAGTGGTAATAGAACGACCTGCCAATGTCTTAAACCATTTTCGAGCTCCACCATCAAGAGACTGGACAAAAAGCCTTAAGACCACATCTAGATGTTCCACATTAAAATTTTCGGCAAAAGCACAGAAGACCTCAAGGTGTTTTTGAGCATCAATCTCATTTTCCCAATTGAATCTGGGTAAAATCTTCATATAAGCTTAGGGCATATCATTTAACACTTGGAGTAATGCCAGAGGGGCATATTTATTTAGCAAGAAGCCTGGAACATTTGCCATTGGAGGGGGTGGAGGTAGTGCAATAGTTTGATGAGTAAGAGGAGGAGGTGGAAGTGGAGTATGAATAATAATAGGAATGTAATGAATAGCAGGCTAAGGTGTTGAGGGGAATAATGGTCTGTTAACAGCATATACTTCAGTGACTTATTTAACCTCTTCAACCTCAGGAGTAGGGTGAAAAATATCTTTATTTCTGATACCTCCTCGAGGTGGGCTATCTAAATAGTAATAGTCGGTATCTCCCCCAGTGGAGTCGGGATCTGGCACTTGAGCTTCTTGAGAAGAAGAGGATGGAAATTCTTCTATAGATAATTCAGGGATTTCAGAGTGGACTGATTTTCTTTCCCTCCAATTTCTTCTATGTATGATCTTTTCAGGGTCAGACACTGAAGGTGTCTTTGGCTTAGACGTATCTGACCTCAGGTGTGGCTTTCGAGGAGCCAGGACTGCAAATAGATTTATCAAATAAACAAATGTGGAGTCGCCAAAGTGAGGGATCTACAACTTTCAACTCTCCATACTCACCTACTTGAAGAGTGAATTAGATTTTGTCGAGGCCCAGGGATTTTAAAATTTCTCAACTTTGTTCCCCGGCAACGGCGCCAAAAAGATGTTGTCACTCCTAGAGACAGCCTAGAGTTGTGATAGACCAGTGCCTAGGACATCTTATATAGCAAGGAGCATATGGTATAACAGAGGGAGTTATCAATAACAAGCTCTCATGCTATCTCTTGTAAAACAAGGAATATTAATCTAAATGGGACCAAGACCTTCAGAAACTGACATAGAAATAGGGATATTGTAGAGGCAACATGTAAAACTGCGATATAAAAGGAACAAACAATTCAGAGATAGCTTACTGTAAAGCGGGCCGATTCAGAGATACCTCACAGAAATAAGTTATCAGAAGGTGTATGTAGTGAATGAAATATTGAGAAGATACTAGTTAACATTGAGCTGATATCCAGATACACAATACCACCATGCATGGGCTTACCAATCTAAGAATCCATACATGATGATAGCGTTTTAAAAACACCCTCCCAAAGAAACTAATATAGCAGAAACATGGTTTAGATGAATAGTGGAACATAATATCATGCATGAGCCATATTTAAAGCGCTTGACTAATTCGAGCATGGGTATCAACTAGGATAAATCCATACCAAAAATCAGTGAGCCACTCGCATTCCAAAACATGATACAGGAAAGATGGGTGAAATGAAATGATCTATTTAAATAACACATAAGAGAAAGTTAGGGACTGTGAAATACCAAAGACCAGAATCCTCTTTAGCAGATGGAACTCCTCCTCACTGAGACCCTATGGGCTCTGAGCCTTCATACAAGAGTTTTACAAAATGTATACAAAAAGCCTTTCACTGCATAATTTTCTGATAAAATCTAGAACCCCAAATCATCTGTTCTTCGGGAGTTTTATAGGAGAAAAGAAAGCTCCAAAAAGGGAGTAGGTGATGAACATTTAATTGTCTCATTAAAACAAGATGGCGGAAACATGCATGCCCATACTGTTTGATGACTTTGTAATGCTGTGTGTACTCTGCTACCTGCTTACTGAAATAAATGCACTGGGTAGAAATCTCTTCAGGAACATGGCAAAGCAGTAAAATCACATAAACATTCCGTCCTTTCCTGAAAGAAAATGGTGCTGAAAAGAAAGCCTTGAGGTATTTTATTTGCGAGGGGTACCTTCTGCCTTCTAAACCCTGAATTACGGCTGAAAATCTTCAATGTTGAACGTTGAATTCCTCGATCATTCACTGATATTTCCCTACTACTCCATTAATATCTTGATCTGCGAAATCGACGCCTTGAAAGTCCCTGGGAGGTTTGACAGAGTTTAAATCTGTTCTTTTAATGGAGGTCTTGTCGACATATCTTCTCGGGCCTTTCTTCATAATTTTAACTCCTGGAAATGGTCCTTTGATGTGTCCTTTATCATAGTAATAGAGACTGTGAATCATGATAGTTTTCTGCCGCTGTAAACCTGCAAAACCCACAAACTCGTCAAGAAAACAAATGCATGGGGACGGCGATGCAGTGGGGATGGCTGTGTAGCAACGCGGCATGATGAAATGGCGAAATAGTGTGGGGCGATGGTGAAAAGTGCAGACAAATGGCGGAGAAATGTTTTGGCAAAGGTAGGAGGAATGTATGAAATTTAACATAGACAGTGGACGTTTGACCTTTGAATAGGAATATGTAGGGGAGACGGACGAATGTACAACGGGAGCACGTGGAATGATGACGTGGAGATACGGGGTCAATGGCATGGCGTGGGTTAAATCTAGACCGTTCGATCTCAGGAGGAGATCGACGGTGGAAAACATATCGAAGGGCAATGAGACGGTGGCCCAGGGGCGCTATTGGCTTGGATTAACTTCCGCACATCTTCAGAGTGCGATGACCGTTGGATGAAGAGCCCCAGATTGAACGGTGGATATGAATATCGCGTCGCGTCAAATGCCGAACAATAACGTGCGATGGAGAGCGATTTTTGAGCCGTACGCGGGGACACACGGCAGACAATGTATGGAATCGCTCCCAAAAATAAAATACCACCTAACGCCCAAGAGCGGTGCGATAGAAACCGGGCAGGTTTGGAACAAGCGCTGCTGCGGGGACCACAAGGACGGATGGGTTCCTGGCTGTAGATCTGCAGGTTGATCGAACGGCGAACGGACGATTTGAACAATGAACGGGGTGGGCCACGAGCACGATGAAGACCTGCGAACGCCGTCGGATCTTTTCAGATCGACGGTTATAAACACGCCCGATATATATATATGTATGATAAGCACTTCCGGGTTTAGTGCCTGGTCTGGCACCCAGGTTACATTGGAGAAAAGACTGAGGGACTAGGGCTGAAAGGTGCCAAACCTTATATATTTTCAAATGTGGGTTTTGGCCATTTTTAATGCGATTTTGAGGCTAGGCAAAGGTAGCGATAGGCAGAAAACGGATTTCTCAAGGCAAAAAAGAGGGGGTTTGAAAGGTTTAAGCCAGATTGCCTGACAAAATTTAATAGGAGGCTGACATGGTCAACAATTCCCAAACTACTTTTACAAGGACTCGATAGACAACACTAGGACTCACTTAGCAAGCTGATGACAAAATCCAACCTAGCTTTGGGGTGAGACTGGAGAGGAAAACTCTACCGATAACTTGTGTCGAAAAACACAAGTAAATCAGTGAGACAAAAAACCTCCTAGGATAGAAATCATCACCAACATACTAGGCTTACCTAGGTTGTTACATACATAACAGTCTTACTTAGATCATTTACATCATAAACATACAGAATGGGTTTACATTATTCATAAAATTGTCGATTGATGATGGATTCTGAATGGCGCGACCACATCGAACATGATGAATCCCATAAAAAAAAATGGGGGTGTACTGTTATCTTAGTTTTAAAAAACGGCCGATTCGAATCGAACCAGGCCTGGTCGACCGAGCCATTAGGCTTGCCGGTCCGACCAGGCACAAGAAACGGCCAGTTGGCCGGTTTGTTACCGAGCCGGCCGGTTTTTGTACCGGCTCGGTAACAAACCTGCCGACCAGGCCTAGTCCGAGTTAACTCGGCCGAGCCAATTCCGCCGGCCGGTGGGCCAAAAAAATCGATTTTTATGGACTTGAAACCGAATTTAATTCTACTGTTAGGTTTGTTTGAGGTTTTCTGTAGAGTTGTGGAGTTGGTTTTTGGAGCAGCTTCATGGTAATGTTAAATTTTTAACATTACCATGAAATGACTCGGGATGTTTGAGTGGTTCCAACCTCATTGGATTTCATATGGAGAAAGTAGAATTTTAGATCTCATTCAAAATCCAGCAGACTTATCAGTTTTTCAGGATTTCAGGATTGGGTTATTACAATGTTTCCATCGAATTTTGTCATGTATTTACTATTAGGGTATGGAACTCGTATTTAATCAAGAGCACCAATCCCTCTATGTACCTTGATGACATGATGTTAGTGACATTGGTTATGTTTTTTGTTTTGATCTCTATATCATCATCCTGTATTGGACAGTGCACTAAGTGCAATTTTGATATAATGGATATATTCATGAGCCTACTTTGATCATATGTTGTCTTTTGTGACTTATCTATATTGTAATGCGTTGTGTTTGGAAACATGAATAAAAATCTTTAAATTTATGTTTTTGTACAAAAAAATTAATATTTAATGTATTTTTTACAAAAACCGAGTCATTGAAACCGAATCGACCGAGTCATTACCGATTCGGAGTCATTACCGAGTCATTACCTCGGCCTGGTAGCTGACCGATTCCGTTTTTTAAAACACTAACTGTTATAGGGTCGTTGACAAAGTGTTGTCAACACCTTGTAAAGCCATCTGGAAGTAACCACGGATTTGCCCTCAGGCCTTGGCACCACCTCCCAAACATCATTCTTCATGATAGAAGAATACTCCTCCTGCATGGCCTCTCTCCAGACCTGCTGGCTAGCTACCTCCTCATAGCTAGAAGGCTCAGAGTCTAAGATGTTGGCAGCCATTGCCATGTAGCTACAAAACCTCTCAGGTGGTCTACTCTCTCTGACCAGCTTCTTAGGCCCAGCAACAGATGTGGCCTCTCTCAAGGTATCCTGAAGCCACTTGGGCTTCCTCTTCCCTGAGCACACTTCTCCAACTGGAGAATGAAACTCCTCCTCATCATCAGGAGCCTGAACTCCTGACTGTCTATCTGTTGTCCTCCTGCCTGCACCTGAACCTGTAGATGCTGAAGTACTGTGTACACTGTCCATCAGTGGACTCCCTAGTGAACTGCTTTGCGTACTGCTCTGCATGTTGCCCAAAGCACCACCCCTCTGACTCTGTGAGCCACTGCTCACTGACGAACCTAACACCGTAATCGATGTACCTTCGGATCCTCCTGATTCCTGCCCACTGGATCCCTGCAACTGACTCAGCTGCTCCTGAGGGTCTGGCTGATCCAGATACTCTAACTCCTGTGACCTCCTGAAGGCCCTGTCCTCCTCAAACTTCACATCCCGCCTGACAACAACTCTCCTCTGTGCGGGAATATAAATCCGAAAGGCCTTCGAGGTCTCGCTGTAGCCCACAGAGACACCCTTCTCTGCAGTGGGATCTAGTTTGGTCCTCTTCTCCTTGGGTACATAGGAGTATGCAATACACCCAAAGATATGAAGATGACCAATATCAGGCTTCTTCCCAGAAAAAGCCTCCTCCGGAGTCACATGCCCCAAGGCACGATGCGGACTCTTGTTCTGCAAGTATACAGCAATGTTGCAGGCCTCTGCCCACAAGAACAATGGTAACCCCTAATCATGTAACATGGCTTTGGCAGCGCCTCCGATGAATCTGTTCTTCCTCTCCACAACCCCGTTCTGCTAGGGGTTGTAAGGAACTGTGAACTCCCTCCTAATGCATGCCTCCGCACAATAGTCAACAAACTCTCCAAGGGTGTACTCTCCTCCATTGTCCGACCTCAGGGACTTGATCTTCCGACCTGTATGGGTCTCCACGAGAGCTCTGAACTCCTGAAAAAGCTTGAAGACCTCACTCTTGGTCTTTAAGAAATAAATCCAGGTCCTCCTGGAGTGATCATCAATGAATAATACATAATACTCATATCCACTCAAGGAAACATGAGACATCTGACCGCTCACATCGGAATTAATCAAATCAAGTATCCCAGTCGCTCTGATGTCACTGCTGGGAAAAGGGGATTTGGCAAACTTGCCCATCGCACATCCTCTGCAAGTATCAAAGTGATCAGAACTGAAATCTGGCACACCTGTAGTGATCTCCCGCATTGTCCTCAAGGCTCCATGATACATGTGCCCCATCCTGCAGTGCCAAATCTCACACAGCTCTGAACTGCTAGCTATGCTGCTGGTACTATTGCTCAATGCCAAAAGGGGCTGAAATGCAAACTTGTACACCTTTGCATAGCGTACACCTATCACTCTAGCTGAATCAGCTGGAGCGCCCCTGGGATATATCAGCACCTGTCCTCTCCTGAACAATATCTCATATCCTCTGTCCTCCAAAGCTGAGACGGATATGAGGTTCTTCCTCATCCCTAGCACATATAGAACATCTGACACCTTCAAGGGAGGTTTGGGTTTGGGTTCCCTATCAAATGTCAATGTCCCCACACCGACTGCTCTAACAACACTGTCATCTCCGAGTACTACCTCTATATCAGTGCCACTCTATGAAAGCTCTGAGAAGTACTCACGGACTCCCGTCATATGACGTGAAGCCCCACTATCCACATACCAAATACCTGAAGATGCTCCGCTAGTCGAGGGAAATGCACATTCCCTCTCAACCTCCATGGCAGGTGATCCTACACTAGCGGACTCACAAGCAATGAACCCAAACTCCCGGTCAAAGCAATCCGTGAAGTCCTCTACCTCTGTTGATGCTGCAATGTTCTGGTTCTTCCCGTTCTTCTTCTTCTCCGGACACACAACTGCATAGTGTCCCATCTTCTGACAATTCCAACACTTCACCTTGGAATAGTCCTTCTGCGTGTTCCCCTGTTTACCTTTGCCTTTGCCTTTGCCCCCACCACTGCTTGTGGAAGCTTGCTTCTTTCCCTTGCCCTTCTTGCCTCCTACCAACAGTGCTACATCCTCATCCTGCTCAACTGGTTTGGCTGCCCCAAGCTGGTTCTTTCTAATTTATGTCTGTATGCAATCATCCCAAAACCTCTCCCAAGTGGGAAGGGTCTCCCGTGCACAAACCCCATCAGCAAAGTTCAGCAATGAACTGGGGAGGCCATTCATTGCAATTTGCACCAACTCAGTGGGTGGAATGACCTCTCCAACTGCTGCCAACTCATCTCTCACATTAGTAATCTCTGTGAGATATCAAGCTGCACTATCAGTCTTACCCATCTTAATGGTCTTCAGCTTCTCCATTAGGACCATTTTTCTGTTCTCATTGGTACTCTGGTAGAGATTGGTCAATCTCCACATCTCATGAACATTTCTCTTTCCTCTAAAATGAGGAATGCAATGGTCTTTGATTCCATCTAGAATCGGTCTCTTACCCTTGTTATTCTTTTTATTATAAGCTGCCAACTGAACAGCATCAGTAGGCATGTTAACAGGGTGTTGTGCGGTTTGCACCATGACATCCCAGACTTCTGCCTCCTCAAAGATGCTCTGCATTCTCTCCTTCCAAACACTGTAGTTACTATGCCCATCCAACCTATCATCCAGCCTCAAGCCCAAAGACATGCTTGCTGTCCTAAATAAGCTAAAAATAACACTGTTGTAGTAAAGATAAAATTTTATGTGTGAAAAATCAGCTTGCTGTAATTTCTGAGTGAAAAATCAGCTTGCTGTAATTTTTCCTTCTTGTTGTCCCAAACTGTCTTTTCAGCAAAATAGCTCCGATACCATATAGAAATTTTTCTTTCCCACCCCGGTTTTCAGTTTCACCTTATTTCTCCATATAGTTAAATGTTCATTCTCATAGTCTTACATTCAACAAGCTGAAAAAATAAATATTTTCTGAAAACACAAATTCTAGAAATTTTCACAACGCTAGAAATGCAGAAATAAAACTCAGCAAAATAAATCAGCCATACACAGAAAATAGACACGCTAATTTTTGGTCAATGTGACCCTGGAAAAACCCCCTACAACTCTTGGGGAAAACCAATTCGAAAGCTTCTTCTTATTTCTGGAAAAAATGCCTTTTACAGTAAGAGAAATATTCAGAAAAATCAGCAAGTCATAAATACAACTTATCTCGTTTTCCATGCTTAACCACCGCCTCGAAAAACGTGTACATAGCAAAACAGAACAGCAATAAACGTTGCACAACCACCTTGATTTCCGTGCCCAAATTTACAGCGTTAAATGCTGTTGTACGGACTATCTTGATTTTTGTGCAAACAGCATTAAAAGCTGCTATACAGATTTCTCAATTTCCATGCAAAAGAGGTTAAAATAAATATATATATTTAGAAGAAAAAAAAAACAGCAAAGCTGCTGTACAGATTTCTGCCTCGTTTTTCATGCAAAAGGACAGCCACTTGTTGTATGGCCTGCCTTGAAAACTGTGCCAGAAAATCAGCAACTCAGCTCCTCAAAATCTGTGCAAAACCCTGTTGTACGGCCTCCTTGGAATGCGTGCCAAATCTGTTGTACAGTCTGCCTTAAAACTCGTGCCCACTGCCTTGAAATATGTGCCTTTCATTGTTGTACGGACTTGCTAAAATGTTGTCTTGGTTTATGTGCCAAGTTCTGTCCTCCTCCTCACTGTCCAGAAATCTCCTTTGCTCTCCTTCTCTCCCAATCTGCTCATGAAAGAATGAATGACCTTTTCCTCCTTTAACCTAACCCTAAATGACTTTTGGGGAATCCCTAAATCCAATGGCTGAAATAGCTTTAAATTTAGGGCTGAGATTAAATGTTCATTTAAATCTCACTTTCTATTTTTTAATTCACCCCACTTTAATAAAGACCCATTTAGTCATTTATTTCCAAAGTCACTTTTCCTTTCTAATTTTACATTGACTTTATTAAAGTCACTTTAAAATTAGACTTTAGTAACTTTATCACTTAAAGTCACTTTTAAATTAGATTTGACTTTATAAAAATTATAAAGTCACTTTAGGAGAAAAATTAAATTCTTTTGGACACTTTTCCCTAGGCCAAAGATCAAAGCCTTAGGAAACCACCTGTCCTCCAATAACCAAATTTCAACACAACACGAATTAGTGTGAAACCATTACAAATTCTTACTGTGATCCTAAATGATGATGGCACAATGAGATTCATTTTCTTACACAAGATGCCACTCTAGAAACCCTCAAAAGACTTTCAATACATGAGAAACTTCTTCAATATATAGAATACATGTGCAACTTGTGAAGAGTTTGTTGCCAACTATAGATATGGTACGGCAACTTCAAACTCATTAGATGACATCAAATGCACCAGCTACCATGTGAAGTTCTTAATCATGTTATCATTGTTGTGAGCCTAGATTGGATTGTTGCTTGAATGAGAATGAAGTCGGCTTCAGATTGGCTTCACTTCTTTAGCAAGCACTGGAACATGTGTGTATATCACGTCAAACTCCTCTTCAAATAACTTTGCATTTACAGAATTGTGTAATGATTGAGATCTACCAAACTTTAATTTCTTAATGGTCTAGCAATACTCTTCTTTGTTGGTTTGTACAAGCTTTCAATAGACCCCAAACATAACATAAGACTTCAGTTTTGCCACAAAAGCTTTAGATAACAAAGCCACAAGGGAGAAGGGCTTCTTTGCTAATCAGATTGCCTTCACATGTTTAAAAATGCATATGTGTCCATTGCAAGCAAGGCTTTCCTTCTTCGTCAGTTTGTTGATGAATTAGGGCTTGATTTTTCATCCGACTTCAGTTGGTCCTTCACATAAACAATGACCTAACCGCAAAGGTAGCGTTACCTTCTAGACTTCAGGTCGCAGAAATTACTAATTAGGGCTTCAAAATTTGGTTTCATTCTGCACAAACCATACCTTAAATATCAACAAGAATCTACACAAAGGTCTTAGGTAACGAAGTCACAGAGATGTTTCTTTACAAAACTTTGATGCCCTGATGAGGGTTGAATTTCAGTGAGTTAGCAACAGGACTCTTGGTCTTCTTTGGAGCCTCTTCAATAACAGAAGATTTAGAATTGGATGACTGAAATCCTTTCCTCCTACAATGAAAAGAATGAATCCCAAACCATAACAAACTCAAGTGCAAAAACTCTCTTCAAGCCTCTCGTCTGATGCAACCATACTCCACAGGGCCGAGGTTATATTTCAAAGATAATTATTCAAAAGACAATCATTTGAGTGCATAGCTTAGATGATAGATCAAGTGCCTTTTTGTAGACTTGGGAGGGGATTCAAGGAATGCAATGATTCCTATTTTGGAGGGAGGAATTTGAATTTTATATTCAATTATTGAGGGAAAACTCCTTTGGGCTTCTTAAAATTTGAAGTTTTATTGCCTTTAAACCCCCTTATTGATTTTGGACTTTCACAATAGATTTGAAAACTCTCCAAATAAGTCTTTTGCCATAAATAAGATTAGTTTGCTTTTCAGAGAAAAGCTTCGTTGCTTGTACATGTGTCTTGACCAAAAAGATGTTGCCACCTCAATACCCTTTGGGGTTATTGCCCATAAATTTGGTTCTTCTTCTTCAAACTAGCATAACTCACAAACTGTGAGGGCTCTCGAGGCATGCCACATACCACCGGAATCAGCTCAACGAGGAGAATCCAACAAGGATGGTCCGGACTCGAAAAATCATGCATTGTCATGTCATTTTAGCGAACAAAAGGCAGGGCATCTCCTGGTGCTGCTTGGGTTGACATCAATGACAACCACATATCAACAACCCATACCTGCAAACCCTATGTCTATAATGATTTTCTTCTTGTGAAGTTATCCATCTAGATTGTTTGCAGTGATTTTCTTCTAGTGTACTTTTCCATAAAAAAAAACTAGAAAATACATTTCAAATATGAATCCTTGCATTCTTCAATATTATGTTTATCAAACTTGGTGTTGTTATCAAAATGAACCAAAACGTGTTCAGACACAAATTTGCACTTAAACTTGCTAGTTTCAGACTTTCAGTTCATAGATGCAAAATGCAAATCTTGCTCTCTATGTAGTATCCACCTTAACTCAATCACGCAATGCGAAATTCATGATATGAAACAAAAAAATTTCATGGCCAAAATACATAATCATTACAGTACGGAATGTTTGCAATACTTCCCATTTGAGCGTCATAATAATGCCTGCTGGTCTGATCTAAATTAACAAAGTTCAGCACCAATAAAGACAGCACTGACTCATTCCAACTTACTTTTACATGTGGCAACTTTAGCATGCTTCAAAATAAAATTAGCCATTGTGAAAAATAATGACTACAAGTTCTACAAGGAAGAATGAAATGAAGTATTCTGAAAATATGATATTTTTTAGTTTCAAACTGCAACTAACCCCAAAACCTGCTAGTGCCAGTAACAGATCCCAGAAGTAAAATGAGCATGATATGTGTGAATTCATTCTGGATTATGAAATGTACATCCACAAAACAAACTGGGAAGTTCAACAGATAAAAAGCTATACACTATCCCAACTGGACACAGCGCAAACTCCAACAAAAACATTAAAATAGACATATCAGTGGCACACGGTTACCATTTCTGCCAATCTGAAATCTGAATAATAGATATTACACGTTACCCTGAGTTGAAATAAGGGATGGCTTGTGGACATAACGTGCACTCACCCTTGCTTCAGATGCTGCATTGCAAGCCCACCTATATTGTCAACATAGATGCAAACACGGTGCCATTGGACCATGCTCCGATCTGCATATTCTCTTGGTGATTCGTCATCCATAGGTCTCCTGTTGTTGCGCATACCACCGGTTCCCACGGAAAAC
Source organism: Pinus albicaulis (assembly GCA_034641835.2). Taxonomy (NCBI): domain Eukaryota; kingdom Viridiplantae; phylum Streptophyta; class Pinopsida; order Pinales; family Pinaceae; genus Pinus; species Pinus albicaulis. Next base: position 1,228,786,127 of record CM076577.1, on the reverse strand, counting down.
ATGGTGATAACTCGCCCACTTCTCAATCTCTTCTGGACTGGTAATTGCCCTACTTCTCCAAGCAAGATAGCCTATGTGTTAAACAAAACAAAAACACAATTGTACAAAATTGTTAAAACCCACATTTGGAAGATATATATATATATATATATATATATATATATATATATATATAATCATGTTCAGGTAGTATATGGGAGAAACAAAACTAATTGGCAATAAAATTATGGGCTAATATTTGTTTACATTTTTCCAAAAAGATCGTCCAATTCAGAGTTAACATTTGCCCAGCTTTAAATGGGATCAAACTGTTTTACGCGACAAATTCACCAAACGATAAAGATATAGAAAATCTTATTATCGCAAAAATATAATTGCTAAGTATTTGTAACTAATCATTTTCAGAATTATGTATATCCTGTAAGAAAAATACGACTCCCTGAGATTTTCCAGGAATGTGATAAGAAAATCCAACCCAAACTTTATTCAATACTAATTCATAATCCAATTAGCGAGCGTGAAGCCCTAATCTCACATTCCTAACTCCGTGATGATAGAATTAATTACTTTATGAGCGCAATCTAAAACCCTTAACGCCCTCCCCCAGACCCTTTTCGTATAAATAATCCATATAACACAATTAAAAAAAACTATCTATGTGGCCATTCGATAGTATACAGGAAAAATACCTTGTAAATGCCCAAATCAGAGCTGTTCTGAATTTTTATTTCTGTACGTTTGAGGCCATTGTTTGTTCCAAACACTGGGTCGGGCTGCTTCTGGTTCGGTTCCTTCTTGTTTTCAGCACCAGAGAACTGAAAATCGTCTTCTGAATCCTTGTCAGATAGTTCATATGTAGCGAAAGCCCTGGCCCTGTAACCTGTATTGCATCTTGTCGATATAGCTGCATTCGATTGCACATATAAATGAATGTAAGTAAAAAACAACACAGAGAAAGCAACACCGAGCAACAAAGTTGAAAACGGAAAATATGAATAACAAGATTTACCGCTGATATGAGAAAATGGACGAGACAACTTAAGGATCGACGAAAACCAAGCCATGGCTGCTTACATTCTCCCCCAAATGCTAAAACCCTCCTAAAACCCTTCGTTCGGAACACTGGTAGATTCTCTCAAGGGCTTAGAAAGAGGTTGTTTATAACTTGTCAACACACTTTGAGTAGAGGGTAAAATTCAATACATACACGAAGAGAATTTGGTCTGGGGTGGTGAAGCATTTATTTACTAGAAGTTGCCCTAAAGGTGTAATACAATATGTCATCATGTTATTGCAAAAATGTTATAGCAAAGGAAAGATAATAACTTAAATGGTGGAGGATGGAGAGGAAAAAAGGTGTTTAAACTTGCAAACTTGCAAGAGTCTTACCCTTGTGTCTATGTCTTTCTCAAACCACAGTGCCTGGCTAAATCATTTTTTTCCAATCATACTATTATGTCTAAATCTTATATAAATATTTATATCCAAGCTATCTCTTCACTTGCATATTTTTTTTCAAGTTTTACACTCTAAAATAGATTCACATATAGATCATAAGCTTGGTAAATCTATGGTTAAAATGGATCTAAACCAATAATTTGTTCTTTAAATCTTCTACCTTTTAGTTTTTATTTTTTATTTCTAATATTAGTAAATTTACATAATTTTAATGTTATAAGTAAGTTGAATTTGTTTATAAAATAATAATAATAATAATAACTTGGCTGAATGCAAATAATAATAACTTGGCTGAAATCAAATAATAATAATAATAACAACAACACAAATCAAAATTTTACAAGATTCCAGCCAAAAATCCATTGAAAACTTCAAAAAATCATACTTCAAAACTACTCTTAATTTATAACATACTACATGAATAAATTTATTTTTTTAATTAACTAGATTATAATTTTATTTTAAATTATTACTCTAATTCTAACGTGATCTCTAAACTCTACACTCTAACTCTAAACATAAATACATTAAAAAAACAAATTGTGTGACAAATAGGAAGATCCAATGTCTTGATGATATATTTGGAAGGTTGTTCTTGACACCTTGTACCTTTGCATATAATACAATCGAGCTGATCGAAAGGGCCCGTTACATTCTCGGACACGTTCTTCTCCTGTGACTTCGTAGTCTTCTGTAGGTGACCTCCTTCACTTGCAATATCAATATTATTACATTCATCTTTTAGATATTTGTGAGCTACTAGTTAATTGTTCTACAATAATCTTAAAAATACTTGCTACGTCATTCTGGATTTTTGTTGCTCGAGAGGCCACCAGTGTAAATGTTATAAACACTACAGCGAGAGTTATAATCAGAGAAGAAGAAGCCATTTTCAATCCCATAACACAACTCTGTCGTTACTTTTTTTTTTTTGTAATGGTTAATGCTTATGCATGTGGATTTAATTTCTTTTCAAATGGATTGACTTGCCAATTTGACATTGTTTCCTCCAATGTAATAACTACTGTGGATGTTTCCAGTTTTATTGTCCGAGGTATGAATCTTTCCACTAGTAAGTACCAGATCCTTTCGTGGAGTGGAAGGAATATTTCCAATTTTACATCGAATGTGTCTATAATTCTATGAAAGGAATATTTCCAATTTTACAGCAAATGTGTCTATAATTTCATTGGTTTAATAACAGTTATTGGATCGAACGAATGGAGGAAAACAAAAGGGTTGACGATGGTCCCTCGTGAAGTGTTTCAAAAGAATACACCTTCGGTGTAAATATCTAAGATTATCTTATTCTCAAAAGTCGTATTAGTATGATGTTGTTAGCATTAGTATGATGTTGCTAATTGCTAATTAGGATAAGGAGTATGATTAAGAGTAACATATGATTAAAGAGTATGTGCTTTTTAGAAGAAGAATAAGTTATTTTAACTTTAAGTATGAGGGGTTTCCGCAATGCATTATATTTACACCGAAGTTGTTCTCTTTGCTGGGTTTGGCTAAGAGAAGATTCGCCCTTCCTTCCAATTAAAATTTGACATGTACCATCACTGCTCACCATCGCGTCAACCTTTTTGGCAGTCAGCTCGGACGGCCTTGCCTTCCAACTCCATCGCTGTCCGCTGCCAGGTGGCGCCGTCATGGATCCTCCGACGATCCCGATGCCTTCGACTGCGTCCAATCCTCCACTCGCCTCCTTCGGTGTGCTTTTGCTCTTTTTAATGAGAAATTACTGGTATATATCATTTTTGGGATTCAACTGCGTTAAGTAAGTCATTCATCTATGACTATTTCCATGAGAGGTAGTCGTAAATGCATTATATTATATATCATTTTTGGGATTCAACTGCGTTAAGTAAGTCATTCATCTATGACCATTTCCATGAGAGGTTGTTGTAACTCACTAATTTCTCATGATTTTGAATAGTCCACTTAGCACTCATTGCATCGAGTGATGCTCATAGATGAATGACTTACTTAACGCAGTTGAATCTCAAAAATGATATCTAAGTTATTTTAACGTTTACGAGGTTAAAGATAGTTTAAGGGACAGATTGCTTTTTTATTTGGTTCTTGTATACGCCCATTTTCCTGTGAAGTTTCACAATAAAATTTCCTAGCTTCTCTACAAATTCCTCGCTGAATAGATTATCCCAAGAGCTCGATGCTATCATATCTACATAACTTTTCCTAGTGTCTTTGAAGGCCTCACATTCTAAAATGAAATGTTTTTATGTTTCCACCTTTTCGAAAGAGTAAAAAATACATACTCTTTCCTCCCACACTTTTTTTGGTCTTTTCCAACACCCTGTTTCACAACGGAGTTTATGAGAATTAGTCTTTAATTGAGCAATAAGAATTTGGGCTCTCCAAAAAATATTGGCCCCTATGTACGCTTTTTGTTGATGATTATGAGTGGGATTAAATTCTTCAATATAATATTTTTTCTTTCTCCCTAGCTCCTTCTCCCAAGTGCATTTTTTGAACTTAATCATAACAAAAGTTTTTATCTTTTTACTGTTTGTGGGACACATGCTCAAGAAAATGCCCCATTTGCTAAACCATTTGTCATTTTGTCGCATCCAAGTCTTCTTTCTTTTGCACAATATGTCATTAAGAAAAGCCTTAGGTCATTTTCCCTCTTCCATTTGCTCAAATTTTTTAAATACCTTATGACCTGCACCATAGCAATTACTTCAATAGGAGTAGTCCATGTTTCATTTAACAAAATAGCATAAGGAACTGCGCTTTTAGTTTTGAGTTTGTTTGTAATCAAACGCTTCTGAATTTTCTCAATTTGTTTCCACTACATGTCGGACATACTACTGGCCCACATTTCACAACCGTAGAGAATCATCAAAATCACTAAAAGCCCAAAAAGATTAAAGCGGTTTTCCAGTCCCAAAACTCTGCTTCTCTGCACCTATTTTGAAAAGCATAAAATGCTTTCCAACCCCCCAAAGTTCTTTTCTTTCTACATCCATCTCAGCTCAGATTTATGGCGAAGCCAATTATGAGGTATTTGTAATCCACAACTTCTTCCAGAATGTTGCCTTCAAAGTAGAACTTATGCTAGTTATGTTTTCTTTTGCTAGAGAAAACCACTACTTTTGTTTTGCTCGTATTGACTTGTATCCTCACACTTCTACAAAAATGCTCAAGGGAAAGTAAGTGTTCTTGCAAACCAAGAGCGGATTTAGCAATGAGAATAAGGTCATCTCCATACAAAAGAAGCCTTGTAACAAACTTTCCCAAATGGATATTGCCACCCCCTTGCAAATTTAGCCACTCTTCAAGCTTGTCGATATATAAACCAAAGAAGGTAAGAAACAATGAGCAACCTTTTTTTGACTCCGATATCACTTATTTGACTTTGTTTATATACATTTAGTGTTTCTAGTCGTCGAATTACTATGTAGATGTGGTTTTTTTTCCACTTAAAAAGAAGTTTTATATATTAATTTGATAATTTAGTTTGTGATTTTAAAATTAAATTACTATTATCATAAAAATCATTTACTTCCAAAAAAAAATTCATTTACCCCAACCATATTTTTAAAAATAATAATATACTTAATTAAAATTTTTCCATTATTATTTAATATTATTATTAACAATCATCTTAATAATAACAATTGTTTTAAAATAATAATAATAATAATAATGTTGTTGTATTATTATTTTATTATTATATATTTAATATTATTAATTAATTATATTAGATAATTTAAAATTAAATAATAATAAATAACATTTAATATTAAATAATTATTATTATTTATTATAATGATAATAATAATAGTTTTATTGTAATAGTTTTTATATTATTATTTTTATTGTTATATATTTATTAATGGTAGATACAAACAAAGTCTTTGGTTATATCAATCATATAAATATTGGATATCATTTTTGGGATTCAATTGCGTTAAGTAAGTCATTTATATGTGACCATTCCCGTGAGAGGTTGCGTTAAGTAAGTCATTTATATGTGACCATTCCCATGAGAGGTTGCGTTAAGTAAGTCATTTATCTGTGACCATTCCCATGAGAGGTTGTGTTAATTAAGTCATTTATCTATGACCATTCCCATGAGAGGTAGTTGTAACTAACTAATTTCTCATGAATTTTTAATAGTCCACTTAGCACTCATTGCATCAGTTGATGCTCATAGGGGTGAAGAAGTGGGATTGAAACTAGTGAAATGAATTACATAACGTCAATCATCACTTTCGGGGCTTGCACCCGGTAACCAGGACTTCCCAAGAGGTCACCCATCTCATAACTCCTCTGGCTCAAGCATGTTTAACTGTGGAGTTTTCCCCACAATCAAGCCCACTTAACTTGCTACCCCATAAATATTTTTAATGTAGCTGTACTAATTATTATCATAAAAATAATTTACTCCCAAAAAAAATTATTAACCCAAATCATATTTTTAAAAATAATTATATATTTATTCATAAATTCATAAATTATTTGTTTTTGGAAACAAAGGACTACGTTGAGAAAGAAAAGAGAAAATTTATCCACCCAAAAAAGCAAGGAATTTATTTTCATTATCGCGTTTTAAGAAGTTAAAGGGTATTGTGTAGAAGGTAAATTGAAATATCACATGAAGACACCTTTGCATTTTCATGTAAATATATATTTTCATTATAATATGATTTCAATTTTTAAAGTTTTGTTAATTGTCTGTGTTTTTGTTTTTTAATGTTGTATTTTTTTTCTATTTAGTGTTTTAGGTTGTCTTACTTTGTTGTTGGGAATATGTTAGAAGTTCAAGGTTTATGATATAAAAGAAAATTCGGATAGTTGTCGTAAGCACATTATTCTTTGTTTTCATTTACTCCTCTCTAAAATTATGCAAGTTCAAAGAATGAGGTAATTTATGGCACAACCAAGGTTTCGTTGTTGTCATGTTTTGTCGCTTAAAGTTAGTTATTTTTAACTTGTCTCGTACATAAAGAAATTCTCTTTGAACTCTTGTGAATAAAATCACGGTAGTATCATCATGTGTTTTTGTTATACGGTGTCCCCTTGATTCTTTAGCTAGTTTTTTGGGTTATTTTTCTCATTGTTTTGATTATGTTACAAGTTTGAGCTTCATCAAATGCAATATATTTTGATGGTTGCTATAGGCATACGATTATGTATGAATTCCATTTACTCATCTTTAATGTTATAGAAGTTGTTCAAAGTAAATAAGCTATAGCACACTAAGTTTTCCTTGCTTGCATGGTTTGTTATTAAAAGTTGTTCAATTTTATACTCATCTCGTATATTGGAAGGAAGATCTCATTGCACTCTTGTGAACAAAGTTGCAACAATGTCTTGTGTTTTTGTCATCCAATGTCACCTTCCTCTAGTTAGTGTTTTGGGTTGTTTAATTGCATTGTTGTGATTAAGTTATAAGTTTAAGGTTCTTGGTATGAAAAATATTTTTGATAGTTGTCACGGATACACAACTCCTCGTGAAATCCATTTACTCCTCTTTGATGTTATGAAAGTTGTTCAAAGGAGGAGATAAGTTATGGCACAACCATGTTTTCCTTGCTTGCATGGTTTTTCACCTAAATTTGTTCATTTTTATATATAAGTTCATAAGTGAATGCATGTTCATATATTATCCAAATGTTTAGGCAACGTTTATTGTCTTGAGTTATATGCATAACAAAAGCATAACAAAATTTTCCTTACTTGACACCTAATACTTGTCTCTTACATTGGAAGGAAAACCTCGTAGCACTCTTATGAGTACAGTGATGACGTGGTTTTCCAACTAATTTGCATATAAACAGTCTTCCTCTATTTTGTTTCCTTTAAGGCATCATGGAAGTAGGACTAAAAGTATAAGTTTAAAGGTGAATGCATGTTAATATATTATCCAAATGTTTGTGCGGCATTTATTGTCTTTAATTATATGCAAACAACCAATTAATTTTGTTGTTATCCTCAAGTTGGTAATCAGTATAATAATAACTTCTCATTGTGTTTGAATAATGCACTACATCTGGAGGTAGTTATAGTCATATGTTCCTTATTATTATTGTTTCCTCTTAATGAATTCTTATTGTTAAGGTTAGGGCTTTGCCCTTACCACCTCCCACAAATTTAATCCCTCTCCCCATCATGGTTATTACTCACTTGGGGAGCTATTATAGGACTAAAGATCCTTAGGGTAGCATCTACAAGCATTGAGGTCATATGTCATCCTCTTGGAGAGTAGTAGATGCTCCTCTTGTTGGTTCAATATCACCTTATTTAAGCTTGAAAGGTGTGGCTACTACATTATTATTTTTCATTTTTTTTAGCCATCTTCCACAGGGCTTAACTAAATTATTCAAACAAATTATGTCCTCTTTTAGCATATGGTTTCCTCTTGGCTTGTGGGCCACTTCATCATTGAAAAATCAACTTCATCTCCATCCATCTCCCTTGAATAAGAAGTTATAGTTTAACATATAATTATCCTCAAGGCTCATGGGTCAATTTATCACTTCAATAGGTGACCTTTGTTCCCGGTCTTCTTAAATGGTTTTCTAAGGTCTATAACCTCTTCTTCATAAGGAGGCATATATTTGCATGTGTGCTTGCAATTTCTTCATAGTACATGACTTTTTATAGAAATAAGATTATCAACTATAGGCCATGTCTTGTGGGTCATGCAAGAGGCCTTGATCTTTGTCTTCAACCCCTCCAATGATTCATTAACTTTAACCCCAAGTGGGTTAGACTTCCCAACCCACCCTACATTTTTTAGGATCAAAGATACTAGCCTCATAAAAATAATGTTATACATTTATGCCCCCAAAAATGTGTGTAATAAACAAGATAACCTATGTCAAGTTATGTATAGAAGTGGACTAGGAAAATTGTCCTACTCAAAGGCATCATGTTTGAGATAGTATCCAAGTTTTGAAAGCAAGAATTACATTATACGTAGATGGAGTTAAAATTCATACCATGCTCCAAGCATGATCACTTGGCAACCACTTTTCTAAAGAAAAATGTGAGTGAGGAGATTGCTAAGATATCAAAAAAACACATCAAAAAGAATTGTAAAATAGTATAATCAAAAGGGCCATCTAGTTCAAAGGTGTTAAGAAGCACCACCATCTAGTAAAAATAATGTGTTGAAAATACTGAGAGGGGGGTGAATTGGTATTTCCTTTCAATTAGCTAATTTTTAACTTCACAAAGAAATAATTAACATTAGCATCAGATAAAAAACATGAATCAACAACACCATTAAAAAATGCACAATATCAGAGATAGTAGATACAAGATTTTTAGGTGCAAACCCTTCCGGGAGAAAAACCACCAAACGCTTCTTAATATAGGTCTTCAAAATTTACATCAATCAACAGAAGGAGGCTCCAACCCCCTCATTTACGGTGTAACAACTTCGGGTTAAAGTTTCATGTAATAAAGGATAATAAAGGCAAAATAAGACCAAGGTCACGGGACACGTATTTGAAGCTAAATGTAGGGAAAGCACTACAGTGGGCGTCACTTTTGGTTCAATAATGGCTATGGAAATTGGAAAAGGCATTCGCAAAAACAAAGAAACAATAATTGGCATTTAATTATGAAAATAAAGGAAAATAGAAGAAAAAGAAGGTGAAGGGACACAAATTTACATACTGAGAAAATTAGAGGAAAAATGAAGGAAAATGAAGAAAATAGAGGCATTGATGATAAAAAAAAGGCATCAAAGGATCAGTTCACGGCTTTTGTTAGTTCAATTTGGCTCTCTCCTTTCATTCTCTTTCTCATACACTCTTGCACACTTAGAGAAATATTAAAGCTTTGTGGAATTAAATTGGATCTGAAGAAAGGAAAGCAAGGGAAAGCAAATGAAGGCAAAGTAAAGTGAAGGAAATCAAGGAGAAGGTTGGATCAACAACTTCAGTAGGAGGATTTTGCAGGTAACAAGTTGCATGTGTGATTTCATAGTTGATGTGCAAATGTGTGGTACATGCATTTGTTTATTTGGTTATTTATTGTCATTGCCATGGGTTTTTCCTAGTTTGACAATGATTTTAGCCTTGCCCTACCATTTCCTGGATAACCATGGTGTGATGGGATTCATTTTCGGTTGAGCTTTAGATTGTCATAGTAAATGAGGTGGTCCAAGGAAAATTCCAAAGGGTTGGGGGTGGAGATGGTTTTCTCCGGGAAGCCCTCGATAGGTGGGTGGAGACAAGAAAATTCCTTAAGATATGGTGAAGAAATTAAGGCATCCAAGCTTGGTTTGGTTTTGTGATCTCATGGCTGGTTTAGGTGAGATCACGGTAGCTTGAGGGTGGAGGCGGTTTAACCTCTAGATTCCCTGGTTCATTAGGTCTTGGTTTATCCCATGAGATCCCACATTCATACTTGGAATATGGCATGAGGGTGATTGGTTGAAAGAAATATTTGGTTCAGCTCAATCTATGGTGAGGTGGTATGTGGAAGTCCCTGACTTGGTTGGATTTTGCATATGTTAGTAAGAGTTATTTTCCTATTGTTATCTATGAGCACTTGTACTTGTTATTATGTTTATTCTATGGTTATTTTTTCATGGTTAATATTATGGTTATTTGTTGGTTATAAGCGTAGTTCTATGATGTGCTCTAGTTATGGCTCTTCTTCATGATTTGATAATTATTTTTATGGTTAATGAATGCATGGGCTAACAAGTGTTGTTGCAGCTATTTGAGAGGGCATTAGACCTTCTTGGTGATTCTCAGATGAAGTTCAGAGATTTAAGAATAAATATGCATTAATGACCTATAACTTATATGTCTACATATGTTTGACAAAATGTCTAATGTGTACTAGGAAATCTAGGTTAAGTTTTGGCTTCAAGTTTGAATGTTTAGCATTTTCGTCATGTTAATTTTGATTCTGAAAAGTTATAGGCAATTATGAGAGTGGTCTAGAGGCTAGCCTATAAAAGTGGCTTAGATCTCGGGACCGTTGGCACTAAACTAGAGGATTTAGGTCATAAACACATGGAAGCAGGATTGTGTGTGCGGTTAGGGCCTCATAATCACATTATCACCTTGTTGTGTGTGCATTTGGGGTGTTAGGTAAGAGAAAAAAGTTTATAGGTCAGGGATTGACTACCTAGGGTGGTTTGCAGCCTCCTAAGTGGTTTGTGGTCTCCGAGGGATGTCAATTTGTGGTTGGATTGTAGGCTCCACTTCCATAATTGGAACTTAGAGTTCATATAATGTCATAGTAGCACTCAACCTCACATTTACCTCGGTACCTTGTACAAGTGGGTAAATGTTGGCATGGGTGGTTACATACGAGCTCCAACCTAAAGGACACTCCAATGCCCTAATTTACCAACTCCAACTAGAAGGATGCTCCAACACCCTGCACAAGCTCCAACCTAAAGGATGCTCCAACACCATGCACAAGATCCAATGTAAAGGATGCTCCAACTCCTTTATTTACCAAATCAAAATGAAGGGGTGCTCCAACACTCTGTGCAGGCTCCAACCTAAAGGATGCTCCAACGCCCTGATTTACTAGTTCCAACTAGAATGACGCTCCAACACCCTGAACAAGCTCCAACCTACTTTAACACCACCTTGGGGCCCTGAAATGTTTTCAGGATCTAACTTGAAGGAGACTCCACTCTCTTGCCTTGCACCACTTTTCCACCCTAATCAACAAGTGAACCATGTTTCACAAATCTTTAGATGGGATCCACCCAGGTCAAAATAAAAATAAAAAATAAATAATATTGAAAATAATGTGTTGACTTCGTCGATCTGCAATATTATTTTTTCTCATTAATCAAATTGGCTTTGCTCAAATTGACAAACCCTTCGAATCTAAATGACTAATCCAGACTCACAAACAGTCAAAATATCATATGATACAATCTCTTCTCTCCAAATTATTGCATAACAATTCCACTCTCAAACCCCAACAAAGGTTCAAAATTGAAGATACTTCTTATAACATGCATATTCAAGGGTAATTCCTCACATTGTTGCAGGTATGCTTCAGGTGTACAATGATGTTCTAATTTCAAAACTCAGCCATAACAACCTAAGCTTAGTTGTTGATGTATTACAGTGATGTATGTACAAAACTTCCTAGACCATCAATATTCACTTATGCCAGAATTCTTCAATGCTACTGAAAAATAGGTGTAACATTATAGCAATGGCTCTTACTTTCAATGTGAACTATTCATATACCTCACCTCATTGATTTAATTATGCCTTCAATCTTTTATGCAAAGTATGCCACAGTTGATCAAATGAGACACTAATTGCTAGGATCCTAACTGACAATGTTTCTTTTATTGCTATGGCCTATACCTTCTCTATCAATGCTTCTGCCTTTAATGCTTATTACCATAGATGAAGTCTCTTTTTCAAAATTATGGGCCAACCCAAATATCAGATTGAGAGGCACTACAACTTTTTCCAGATAAAACATTATTAAACTATTTTTCTTGTCAACACTCCCTTTCTAAGAGGAGCACTAAGCCTCAAGTAATAATTAAGTGACATCAATCAAGAAAACCTAGATTTCAACCATGATATCTAAAAAAAATTACCCAATGAAAGGCTAGTATTCCATGACTATAGCGAATGGTCTCAGGGATTTTCCTCAACCAAGGAATGCACTAGAAACATATCTTTGAACATGGCCAAGTCTAATTAAATAACCTTGTCAAGGTTAGTTAAGTTTCAAACCATTGGACATCTGATACATATATTTACTTTTAGTAATTTGATTTGTAGAAAGCAAAAGATAAGGACAAATCCTCAATATTGATCAAGGACCCATAATTTTGTGCCAATGTTCCAAGAGAGACGAATATATAGTCAAGAAAAGTATAACTTTTGAGCTATGTGACAAGTCAATAACCTTCATATTACCCTTAGAAAGGTAGTTGTTATGCTTTCCTCAAAGCTGTAGATATAATAAAAAGTACCACAAATTTTACCTAGAAGAAGGCCATAGATACATGTTATAGAATGCCACATATGTGAACTAGAAGAGCGCCACAAATATATATTTAATATTCCACCTTAAACTTGGATTGATCTTTTAGGTCTGTTCACAAAATACATGTCAAGTATTGTTATGATCTAGATCAGATTGAGTCCATGCCACAAAGGGACAGTTTGTACTCATTTTTAGCCCACGATATTTGATATAAATGTTTGTACTTAAGATAGAGTTTGCCACTACCCTAGTTTAGTCAACGAATTCTCACAAAATTCTTAACAAATTTGTGCCCTAAGAATTTTCATGGTACATATCACAAAGAAAGTCTCAAATCAAAATGAATATAACTCTTGTTCACAAAATAAATCCTTGAAATTGTTGCCAAAGGAAAGGTCGAGTAGGCCTCATAAATCAACAAGCGAGTCTCACACTATTTGGCACTTGGATCAACTTGAAGGGGAGGGCAGAAAGGCTATAGTGAAACTTAAAAACATCCCAATGATAACCATGATCAAAGTATAAGCCAGAAAAACCCGAACAACGGATTAAACAAAAGAAACCCTTCACAAATTCAACCTCCTTCTAAATATTTCGAGGACTACTCAAGGGCCACAAAGATATTTTAGAGTGTGTTGCATAGGATAAACTTTCAAGTTGCTTGCTTTATAAAGTGAGAATAGGCCTCTTTTTATAGTGATTGAGGAGTCTTCTAGGAGGGGGCCAATCGACCTTTAATTGAAGGGATAACAATTCAAATTTTTAAATAAAAACCCCATATTTGATTGAGGTCGACTTACGATTTGGAGCGAGCCTTTTCAATTTGAATTTTGAACCCCACGATCAATAGGAACAAAAAGTAATTTAGCCATGAAATATTTAATGAATACTTTGATGAGAGTCATTTTTGCTCTCAATATTTTGACCAATGATGAGTTGCCACATCATCTCACTTGGGGACCTTGACCACAAGAAGGGGGCTTCAATCTTTGATGGGGCATATCTCCTCAATCGTGAGGACCCTCATGGTGCACCACGTACAATTAGAATCGATATGACAAGGAGAATCAATTGATGAATATATCCAGAGCATGTTCACTTATCTTCATCCTCAAAAGCTTCAACAAGTGAGGGGATTTTAGGGTTTCATTCCTTTCAGTGCTTCTTGTCTATTGGAGTTTCCAACTGATGTAATCCATGACATATATTAAGACTGTTCAAGAACTGAGGTTGGCATCAATGACAACACCATTCAACATAGTGTGTTCCACCAAGGAGGTGGAATTTAGAGGTGAAAAAGAAACTCATGGAATTAAATACTCTTGAAAGGAATCTTTTAATATTGAGTAGAGTACTATAAAAAAACCCTCCTCTCACCATCCTTTTTAAACATGATAAACAAGGGTGTTGGAAAAATTTTAGGAGTTAAAAGAGAGAAAAAGGCACCTCAAGGATACCTTTATGGAATGGAAACCGTCACTTCCATTATGATTGCGTGGTATTGCCCTTATAAAGGCAATTGAATACACAACCGACAAAGGAAAATTGTTTGACAAAAGTACCTCTTTTACAATGAAACTTGAGAAATATAGAAGAATAAATATTAGGTAAAATATATTAAGTTTGATCTCATGCATATTGTGACAACCCCAACCCGGGTTTCCTCATGAAAATGCAATGTAATATTTTACAAAATATATTAACAGGGTTGAGTCAAAGGGGACACAGATTCCAGAGCTGAGGGGGTGGCTTTCTTGGGATATGTAAGGTTTCCTCATGCAGGAAATTTGGACTATTTTCAACAACTATAAAGGTTGGTTGGTATATGTTTTTAATGCATTTATTGTAGAAATTAGCTGAATAAATCACTTATTCACTGAAGATTAACCTGGTCATATATCAATTTCGAATTGCATACATAACACATAACCTTCTTCTACAATTAATTGTCACATGCGGAAATAACAGAAGCAATCTCACATCAATTCAATCACACATTAACTCAGGATGTATGGGGAAAGCCTATAGCTGAAAACCCCGCAGCTATTGTGTATATTATAATGGAGAAATCAAGTAACCAAACAAGTACAATACTCCTCACAAGTACTCAGTACTCTCTCATGAAGTTACTCACAATCTGACTCAGTTTTGAACAAGTCCGAGGTTCAAAACTCCCCGCCAATTGCCTTGCCTCTATTGCGCAATCATGGCCTGTATATGAAGAGGTTCAAGGTTCGAATCCCCTTCCCTTGATTGCGTAATTGTCATGGACAATTCCTCCAAGTGTAATGCAAATCTCATGCAAAACCAATCTACCAACTGATAGCTTTACTCACCCTTTCATCTACCTCTTCCACCGGTCTCCACTGAACTGATCATGCACTGTAGTGAACTGAAGTGTTCTTGAGTTGACTAATGAGTTAATATTTAGTAAATTAAATATTATTTAATTTACTCCACTCATATCTAGTTGATTAGTTAGTTAACTAATCCCAACTAGTTCAACTAAAACAAACAGAACACAACTCAACTACTTGTCCCGTTAACTCCTCCAAAACTCCTGCCACTGAAGTCTAACTGAAGCCAACCATGCAAGATGCCATCAAACCCTAGGAACCACGTGATTCCTTGTGTCAGTTGCATGAGCCACCTCCATGACTCAAACTGAAGTGCGCCAAGAGAGTAAATTGCTGTTTATAGTCAAAATATTATTAAGGGTAAATAATATTTGACTTCCATATTTTTAGGAGATCAGTCTAAAAATAGTCTGGGTCCTAAAAAATAGGGTCTCATCTATATTTACCGACATGTCGCATACTTCAAGAATCTCCAAGTAGAATTCCCAAATTATGCTCCGTATGTCTAAAAATAGACATAGTCTAAAAATAGACTTTGCGCCAGAATTTGCCTGCGGGCCCACTTAGTGAAGGCGACTTCATTTCACTAAGCTCCATCATCTTGCTGCATTCTCAACATTTATTATGAATTTAATGGGGCTAAAAGAGAAGTATGAGGACCAGGCTATCTTGGAATACATTGCGAGGCAGCAAGGACATGAAATTAAATGCATGTGCAAAAAGAAAACAACAGAGGAAAAAGAAGGGGTTTGACCTTGTGGGGGGCATTATTCACTCATTCTTCATCAAGGAAGAGCATCCATTTGAGCAGGATTCAACAAAGAACCACGCAAAAGAGAAGAAAATAGAAGAGAAAGGATTGTTAAAGAGAAGAGAAGACGGTGATAACATTTCAATTGGCATGACTGGCGTGAAGATGGTCTCTCCTTGGTGAGGAACAATGTCTCTCGAGTCTCTATAGAGCCAGAGGGTGGATATGGTTTTCTTTGGATTCCCTTGATGGTGTGGGTGGAGGATTGTGTCCTTGGATTCTTCGAGGGAGGACTTTTGAAGCCTTTCATTGTTTTAATTTTGTAGTGGGTTATGGATTCTCTAGAGTTGGTGGAACCACTGTGTTCAGGGTGGAGACTTGCTTCTCTAGACTCCCTTGACACTCTTAGGTGTAGGTAATTAGCCTCTGGATTCCCTATGTGTGCTCGATTAGAGAAGAAGCCTTTGGATTCCCTGTGTGTTTTGGGTGGAGATAGTAAGTCTATGGATTCCCTATATGTGTTGATTTGTAACCATTGGGTAGTTGGAGGGTGGAGGCAGTTGGCCTCTAATTTCCCTGTATATTATTTGACTGTTGAGTGGTTGGTGGGTGGAGGAATGAGCTCCTATCGATTCCTTGTTTCAGCTGGCAGTTGGTGTTTCAATCCTTTGAGAAAGCCCCTCAGTCTCTGGAATCGAAATTGGGGGTGATAGCTGCAAGAGAGCTTGGCTGCAACTGTTTATGGTTGGGTGGAGAGACATTTTCCTAGACTCAATTTCCCTTCAAATTACAAGACAAGTTCTCTATTTTATTTTTCTTAACTGATAATGCATGTGTGGGTTTCATTTCTAGGTTGAAATGGTGCTTATAACTGTAATGAGCATGTGTTTGCAAGTCTAGACTGTAATGGTGCTTATAAATGTGTTGAACAAGAGTATAATGCATCTATAGTTTGAAGAACTATGTGTTATGAAATACATGATTGTGTTATTGATAAACACGATGAACAATAAAATGTGCAACGTTTAAAGGCACCATAATGGTCCTTAAGAACCAGAATCAATCAGGACAATCTTAATATACAAATCCTTTTATTACAGAGAATAATGGTTACATTGGAGACAGCTCGTTACGACAGGATTGTGTGCTTAAGCTGGCTATAAACCCGTATTACATTTTTATGGTAATATGTTGTTGTTGAGGATTATCTCCTCTTTAACTTTAATAACATGTAATATTTATATGAAGGATTTTATAGCCTTGCATTTTCAACGACATGCATTCTCGCCCTAGGGGCATTGGTGTTGATGCCTGCATGTCCCCACTAATAACCAAATTCCCTTGAAACCACTGAGTCGCACCATGGAGTTGTTTGTAGGCTTGCTTTAAAGCATGGAACTCCAAGCATATAACAGGAGAGGTGGAGGCCCTTCAGGAGTTCACTGCAAGTCCTTAGCAGAGGGTAGCCAAAATATCACCAGCATGGGCATGCCTGGAATTCTGTGTCCCTATATGGGGAATATATAAAGGTGATGAACTCATTAAAGTGGCTCTAGGTTAATCCCAGGAAGATGGCACCAGTAGGTGCCTTAAAAAACCATAGTGATCATGGTGGCACGCTTGCATAAGTCCAAACATTCGTAGAACGACCACAACCAAGCCATAAGTGAATCCATGCTTGTATGGTAGAGTTGTAGAAAGCAGTGTTGCAATGAAGCTAGGCGAGATTCAAGCTTATAGCCTTAGCAGGATAATCCTATTTCAAACAACATGAAAAAACCCTATTCATGGAATACATGGATTGGTTGTCAAGATTGTGCCTTATGTAGAAATCTGCTGAATAATGAAGATTTATTCACTGAGATTATCCTGGTCACATACTATTTGAGCTTCATACATAACACATAATCTCTTCTACGCATTAATCATCACATGCGGAAATAAAAACAGTAGCATGCGCACATAAACACAATATGTAATGAGAGATCCAAGTTCGAATCTCCTTGGCTTCAACTGCGCAATCCTCATGGGCAATCTCCTCCAATGCTTGTGCAAATCTCATGCACAACTAATGTCACAACTAATAGCAAACTCACCCTTTCATCTACCTCTTCCACTGGTCTTCACTGAACTGTCCATGCACTGAAGTCAACTGATGTGTTCTTTAGTTGAATAATGAGTTAATATTTAGTGAATTAAATAATATTTAATTCACCCCACTCATCTCTAGTGTATTAGCCAGTTAAAATAAACACAACTAGTTCAACTAAATTAACTTGAACACAACTCCACCAACTGTCTCATCAACTCCACCAAACTCCGCCACTTGAGTTCTAACTGAAGTCAAACATGCATGAGCTCACCAAACCCCTAGGAATAGCGTAATTCCTTCTGTCAGATGCATGGGCCATATCCGTAGCTCCAACTGAAGTGCTGCAAGAGGATAAACTGAAGTTTATAGTCCAACTATTATTAAGGGTTAATAATATTTTACTGACCTATTTTTAGACAGGCAGTCTAAAAATAGACTTCGACCTGTATGTCTAAAAATAGAGGTCCATCTATTTTTACCAACTCGACCAATCATCCAGGAATAACATACTGCAACTCCTAGACCATGCTCCATATGTCTAAAAATAGACATAGTCTAAAAATAGACTTTGCGCCAAAAATAGCCTACGGGCCCACTTAGTGAAGGCGACTTCATTTCACTAAGCTCCATCATCTTGTTGCATTTTCAACACCTTATCGTGATTGGGTGATGGCGAGGTGACATGGACTGGAGGTAGTATCTCAGAGATTCGTTTTACAATGTAAAAGAACCATAGGGATGATTGGGCATCAGGCCAGTTGGGCTCATAACTCAGAGGAGATAACCATTCCCATTAGTAGGGATGGATACCACAAGAAAACTCATTTATGAGTCCATATCCCGGAAGTGCGTAGGGGTGCAATAAGAGGAGAGTCGTGCAGTTGGGACCAGGATGACGTGTCCTAGTGGTAACCACCCTGGAGGCACGAAAGGGTAGCAAGCTTGGGAGACACTGCATTGCAGTGAGAAGGTGCGAGATGATGTGGCGTTGTAACCCGCATGCCAATCAAAAGCATGAGTCGTGCAAAGGTATGGCCCACTAGCCATGTAGCCCAAAAGACATACCCCAGAGGCTGATAATAGCAACATAAAGGAGCGGCAATGTTGAAGTTGCGTTGAGCCATCTAGGCATGTAGCTTAGAGGTGGAGGGTGTCCCCATTGGCCAAGAATGGAGCCCATGTGACAGCTCATCCCATATGCCAATAATCTCGTAAGTTTTGAAAGGGGAACTACTGTGGGGTATGGGATGACGTGAGGTTGTTACAAGTTGGCATCCACATAGCCCCAACGACAATGGGATTGGTGCAGAGAGTACCCACCTGAAAAGTTCAACCGATGGATAGACCACGAAGCATTCACAAGGGCGGTTGAGGAAGGGAGCAGGAAGAGTCAGCACGAGTTGTCATGGTAGTTCCACGTTGTGCACCAATCAGGAGCAACGGTTGTGTGGGGTGTGGCCCACTAGCACATGTGTTCCAGAGGGTCTCCCCCATAATCCCAAGAGATGCATGATAGAGATGCACCAGGGTTATTGAGTCTAGGATGACGTGTCCCAGAGAGACCCACCCTCGATGGTTAAATAAGGGTATTCGAGGGGAGTTAGTGGGATAGGAGCAATGGAATGATGTGTCCCGGAGGCCCCATCCCATATGTGTAAAGGAGAGCACGAATGAGAGTGTCAGGATGAATGCAACGAAATGACATGGCAGTCAGAGAGAGGGGGGGCACTAGGTCAAGGGATGACAGAGATCATGGAGATCAGACTGTGGAGGTTTTTTGCGACACCCCCCCCTCCCCTTCACGACATCAGCAGAAGGAGGGGGGGTGACACAATGAATCTGGGTTGTCGAATGGGTGGGGGTATCATAAACCATTTGACGTGGGCCCCAAAACCATGATTGTGACACCTCTCTTCCAAATTAACGCTCAAGCAAGTTAGCCTAACGTAATATGTGGACTGGGAGTGCAGAAGGATGGGGACCGTTGACCCTCCTCCTATCATCATGGCCATTGGATTTGAACGGGTTTGGATCCTAAGCACACACACACACATATTGATAATCCCTTTCTTCTGATAGGACGAGAGGATTAGCAGTAGCAGCCACCCTCATGGGGTAAGCTGGGTGTGGTTGTTATAGGTGGTATCAAAGCATCCAAGATCAAGACTTGGACTAGATGGGCTCTATCATAACCAAGTGATGATTTTTAGAAAATCAATTAAATAGTTATTTAGGTGCTAAAAGCCGGTCTAATTATAATTGTAGGCCTAATTGGCATAACCATTCTATGATATATGTAAAATAACATAAAAATAAGCAGTTGACATGTTTAATTGAATTGCGAGCTGTAAAAGTTCATGAATTTTGCAAGCTTGTTTGTTACATTGAATGATTTACTGCCTTGATAATAAAATAGTGCTAATGGGGATTGTTTGTTGCGGATAGTCTAATACACCATCTCTACAAGAGTAATATCATGGGAATAAATGTGTTGTTTATTTATTTATTATGCACTAATAGTGATATTTCTTGTGATCTGAGTGATGCATATAAAATAGTCAGTATAATGGGCATACTAACATGGTTGTTTTGTGACAACATAGATAGTTATGGCAACCCCATTAATTCAAGTTCATGGTCATAATTGTATTTATTTATATATCACGTGAAAATATCTAATAGTGTGAGTGATTGACAACACACCTCAAGTAGCCTAAAATAGAGATAACTCAACAAAGCAGACTAGAATGGTGTAGTACAACTCTGACCAATCACAACATGGAAGTGATGAGGTTAGGGCCAATCAAGAAGAAAGACCAGCTAACCAAGGCGGAGGGAATAAATCTCCAGATTGGATAGATACCTTGAGAAGCATGAGGATTGAAGTTATAAGCTTCAAGGAAGACAATGAGAGGTTGGTTAGAGCTCAAGAAAGACAAGCTAACATAAATGCAGTCATCCTACAAAGTCTCTCATATTTGCTAAGACAAAGGCAACTTGAGATGAGGGCTAGTCATAGAGACAAGAGGAGCCCTTGGGAGTAAGAGGAAAATACAAACGGGGTAGATAGTATTAGATTTACAAAGAGTGAAGGCATCATGCTAGGGAATGTACCATTGAGCACCCCAAGAGGAGGAACTAGCATATGTGTGCATCATTTTAGCAGATCATCTAGTTTTTCTACCAAGAGGCACCACCATCACTCTCATCATCACCATCGTCGTCATTCAAAAAGTAAGGAAAAGGATTACATGCCTGAGGCATTTAAGAAGGCCAAGCCACCCATTTTTTATGGGGAATGAAGAAATCAGAGGATGCAAAAGCATGGTTGTTGGGCACGAAAGAAGTTTTTCAGGATCCATTATTATTCTGAAAATATGAAAGCGAGAATTTCCACCTTCAACTTGAAGGTAAAAGTAGATATATGATGGGAATATTTGAGGAATGCTAGAGGCATCGTTGAGAATGAATTAAATTGGGCAGAATTTTAAGAGCTCTCTAGGGAGAAATATTTGTCTTAGCATTATTATGATGGTAAGGCCAAAGAGTTCTATGAACTCAATAATGGGTACTTAACAGATGATGAATATGTCACTAGGCTTCTAAAAATATTGAGATATGTACCATATCTCAAGGATGAGAAAGCTAAGATCCAAAGATTTATTATCAGGTTGCCTATGGCATTCAGAGATAAAAAATTGAGTTGTTGGAACCACCGACTCTAAAGGATGTTATTAAGAAGTCAAAACGCTGATATGAGCAAGTAAAACGCAGGCCAGAAACTAAAAGTAGCTGGCAGGCATAAAACAACATTGGACATAAGAATAGTTGGCCTAAGAAAAGTTTAGAAAAGAAGGAAGGTAAGCATCCAATCCCTGCATATCAATTTCACTAGAAGACTAATATTGTTATTAAGAGGAATGTGCAACAACCAGTAGCAAGCCAATTTAATCTTGAAGGTCGAGAGCCATTGAAGTGCTGGAAATGTGGTGAAAACCACATGAAAAGAGATTGTCCACATTAACAAAACATTGGATTGAAGATTTATAGTGCCCAAGAAGCTTGCATTATGGATGAGGTAGCTCGAGACTTATCCAAAATTTATGTAGTTGTAGACAACCGCCAGACAGTCCACCAAGCATCCATCATTGAGATGGAAGGTAAGCTGCATGACCAATTGTCTCCATTTTAATTGATCTAGGTTCTAATTACAATTATATCAACCCAAAGCTTGCTGAGAAATGCAATTTGGTAAAGAAATTGCATGAAGAACAATGGTTGGTTGATCTGAATGGAAATATTTGTAATGCTAAGAAAAGTATCCATTCCGATATAATTTAGTATGCAAAGTGTTCTCCATGAATTGCAGGTTAAACAAAGTAGTTTTGGTTATGTATTTGAGTTTTCAGTGTGAGGATTAATTAAGTAAAGTTATTATTTAACATATCACATCAGAAATATACAACAAGTAAAATTCACCATCACATAACACAACAAATTGTTGAGGCAATTCACCCCTCCTGGGCTACATCAACCGGTCCAAGGCTCCCCAATGGCATGTCCTTGCTCTATTAATTTTCTCAAAATGGTTATACAGGTAAAAATATGCCTCAATAGGCAAAACCAGCTGTAAATTCAGCTTCAAAAGATAGAAAATAGCTAGAAATGGCTTTTGTTTCACACTAAACAGTGAAATATTACCCAATACAGTGCCTTCTCCATGATGGCCCTAATGGCTCCTTCATCTTCCTCGAAGCAAAACATGTTGTAGATCACCTCTGTTCGACCTAAAACATGTTCCAAACTGCTCAGAATGCTCAAGAAACCCAAAATTGACTATTTTTGCACCTTGTTTGGTCGAAAATAGAGAAAGTTATGGATTTTTTTTTTTGCCCAGTGTCCCCCAAAATCCTCCTCCAAAACTGGAGGAACTCCAGTTAGAACTCCAGATTCGGCGGAATTGCATAAATGGCGGAAATGCGTGCTAAAATTGGCGGATTGTTTATGGTGGCAATAAATGTTGGGCGGGGTGGTCACATGACCCAGCCCCGCCGAAATCGTAGGAACAAATCGTGGCCTAAATGGTTTTAAAACCATAACGTTACTCCTTTGAAGTCATGGCCACATGCCTGCATTAACTGTGGTTGTGATCATGAAGGTTGACGATTATGGTTTCGGGTGGAGGCCTTAGGTTCTGAGTGCCTAGGCCATATGGTTGGGGCTAGCCCTATTTCTTTTTCCGTCGTATTGTAATTTAAAACAGAAATATAAACTGTGATTTTTATATGTTAAGATCCAATGTATAGCCCGACCAGTGGGGCCTGTGGGCTGCTAGCCAATCGACCAGGGTTCGATTCCCGCAGAATCAAAACAATTTTTTTGTAACGCTTTCCAACTCTGGCCTGGGGCCACGTGGCGGCCTCCGGGCCTGCCACGTGGCAGCCCGTGATAGGCCATAAAAACTCAAAGTCAACCCATCAACGAATAAGAATATGCCACTTGTACGATTCCAATTCACCCCTATGGAATATTTCAAGGAATATTCCCAAAATATTCCTTATAATATTCTTTTTAAAAAATTTCTAATGTAGAAAAGTCAAACTTGGTCAATTGAATTTTGGAGTTTACTAGAGACTTTAAACCTCAATAACTTTTGCATACGACCTCAGTTTTGAGAACCGTTCATGGCGCCAAAATCGCAGCGACGAGACCTTTTTGGTCGTTCAGATTGCAACCATTTCTGAGCACTTCCATTTTGAGAAATTTCTTAACTTGGACATGATCTCCTGATCACACCTCCCCATTGGGAAGCTTTTGGACCCCAAAAGCCTTCAATTACCTATTCAAAAGATGAGGGTATGAACCCCTCACCTTTTCCACCTCCATCCATTTTTCCTTACTCGGTTCGTTGCCTTTAAGACCAATCCAAAGATAATCGACACTTCCCCTCTTCGAAGTGTGTGACCTCCTGTCAAGGATAGCATCCTCTTTAAGCTCATCCATATATTCTTGCAGAAAATCTTCTATGGATGGCAGTTGAATGTCACTCTCTTGATTAACAATTAAAGGAGGCTCATACAAACGTAAATTTTCCACATTCACAATGGAATAAATTTGCATATATGAAGGCAAATCTAGTTGAAAAGCATTATTTCCAACTTGTTTAATAATATTGAAAGGACCATAACGAATAGGCTTCATCTTTTTACCTTCTCCTTGAATTCTTTCTTTTCTAATATGCAACCATACCTCATCACCTTCTTGAAATTTATGATCAACTTTATGTTTGTCATGCCTCTCCTTGTACTTGCCTTGACTCTTTTCAAGCTATTCTTGAAACTGCTGATGTTTGAGCTGAATTCTTTCAATGAACATGTGAGCTTTGTCAATGTCACTATGTCCATCAATGGCAACATCCTTCTCAAGAATGAAATCTAAAGGTGACTCAGGCAAATACCCAAAACAAGCTTCAAAAGGTGAAGCATTTGTAGAACAATGCTTGGCCCAGTTGTAAGCATGCTGAATGTTATGTAAGTGCTCATCCCAAAGCTTGGGATGCTTACTACAATAACCTCTCAAAAGATGTACAATGGTTCTGTTCACTACCTTTGTTTGGCCATCTGTTTGTGGATGGAAAGGAATACTCTTCTTCAACTTGGTGTCCATCATCTTCCATAAATTGGACCAAATTCCAGCCAAATGCAGAATCCCTATCTGCTTTCAATAGTGACAGAAACCATAATGAACCCCTTTGTGTGTCTAAAGTATTGATTTATTGGGCAGTTCCATAATTCCTTACAGCCACATGATACATCTTCATGAATGTAAACAACCCCTTAAAGAATGTATTTGCTTCCTAGACAATGACCTCCAACAAAATCCATAAATACTTTATGGTCTAGGTACAGTATTATTATATAAATAGCTTCTCGTACTGACTTGCTTGTGCTTATTGGGACACCTCTAATGAAACACGAAACACAATCTACCATGTGAGGCCAATAACAATACCTCTGTAAATGTGCCACCGTTTTGCTTACCCCGAAATGTCCAGCAATAAGAGAAGAATGAGCTTCTCTCATGACACTTAGTCTCTGTCCCTGTGGTATACATAACTTGCGCATATGAAACAACAAATTATTATGCAAGTGATAATCATTCTCCTCAACTTGATTTCCTTCACTCAAGTTAGCATACACATCCTTAAAATCAACATCTGATGCACATTGTTCTATGTAACTCTCATGTACAATAGAATCATTCTTAAGTAAAGTAGTAGCACTAATAATGGGCCTTGAAAGCATATAAATTTTTTTATTGAAAATACCTTTCTTGTACCTTATTACCAAGTGAAATAGTTGTAGGAAACCCATCCATCTGAAATGTCGTGACTGCTGCAATTTACTTTGTGACTGCAAGTACTGTAAAGGCTAATGGTCAGTATGAACAACTGTTTCTTTGCCCATCAAATAGTGTTTCCACTTTTTGATGCTTTGTACCAATGCATACAACTCCTTATGTAGGATAGATTACAACAACTTTATTCAATGTCTGGAGATGAAAGCGATGAGCACATGCTGTAAAACTACCATGACAATGATATAAATGTCAGGTAGCTGGAATGGCTGTCTCAAGTCCAGTAATGCAAGGACTGGAGCTGAACTTATCTTCTCTTTCAAATATTTGAAAGCTTTATGTTGCTTTCCTCCCCATTGAAAAGCATGCTTCACACTTTTCACTGCATGCATAGGAGTTGCTATGGCAGAGAAGTTAGAAATAAACTTCCTCCAATACTGAGCTGCACCCAAAAAAATTCTTACCTCTGTAATGGATTTGGGAGTAGGTCAATTCACAATGGTTTCTAGTTTGGAAGGATCAATTCTCAAAGAACCTCCTCCTACTATGTGTCCCAAATAAGCCAATGAAGTCTTTCCAAATTCATAGTTTGACATTTTAAGAAATAACTTATTTTTCTTCAAAATATTAAGTACTTTCTTAACATGCATGACATGCTCTTCTCTAGTCTTGCTGGAAATTAAAATGTCATCTAAGTAGACAATAACAAAATCATCAAGAAAAGGACGTAATACATCATCCATTATGCGCATGAAAGTTGCAGGTGCATTGCATAAACCAAACGACATAACAAGCCACTCAAAGAGTCCCTGTTTGGTTTTAAATGTTGTCTTCCAAATGTCACTTTTTGCAATTCTAACTTGATGATAACCACTACGTAAGTATAAATTAGTGAAATATTTAGCATCTTTCAGCTGATCTAACAAATCATCTATCCTTGGGAGTGGGTAACGATTCTTTACTGTTATTTTGTTCAATGCCCTGAAGTCCACACACATACGCCAAGTTCCATCTTTCTTTGGAATCAAAACTATCGGTGACCCACATGGCGAAGTGCTCGGTCTTATGAAACCTTTGTCCAACAAGTCTTTAATTTTCCTCTTTATTTCAGCATTCTCCATGATAGACATGCAGTACATGCCTATGTTAGGAAGAGGACAATCCTGTTGCAACTGTATTTCATGTTGAATCTCCCTTTTAGGAGGCAAACCTGTTGGTTCCTGAAACATCTCATGATGTGAATCAACTGCATCATATAAATCTGATTTTAAATTGGGATCACAATTTTCAAATGACTCATAATTCACATCAACCTTAGGCTTAACCATAAGAAGTACAAAACTCTTACTAGAATTCACTAGTCTTTTTACTTGTCCAACATTTACCATTGTTATCTTTATCTTTTTGCGATGTGCTCTGACAATAAACTCCTTGCCATCTTTAAATATATGATACTTATTTTCACGGCGATGAAAGATCGCTTTCCTATCATATAAATAAGGACTTCCCAAAACAATTCCTGATATATCAAGCAGAACTACATCCAGTTCAACTGTGTCAATGAAATGTGCAGTAATCGCAAAACGCAATATGCACTTCTTGGAAACCTGTAAGTTTGCATCCTTACATATCCAACCAAGTGGATATGGCCTTGGATGTGGAATGGTCTCAAGTTTTAGCTATTTGACGAAGTCTTCTGATATGAGATTCGCTTGTGACCCACTGTTAAACAATGTGTCAATTTTTGTATGTTTTGAGATAACCCTCACATGGAAAAATTCAATTCTTTCTTCCTCATTTGGAGCTTGTACATGACAGTTTGAAGTACTAGTGCTTGGTTTAGTTTCAGTTTCTTTTCCCTTCATATTCTTCAAACGCATGGCTGTAATTTTGGTTTCGTCACCTGAATCATCACCTAAGTCTTTTTGTGTAGTTATAGTAGCTGCAGTTTTCTTCTTCTCTTTGTTTTTGTTATACTGAGTTTCTTTTTTTAGGATGAAGTTTCCAATAGTTTTTCTCTTCATGGCCTTCTCTTGAACAGTGTTTACATATCACTTTCTCACCCTCCCTTTTGACAGATGCATTCTTTTTTCCTTTTCCCTTTGAGGTTTTATCTTTGTTTTTCCCCTTAAAAGGTTTGTTTCTACCCTCATCAAAAGTATGTTTCCCTCTAGCCTCTAAATGCGTGGCTTGTACACAAACCTCGTCTAGACTAGTAGGATTGAACATAAGGATAGTATGTCTAAGGTAGCTGTGCAAACCACCTATATATTTCATCAAAGTGCCTTTAATTTGTAAGTCTACCCCTAATAAGAGTGCTCTTCTCCTAAACTCTTGGGTGTAGTCTTTTACATTTTGTCCCTTAAGTTGTCTGAAATTTTTCCAATTCATGATAGCCTTTTGTAAATGAGCTAATGGATAAAATTTCTTTTTAATTGCAGTAATAAATTCAACCCATGATAAACTGATCTTACCATGTTTTCTAATCTCCTCCTTGGTTTTGGCTTCCCACCAAACCAATGCTGCACCATCCATTCTCAAAGAGGCTAATTGAATCTTGGTGTCGTCATCATGAAGGTTTTGTATCCTCAAGTAAATCTCCAATTGCCTTATCCAATTGTCAAGTTTTTCTGCATTGACTTCACCATTAAACATAGGCAACTCAAACTTAACATCAAGCTTTAAAAATGGACTTTTACCAGTGTTCTTGGACTTGTGAGATTGGTTCACTGAAGTTGAGGATGACGATGTAGAGGAAGAGGAAGAAGATGGGGATGGTGGATCACCATTTCCTCCATGTCCTTTCTTAGACATTTCTTCAATTTTCTTTCCTCCTGAAGATCCCTCTTCTTCCTTGTGATGTTTAGACCCTTCTCCTTCAAGCCTTTCATTCTTTTATTGGTAGAGTATCCTCACCATCTCAGTCATGTCTAGGAATGCCTTTCAGAACACCCGTTCTTCTTCTTTGGGATCAATGTCTTCAGGAATTTATCCTTCTCTTGAAGACATGCTTATGGCTTCTTATGCTTGTAGAAATTATATGCACTAAGCATGCATTTGTCCAAGTTCCACCTAATCTCACACTATTTAACTTTATGCAAGATACTGAATCTATTCCACTTTTTAATCTTTTGCGGAAAAATTAATTGCACACACATGTGAAGCATAAAAAAAATATTCAATCGCACATAACACAATTTTTAACCGGGAAAGCCTGAAGCTGAAAACCCCAAATATATATTATGTAACATGGAGATCATATGAAAATCTCATACAAACATACAAAGCTTATCACAATCCCTCAGTACAGTACAATCGTCAAACACTAATCAGGCCTAATCTTGCAAATACATGCACCGATCTTTGCCACCTGCTAGCTTGCCTCCACTGCGCAATATCTGCTGAAGAATAGCTCTAAATGAATTCGAATTACACTTGGATTGACTGCACAATCCTCATTGGCATCTCCACTGTGTGTTTGATGCAATCAATGCATCACTAATAGTCACAATATATAGTCTATCTTGCCCTTTCACTTATCTCCTTGACCCCAGAATTTCCGCATACTAAATCTTTCGATGTATTGTTCGGTTGATTAATGAGTTATTATTTATGAATTAATTAACTAATTAATTCACTCACTCTCACTAGTGTATCAATCGGTTAGACTAGATACAACTAGCTCAGCCAGGTCTAAGCAAGGTTAAAGTAAATACAACTCCATAACTACTTCTTCCAACTGTGTCATAACTCTGCCACTTGAGTTCTAACTAAGTCCTCCATGCAATAGCTCCAGTAAACCCTTAGGAATAGTGTAATTCCTTCTGTCAGCTGTTGTGCCACATCTGTGCATTGAACTAAAGTGCTCCAAGAGAATAAGTTGTTGTTTAGAGTCTGATCATTATTAAGAGCTAATAATAATCGACATGCATCTATTTTTAGATTGACGATCTATAAATAGACTTCGCCCAATATTCTAAAGATAGAATTTCATTTGTTTTTCCAACTTGATCAACCATCCACAAATAGCATCCTGCAACTTCTGAAATATGATCGTCATGTCTTAAAATAAACATAGTCTAAAAATAGACTTGCGCCAAAAATAGCCTACAGGCCCACTTAGTGAAGGCGATTCTTTTCACTAAGCTCATCATCTTGTTGAATCTCAACACTGCTGCTCTTGGAGGTGAAATATAAGGTGGAGGTAATGGCACTCTGGCCCTCCTTGGTTGAGGATTACTTTGAGCTCTAACCAATTGTCCTTCTCCTCTCTTGAGCTTAAGCCTTGTAAGCATCAAAACCTTGCAAACAGTCAAATAATCCTTTGCACAAGAAAAAATGTAGAGTAAAACTCTAGCTCTAATACCACTTGATCTGAATGTAAATATTTGTAATGCTATGCAAAGTATCCATTCTGATATAATTTAGTGTGCAAAATGTTCTCCATGAATTGAAGGTTAAACAAAGTAGTTTTGGTTATGTATTTGAGTTTTCAATGTGAGGATTAATTAAGTAGATTTATTGTTTAACATATCACAGCAGAAATACATAGCAAGTAAAATTCACCATCACATAACACAACAAATTGTTGAGGCAATTCACCCCTCCTGGGCTACATCTGTCGGTCCAAGGCTCTCCAATGGCATGTCCTTGCTCTATTAATTTGCTCAAAATGGTTATACAGGTAAAAATATGCCTCAATAGGAAAAAAAATGTTGTAAATTCAGCTTCAGAAGATACAAAATAGCTAGAAATGGCTTTTGTTTCACACTAAATAGTGAAATATTACCCAATACAGTGCCTTCTCCATGATGGCCCTAATGGCTCCTTCATCTTCCTCGAAGAAAAATATGTTTTAAATCACCTCTTTTCGACCTGAAACCTGTTCCAAACTGCTCAGAGTGCTCAAGAAACCCAAAATTGACTATTTTTGCACCTTTTTTGGTCGAACATTGAGAAATTTATGACAAAAACAAATTTTTGCCCAGTGTCCCCCAAAATCCTCCTCCAAAACTGGAGGAACTCCAGTTAGAACTCCATATTCGACGAAATTGCATAAATGGAAAAACTACGCGCTAAAATTGGTATATTTTTTATGGTGGCAATAAATGTTGGGCGGGGTGGTCACATGACCCACCCCCGCCGGAACCATCGGAACAAACCGCGGCCTAAACGGTTTTAAAAACCATAACATTACTCCTTTGAAGTCGTGGCCACATGCCTGCATTAATCGTGGTCATGACCGTGAAGGTTGACGGTTATGGTTTTGGGTGGATGCCTTAGGTTTTGAGTGCCTAGGCCATATGGTTGGGGCTAGCCCTATTTATTTTTCCGATGTGTTGCAATTTAAAACAAAAATATAAACTATGATTCTTATATGTTAAGATCCAATGTATAGCTTGGCCATAAAAACTCTAAGTCAACCCATCAACGAATAAGAATATGCCACTTGTCCAATTCCAATTTGCCCCTATGGAATATTCCAGGGAATATTTCAAGGAATATTCTCGAAATATTCCTTAGAACATTCTTTTTAAAAAAATTCTAATGTAGAAAAGTCAAACTTGATCAACTGAATTTTGGAGTTTAGTGGAGACTTCAAACCTCAATAACTTTTCATGCGACCTCGGTTTTGAGAACTGTTCGCGGCTCCAGAATCGCAGTGACGAGACCTTTCCAATCATTCAGATTGCAACCATTTATAAGCACTTCCATTTTTGAGAAATTTCTTAACTTGGACATGATCTCCTGATCATTGGTTCAACTGGAAACTAGAGCAAAAAGAAAGATTCACTATTGGGCAAGACCATGTGAATTTGAGCTCTGTGGCATGGCCACCACAATTAATTTGAATATATTGGCATTGAGTGTATGTAGTATATTATTGGGCGTGGATTGGTTCTACAAGGAAATTGAATGCTTAGATGAGCATGGAAAAAACATATTTTTTCCAGAGAGGAAAAGCCTACTTTAGGTAGGCTAAAAACGACCATGAAAGCCAAGTGCAGCAACATAAAGGGATGCATGTTGCTTGCAGTAAAAATCTTAAGTGATGAGAAGTTTGGCAACGAGGAAAGTGAGCTGCTAAGAAGGTACCTGGTTTTGCAGTAGTATGCAAATATTTTTCTAGAGGAGGTTCATGAATTACCTCCTCAGAGAGAGGAAAACATCTCTATTTAGTTGGTACTTGGAGCAACACCAACATCTAAGGCACCATACAGAATGAGTACCCCTGAATTGGTGGAGCCAAAATTTTAGCTAAAATAAATGTCGGACAAGGGCTACATAAGGTTGAGCATGTCTCCATGGGGAACATCTGTATTGTTGGTAAGGAATAAGGATGGAATTCTTTGATTATGCATTGAATACAAGCAATTAAACAAGATGACCATAAAGAACATGTACCCATTGCCAAGGATTGATGATCTCTTTGATTAGTTGAGGGAAGCAACAATTTTCTCCAATATTGAATTGAGGTTAGGATATCACCAAGGAAGGATCAAGGAGGAGGACATTCACAAGATTGCTTTCAAGGCAAGGTATGGGCACTATGAGTTTGTAGTGGTGCCTTTGGGCTTAATAATGCCCTTGCCACATTCATGCGCTTAATGAACAATGTGTTGCGTCCTTATTTGGACAAGTTTGTCATGGTGTTTGTTGATGACATATTGGTGCACTCAAAGACATAAGAAGAGCATGAAAAGTATTTGGATGCAATGCTACAATTGCTGAGGGAGCACAAGCTTTATGCAAAGCTAAATAAGTGTGATTTCTTCCAATCACAAATACATTATTTGGGGCATATTGTCTCGAAGGAATGGATATTAGTTGATCTTGAAAAGATCAAAGCTATAATGGAATGGCCAACGCCAAAGAATGTGAATGAGGTCAGTTCATTCATAAGATTGACAGGTTATTACAGGAGATTTATCAAAAAAATCTCCAAGATAGGACATTATATTACATCCTTGCAAAGAAAAGGAAAGAAATTTTAGTGGACACAACTTAGTGTGCAATAAGTTTTGAGCAACTGAAGCAATTGCTCACAAATGCACCAATGTTAAGGATTGCAGATCTGTTGGGTGTGGAGCTTAGTTATCTTCTTGATTCAAAACTCTTTTTTCAGCCAGGTGTATACCTCAAGAAGAATATGCACCCCTCCACACGCGAGGGGGGGGGGGACTTTCCTGCCTAAGGTGGTCTTTAGGGGGGGGGGGGACTTGCCCAGCTACGGGGGTCTTAGGAGATATTGTCCCCCACTTGGCGGGGGTTCGGGGACAGTGCCCTTGAAGCTAAAATTAGATGAAAAATTGGCTTGTAAATATTATAATTTCGTAGCCAATTTGGGTTGTTCATTAGGAAGATGATCTAACAGTAGAAGTTAAGTTAATTTAGCGTTTTTTGTCCTAGAAGGAAACCCTCAGTTTATATGAGGGAATTGTATTGCGACAATGGATTTTTTTTCTGAGCGAGAAAGAGAGAGGAAACTGTGTGAGAGCGGAGAATAAATTACAATGGATCTGTTGTAGGTTGTATTTATTCATTTTGTTGGACAATATAGAAGGAGGGATTGGTTGTTTCTCTATGGACGTAGCCCAAATTGGGTCTCCCTTATTTTATGCATTTTTGTATTTGTGTTTCCATAATATTTGTGTATTTCATTGCTCTATTAATTAATTTCTAAAAATTGATATCAGAGTCGAAGGTCTATTTGGTTGATAAATTCGCATGAGAGAAGGGTTCCTCGTTCGAGTGGTAGAAATTATACAAACAATATGTATTCCAATGGATTCAATCTGATCAAGCAATGTACTAAAGCAAGATATTGAATCCTTCTACAAATTAATTGCGGAAAATAAACACGATCGCCAATCACAACAAGTAAAGAAAGAAAGAAAATCAAACCACAACACAAATATTTTCCCAGGGAAAGCTTGCCGCTCAAAACCCCTCTAGCTTCTATTGAATATTCACCAAGGAATCATGAAAAAATTACAATGCACTCTTCTCACAAGAGTCTCCTGCACTCTGCTAATCGTCTCACACTGATCTAGACAAAATCGGGCCAACACTTAGGCAATTCTCAGCCTCTCTTCAGCCTGCCTTGCTCACGTAATTCATGAGGAATGAAATCCCTATTCCTTAGGAATTTCAACCTTTCTCAACTGCCCAAGGATCATGGGCATTCCAATAGATATTTGGTTGCATACGGGAAACCTACTAATCACACAACTAATAGTTAACATCCCTTTAACCTTTGTCTCAACTGGGTCTCCACTGGAACTGACATGAATGAAACTATTAATAGTAAATCATCAGTTGGATGGTAGATCACTGATTATGAATTAAATCTGATTTACGTCACTTGATCTCTCACTAGTGCAACAAATAGTTACAACTAGTCCAACTGAATTTAACTCACCTAACTGAGTTAACTGATTACTGATGCATTAAATTACTGCACTAGCCACAACTCGAACTCCATAACTAATAGAATCACTCTACACGCCTCACCAACCACCCTCAACTCTAAATTCATGAGCTAACTGAGTTTATCACACTTAGTTAACTATTACAAGTGATTATGAGATAAGATTACATTTTATTGTCCAATTTAATTAAGGGAAAATTAAATTAGACACATATTTCTTGCTGACTTTTCAACACGCCCTCTCAACAAGAAAGGGATTATCTGCCACTTCAATCCTGCCTCTATGGTATTCGAATTTGCTCCTGGCGAGTGCCTTCGTCAGAATATCTGCATCCTGATCTTCCGTGGGAATGTACTGAAGTAACATAATGCACCTCTGACACAATATCTGAGATGGTGGTACCAAATGTCTATGTGCTTGGACCTATGATGGAATACCAGATTAACCGAGAGTTTAATGAAACCCTGGTTATCACAATGTATCACCATCAGATCCATCTGAAAACCAAACAAACCAACTAGAATATTTCTCATCCAAATGTCATCACATGCAGCCTAACTGGCTATCATGTACTCTGCCTCGACTAAACTGAGTGCCACAGATTGCTGCTTCCTACTGTACAAAGGAACTGTTGTCGATCCTATGCTGAAGATCCCTCCTGATGTGCTCTTTCTGATTGATGGAATTCCTACCCAATTTGCATTGGTGAAGCCTTGAAGCTTCACTCCCTCTGTCCGTCTGCACCATAATCCATACTCTGTAGTGCCCCTGAGATATCTCAAGACATGCTTCCCCCGCCATCTAAAAGAGCTTGGTCGGCATAATCATAGCTTGAGTCAACTAGTTAACTGCATAGAAAATGTCTGGTTTGGTGTTCACCAAGTACAACATTGAATCCACAAGCTACCTGTAAAAAATAGCATCCACTACCTCACCTGAAGTAGCATCCTCCTTCCTCCAGTTTTATGGAAGAGGAGTCTCCATGGGTTTACAGCTCCCCATGTGAAACTTATTCAAAATCTCTTTGGCATATTGGCTTGAAAAATAAATATCTCACCATCCCACTGCCATATTTCCAAACCAAGGAAATAGTGAAGGAGTCCCATGTCCTTCATTTCGAACTACCTTGCAAGATCCTCCTTGGAAGAAGTTATCAACTACTCATCACCTGTCAAAATTAGATCATCAACATAAAGTACAATAATCAAGAGCTTACCATCAACCACAATTGATCTAGGTGGATATCGGTGGCTGCCCACCTATTCCATTTGGACCCGCAACATCAATTCTTGCAGCTTTTCACCACCAGCAGCTTACTAATTTTAGTAGGTTTTCGGGTCCTGATGCCCGGAGCCATTTTGGGGCATTAATGATCCAGGTGGATATCGGTGGCCACTCACCTATTCTATTTGAACCCCCACCACCAATTCTTTCAATTTTCAAGTTGCAGCACAACTTACTATATTTAGTAGATTTTCGGGTCCTGAACTTCCGAAGCCGTTTTGAGGCCCTAAACGATGTTTTTTGGGAAAATCGAGAGTGATTATTTGTGTTGCACCAAAATTTGTAGTCCTCGGACGGATATTTTTAACGAGATATTAAGCACGTAAAACGGAGATCAGATGCCAAAGTTACGTCCCCGGGAAGTTGAAACACCAATTTACCCAAATGGGGCCCACGATTTTAGCGCTTCATCTCCTAGGGTTAGGTTTTTGGACGTTTCGGATTTTACATTGTTTCTCAACAATAAATAGGCCTTCGAGCCTCATTGTAACATAGTTCAGGGGCTGGTAGCCGACACATCTCTTCTTAGAGATAAGCGTTGCCAGTAATCTAGCTCATATATTTCCATTATGTCTGTAATAGGCCTTCAAGCCTCAATGTAACACA
The DNA here is from genome assembly GCA_034641835.2 of Pinus albicaulis. Taxonomy (NCBI): domain Eukaryota; kingdom Viridiplantae; phylum Streptophyta; class Pinopsida; order Pinales; family Pinaceae; genus Pinus; species Pinus albicaulis. Next base: position 1,228,750,811 of record CM076577.1, on the reverse strand, counting down.
GTTCAGAGGCCTGTGTACGCCACATCTCTTCTCAGAGATATGCTACTAGTGCCCTATATTGTTTCCATTATGTTTGTAAGCCTATTTCAGTCATTATTTTATTAATAAAATGAAGCATTATTTCTGTTGCATCTCTGTGTTTATGGTTATATATGTATTTTGTTGCGTTCCTGCATAAATCCGGATCAACAATCTGGTACAGGTTTGCATCTGCTTCACTTTTGGTGAAGCTCAACCCGGTGAAATAGTTGTCAATTCTAGTGTACCAAGCACGAGGTGCTTGCTTAAACCCATACAATGCTCTCTTGAGTCTGCACACATGTGACTCATTGTCAAAGATCTCAAAACCTTTTTCCTGCTCTATGTACACTTCTTCCTCAATAATCCATTGGGAAACACAGTTTTCACATCCATTTGATGTATCTGCCACCCCATCTACGCTAAGAGCGCAAGGATAGATCTAATCGATGAGTATCTCGCAACCGGTGCAAAATTATCCTCATAGTCAATCCCCTCAACTTGTGAGAATCCCCGAGCTACAAATCTATCCTTATACTTTTCCACACTCCCATATTCCGCCTACTTGACCTCATAGATCCATCTAGATCCAACCACTAATTTTCCGACTGGTCTTGGGACAACTTCCCATGCACTGTTCTTGACGATGAAGTCATACTCCTCAACCATATCATCAACCCAAATTGGTTGCTGCAATGCTTCCTCAAAGGAGAATGGTTCTGTCACAATACACTTGCTCATAAGAGCTATGTATCTAGTAAACCAGTCTGGAGACTGCCTTTGTCTGCGCAGTGAAGTAGGTGCTCCTACATGTTTTGCCGCATCAAATCTCAATCTATCAGCTTCCATGGTGCGTCTTCAACCATTTATGGTGGATGGATATGCATGAGTGTTTTCTGCCACTCCATGATCCTCCGCATGTGGCTGCTCCACATCTTGAGTTTCATTCTTTGGAACCAAGAGTTCTTCGTCTGCATGCAAATCTAGCTCCCTCTCAAGGGACAATTTCATGGATTTCTCCTCATCAAATTTTATATCCCGTCTCACATTAGTCATCCTACTGCTTTGAAAATACACCTTATAGTTGTGCGGAGTATCAATGTATCCCACAAATATCCCAATCTCAGTTGTTGGTTCGAGCTTCTTCCTGGAATCTTTGGTCACATGGCAATAGACAGATGAGCCAAAAAATTTAAAATATGAAACATCAAGTTTCTGACCAGAAAAATCCTCCTCTGGTGTACTCATGCCAAGTATCCGATGAGGACTATGATTTTGCACAAATACTGTTGTGTTGCATGCCTCCACCCACAGATGCAACGGTAGGCCCTGATCATGCAACATCACTTGTGTTGCACCCACAATTGTTCTATTCTTTCTTTCTGCAACCCCATTTTGTTGTGGATTATGAGGCGCAATCAACTCTCTCTGAATTTCTGCTTTGCTACAGAAGTTCTTGAATTCATTGGAGATGTACTCACCACCATTGTCACTCCAAAGGGCCTTCACATGCTTCCCCGTGTCTTTCTCCACCAGTGCTTTGAACTCACAAAATTTTTAGAACGTCTGATCTTTCTTCTGCATGAATTAGATCCAACACTTTCTAGAAAAATCATCAAAAAAGTTCACATAATACCTATGCTTTGTTGTCGAAGTTTTAGAGAATGGCCCACACACGTCTGAGTGAAATCTCTCAAGGATTTCCGCTGCTTGGTTCTCCTTCTCGTGAAAAGTGGCCTTTGCATACTTCCCCATGGTACATCCCTTGCATGTTTCTATTTGCACTAGAGTACCCTTTTGAAGACCTGTAGAAATATGTTGCATGAACTTCAAGGCTCCGTGGTGTAGATGGCCCAATCTCCTGTGTCATAACTCACCCTCATCCCAGCTCACCACTTTGTCTACCTTACCCATCAATGTTGCGCAACCACCTACATCAAGTTTATCGAGATTCTTCACACAAATCCCAATCTTATTGGCTTTTCCTCTCGCTTTGTGTTGAAGGAAATCTTTCCCTTCACTGAAAATCACATCATAACCTCTATCATCCAACATTGCCACTGAAACTAAATTCTTTTTCAAGCCTGATACATGCATTACATCTTTTAATAACGAGGTTTTACCTGACTTTCTCTAGAAGGTAACTGTACAAATCCCGATACCACTGTACCACCCATGATCACCCATTTCGATATGCATCTGGAGGTCCTTCTCCTCCAAGCTACTGAAAAGTTATTTATCTCTCGTCATGTGGAAATATGCACCACTATCCAAGTACTACATTGATCCCATTGCACTTGACACCATGCATGCAATGAGCGAGAAGTCCAACTCAAATTGCGAGGCCAAAGCCTCACCAGCTACAGATCCTGAAGCCTTCTTGTTCGTCTTCTTTTGTGGACAATTAGTGGCATAATGTCCATGCTCGTGACAATGAAAACACTTCACTCTAGACATGTCGCGCTTCTTGCCTTCTTTGCTAGACTCAGATTTGGAATAGGATTTCTTTCCCTCCCCCTTATTTGCCTTACCAGCCAAGGTGCAATTTTCTTCATCATATGTGTTAGATGAAGATACATCCATGGTATTTCGCCTGAATTCTTCTTGCACCAAATTTGACCAAATTCGTTCCCAATCTGGCAACTTCTCCCTCCCATTGACATAGTCTTGATAACTGTGCCAACTCTTGGGAAGGCCTAGAAGTGCTAGGCTCACCAAGTCATCATCCGCAACGGTAATTATGATACTCCCAAGCTCATCTTGACATTGGGAAAACTTGGTTAAATATTTCAGAATAATGTCGCCTTTCTCCATTTTGATTTTCCTGAGCTTTTCCTTTAGTGCCAATTTTTTATGATCACTGTTACTCAGAAACATATCTGTCAAAGCCTTCCACATTGCATATGGATTCAATTTTCCATGGATACTTGAGACAATGTGGTTGTTGAGATTGCAACAAGATGATGAGCTTAGTGGAAAGAAGTCGCCTTCACTAAGTGGGCCCGCAGGCTATTTTTGGCGCAAAGTCTATTTTTAGACATATGGATCATGTTCTATGAGTTGCAGGATGCTATTTTTGGATGGTTGGTCAAGTTGGAAAAAATAGATGGACTTCTATTTTTAGACATATTGGGCGGAATCTATTTTTAGATTGCCAGTCTAAAAATAGATATGTCGAATATTATTAGCTCTTAATAATATTTGGACTATAAACATTATCTTATTCTCTTGGAGCACTTGAGTTAAGTGCAGTCTTGTGTAGAATTTGTGGAAGGTGCTATTCTGAGGGTTGGAATCTGATATTGCATGGATACTTAGTCCAGACTCATGTGAGGGGTTGGTGGAGGTGGAATTGAGGAATTCATGGTTATTATTCAGTTTCAGCTAATCTAAACATGTTGAACTAGTTGTATTTAGTCTAACTGACAAATACACTAGTGATGAGTGATGTGAATTAATTATTAATTAATTCACTAATTATTAACTCATAAATCAACTAAAGAACACATCAGTTAACTGCAATGCATGGACAGTTCAGTGGAGACCAGTGTTAGAGGTGGGTGAAAGGGTGAGTCTACTATCAGTTGTGACTATTGATTATGCATGAGATTTGCACACACATTGATGGAGATTGCCAATGAGGATTGCGCGGTGAATTACAAGACGGTGGTTCGAAGTTGCTATGACCATTCTACAGCATTGATTATGCAATAGAGGCTAGCTATCAGGTGGTAGAGATTGGAGCATGTGTTTTGCTAGATCTAGCTTGATTAGTGTGTAGCAATTGGAGGTTGTGCTGAGAGCTTGTGAGGAGCTTTGTACAATGATTGTTACATGATATATATGACATATAATATACAAATCTTTGGGGTTTTCAACTTTAAGCTTTCCCATGAAATACTGTGTTCATATGTGTGATTTTTTATGGTTTTAATGTGCGCATGCAATTGATTTTATTTCCGCATCTAATGATCAATGGTAGAAGAGATTCTGTATTGTGCATGAAGATAAAATAGTGTGTGATCAGGAGAATCTCGGTGAATAATATATCAGTTATTCAAATTTCTACATGGTATCAGAGGGATATTGATCATTGGATCAATTGCAAAACATTGAAGCGGTTGAGTTTTGTGCTGGTGGAATTCGAATTTGCAGTAGTGTTTTCTTGGTGTCGAAGTTGAGATGTCTTTCAACAGATTGAGATTGGAGTATGCCCTTGAGGGTAGCTCGAATTATATTTCATGGAAGGACAGGAGGGAGGCGGTGCTGGATGACAATGGGTTGAAGGAGTTCATAGATGCAGAAATTCCAAAACCTGCTTCTAGCGATGCTGCCGCAATTGACGCATGGCAAAAGAAGACATCAAAGTGTCGAAGGATTCTGTTGGAAGGTGTGAAGGATCACATAGTATCTAGCCTTCATGGTAAGGCTTCTCCATTCTTGATGTGGAAAGCGTTGATAGACTTATTCCAAAGCAAGAGCGACCATAGGAAGTTGGCGCTCAAGGATAGACTCATAAACATAAAAATGGAGAAAGGCGACAGTATGCCCAAGTACCTCGCGAAGTTCATCCAATGCAGGGATGAGCTGGGAAGTGCGAGGGTTACTGTTGATGACGAGGACTTGGTGAGCTTGGCTCTCCTTGGGCTTCCGAAGAGTTGGCATTCCTATCAGGACTCTGTTAATGGTCGAGAGAAATTGCTAGGATGGGAGCGACTTTGGTCGGATCTTATGCAAGAGGAGATAAGGCGAAGTACCTGGGATGGATCTTCATCAAAGAACTATGATGAATAAAATTACGCTTTGGCTGCCAAAGCAAGGAAGGAGAAGAGCAAGAAGAATGCTTCTCAATCTAGTGCGAAAGGCAAGAAGCAGGACATGTCCAAGGTGAAGTGCTTTCACTGTCACCAACACGGACATTACGCCACTAGTTGTCCACAAAAGAAGAAAAATAAGCAGGCTGCTAGATCTGCAGCTGGAGAGGCCTTAGCCTCGCAGTTTGAGTTGGATTTTTTGCTGATCACATGCTTGGTCTCAAGTGTGATGGGTTCAGTGTGGTTTCTTGACAGTGGTGCATCTTTTCACATGACAGAAGATCGAGATTTTGTTTACTGATCTGGATGAGAAAGATCTTGGAGTGCACATCGAGATGGGAGATGATGGTAGATACAGTGCGACCGGTATCGGTACCATTTCCTTTGAGAGGGAGTCTGGTAAACCCTTCGTATTGAAGGAAGTGATGCATATTCCAGGATTGAAGAAGAATCTGATCTCTGTGGTGATGTTAGAAGACAAGGGATATGATGTTGTCTTTAGCGAGGGAAAGGCTTTCATGCGCAGTAAAGTAACTGGTGAAACCCAAAGGATAGGGGTTCGAGTTAAGAACCTTTATCAATTGCAGGTAGATGGCTGTGCAGCAATGGCAGGCAAGGCAGAAGGAGTGGTGAGCCGGGATGATGGCAAGTTGTGGCACCGAAGATTGGGCCACCTTCACCATGGAGCTTTGAAGATACTGCAGCAGATTTCTACTGGGCTTCCTAAAGGCACTCTTGCGCAGTCAGATCAGTGCAAGGGGTGTACCTTGGGAAAATTTGTGAAAGCCACCTTTCACAAGAAGGATAGTTGCGCCACGATGATCCTTGAGAGAATTCACACAGACGTGCGTGGACCTTTCTCAGTAGCTTCGACAACAAAGCACAGGTACTATGTGATATTTGTTGATGATTTTTCTCGGAAGTGCTGGATCTTCTTCATGCAGAAGAAGAGCGAGACATACTCAAAGTTCTGTGAGTTCAAGGCATTGGTCGAGAAAGAATCGGGGAAGCAGGTGAAGGCTCTTAGGAGCGACAATGGTGGTGAATTCATCTCTGGCAAGTTCAAGGACTTTTGCAGCGCAGAAGGAATTCAAAGAGAGCTCATAGCACCTCATAACCCACAACAGAATGGGGTTGCTGAGCGGAAGAACAGAATGATCGTGGGTGCTGCGCGGGCGATGTTGCATGATCAGGGCCTTCCCATACACTTATGGGATGAGGCATGCAATACTGCAGTATATGTGCAAAACCGTTGTCCTCACAAGATACTTGGCATGAGTACACTCGAGGAGGCGTTTTCTGGTAAGAATCCTGATATTTCCCATTTGAGGATTTTTGGTTCACCTGTTTACATTCATGTGACGAAGGATGCCAGGAAGAAGCTGGAGCCGACCGCAGAGGTTGGGATATTTGTGGGATACACTGATACACCCCACAACTATCGTGTGTATTTTCCAGACAGTCGCAAGACTGTTGTGTGACGGGATATCAAATTTCATGAGGAGAAAGCCATGAAGTGTTCGCTTGAGAGGGAGCCACACTTGCATGCAGAAGAGGAGTTATTAGTTCCTAAGGATGAGTCTCTGGATGTGGATCAGCCACAAGAGGAGGTTCATGGAGTGGAATAGACCACTCATGCAGCGCCAACCATCAGAGGGCGTAAGTGCACTACAAAAGCTGAGCGACTGGCTCAAGATGCAGAGAAGGTTGTAGGAGCACCTACATCAGAATGCAGATAGAGACAGTCACTTGACTGGTATACTGGATACATGGCTCTTATGAGAAAGTGTATCGTGACAGAGCCATCCTCTTTTGAGGAAGCTATGGAGGATCCCGCATGGGTAGATGCCATGGTGGAAGAGTATGATTCGATTGTCAGAAACAATGCATGGGAGATTGTCCCAAGGCCGGAAGGGAAATCAATGGTGGGTTTGAGATAGATCTACAAAGTGAAGCAAGCAGCTGACGGGAGTGTGGAGAAGTACAAGGAAATATTTGTTGCCCGAGGCTTCTCACAGATTGAGGGGATCGATTATGAGGAAACCTTTGCACCTGTCGCAAGGTATTCTTCCATACGGACGATTCTTTCTCTCTCAGCGCAGATGGGGTGGCACATTCATCAAATGGATGTGAAGACTGCGTTCCTCAATGGGGTGATTGAGGAGGAGGTGTACATAAAGAAACTTGAAGGTTTCAAGATCTTCAGCAGCGAGTCGCATGTGTGCAGGCTCAAGAGAGCGATGTATGGGTTGAAACAAGCACCTCGTGCTTGGTACACACGGATAGACAGTTATTTCACCGGACTTGGATTCTCCAAGAGTGAGGCGGATCCGAACCTATACCAGATTGTGGTGGAGGGTAAGTTGCTAATAATTGTACTTTATGTAGATGATTTGATTTTGACAGGTGATGAGCTGTTGATACTCTCATGCAAGGATGATCTTGCAAAAGAGTTTGAGATGAAGGACTTGGGCCTCCTTCATTATTTCCTGGGATTGGAAATTTGACAGCGTAGTGATGGACTGTTTGTTTCTCAGGGTAAGTATGCCCGGGAGATACTGGAGAAGTTCAACATGCATGGCTGCAAGCCTGTTGATACTCCTCTTCCTGGAGGTTGGAGGAAGGAGGATGCTACTTCAGCAGAGGTAGTGGATGCCATTGTTTATCGACAGTTGGTGGGGTCGCTTATGTATCTGGTCAATACACGACCCGATATATGCTATGATGTTAACTAGCTTTCACAAGCTATGGTTAAGCCAACCAAGCTCTTCTGGAAGGCAGGCAAGCATGTATTACGTTATATTAGAGGCACATCGGGATATGGATTGTGGTACAGACAGTCAGATGAGGTGAAGCTATGTGGCTTCATGGATGCAGATTGGGTAGGAAGAAGGAAGCCCAACGGGACAAAGAGCACATCCTGAGGATTTTTCGCATTGGGTCGACAACAGCTTGGACAGAGAGAGTGAGATCCGTGGCACTCGCCCTGCCAGAGGCCGAGTATGTGGCAATGATTTTGGCTGCATGCGAGGCTATATGGATGAGGAAGATCCCGGTCGGGTTGTTCGGTTCACACTTAGATCCTACTGTGATTTATTGTGATAATCAGAGTTGCATAAAACTCTCGGTTAATCTAGTATTTCATGATAGATCTAAACACATTGACATCCGGTATCATCATATCGTAGATTGTGCAAATTAATATCATGTTACTTACATATCTTCCCAGGATCGTGATGTCAGGAGACTACGAAGGCGCTCACTCGTATAAATTGACAATTGCGAGGCAGGATAGGGGTGGCATATAATCCTTATCTTGTTGAGAGGGAGTGTTGAGATTGCAACAAGATGATGAGCTTAGTGGAAAGAAGTCGCCTTCACTAAGTGGGCCCACAGGCTATTTTTGGCGCAAGTCTATTTTTAGACTATGTCTATTTTTAGACATGTCAATCATATTCTATGAGTTGCAGGATGTTATTTGTGGATGGTTGGTCAAGTTGGAAAAACAGATGGACTTCTATTTTTAGACATATTGGGCGAAATCTATTTTTAGATTGCCAGCCTAAAAATAGATATACTAATATACATAGCTCTTAATAATATTGATCATAAACATTATCTTATTCTTTGGAGCACTTTGGGCGAAGGGCACAGATGTGGCACAGAGCCGACATAAGGAATTACGCTATTCCCGAGGGTCAAGTGGTTTACTGCATGATACTTTGCTTGAACCATGTGAGAGAGTTTGGTGGAGTTGATGGAGGAAGTTAATGGAGTTGTGTTTAGTTTAACTAATCTAAACATAGTTGAGCTATTTGTATCTAGTTTAACTAATTAATACAATTAGTGAGAGTGGTGTGAATTAATTGTTAATTAATTCACTAATTATAAACTCATTAATCAACTAAAGAATACATCAGTTAACTTCAAAGGCATGGACAATTTTGTATGGAGACTCCGTGAAGAGATAGGTGAAAGAGTTAAAGGACTATCAGTTATACTTATATTAGAAGAAAAGCTTGTAAACAACCGTTGATCAAGAAGCCAATGAGGATTGCGCAAAGACAAGCCGTGTGGTTCGAAGTTGTTTATGAACATCTGCTGCTGATTGATTAATATATAGAGGTCAAGAAGTTCAGGTGGCAGATATTGGAGCATGTGCTTTGCTAGATCTAGCATGATTAGTGTGTAGCAATTGGAGGTTGTGATGAGAGCTTGTGAGGAGCTTTGTACAATGATTGTTACATGATCTCTATGACATATAATATACAAATATTTGGGGTTTTTAGCTTTAAGCTTTCCCATGAAATACTGTGTTCATATGTGTGATTTTTTATGGTTTTAATGTGCGCATGCAATTGATTTTATTTCCGCATGTAATGATCAATGGTAGAAGAGATTCTATATTGTGCATGAAGATAGAATAGTGTGTGATCAGGAGAATCTCGGTGAATAATATATCAGTTATTCAAATTTCTATAGTGGTATCACTTTTCCAAGCGTCAAGAAGAGCGGCATATGCTGCAGCAGGTTTGGGAATGCCATTATCAATGAATTCTTTTAACCCATTTCCCTCCAGAACCGCCTCCATCCTGTCTTTCCACGCAATATAATTGGAACTGCCCTCGAGTGCATACTCCAATCTCAAGCCATTGAAAGCCATCTCGATCTCAATCCCCCTGTCGCACCAAGAATACTTTTGCAAATTCGAATGCTATTCAGTAACAAACTCAATATCTTCTCCACTATAGTGATTTCATGTGCTCTGATACCATGTATAAATTATACAAACAATATGTATTCCAATGGATTCAATCCGATCAATCAGTGTACTAAATCAAGATACTGAATCCTTTTACAAATCAATTGCAGAAAATAAACACGATCTCTAATCAAAACAAATAAACAAAGAAACAAATCAAAGCACAACAAAGATATTGTCCTGGGGAAAGTTTGATGCTCAAAACCCCTCAATATTCTATTGAATATTCACCAAGGAATCATGAAATAATTACATTGCACTCTTCTCACAAGAGTCTCCTGCACTCTGCTAATCGTCTCACAATGATCCAGACAAAATCGGGCCAACACTTAGCCAATTCTCAGCCTCTCTTTAGCCTGCCTTTCTCACGCAATTCTTGAGGAATGCATCCCCTATTCCTTAGGAATTTCAGCCTTTCTTAAATGCACAAGGATCATGGGAAATCCAATGGATGTCTGGTTGCATGCGGGCAACCTACTAATCACACAACTGATAGTTAACATCCCTTTAACCTTTGTCTCAACTAGGTCTCCACTGGAACTGACATGCATGTAGCTATTAATAATCATCAGTTGCATGGTAGATCATTGATTGTGAATTAAATCTGATTTAATTCACTTGATCTCTCACTAGTGCAACAAACAATTACAACTAGTCCAACTGAATTTAACTCGCCTAACTAAGTTAACTGATTACTCATGCATTAAACTAATGCACTGATTGTAACTCAAACTCCATAACTAATAGAATCACTCTGCATGCCTCACCAACCACCCTCAACTTGAAATTCATGAGCTAACTGAGTTTATCACACCCAGTTAACTATTACAAGTGATTATGAGATAAGATTACATTTTATTGCCCAATTTAATTAAGGGAAAATTAAATTAGGCACACATTTCTTGTTGACTGTTCAATAGGAGCACTAGCAGAAGATGGTATTTTTAGGGTCGAGAAATTTAACAGCCAAAAATACAAGTTGTGGAAGATGCAGATAGAAGATTGTCTGTATCAGAAAGAGCTTTACCTACCATTGAGCGGAAAATCAAAGAAGTTGATGAGTATGACAGACGAAGAATGGGATCTTCTTGACAGAAAGACACTGGGAACAATACTTTTGAGTTTGCCAACGTCGATGGCTTTCAACATTTCAAAGGAAACGACAACAAAAGGTTTAATGACGACATTTTCCAAACTATCTAAAAAACCCTCGGCCTCAAATAAGGTGATTATTATGAAGTGTTTATTTAATATGAAGATGTGAGAAGGTGGATTTTTTGTTGATCATTTAAATGAATTTAACACGGTTACCAGAGAGTTAAGTTTTGTAGGGGTAATTTTTGATGATGAAGTTAGGGCTCTGTTATTTTTGTGCTCATTGCCAGAAAGTTGGAATGGTTTAGTTATGGATATTAGTAACTATATCTCTGGATCTAGTACTTTAAATTTTGATGATGTTGTTGGTGTCATTCTCAACGAGGAAATGCGACAAAAAAGCTATGGTGAGACATTTGGTAATGCTTTGACTGTAGAGACCAGGGGAAGAAAAATGGAAAGAGGAAGGAGTCCAGGAAATCGCAATAATTCAAGAAAGGGTGGATCCAAATCCTGATCAAGGATAGTGTGCTGAAAATGTGGGAAGAAAGGACACCTGAAGAATAACTGCAAATCTCGAAAAGGAAAAAAAGGAGACGGACAACAAGAGCACAATCATGAAGTGGATATGAAAGGTGATGCATTGCAAGATGCTTTGATTATTTCATAAGAGAATATTTTTAATGTCTGGGTGGTAGATTCAGGGACCTTGTTGGGTATGTGTTATATTCTTTCCATGACTAGTCACGCGTGGGGGGGTCACAGGGGGGCGGCAGCCCCCCCTTTCGAGGTCCGGGGTAGCGCCCCGACAAAAATGTTTTGGACCTTATTTTCTGGTGGGCGGACTCACCCATGGTTTTGTGCATGGGTTTGCACATGGTTTTGGGGCATGATGGTTTCCGACCCTTGGTATTTTGTAGATCCGGTCAAGGGAACTACATTTATGTTCTAATTCAGGGTTAATGGATTGGGGTTTTTATATGCTTCAGCATGTATATATATGTGTTGTAACACTAAAAGGAATATAATGAAAAATCAATCTGGTCGTCTCGATTTGGGATCCAGAGGAAAATCTCTGTGTTTATTTTTTTTATGCTCTCGCTATTGTTTATTTTATGTTTTAAGATTCGTTTGTAGATAATTTCTATATAGGGTTAAAACCAACATTTGGTATTAGAGCTGTTTCGGCTTCAAGGGGACGCCTTTGCTGCTGAGGGTTTTTTGCTCGAGCCTGTGGTAGACCCTGTTCAGTGGGAGATTTGTGGTATCAATTCTTGGGGTGAAAGAAGATGGCGAGCAGTGGAAAGATAAAGATTGAGAAATTTAATGGTCAGATTTTTGAGTTGTGGAAGCTCAAGATGGAGGATCTGCTGGTGGATAAATACTAGTGGATCGCAGTAGATCCAGGTACTAAAACAACAACAATGTCAGATGAAGACTGGAAGAAGTTGGATCAGAAGGCGAAGAGTGCAATACGGTTGTGTGTCTCAGATTCATTATTGTTGAATGTATCCGGGGAAGCTACAATGAAGAATTTGTGGGACAAACCTGGGACTTTGTACCAATCTAAGTCTCTGGTGAATAAATTGTTCCTGCGGAGAAAGTTGTATAACTTGACGATGAAGGATGGAGACTCGGTGACAGAGCATCTGAATGCCTTCAATACTGTGGTAAGCCAGCTATCATCTATTGATATTAAAATCTCAGATGAAGATAAGTGCATCAGTTTGTTGTTTTCTTTACCAGACTCGTGGGACAATCTGGTTATTGCAATAGGTAGCAATACAACTACCTTGAATTTTGATGACATTGTCTCAGCCTTGATGTCTGAGGAAATGAGACGAAGAAATATGGAGGGTCATAATGGAGATGCCTTATCTATATGAGGAAGGTCCCATAACAGAAACAAGAACAAGGTTTCGAGTGGGAGATCCAAATCTAGAGGGAGATCTAAATCTCCTGGAAAGTTTGTAAAGGTGTGCTAGAAATGCGGAAAGGAAGGGCACTACAAAAAAGGAATACAGATCTAAAGCTCCTGAGAAAGGAAAGGGATCTGATGATGCTCCTTCTACAGAGGAAAAAAACCACCTCGGATGAAGGTGGGGATGTGTATTTGGCTTCTTCTTCAAATACAAATGTAGATCATGAGTCATGGTTGATCGACTCGGGTGCATCCTTTCACTTCGCTCCCCATAGGGAGTGGTTCTGCAAGTATGAGAAATATGATGATGGTGATGTCTTCTTAGGGGATGATAGGAAGTCCAGAATTGTTAGATGTTGAAAAGTCAAGCTGAAACTGCAAGGTGGAAGGATTAGAACACTTCCTGGTGTTCTGCACATTACTGCATTGGCCATAAATCTGATTTCTATAAGCAAGATGGATGATGCAGGTGTAAAAACAGTGTTCGAGAAAGATACCTGTAAGATGGTTCGGGGAGCAGTGGTATTAATGTAGGGAGTTCAGATTGGAACTCTGTACAAGCTTTAGGGCAGCACTGTTATTGATGGGTGCAATAGTTATGTGGTTCCTGAGAGTGGAGCGGAAAGCCTAGCGGTGTCTTGTGAAAAGATCATGCTATGGCATCAAAGGCTTGGACATATTGGAGAGAAGGGCTTTCAGATACTGCATGGAAATGGTATGGTAGAAGGTATGTCTAATTCCTCTCTGGATTTTGATTTCTGTGAACATTGTGTATATGGGAAGCATAATTGGGTGAGTTTTCCTTCTAGTGCTAAGAGGGCAAACAGAATATTAGAGCTTGTGCATAGTGATGTGTTTGGACCTGTGTCGGTTCCATCACTGGGTAAGTCTGTGTACTATGTTTCTGTTGGAACACCTAATCCTACATGGGTAGGTGTGAAATGCAAAAAGTCACAATGGAGTCCAAGTGACCTTGGAATGTGAAACCAAGAGTCACACCATTGTACTATAAATGTACATCTTTGTATAATGGAAAATAAGAAAGCCTCACGCTTGTCTTTCATTGTGTGTTTAGTCTCTTGTGTGTGTGCTCATCTTCCTCATACACCATGTGTGTGCTTCAACATGGTGTTTAACATGGTATCAGAGCGGGTGATTGCTGGCCTTGCTCCAAATTGAGTGAGCCATTTGTGTCTATGGCCTATTCATATCTGCAAAAATTCTTGGCATTTTTGCAGCACTCAGAAATTGGGAGCAGCACTGCACATCTGAAGCACTCAGAGATTTCTGCAGCAGTGTTTTTGCCGCCATTCAGAATTTGTTTTGAAGAAGAGCAACAGTGGTTTTGAAGAAAGGCAGCACTGCCCATCTGAAGGTTTTCATTCTCATTTTTCCTGCAATTTCTATTAATTTCTGCGTTGAAGAGTTGCTGGAAAACACTGTTTAAAGAGGGTTTCTGAAGTAGAAGTTTCTGGCTTTTTAATGGAAAAGAATTTTGAGTTTTTCTGCTGCTGAGCTATTGGAAAAATTTCTGGGTTTTACTGCTAAAATTTTCTGGAGAATTCTGCATTTTTAAAGTCCATTTTCCTGGAAAAATTTCGAAATTTTATTGGCAATCTCTGCAAATTTTTCTGTGGTGTATTACTACTTGAAATCCGGCATTTCTAAAGAAATTTCCTGCTGCTGCTTTAAAGTCTGGAGTCTCAGTTTTGCTCATCTACTGCTGGAAAAAAATAAAAATACTCTTCTCTCTATTCTCTGCTGTTTAAAAAAATAAAAAATAAAAAAAATAAAATAAAAATAAAAAAATTTCAATTCGGCCCTTCCGCCCCCTGCACCTCCTTATCACTCCAGCACTCCGCCATATCCCAACCAACGCTCCCCTCGCCTGAATTACACTCGTTCACTACTCAACTCCGCCCTCAATCTAAATCTAAAGCTCAACACTCTCCCCTCTCCACGGCTCTCACACTTCCTCTCCTTGCGCTTTGCCAACACCCCGCTCCTCACGCGTCCAACTCCCTACGCCCCCCTCACATCTGCAATTCCCCGCGACATCTCCACTCTGTCTACCCTCTCCTCCCTCACACAAAACCTTACCAGCCTCTCTCCGCCATACAACTCCAAATTCCCCTCTATGCAAACAACGCTACACAGCTCCCTCGCCCTTAATTTCCGCTCACACCCTTTACTCCTACATCCCTTACCCGATACCCACCTCACTCTACCTCGACTGCTACCCATATACTATACACACCCGAGCTCCCTCACCTCCTGCTCCTACGCAGCCAGATCCCTTACGCTCCTCCGTTCAACGCTGCACCTGCTCCTTCCGCCTTCCTGCCGGTTACAATACCGTCCATTTTTTTTAAATCGATTTTTATATTTAATTTTAATAAACTCCCTCCCATCCATTACGCTCTCTTTTCATATTTCGTGTTTTAAATTTTTTATATATGCGCCTCCGCTCCATATAATACCACTGCTTCTCATTTTAACAATACCGCCCATTCAAAATCCAGCCTCTTTTCAAATTCGTTTTTTAAATTTTTTAATTCCCCTCCCACATATATAATAACCCCCCTCCTTTTTCAATACATCTCCACTCCACCAATTTTAAATTCGATATTTTAATTTCTATAAAACCACTCTCCCTCCATATAATACCTTCCCAACAAAATTCCCTTCTTTTTAATTAATCCCATTCCCCTCATTTTTCATTGTTCCCATTTTTTTTAATTAATTTTTAATTAATTTAAAAAAAAAGAAAAGAAAAAAGAAAAAGAAAAAAGCAGCAGAGAGAGAGAGGAAAGAGAGAAAATTTGAACAACAGAAATGAAGAGAAAATGACATGTGAAGCAAATGGACAGAAAACATAGAAGAGAAAAGAGAAGTCTTGCATTTAATGATTTGTGGCATTGAGTTGAAGGGTGATTTTTTGAAGAATTGACATTTGAAGACAATTTGCCATCATTGAAAACAACTCTTTGAAGGAAAATTCAGCTTCCTTAAAGTGTTTTTACATAGTGTTTTCAGCTGCAAATATTTTGCAGAAATATGTATTGAGCTGACATTGTATTTTGAGTGGAATTTGCCTCTTCATTCATAGTTGGAATCAGTGAATTTGAGTTGTTGATGTAAGTCATTGTTGATTTCCCTCCATCATTTGAGGAGCACACTTTGTACTTTGAGAATTTCTTGAGTCATTTATATTTGTTGTTGAATCACATTGTAAACGGGTGCATTTTCGGTTGAAGCCGACACCCTTTCATTCATTTTTGAGCCTAGATTGTTAAAAATGGCCAAAATCAATGAGGCATTAGTGTTGTTGAATGACCTCATTCATTCCAATGTTGATGACATGATAAAAATGAGCAAGGATGCTCTTTGTAATATTCACAGTTGTTTACAAGATGCACATGAGAAGATTGAGTTTTTACAGTTGGAATCTCAGCTCCAACAAGAAGAACTTCAGCAAAAGAGTCACCATTCTGAACCTGTTTCTATTCAGAACATTGTGAAGGACTCTCATCAGAAGAAAGAAGACAAAGATGATTCACATTCAGCAGATGTACATGCAGATGTAGTAGTTCAACCTGCACTTCTCAAGCCCATCATCAGACCTTGGGAAGAGCTTGTCCACAACAAGCACAGAACTGGTCTTGGATATGACAAGGATGTGTCCTTTCACATTCCGGACTACACAAAGCCCATCATATTTCAGAGTGCCGGATTCTTGTATGACAGTTCACCTGCAGCTGTTCCAGATCCTGTTCCACAACAACAAAAGATTGAGAAATGCCAACAATGTGATCGAGTTGGTCATATGAAAGATCATTATTTTTATCTTCATCCATGCAAGCACTGTGGTCGGCACACCCATTCTTCAGACAGATGCTTCAGACACAAGCCTCCTGCAAGAACCAAGATTCATCTTGGATGGATCGCTTCTTGGCAATGGGCATCAGCAACCAAGAAGATGTTTACGACACATGTTAGAACTTGTTCATGGATATTGAGCAAACTTGCAGTTGAGTTTTCGCCATCATCTCACCTTGTCCCTGACAGGGGGGAAAATGGTGGTCATGTACAAGCTTCGACAACAGATCAAGCGAGCCTGAGCCACAATCTCTCATTCCATGTTCAGAGTTGTAGCCAGCATTTCAAGCGAGCCTGAGCCACAATTCGTCATTCCGGATTCAGAGATGTAGCCAGAGATATGGATGCCCATGAGCATACCTTCGGTTGGTTGATAACCTAAAACCATCATCTTTGGTTGGTGGATAACCTAAAACCATCATTTTCGGTTGGTGGATAACCTAAAACCATCATCTTTGGTTGGTGGATAACCTAAAACCATCATTTTCGGTTGGTGGATAAACTAAAACCATCATCTTTGGTTGGTGGACAACCTAAAACCACCACAGGTAGTAGACCTCCCTTCTTTTAGGTCGAAGGTCTCCCTTTTTATGAGGGACAATTCCTCTAGCAGAAGCCTTCAGCTTCTTGCCAGTTTTGGAAGAGTTCCGGGAACTGCAACAAGTTTTGCGTTCCAGTGTTTGTGGTCATCCTTAAACCATCTCTTTTTTCCAACATTTCAGAGAGTTGATTCAGCCCAAGTGCTGCCATGCATACTTTGCAGATTTGTATTACAACTCTCTTCTTGGACTCACACATACCCCTTCGGATTAAGGGGGGATGTTGGAACACCTAATCCTACATGGGTAGGTGTGGAATGCGAAAAGTCACAATGGAGTCCAAGTGACCTTGAAATGTGAAACCAAGAGTCACACCATTGTACTATAAATGTACATCTTTGTATAATGGAAAATAAGAAAGCCTCACGCTTATCTTTCATTGTGTGTTTAGTCTCTTGTGTGTGTGCTCATCTTCCTCATACACCATGTGTGTGCTTCAACATGGTGTTTAACAGTTTCATTCATAGATGACTTCTCAAGGAATACATGGATATATTTCTTGAGGAAGAAATCTGAAGTCTTTGACAGATTTAAAGAATTTAAGGATCTGGTGGAAAACCAAACATAGAAGAAGATAAAGGTGTTGAGGACAGATAATGATGGGGAGTTCTGTAAGAAGGAATTTGAAGAGTTCTGTAAGAAGTGTGGTATAGTATGACATAAGACTACTCCATACACACCTCAGCAAAATGGAGTTGCAGAAAGAATGAACAGAACGCTGATGGAAAAGGCAAGAAGCATGCTCAGTGGTATCGGGTTAGGACAAGAATTCTGGGCAGAGGCAGTGGAGACTGCATGTTACTTGGTTAACATATCACCTTCATCATCATTGGAGGATAAGACCCCACATGAGGTATGGAATGGTAAGAAACCCTCTCTTTCACATATGAGGGTATTTGAATGTGATGCATATGTACATGTTCCAAAGGAGAAAAGGACCAAGTTGGATAATAAATCTGAAAGGTGCATCTTTATTGGGTATAAGGATGGTTTAAAGGGTTACAAACTTTGGAACCTGGAAACAAGGAAGGTTGTGTACAACCGATATGTGGTGTTTAGAGAGGTGAAAGATGTTGTTAAACATGAAGTCCTACCAAAGGAACCTAATAAGATAGAGTTTTAGCTAAAGGGGGAAGAATCAGACTCTGCAACAGAAGAAGAATCAGAAGAAGAGCCACAAACTCCAGCTATGAGAAGATCAGTTGGGGAAAGAAGACAACCAGAAAGGTACAGTCCATCTACTTTCTGTTCAAATTTTTCTTTAACTATAACTGATGATGATCCTAGAACTGTCAGGGAGGTAGTAGATTCAAAGGATGGAAACTCTAGAAGGAGGCCATGGTTGATGAAATGACATCCTTGCATAAAAATGAGGCATGGGATCTGGTGGAGTTGTCGGTTGGAAGGAAGCCCATTGGGAGCAAATGGGAGTTTAAGAAGAAGATGAATGTAGAAGGAAAGGTGGAGAAATACAAAGCTTAGTTGGTAGCAAAAGGTTATTCCCAGGTGCCGGGAATTGATTTTGGTGATATTTTTTCTCCTGTTGCCAAAGTTACTTCTATTAGATTACTTTTATCTGTTGCTGCTGCATTCGATTTTGAGGTAGAACAGATGGATGTGAAGACATCATTTCTTCACGGGGATCTGGAAGAGGAGATATACATGAAACAACCTGAAGGATTTATGGTGGAGGGGAAGAAAGAAGTGGTATGCAGGCTAAAGAAGTCTTTCTATGGGTTAAAACAGTCACCAAGGATGTGGTATCATAAATTTGATACCTATATACAGGGACTTGGCTTCACCAGAAGCAAGGACGAATACTGTGTTTATTTCAAATTAATTGGTGACCGTGTTATTTATTTTGTCTTGTATGTGGAAGATATGTTGTTGATTGGAAATGACAAAGAAATTATCCAAGATTTGAAGACCCAACTGTTCTCCAAATTCGACATGAAGGATCTTGGTGTTGCAAACTATATTTTGGGCATGGAAATTAAGAGAGATCAAACAAAGAGGAAGCTCTGGTTAAACCAGATGAAGTATGTCGAGACTATATTACATAGGTTCAATATGCAGGATAGAAAACCGGTGAATTTTCCGATTCTTGTAGGTGTAAAGTTGTCTGCTGAACAGTGTCCCAAGACACAAGAAGAAGAGGAGGATATGTCCCGTGTTCCATATGCAAGTGCAGTGGGTAGCCTGATGTATGCAATGGTATGTACTAGACCAGACATTGCACATGTAGTGGGAGTATTGAGCAGGTTTATGTCAAACCCAGGGAAGGAGCATTGGACAACAGTGAAACGGGTTTTCAAATATTTGCATGGCACTAGTGATTATGGATTGTGCTACCAGGGAAGACCAGGATTGGCAAGAGTGTTGGAGATTCGTGGTTTTGCTGATGCAAACTGGGTTGGAGATCTTGACCAAAGGAGATCTACAAGTGGGTATGTGTTTAGCCTATTTGGATGTGCAGTTAGTTGGATGAGTAAAAGACAGTCTGTAGTGGCTCTTTCAACTACAGAGGCAGAATACATAGCAGCCACTCATGCAAGCAAGGAAGAAGTTTGGTTGCAGATATTGTGTTCAAGTATGGGGTTGGTGCAGCAAGCTATAAGGATAGACTGTGATAGCCAAAGTGCAATTTTATTGGCTAATAACCCTGCTTATCATTCAAAGACAAAGCACATTGATGTTTAATATAACTTTGTGAGAGATATGGTTGATGCTAAAAGGGTGTTGCTGGTAAAGGTGGACAACTTGAAGAATGTTGCAGATGCATTGATGAAGTCTATCAGCACTCAGAAGTTCTCTTGGTGTAGAGAAACAATGGGTGTTGCAGAGCTGGGTTAATGACTAAGCTCTCCTTTGGCCCCCTGCAGAAAGAAACAACAAGTGGGAGAATGTTGGGTATGTGTTATATTCTTTCCATGACTAGTCACGTGCGGGGGGTCACAGGGGGGGCGACAACGCCCCGAAATTTTTTCTTTGGACCTTATTTTCCGGTGGGCGGACTCGCCCATGGTTTTGTGCATGGGTTTGCACATGGTTTTGGGGCATGATGGTTTTCGGCCCCTAGTATTTTGTAGATCCGGTCAAGGGAACTATGGTTATGTTCTAGACCCTGTGGTTAATGGATTGGGGTTTATGTATGTCGAGGTTTATATATATGTGTTGTAACACTAAAAGGAATATAATGAAAAATCAAGCTGGTCGTCCCAATTTGGGATCCAGGGGAAAATATATGTGTTTATCTGTTTTATGTTTTATGTTCTCGCTATTGTTTATTTTATGTTTTAAGATTCGTTTGTAGATAATTTCTGTACAGGGTTGAAACTTACAGACCTCATTCCATGCCACACCTGATAGGAAACATTTCATGACTATGTTCAAGGATATTTTTGACAGGTTCGTCTAGGTGATGGTAAACCCTGTAAAATTATTGGAATGGGTAAGGTTTTTATAAAGCAACAGAATGGAAACCAATGGCTATTGAAGGAGGTAAGGTATGTTCCAGATCTGAATAAAAATCTAATTTCAACAAGGCAGTTAGTTGGTGAAGGTTGTGACTACATTCACATACAAAACCTTGAAGGTCACTTGTAATATTCCAAATTTTGCAAACAAGCAAATTGGAATATTACATTTTGATGTTTTCACTTAGGAGAGGAATAAATGGGAAAGGAGGCCCATGAACAATAAATATATGAATAAATTCCACCTTAGTAAGGAAGGAGATCACTTTAGGAGCTGGAATTTACACTTACAGGTGTGAACAAGGGCAAAATAGATGTGGATATAGTCAAGTTTGACTAAGTCAACATGCATTCTTGAGGAGGAAGAGATCACCCAAGTAAACTAGCTCAATGTGAACAAGGATCAACCTAAACACACATACGAGAACTAGATTGAAGATCACTTAGTGTTAAAAGAGGCATTGCAAGTGGATTAGTCCCAGTTGACCAAGTCAACAACGCTGCTACAAATAGGAGGGAAGCCAACTAGGACAGCGCAGTTTTGGAGGAGGAATCTTCACTAGGAAGTCACCTCAATATTGTGTGGGGTCTGGGGTGAGGAAGCTCACCAAAGATAAAAGGAAGGCACAGAATCAAGGAGATCATTCATTCAATATTCATCTACCTTTGGTCTTCTGACTATTTGCATGCTTCAGCTATTTAGTCGGAGTTGCTACACTGCTTAGTGCAAAGAATTCTCATGCGGGAATTTTATCCTTTACTTGGATCAGCTTGCTTAAGGGATCAAAAGGAAGGATCTGAGCTTCCGTTTCATCATTTGGCTTAAGGCCACTTAGCCAACAACATCTACAACACAATCATCTTCAAAAACTGCGTCTTTTTCTGCTGGGGCATTGTTGTTGGGTTAAACATTGTTATTTGGTGCTAGTCTTTGAGGAGGAGGTGTTCATTTCCCTCCGGGAGATCTAATAAGAAGGGCCTTTGGCCATTTTATGTATTATTCAGCTATTGTATATCATATTTAGTCATGTCTAATACAGAGTTGCAGTAAACTGCGTTATTTTCTGCAGTCCTGCTTTTTGTACATGTATATTGCCGGAAACCCCTGTCGGGTGTCTTTTTCCTTGTGTAAAAGAGGTTAAACCTCCATTTCTCTGCTACTTGACCAATATAAGCTCTAATATCAGTATTCTCTCATTATTTGCTATTTGAGCTGCATTGACTTGGGGAGATCTGTTTATGTTGGCTAGAGTGATTTGTTTCACCTCTAATTGTACATGTGAGTTGTACATGATGTATTCTAAGGGATCCAAGTCCCATTTCTCACTTGTATAGCGTTATTCTCTAAAGACAACTTTTTTATGCTCTATATTGCTGCATTTCCCCACCCGGGAAAGAGAATATAAATCATCTTGTTGCTGAGGTTCTTTCATCTGTTGGTATGATGTTATTTTACATCTAATGAGCTGCTCTACATTGCCATGTTCATGATTTGATGAAGCTCCACATTGGTAATAACTCAAATTATTCCCAATAGTGTAGCTGTTCCCATTTTGGGATATTACAGTGGTATCAGAGCTGCCATCTTGGTTCAGCTTGTGGATTTTAGATCCAATCAGAAGATAAGGAGGAGAGGAGAACAAAATGATGGAGAGGATGAGCTTACTCTCATCCATTTTCAGAGCTAAGAAGAAAGAAGAGAAATGCATTGAAACTCTAAAAGGGTTTCAAGGAGGAGAGAGCTACAGTGAGACCTCTAGAAGGTTTCAGGAGGCAGAAGAAGATGCATGCACTTCCTGCTCTGATAGAGGGAGTGAAGAGCAAAGAGACCACTTAGAGCATGAAATCCTGAGTGGGTATTTGGCAAAATACAAGTGCCAACCGAGGGTTTTCAAAGAGAGCCTAGATTTTCCTCAGTTTATTCAACTAAGAGAAGAAAGAAGACCCTGCAGCAAAGGAGGAATTAATGGCAATAGATTCCTATTGTCTACATTTGATGGGTCAACTACAAAAAGAGCTTGGGCAAGGAAGCTTGAGGCATTCTTCCTACTTCATACAGTGGTAGAGAGGGAGGCAGTGGAAGTTGCACCTGGAGGGTGAAGCCAATGCTTGGTGGTTTAATCACTTAAGCCATACAAGAGTGACTTCTTTTCCTGAGTTCACTCAAGGGTTGATTAGAACCTTTGATGAAGAAAGGTCAGAAGAGAGTATGCCCACACCACCATGGGAGGAGACATGTACTAGCGCTGTCACAGCCTTCTACATCAGCAGTTAGGGCAGCCATTACATTGGAGGAAGGAGCCCTTGCAACACTACAAAGGTTATCGCATCTCACCAAGGTATGGGAAGATTTCCACTTTTACTTATTGTAGCAAATATTTCTAAAGATTGTGGAAATATATCTTCATATGGCCCAGGATCCAACATTACTGCTGAGATAGAGCAGTAGGATTGCACTGCGCTGTGCAAACTTGAATGGTTCAAGGGAAAGATGAACCATCAACCTCATGTATCATTGTTGAGTTGCATACAACCCTTGAGGTTGGAGTGCGATCTTTTGGATGATGTCATGAACTTTGAGAGGGAGTATGAGGCAACAACTATATCATGGGAGAGACTCTCAACGCTGTCAAACAATAGCAGTGAGGAGGATTTGCCTTTATCACCTTTGGATCTTGATGGGTTCAAGATGGCTATGGACATGAGGTCTTCTATAAGATATCTCCAAGTAAATGCAATTCAGCACTTCATGGCATGCAGAGAAGAGGAACTGGTAGTGGGGGATGATAGCCCACATGGGAAGAATGCTAAGGTGAAGAATGACAGAAGGCATCCACAGGGGGTTAGAGCAAGAGGCTGGTGAGCCAATTACAAAGTTATGATACAGGGCAGCAAGAGGCAAAGCTGCGTTGGCTACTCTTGAAAGAGTTTGGCCATCATGAGACATATCCTTTTTCCAAGGGTATGTGGATGGGACTGCATCACGGAGCACCAAGGGGTGTGGATGCATTATGATGATATGGTCATTATGCTTTCACCACATGATTTGTATGGTGGAGGTATGATGAGGTAGCAAAGACATTTGTTGCTTTGGAGGATTGGGAGAGAGCAAGGGAAAATTTGCTCTCACACTTGGCATGATGCTGCAGGAGGAGGGGATGGCACTAGCATAGTGAAAGGAGGCTACTCCTTAGCCCTAGATGATCTGGAAGTACTTCCACCTTGGAAGGAACTTCTTGTATGCAACATCATTATGGGAGAAATATTTGACATAGGGCATGTCAAAGAATGGATTTATGAGTTGGCAGGAGCCTATTTGCATAGGCCAACAACGCTGCCACCTTGGAGCAAGGGCTTGTTGATGGAGTGTTCCCAGGATCACTTCATGATGGATGCACTTGGTGGACATAAAGGAGGTGATATTGGTAGAGGAGTGGATGGACTCATTTGTCATTATGGTATGTTCCCCTTGACGTGGGTTTCTAGGCATGAGGGGGAATATTTTCATGCAACATGGGGTTCATTCCTCTTCATATGGGTATGTCATACCACTATGGAGATCCATCTGTGGATTTTGTCACCATCCTGCTTTCATTACATGGTAAGAATTCTGTTTTTGCATTTATTGATTGTTCACTACAATATTTGCATGCTCTTACCATTTCATTGCAGTGCATTGCTCTACAAAGGGGCAAGTCTTTCTTTAGGCTCCATGGACCATTTCTGGCCAGTTATTCTAATGGAGACAGCCATCTACTTTATGATCTGGGGCAAGTGTTTGGTCACTCCTTATATGCTCAGTTGATACACTCGGCCAATTACTACTTGCTAGTAGATGTGGTGACTTACACAACTAGTCATCTATCAAGAAACAACTTGACATGCTATTGTCTGAAGCTGCAGTGGGGAAGACTACGCTGTGACCACTTGGGAGATTTTTGTTACCCCCCAGCACCACATAAAACCTTTGGTATTTCTCTCATTATGATGCTAATCATGATCCTATTTGCTGATATTATTCTTGCCTTTATGAGGAGCATGATTGGAGGAGGAACACATGGGGTGGATGTGTTCTTTGGGGAGGAGGATCCCCACACTATCTGCATTACATGTTCTAAGGGGAGCATGGGAAGAGGCATGGCCTCTACAAAAAAATCTTTGTTTCTTAATGAGGAGGACCATGAGATGGATATGATGCCATATGGTGGTGATTTCTTATCCATCATGTATGAGATGGTTTGGGTCAGTTTGATTCACAACGCTGGGAGAGGGACCTTTGGAGGTCCAGTTTCCTTCTTGCCATTTGAGGGCAACATTATGGCAGCCCGGGATCAGCAAATTATCTACACTTATCTTAAGTGGAGAGGAAGACAGCGTGGGGTAGGATATCTTGTCTACTATATTCAGATTTTCAGCCCACCTATTCTGCATGAGCTCAAGGTGGAAGAGATCCTTCATGAGTTGCCAACCTGGAG
This sequence comes from Pinus albicaulis, assembly GCA_034641835.2. Lineage (NCBI taxonomy): Eukaryota > Viridiplantae > Streptophyta > Pinopsida > Pinales > Pinaceae > Pinus > Pinus albicaulis. Next base: position 1,228,725,772 of record CM076577.1, on the reverse strand, counting down.
GGTGACTCATTTTGTTTGGTTGATAGCTCGGGGAGGAGAGATTCAAAGGGGGATGATGAATCCCAATCTATATCAGCCCTCGTGCCTTAATAGGACATTCAAACAACCCATTGTTGCCTCCATGGATGTTTCATTTTCACATAATGTCAGTTATTTGGGATGTTCCCCAATAGATGGTTTGCACACTTGGGAGGGGCAACTTGGAGATATATTGATGATGAAACACCTTTCTCCTTGGAGGATTTCATGTTATAAGGTTGCTACAGGGGAGAGGGGGATGCTCTTCAATCCTATCCTTGCAGTTGCTTGAGGACAAGCAACATTTGGGAGGGGAGGATTGTAATATTCCAAATTTTGCAAACAAGCAAATTGGAATATTAGATTTTGATGCTTTCACTTAGGAGAGGAATAAATGGGAAAGGAGGCCCATGAACAATAAAGATATGAATAAATTCCACCTTAGTAAGGAAGGAGATCACTTTAGGAGCAGGAATTTACACTTACAGGTGTGAAAAAGGGAAAAATAGATGTGGACATAGTCAAGTTTGACTAAGTCAACATGCATTCTTGAGGAGGAAGAGATCACCCAAGTAAACTAGCTCAATGTGAACAAGGATCAGCCTAAACACACATACGAGAACTAGATTGAAGATCCCTTAGTGTGAAAAGAGGAATTGCAAGTGGATTAGTCCCAGTTGACCAAGTCAACAATGATGCTACAAAGAGGAGGGAAGCCAACTAGGACAACGCAGTTTTGGAGGAGGAGAAGTCACCTAAACATTGTGTGGGGTCCGGGGTGAGGAAGCTCACCAAAGATAAAAGGAAGGCATAGCATCAAGGAGATCATTCATTCAATATTCAGCTATCTTTGGTCTTATTATTATTTTCATGCTTCAACTGTTTAGCCGGAGTTGCTGCACTGCTTATTGCAAAGAATTCTCATGCGGGAATTCCATCCTTTCCTTGGATCAGCTTGCTTAAGGTATCAAAAGGAAGGATCTGAGCTTCCATTTCATCATTTTGATTAAGGCCACTCAGCCAACAACATCTACGACGCATTCATCTTCAGAAACTGCGTCTTTTTCTGCAGGGGCATTGTTGCTGGGTTAAACATTGTTATTTGGTGCTAGTCTTTGAGGAGGAGGTTTTCATTTCCCTCCGGGAGATCTAATAAGAAGGGCCTTTGGCCATTTTCTGTATTATTCAGCTATTTTATATCATATTCATTCATTTCTAATATAGAGTTGCAGTAAACTGTGTTATTTTTTGCAGTCCTGCTTTTTGTACATGTATATTGCCGGAAACCCTTGTCGGGTGTCTTTTTCCTTGTGTAAAAGAGGTTAAACCTCCATTTCTCTGCTACTTGACCAATATAAGATCTATATCAGTATTATCTCATTATTTTCTGCATAAACCCTCATTAAAATAACACAGTCCCTGCTTCAGTACTTTTTGCATGAGCTAGGCTATGGGGTTTGGGCTTATTTGAGTTGCATTGACTTGGGGAGATCTGTTTATGTTGGCTAGAGTGATTTTTTTCACCTATTATTCTACATTTGAGTTGTACATGATGTATTATAAGGTATCCAAGTCCCATTTCTCACTTTTATAGCGTTATTTTCTTAGGACAGTTGTTTTATGCTCTATATTGTTGCATTTCCCCACCCGGGAAGGAGAATATAGATCATCTTGTTGCTGAGGTTCTTTCATCTACTGGTATGATTTTATTTTACATATAATGAGCTGCTCTACATTTCCATGTTCATGATTTTCTAAAGCTCCACATTGGTAATAACTCAAATTATTCCCAATAGTGTAGTTGTTCCCATTTTGGGATATTACATCACTAAAGGAACCCTGTTAATAAAAAAAGGAGAAAAGGTTGGTACATTTGATTTATGAAATGGTATTTTTAATTTTTTTAATGCTTTAACCTACATATGAGTAGATAAGACATTGTGGCATCATAGGCTCATGCACATGAGTGAGAAAGGGATGCAAATTCTTCACTCAAAAAATTTGTTGCCAGGTTTGAAGCATGTTGATTTGGATTTCTGTGAGAATTTTGTTTATGGAAAATCAAAGAGAGTAATATTTCTCAGAGTTGGGAAGGAAAAGAAGAGTGAAAAATTAGAGCTTGTGCATACAAGTGTATGGGGACATGATCATGAATCATATCTTGGTGGATCTCACTATCATGTTACTTTTATTGATGATGCAACTAGGAAAACCTGAATTTATTGTATTCGAAATAAATATGATGTATTTGATACTTTCAATAAATGGAAAATTTTGGTTGAGAATGAGAAATGAAAGAATTTGAAGTGTCTCAAATCATACAATGGAGGTGAATATTGTAGCAAAGAGTTTGATAACTATTGTTCAGAGCATGGAATTCGCAGAGAGAAGACAGTTCCAAGAACCTACAGGAAAATGGTGTATCAGAAAGGATGAACAAGAAAATCATGGAGCGTGCAAGGTGCATGAGGTTGGATGCAATAATTTCCCTTACAACTTTGGGTAGATTTTCCTTACTGTTATTTATCTAATTAAATAAAGGGCCTTCAAGTTCCTTGGATGGTGGTATTTCAGAGGAGGCATAGACGGGGAAAAAGGTAAACTACTCATTTTTAAAGATTTCCTTTGTCCACGTCAATAAAGAAAATAACAAATCTTAAGGCAAAATCAAAGAAATGTACCTTTATTGGATATGATGTTAATGATTTTGGTTATCGCTTATATGATTATGAAAATCACAAAATCATTAGGAGTAGAGATGTCATATTCAATTAAAAGGCCTTGTATAAGGATAAAATGTAGGGAAAGGAATAAGAAAAGGAAAAAAAAGAATACACAATGCTTGATGAGATCACAGAAAAAGTAAAGGTGCCTGAAAATCATAATGATCAACAACCACAACAACAACAACAACCACAACAGCAACATGTACCTCAAACACCTGAAAGTGATGTTAGAATATATACCAGGATAAGTAGACCCCATGAACGATACTCTCCCTCATTATGTTATGTATTGTTGAATAATTTTGGTGAACCGGAAAGATATCAAGAAGCAACGCATTTAGAAACTAGGAAGAAGTGGGAGCAAGCCATAGAAGAAGAGATGGACTCCCTGATGCATAACTAGACTTGGGACTTAGTCAAGTTACATGTAGGTAAAACAACATTGCAGAATAAATGGGTTTACAGGTTGAATGAAGAATATGGAGGTAAACAAAGGTACAAGGCTAGACTTGTGGTGAAGGGATTTGCAAAAAAGAAAGGTGTGATGAATTTTTTTCTCATGTTGTTAAAATGACTTCAATCAGAACTATTTGAAGTCTAGTGGCAGCAGAAGATTTGCATCTTGAGCAGTTAGATGTAAATTCAACCTTTCGCCATGGGGATTTGGAGGAACAAATTTATATGCAACAACCACAAGGGTATGAGGCCAAAGGGAAGGAAAAACTAGTGTGCAAATTTAAGAAGAGCTTGTATGTATTAAAACAGGATCTAAGGCAGTTGTATCTAAAATTTGGCAGGTTTATGTCTGAACAATGTTATACTAGATGCCATTATGACCATTGTGTTTATCTTAAAAATCAGTGATGGAAGCTATATTATATCGTTATTGTATGTATATGGTATGATTTTTGTAGGGTTTAACACGTGGGAAATAAATGTGCTCAAAGAAAAATTGGCAAATTCATTTGCAATGAAGGATTTGGGTGTTGCGAAACAAACCTTTGGTATGAGAATAACTAGAGAGAGGAAACATCACAAATTAATATTGTCTCAGAGTGAGTACATATAAAAGGTGTTGGAAAGATTTAATATGACGAATGCAAAACTATTTAGTAAACCTTTGGCTAGCCATTTCAAACTAAGTAAGGAGATGTGTCCCAAGACTCAGAAAGAGATGGATTATATGTGTAAAGTTCCATATGCATAAGTTGTTGGAGGCTTAATGTATGCAATGTTCTACACAAGACCTGATATTGCACATGCAGTGGGAGTTGCAAGCAAGTACATGAACAATCTAGGAAAAGAGCATTGGATGGTAGTGAAGTGGATTCTCAGGTATTTGAGAGGTACCACAAATCAAGCATTATGATTTGGTGGTTCAAACATTACTTTACATGGATATGTTGATGCAAATATAACATATGACAAAGATAACAAGAGGAGCACCACAGGGTATATGTTTACTTTAGGTGGAACAACTGTTAGTTGAGTTTCAAATTTGAAAAACATTGTTGCACTTTCAACTACGGAAGCAAAGTATGTTGCTGCTACAAAGACTAGTAAATAAATGATCTAGTTACAAAGGTTTATGGATGAGTTGGGGAAGAAGCAGGAGATGGGAAGGCTATATAGTGACAACCAGGATTCCATTCATCTTGCAAAGAACTCAACATTTCATTCTAAGACTAAACATTTACAACTCAAGTACCATTTCATAGGGTCAGTTTTGGAAGATGGACAATTGAAGTTGGAAAAGATACACACTAGACATAATCTTGCAGATATGTTAAAAAAGGTTGTAACCAAGGAGAAACCAAGTTTATGCTCAGTTTCAATTTGTCTTCAATAATGATTATGAATATGAGAAACAACTAGGTCCAAACTGGAAGCATTGTCCAACAAGTGAAGTAGTGGTGTAGTTGTTATAATCAGTCTCAAAGTGGGAGATTGTTGGGTGTGGAGCCTGATTATCTTCCTGATTCAGAGGTTTTGTTTTAGCCGGGTGTATACCCCAAGAAGGCTATACACCCGACCACACACGAGGGGGGGGTGTTGAACCTGAGAATTATCCTTTCTCTGTCATCCTTTCTCACCTTTTTCCCTTAGTTTCTCATAAGATCACATACCCCAATCAATGATAAATGCCATGTTTTGTCTTAAGGAATGCATTTAAATGATTTCCATATTATATTATCATGTTCTTGCTATTTGAATAGTTTTTTGCAATTTAGCTACAAAAAGCAGCTTATTCTGCAACTAATCGTGGATTCCATAGCTACTCTCATGGGCTGACAGGTTCGAGGTGTCAAATGGAGAATTGAGCCACATGGGCATTTCCAGAATCATCTCCACATGCATTTTGTCCTATTCACTCGATCAAGATAGATAGAAAAGGAGGCCTAAGATCATGGTTAAAGGCGTGGTCAAAGTACGTTAGTCGAGAAAAGTAGAACTCTTGATTTGCTCTATCGTAGCAAATCAAGAGTTAAACAGTTCAATTGCAATTCTATAAGTCGAATCATCCACCTGTAGCAAGATTATCTCATAGGTAGTTATGTTTATTTTTGTTAAATACTAGTTGTACAGGATCAAGAACAATCAGAAAAATTAAGTTTTAAGTTTAAGATTTTGCTGATACGCTGTATTAAGACTTTGTTCTATCATAATACAAAGTTCTGTTGCCAATGATTACTTAAGTGCATCCTTAACCAACTAGGATTTCAGCCGAATCAGTTGTAGAGGGCCCCTGCACTGGAGGAGGTTTTTCATGCATTGTTTTAGCTTAATCTTCCTTACTCTGTTTTTATCAATTCTATTTTCTAAATAGACTAATGTTGCATTCAAGTTTTGATCAGTAGCTTAACGTTAAATCCTAACTGTGTAAACCTTGTTCTTATAAAACATTTCGTGAAAAAAGATCATTCTGTTTTCAAACTGAATCAAGTTTGAAACAATAAGAATATATAGTTATTTAGTTTCTTACAGTAGTGTCATTTATTTTCTTAGAAAAGAGTTATCAATTAATTGTGTCAATGGATGTTCTCAAAAGTCATTTCAAGATGATGATTCTGAACTAAATGATTGAATGTCTAATTCATATAGTTATTGAGTTTCCTCTACACATTTACTTGCTTTCTAGGAACTTAGAAACTAAGGTATAATTGACTTCTTACACAACATCTAAAGAGGGTAATACTTCACATTGAATGTTGAGCAAAATAAAACATACATTAGTTGTTTACAGTCAAGTTTTACATGCTTTCACATCTTGCTTCTAGATCCTCACTTAGTTGCATCATTGACATTCCTAAAAGTCATTCCAAGAAGTTGATCTAATCATATTTCAAGACTGAATGATTGAATGTTTAATGAATACAATTACTGAGTTACCTTCTGCATACTTTACTTGCTTTTCTAAGATCATTAGGTATAATTGGTTACTTAACATCATTTCAAGAAGGTAACACTTCATAATTGAATGCTGGAGTAACTAGAAGTACATTAGTTGTTTTCATTTTCTTCTTTCACATAGAACAACACTGCAATTTCAATTTCAATTTTAAGAATTAGATCCATGGAATAAGACTAATGGTAAGATAGAAATCATTAAAATAAATGCTCTATTTTCCAGAGTAGATTCTAACTAGCCAACAGTCTTTAAATTATTTTTATGTAAATTAGATTAACTTAGGAACACTTCCTTTTCGTCCTTCTTAAAATTTATTAGATTCATTTAAATATTTTCATAGTTTTAGATTAAACATTCATAGACGTCAAAGAACAAAATCCCCAAAACAACATAAAATACAAACAATGAAGTAAGAAAAAGTTTAACTAAGCACATACAGTGCATCACACTTCATCAGTTTACAAACCTCGATTGATAATTTATGTAAGCAATTTAAGACATTAAATTGACTAAACATTTTGGCGCCGTTGCTGGGGAAGTGTAGTTAGGTAACCTCATTTCTTACATCTAAAAAATGATATGTGTAGACAAAGAGACTCTAGGGGTAGATTCTAGCTAGAGGTAGGAGTTTAATCCCTACAACACCACTTACTCCACCAAGATTACAAAGTGATACACCTCCATCTCAAACTCATATTCCATATTTCACTAGCCATAAAATTCTTGAAGTTCTAAGGTCAGAAATCCAATTAGGAGGATCTCCTACTTCATCCACTGAGGCAGTCTTAGAGGAAGAGGATCCTAGATCTCCAACAGAAGGAGTAACCTTTTTCACCTCTACAGGGGAACATATTCTAGCTTAAGAGTTAGAAATTCCTAGTGGAGAGGAAGAAGAAGATCCTTTATTCAACATACCATTGATAGAAGAATCAGAGGAAGAGAATTTAACCTTGCAGGTTGAATCTTATATCAGCTCTGAAGAATCTATAATGGCAGGAAGAGGAGAAGAAGGAGGAGAAGGACAAGGAGAAATTCTAAATGAAGAACATGTAATATTTGGAGGAGGTAGAGGAAATGCAGAAGGAGGCAGAAGAAATAGGGCAATTGATAGTTCTTTTGGATTCCCTATAGTTGATGAAGATACAAATGGCACAATGAAAAATATCTCACCTTCTGTCCACCCAAATTTTCATGGATTGAAAAGTGAAGATCCTGAAACCTTTTTGTTTGAATTTGAAGTCTTGTGCAAAACTTATGATTATTTACAAGACTCTAAAAAACTCAAATTGTTTCCTTCAACATTGAAAGGAGAAACTCTAAAATGGTTCATGATTTTAATCACTCAGTCTATCAGAACATGGAATGACATGAAGAGAGAATTTTTAGAAAGGTATTTGGATTATTGCACACCTATCAATCACAAGGATGAAGTGTTTAAAATGATGCAAAAAGAGGATGAAAATTTGGAGGATCTAATTGAAAGATTCAATTATAACACAAAAAGAGCAAAAATGGATAATTTAGATCAAGATAATTTAAAAGCTCTTTTATTGAAAGCCATTAGAAATGAGTCGATAGACGTCATTAATATGATGGGGAAGGGGGATATATCTCAACTTGCATTACCTGACATTGGAGAATTATGTATTCATCTCTTAAGAGGAAAATAAAAAACTGAGAAAAATCCAAGAGATCATTCTCTTGCTAGGGTAAATAGATTTGCAACTGGAGCAGCGAGTAGGACAGAAATTGGAAACATGCTTGATGAATTTAAAACAAACATTTTAGGGAGTCTTAGTGAACATATAGACTCCCTTAAGTTACAAAACAAGCGGAAAGCCGAGACTGATGCTTTAGCTATTTTCTGTCCCAAATGTAGAAAGAAGCATGCTTTAAGAGAATGTCCTCTTGATGCAAAAGTAATAGAGACCTGTATGATTTGTTCAGAAAGTCATGAGACTAAGAGTTGTCCTTCAAATCCAGGTATTAAGGATGTTTTTCAAGAAGAAACAACTTCAAATCCAATAGAATCTCTTTGTTTTGTTTCTAGAAGACCATGGCAGGGGCCACAAGATCAAGGCTTTAACAATCAAATGTATAAGCCCCCACCAAATAATTGGAATTCTTAGCAGCAACCTTGGCCTCAACCTCAACCTCAATCTCAATCTTGGGCACAAGGAATGCAAAATCCGTATGGAATATTCTCTCAATACTACCAATATCCTCCATCATATCCAAACTATCCTCCCCAACAAAACCAACAACCCCAACTCCAAAACCAAAATCCACAACTCTAATTACCATTTCCACAAATACCAAATCAACTACCTGCCCAACGATTACCAAACCCCAACAATAAAAATCCTCAAAATACCTACATGATAGAAGGGCAACAATTTCCAACTTACATGATCACTCCTCTAGATGTCAATGATGTCCAAATTAGATCTGGTAGGATATTAGAAAAGAAAAAGCCTTCTGTAGTTATTCAAGAACAAGATAGTTTTGAGGAATGTTCTCTACATCCAAATAAACATTTTGAAGAAGGAACATCTCTTCAAAACCAGAATTCTAAAAATGAAAAACAAAAAGAACCAATAAGCTCAACTCCTATCATAGAGAAACCATTAGTACCTACTTCTACACCTCCTTTTCTTGAAAGATTACAAGTTGATAGAGGGGTAGAAAAGCATATTATGTTGCCCAATTATGATTTTCTAGATGAATTAAAAAATGTCTATATCAAAATCCCTTTGTTACAAGCAATTAAAGAGATTCCAATGCTTTTCCAGTAAACTCTGTTGCGCTGCGTGACCTAGCAGCTGCTGCAACCAACCACGACCTTGGAGCAGGGCCTTCGCCCTAATGGCCTCATCGGAGCCTAATCCGAGGCCGCCCTCTCCCACCGCTGATGTCACCACCACGAATAACGCTCAGCGTGATGAAACTACAACAACATTCGCGTCTTTGATAAACTCATTGGGACCTCAATGAACAATACCGACTATTACCCAGTTTGTTAAAAAATAGGATTCCATACCAGAGATCTCTCTACCACCTTCTTTGCGCAGGAAAGCTGCGATCTCACTTGCTGAAAAAGGTCTGGTTGGCCAATTTACAGGCTTGTGGTCCTCCCCCCAAACTGTGTAGAAATGGGTGGAAAGGAATTGGGTTCAGTTCACCCAAGGAAAAATATGCATTTGCTTATGTGGCAGGGGCTACTACATCTTCCACTTTGAATCCAAGAGTGATCAGGATCTCATTTTCTGCAGTGGACCTTACTTCATGGACACTAAATCACTGGAATCTTGATTTTTATCCATAACTGGACGTCCCAAATGTCGTTCCAGTTTGGGTCAGACTACCACCTCTCCCGCTACGCTGTTGGGGAGATGACTCAGTTTGCGCAATAAGAAATACAGTCGGAAAATATATAGACAGGAGTGAACCCAAAGACAACATGCAAGCCTGTGCAAGGATCTGCGTTGAGGTGGATCTAGGAAAGGGACTCTCGGAAGCCTTCAAGCTCAAAGTCAACAACTAGACACATATACAACAACTGGATTATGAGAAAATCCCCTTCAAATGCAAGGTATGTCACAAATACGACCATTTTTCAAATAAATGTAGTAAGAGAGAAGAATATGAAAAAAACTACAAAAGAAAACCTAGATCCGAAATGGGAACAAGTAATAAAACAAAGACAACCTCAAAATATCATTTAGCCTCTCAACCTCCTCCTCTGCCTGGCCCCTCTCCCCATCCACTAATCCCTCCTCTCAACTCTCTTCCTCTTTCCCTGATTCCTTCTTGGGGGTTAATCCCTTCGACATCTTATCTAAAGCCCTCATTCCATCCGAGCCCCCGATCTCCACCACCTCCCCAACTCCCTTCTCCCTGACCTCTACCTCCCCTTCTATCCCTTGCTCTCACCCCCCTCAAGGCTTCCCCTCTCAGCAGGTGGATCCTCTCCTCCCTCTCAACCCTCTTCCCCAAATCTTGGATCAAGTCTTTACTCGGAATCAAACCAAAGAAACTACTCAAAACAATGAAAATACAAAGAAAGTTGGAAGGAAATCAAACAAGGAAATCGTGGATGAGGAAGTAGTAAAATATATTTCTCTGGGAACGCAGCATGGTTTTGCAATTTTCCTTGAAAAGGAACCAAAGAACAAGGAGAAAGTACAACATGCACATAAAGGGAAGGGTCCCTCGCCCACATGTTAGGGTCCTATAAATATAGGATTCATAAGTTTGAATTGTCTTTTGATAGTCTTGTAAAAAATGTATATACCTTGCTTTCTGCAAGTTGTTTTTCCAAATTTTGAAAAAATAAAAAATAAAAAAAAAAATCAAAAAGAGGGTAAAAAGTCCTATAAGAAAGATCAAAGGACTTAAAAAATATATAGACCCCAAAAGAAAAAGGATCAAAATAAAACATGAAAGTGTGCAAGTCCAAATGCCACTACTTTTTACTTTTTGCAAATGATTATGGCAGAGTGTTAATAAATGCCATAATCCATGATGAGTTAAACTGTTTACACTTTACTTGTCATGTTTTCAATTTCCATGTTTTATATAGTGAATAAAGTTTTGTCAGACAGTTTAATCCTGACAGTTTTTGTCAGACAGTTTAATCAGTAGATAGGTAGAGAATAATGAGGAGCTCATCAGTTTAATCTGAGCCCTCGGATGAAATAAGGTAGAATTAGATAGTTTATGTTTTCAAAAGAATAAATGTTTCAAGGTTGCAAGCCTAAATGCACCTGCTAAAAGGAAGAAAAAAATGTTAGAGTGATGTTGGGTAGGTAGAAAGAAGTGGGAAAAAGCATGTAATATTCATCACCAGGCTAAAATCACTAATTTCCCTTTCCCTGTAAGTATTTAGTATTCTAAACTACTAGTCAAAAAGGCTCATAGCATTTCTCTGACTTTTGTTGGGACCGGACCCAAGGCTCGATGACTGGATAGTGGAAAATGTTGAGTTCTTATGATAAAATCCCCTTTTACCATTATTTATCCCTCATTCACACTTTTTAACTCATTTTCATAAGTAAAGACTCTTTCTTACTTCATGAAACCTGAAATCCCATTTAATTGACTTCTTTCATTCATAAAGCATACAAAAACCCTCAAAAAACACTCTATCCTAAGTAAAATGGTGAAATTATGAAAAAACAAGCTTTTCCTTATCTTATTCACTTTTAGCCATTTAGTGTATTTTTGTGTATTCCATTTCCCTTGTCATATTAACCTCTAACTTACTTTATTAATTCCCTAAAATTACCTTATCCTATCTATATAAATCCCTTTATTAAAAAAACCCCCCAAAACCCACTATTATAAAGATTTTGGACCAAAGATATTATCGACATGTTAAATTAAAAACCCAAAAAATACGCCCTTTGTCTAAAGCTAACCTTAATGAAATACCCCACCCGCTATGGTTATAAACCCTTCAGTGGTTTAAAACTATATAATAAAATAAACCTCGCGCCCATACATATGTTCAAAACTAAACATATTCCCCCGTACATCACTTTTTTATCCTAAGTTCTAAACCAAATAAATTTTTTTTATAAGGTTCAAAAGGCAAAAATCCCACACCTTTGCAACCGCACATATCAAGCCTTCCCCGCAATACTAACCCTTCCCCTCATAAAATTTTAATCCAAAGTTTGATTGAAATAAAGACTTAGGTTTGTTTCAAATAAATTTTAACCCGCCATTATCCATATCCTCCATCCTATATAAAGCCTCACGCTTTGTATTATTTAACCCCTCATTATATTATTTTAACCATATACCCTCGCCATATGCATAAAACCCTTTATATATAAAAAAACTTTACCCCTAGTAATATTTTATAAAGGTTTTAAACTTCAAAACACCCGCTTAACATTGGCCCGGTCCCACCATTTCCCTTTGGCCTCACCTTCCCAGTTAATCCTCACCCTTCGCTCTCGATCATGAGATCTAACGGTCTTAGATCGATGTCGTGCGCAAAAATCAATCATTTTCCCAACCTTCAATTGGGCGTGAAATGGGTTGTTTTACCATTCCTCCCTCTGTGACATGGCATTTTCCCATTCGATCGTGTCCATTTCAATTGAAACCACTTATTTCCTGAATTGAATGCGAAAACCACTATCGGGTTTTGCATTTTAAACTTAAACCGCTCCCGCCCATGATTTGACCTACAGTAAATGATAAACCAAACAAAAATAAAAATAAAATCAAAACCTTTGAAACACGCATATTGTTTCATTATCGCGCAATATATCCATCAGTTCACTTTACTCTCGACTGTGTAAGAACATTTTGCCCTGATTGTCGATTTATGCCCAGAAGGACTCGAATTTCACTATAAAATTCACCATTGAAAAATTGATAAAGAATTATTCACTGCACCAGTATACCAGCAGACTTCAGATTCAACCACGATCCTCTCAAAACCTTTTTCAAGCAACCAAATACCTTCATCTTAAGGTATTTTCCGACAAAATAAAACCTGAAAATTTATTTTAGGCCATCAGTGATTAAACCAGGCCCTTGATTAAGAGTTTTGATCGGCTTAAAATTGCTTAAAAGCCCCAAAAAGAGGCCAAATCCTGGCCAATTTTTCCAGAAAGTTATGTGTTTGAAAAACCACTCATTGAAGCCAATTTCCTCAGTTTTAAAAACCTCAGAAGATCAATTTTAAAGACAGATAAGGGTTTGAAGCCTAAGTATACCTTAAAAGCTCATTTTTCAATCAAAATCCATTCAGGAAACCGTCGTTTCCTGTCTTATCCCAGTTTACATTATCTAAGAAGGCTAACTGAGCAAAAAGGACCAACAGAGACTATCTTTTGCTTAGAAATTGCCCAATTCATCCTCTAAAAAATAAAAATAACTCCTGCAAACAATTTAATCTTGCAGAAGTATCCCAGAGTGACTAAAAAGCAGAGCACAGCTAAACCTGGAGGATCTAAACCAACTAAGCCTGGGGGATCCAAACCCCCTAAATCTGAAGGATCTAAAGCTGTTAAATTTACTCCAGTCTTTACTGCTAAATCTGTTGTTTCAGTGAATCCCCTTCAACCCCCTGTAGCTGCTGTAGAAAGCCTCCCATTGATTTATATTGACTACAAAATTGTTGATCCTATTGTAGAATTCAACCTCTTGGAAATACATAATTGGTGTTATGATAAATACTTGGACAAGGATGAAATTCCTATTTGGGAGACTCATTTGCCCAAATATATAGTTCCATTGACCCACCCTGGCCAAGATCTTATCAGATTATGCCAAAAATATTATGATCCAGATCAAAGGGCCATAATCAATGCTGATAGAGAAATCATTTTTACCATCACAACAGAATCAATAAATGAAATGCTTCAATTACAATTTGATCCTCAATCAGTCCCCCTGACTATAGAAGCTTTTACTCAGTTGTACTTAGGCCTGGAATTTCCTAAGAAGTTCATGATATTTCAAAACTTTATGTCTTCCCATGTTGACATTCCTAAGTTAAACCCTCCTTATTCCATTGCAAAATTCCCTGAAGGGTCTAGACATATTATCTCTATGCTATATTTTATACTTGGATATTTTACAAATGGATTCACTGATGAGTCCATTCTAGGCTTTCTATCGACCTTGTCTCCAGGCCAACCTCCTTCAATTATCTTTGATTTTGCTGGTTTCATAGCCAACAATATACATTATCAACTGACCATATTACCCACTGAAGGAGTTTTTAGATACTCATCCTATCTCTTTCACTTATTCTTGTTCTTTCAAGCTGATAGATTTCCTATTGCATTACAAAATATGGGCTTAAAGGGTAAGCCTCTATCCATTATCTTTTGGACTTCCTGGCTTAGGAAAGAGGGCAGTGATTTCACCTACACTAACTTTTTAGACCTTTTTCTACATCCAGCAATGAACATGTTGTATAAAGCAGAGCAGCCCAGAGTCAGTGAGGAAATGAAAAGAATCCTGCAACTATCAGAACAGAATAAAGTAGGAGATTGGTATCTATATGAAAAGCATACAGAGTTAAGGATTTTTAGATCCAGCTTATTACCTTATAAGTTTCCTAAATATATGAGTATGAGAATTTTTGCACTGGAGTATTTGAGACAAATTCTCAATTCTGGTTCTATTAACTTCATGGTTGCTAGAAAAAACACTCAATTTATGTTAAAGAATCAGGTTGGTCCCTTTATCATAAACAACAGAGATGCAGAAAAAGAGATCACAAAAATATTAGCAGAGTTTAAATTTCAAGAAAGTTTTCCATGGATCTATGATCCTCAAGGGATCCTGAGCAGTCTAAGGGTAAAATACAAATTGACTCCCTTCATACATGAGCTTAAGCCTAAGATTGTGAAGTTTTCCAACCAAGCAGAGTGGGTAGAGAATACACTAACAGATACAACTAGTACAACAGAGACAACAGGTAAAATGAATACAACACGAGCTCTTGAAGTTGTAAAGCAGCCATAAATATCAACAAAAAGATGCAGAGAAGAAGGAGCATACACAACAGAAACAACTACAAAAACTAAATTCAAACTGATTTATAATAAAAGGCTTAATTTTAGTTCAGTTGGGAAAGAAAAGGTAATTGACATGAAGATACAAATGCTCCAGAAGAAAATAATGATGAAGAAACAATGATAGTGAATGAAATACTTGCAGAAATTGAAAAATACAAAACAACAAGAAAATATGACACTCAAATGATTGAAAAAAACAGAATAATATGGAGGCCTCTTCCTCACAAACAACCGAGGAAAAGGATTTAGACATCAAGGAGAGATATAAGTAGATAAAGTAGAAGAGTGAGGAAATCAAATCAGAAATATATTCTCAATTCCTCAAGCAAAAACCTGGGAATCAAAATAGGCTACTGACAACCTTTGATTATTCTACAAACAAGATGATTATGTCATTTTTGCAACCAACTACCTCAGCACCAAAAACAGTGGAAGATTATAAAAAGGTGGAGTTTGAAGTAGACACTGAAAATGTTCATGGGCTGGACCAAATCGAATTTCATAGACATAGCTCTGAAATGTTGTATTCAACAGTGGTAACTAAAGCAATGAGTGCTACCAAGTTATAGAATACTGTTCTTAATATGCAGGATCAAATGAAGTTAGACACGAGATATTTGTATGCAAAGGACCTAAGGATTAAAGCCTTAGAGGATTTAGTTTTATAGGTGGGATATGATCCCTCAAATATTCAAGCAGCATAATTGTTGGTAAAGAAAAAGAATGAGGATATAGCAGCTTTGAGGAAACAACTTAAGCTTCCTCAAAATGAGCATCCACAAACCAAAGAAATCCTTTAAGGTCAAACTGAAAAAGAAGAGATGATGAAGCTCATCCTCAAATTAACTGCTCAGATCAAAGAATGGAATCCCAAATGGACCAACTTGTCCAAGAGAAGGAAACTGTGAAAGAAACTGACGCTCCTATCATTCCTTCAGTTATACTAGTGATTACCACAACAGTGGCTTCCACATTAGGAGAGAAAATAGAACCAAAATAACCACTGGCAACTGCAGTGCCAGTGATTTCAATACTACTTCAACCACAGATTCTTCTACAACACAGGTTCAAAAAATAGATGAAGCGGGCCAAATTGTTAAAGCTATGGAGGAAATGTCTTTTGAAAACTAATGAAATCAACAACCTAAAGAAGATGATTGATAATATTTAAGCTACAAATAAGTTAGCTCTGATAAATGCTAAAACCCATGAACAGAAGTCAATTAGACTTGGAGAACAAATCAAGGGCTTAAAAAAGGACCTAACTTTCACCGAGTAAATTTCATTTGTAAAAAATCATCTATGGACAAACATAATTGGAGCCATTCACACTCAATGGCCTTCAATTCAGGTTATATATGGG
Organism: Pinus albicaulis; assembly: GCA_034641835.2. Lineage (NCBI taxonomy): Eukaryota > Viridiplantae > Streptophyta > Pinopsida > Pinales > Pinaceae > Pinus > Pinus albicaulis. The sequence goes on along the minus strand of CM076577.1, from coordinate 1,228,709,707 downwards.
CAGAGAGACTTATTATTAGCAGCTCAGGCATAGATTCAAAAGACCAAGGATGAGTTAACTGATAAGCCTGCTCAGGCTTTAAAACTCATCACATTCTTGAACAACAAGAACAGGGCAGAATTGGAGGAATTACAGGTTTTGTACAGAACAGAAACAATCTTACAGATTAAAAAGGTTGTAAGTAAGAAGAATTTGATGAACAACTTGGAAGAGAAATGTGAATCAATGAACATTGCCATAACAAAGTTTATGGTAAAATACACAAACTGAAGACAGAGGGGTCTACCAGAAATCCATGTTTTTAATGAAAAACTAATGCCCCAGAACGATTATGATAAAAAGATTAGGGAATTTTCCAAGGAGCAAGTCAACAAACCATTACCACAAGACACTCCCACAGGAAAAGTCCTCCTTCAACATTTTGAAGATTTGTTCTTTTTACAACATGAGATTAAACATCTCTTTGTTTTCAAGCGTACTTTTGTTAAATACACGGAGGCTGATGAGAATTTTAGAAAGCTAAAGAATGTCAAAATTCCCAATGAAGAACAGTGGCAAACATTTACTGATTTAATGTAAAAATGAAAGGTAAAAAAGTGAAGAAAGGTTACCTTCAAGAAACAATCAAGAAAGCAGTCAAAAGAACAGTGAAATAAAAAATAAAAAAAAACAGTTTGCTGATTTTACTGCAAAAGACATATTTTTACAGCAGTAAAACAGTGAAACTATAGCAGCGTTAAAGAGAATCAGGTAAAGAGTATTAGTTAAAGAGTATCAAATGAAAGAGTGTCAGCGAAGGCAAGTCAAAAGCCAAATATTTTCTAGCAGCTAGCAAGCAGGACAACTAATCAATCAAAAGCTCCTTGTTAGATAAAACAATCCTATTTATTTTGGATAAGGGGACAGCTTGCTAATCTGTTAAGCAACTGTCCCTCTTATTATGTAAAGATGTATTTTTTTCCTAAAGATATTCCTAGATGTCTCCTAGGATATTTGTAATTACATTTTGTATAATACTTCTACATTAGAAGTATTTAGGGTGGAATAAAATTACTGGACATATTATAGATATTTTTGTTGAACATTGGAGGCTATTTTGTGTTTGAATTCGAAGTAGCAGACTGGACAAAGCTGACTGGCATCATAATTCAGGATCCCTGTGATAAGCTGATGAGTGAAGTACTCCCTTCTTGTCATTGTTTCATTTTCTGAGTTTCATGCAATTCATTATATGTTTATTCTATCTAAATGTGTAACTAGGAGTATTACTACAGGATTAGTCAAGTGCTCCTTGTCTTTAACTAGTTTATATTTTAATGTTTTCTTTTGATTTCCGGTGTTGAGAATTCTTAATTGCTCTCACTCCCGTTTTACCTCTGCCTTCTACTTCCATTTTCTAGATCAAAGGATCCTTAAGTGCCCTTTATCCCGATCATACCACCTCACAAAAAACCACTTTCCCAAATCTCTGAGGGTTATCTATCTTTCCCTGAATATATTTGTACCTTTTAGCCTTGATTTCTAGTGCTTCTAGCTTGATTTAGACTCCATAGCCCAATGGACAAGTAGATTTCTCTCTATCTTACCTTCAAGTGATTTTTTTCCCACCAAACCCTTTAAATCAAAACCAAATTGTACTTTCATAACTAGCCTAATATTTTAAATCAAAACAAAGATAAATCTGAAAGAGAGAGCCCTCTCTGAATCCTAGGAAGGCTAGTTCCTAGAGTTTGAAGTAGGTTTGTGGTTACCTCTAGTGTTCTTTGACTAAAAACTCAAAATCCCACAACTTAATAAATTACTAGAGTGATAACATATTGGCGACCATACTGGGGATCTAACCAATCTCCAGTCTTAAATTTAGTCTTAAAGGAAGACCTTTCATTTATATTTTTACTTTAAGATTATTTTTATAGGTTGTGGGTATCTAAAAAAGTCATTCCGGCTTCTAGGAAAACCTACTATACCAGGTCTAATATGGATCCTAAACCTGCAGTTATAGTAGATAACCCAGATCAGATTGGTAAAAAGAAAAAACGAATTGTCAATTTAGAAACTAAAGTACCATTAAGAAAAGTTAATTCTTTACCCAAAGAGTTAGCGAGTTTAAATGATATTGATTTTGATCTAAAGTTTGAATATTCATTGTTTAAAACTAAATCTGAAACAGATTTGAAAAATACTATTATAGATCCTGTTTTTATTTCATTCTGAATGCAAAACATAAAAATATTTTAGTAGGAATAAAATCAAATAAATCTGAATATCAAAATACAGTTGAAAAGATTAATGTTTCATCGATTAAATATATTAATGAAGCTATTGAATTAGCTCATTTATTGTCTTACATAAAACCTCCAGTTTCTCAATTGCATACAACAATAATACCAACAACAGATTCATCTTTATATGTTGTTACTTCATGTATAGATACCACTTCAAGTTCATCTACAGATCATTTCATTCCTAGATTTCCTTTGTAGCCTAGGATATTATTTCCTCCATCCACTGCATCCACTACTTTAGATTCAGATTTTATAAGCACCACATCTTTATTTCCCAGCAATTCCATTTATTTACTAGCTTCATTTCCCAGCTCTTCAACTACAGTTTTCAGTTCATCAACTGCTATATCCAGCACTGCACCTATCATTACTGTTATACCTCCCAGCTCAGCAAAGCTTCAAGCCATGGCTTCTAGGTATGCTCCCCTTGTCTTACCCCAAAACCTCCATGACATGCCTCAAGATTATCAAAAGAATATACCACTGTTTGATGGTCTGTCACAATATACTGCTCAACAACATGTAACTAAAATAACAGATTTCTGTGAAATTTTTGAAATTGATGAGTTAGATGTCCAGATGAGGTTATTTGCCTAGAGTTTGACAGGAGAAGTTAAAAAATAGTTCAAAAATTTAGCTGCTGGTAGTGTAGCTGATTTAGCTGCATTTCGTAGAATTTTTTTAAATAAATGGGAAAGGAAAAAGAATCCCCTTCAAATTTTGCCTGAGTTTGATGCCATGAAAATATCTCCTATTGAGTTTGTCCAAGACTACCGCACTAGGTACAATATTGTTTGCAATACAATACCTGCAAATCTTAAACCTACACTTTACTTTGTTATGCTCAAATTCCCTGATGGATTTGATGCAAATATGGCTTATCAATTAAGGGAAAGAGATGCACAAACCTTAGAATAGATGCAATTAGATGTTGTCAGTGTAGAAATCAATATTTTAGCTAAAAAAGCTAGACTTAGAAATGAAAGAAGAGTTACAATTAAAGAAGAAAGTTCAAACTCAGATGTTAAAATAGATTTACTTGCTAAAACTTTAGAAAGGGTGGTAGATAGATTAGATAATATAGAAAGAAAACCTCAATGGGATAATCAACCTTAGATCAGAAATCCCAATTCAGAAAAAAACAATAATCCTGGAAAAGCTAAAGAAGCAGCTCCAGATCAAAACATTAGGCCCCCATTTCAGGAGAACTATGCTGAAAGTTCTCAGAATAATGATGAAGATGAGGATGAAATCAATCATCTAATGGGAATAGATGAAAAAAATACAATTTTCCTCATTCAGGAAGATCAAAAACTATTTGAACTTCAACAGCTCAAATTAAAATCCAGTGAATCCTTTGACTACAAACAAGGTTATGAATTTTCCATAAATGAAATACATAGTCAATATAACCTTAGACACAAGAAAAACAATGAGTCTTCTACCAAAAATAATTCCCAAAATCAAAATAAGGAAAATGTAGAAGTGCCAAAAACAAAAGTTTTGCAAATTCTCCCAAGGGAAAATAAACAAAATTCCAATACTTCCAGTCCTAAAAAAACAACAAGTCCCAAAATTGTTGATATTACTGATGAAGTAGCTCAATATTCCAAAGATGTACAGAAAGCTAATACTGCTAAAGCTTCTAATTTGGTAAAATCAGCAAATTCTGATCCTAAAAATCTTTCTGCTAATCCTAAATCAGTAGATCCAAAAATTGATAATTCTAAGTCTGATAAAACTTCTGCTACAACACAAAATATCCCTGAAAAGAAATTACTAGTGTGATAACACCACCAACGACAGTAAATAATGATAGTTGTCTCTTGGAATTGTAGAGGGTTGGGTCATCCCTCCAAAGTTAACTTTTTAAAGACCTCATCAAAACTGAAAAACCAGACATCCTCTTAATCCAAGAGACAAATTTAGCCAAGTAGTGGACACAATAATAGAAAAATCAAGAATATATGAAGGGCAAGAAATATTAGCTAATGGTGCATCAGGAGGAATATGTACTATATGGAAAAAAGGTGAAATGGAACATGCACCATCTCACAAAAAAAGAGCACTGGATAAACACAAAATTGGAAAAGGCAGCAAAGGGGGAAAAAATAAGCATTTATAACATATATTCGCCCAATCACTATAGGGACAAAGAGACTTTCTAGCAAACTTTAAGAGATAACATAATGGAGGATACTGAAGAAATCCTCATTGTAGGAGGAGATCTAAATCTCATCCTCAAAGCGGATGAAAAAAGAGGAGGTAATTTTCTTCCTGATCCAAATAGAGAAACCTTAGAAGAAATAATGGAACAATGCAATTTCCTTGATATCCCCCCAAAAAATGGCAAATACACTTGGGATAAGAGAAAAATAGGAAAGGAAAATATCAAAGAAATATTGGACCGGATCCTCATCCGAGACAAAATGGTGGCCAACTATAGTAGAGCATCTGTAGAAATTTATATAACTGATCTGTTATACATCCGAGATTCTCCTAATCACACACTATTTGACTTCATGCACAATATAGAATCTCTTCTACTATTGATTATTACTTGCGGAAATAAAATCAATTGCATGCACACATTAAAACCATAAAAAATTCACACATATAAACACATTAATTTATGGGAAATATTAAAGCTGAAAACCCCCAAATATCTGTATATTATATGTCATAGAGATCATGTAAAAATAATCATACAAAGCTCCTCACAAGCTCCCAGTACAATCTCCAATTGCTACACACTAATCAGGTTCGATCTAGCAAATATCATGCTCCAATCTCTGCCACCTGCTAGCCTGCCTCTACTGCACAATCACTGCTAAAGAATGGCTCTGAATGAACTCGAATTGGTCCAGCCTTGCTCACGCAATCCTCATTGGCATCTCCAACCACTGTGTGTTGCAAATCATACAACACTATAGTCACAACTGATAGTCACACTGCTCTTTCACCTACCTCTTCACTGGTCTCCACTGAAACTGTCCATGCACTGTAGTTAACTGATGTATTCTTTAGTTGATTAACGAGTTAATTAATTCACACCACTCTCACTAGTGTATCAATCAGTTAGACTAGATACAACTAGATCAACTATGTTTAACTGAGTTAAACTGAACACAACTCCACCAACTACTTCAACAACTCCACCAAACTCTGTCACATGAGTTCTAACTGAAGTCTCCATGCAATAGCTCCAATTAACCCTCAGGAATAGCGTAATTCCTTCTGTCAGCTCTTGTGCCACATCTGTGCACTTAACTGAAGTGCTCCAAGAGAATAAGATAATGTTTATAGTCCAAATATTATTAAGAGCTAATAATATTCGACATATCTATTTTTAGGCTGGCAATCTAAAAATAGATTCCGCCCAATATGTCTAAAAATAGAAGTCCATATATTTTTCCAACTTGACCAACCATCCACAAATAGCATCCTGCAACTCATAGAATATGATCAACATGTCTAAAAATATACTTGCGCCAAAAATAGCCTACGAGCCCACTTATTGAAGGCAACTCTTTTCACTAAGCTCATCATCTTGTTGCAATCTCAACACTCCTCAATAAGATAGGGATTCGAATTTCCTCCTGGTGAGTGCCTTCGTCAAGATATCAACATCTTGATCCTCCGTGGGAATGTATGAAAGTAACATGATCTTCCGCTGCACATAATCTCTGATATGATGATACTGGGTGTCAATGTGTTTAGATCTATCATGAAATACTGGATTAACAGAGAGTTTGATGCAACTCTGATTATCACAATATATCACAGTAGGATGTTAGTGTGAACCGAACAACCCGACTAGGATCTTCCTCATCATATAGCCTCGCATGCAGCCAAACTCGTTGCCATGTACTCGGCCTCCGCTGAACTGAGTGCCACGGATCTCTGCTTTTTGCTGTACCAAGAAAGTGCTGTTGAACTAATACTGAAAATCCCTCCAGATGTGCTCTTTCTATCCGTTTGGGCTCCCTGCCCAATCTGCATCCGTGAAGCCACACAACTTCACCTCATCCGACTGTCTGTACCATAATCCATATCCTGATGTGCCTCTGAGATATGTCAATACATGCTTTCCTGCCTTCCAAAAGAGTTGGTAGGCTTAACCATAGCTTGTGAAAGCTAGTTAACAGCGTAGCATATGTTAGGTCGTGTATTGAATAGATACATAAGCGACCCTACCAACTGTCGGTAAACAGTGGCATCCACTACCTCACCCGATGTAGCATCCTCTTTCCTCCATCCACCAGGAAGAGGAGTGTCGATAGGCTTGCAGCCATGCATGTTGAACTTCTCCAGTATCTCCCGGGCATACTTGCCTTGAGACACAAACAATCCATCACCGCGCTGCCAAATTTCCAATCCCAGGAAATAATGAAGGAGGCCCAAGTCCTTCATCTCAAACTCTTTTGCAAGATCAGCCTTGCATGAGAGTATCAGCTGTTCATCACCAGTCAGTATCAAATCATCTACATAAAGTACAATGATCAGAAACTTACCCTCAACCACTATCTGGTACAAGTTGGGATCCACCTTGCTCTTGGTAAAACCAAGTCCGGTGAAATAACTGTCAATCCGTGTGTACCAAGCACAAGGTGCTTGTTTCAACCCATACAATGCTCTTTTGAGCCTGCACACATGCGAATCGCTGCTGAAGATCTTGAAACCTTCAGGCTACTCTATCTACACCTCCTCCTCAATCACTCCATTGAGGAACACAGTCCTCACATCCATCTGATGAATGTGCCACCCCATCTGCGCTGAGAGAGCAAGAATCATCTGTATGGAAGAATACCTTGCGACAGGTGCAAAGGTTTCCTCATAATCGATCCCCTCAATCTGTGAGAAGCCTCGGGCAAAAAATCTTGCCTTGTACTTCTCCACACTCCTGTCAGCTGCTTGCTTCACTTTGTAGATCCATCTCGAACCCACCACTGATTTCCCTTCCGGCCTTGGGACAATCTCCCATGCACTGTTTCTGACAATCGAATCATACTCTTCCACCATGACATCTACCCATGCGGGATCCTCCACAGCTTCCTCGAAAGAGGATGGCTCCGTCACGATACACTTGCTCCACATCATTTACGCCTTATCCCGATGTGTCGGTTAGGTGTTGTCTCTTGTCTGTTGGTAACGGTGCTCTACAATCTTCTGCGCATCAAGAATCGGTCGCTACGACACGCAGTACGCTCTGCCCTCCTGGTAGTTGTTGTGTGGTGGTTCTTGCCTCCATGAACCTCCTCTTATGGTGATCCACATCACGAGGCTCATCCTTAGGAACTAATAGCTCCTCATGCGTACAAGTGTGACTCCTCTCAGCGAACACTTTCGCGGCTTTCTCCTCATGAAATTTGATATCTTGCGTCGCACAACGAGTCTTGGGCGTACGGAAAATACACACGATATTTGTGGGGTGTATCAGTGTACCCCACAAATACCCCAACCTCTGCGGTCGGTTCCAACTTCTTCCTGGCATCATTCGTCACATGAATGTAAATAGGTGAGCCAAAAATCTTCAAATGAGAAATATCAGGCCTCTTACCAGAAAACGCCTCCTCGGGTGTACTCATGCCAAGTATCCTATGAGTACCATGGTTTTGCACATAAACCGCAGTATTGCATGCCTCAGATCACAAGTGTATGGGAAGGCCCTGATCATGTAACATCGCCCATGCAACACCCATGATCGTTCTCTTCTTTCGCTCCGCAACCCCATTCTGCTGTGGGTTATGAGGCGCTATGAGCTCTCTTCGAATTCCTTCTGCGCTGCAAAATTCCTTGAATTCGCCAGAGATGAATTCACCACCATTGTCGCTCCTAAGAGCCTTCACCTGCTTCCCCAATTCTTTCTCAACCAGTGCCTTGAACTCACATAACTTTGAGTATGTCTCGCTCTTCTTCTGCATGAAGAAGATCCAACACTTACGAGAAAAATTATCAACAAATATCACATAATACCTGTGCTTTGCTGTCGAAGCTACTGAGAAAGGTCCACACACATCTATGTGAATTCTCTCAAGGATCGTCATGGCGCGACTATCCTTCTCGTGAAAGGTGGCTTTCACAAATTTTCCCAAAGTACATCCCTTGCATTGATTTGACTGCGCAAGTGTACCTTTGGGAAGCCCAGTAGAAATCTGCTGCAAAATTTTCAAAGCACCATGGTGAAGATGGTCCAATCTCCTGTGCCATAGCTCGCCCTCATCCTGGCTCACCACTCCTTCTGCCTTGCCTGCCATTGCTGTGCAACCATCTACCTGCAATTGATAAAGGTTCTTAACTCGAACCCCTATCCTCCCGTTTCACCAGTTGCCTTACTGCGCAGGAAAGCCTTTCCCTCGCTAAAGACAACATCATATCCCTTGTCTTCCAACATGGCCATAGAGATTAGATTCTTCTTCAATCCTAGAACATGCATGAAATCCTTCAATATGAAAGGTTTACCAAACTCCCTCTTAAAGGAAATGGTCCCGAGACCAGTCGCACTGTATCTACCATCATCGCCCATCTCGATGTGCACTCCAAGATCCCTCTCCTCCAGATCACTGAACAAATATTTGTCTCCGGTCATATGAAACGACGCACCACTGTTAAGAAACCACACTGAACCCATCATACTTGAAACCAAGCATGCGATCAGCGAAAAATCCAGCTCAAACTACGAGGCTAAGGCCTCTCCAGCTGCAGATCTAGCAGCCTGCTTATTTTTCTTCTTCTGTGGACAATTAGTGGCATAATGTCTGTGTTGGTGACAATGAAAGCACTTCACCTTGGACATGTCCTGCTTCTTGCCTTTCGCACCAGATTGAGAACATTCTTCTTGCTCTTCCCCTTCCTTGCTTTAGCAGCCAAAGTGAAATTTTCTTCATCTTCATTCTTTGATGATGATCCGTCCCTGGTACTCCACCTTATCTCCTCCTACACAAGATTCGACCAAAGTCGCTCCCATCCTGGCAGTTTCTCTCGACCATTGACAGAGTCCTGATAGGAATGCAAACTCTTCGAAAGCCCAACGAGAGCCAATCTCACCAAGTCCTCGTCATCTACAGTAACCCCCACACTTCCCAGCTCATCCCTGCACCGGAAAAACTTCGTGAGGTACTTGGGTATACTGTCGCCTTTCTCCATTTTGATGTTCCTGAGTTTATCCTTAAGCGCCAACTTCCTCTGGTCGCTCTTGCTTTGGAATAAATCTGTCAAAGCTTTCCACATCAAGAATGGAGAAGCTTTACCATGAATTTTGGACGCTATGTGATCCTTCACACCTTCCAACAGAATCCTTCGACATTTTGCTGTCTTCTTTTTTCCATGCGTCAAGTGCGGCAGCATCGCTAGAAGCAGGTTTTGGAATTTATGCATCTATGAACTTATTCAACCCATTGTCCTCCAGCACCGCCTCCATCCTTTCCTTCCATGCAATATAATTCGAGCTGCCCTGAAGGGCATACTCCAATCGCAATCCGTTTAAAGACATCTCAACTTCGACACCAAGAAAACACTACTGCAAATTTGAATTCCACCAGCACAAAACTCAACCGCTTCAATGCTTTGCAATTGCTCCAATGATCACTATCGCTCTGATACCATGTAGAAATTTATATAACTGATCTGTTATACATCTAAGATTCTCCTGATCACACACTATTTGACTTCATGCACAATGCAAAATCTCTTCTACTATTGATCATTACTTGCGAAAATAAAATAAATTGCATGCACACATTAAAACCATAAAAAATTCACACATATGAACACAATAATTTATGGGAAAGATTAAAGCTGAAAACCCCCAACTATCCGTATATTATATTTCATAGAGATCATGTAACAATCATCATACAAAGCTCCTCACAAGCTCTCAGTACAATCTCCAATTGCTACACACTAATCAGGTCCGATCTAGCAAATCTCATGCTCCAATCTCTGCCACTTGCTAGCCTGCCTCTACTGCGCAATCACTGCTGAAGAATGGCTCTGAATGAAATCGAATTGGTCCAACCTTTCTCACGCAATCCTCATTGGCATCTCCAACCACCGTGTGTTGCAAATCATGCAACACTATAGTCACAATTGATAGTCACACTGCTCTTTCACCTACCTCTTCACTGGTCTCCACTGAAACTGTCCATGCACTGTAGTTAACTAATGTATTCTTTAGTTGATTAATGATTTAATAATTAGTGAAGTAATTAATAATTAATTCACACCACTCTCACTAGTGTATCAATCAGTTAGAGTAGATACAACTAGCTTAACTATGTTTAACTGAGTTAAACTGGACACAACTCCACCAACTACTTCAACAACTCCACCAAACTCTGTCACATGAGTTCTAATTGAAGTCTCCATGCAATATCTCCACTTAACCCTCAGGAATAGCGTAATTCCTCCTGTCAGCTCCTGTGCCACATCTGTGCACTTAACTGAAGTGCTCCAAGAGAATAAGATAATGTTTGTAGTCCAAATATTATTAAGAGCTAATAATATTCGACATATCTATTTTTAGACTGGAAATCTAAAAATAGATTCCGCCCAATATGTCTAAAAATAGAAGTCCATCTATTTTTCCAACTTGACCAACCATCCACAAATAGCATCCTGCAACTCATAGAATATGATCGACATGTCTAAAAATAGACATAGTCTAAAAATAGACTTGCGCCAAAAATAGCTTGCGGGCCCACTTAGTGAAGGCGACTCTTTTCACTAAGCTCATCATCTTGTTGCAATCTCAAGAACATCCTCTAGAATCATTCCTTCAGCAACATCAGACCATAACCAAGTTCTAATTGAACTTGGAAAGGCTGAAAACTATGCCCCCCTACCTTTTAGATAAAATCAGCTATGGGGCAGCAATGAAGAATCTAAACAAGAGGTGGAAAATGTGTGGAGGAAAAACATTATTGGATCACCAACTCTCATACGAGAAACAAAGCTAAAAGCAACTAAATCCAAAATGAAAGATTAGGCTAAAATCAGTTACAAGGAGCCACACAAAGGGAAAGAGATCCTAAAAAATGAACTAATAAAAATCCAAGAGGACCTTGAAAGTAATGACAGTACTATTGAGAATCAAGCAAAGCTAAAAGAAGCGTAGTGGAAAATCTACAGGAACAACAGGCAAGAAGAAGAAACTTGGAGGTTGAAATCTAGACAGCTCTGGATGCAAGCTGGAGATAAGAACACCTCCTTCTTCCATAACTCAGCTAAAACAAGGATGATAAAGAACAATATATAAAAAATAATAGGAGAAGATGGACAAGAAATAAAAGGGCAAGAAGAAATAAAAGAGGAGATTTTTAAACATTTCAAAACCCTCTTATCAGCAGTGGACAGTCAAACAAATCCAGAAGAATTCCTGAAGCAAATTCCAGGGGTAATTGACACTGAAACAAACAAATCCCTCACTAAAGAAGTCACAGAAGATGAAGTCAAGGAAGCTGTCTGGGATTTGCAGCTGGACAAGGCATTGGGCCCATATGGATTCCCCATAGCTTTCTACCATATCCTCTGGCACCTCATCAAAAAATATATGCTGAAAACGATACGATATGTTATGAGGAAAATAAAAATTAGGGAATTCACTAACTCCAATTTCTTGGCTCTTATCCCCAAAGACCCTCGCCCATCTTCCCTTAACGGATTTCGACCAATTTCTTTCTGCAATGCCTCTTACAAGATCATTTCCAAAATTATTGCTGGCAAGCTCAAACCCTTTCTCCCTTCCCTTATCTCTGATAATCAAGGCAGTTTTTTCCCCAACCGATAGATTGTTGACAACATAATCCTTGTGCAAGAAGCTCTTAATACTAGCCCACTAAAAATGAAAAAGGGTTCATCCTTAAAATGGATATGTAATGCTTTTGACAAAGTAAACCTCTCTTTCCTAACAGCTGTCCTTAAAATATTTGGTTTCTCTGATGAATTTGTTGATATAATTCAAGCTTGCACAATAGGCCCTTGGATAGCCCCCCTGGTAAATGGCAGACCTTGTAATTTTTTTCAAAGCTCAAGGGGACTAAGACAGGGTTGCCCATTGTCCCCTTTTCTCTATATTCTCATGGTAGACTCTCTAAGTAAAAAATTGGAGCACAACAGAAGAAACTCCACCTTAACTGGTCTTTCCATCAGCAGTGGAACCAAAAGAATAAACCACTCCCTATTCGCTGATGACACTCTCCTTCTGGATGGAGCCTCATGCATCGTTGCTGGAAGATTCAAATTTATTCTTGATAATTTCTTAGATGTCTCTGGTGGTGTGGTTAATTATGGCAAAAGCTGCATATACAGTTGGAACACTCCCAATAGAACACTACAACGAATTTCTCAATTTTTGAATATTCCCTTTCGAAACAATTGGGATCATTTCCAATATCTTGGGCTACCCATAATCAAGAAAAATATGAAGACTGAAATCTGGAGCAAATATGCTGAGAAAATGAAAGTGAAAACTCAAGCATGGGGTATGCTTTGGCTAAATCAAGTCAGATGAATCATTCTCATCAAATCCATCCTGGCAGCTTTGCCATTATATGAATTTTCTCTCATTGTTTCTCCTGCAAATATTCACAAACAAATAGAAATAATAATCAGAAGCTTCCTTTGGCAAGGTGGGAGAAGAAAAAGAAAAAAATTGAGTCTAATAAATTGGAAACAAGTGACAGCTCCATACAAAAATGGAGGACTCTCCATAAAACTACCAGGAATAATGAACATGGCCTTGGGAAGCAAGATTGCATGGATATTATTAACATGGGAAAAATTATGGTGGAAAGCAGCACTTGAGGAAAAATACCTCAATGCAACAAGAGCTTCAATTCTGGAAAAAATTCCTCCGATCAGACCATGCACCCAAATTTGGAAAGCAATTTCTAGAGCAATCCAACTAATTAAGGATCACATCTCGATGAGGCCAGGAAACGGGGAACAAATAAATATATGGAAGGACATCATTATGGGACACACTCCCTTGGACATCAACCCAGACATTAAATACTTAAAAAGATGGATGACAAGGGAAGGATATAAAAAATTGGCAGATATTTCCAATTGGGAGTTGGATGGCGAATGGAAATAGTGGGCCAAACCCAATCTGCCCAATGAACTTACATCTCAATGGAACCTTATGATTTCTCTCCTAGTAGGTGCAGCCCCGATCGAAAAAAACTCTAAAGATGCCCATTACTGGACACCAACAGGAGGAGAATACTCAGTAAGGACTGGATATCAAAAAATTCCAGAGGAATAGAAGCAACAAGAATGGCAATATTGGAGATTAGCTTGGAAGTTTGAATCCCTCCCCAAATTAAAAAAAAAAAATGTGGACTCTATTGCAAAAAAAATCATTAACAACAGAGAATCTAAATAAGAGAGGAATTTGTGGACCTTCACAATGTCCCCTCTGTAAGAAGGTAGAGGAAAAAATCCAACATCTTTTCTTGGAATGTTCCTTCTCAAGAAGCGGTTGGGAGGCGATGGTGGCGCCCATTGAAGTAAATATGAACTTCAATATGCCTTTAAGTCAGTTTGTCAGCAAATGGAAAATCAGTTACCCTCACTCTTTCAAAAATAAATGAACATTGTAGCGATTCCGGAACAGCCTCCCATCTTTCCTCTGTTGGCAAATATGGCTAGCTAGAAATGGGAAAATTTCAAAGTCAAAGTTCCTATAGTAAACACAACAACATCAAAAGCGTGGGGGATGATGGTAGAATTTATCTTGGCTAAAGGGCTCCAAGTAATAAACATGGTCCACCTTCAAAAGGATGAAAGAATATGGTTCAACTTCGTTGTCAACAAGATCAACCATGGCCCCCAACAAAAAAATATCAGGGTGCAGCAAAATTGGAAAATAAAAAAGACAGAAGCTGAGTTTCAATCTTGGGTTCATTCTCTCAACAAAGCCTGCCTCTTCTTTGACGGGGTGTCAAAGAAAAATCCAGGCAAGTCAGGATCTGGAGGACACATAATTCTATAGGACAAAACAACTCAGATATCCTACAATTGGGGGCTGGGACAAATGAAAAATAACAAAGCAGAGGCCTATGGATTATTATTAGGCCTCAAAATCCTAAGGGAAAATAAATAAATGATGCTATTGTCTTTGGAGTTTCCTCTCTCATTATCCATGCAATGGTGAGAAAGTATCTCCCTAAAAATGCAGGCCTCAATCAAATCCTAAACAAAGCTCAAAAATTAGCAAAGCACAATGGCAAGATTGAATATTTTCACATCCTATGAAAGAACAACAAGCAAGAAAATTTACAAGGAAATGAAGGAGTACATAGAAATATAGGACAAGTCAAAATTGGTGACAACATATCCCAAATTTCTATCCCATGAATCCCTCTATCTTCTCACTAATGATCCATCTTATCACAGACAAAACTCCAAGAGATCTCTCAAGATCATATCTGATCTTTTAATTCAAAAAATTTCCAAAAAGCAAATCAATCACGATCTCTGCAAGATTCTTCATAACTCTGTGCCCAATACTCTCCTCTCCCATAACACACTGCCTCCCGTGACTTGCATGCAAATAGAATATCCTCCGTTAGGATATAAAAATATCAGTTTAGTTTGGGCTTTCACATCCTTTGCTGAGCTCTTGAACCAGTATACACAACATTCTCCCATTGCTGTGCTCTACTTATATATTTCTCATTGTCTTCTTTGTATGAAGTGTTGACTCTCTACGCATCTTCACATCGCCCTCCTTCACAATACGCTCTCCCATCCCATCTCTCACTCCTCCCTCCTCTCTCGTAATCCCTCCCCTCATTATTTTCTGCCTTCTCTAATCTGCTCTTTCCCTTTCATTTGGCTTTCACTCACCAATAAGGTAGAAACACAACAACCAAAAATCATTGACCCCTCTTCACAGAATTTGAAAAAGTGGGAAGAAATTTCTAGAATAATAGAAACAACAAATAGAGAGGAAATCAACTCAAGAGAATGCAATTCTCTACAGCAAATGGACCCCCTGGAAGATAGGCATCACCAATGCACCTTCTGCAAATCACATCGAGTTGCGATCGAAAGTCTAAGAAACTAAATCCAACAAGATAAGGAATGAAAAAAAACATAGATGGCTGTCATCCGCTCTCAATGGAAAAATTGTAGCGAGGATATGAGGTCAGCCAAGAATCGTTGCAATCACTTGGAAGAATCTCTCAAATTCATAAAGGAAGTTCTCAGCAAGAAATCAGAGCAAGTCTCCACTTCTCAGAACCAAGGAAGTAGATATAGAGGCAGTGAAAACACTGTGAATAAATGACTCTTTAGAATCCCTGAATCTCCATGTTTTTTGCTTAAAAATGCACGAACAAATCTAGTTTTACAATGAAAGTTAAATGTATTTTTTTTATTAGACCAGTTTGTTAAGCAATACAATACAAATGTGATAGTTTCTATCTCTAAGAGAAGGGAAAAAAATAGCAGCTCAAGTAGCATATATAATGTAACAATCCCCAAGCAGATTTCACTCCGCATCAAAATTGGGGAAAATTTGTACTGAGGAACTTCTTCTCCTCACCCTTTTCAAAGAATATAATATAATCGAATATGTTCGAAAAAAAAATAGATTCCAATTCTAGCCAAAGCAATAAAGGAATTGAGCATGAAGAAACCGGGAAGAAAAACAAAAGAAATAAAAAGAATTAAGCTCGTAGGAAAAATTCCAGACATAATGATGGGAAAAATTGCCATACAAAAATATTTAGATCCAGGAAGTCTAGTTGCAAAAACACATATCAATGGAGTTGAAATTCCAAATACATCGATTGATTTAGGAGCAACAATAAGCATCATGAGCAGACAAACCACGGAAAAACTCAATCTTCCTAATCTTCTGTATACACCTACAATACTGCAATTAGTAGACAGATCTGTAATCAAACCAGATGGTGTGTTAGAAGATATTTCAGTGTCCTTAGACTCTTGGGAGTACCCTATTTATTTTATGATCTTAACTCTTAAGAACAATCTAGGAGGACATCCAATTATATTAGGAAGACCTTGGTTGGCTACAATTGACGCTTTCATTAGTTGTAGATCTGGTGACATGTATATCTCTGATGGTAACTCAACAAAGAAATTCACTGTATAACCTCCAGCAAGAACAATCACAGAGTTAGATGACAAAGAATGGATTGTTAATGAAAATGATATACAACCTCTCTTTACTATTTCGATCATTAGTGAAGATAGTCAAATCTTAAATTCATTGGAAAATTTTGAATCATCCCCAAAATATGAACATGATAAATTTCAAGAAAAATCCAATATTGAATATTGTCATCTAGGCAGATGTCTCTTTATTCTATGGAAGAGTTTGGTAGCTCTACAGTTGAAATCTTTCCAGGGAAAACTTTGAACATAACCAATAACTTGGATAGATTACAACAAGAAAAGTTAATCAAAACATTACAACAACATTCTTCTGCATATGCATGGGAACACACTGACATGAAAGGAATTAGTCCTAAGACTTGTATACATCACATCTACATCGATGAAAATTGTAAACTTATCAGACAACCTCAAAGAAGTATGAATCCAAATCTTAGGGAAATTGTGAAAGAGGAGTTGCAAAAATTGTTGAATGTAAACCTCATTTACCTATTTTCATACAGTCAGTGGGCTTCCCCTTTAGTGATTGTACCCAAAAATAATGGTAAATGGAGGGTATGCATTGATTATCGACAATTGAATAAAGCTACCCTAAAAGCTCATTTTCCTTTACCCTTTATAGATCAAGTGTTGGATACATTAGCAGGTAAGAAGTATTTCTCATTCTTGGATGGTTTTAGTGGTTACAATCAAATTCAGGTAGCGCCTGAAGATCAATATAAAACCACATTCACCTGTCCATGGGGGACTTATGCCTACCGAGTACTTCCTTTTGGATTGTGCAATGCACCTGCAACATTCCAAAGGGCATTGCTAGAAATTTTTTCTGATCTGATACATGATTGTGTAGAAGTGTATATGGATGACTTTACAATTTATGGGAATACATTTGAAGAAGCTTTAAAAAATTTGGAAAAGGTTCTTAAAAGATGTAAGGAAGCAAACCTTTCACTAAGCCATGAAAAATGTTTTATGATGTTTACAGAAGGGATTGCTTTAGGACATCACATTTCAGGAGATGAAATTAAAGTTGATAAATCTAAAGTTGAAGTCATCTCAAAACTATCAATTCCAAGTTGTCAAAAAGATGTTAGAAGTTTTCTAGGATTCACAGGATATTATAGAAGATTTATAGAAAATTTCACTAAACTAGCATCCCCACTCTTCAAGTTACTCACCAAAGATTGTGAATTTAGTTGGAATCCTGATTGCCAGTTGGCATTTGAGACTTTAAAAGCAAAAATTTCTGAAGCGCCCATCTTAAGAGGTTTAAATTGGAAACTACCTTTTCACATTTCAACAGATGCTTCAGATACAGCTCTCAAAGCTGTATTAGGACAAAAAGATTTGATCCCCTATGCCATCTATTACACAAGCAAGAATTTGACTCCCACTAAGTTAAATTACACAGTAACTGAAAAGGAATTCTTAGTTGTTTTTCATGCTATCAACAAATTCAGACATTATATAACAGGCTATGAAACCTTTGTTCATATAGATCACTCTGCAATCAGATACTTAATGAATTATTTGATTACTAATGGCAGAGTTACAAGATGGTTATTACTCCTGCAAGAATTCAACATCATCGTTTTAGACCGACCTGGAAAACAAAACACAGTTGCTGATTTCTTGTCTAGAATTCAAAATATCAAAGATGACACTCCAATTGAAGATAAATTTCCCGATGAATATCTTTTTGCAATAACTACTCATACTCCTTGGTTTGCAGAGATTGCCAATTACTTAGTTAGGAAAATTACCTTCACAATTGTTTCCTAGGGAGAAAAGAAAAATCATTCAAATAAGTGCGAGATACTCATGGATTACTAATGAATTGTATAAAACAGGTCCAGATCTCATTATCAGAAAATGTGTTCGAGAAGATGAAATGCCTGAAATTATTAAGGTATGTCATGATGAACCTTTTGGTGGACACTTTGCTGACAAAAGGAAAGCCTATAAAATCCTTCATTTAGGATATTATTGGCCATCAATCTTCAGAGATGCCAAAGAATATGTCAAAAGGTGTGACAACTGCCAAAGGGAAGGGAAACCTGCTCCTTCAGATGAAATTCCATTACAAACTCAAGTACTCATTGAACCTTTTGAAATAGATGAAGAAAATGTACCTCTTCTTGTGAATGGTCATCAGTTGAAAATATATCATAAGCCAATTTCAAGAGAAGAGTTTATCAAGATTTTCCAAGATAATACTAATATGAAGTTAGTGAAGAAGAATTCTTCTTCTTCACTAACTTAGCTTTTATTCTTCTTATAAAAAAATAAATAATAAAATATATATAAATAAATAAAATAAATAAATAGATTAATAAAAATAATAAAGTGTATAAGTATGAAAATTAATCAATGATTGGCATACTTATATAGAAAATATAGGGTGAAAATCAGAAATTTCTGACATCCTATATTTTCCATTTCTTTTCTGTAATAAGTAGTGACACAAAACTACATTCATATTCCATATTTTAAACTCATAATCTGAAAATTCATTCCATTTCACATTCATATTCCGCTTTCATTCCATTTCACAGCCATAATCCACTTTCATTCCATTTCACAGTCATATTTCACTTCCATTTCATTCCACAACCATATTTCATTTTACAGATCACATTCTGCAGCTGACCACATTCCGCCGCTGACCACATTCTGCAACTAATTCTATTTTGCATCCACATCTCATTCAGCAGCTTTGACACAATTGTACAACCTACAAACAAATGATGATTATAGGATATTGAAGGATTATGTTTTGAAGACCAACACGCTAAAGGGTACCTAAAGGATCAACACCAAAGAAACAACAAATGAAAATGTTAGTTCTAAAAGGTAAAGTGCAAAGATTTATTTTAATAGCAAGGTTAAAACATTAGCATGTATAATATGAATGTTCATATGCTCCCTTGATAGATCTTCATTTGATTTTATTGCGATTTCCATTATACCACATATTAGCCAAATCCTTCGTATTATGTTGCATAACGGTCCATAATTGACTCCCTCATTGATGATTAACGGTCATGACCTATGATGTGACATACCCGTCTACGTTTTCTCAACACCCCTACCACCTATTTATTCCTACAAACCCTCGATACCTTTCATCAGATCCATAGCCAATTCATTTCATAAACATAGAAGGGTAGTTCAGAAGGTTGAGAACTTTGCATAGTAGAAGGCATGTGGCTAATTGTTAGATCAGAACCGGTGGGAGAAAAGTACATGGAAGAATACCCATAGATCAAGGAAATGTTGCAGAATGCTGGATGACTTAAATTCATAGAGAAATTCGATGGTTTTCCCAAGGAGATTACAAAATCCTTTGCTCGGTCTTTTGATGGCACATAAGTAGAAATTGGAGACATCAAGTTCACAGTTACTGATTCATTCATGGTTGAAGCCACAAAAATTCCAAGGAATGGTGAAAGGTGGTTAAAAAAAAAGGAGTTCCACAATAAATCATGGAAAGTAATACTAAAAAACCCAGGTATGGATGTCTCTGTTTTTAGAAAAGGTATCCCCAGCTCAACTCTTAAAAGTAAATGGAGGAGCATGCTCTTGGTTTTACAAAAAATTATCACTTGTGAAGGAAACTTTGGTTGCATGTATGTATACCATATCCGTTTACTGATGAATTTCTTAGAAAATGGTGAAATAAATCTTCCCTTCTTTCTACTAAATAACTTAAAAAGGATGTCCAAAAATGTGCAAAAGAATACAGTTCAAAAATACCACCATGCATAATCATGGGTTGGTAAAGATACTGGTTGAGTTTCATTTAAAAAGCATAGAATATACCTGGGAGAGTTTTCTTATTAGAAACCATTTTCAAGAAGCACAAGAACAACCCAAAGAAGACAATGTTAGAAAGAGCAGAAGGAGGAAGACTGATACAAACATTGAAGACAAACCCAAACTTCATTGCAGAAGAATGATGAAAAGCTAATCTCTAAAGAGCCAACAAAGATCAGAAAGCAAATCAAGACAAGAGTTAAGATAAGAAAGAGGAGTAAGGTTACAAGTGAGGAAAATGTAAGCCCTCCACAACCAAGAAGGAGCTCCAGACTTCGAGGTTCGATGAAGAAAACATTATCAAAAGAGATAGAGTTTATAAGTTTAGATGAAGAAACCCCAACACTATCTTCTGTCAATATTTATCCTCCACACAATCCTCAAAATTCTCCTATTCATAATTTTGAAGGTAGCGCCAACGTAAAATCTCCAAGAATAGACCCAACACAACAAGAAATATATGATTATGTAGAATCACTAGAGAAGAGAAGTGCATCAATGAATCCAGAACCTTCTATCAATCCACAAGAACATCTAGTTGATGCTCTCAAATAGGATATTTATGAACTAGAGATATTGAAAAGACATATCAAACAAGAGAATGAGACCTTGAAGTAGCAGAACAAGTTGGAAAAGGTAATTCATGACAATACCATTATGCATTTAGGATTATGGTACAAGAAGAACAAGAAATTGAAAATAAAGAACAAGTTACTAAACAAGGCAGTCATTAATCTCATGTATAAGCTTCTTATGAGAAGACCTAGTATGGAAATCACTTTAAAGAAAAACAAAAGAAGGAAATTGGATGTGCTAGCAGAAGTGTCTAAGCAAATGCAATAGGAAAGGAGAACTCACATTTTTGGAAAATTGCATGAGGACATGTAATGACTTTGCAGTGGGGGTATGTCGAACCTCAGAATTATCCTTTCTCTGTCATCCTTTCTCACCTTTTTCCCTTACTTTCTCATAAGATCACATACCCCAATCAATGATAAATGCCATGTTTTGTCTTAAGGAATGCATTTAAATGATTTCCATATTATATTCTCATGTTCTTGCTATTTGAATAGATTTTTTCAATTTAGCTACAGAACGCAACTTATTCTGCAGCTAATCGTGGATTCTGTAGCTACTCTCAAATGGAGAATTGAGAATTGAGCTACAGGTTCTAGGTGTCAAATGGAGAATTGAGCCACATGGGAATTTCCAGAATCATCTCCACATGGATTTTGTCTTATTCACTCGATCAAGATCGATAGAAAAGGAGGCCTAAGATCATGGTCAAAGGCGTGGTCAAAGTACGTTAGTTAAGAAAGGCAGAACTCTTGATTTTCTCTATCGTAGAAAATCAAGAGTTAAACGGTCCAATTGCAATTCTATAAGTCGAATCAACCACCTATAGCAAGATTATCTCATAGGCAGTTATGCTTATTTTCTTTAAATACTGGTTGTACAGAACCGAGAAAAATCAGAAAAATTAAGTTTTAAGTTTAAGCTTTTGCCGATATGCTATATTAAGACTTTGTTCTATCATAATACAAAGTTCGTGTTGCCAATAATTGCTTAATTGCATCCTTAACTAGCCAGGATTTCAACTGAATCAGTTGCAGAGGGCCCCTGCAATGGAGGAGGTTTTTCATGCATTATTTTAGCTTAATTTTCCTTACTCTGTTTTTATCAATTTTATTTTCTAAATAGACTAATGTTGCATTCCAGTTTTGATCAGTAGCATAACGTTAAATCATAACTGTGTAAACCTTGTTCTTCTAAAACATTTCGTGAAAATAAATCATTCTGTTTTCAAATTGAATCAAGTTTGAAACAATAAGAATATATCGTTATTTAGTTTCTTACTGTTCTGTCATTTATTTTCTTAGAATAGAATTATCAATTAATTGTGTCAATGGATGTTCTCAAAAGTCATTTCAAGATGATGATTTTGAACTAAATGATTGAATGTCTAATTCATACAGTTATTGAGTTTCCTCTACACATTTTACTTATTTTCTAGGAACTTAGAAACTAGGGTATAATTGAATTCTTACACAACATCTCAAGAGGGTAATACTTCACATTGAATGTTGGGGAAAATCAAACATACATTAGTTGTTTATAGTCAAGTTTACATGCTTTCACATCTTGCTTCTAGATCCTCACTTATTTGCATCACTGACATTCCTAAAATTCATTCCAAGAAGTTGATCTAATCATATTCCAAGACTGAATGATTGAATGTTTAATGAATACAATTACTAAGTTGCCGTCTGCATACTTTACTTGCTTTTATAAGATCATTAGGTATAATTGGTTACTTAACATCATCTCAAGAAGGTAACACTTCATAATTGAATGCTGGGGTAACTAGAAGTAAATTAGTTGTTTTCATTTTCTGCTTTCACTTAGAACAACACTGCAATTTCAATTTCAGTTTTAAGAATTAGATCCATGGAATAGGACTAATGGTAAGATATAAATCATTAAAATAGATGCTCTGTTTTCCAGATTAGATTCTACTAGCCAACAATATTTAAATTATTTTTATGTAAATTATATTAACTTAGGAACACTTCCTTTTCGTCCTTCTTAAAATTTATTAGATTCATTTAAATATTTTCATAGTTTTAGATTAAACATTCATAGACATCAAATAACAAAACCCCCAAAACAACATAAAATACAAACAACAAAGTAAGAACAAGGTTAACTAAGCACATACATTGCATCAAACTTCATCAGTTTACAAACCTCGGTTGATAATTTTTGTAAGCAATTTAAGACATTAAACTGTCTAAATAGGGGGTGCAGGGGCTAGCGGGCCCCGGGTGGGGGTTTGGGGGTAGTGCCCCCGAAGATAAAAATAGATGAACAATTTCCTTATAAAAGATTGTAATTTCATAGTATCTAGGTCATTCATTAGGCAGATGATCTGATAGTAGAAGTTATGTTAATTTAGTGTTTTTTTCCTAGAAGGAAACACTCAGTTTAAATGAAGGAATTTTATTACGACTATGGATTATTATTCTGAGCGATAAAGAGAGAGGAGACTGCATGAGAGCGAATAAAAAATTACAGTGGATCTTTGAAAGGATTGGACCAATGGCTTATAGGTTGGATTTACCTCAATCAGTTAAAGTTCCCGATGTTTTCCATGTTTCTTTAGTTAAATATATATGTGCATGATTCTAATCATGTGATTGATTGGTCTGTGCTAAAGGTGGAACTAGAGGGAGAGTTTAAGCTAGATCCATTGTGCATTCTAGACCAGAGGAGTCTCATGCTCCAGAATTGAGCCATAGAGCAACTCTAAGTGCAGTGGAGGCACTTTGGGCCAGAGGAAGCCACTTGGGAAATGGTTATGTTATCACAAAATTGGACCTGATAGGCTGCTTGATCAGAAAATCTTATGTAACTATTTAAAACCAATCTTGTGACTGAGGCTTAGCCTCCTCAGCCTGATAGGGCTCTCTCAAGGGTTAATGATATGGATAAATGATAGATGTAGGTTGAAAATAACATCGGCATGTACACATTGGGCTTATGAAGTCAAAGCATTTGAGTGATTGAGTGAGTCTACTCGACATGGAAGTCGAGGCATATCAGAGTTTTTAGTCATAAGGCACACACACATGAAACATGTAAAAACATAGTCAATTCACTTATAAAGGAAGTCAGAGCATCTTATAGATGAATTTTGAGTAATATAGATGAACACCACTGCAAATGAGATATATAAGAGATACAGATAGAATAAGAAAACACTAAAAAATCCTTCAAAATCTCAAGTTGGTCAAGTAAAAGATCTCTGTATTAGCTAAAAATAGTCAATTCACAACAAGCTGTTGTTTTTTTGCCAAAAATGTCCAACCCCTGACAAATTTGACCCAATGGCCTTTAATAGAGAGCTTACGTCATTAGATTATCTACCTCTAGGCTAGATACATCGAATTTCTATCCATTGACACCTTGCATAACTATAAAACATGAAATTTATTACAAAAAGACACCTATCCTACTTGACAGTCCTATTTCAAAAAGGACTCAAACTCCTTATTGCTATCTTTAACAAACCTTATCTACTTGGAATTACATAATTGACAAGTATGTCATCACATGGTTGAATTTGGATAATGGCATTCATTTCTTCATGACCACTTATCTGACCTCCTCAAAAATAGGAAACAACACCCTGTTTTTTAGGCAAAGGATCTTTTTTCTTCTTTGAGCATTCTGGCTATCATTTGATCTCTAATTCATGGTCTTGAATATTTAATCATGTCTTGACATAGTCCATGACTCTTCCATATCCTCCAGCTATTCAAAAACCGGTTTAAAGGCTGCTCCAAAGATGAAATACATTGTGCTACGAAAATACAACAGTTTCGTAACAAGCCTTTGTCCTCCAAAATTCTGACTCT
The DNA here is from genome assembly GCA_034641835.2 of Pinus albicaulis. Classification (NCBI taxonomy): domain Eukaryota; kingdom Viridiplantae; phylum Streptophyta; class Pinopsida; order Pinales; family Pinaceae; genus Pinus; species Pinus albicaulis. The sequence goes on along the minus strand of CM076577.1, from coordinate 1,228,685,040 downwards.
TTCCTCTTGCATCATCTTTACCACCCTTTAGCACATATCTCATAACATTTTAAACCCTTAACTCAGCCTTTAACACCTTTAAAACTGATCAAAAGAAGCAAAAATGCAGCTACAACAGTTTCGTAGTGCTTTTCTGCTTTTAAAGCTTGGAGGCGCTACGAAATTGTTGAAAGTGCAGTTTTTTTCATAAATTTGTCAAATGAAAATTGTAGTTGCCCAAAAGCTTATAATATAACTTGTTTTCATCATCTACAAACCATAAAAACCATAAAAAAACTTCATTTTAGTTTTTTTGAGGCATTTATTTTTCTTTTATAATTGGTTGGCTTAATGGTTCTTCAATCACTGTCATTTTGATACCTTTGCTCTGCAATTCATCATGAATAATCTCAATCTTCTCTTGTAAATCCTTTACTTGATCTTTAAGACCTTTATTGGTAGCTCTCAGATGAGTTTTCACCCTTCTTACTTGTTTATCTTCTGCTCTTTCTAGAACTGCCCACTTGAAAAAATCCTGTGTATTGTCTAAGTCTTTAGAGACAACATCAACCTGTTTTTCCCAAGCTGCCTTCATCTTTTCAAATTGCATTTTCTCAACAATGTGTTTCTTAGCTTCCTTTTTCATGACAACAATTTCCTGATTTGCCAATTTCAACTTTTCCTCAAGGAGCTGCAACTTTGTCTTTTCTATCACCTTTTCTTTTCGCTTTTTTAGTTTGCTAAATGTATCTTTTACTGTGGGTGATGAGAGATCAATAATCTCCTTAGGTGATTGAGATATCTCAGTGGATATTTGGACTTCTTTGCTACTCTCCATCAATCTCTTAGAATGCCTTGTCATAGGCTTTCTTGCTTGAAAAATGAAACCTGCATCTTCTCCCTCAAACTATAATCTCTTTGTAGACTTAGCCTTTTTCAACTTCTGTCCATCTTCTCCTATAAATTCTTCTTGGACAATAGGTGTCTCCTCTGTCAATGGCATGAAGAATATCCTCTAGATTCCCCTTTATTGTTGCTCTGTCTTCTGTAGCCTCTGTCTTTTCTTTCAAACTCACTATCTGGCTTCTAGCCATTCTTTTAGTCCCTTGTTTGCTAGCAACTTGCTTTTGTTTTGTATGCTTGACCACCTTTGATTTCTTTTCTGTAGGTAGGGGAGTTGGTGTGTCAAGACTCTGCACTTGCTCTGACTATTTCTCAACTTTCTTACTTGGCTTTACTCTTGTAGGTTATTTTGGTTTTGCCACCAAAGGTTGTCTTTGTTCTACTGCTAGTGGTGGTGAGACTTTCTTAAGTTTAGGATTTTTTGCAGGAGTTAAAGTATCCAACTCAAAACCATTAACAAACAAGAATGAGGACCAATCTCTACCTAGCCTTTGAAGTTCACCTAAAATCAATAATTTTATTAAGCCATGATGAAACAATGATGTTTCACTCCCTTCAGACTTTGCTTGAACCTTATTAGCCATCTTTGAAAGACTTCTATGCAGATAAAAGGGTGAGTCAAGGGAAATCTTACCAGTGAAGTGTAGAAGTAATTTGAAATGATATGAATAAACCTTGTGATATCTGCCTTCACAGGTAAAGTATTTCTGGATGATGAGAAGTAGTTTTGAATAATTATCTTTGATGCAATTTCTTGGAATAACATTGTTGAGATCCATCTCAATGTGCTCAGGTTTCCTGAACTCTTTACACTGCTCCATAATAAACTTGAATCATTTAAATCATGTTTCTTGACCTCTTGGAATTTCTGTAATAGCAGCAATGACCTTTGGTGTAATAGACAAACTTAGCATCCCCACTTTAGTGGCTGTTCCACTGAAATTCATAGCAAATTCCTTGGATACCTGTGTATGAAAACCCTGCAATTTCTCACAAAACTGTAGACAACCTGCTCTTCTGAATGCTTCCATCATTGTTGGGTCTTCAGTTATTGCCTTCATGTCTTCAGGTTCATGCCTTTAGCACTGTCCTCCTCTGTGTATTTTTCTTTCCTCTGCCATAGTTCTTCAGAGAGCCTCACAGCCTCGCTTGATACAAATCTTTCAGCCTCACTTGATATGGGTGTATCAGCCTCGCTTGAATAAATGTATTAGCCTCTCTTGATATGGGTTTATCAGCCTCGCTTTATATGGATGTAGTAAAACCTTTGTAAGAGCTAGCCACAAGTTTGGGTCGATACTCAGAGCTTAGACATTATGCATGAAGGAAAAAGGAATGAGAATGACTAATTAGGAAATAATTTTTAAATTTAAAAGTCTTCTCATAACTGAAAATGATGGCTTACTCATAACGTACAATGACCATGATGATTTCAAATGTGGGTGTGTACTTATATTTCATCATTACATGACTCAACAAGCATCTATCTTACCCTTTCCCAACGGTTTCTTACATTTGACAACTCGATTGACAAGACAGCTACAAAACCGCACTTTCGTAGCACCTGTAGTGTAATTTTTGTTGTTTGCGCTACGAAACTATCAACGCTTTTGTAGCACAAAGTGACTTTTTTCAATGTAATGTGCTACGAAACTGTGGTTTTTTGGCTAATTGGGCTGTTTTGATACAAAAACTTTGGGAAATGAAATGAAATGGATAATGATGAATGTTTGACATGAAAGAGCTTAAAATTTGAATTTGTTTAAACCTTAGGGTGAGCTTTAAACTATAAAAAATCTAAAATTTTCCCTCGATCAAACTTAAAATTACTCCTTAAACCCTATTTTGACCCATGAAATTTTGTAACCTTGTCAAAATGATGTTTTGAATTTTTTGAGTGATAACAGTGGCTCCACTTGGGATAGTGTGCCCCTATGGTACACTAAAGAACCAGTAGTTCCAGTGCTGCTATGCATTTTCTTGAAAAAATAGAAAAAACCTTGAAATTGCCAAGCTTTCTCCTCAAACTCTAATGGCCTTCACTTCGGCTCAAGCTTGATGATTTAGCTTGTCATTATTAGCAGAAAAAAACTCATAAAATGGAACATATACAATGATATGAATAATCAACAGATTTTATGAAGAGTAATGCTTTAAAAACCTGGCCTTGACAGGTCCTCCAACATATGATTTTCCATCCATCTCTTGCAGTATGTAAGCATTATTTCCATGGAAAGCGGCCACTTTGAAAGGACCTTTCCACAAGTTCTCAAACTTACCATGTTTTCCTTTCTCTTCAATTATGGCTTCCCATTTCAGCACTACATCCTGAATTTGAAAACTTTCTTCCTTGATTTTCTTGTCAAATGTCATCTTGATTATGTTTTGAGATTGTTGATTGCTGTTATAAAATTCATCCCTCTTCTCTTGCAGAGCTATTAGTTGATTGATTATTCTCTGAACTGCATTTGGCTCCTCTTCCAACCCTTGAAGCAGTTTCATGACAGGTACCCCTAAGGATGTAGGAAAAATGGCTTCAGCTCCATATACTAGTTCATAAGGTGAAGTTCTAATTGACATTTTTGTGCATATCCTATCAGCCCATAAGGCATACTTCAGCTTCAAATGCCATGCCTTCTTATTTTCCTGCAACACCTTTTTAATGATCCTCACAATTCTCTTGTTAGAAGATTCAACAAGACCATTCGCTTGTGGATAATAAGCAATGGAATTCCCAAGAGTAATATGATATTGATGACAGAAATTAATCAGCTTCTTGGACTTAAATGCATGTGAATTATCAGTTATGATTTTCACGGGGCAACCAAATTTGGACATAATATTATTCTCCAAAAAAGAAATAATAACATAATCATTTGCTTGCCTAGTTGGGATTGCTTCAATCCATCTGGTAAAGTAATCAGTTGCTGTGAGAATCTAGTGATGCTGACCTGATGATGATGGATGAATCTCTCCATTATAATCTAGCCCCCATTGCTGAAATGTGCTTCCACATAGATATGCATTAAAGGTAAAGGTACAAGCTTCATCTTACCATCAAAAATTTGACATTCATGGCAGGCAACAATCTTCTTGTACACATCCTTCAACATTGTAGGCCAATAATACCCTGCTCTAAGAGTCTTATTCACTGTGCCCTTCCAATAATGGTGACCTCCACAATCTCCTTTGTTATATTCTTCAATCACTTTATCAGCCTCCTCTTCCAGCAAACAACTCAACAAAATACCTCCGATATCCTTCCAAAACCGATTTTTATCAAAGATACACTACCTCAAGGATTTTAGCTTTACAAATCTTGCCTTAGATTTTTTCAGATCAACATGTGATCTATGATGATGTAGGACAAAAAAAATATCCTTATACCAATATGAAATTATGTATTTTTCTTCAATAGGATCAATTCTTCTTCCTCATCTGAAATTTATGATATTTCTACAATTAAGTTCATGTCAAGATAGTCAAAGTTTAACTGTGCCATCAGCTTTGCTAGACCTTGTCCTTTGACCAATTTTGTTGTCTTGATCTCTATATCATATTCCAGCAGATTAGAAATCCATTTCCCCCTCTTACCATCAGGATCAACTTGAGTTAGGATGTCTTTCACAACAATATTAGGAACAAAAGCCACAATATGAGAGTGCAGAATACAAATTCTGAAATTGTTGATAGCCTTAATCAAGGCATAAGTTTGTTTCTCTAAGATATTGTACTTTATCTCAGATTTAGCTAATGTCCTACTAAAAAATGAAATGGGCTTCTCAGTACCTTGCTATCCCTTTTGCAACAAAACTCCAACAATTGTATTTTCTGATGCAAAAGTGAAAACTAGAAATTCTTTTGAGAAATACGGGCTGATCAATACCGGTGCTTGAGTGAGTGCCTTTTTGATCTCCTCAAATAAGTGCTTTGCCTCTGCTGTCCACTTAATGTCAACTACCTTCTTCAACATCCTTGTTATGTCCTTCACAATCTCAACAAAATTAGGAATGAACCTCCTTACAAAATTTACTTTTCCAAGGAAAGATTGAATCTCCTTTCTGCTTCTAGGCAATATACTTTCTGAATTGCATTGACCCTGTTTGGATCAATCTTAATCCCATCTTTAGAAATAATGTGTCCAAGTAATTTACCTGAAGTTAGAGAAAAAATACTTTTGGTGGGATTTAGAGAAATGCCAAACCTTCTACACTTCAACAAAATTATTTCTAGATGCTTCAAATGATCTTCTTCCCTCCTTGAGAAAAATGTTATGTCATCAAGATAAACAACCATCATCTTGTCTTTCTCTTCAGGAAAAGCAATATCCATTGCCCTCTGAAAAGTAGCTCCTGCATTCATGAGACCAAATGGCATCTTGGCATACATGAAGGTTCCCGATGGTGTAGTAAAGGCTATTTTTTCTTGATCATTTGGATGCACAAGGATCTGATTGTATCCTGAAAAACCATCAAGCATAAACATCCTTTGGGAACCAACAATATTTTGTAAGATTTGGTCCATCTTTGGGAGAGGATAGTTGTCCTTCAGAGAGGCTTTATTCAAGTTTCTGAAGTCAATACATATTATGATTTCTCCACTCTTTTTCCTAACTAGAACCAAGTTTGCAAGCCAATTTGAGAATATGATTGGAGCAATGATTTTAGCATCAAAGAATTTCTTGATTTCCTTCTCAATCATTGGTACGAGAAATGGATTAATACTACTCAAATTTTGTTTGAAAGGTCTTTCATTTTCTTTAATGGGAATAATATGTTGAATAATAGTGGGTTCATACTCTTTCAAATCAGCGTAATTCCAAGCAAAAATATCTATGAATCTCTTCATCATCTCAATATACTTGTACTTCATATCAACTGAAAGAAACTTTGAAAATTTAATCATTTTGGGCATAGATACTGTACCAAGGTTACAACTCTCTACCTCTTCATCATCAGCTTGTATATTAGGAGTTTTGAAAACATCATTCTGATCAAAAAGCTTCTCAAGAGGTATGAGACCCTTTGGTATAGAATTATTCTTTAGTTGTAACACTTCAAAATTTCCCTTAGATTCAGCAAGCATGTTTTACTGATCTACTTATATATTTTCAAACTCTTCTTTCAACTCAATAAAGTTCTTCACTTGTTGATGATCCTAAAAAACTTGCCAATGAGTAATATTAATAGGGATAGCTGGTCTTTGGCGAACTTAAACCTCATATTTTTCAGTGGAATGTATGGGAATAATGAAAAGACTTGCATAAACAGCTAGAGAGTCAGCAATGGAGTTTTTGTCTCTAGTTTTGACAATGAATGAGTAAGCTTGGAAATTTTCCAACATGTCCAAAACTAAGTTTCTATACGCCCTCATCCTTATATCATTTGTTTGATAAACACCTTAAACTTGTTTAATGACTAATTCTGAATCTCCAAAAATAGAAATATTTTGAGCATTCATTCTTTTCAAAACCTCTAAGCCCAAAATCAAGGATTCATACTCAACCATGTTATTTGTGCAATCAAAATTCAGTTTGTAGGAAAAGAACTTACTTTCATCATTTGGACTTGTGATCCAAATCCATGCTCTTGCCCCCTCTCTTCCCGCTGATCCATCAAAATGAAATAACCACCAATCTTCTGCCTTCTTATCGCTGACTTGTTGATTTTCTGATTGCTGATTTTCTGCTTTCTTCTCATCTTCTGCTTCATCAGTCAACTCATTGAAACGAATAGCAGATCCAAGTTCAGTATCAAGAGCATAGATTGGGAAATTTTGAGGTTTATCTTTACTACTCACCATGTAATCCATTCTTGTCTCTCTATACAATCTCTTTTGCTCACCTAAAACATGAATAGTGGCATAAGTAAGGTTCATCTGCATTGTCCCCTTGATTTTTGCTGCCCATGATATTGATAATAGCATGCCAAACTTAGGTGGAATGCCCGCTACCACAATGTCCATGAGCACTGTCTTGGCCGAGACTTGTATGAGACCAACAACAACATCTTTAATTAAACCAATGCATTGAACTCTTTTTGAATCAAAAGAAAACAAATCCTTATATGGTCTAGTTATTTCTGATCCCATCCTTTCCATAATTGCTTTGGGCATAAGTTGTGAGAAGCCCCTAAATCCAACATAGCATTATGTAAGGTCATGTCATGAATGCTAAGGCTCACATTAAAAGGAGGCACCTCCTCATTTTGTTCATCTTCTAATCTTGGACCCAAGTATATGGTTGGATGATCCTCTTGAACATTTAAGATATCAACAGCTCCTGGTTGTGAATTCAACATTTTAACAATCCTACTTCTATACTCATTTGCCTTGATAATCTCACCAAAAGTTACTGGTATTTAGATCTTAGAAATTTCATTTTCGAAACTGAAAACATAAACAAAATTTTCAGCTTCTTTGATAGGAGGAGGAGGTGGTGTATCTTTCTTACCTTCAAAAACTTTAGGAGCATCTTTCTTGCCTTCAACAACCTTAGGTGTATCTTTCTTGCCTTCAGAAGCCTTAGGTGTATCTTTCTTAGGCTGTGTTTTATTTGCAATGATTGGCACATTTCTATTTTTGAGATTGTATTGTTTTTGCATCTCAAAAATTGCATGTTGACACCCTTTAAAATAGTCAGATGGTTCCTCTCCATGACTACCTCGGTCTGATTCATCATGTTCCTATTTAATCAAGAAAATTCCAAACATTTCTTCATCTAAACAGTGAATAGACTCTTCAGGAATTTGTTTGTATCTATCATTAATAAATATATAACAATAAAAATAATAGTATAAAATCTATTACAATAAAATTATTATTATTATCATTATAATAAATAATAATAATTATTTAATATTAAATGTTATTTATTATTATTTAATTTTGAATTATGTAATATAATTAAATAATAATATTAAATATATAATAATAAAATAATAATACAACAACAATATTATTATTATTTTTATTATTTTAAAACAATTGTTATTATTAAGATGATTGTTAATAATAATATTAAATAATAATGGAAAAATTTAAATTAAGTATATTATTATTTTTAAAAATATGATTGGGGTAAATGATTTTTTTTTTGGAAGTAAATGATTTTTATGATAATAGTAATTTAATTTTAAAATCACAAACCAAATGATCAAATTAATATATAAAACTTCTTTTTTAGTGGAAAAAAAACCACATCTACATGGTAATTCGACGACTAGAAACACTAAATGTATATAAACAAAGTCAAATAAGCGATATCAGAGTAAAAAAAGGTTGTCCATTGTCTCTTACCCTCTTTGGTTTATATATCGACAAGCTTGAAGAGTGGCTAAATTTGCAAGGGGGTCACAATATCCATTTGGGAAAGTTTGTTACAAGGCTTCTTTTGTATGGAGATGATCTTATTCTCATTGCTAAATCCGATCTTGGTTTGCAAGAGCACTTACTTTCCCTTGAGAATTTTTGTAGAAGTGTGAGGATACAAGTCAATACGAGAAAAAAGAAAGTAGTGGTTTTCTCTAACAATAGAAAACATAACTAGCATAAGTTCTACTTTGAAGGCAACATTCTGGAAGAAGTTTCGGATTACAAATGCCTCATAATTGGCTTCGCCATAAATCTAAGCTGAGATGGATGTAGAAAGAAAAGAACTTTGGGGGGTTGGAAAGCATTTTATGCTTTTCAAAATAGGTGCAGAGAAGCAGAGTTTTGGGGCTGGAAAACCACTCTAATCTTTTTGGGCTTTTAGTTATTCTGATGATTCTCTACGATTGTGAAATGTGGGCCAGTAGTATGTCCGACATGTAGTGGAAACAAATTGAGAAAATTCAGAAGCGTTTGATTACAAACAAACTCAAAATTAAAAGCGTAGTTCCTTATGCTATTTTGTTAAATGAAACATGGGCTACTCCTATTGAAGTAATTGCTATGGTGCAGGTCATAAGGTATTTAAAAAAAATTGAGCAAATGGAAGAGGGAAAATGACCTAAGGTTCTGTTTAATGACATATTGTGCAAAAGAAAGAAGATTTGGATGCGACAAAATGACAAATGGTTTAGCAAATGTGGCATTTTCTTGAGCATGTGTCCCACAAACAGTAAAGAGATAATTTTTTTTGTTATGATTAAGTTCCAAAAAGCACTTGGGAGAAGGAGCTAGGGAGAAAGAAAAAATATTATATTGAAGAATTTAATCCCACTCATAATCATAAAAAAAAAGCGTACATAGGGGCCAATATTTTTTGGAGAGCCCAAATTCTTATTGCTCAATTAAGGACCAATTCTCATAAACTCCGTTGTGAAACAGGGCGTTGGAAAAGACCAAAAAAAGTGTGGGAGGAAAGAGCATGTATTTTTACTCTTTCAAAAAGGTGGAAACATAAAAACATTTCATTTTAGAATGTGAGGCCTTCAAAGACACCAGGAAAAGTTATGTAGATATGATAGCAGCGAGCTCTTGGGATAATCTATTCATCGAGGAATTTGTCGAGAAGCTGGGAAAGTTTATTGTGAAACTTCACAGGAAAATGGGCGTATATAAGAACCAAATAAAAAAGCAATCTGTCCCTTAAAATATCTTTAGCCTCGTAAACGTTAAAATAACTTAGATATCATTTTTGAGATTCAATTGCGTTAAGTAAGTCATTCATTTATGAGCATCACCCGATGCAATGAGTGCTAAATGGACTATTCAAAATCATGAGAAATTAGTGAGTTACGACTAACTCTCATGGAAATGGTCATAGATGAATGACTTACTTAGCGCAGTTTAATCCCAAAAAATGATATATAATATAATGCATTTACGACTACCTCTCATGGAAATGGTCATAGATGAATGACTTAACGCAGTTGAATCCCAAAAATGATATATAATATAATGCATTGTAGAAACCCCTCATACTTAAAGTTAAAATAATTTCTTCTTCTTCTAAAAAGCACATACTCTTTAATCATATGTTACTCTTAATCATACTTCTTATCCTAATTAGCAATTAGCAACATCATATTAATGCTTAACAACATCATACTAATATGACTTTTGAGAATAAGATAATCTTAGATATTTACACCGAAGGTGTATTCTTTTGAAACACTTCACGAGGGACCATCGTCAACCCTTTTGTTTTCCTCCATTCATTCGAGCCAACAAATGTCATTAAACCAATGAAATTATAGACACATTTGCTGTAAAATTGGAAATATTCCTTTCAGAGAATTATAGACACATTTGATGTAAAATTGGAAATATTCCTTCCACTCCACGAAAGGATCTAGTACTTACTAGTGGAAAGATTCATACCTCGGACAATAAAACTGGAAACATCCACAATAATTCTTACATTGGAGGAAACGATGTCAAATTGGCAAGTCAGTCCATTTGAAAAGAAATTAAATCCACATGCATAAGCATTAACCATTACGAAAAAAAAAGTAACAACAGAGTTGTGTTATGGGATTGAAATGGCTTCTTCTTCTTTGATTATAACTCTCGTTGTAGTGTTTATAACATTTACACTAGTGGCCTCTCGAGCAACAAAAATCCAGAATGATGTAGCAAGTGTTTTTAAGATTATTGTAGAAAAATTAACTAGTAGCTCACAAATATCTAAAAGATGAATGTAATAATATTGATACTGCAAGTGAAGGAGGTCACCTACGAAAGACTACGAAGTCACAGGAGAAGAACATGTTCGAGAATGCAATGGGCCCTTTCGATCAGCTTGATTGTATTATATGCAAAAGTACAAGGTGTCAAGAACAAACTTCCAAATATATCATCAAGACATTGGATCTTCCTATTTGTCACATAATTTTTTTTTGATGTATTTATGTTTAGAGTTAGTGTGTGTAACACCATAAACTTCCCTCTACATTTGCTTTTGTATTAGAATCAAGCTATCTATGCTATGTCTTCTACAAACAAATGTTAAATTTTCAAAACAAAATTCATTTTATTTTATTTTATTCCATATATATAAGTAACACCATAAACTTCCCTCTACAATTGCCTTTTGTATTAGAATTAAGATATCTATGCTATGTCTTCTACAAACAAATGTTAAATTTTCAAAACAAAATTCATTCTATTTTATTTTATTCCAAATTTATAGCTATAATGCATAAGTGAAATATGTTCATACAATTTTATACTCTTAACATATAACAGTTAACACCATAAAATGCCTTTTGTATCTAATCATAGAACTAAGCTATCTATGCTATGTCTTCTACAAACAAATGTTAAATTTTCAAACAAATTCATTTTTTTAGTCGAATACATATTCATTCTATTTAGAATAATAGGAAAAGAAATGAATGGTTTTAATGAATGATTCAATCAAAATATTTCTAAAATAATGAAATTGTAAAAGTAAAAATTATATTTTTCAATTATTATAAACTAGCAATTGCACCACATGTTGCAAAAGAAACGTCGTAAGGCAATAGCATAGTAAAGAGTAGCCTAAAAAAAATAAGAAGGCAATAGCATAGGAAAGAGTAGGCTAGAATAAATAAGATGTTGCAGCGAACGGGCCATCATGAAGGAATGAAAGGAAATTTTTGCTTCAATGGAAGCATGTCGTGGAGGTTTCAAAGATATTGATGATAAGAGTTATCAACCAGAAAATTTTGTTATAGATTTTGAAATAGGCAATTGGGGGTGAAAACATATATGTAAACCAACATATTATGTTCACATATATACAAATTTTGTTATAGATATTGAAATAGGAAATTGGGGGTGAAAATCCTTTGGTGATTAATAATCCTCTGAAACAAGCATGTAACTCAAATAAGATATTTTAAATACATTCAAGTACAATCTATCTAGCATAGAGGTAAATAAAGAGAATTTTTATTAACAATAATAGAGTTTACTCCAAGTTCATCTACATATCCGAGCACCAATTGCATACTTATTAGAAATTGTATATGAAGAACAATAGCCTTGGTATACAATAAAGTGAATGTCATTTTAATATGGAGACATTTTTGGAAGGAGATAGTGTTCTTTATGTTATGGTTTATTTTCTTAACTCCAAACTTGGTTTATTCTTTCTCTATATACATAAGAAAAAAAATACAAAGTAAATTCACAAATATAAGTTATAGTTTTATATTTTATAATTAAAAATATAGTTTCTTATTAAAATATTTTACACATCCTAGGTTATTAAATTGATCAAGAGTATAGAATTTTTAGGGTGGTGTTCTATGTGCACTAAAATTCCCATGAGGTCCATCACTATGTATGGGGTTCATTGCAACCTTGGATATATTCTGTGAGTTGTTGTGATTTTTTGCTTGTGGCTACAACTTAGTTTTGGTTTTCCCCTAGTTATCATGATTCAAAACTTTGTTATCATCTTAGATCCTTATAGCATTGTATATATTCTGTGAGATAATGTGATGTTTTGTTTGTCACAATGATTCAAAAATCAATTATTATACCACAATATTGACTTTCTTGTTGTCTGTTTTATTTATGAACGCTTTAAAAAAACCAGAGGAACATTTTATTTTACAGTGTGTCTCCCTAGCATGGGTGGGGGTTTCAAAAATTGGAGAGTATATTGAGTGGTTATTGTTATATATTTTTGTATAAGATGGGAAATTTGAATGGGTTGTAAACAATATGGATGTCATAACATATATATTTTTTGAATTTTTTAGTGTCTCTGGCCACCATGCATCTAATAGGATCCATTTCAACGGAGAACGTCAATACATCACTGTGCGAATGATAAATTGTGACATCCCTATACATTTTCTTTGATTGTAGATCAAGTTATAAACTAACAACTTGTGAAATCCATAGCCATTTTCTTTGATTGTGGATCAAGTTATAAACTAGAACATACTCTCTCTTCATAAGACTCTACATTATATATTTGATGGAGGGAACAGTTATGATAAAAATTGTACAAAAAACCCCTTAAGGTTGTCTCAACTTACTCTATTGTTAATCACATAGTGTCAATTTTGTAAAACTATAATCTGTAGTAAGGATTGAGTGGTTTTTTTGGAATTGAAAAATAAAATAAAAAAATTATAAAATCTAAAATTATTTAGTGACAAACTTTATGTAAAATTTTAGAATAAAAAGTTGATTAAGTTTGACATCATATAATACGATTTTTTTTTATGATTATAAAGATAAAAAAATATGTAAGTTTTTGTTAGCTACAATTAGGTAATTAAAGATATGTATATAGTTTTTTTTTGAATGGAAGAAATTTGATATTCATTAACCAAAAAAAAAAAATCCAAAAGAGTATGTATGTAGTTACAAACTATTACAATTAAGTAATTAAAGGTAAATTTAGTGTTATTTAAGAAATGGGAATTATGAACATTTATCATTATTGCTCAAGATAAACCATGTCGTGTGAAATAATTTGGAAATTTAAAAAAGATCACATATTTTAAAAATTTTTATTATTAATTGAATTTTTTATATATTAAGAAATACTACTCATGAATAATAAAACAATTGTAACATAAACAATATATAACAAAAAAATCATATATTTTTGGAATAATAAAATAGTTGTAACATAAATAATTTAGAACAAGAAAAACTATGTATATTTGGATGTATGAAAATTTAGATACATTTTATTAAGTGAAATTTTAAAAGAATAATGGTTATAAACATTTAAAAATAATTTTATTAAATAATTAGTTTAGATCTATATTATTGATGAGAGGGATCAATGAGTTTTTCATATCAAGACATTTGATCCCTCTTGGATCTTGGTAGATCCAGAGTTAGGCCATCTTAATTCCCCCCTTTAGATAAACTAGATTCCACATGAATATCATGGGTCAATACTATGGGTTGTTTTTATAGTTTAGTATTATTTTATTTTATATTTGACCTAGTTAAAATGTTCATTACATTATGTCAATATTTTTATTTAATTTACTTTTATTTTTACTTTTGTGTAATTTGACAAAGTCACCCAAACCTAAATTCAATCTAACTTATTAAAAAGAAAAAAAAAAACTAACATTATAAAAAACATATATAAAACTTTTACTTGTGGATCTAATGGCCTAAAACATTTCAATCATCTAACATTTGATGCAATGGCTCAGACATGGACACAATGACAACTAGGGGAGTTGTTTTCAAAGAGGAACGCCTTACGGCGTAAATATGAAATGTTAGTTTATTCATCTTATAATTAAAACTAATTATTTTATTAATTTAAAATTTACAATTTTAACTGAGAGTAATGACATTTTATTTATTTATATTATATTAGTAATTTTATCTAATAATTTTCTATTAATTTATATTAAAAATATTAATTTTAATTTTTTAATTATTTTGATATACTAAAATAAAAAATAATAATTAGTCTTTCATGTCATCCTATCTCTGTGTTGTTCTACATTCATCTACACTTCTATATGTGTGTCTTTGCACCCTTCTGGTGCAAATGCTAGTATATACATATATGGATAGTTGACATTGAAATATTAAAAAAAAAACACTTAATATGGGTATTGAAATATTATATTTATGACCTACAAGGAATTTTTTTATTATAAATAATAATTTTTGAATGTTGCATATCAATTTTATATTAAAAATTGAAGTACTTACACATATCTTTCTTTATTAAGAAACAACCAATTTTTTAAGTTTTAACTACTAGTACTTACACATATCTTTCTTTATTAAGAAACAACCAATTTTTTTTAAAGTTTTAACTACTTGTTATTTGTATGTTCAATACATACAAATATATGAATTTCTTGTTGAAATATATTAATTAACATGGATATTCAAACAGTTTATGTATGACCTATAATGAAATATTTATAATGCAAAAATCCTTTTTTTTTTCTTTTTTTTTTTTTAAGTTGATATAAAATTATGTTATTTACCATAGATATCTAAATATTTGTTACCACCTCTCCTTCATTGTTGGTTGTCGTATTAATGATTAACTGAGTAAGCATAGTGAGAGTGGAATTACTCATGTGTTATAATTCTTTTAATTAAAACTAACAAAATATGTATATTCAATCTTGTTTTTATTATAGATGACATTGTTTGTTTGTTTTTTCTTTAAGAGTATATTTTATTTTATGGTCAATTTAAGTTTGAGTACCAAAGGAATTAGGCATCACCTTCGAAGAAAAAATTTAATGTGAACTATTTTATTTTTCTCTATATAAAATTGATATAAAATTATATTATTTATGGTAATTTAAAGTTGATATAGAATGATATTATTTATTTTTGACACTAAAATGTTTTTTTAGTATTAATATGTCAACTAGACTTGGAATATTTTTTTTAAAGAAATGGTTAACCTTCTATTAATCAAACTAGAAACATGCAAGCACATTTACATTCAAAGGCATTGTTTCTTCCCCAACCCTCCAAAAATTCTCTTTCCATAGCCTTCTTATGGACTGAGATATCCTTATTATATTTATAACAACATTTTTCTTATATTATCTCCAAAAAACTCCATTAAATTAAACAAAATTGCAAAACATTATAAAACTTAACCATTAAAAGGAAACTACCCATTTCCCTCCTCTTGATTCCAGTTGAGCCCCTCTATGCCCACATTGTCTACATCGGTTTGCTGGAGCAGTTCCATTGTGTTATTCAACACTCGAACCAGTTGTTGTGTGTTTTTTTAAAAGTGAAGGGTAATTAAACAAATACACATAAAAATACCAGAGAAATTAACAAACCAAACATGACAGAAAAGGCCTCAGCCTTAATGTATTCCTCTGATAATGTAATGTAATGTACAAAATAATGTAAATGATACAAATATAAATACATGAGGAAATTTGTCTCAAGATATTGCATCTATCTTGGATAATTTGGTTGAGAAAATATCTCAACCACACACTAATCTAGGAGCCTAACTATTTGGAGATAATCTCTCAACCAACTAGACCAAAACTAACTCCTAACTATGAGGAACAAACCCAATATAGAAAGGTAGGATTAAATCCTAACTTTCATGATAATAATTAATTTAATTATTTTGGACTTAGAATTGTTTTACGGACATGAGAGTGAGGCTAACATTCCCCCCTCAATCATAAGTCCAAAATAAGAACTAGGAACCATCTTCCAAGTTCTCATGTTGAAACTATTGATCCTCAAAAACACTGCCTGAAAAGCCGCCGAAGATGGATGCCGAAAAAACTTCAATCTGAAGAGAACATGAGTGAGCTGCAAGTATGATTCATCTCTGAATTTTTCTTGACAACTCCATCACGTTCCAAGCTGCAAAATGATACATCTATCATTTTCTTACAATCAACATCATTTTTCCACTAGAAAAATGTTGATGACACCCATTAGTGAATTTTCTTGTCCACTGACAAAATATTGAGAATTCCCACTGGTGAATTTGTTGATGTCGAAATTTCCCACTGGATACTTGATGTTGACTTCCCAATGGTTGCTTTTATATTGACTGCCCATTGGCTACTAATTATGATTTCCTACTAGGTGATGATGTCAAAAATGACTGACTGCTGGTTTTATTGATGCTGTCAAAAATTTCTCACTCCTGCTTTGTAGATGTTGTCAAAAATTTCAGTTTGAAAACCTTCAATTCCATTATTATAATTTCCCCCCTTTGTCAGCTAAAAGGAGAGGCAATCGGCATTTGAATTCAAACTCCCCCCCTTCAGGTGTCGGAGAGTTTCACCATCCTCATTGTACTGGAAAAGTTGTCTTCATGTGAGACATAATCCTTCGGTAACACATAGACAATTATTTTACTATAGATGACCACTTCCAAGGATCAAACCATGCATAATTCATCTTCACTCTAGGTGGTTGATTTCGTTTGCAACATATTTTTGATGAATGATTTTTATTGCTACAATTGTGACAAGGATGGAGGTTAAAACATTTACTCTCCATATGGCCATTTCACTTACAATGGTTACACTTAGCCATATTCTGATCACTGTCTAGAAAAAAATGCACTTATAAACTGCACTAGTTTTGAGTAATTTGGAACATACAAACTGTTCTCTTTGTTGTAACCTAGGCCACATCGATATTTGTTGAATGAGATTTCTTCCCAAGGTCTGATCACTTTCTTGGAAAGATTATTTTGTTCTTCACACTTGTTGTTGCTGCTAATATGTTGAGCTGGATTTATTAATTCATTTGTAGCACACTGAGAATCAAACATTTCTATTAACGATTCATCTGTTTCACATGCTGCATAAATTTTTTCACTTAGATCTTCAGTACCAATAGCTACATTATGTAGTAGTACAACTGGTTGGATGAGATCACTTGTGTCGCAAATTGCATCAATCTGATTGATTATATCTTCTGTGTCACAACCTTTTGGATCACAACTTTGATTTGTTGTTTGGATGAGGTCTTCAGTGTCGCAACTTGCATCTACCTTCTCTGTACAATGTGCATCAAGTAGATCTTGTTTTTAACTTAATTTTATTTGGAGTGCGCTAATGAGTTTTTCCTTTATTTCATGCTCAATTTGAAACTCTTTCATTGCCTCTAATTTTTATGTCATTTGATCGATTAAGTTTTGATTCTGCTTCAAATTCAATTCCATTATTTCAATTGTGTTATGTAACTCATCATTGCGCTCTTTCAACTCTTTAATTTCCAGCTTTGAACTTTGAAGATGTTTTCCTCCTTTTCCCATGATCTTTGACACGCTCGCTTGTACTAGCTCGCTTGATTGAGATTTTAACTTTCTTGAATTTGTGAACGTGCTCGCTTGATGTTTGTTTGATTGTTACTTCGATCACTTGGTGTTTTATTGATTATTGCTTGTTTGAACTTGGGTTAATAATTGATTGTTCGAACTCACACTTGCTTGCTTTCATGCTCGCTTGATCACGATTGCTTGAACTTGCTTGATCTCTCACTTGAATTTGTTTGCTTGCACTTTGTACTCCTTGAACATTCTCACTTGGTTGAGATTGGTTTAGCTTATAAAAAATGCACCCAAGAGAAACACTTGCAATGATTTTAATGACTCAGCTAAAAACAATGGACTCGCTTGACTTAATTGACTCCCTATCAATTCAAAACTTGGGTGTTGGCTTCAACATAGAATGCACCCTTACAATTCAAAACTTGGGTGTCAGTTTCAACTGAGAATGCACCCTTACAATTCAACTCAATTTGAATTTGATTACAAGATGACTTACAGAAAAATAAATTTATTTGAAAGTTACACAATGACCATTTGTCTTTGAATGTTCATGTAGATTTTTCCTTCGAATGCTTGAGTTTGCAGCTTTATTAATTTGATTGTCTTAAGTGAATTTTCTTGTTGATGTAGAATCGTTTTTTAATGCAGATGTTAACAACTTGATATTTTTGGTTATGTCTTGTAGCTTCTTGATTGTTTGTAGTTTTCTTGATTACATGAACTTGAAGAGAATTTATCATGTGCATGCATTTCCTTAATTTTTGTGTACTCCATGTGTACCATTTTACAAAGAGAGTGGAAAAACTAGACACAAAACATAAGCAACATCAAGAACCATGTGCCATCACAAACATACTCACATTGTACCTAAGATTCCCTTATTCAATTTTGAGCGGATCTAGGACACAATCACCACCACAAATATATGGTTTTATTAAGTATTGAGCACATCAACCTTTCATTATTACAACATCGTCATTGAAACCTCTCAATCTTAAAGTTTGAGAACTCCTTGGAAGCAAATTGTCGTAAAAAATTGACTCAATCTCTTAGAAGAAATACAACAATGAGTTTCTATTTTAAAAAAATTCACCTTATCGCTCCACAAAATCACTTCAAAACTCTCCGCATTCAACTTATCACTCCACCCAAAAAAAAACTTATATTTTCACTAATAACTGCACCTTCTCACTCTATTTATAAAACTTAGAAAAAAATTTAAATTCCCATTTAAAGGAATTTTAATGATTCCCTTAAAAAAGTGAATTCAAGTTTATGGAGCCATTTGAAAAAAAAGGGTGCATTGATAAAATTCAATCTAAAGCTTCTGGCACATGAAATTCTTCACTGAAAGTGCCGCCTCTTTGACTGCTTACCCGAAACTCTTTAGAATGATCAAACATGTCCTCCATTAATGATTTTAACCCATCTGACCAACACTTCCTTCTTAAACTAGCCTACTTGAACGCAGGTCTTGTCCTCGTACATATCCAGAAATGGAGCGTTGAATCTTTCCAAAATGTATGGATCACATGAAGGATTATAAGAAACCCTTGTTGATGAGTTTCCAAAGATGAAGTAGATGATGGAATTCGTGAAAGGTCAGAACAACTCCTCTTGTAGCGACTATTTGGAGAAGCAACGTCGGTGTTATGATGGGCACTATCTAGGTTGAAACGTGTATTAGGAATTTTCATATTTAAATGAGTAAGTGACAGAGCAGTCAGTACTCAAATTTCTCTGCAACTCGACCAAACTATTCGGCACCATTCCACGGATCTAAAACTATGATGAATTCGATACAATTGGCATTTGAAATTTGTCTCTATGATTAATTTGATTCCTAATGCATGGTTTAAGGAAGCTATCCTTGTCTATGGCATTGAACTGCATGGAAGGAATATGTAGCAAACATAAACCAATGTCTCCCACATCAAATAAAAAACACAAGAATTGAGATAGTGATGGCGAATATGATGAAATATCATTACTATATACACTAGAGATAGACTGGCATGACGAAGAAAAGTATATTCTCAGCAATTTTACGTAGTGTTACAACAATTGCAGTGGGTGTTAAAGAATAACTGATCTTTTCTACCTACCTCATCCAAGGTTGTGTTCTTAAATCTGCGCGCTATACTCTGTGTGCCCCACATGATCACACTACATTATGGCCTCACCAAAAACGTTGCCCAACAACACTCCACCTCCCTTCCTCCTCGAGCAACCTACGGTGAAAGTGTGTTCTCCAACAATGCCCCTAGTAGGATTTGGACTCTAAGCCTCTTGCAACAAGAAGAAAATAGTGAGAACCATTATTGTTGAAAGTTGTAGAAGGAACTTTATTGTCAAATTGTCAGTTTTAGTAGAAACAATGACAGAGATTGCAGATGATCTACTTGCAGGAAAATCACTGGTATTTGATTCAGTATTGGTGTTGTATTTTGGGCATACTCAGTATGTTGATTCTGCCTTTGACTGACTAATGTTACTGCATATGCAAATCAGTTCCTTGTTCATTTTATCTACAACTTGAAATGCACCTCCTAATTACTAATCACTAGTAAATCGAAGTGCACACGACCATCTTTCACTGAATGATAATGCTTCTTTTATGTGCCCCTTCTGCACATACTACTTCAACAATCAAACAATTTAATTTACCGGAATTGTTCTCATGTATGGAACCAAAGTATGGCTCCTTTCTTCGACGTTCAAACTCTAACAAAAAACCAATTCCACAGCTTCAATTCTACATCTCAGCTAGTAAGCTCCAGTGCCTAGCCTCACAACATCGAACAATTACGTGGCAGCCATACTATTCAATCCATAAGTCACTTTAGAAATCATAGCGGGTCACAACCCAATCCAATGGGTCTTCGACTTTGAACAGATCGTTGACTGAGCCCTCTCCACAACAACATTGCATAGTTTTACAAAAACTAAGCCTTCACGACACTGGCTCTGATACCACATGAGTGTAATTAAACAAATACACATAAAAATACCACAAACATTAACAAACCAGACATGGTGGAAAAGGCCTCAGCCTTAATGTATTCCTCTCATAATGTAATGTAATGTACAAAATAATGTAAATGATACAAATATAAATACATGAGGAAATTTTTCTCAAGATAATGCGTCTATCTTGGATAATTTGGCTGAGAAAATATCTCAACCACACACTAATCTAGGAGCCTAACTAGGTGGAGAGAATCTCTCAACCAACTATACCAAAATTGACTCCTAACTATGAGGAACAAACCCAATCTAGAAAGGTAGGATTAAATCCTAACTTTCATGATAATAATTAATTTTATTATTTTGGACTTATAATTTTTTTACTCACATGAGAGTGAGGCTAACACAAAGTGAAAAGATGGGTTTGCGGGATCACTTCCACTCAACTCCATTTATTGCTCTCCATTCGGATCATTTTTTTTATCGCTAAGACCAAACACCTCCTTCAAGACGTTGACGACAATAGTCTCCACTTTGACTTCTGAAATTTCCACCTTGAATTCCAAGTTCTCCATTTTTGTGACAATTAAATCCACTGCAACCTAAATGATTTCCACATATTTTTTAGGACCTCCAAGATGATTTGAGACCAATGTGAAGTGGGAGTGAGTCTCGGAGATTATCTACTCTCCAATTTTAGATATCAACTTTGTGACATCCTTTTTTAGCACAACCATCTCCTCATATAGATATTTATCAACACCATTTCGAGATGTGGATGCCATGTCGTGAGCTCTTTGTATTTCTAATAATGAACAACTGCATTTTTAACTGGTAGATCTAGCCCTTTAAATCCTTGATTGAACCCGTAGTAGTGACAGTATATATTTGCTTGCATTCAATGTTAACCATCTGCCCTCACTTGGTTTGTAGCTAAAACTCCATTATTGTTACTGCTAATTTGATATCACACACACACACAAGAGTATGTTCTAGCACTGAAACAGTACTACCAGATCCTAGACTGAAATAAGAATTTGATGTTTTTTCATCGCTTCTCCACCTATCCTATTACATGTCATTCCACGAGTGATTCTTCCTTGTTTCTTAGATAGTGGGCTCTTTCATCTAGCACTGGAAATCTTCAAGGCTACTTAGCTTCTTGAAATTATGAATTTTTTTATGCAATTTGTTAGGAATTAATTCCTCCTTAATTGGCTTCATTGGGACCGTCATTATTTGTTTGTGCCAAGTCATGGAATATGACATAAATATATATTTCCTTAATCCTCCATTAAAGTTTCTTGTGCCAAAAGAACCCCTAAATTGGGTTGCTCATCTGCTAATTTTCTATGTTCACATATAATATGATATAAATCAGAATTTTCAAATTTATCCAACGGGAGTTGTATTCTAAATGACTTTCCATAAATTCCTTCAACTTATGAACTTTTTGTATAGTAATGAGTGAGTCTCAAAATACACTTAAGTGACGAATTCCATTGTACATAGAAATTTTCATCCCTTTCCATAGGCCTACAACTCCTTCCTTGTTGTTTGAGGCGATGCCTAACCCTCATGCAAACTTGTTCTCAATTTCTCCTTTGGGACGAAGAATAACCCCTCTCACTCCTTCCTCCACTAGAATTCCTTTCGAAGTACTATTAAAGAAGATTTGATGCCTGCCCAAGGACCCCCTCAAAGAAAAAATTTGATCGCTTGTCATGCAAATTAGAAAGAGAGGATTACCATGTTGAGGCTTGAAGCTACCAGCATGAGTGGGGATACTTTTGAGTTTGAGCCACTCTTTTTCATTTTTGGATAATTTTTCCAATTCAAACTGATAAAATCCACTTGAATACATTACTTCAAATAGGATTTGAGATGCTTCAAAGTCATTGAGGATGGGACCAACTTAGTGTCCTTGAAGATTGACAGATTTTGAGTGAGCCAAATTTCTCGGCAAAGGTATTTCACGATGGTTTCCCTACATCTAGAAATGATCGTGGAGGGGCTATGACCCCATGAGGAGTGGTATCACCAATTCTTGAACATTTATGTCTAATTCGCAGGGATACTTTAAAATTTTCTAACAACATACAAAGAAATTCTCCTTTAAGGAGAAGAGACACTAAAAGAAGACACGGGGAATATCTTCTTCAACATTTCCATGCAACATAGATCTTGATGGTGCTTGTATATGCCTTTTATTTAGGTTATATGTGTTTAATATCTTGCCATGCACCAACTCCCAACAAAATGTGTTGATATTTGGTAGATTGTCCTTATTCCATATTTTACTCCATATTATGAAAGTTTGGGGGTGTGGAAGATGCCTTATTAATGATTTGTAGCCTTCTTTCACCATGTAATGGATATTTTCACTCCCCATCCATATTCGTTGATCCAATTGATGTGAAGTTATTAGCGTGTATCCTTTGAGGGATTTTAATAAGGAGAGGCATGATTGTTGAAGTTGGGGTGGGAAATTGGGGCCTATCCAAACATTCCACATTCCATTAGCATCCCAAAATGAAATGTTTTCCAAGCTTCTAAGTCCCTATTCCTCCATCCATCTGCAAGATCATGTGCCTCGTGATTTCCCTGAACTAGTTTAGAGGGGGGGATTCGATCTTTCCAAATGTTGATTCATCTTCCATTCCCTATGTTCCAACCCAAATTTTCTAACACCGCTAGGGAAGATGCTTACATAAGTTCCAATTTCCCCCCCATCCTTACCAAACTTAATTCTCTAGCCTAAGAAGTTGATTTTTATGGAAATACTTCCTCAAAAATGCCTTCTTCCACCATTATTTTGAGTCAAATATCAGCCTCCATACCAATTTGGCTCCTAAATTGATGTTTATATACTCTAGGTCCTTTATAGCCAAACCCCCCAACTTTTTTGGGAGCCTAACTATATTCCAATTTTTCAAGTGAAATTAATTCTCATTGTTTTTCCCACCCTTCCATAGAATTTTTTAGATTATACTTCTAATGTTGTGAATATTGCTTTTAAATGGACTTGGAATAAATTACACATCATACTAAAAGGTAATATTTTTTTCTTTTCTTTCAATTACTTTATCTCTATATAAATATGTAAAATTAAAGTGAAAATTGGAGTATTTTATTTATAGTCAATATTGATTTTATTATTATTATTATTATTTTTTATTGTGTTAATGTAAGTATTTTTTATTCATACTGAATTGTAGAGTACCTCTCGACCCCATCACAATTCATTTCCATTAGATCATACTTTTTCAAATTTCAAAATCTTTGAAGTAATATAATTTGATTTTTCAATATTTGATATTTATTATATTTTAATATATAAGAATACGAAAAATAATTTTTAACTTTTTTTGCTACTTTTGCTAGCCTGCACATAGCTATGGTTCCTCTCCCGCTGCCATGGAGTCCTTGGGCTCGCCCCAGGCTCCCCCGCCTCCCCCTCCGTCGTCTGCTGAAGAGGCCTTCAACTCATTGCTGGCCACGATGTCGAAGAAGAAGAAACTAGAGATTTCCAAATTCGTGAAAAAATTAGAAGATATTCCTGAAATATCTCTCCCTCCAGAAGGTCCGATCCAGGTCGCTCTATCCCTTGCTGATTGGGCCCTTGTTGGATAGTTTACGGGTCTCTGTCCCTCTCCAAAAATGACGGAGAGCTGGGTTGTAAAAAACTGGATGCATTTGAGCAAGAACAACGTAACCTCATATTTTTTGGGCAGGGGTTATTTCCTGTTCGAATTCATCACCAAAGACCACAAGGAGTTGATCTTTCGAAATGGACCCTATTTCATGGGACCCCAGGGCCTGTACCTCAACAAGTGGACTCTGAATTTTGATCTAGAAGTGGATGTCCCAACGACGGTCCCTTGGTGGGTCAGGTAGCCGAATCTCCCAATGCACTGCTGGAACTAGGATTCTCTGAAGCACATTGGTAACGCCTTGGGAAAATTTATTGATCGGGAAAATAACAAAGATCAATATGAGTGTGCCTAGATATGCATCGAGGTGGATCTAGAAGTGGGACTGCCGGAGGCAATAAAAATTAAGGTCGACAGTTGGACACATGTGTAGAAGCTAGATTATGAGCAACTTCCCTTCAAATGTAGGAAATGCCATGTTTATGGTCATTTCACCAGGGGTTGCCCGAGAAATATATATTCCGAGAAATGAAAGGAGGAGGGTTGGAATCAGACCAAGCGGTCTAAGACCTCCCATAGAGCTCCCAAATCTAGAGTCCCTAATGGGAAAGGTCCCCTGCTGGCTATTGTCCCTCTTGTCCCTCCCTCGAACAGCCATGAAAACAAGTTCGCATGCTTATGCTCTGCATCAGAGGAAATACAAGTGGTTGAAATGCAAAAGATAGCCTCCCCTGATAAAGGAACTACATCAGGCCCAGGGCAAGGAGAGAATTCCACAAAAATACCTAAGGAAAAACATGCAGAAGTCGAAGAGGAAGAACAAGACTCAGAGGAGTGAGAGGAGGAAGGAGAAATAGGGGAGTCCCAAATTTCGGTTAGAAGATCAACAAGAGGTAAAAATTCAGCCCGGGAAAAAAGAGAGCAGGAAAACTACAAGGATAAGCTCTAGGGCAGCCAGCACACCCTTGAGAAACTTTTAGCTAAAACTCCGAAGATGACTAGAAACCAGACCCAGGGCTCCAAGGGAGCTCCTCACTCTCAAAAAAGTAAGTGATGAAGATCGTCTCCTGGAACTGAAAAGGTATGGGGGGAAAAGTGAAAGAAAAAGCCCTTAGAAGTATTCGAAGGATAGAAACCCCAGATATTATACTAATCCAAGAGACAAAAATGGAGGACAAAGACTTCCTCTAAATAAGCAAGTATCTTTGGAATAAAGGGAGTGGATAGGCAGTCTCTGCTCGAGGAGCCTCAGGAGGTTTGGGCTCTCTCTGGAATAGCAGCAAGTTCTCGATGGTCTCTGAGATCCTTAATACCCACTGGCTGTTCCTGAAACTCCAGCATATTAACACTAAGGAGGTCATCTCTCTCTTCAACGTGTATGTCCCTGTAAATGCAGGAGAAAAGAAGGCCTGCTGGGATTCTATCATAAATCTGGCAGACTCAGTGAACTTGGAAAACATCATCGTTGTTGGCGATCTAAATATCACTCTGCAACTGTCAGAAAAGTAAGGAGGCAGCATCATCAGGGATCCGAATAGGGAATGGGTGGAGGACTTCATGCGGGATTGGGATTTGCTCGAAATCAATCCCTCTTCTGGTAAGTTTACTTGGTCAAACAAAAGAGTTGGTCCGGGACACATTGCTGCTAGGCTCGATAGATTTTTGGTTCATAGCTCATTTCTCCTTTTAGGACTTGAAGCAAGAATGCATATTATCCCTTGTAGTGTATCGGATCATAAGCCTATCAAACTAGAGATGCTATCCCAAAAGGACCTTGGTCCTGTTCCATTCAGATTCAACCCTCTTTGGATCAAGGACCTAGAAATCCTGAATAAGATCAAAGATTATTGGAAGATGCCTGTCAAGGGCTCCCCTTTCTTCATTTGGGAAGAAAAAATTAGAAGAGTCAAGGCCATTTTTAAATGTTGGGCCAGATCCCTTAAAAACCCGATCATCGAGATAAAACAAGCTCAAAGAAATCTCTAACTCCATCTTTCTCAAACAGAATAATATGAAATTACTAAAGAAGTCCTAGGCAGGGAGGCAAATTTACAACACAAGTTTCATAAGGCATGTCTGTCGGAGGAAGGATACTGGTGCCAAAAATCTCATAGTCTCTGGCTAAAAGCAAGTGATAGTAATTCCTCCTTCTTCTACAAACAAGCCCAAGCAAGAAGAGGCTTCAACTCCATCTTAGAAATCAAAGAAGAGGACACAATCCACAAGGACTTCAATAGCATAAAAAGAGTAGCGTTTACCCATTTTAAAAATCTCTTTAGTGAAGATGGGGGGAGGAACTACAACTCAAACTTTCTAGATGAGATTCCTTCAAAGTTCACTGACAGGATGAACCAGTTCCTTGAAGCTAAGGTCACTAAAAAAGAAATAAAGGTGGCCATTTTCGCCATGGAGCCTGACAAAACTCCCGGACCGAACAGCTTCACTGCCCGATTTTTGCAAGTTTGTTGACAGATTGTTGAAAAGGACCTTCATAAAATGGTCTTGAAATCCCAATCCTGTCAGAAAATTGGGGGCAGTACCAATTCAACCTTCCTGGCACTCATCCCCAAGGAAAAGGGTGCTAATGTCTTCAACATATTTCGCCCTATTTTTCTGTGTAGCATTGGATATAAGTTGATTACAAAGGTGATAGAAAATAGATTGAAAATCATTCTTCCCACCATCATCCCGGAGAATCAAGGTGGATTTGTCCAAGGGAGGCATCTTCTGGATAATTTCATCTTAGTACAAGATGCGATGCATTCAAGCCTGCAACGTAAAGAAAAGGGCATGGCTATAAAATTAGATCTAGCAAATGCCTTTGATCGTGTCAGACACAACTTTCTCTTGGAAGTAATGCACAAATTTGGGTTTGGGTCCAATTTTATTAATTGGATTCGGGCTTGTATTTATGAGCCTTGGATTGCTCCTCTGGTGAATGGAAGAGCAGCTGAATTATTCAAAGCGACAAGAGGGCTTCGTCAGGGGTGTCCTCTCTTGCCCCCTCCTCTTTTTAATCTAAGCCTCAGTCCTAAGTTTCTTTTTGGACAAGAAGTAGGCAGATCAAGAGATTTTGGGCCCTAACATTGCAAGAGGGGTCAAAAACATAAATCATGCTCTATTTGCCGACGATTCTATCTTGCTGGGGGATGCCTCTGTCCTTTCAGCATCAAGGTTCAAAGTGGTGCTAGAGGACTTCTGTGAAGCTGTTGGCAGCATCCTTAACAAGTATAAATGTCACATTTACTGCTGGAACACTTCTTCCAGCGTCCTCAGTGCCATCTCAAGATGTATGGGCTTTGTAGCATCTTCAAGCTAACCTTCGTTCAAGTACCTATGCCTCCCAATCTTCTAAAGAACCGCCTTCAGAAAATACTTGCTCCCTTTGCTCGAAAAATTCAAGCTCAAGATCCAGGCTTGGGGTTTCTCTTGGCTCAACATCGTAGGTAAGTCTATTCTTATCAAAGCAATTCTTAGCAACCTGCCTATTTTTCAATTCTCTGTTATGTTGACTCCCTCATGTATCCTCAGAAAAATGAAGGAATTTATTCGAAAGTTTTTCTGGAAAGGTGGAAAACATAATGAAAACATAATTCCTTTGATAAGCTGGGACAAAGTCATCAAGCCTTGTATGGAAGGAGGCCTGAGTTTAAAATATCTATGTACCCAAAATGTGGCCATGGGAGCTAAAGTCATATGGCGCCTCATTGCTCCAAAGCCTGGCTGGGCTCAAAAGGCATTGTGGAAGAAATACTTCCACGGACCCAGAAAACACTGTCTCAACAATCCTTGCATAAATAATGGTTCACAATTAACCAAGATTTGGGTTAAAGCCACCCCTCTGATTAATCTGAATGCATACTGGATCCCGGGCAATGGAAAACATAAAAAAATATGGGAGGATCGTATTATGGATAACCCGCCCCTTGCTGAGTCAATCTCCCTTCAAGCATTAAAGACTTGGATGACTAACGCTAGCCTCACTTCTCTCTGGGACATTTCGAGCTGGAAGGACAACCACTGGCTCCGTTGGAAGCAGATTCAAGTTCCACTGGAGTTAAATCATGATTGGGAGGATTTGATGAAGTTGCTCAATGGAATGGAAATATCCACGAAAGGAGAGCTGATAAGCGTGGCTGGGGTCATCATTCGGGCTTGTATTCTGTGGCACTAGGATATAGAAAATTGAAGGAACTTCCCTACGTACCTCCAAACCTAGAAACGTGGAAGGGGCTCTGGAGACGCAAATCCATCCCAAAAATTGATTTTTTCTGTTGGCTATCTTGCCACAACAGAATTATGACAGAGGATAGACTGAAGATTAGAGGTTTTCAGGGGCCTTCCAAATGTCGTTTATGCAGTGAAGAAGAAGAAAACATAGGTCATCTACTGTTGAGTTGCAAATTCGAAGAGGAAATTTGGCAGGACATTCTGAGCCCCTGGAAAAATAAAATGAATTTCCCATCCACCATTAGTGATTTATTTGCTAATTGGCTTCATATGTATCCAGGAGATTTTCCAAAGAATGAAAGCTTCAAAGCTGCCTAGCTCACCTTGCCCAAGATCATTTGCTGGAAAATTTGGCTGGAGAGAAACCAAATAATTTTTAGAGATAAAGGGCAGGATGTAAAAATTATCATAGTCAATATTAAATGTCAATTGAAAGAAAGTTTGGGGGATCAACTTGAAGATGCTAATTTAAGTCAACAAGAGTTGGATTGGGGTGCCATGATGGGCCTAAAGTTCTTAGAAATTGTTAGGCAAAGCAAGCCATCCATAGAATGGAAAATTAGAAGCAAAGAGGACTTCTCAATTTGGTCCAGCAAGCAATCTAGACCTACTATTTTCTTTGACGAGGCAACCAAAGGCAACCTTGGACTAGCTGGTGCTGGAGGAGTAATCAAAAACATTAAAGGCAGAATCAATCACAGTTTCACCTGGGGATTGGGCCACAACACAAGCATGCAATCATAAGCATTAGCCCTGTTCCAAGGCCTCAAGAAAACCAAGGACTTAGGTATCAAAGAAGTAACTGTAATAGGTGACTCGTAGAGCATCATAAAAACAATGTTGGAAAACTCAGTACCTATAGATTTTAGATTTGCTAGAGTGGTGGCTAGAATTAAAACTATGGCCAATTCCTTTCAGAGCATAAACTTCTTTCATGTGTTGAGGGAGAACAACAAGGATGCAGATTCAGAAGCAAATAAAGTTGTCCATCTCTTTGCAGGCTCTCTCTTAAGAGATCAGGTCGAATACTGGGATCCCATTCCCTAAATCATAGTAATCATGTTTTATCGCTTTTTGCTGAACCAATTTGTTTGTATCCACAAGTTAGGGAATATTGCGGAGATTGACTCAATTGCGAATTGTAAGAATCCCCGGCTCTTAACCTTCTGGGTCAACGAGCTCCAAGCAAGAGAAGAATGCTGGGATTTGAATCTGAATTATGTAATCTATTTTGTGGCAATTTTGGCCATGGATTTAATATAAAATCACTACCCGTTCCTGTAAATATATATATATATATATATATATATATAAGAATATAATTTTTCATTATATAAATATTTTGGTGAATATTCTATTTTGGAATTTTAATTACCATAGTATATTCATCTTAATTATGGATCTACCAACCACTCAAAGTAATAAAATCTCTCAGGATGCAAACTTATTTTTAAGTGCAAAACGTGAAGAAATACATGCACCTAAAGAGATTTGATTCCTTTGGGCTCTTGGTAGATCTGGAGTTAAGATGGATTTAAGTTTATTTTCAGCTAAAATTATACTAATAAAATGTTTTAACTATAAGAAATTTTTATTTTCATTGTTTTATATAATATATACATAGTCGATAGCCTTTGTTGACAATTCAATTGGTGATGGATGTGAAAATGAAGTGTTATGTACCACTAGGTCTAAGGTTCAAATCCCCCTTGTTTACTCATGTCTGTAGAAGTGACATACCTAGGAATTTAAGGGTTATAGTGAACCATGTCAAGTGAGTGAGACATGCGCCCAACTGTAGATTCCTCTAGCCACATGCCTACTCATATTCCCATTTTCTACATTAAATTTTTAAAACATGCCTACTGATAGTCAAAAGTAGAAAACATCTGTGTGTGTGTGTGTGTGTATGTATTACTCAACATGCATACATGCATATTGAAATATTTAATTTATAATCCATATAAAGCTTTCTCCAGGTATTAATATTTTAAACATCTATCATAACCATGAATTTAAAAAGTCTTAAGAGAGATCAAATCTCTTGTTATGTAAATGCAGTGCAAGACTTGAAAAATGGTTTTCACCTCAAAAGATTTAATCCCTCTCCCGCTCCTCGTTAAAGTTGATCTATACTAATACTAATTATATATATATAATTTTTCATTGTTTAAATTATTTTTTTCAATGCTTAAATGGATACAATGTCACAATGGACTACTTGAAATATTTTAAAATGTTTAACCATACTATTTCAATTTATTCAATTACTTATCTAATATATACATATATGGATAGTTGATATTGAAATATTTTTAAAAATCACCCAACATGGGTATTGTAATATTTTATTTATGACTCATATATAATATTTTTTGAATGCAACTTATTAATTTTATGTTAACAATTGAAGTAATAACACATCTCTCTCTTTATTAAGAAGTGATCAATTTTTTTTAGTTTTAATTATTTTTTATTTTTATGATAAATACAAACATAAGAGGCCTAATGGTTAAGAGTTTGTGTTTCCTCCTAATAGGTCACACGTTCAAAACCATAGGGGGGTAGAATATGTATGCCGTCATAGACTTAGAAGTCCAATCGATGCGCAAAGGTGGCTCTCTTGTTCCATTAACAAGGGGGTCTCATACACCAATTTTGTGTATGGCTTGGTCGTGACCTTAAAATTGGACAATAATAATAAATGAAGTTCATGTGGAAACATCTTAGTTAACATGGATATTCAAAGAATTTATATAATTCATATATTAAAATATTCATAATGCAGATATAATATTTTTTATTTTAGTTTTTTTTTACTTTTAATTATTTTATCTCTTTATATTAGATATAAAATTATGAGGTCTCTTGTTCCATAAACAAGGGGGTCTCATACACCAATTTTGTGTATGGCTTGGTCGTGACCTTAAAATTGGATAATAATAATAAATGAAGTTCATGTGGAAACATCTTAATTAACATGGATATTCAAAGAATTTATATAATTCATATATTAAAATATTCATAATGCAGATATAATATTTTTTATTTTTAGGAATATTGCTTCTGTGATCCATAAATTGTGAAAAAAATCTTTCGGTAAAAATCACATTCAAATAAATTTGGTCGATGCGTTTCGAACCAGCTAGTGTGGTTCGTCATCAGGACAAGATGAAAAATCTGATCAAGAAACCCCTTTAAAAAGAAAGTAAAGCTCTCACTAGCCGTTTGTAAAATACCGGCTAGTTTGACTCAAATATTTCAAATAATTATAAAAAATAAAAATAATAGAAAAAATCAAATGTTTAAAGTTTATAATTAGGATTCTCATATAATTTTATTTATTTTAATAAAAATAATACTTAATAATCATATATATATATATATATATTTTATTATAATTATAATTATTTATTTGTTATATGTTTTAATTTTATATATTTAATAATAATTAAATGTTATGTGATTCAAATCTTCATCAAAAAGTTATCTTTTGGTAATTAATCTTAAAAATAATAAATAACTAAATAAGTAAAAGTTTCAATAAAATAAATAAATAAATAAAAATAAAATAAAAAGAATAAATAAATAAATAAAATAAATAGACAAAATAAAGATCAAAATAAAATAAATAAATAAATAAATATATATATATATATAAATATATATATATATATAGAGAGAGAGAGAAGAGAATAATACATTTAAAAAATAAAAATAAAATAAATAAATTATAATTGAAAAAAACAATAAAAAAAAAATAAAAAAATCAAAAGATAAATAAATAAATAAATAAATAAAATAATAATAAATAAATAAAAATAAAAATGAACAATTAATTAATCTGCTAATCATCCACCCATCATCTCTGTTTAGGTTAGGTTAACTAGCCTTTTTTCAATTTCCAAGGCTTCTCTCAACTTGATGATGGGTGGATGATTAGCAGATGCTGGATTCCTGATCTTCATTCCTAAAAAATATTAATTAATTGTTCATTTTTATTTTTATTTATTTATTTATTTATTATTTTTGATTGATTTATTTATTTATTTTTATTTTCAATTATAAATTTTATTTATTTATTTTTTTTCAATTAAAAATTTTATTTATTTATTTTATTTTGATCTTTATTTTGTCTATTTATTTAATTAATTAATTTTTTTATTTATTTTATTTTTATTTATTTATTTATTTTATTGGAACTTTTACTTATTTCATTATTTATTATTTTTAAGATTAATTACCAAAAGATTAGATTTGAATCACATAACATTTAATTATTATTAAATATATAAAATTAAAACATGTAACAAATAAATAATTATAATTATAATCATATATATATATATATGATTATTACCTATTATTTTTATTAAAATAAATAAAATTATATAAGAATCCTAATTATAAACTTTAAACATTTGATTTTTTCTATTATTTTTATTTTTTATAATTATTTGAAATATTTGAGTCAAACTAGCCGGTATTTTACAAACCGTTAGTGAGAGCTTTACTTTCTATTTAAAGGGGTTTCTTGATCAGATTTTTCATCTTGTCCTGATGATGAACCACACTGGCTGGTTCGAAACGCGTCGACTAAATTTATTTGGATGTGATTTTTACCGAAAGATTTTTTTTCACAATAATATTTTTTATTTTAGTTTTTTTACTTTTAATTATTTTATCTCTTTATATTAGATATAAAATTATGAGGTCTCTTGTTCCATAAACAAGGGGGTCTCATACACCAATTTTGTGTATGGCTTGGTCGTGACCTTAAAATTGGATAATAATAATAAATGAAGTTCATGTGGAAACATCTTAATTAACATGGATATTCAAAAAATTTATATAATTCATATATTAAAATATTCATAATGCAGATATAATATTTTTTTATTTTAGTTTTAATTATTTTATCTCTTTATATTAGATATAAAATTATGACATCAAAATATTTGTATTTATGACTGCAAAAGTGAAAGTGAAATATTTTCACCATATCTTCATCTCCTTCATAGTGGGTTGTCGTATTAATAATTAACTATGCAAGCATAGTGATGTGTTATCATTTTTTTAATAAAAAATAACCAAATATGTTTATTCATTCTAGTTTTTCTTATAAACGACATTGTTTTTTATTTAGAGTATATTTTATTTTTATCTTAAATGGGACATGTGTCAACCTTACTTGAGCATGGAAGGAATTGCACATCTCCCACATGATGAGATGTAGAATGCACCTCTATGCATTCTACATATTATTATATAATGAGATGTAAAAATTATATTATTTACTGTTGACACTAAAATAATTTCTTGTTATTAATATATTTTTGTTTTGAATATTACATGCCAACTCAACTTGGAATAATTACACATCATATTAAAAAGTAAATTGGTGTTTTTAAATAATTTTGATATAAAATTAAGGTGGAAATTGAAGTATTTATTTATGGGAATATATATATATATATTATTATGCCAAGAGGCTCATTCTACAGCCCAGTATGAGGGCAATGGTAGCCCTTTAAAATAAAATAAAATAATAATAATCTTTAAATAAAAAAGTAATGTTGTTTACAAGAAAAAATAAAAATGGATATACATATTTTGTTAGTTTTTATTAAAAAGTATTATATGACATCATAAATCTGTGGGTGTGAATGAAATTCTTCATGTTACTACCCACTGTAAAAGAGATATGGTAAAAACATGTAGCTCCACGCACACAGACACTCAAAATGAGTTATTGAAGGAAGAAAAATGATTTTTCCTAAAAAGAGTAATAATAACTATTGCACTTGGAGTATGCCCTAAAACTGATTCTGCTTAGCTAAGAGCTCATCTTCCTCAGATGTAAGGAAACAAGTTAACGACCCAAGGCCTAGAGGAATCTAGCAAGAGTGAAATTCTTCCCCCTTACGGACCACCAGCGGGTCATTCCAAGTGGTGTGTTTTTCTTTGAATGACAGTGATGATTCAACCTAAGTTCGCAGATAACAACTAGAGATGGTTGGTTGTCCTCACTGCTGGTTTGACAAATGAGTTATGATAAGTTTCCAGAATCCCCATTGAGAAAAAAGACTAATAGTAGCTAGATGTACAATTCATTTAATTCTTACTACAAAATTAGTATGCAGATTTTTTTAAACATTAAAAAATATTAGTAACAATAAAAAATTTCAATGTGGACCATAAATAAAATATTTCAATATACATGATTAAGTAATATTGACATGTAGAATCATGTTAATGGGCCTCCAAATTAGATTTAAATTAAGGCCCATTTGACCATCCTTAAGCACATTTAACCTCTATCTTTGCATTTTAGAACATGTGTTTGAGCTATAATGTGTTCATTAGGAAGGTTTAGAGATAATTTCATATTGTGTGCCTAATATTATTTTTTTTTGCACTATATTGAGAGAATATTGAGTAAATTTTGAATGAGATAATATAGGGACTTAATCCCTGCTATAGGATGGACCAACAATGGATAATAAATGAACAAGATGCTATGAAATTATTGAATAGGTTTTGGAGCTCCAATGATTGAGAAAATTTAGTAATGTGCTCCATGTCATTTAATGAAAGTTCCTACTCTTGGGAACCAGATCAACTTTTTGAGGGATTTTGGAGGGGAAAGTTGTCTCCTTTCAAGGAGGATGCTTCCCCGTCAATTTTTACAAGTACAAATTCAAATTTTCCTCTAGGGGCATGTATTTCTTAGTCTTCTAGTGGATAAAAATTGTTATTTAGTAACTCTACTTTCATTTCTAGCAGGGATGTACTTGGATTGATTCAAATAATGAAGTTTGGTCTTGTTTTTTGCTTCTAAAGCTTGGTTTCCTTCATAGGAATTTGATAATCCTTAGGATTGTACATTCCTTGATCCTCAAAGCCTTATTGCACAATGTATTTATCTTATTTTCACTTCTCATTCACTTGCATATCTTATTCTTGCTTTTCCTATTTCTGCATTTTAATATTCATGCTTCATTTGTTTTAGGTTATACTAGTTAAATGATTGAAGTAATTGTTTTGTAGGTAAATTATAAATGTAAAAGCCTAATACATACTTATAACAACTTTTAAAAATCATATTCATCATTGAGCTACTTGGATTGGTTTACTAGTTCACAATTTTGAAATTTCTCGAAGAATCTTGTAGCAAAATAGTAGTAATTTTCTACTAAATTTTAGCATGTGTTAACGAAACTCTTTCGAGTTGATTCCACTAGTATTTAGTCCTAATAAATTTATTTTTAATAAAAAAATTTACCCCATTGCATTTTCACTTAATTAGCTTAGGCATTTGGGTACTTAGATCAACTTACTAGTTCATTGCTCTGAAATTTATGGTTTTTAGTAATAATTTTCTACTGAATTTTAGCACATGTCAACAAAGCTATTTTAAGATGTTTCTTCTTATATTTAGTTATAATAAAATTATTCTTAATTAAAAAACTACCCCATATCATTTTCACCTGATCTGGTTAGGCATTTGGTAGGTTAACTAGCTCACTAAGTCCAAAATTTCTAGTTTTGTAGTAATTTTCTGCTAATTTTTAGCACATTTTAACAAGGGTATTTTTGAGTTATTCCACTTGGATTGGAGTCATAAGACATCCTAATTAATAAAAAAAAATTACCCCATATCATTTTCATTTTATTTTTTTTGTAATTTTGTAAGTTAACTGAATAAATAACAATCCACTAACAATCTTGTAGCAATCGTGTAGTAGTTTGTTTTTGAGATCTTCCCGCCCAGATGCACTCCAAATTCATGGTAAAAGTAGATTTATAGCCTATTGAATGATCTGAGATTAATTTGGTTGAACTCAAGCTTGGATAGTTCACCCTTTAGGTCTTACATTGCTTACTTCTTGAATGTTGATTTCTGTAATTAGTCAAGATTTACCTTCTAGTAAAAGTAGAATAGGTTTGCTTATTGTTATTTACCTTTTGCAACTTAGGATTGGTGGCTTACATTTATATTTTTTCATTTTGAGTTGTTTCATTTCCTTATTTCACTTGCATCAAATGGATTCGGCCTAGGAAGAGGAAGGCGTCTACTGCACATACATTGTCGACCCCTCTTAAGTTTGTACGAACCCAGGGTTGATAATTTAAGTTGGTAGCCTTGGGAGTTGCTGCATCCTTGTTCCAATACTAGGGCTCATCACTTTTTGGTGTCGTTGCTAGGGAGGGTGTCAAATCAAGAGCTCTCTTGTTCTTGGAATGATTTCTTCTTTTTTACCTACATTCATATTCTCTACAAAAACAAAAGCAAAATCACATTAGGCATCTTGTATTGCATTAGAATTTTCATTAAAAAATTATATAAAAACCAAATATTACTCATTCAATAACAAAACCCCCCCATTTTAATCATGTGGTGTTGAAAGAGCCACATCTCCATCCACTTTTGTAGGTAGAAGAAGAAGAGGTGGCAGAGAAGGTAAAAGAAATTGATGGAGATGATGATAATGAGGGATATCCTCTAGGATTTCCCATTCAAGATACTAATACCAGCGTTCATATGAAGAACATCCCTCCATATTTCCTTCCCAAATTCCATGGTATTAGTTCAAAGGATCTGGAAACCTTTCTCTTTGAATTTGAAATACTTTGCAGATCTTATGGTTACTTATTAACCACTCAAAAATTGAGATTGTTTCCAATGATATTGAAGGATAAAAATTTTAAATGGTTTATGGATTTAGGGACTGATTCAATAAAATCATGGAATAATATGCAAAGAATAATTCTAGAAAAATATAAATATCGTGATCTTAAAGAGGAAATATTTAGAATAAATCAAAAATAAGATGAGAGCCTTGAGGATCTAATAAAGAGATTTTTGTATAATGTTAAGAGGAAAAAATTACATCATTTAGGATTTGACACACTAAAAACCCTCTTACTTAAAACAATTAGGGATGATTGTATTGATTTCCTTGATCTCATGAGTAGAGGTGATGTATACCAATTATCATTTGAATAAATTTGTGAGATATGTAAGTGCATATCAAGAGGGAGGGCAAGGGTAAGTAAATCAACATCAAGATTGGTAAGTCAAGCTAAAATTGGAAATTGGTTTCATAACTTTACAATAGAAATTCTTAGCAATCTGAGTGAACAAGTAGAAATGTTAAAAATACAAAACTTAGCAAAAGGAGGATGTTGATATTTTTGTTGTCCATGCAGAATCACACGTTGCTAAATATTTTCCATCATCACCAAGGTTGAAAGAAGTTTACCAGAAAGACAATCGAGTAAGTCAATCACTAAAGCAGATTTTTTATGTAGCTCCAAGAAGACCATGGAAACCTAGTATGATGCAAGAACCTAATTCAAAATTTCAAAGTTATGCACGACTATCTCAAAGTAATTGGAACACACCCTTTCCTAGGCATTCTTGGCCATATCAACCCCAAAACCAATCTTGGAAACAAGGTTGGAAAGTACCTTATGAAAGAAATCCAAAATATCCTCAATATTTTCCTCAACATCCTCCATACCCAACTCCATGTTATCCATAAAAACCACATCCATCTCAAAGATCCACTCCCACTCAACTACATGTACAAAAATTTATGAACCCAAATAAGGAAGTAACTCAAACCACTTACAATGCTAAGATACAACACTTCCAAACAACTCCTATTGAACTAAATGGTATGCATCTTCGATCGGGAAGACTGTTGAAAAAAACATATTCTCTTGATGTCATTGAAATTTTTTTTTTAGAAAAATAAGATTCAATTGAGACCAAATAATCATGGACTGCATTTGATGGAGAGCATACATTAAAATAAATTATTGAGAAAGTTCCATTATGCTTACCAACATATCCTCTATGTGTTCAAGAGAATAATCAACAAAAAAATAAAATCAAAATTTCATGAAAGAAGAAGACATACAGGATGACCTAGATGAGCAAGAGAACCAAGGGCGTCACAGTTATATTGAACTTTGGTTCCAGAAAATCATTAAGATGAAGCACCACTCTCTTCTTCAACAATTATTGACATCATCAAAGAAGATGGTCACTCACATTCAGGTACATGTCAAAGAATATATTTTGAGCGTACACAAAGGTTTATATGTCATATTTTTATGCACATGGCTCCATTGGAAGTATTCCTATACTTGAAAGAGATTTTATTTTTTCAAGTGAAAACCTACTTTGAGGTGCCTAAAATTGGATCATTGATTGAAAACCTCCATGAGGCGATCAATGGGTTGGAAAAAATACAAAAAAATAAAATAAATAATATCCTAGGTGAAAGCCTCTTATGAGATGTCTAGGTAGACCTACTAGTGGAAAACCTAATTAAGGAAGCTAGTAGGCATAGGAAAAAGGGGAAAAAATGAAAAAATGAAAAAATGAAAAGAAAATTTATTTTTTCCCTAGGTATATCTCTCTGGTGAATGCAAGTGCTCTCCAACCTCTAGAAGCAACAACAACAAGTTAGCACCATAAGAAGAATCTTATCTAGTCAAAGGAATTCAAAATTGAGATTTTTCCTCCTTCGTCGAGATGCTCCAACAGGACCAAGTCCATGTCCACCATCCTAATCCATTTCCAACACTCACCCATCATTCCCAAGCCTTTTTGATTCATTTTCCTCGTTCTGTTATAGTTGCTACAAGAAATTTAGGTATTGCTACAGGATTGTAAAAAAACACAGAGCAAAGAAATTTTTTATGATATCTCAAAAACCATGCATATTTTTTCGAAGTTGTTTCATGGGGAGATTAATAAGGATGATTGTAACATGCTTAATTGTCGGACACCTAATCCTCTATGGGTAGGTGTGGAAGCTGAATGGAAAAAAAGGAGTCCAAGTGACCTTGGAATGTGGAATCCAAGAGTCACATCAATGTAATATAAATGCACATCTATGGTCAATAGTAAAGAAACTCATGTTTATCTTTATCATTTTCCCTATTCTTACATGTTTACCATGCATGTGTTTAACATGGTATCAGAGTGGGAAATCCTTGGCCCTGCTCCAATTTGAACCACTAGTTTATGTGGTCTTTCTGTGCATGTTAGCTCTGCCATCAACCTTGCACTTCTGAGCCAAAATTCTAGCTGAATTCTCTACCCTATCCTGAAATAGAAAAAAAAATGAGTGTTCTCACTCATAATAAGGTCTGTCACCTATCTCTTTGCACCTCATTATATCCTGTCAATGAGAAAAGTGACTGTTTTGGCCATCACATCCCTCCATGACATATATGCTCCATACACATGATACACCACTTCTTTGCATGTTAATATACACTCCATACACATGCTTCCACTCCTATGCGTGTTAATATACACTTATACCTCTCAACTATCCTCACCTCGAAATTCCACTATGAAATCCTCCTCCTACCATCGGTGCCCATCGATCCTCGCACTCTGCTTTCTATAACAATCCAAAATTTAGGTTCGGCCTCACTAGTTAATACTCATAGTTGGTCTCTCCTTCTGATTCCTCACTCATAGTTGGCATTACAACATCGCTTTACCTACCCCTCGACACTGTATTGTTGTGTTAATATCTGTCGCGTGGCCTACATAGTTCACACCTCCCATAACACTACGACCTCTCGTGCCTTGGCCTTACTCAGCCCCTCGGCCCTCGGATCTTGCCTCCCACATGTGCGCTGGCCTCTCCACTGTCTCTCGTTCCCTTTGCTGGTATCAAACTCTCCGCTTGGGCTTACCACCTCCTACTGGCTCTTCCACTTCTGCCAGCCCTTCCACTCCCGCCAATCCTTCCTCTACACTCCATTCAAGCGAGCGCTCCACCGGTTGAAATCCCTAGAGTTATAATAATTTTATGTTGGTAATGAGCGGGAGGTGAACAAAACTTTGTTATCACCTTAAGGCTTTTGACCACACCAAGGAGGACCTTGTGCTCCAAACTAGTGTATACACCCATACTCCAATCGACTCCCTGTGGCACTTGGCTCTCGTTAGCTCCCTCCTTCCTACCTCGCTCCCCATCCCCTCCCCTCGCCCCTCCCCGCAGTTCCCTACACTACCCTTCCCCCTCACCCCACTCTAGCAGTCCCTGTCCGTCGCTCCCTCTTTGCATGCAGACCTCCCTACCTCCCTCCCTATTAAAGATGATGCAGCCAATCCTTTGGAATTTTCCTTAGCAATATCCATAGGTGAAGTAATCCATATTTTACCCTCCTTGACTTGACCATCTAGAAGAGTAATCATTATAGGTTCTCCTCCAATCTATAGACGGTGAAGTTGTTGCTGTGCCTGAATTTGCTCAAACATTTGTATGTGCTTTGCGAGGATGACTTGTAGGTAGGCATTGCCTTTCAAGACTAGCTGGGGCAATACGAAAGAAGCAGGGCCATCATCGCCCATTTTTTTCCCTTTGTGTGCTGCCAAAGCAAAAGCATATTTGATGTTCTGCAGTGTTCGAAGCGGATTTGACACTGTAAACATAATTTAGCTTACATATAAATGAAGATTTCAACTGCATTGCTGCGGTTTTATCGTTGATATGTGAACTGTGGGTCAAGTGCCAGGGTGCCAAGACAACCCTAATAGGGTGCTTTGCATGAATGCGAACACTAAACATGATCCCAAATTCCATATCTATTAAAATGACTCTCAGCACAAATCTACCACAACTGGCCTCATTGTAGTACATGTTGACTCTCTCCAACTCACCTCATTTGGTATCTTGATTGTAGATTTCAAATATTTTTTTGAGATTCTACAGAATTTGAAAATTTTCAAAGGATTTTGTTCTTACTATCTTTTTCATGTAATTTTCTGTAACTGGCTGGTTAGAGGGTTTAAAAAAAAAAAAAAACTTTGTTGATGTCATTTTCTATTTGTGAGGCCAAATTTTACTTGTACTTATTGGTTGAGCTTGATCAAATGGCTAGAATTACTAAGTTATTAGAATTACTGAATACCATGATACAATGGACCACTGTTGATGATATGGTAAAAGTCAACAAAATCACTCTCATAGACATTCGAACCTCCTTGCAAAACGCACAAGAAAACATTGAATTTTTTTAGTTGGAGTCTTAGCTTTAGCAAGATGAGCTTCAGAAAAAGAGTCATCATTTTGAACTTGTTTCTGTTCAGAACGTTTCCCTTTTCAGTCTGAAATTAATCCCCCATCAGCTGCCAAAAACTAATCAGATCAGAAAGGTTGAGGTTGAGGTTCACTCCCATCATGTTCCCATTCCAGGAGCAGATTTGCATGTCGATGTAGATGTTCACTCTGCACTTCCCAAGCCCATCATCAAACCTTGAGAATATATTTTCCACAACAAGCACATAACAGGTCTTGGATATGACAAGGAGTTGTCCTTTCATATTCTGGACTACTCCAAACCCATCAAATTTCAGAGTGTCAGATTTATTCATGATAGCTCACCTTGAGTTGTTCCTCTTCCACAACATCAACAACAAATTGCAAAATTCCAACACTGTGATCGAGTTGGCCATATGAAAGATCACTGTTTCGATCTTCACCCATGCAAGCATTGTGGTTGGCACACCCATTCTTCACACAAATGCTTCAGAAACAAGCCTCCTACAAGAACAAAGATTAATCTTGGATGGATCGCTTCTTGGAAATGGGCATAAACAACTAAGCACATGTTTAAGTCATATGTCAGAACTTGTTCTAGAATATTGAACAATCTTGCAGTTGAGTTTTCGCCATCATCTCACCTTGAACCTAATAGGTGGGGAAATCGTGGTCATCTACAGGCTTCGAAGCCACATCAAGCAAGCGTGAGCCACAAATTCTCATTCCATATTCAGAGTTGTAGCCAAAGACATATCAGTTCAAGCAAGCTTGAGCCACAATCTCTCATTTCAGATTCAGAGTTGTAGCTAGAGACATAGAAGTTCAAGTGAGCCTGAGCCACAACCTGTCATTCCAAATTCAGAGTTGTAGCCAGAGACACAAAAGCCCAAGAACATGCCTTTGGTTGGTGGAAAACCTTAAACCATCTATGTGAGGTTGATATTCTTCCTCTTCAAAGAATTTAGAACACTTCCTCTAGCAGAAGACTTCAACTTCTTGCCAGTTTTGGAAGAGTTCCAGGAAATGCATCAAGCATTCCAGAGTTGATGGTTATCCTTAAACCATCACAGGTTGTAGAACTCCCTTCTTCTAGGTTGAAGGTCTCCCTCTTCAAAATATGAGGGAAACTTCCTCTAGTAGAAGACCTCAACTTCTTTCCAGATTTGGAAGATTTCCAGGAACAACACTAAGCGTTCCAGTGTTGGTGGTCATCCTTAAACCACCTCTTTATGCCAACATTTCAGAGAGCTCATTCACCCTAAGTGCTTCCATGCATACTTTGTAGATTTGTATTACAACTCTCTTCTTGAACTCACACATACCCCTTCAGATTAAGGGGGGAATGTTGGACACCTAATCCTCTATGGGTAGGTGTGGAAGCTGAATCGACAAAAGGAGTCCAAGTGACCTTGGAATGTGGAATCAAAGAGTCACATCAATGCAATATAAATGCACATATATGGTTAATAGTAAAGCAACTCACGCTTATCTTTTATAATTTTCCCTATTTTTGTGTGTTTACCATGCGTGTGTTTAACATTAACAAATTTCAGAAAACTCCAATGCATAATTTTGGAGAAATTGGCCACCATCACCTAAAACCATTTTCCATTTTTCTCAATATTTGTGAATCCATTGGACAATTTTTTTCTGGGGAGATGCATAAGGATGTTGGAAACATGCTAAATTTTTTTTAGGTGAATCTAATCTACCATTTGAGAGATATGGAATAAACAAGTTTGCTACAGGATTGTTCAATATTGCTATAGGATTATCCAGTGTTGCTACAAGATTGTCTAGATTTTCTATAGGATTGTGATCGGCATAGAAAAATGGTTCATATCTTGTGTTTTTAACTTAGGAATAATAGGAGGGTCCACCTCACCCTCATCATACATTTTCCACACCACTTGGCCTCTCCTCCACCCAAATTTCCATTTTTTTCCATAAAAAACACTCTTGATCGCCCCTTCTTCTATCCCTTCCAACCCAAAAAAAGCCTTTGACCCTTGTCAACAGAATGCTAATGAATTATCAATGCTTTTAAAGGTATCATTTGAAGGGAATTGTGATCCTAGGAGGTTATATGTGATTGCTACAGGAAGAAATACAATCTTGTAGCAGTCTGCAAAAACCCTACAAGACCACAATTGGGAGAACTTGGAAGGACCAGAATCAAGAATCAACCATCACAGAGGCATGGAAGACTCATTTCCTTGATCTTGGGAAACTACAAGAATTTTTTAAAGATGCTACAAGGTTGTTGTTCATCTCCCACGACAACACTTCATCCACCATCAACAGAACCTATGTTGCCAAGCCTTTATAAATCAAGTACATATAAAAAAAAAAAACAATTCCAAAATAGAGCCAATGTACAGAGCAAGAAGCATGGGAAGATGAAACCTGAAGGAGACAGAATATCAACCATTATCCCTGAAGTAGCATGCAAAGGGAATGATCTATCTAAAGATGCTCAAGAATAGCTTCATCTATGTCCAAAATTTCCATGCAAGCACCACATGATCAACACCCTTAGTAATCAACCTCCAAGTAGGCATAGGTATGCACTATTCTTCACCTCTCCTCTTGAGCATATTATGGTTAAGAAAAATTTATCAATGCATGAGAGATGAGGTTTTATAAGCTAAGGATGGTTAAACACTTTCAGCCACCCTCAACAGTTAATTAGAGTTATCTTGTTTTCCCATT
Organism: Pinus albicaulis; assembly: GCA_034641835.2. NCBI lineage: Eukaryota > Viridiplantae > Streptophyta > Pinopsida > Pinales > Pinaceae > Pinus > Pinus albicaulis. Next base: position 1,228,640,809 of record CM076577.1, on the reverse strand, counting down.
ACACGTGTGAAAAAAGACAAAATAAAAAAAAATTGATGACTGTGAGCGGTGGTTCAACATGCTTGTGGTTTCAATATTATGAATTTGGCTTCTGTGATCCAAAAAATGTGTATAAGAATTTTTGGTGAAAATCACATGTAAGAAATTTTTGTCGACGCTTGTCGAACCAGCCAATGTGGTTCATCATCAGGACAAGATGAGAAATCTGATCAAGAAACTTGTTTAAATAGATAAGGACAGCTCCAACTAGTTGTTGAAAAAATGACTAGTTTGACTAGAATAAGAAATTGAATAAAATTTTTCAAATTTTATTATTTTTTTAATTTTAATTCTATTATATTTTAATTTAACTATATTTGATTATATTTAAATATCATCTAATATTAATAATTTTTATAATTTAATATTAATACTTTTTAAATATTTTTACTATTTTAATATCTAAAAAATAAATAATAAAATAAAAAATAAAAATAAAAAATAAAAAATAAAAAAATAAAAAATAAAAAAATAAAAAAATAAAAAATAAAAATAAAAATAAATAAATAAATAAAATAAAATAAAATATAAATAAATAAATAAATAATAATAATGATAATAATTTAATAATTTAATATTACTAAATAGGTAATTAACAAATTAAATCATAAGGAAAATACTCATGATAAAAATCATACTAATCAAAATTAAAATAATAAAATAAAAGGAACAGATGGGGAGAGAGGAATCAAGAGTGAGAGAAGAAAGAATGACCAGAGGGAGCAAAAGGGGAAGGGGAAAAATCAACTAAGAGTGAAGAGCAGGAATCCAACATCTGCTAACACTCCACCCATCATCCTTGTTAAGGTTAACCAGACTCTTTTCGATTTCCAAGGCTTCCCTCAACTTTCAGTGGTGGAAATGGTCAATCCTTGCAATAACCTCAGTATCTTCAATAAAAATATGATGATTTGATTTTTTAACATGCTCTGCTAAGGCAGAGGACTGAGATCTACCATGTCTAAGGTCAGCGACATGTTCATGAATTCTTTGATTAATTGATCGACCAATTTCACCTATGTAAGGTGTCCCGCAGGAACACGGAATCAAGTAAACACCTTTACCATCCATCGGGAAAATTGGGTCTTTAACCGATCTAAGTGAACTTCGAATTGTGCGGAGAGGCTTGAATGTTGAAGAGACATTATGTTTCTTCAAGATCCTAGTGATTTTATCAGTAGCACCTTGGATAAACGGAAGGTCTATAGTTTATTGGAGAAGGGCCTTAATTATTCTCTTGCTCCTAAAAAAATCCCTATTCAAGACATCTTTTGTGATATAGAATACATGATTAGAGATTTGCCTAATGCTACTAAAGACACCATTAGGCAAGACTGCTCTGTGATCCTTAGAAAAGCTAAGCCACCTAAGAGCAACATTAGCAAACCTAAGTTTGAGGCTGTTAAATCCTTAAACAATAACCAGGACATTGTTGTTCTTAAGGCGGATAAGGGAGGTGCTATGATTATTTAAACAAGGAAGATTATCGTAATAAGATGTTGGATCACCTTCTTAATAGTGGAAGCTACAAGAAGCTTGACAAAAATCCCCTTAAAAAAGTGTCTAAAGCGGTTGCTTTGGCTATAAAATCGAGTAGCACTATTGGCTCCCTTAGTAAAAAGCTTATTGAAATTAATCCCTTCACCCCGAGGATTTATGGTCTTCCTAAGATTCATAAGGATGGTGCTCCCCTTCGCCCCATTGTCAACACCATAGGTGGTCCGACTTATCTGCTCGCTAAATTTTTAGCCAATAACCTGAAGCCCCTTGTGGGTCGCACTGACTCCTTTGTCAAAGAGTCTTCCTCCTTTATTATTGAATTGAAAGACATTAAGTTGGATATAGATGATAGGTTTGTAAGTTTTGATGTTGTATCGTTATATACTTGCATTCCCATTAAGGAAGCCATTGATGTCATCTCTCGAATCACGGATCCTGATACTGCTCATCTCGTGGAGATCTGTCTAACCTCGACCTTCTTTAGTTTCAAGGTTGAAGTCTTTAAACAAACCTGTAGTGTGGCCATGGGTTCCCCCCTATCCCCTGTAGTTGCTAATCTTTTCATGGAAAACTTTGAATCAAAGGCCCTTTCCTCCTCCCTTTTTCAACCTAGGCTTTGGAAAAGGTTTGTTGATGACACCTGTGTGGTATGGCCCCATGGTAAAGAGAAACTGGATCATTTCTTCCAGCATCTTAATGATCAATCTGACTTCATTAAATTCACCATGGAATTCGAAGTGGATGGTAGCCTGCCCTTTCTGGATGTCCTTCTTTCGAGAAACGATGATGGTTCCTTCTCTCATCAAGTCTTTAGAAATAAGACGCATACTGAGAAGTATTTACATGCTAGTTCTCATCATTTCCCAGCTCAAAATCTTGGGGTTCTCAGTACCCTAGTCACAAGAGCTTTTAGAATCTCCGATGTTCACCATTTTGAAGGTAAAAAATCGCATCTCCTTAATGTCTTCTGTAAGAATGGTTATAGCAGGGCTCAATGTCTTAGAGCTTTCAAAAAGTTGAGAAAGGTCCTAAGGTTAAGAAAGATCCTTGTGATTGGTTATCTGGGGTTCACCTTCCGTTTATCCAAGGTACTACTGATAAAATTGCTAGGATCTTGAAGAAACATAATGTCTCTTCAACATTCAAGCCTGTCCGCAAAATTCGAAGTTCACTTAGATTGTTTAAAGTCCCGATTTGCCCGATGGATGGTAAAGGTGTTTACTTGATTCCGTGTTCCTTTGGGACACCTTACACAGGTGAAACTGTTTGATCAATTAATCAAATAATTCATGAACATGTCGCTGACCTTAGACATGGTAGATCTCGGTCCTCTGCCTTAGCAGAGCATGCTAAAAAATCAAATCATCATATTTGTATTGAAGATACTGAGGTTATTGCAAGGATTGACCATTTCCACCACCAAAAGTTGAGGGAAGCCTTGGAAATCGAAAAGAGGTCGGTTAACCTTAACAGGGATGATGGGTGGAGTGTTAGCAGATGCTGGATTCCTGCTCTTCACTCTTAGTTGATTTTTCCCCTTCCCCTTTTGCTCCCTCTAGTCGTTCTTTCTTCTCTCGCTCTTGATTCCTCTCTCCCTATCTGTTCCTTTTATTTTATTATTTTAATTTTGATTAGTATGATTTTTATTATGAGTATTTTCCTTATGATTTAATTTGTTAATTACCTATTTATTAATATTAAATTAATTAATTATTATCATTATTATTAATTATTTATCTATTTATTTATTTATTTTTATTTTTTAATTATTTATTTTTTATTTATTTATTTTTTAGATATTAAAATAGTAAAAATATTTAAAAAGCATTAATATTAAATTATAAAAAGTATTAATATTAGATGATATTCAAATATAATCAAATATAATTAAATTAAAATATAATAGAATTAAAATTAAAAAATAATAAAATTTGACAAATTTTATTCAATTTCTTATTCTAGTCAAACTAGTCGTTTTTTCAATGGCTAGTTGGAGCTGTCCTTATCTATTTAAACATGTTTCTTGATCAGATTTCCCATCTTGTCCTGATGATGAACCACACCGGCTGGTTTGAAACGCGTCGACAAAAATTTCTTACATGTGATTTTCACCGAAAATTCTTATACACATGTTTGTGGTTGTTTTACGAAGGTGGTAGGTGGGGGACATCTCATACAACACGTTGAGCCAACCACTCAACCACAAATAGCATAAGTTAGTCTTGAGCCTCATTTGTCAATAAAAAGAGGGGAAAATGTATTTTAAAAGATAAGGAGGCCCACCACCACTATTGAAGGACAAGCTACCCAATTTATTTCTCTCATATATTGCTATAGAGAAGCTACAAGACCTATATGTTGCTGCTATAGGATTGATACAATGTGCTACCGGATTAACACACGCTGCTACATGATCACTTCTGAGTGTTATAGGAAAGTCCAAAGAGTTGAAAAAAGCTTGATTTTGAGAAATTTTGTCACCAAAACACTAGAATTAAAATGATGAGCATCAAAATGGAATAAAGTACACATTTTTCCTTGCCCCTTTTGGACAAAAATCCTGTAAAAAAATTCAGCTTACATCCTATTGCAATTTCTGATAGAAGTTTGAGAATGAAAGGAATATGAAGTATGGATGTTTATTTTGAATTGAACATGATAATAAAGGGAATTTCAATTTCTTTTATTTTAGCATGAAATTTTCCCTCTTCCAAGCAGCAAGAAAATTGCTCATTTTACCTCTATCTCAAAAACCCTCATTGCAATAAAATCTCTAAAACTTATAGCAGAAATGAGAATTTCCTTTCCAACTTTGAAAATTTATATTGAAGGCTATGGGGGGTGGATTTAAACATAGAGAGCCAATAGCTAAGAAGAATAAGTGAGTAGAAGGAAAGTAGGAATTCACCATTAAAATAGTTAATCCCAATCACAGAAACCAAACCATAGTGATGATAAGAGGTTTTCCAAGGGGTCTCTAATATCATCCAATTTGTGTTAGATTCCTAAGGTTTTAGAGATCAAATCTATTTTCCTGATTCATTCATTTTCAGTTTTTGAGCGGCAGTTTAGTCTATGAATAGTGTTGTTGTCATAGTCTCAAAGTCATTGGCCGACATTAGTGAAATTATTCCATGAAGGATTCATACAAGGTGTTAAAGAGTCTCAATGAATGGGAGTCATAAGGTCAGATGTTTATAAATTCAATCAGGGTTAAAGGGGTTATGTGTCAGTCTTTGTTGATGAGAAGCATTCAAAATGAGTCTGTCTTAGTCTGATGTTTTGTTGGTTATGGGGTTTGGTTAATTAAAATATTCCGACAGTTATGATTTATACTTTTATTCATTTTATCTACCACATATTTTCCTATCTTATACCCTATTTCCGTATTTTTTTCATACATATTTCCCTAATTCGCTTCATATATACACCCCTACATATATACTCACATTCCATATTCATACATATACATACCCCCCTCCCATTCTAAATACACCTCCTAAACATCATTATCTACATTCCTACATTAATTCCTACCATCATTACATACCCTCATGCCTAATCATTATCATTCATGCATCATACTCCTAAATGTTATCATTCCCATAACCCTTGCAATCATGAACAATCAATCAGAAGGAAAAGTAAAATCAATCAAATGACAAGGTGATCAAGTTAATGAACATGTTAAAGGACAAAATAAAAAGGCGTAGTTCAAATTGTCCATACCAACCTCATCTCATTGTTCACTCAAGAAAATTGCACTCATTTTAAAAACAAAGCAACAATACACAAGTTCGGACGTAAAACCCAACAAGCATAGTGTCAAAATAAAGTTGATTTTCATTGTAGGAGACTACTGCACAAGTACTACCCAGTCTGGAAATTTCACAATTGTTACGCAATTGTCGCGCAACGTTCTCTAGCGCCTTGTAGAGCAGACACGTAGTCACAAACTAGTTTTCTTCAGAGTCTAAGGTAGGATACATAATCCTTCATAACAATTTGTTTTTAAAGCTTATCCTAAGTCAATTAATGTTTTGTTGAACACGTCACTGCCTAACTGCTACGCAAATCCCTATTTTCATTTCAATTCAAGTTTAGGGATTGAACTGTAGGCCTAGGGTTCGTGTAAGTGGTGTCAAAGCCTGAGCAAGTTAGGTCAAAATCCTATTAATTCCTTCGAAGGAAATAACACTGATACCTACCTCATTGCCTCCTTTTCATATTATGTGCAGTGTGTTGTAAACCAAACTGATAGGAAGAGCCTTTTTGACACCTGTGACAGAACCGAATCACTTTTTTCCATTATGTTGTTGATGTGTGTATAATGTTTGTCAAACCACCACAAACCAGTGTGCCATGAATCTAAATAAATTATCATATCTTGTAGTTTTTAAAGTCACATGGATACCACAACTAGCAAGAGAAGAAAAACAGGATGGGGTGTACTACGCATTGAGCCCAGAAACTTAGACTGTATTAATTAGTATCCAGATATTAGATTGGCCTTTGAGCACACTGGTTGCATTTCTTTCTGTGGCAAGATACAGTCGCATGGCCACCGTGTACAGCTTGCAAGAATGTTTGATTCAAATTTCAAGGGGCATAGAGTCAAGATGGGTAATCTAGAGTTTGTGATTACATAGAAGATTGTTTTTGAAGCTACGACTATTCCTTTGCAAGGTGAAAAATGGTTTAAGGGGCAAGAGTTAGATGCAGCATATTTCAAGGAGTTTGATAAACCTCAGTTCAAAAGTAAATATGGTACTATATTTCCCAACACATACTTGCTAAACCATTACAGTCAGTTGCTCAAAGTGATCTAAAGATATTTCACCTGTGAGGGTAGGTTTAGTAAGGTATACCAGTATCACATAAGACCTCTCATGCATTGTACTGCTAATAAGAGTTTAAATTTACCATACTGTTTTTTTAAAATTCTGGGTAAAATTGTTTAGAGGGTGCAAGCAAAGAGAGATAACCATATGCCTATTGTTTTCCATTTTTCATTGATTAAGTTGTTAGTGTTACATGAGTTGGAGAAGAGGGAGATATCATGGGAGAGCTTCTTGTCAAGTGTAGGTCTACTACCTCACGTAGAAATATCCCCTATGGAGACTCATGAAGAAGAAAAAGAACCTAAAACTCAGGCAATGATGAAACAAGAAGCAAAAGAAGTAGTTCGGGACAAGAAGATAACCAGGAAGGGGAAAGAAAGGCGCCAGCAGCAGAGGAAACACAATTTTTATTTAGACCAAGAACCAGGTTGAGGACCAAACACATGATCATTGAGGAGCCAAATCCTCAACAAACTGTTATTGTACGAGAAGACAGGCTAAAGAAAGACACAGGTAAAGCAGTAAATGCTCAAATGGAGGAAGATAAAGACAATGAGGTTGCAAAATTAAAAGATGATATTTCCAAATCCCACCTTGAGATTGCTTACCTGTGGAGAGAATATAAGAATTCTAGGCACTTAACAGTGAAGGAAAATCAACAAGCAAAAGACGACAAGTATAAAGGACCTTCTAGACCCACTGTGCAAGAAAAGGGTAAACAGGTGATAGATGTAGAACATATGGAAGAACCTAAAATGAATCCAAGGAAACATGTGACTAGAGAAAAAAATGATACATATGGGTGGAAAGAACAGATGAAGGAGGTTTTTCAATCAACAGAAAAAATAGAATTCGGATAGTGGAAAGAATACCATATATTGTTTAAAGAAATTGAAGATTTTCAATTACAAGTTATGAAGATATCAGAAGAAAATGAAGATTTTAAAAAATATATCCAAGATACTCTTGAAGATACTAATGTTCAAGTCGCAGAAGAAACGAAGAACCTCATAAAAGCTCAGGTGGTGTTAATATGGACTCTTCCTGTACGTAGACAGGTGAGGAATCTTTATACCAAAATTTTAGTTATGAAGAGGAGGTTGAGGTTAATGAAACAAAAATTGTCAAGAGATAGGAGATTGTTGAAGACATACAAACAAGCATCTGGAGCATCCTGAACATCAGGAAATGTGCCAAAGCCACAGTCAAAGCCAAAACCATAGTCACAGTCAATCAAAGAAATTAAGACCTTCTGCAAGGACACTAAGTCATCATCCAGTAAGCATTGAGCTAGTAAGAAAAGAAGGAGGTGATATGTCTTAAACATGTTTTGTTAATTACTGGATATTTCATTTGTGTTTGTTGGAGTTTTTCACCATTGCGTAGTAGAAATTATTTTGCAGTTTTGTGGAGAATCATGGATAAATTTTGCAATTTTTAATGCTACTAGGAGTAACATAAGGCCGATGTGATTATTTGTGGATCTTGGTTTTGTTTGGAGCAGGAAAGCATATCTCAACTACAGGTTCAAATTTTGATGCGCATTTGTTGTACGAAGGTGGGATTGAGCATTTTTGGATCGTGCACATGCGAAAGGACACATTATATGGGTGTCTCTCCACCTCAGCTACCTAGTCATCATCTTCCATCATCCAGTTGTTCGCTAGTGCTACAAGTGTACATGCCTAGATGGAGCTGACTGCGCAACCCTCCACTGATACGAAACTCAAATATTTGTTGTTTTTTTTTGTCTTTGGTTCGAATTTTGTTGTATTGCTATTTGAGGAGATGGATAACATTGAAATTGAATGGATAGTCCATTAGCTGGATAGGATGAAGCACTTTGTGTTTTTTAAGGATAAATATTGAAGTTTTTATGTTAGCTTTGTTTATTTTTTTGTGTTCGAAAAACTTCATATTGATAAAGTTTAGTTTGATTCGATCCACTTAGTGGATATGTGATTCAATGTATCTGGTCATATAGGCCTGTTGTGTTAAAAAAAAAGGCATTTAAGGCTAGTTGAACTATGAAGAAATGGGTTGGAATAAAAAAGTCTCTAATTGCTTGAACTCATATTTCTGAATAAAGTATAAGTACATATTTTTGTCACTAGTTGCAAATATTCATGTGGTATGTTCCTTTCAAGTGATTGTGTTTCTCCTATGCAATTGTTAATTTAAATGTATTATTGTTTTCTTGTTCTAAAGTTACTATTGTTTCGTTCTAAAAAGTATTATTGAAGTAGTTTCCAGAATTCACCTTTCAAGTTCTTTGCTTAACTGTTGATTTTCATACTTGATAGAATTCAGTTTTGTTCCTTTAATCTGATTCTTCTAAAAATTTAGTCATAAAAATATGTGACAGAATGCAGGTTCTACTATGTTTCATTTTATTGAATATTGTTACATGGTTATTTATTTTCTTCACTATACTACAAATGATGTCGACTTGAAACACATACCTACCTTGCCTCTGTATCTACAGGTGACTCATGTATGCATAGATATTTTATGTTTGAGAATCTAAAATGTGTTAATGGTTTCATTCTTCAGTAACATTTTATTAAATCTCCCAACAACTATCACCAATTCTTAGGTTCTTTCTAGATATAGTCTCTATGTTCCTTGAGCTTCAAGGTTAAATATTTTTTATACAATTTCTAGTGAGGGAGCCCCCTCCGGTTAGAAAGGAACAATTTCTAACCCAAGGAGGTTTGTGGTTACCTCTGGGATTTCTCTACTCAGCCTGGATAAATTTATGGAGTGCTAACAGAAGGGTAAGAGGAAAAAATTAGGCCCAAGGGGAAATTATATTCAAGTTATAATGGATTTTTTGAGGCGCTACAGAATGTTACAGGATGCTTTGTACTGCTACATGATAACATCTGAAGGTGTTTTGAGGGTTTCAAATGTGTCCAAATGGTGGAAAAGGGTATCAGGAGGTTGGGAAAGGATGTGGAAGACCTTTCAAAACCTAGAAATCTCCTAGAGCCCATCTTGCACAAGGGAAAAAAGGAAGACTAATGGTCTCTAGAAAAATAGTGAAATTTATATGCACAAAAGTTTTGGGAAAATGAGTGAAAATGGAATGAAAATGCTAAGGGAGAAGGTTTGAATTGAATGGAGATGATTCCAATTTTCCATACAAGCCAACAAATTTTACCTGCAAAGAGAAAAGTTATGCTTTTGTGCTTGAAAAGACTACTAAAAAAATTACTAATTTTCATAAAACAAAGGTCGTGAATGAGGTACATTCAGGTGACTAAGTTTCTCATAGGATGAGAAATACTTTCTGTAGGGGGGGTATTATCGGCCTCCAAATTAGAAACAAATTAAGGCCCATCTGACCATCCTTCAACGCATTTAACCTCTCTCTTTGCATTTGATAACATGTTTTTTAGCTATAATTTGTTCATTAGGAAGATTTAGAGATAATTACATATTATGTGCCTAATATTATTTATTTTTTCATAATATTGAGAGAATATTGGGTAAATTCTAAATGAGATAATATAGGGACTTGATCCCTGCTACAGGATGGACCAAGATTAGATAATAAATGAATAGGATATTGTGAAATTATTAGACAAATTTTGGAGCTCCAGTGATTGAGAAAATCTAGGAATGTGCTCCCTGTCATTTAATGAAGATTCCTACTGTTGGGAACCAAATCCACTTTTTGAGGGATTTTGGAGGGGAAAGTTTCCTCCTTTTAAGGTGGATGCTTCCCCATTAATTTGTATAAGTAACAATTCAATTTTTCCTCTAGGGGAAGGTATTTATTAGGGTTCTTGTGGAGAAAAATTGTTATTTATTAGCTCTATTTTCATTTCTAGCAGGGATGTACTTGGATTGATTCAATTAATGAAGTTTGGTGTCACTTTTAGCTTCTAAAGCTTGGTTTCCTTCATAGGTAAACGAGCCTCAAAATTAGACACAAATTAAGGCCCATATATCCTTTCCTAGGCACATAAAGGTTATATTAAATCTATCCTTATACACTTAATAATGTTTTTTTAGCTTTAATATTTTCTTAGGAAGGTTTAGAAATAATTTCATATTATGTGCCTAAAATTATTTATTTTTGCAGAATATTGAGAGATTATGGAGTAAATTTTGAATGAGATAATATAGGTACTTCCTCCCTACTATATTATGGACCAAGATTTGATGGTAAATGAATTGAATATCATAAAATTATTAACAAAATCTGGAACGCAAAATCCAGAGTTCCACTGATTGAGAAAATCTAGGGATGGTTTCCCTGACATTTAATGAAGATTCCTAGTGTTGGGAACCAGATCCACTTTTTGAGGGATTTTGGAGGGGAAATTTGTTTCCTTTCAAGGATAATTCTTTCTCATCTATTATGTGTTTCTTAGTCTTCTTGTGGAGAAAAATTATTATTTAGCATATCCACTTTCATTTCTAGCAGGGATGTACTTGGATTGATTCAAATAATGAAGTTTGGTGCCATTTTAGATTCGAAAGCTTGGTTTCCTTCATAGGACTCTAAGTATCCTTGGTATTGGCCATCCTAGGAGCCTTAGAGCCCTCTTGTACAATTTATTTATTTCCTTTGAATGTCTTTTTCACTTGCATCTCTTATTTCTGCATTTACTATCCATGCTTCTTTTCTTGAAGGTCATATTGGTTAAATGATTGAAGTGATTTTTTGTTTTTTGTTTTTTGGTAAGGTTATTTAAAGATTCGAAAGCATGATTCATCCTTATAACATCTTTTAAAATTCATATTCAACATTCAGCTACTTGGATTTCTTTAGTAGTTTACAAATCTATAATTTATGGAAGTCCCTTGTAACAAAATAGTAGTAATTTTATGATATTTTTTAGAACATGCTAATGAGATTAATTTGAGTTGATTAACCTTTTATTGGTTCATAAAAAAATTCAAGTTAATAACAAAATTCACCCCATATCATTTTCACTTGATTAAGTTAGGCATTTTCTAGGTTAACTAGCTCACTAGTTCTTTAATTCCTGGTTTTTAGAGTAGTAATTTTTTGCTATTTTTTAGCATGTGTTAATAGGGGTATTTTGGAGTGATTCCACCAGGAACGAAGTCCTAAGACATCCTAATTATTAACAAAAATTCTCCCATCTCATTTTCATTTGATTTACTTTGGAATTCGTCAGCTTATCTCACTCCTATAGAAAAATAGGGCCTTTTGTAGCACCTCTTGTAACACTCTTGTAGCACGTGTAAACTTGACCATATTTTCTCCAAAAGATTGGTTTTTGTTTCTCAGGCTTGAATCATGACACATAGGCTCTAAATCCATGATTTAGTAATACCAAAATATCACTTAAGCCTTTCCTCTTCTCCATTTCAATTCACCTATTAAGTTACGGTTAGTGGACAAACTCATGACTTGAAGAGCACAATGATGATTTTCATGATTTCTTTATGAAGAACCTTATGAAATTTGTTGGAAAAATATATCTTAAATTTGGTGATTAAATAATGATTTCATTTTTTTTCATACATCTTGAGCTATGGTTTCCATTTCCAACATTTCTATTTATATTGCATAGACTAGGCTTCCTTTTGATGTACCATTTACACTCTGCAAATAGGTTAATGTTTACATTTTTTCAAATAGGATTAACATTTACATTCATGAAAAGTAGAATATTCTTTCCTTTCTACAAAATTAACTAGGATTTCCTCTCTGCAAAAGTAATTAGGTTTCCTTTATGCAAATAGAGTAACATTTCTAGAGTCTGCAATTAGTTTAGGCTTGGATTCCATGGCATTCACTTCATTGCATCAGATCAACAAAAGAAGGACACATTGCATTTTTCACATATAGTATTGACACCTCTTAAGCTTGTATGAACCTCGGGTTGATAATTTAATTTGGTAGCCTTGGGAGTTGCAACATTCTTGTTGCAATACTGGGGATCATCACTTTTTGGCCTCATTGTCGAGGAGGTGTCAAAGTATGCATTTTTTTCTTCCCTAGTTGATTCATTTCTTTTATTTTCTACAAAAAAAATTGCATTAGGCATATTTAATTTCAAAAAAAATAAAATATTTCATCAGCATTCTCATTCAAAATTTTTTTATAAAAACAAAAAAATACTTCTCCAACACCAACCCCCCCACCCCCCCCCCCCCCATTTTATCACGTGGTGGAGTAAGAACTGCATCACCATCCAATTTTGCAGATAGAAGAAGAATGTGTGGCAAAGAAGGTAGAAGAAATGGATTTATATGATGACAATGAAGAATATCCTCTTGTATTTCCCATTCAATATATTGATAACAGTGTTCATATGAAGAACATCCCTCCATATTTCTTCCCAACTTCCATGGTATGAGGTCAGAGGGTCTGGAAACATTTCTCTTTGAATTTTAAATTCTTTGTAGATATTATGGTTACTTATTAAACACTCAAAAATTAATATTTTTTTTAGAAAAATTGAAGGATAGAGCTCTTAAATGGTTCATGAGTTTATGGAATAATTCAATAAGATCATGGAATGATATGCATAATATATTTCTAGAAAAATATAAAGATCATTATCTTAAAGAAGAAATATTTAGAATGAATCAAAAATAAGATGAGAACCTTTAGGATATAATAGAGAGATTTATGTATAATGTTAAGAAGTAAAAAATACATCATTTAGGATTTGACACGCTAAAAACCTTCTTACATAGAACAATTAGGGATGAATGGATTGATATTCTTGATCTCATGAGTAAAGGTGATGTATACCAATTATCATTTGAATAATTTTGTGAAATATGAAAGCGCATATCAAGAGGAAGGGAAAGAGTAAGTAAATCGGCATCAAGATCGATAAGTCAAGTTGAACTTGGAAATTTGTTTGATGACTTTAAAACTGAAATTCTTAGTAATCTAAGTGAACAAGTAGAAATTTTAAGAATGAAAAATGAGAAAAAATATTTGTGTTATCCATGCAAAATCACATGCTACTAAATATTGTCCATCGTTACCAAGGTTGAAGGAATTTTACCAAGAAGACAATGGATCAAGTCAAAGAGGACCATGGCAGCCTAATTAACCTAGTAAGATGTAAGAACCGAATTCACAATTTCATGATTATGCACATCCATCTCAAAGTAATTGAAACACACCCTTTCCTTGGCAACCTTGGCCATCACAAATCCAAAACCAATCTTGGCAACAAGGTTGGCAAGGACCTTATGGGAAAAATACACAATATCCTCAATATTTTCCTCAATATCCTTCATACACAACTCCATGCTATCCCTACCATCCACCTTACCAAAACCACAACCTCAACCACATCCATCTCAAGGGCCCACTCCCACTCAACTACCTGTACCACCATTTCCAAACCCAGACAACAAGGTAGCTCAACCCACTTATAATGCTGAGGTACAACACTTCCAAACATATCCTCTTGATCTAAATGGTATTCATCTTAGATTAGGAAAGGTATTGAAAAAAATACATTACCTTGATGTCATTGAGGGATAACATCCAAAATAATAATATTCAAATGATGAGACCAAAGAATCATGGGTTGCACTTGATGGAGAGAAGACGTCAGAATCAAAGATTGAGGAAGTTTCATCATTTTCACCATCAGATCATCTATGTGTTCAAGAGAATAATTAGAAAAAAGAATAATATATTAATTTAATGGAAGAAGAAGACATAAAATATCATCTAAATCAGTAAGAGAACCAAGGGAATCAAAGTTATATTGAGGTTTAGTTCCATAAAATCAACAAGATGGAGCATCACTCTCTTCTTCAACAATGCTCGATATCATCAAAATCAAATTAGTTGGTCTATAATATTCAGGTACATGTCAAAGAATTTGTTTTGATCCTACACTTGAGTTCATATGTCATATTCTTGTGCACATGGCTCCATTGGAAGTATTCCTATACTTGAAAGAGATTTTATTTTTTTCAAGTAGAGTAGGATAGAAAAAAGAAACAAAATAATGGAAAAAGGAAAAAATAAGAGGAAAATAATAAAATCTCAAGTGAAAGCCTCCTTTGAGGTGCCTGATATTGGCTCATTCATTGAAATCCTCCATGGTGCAGTCAATGGGTTGGAAAAAGGAGAAAAGGAAAAGATCCTAGGTGAAAACCTCCTTTGAGGTGCCTAGGCAGACCTACTAGTTGAAAACCTCAATGAGATAGCTAGTAGGCCTAAAAGAAAAAAATGAAAAATGAAAAGGAAAAAAAATTATTTGCTCCATGTATCTCTCTCTGATGAATGCAAGTGATCTCCAACCTTTGCAAGCAATCAAATCAAGTTAGCACCAAAAGAAAAAGTTGGTCAAAATTCTAGTCAAAGGAAGTCAAAATTGGGCTTTCTCCTCCTTTTCCCAGATGCTCCAATAGGACCAAGCCCATATCAATCCATCACCCCAATTCATTTCCAACATCCACCCATAATTCCCAAGTCGTTCCCATTCATTTTCCTCATTGTCTTAAAGGGCTACAGGAAGGTCCTATTTTGCTACAGGACTGCCAAAATACATAGGGCAGAAATTGTTTTTACCATATCTCGAAAATAGTGCATCCATTGGTTGATTTTTTTCATGGGGAGATGCATATGGATTCTGGTAACATGCTCAAGGAATTTCGGCAAATTCCAATGCACACTTTTCCAGAAATAAACCTCCATCACCTACATCCATTTTAATTTTTTCTCAAGATTATTGCATCCATTGGTAAAAATTTTTATGGCGAGGTGCATAAGGATGATAGAAACATGCTCAAATTTTTTTAGGTCAATCCAATATTACCATTTGAGAGATATGGATAAAACAATTCTGCTACATGAGTGTTCCAAAATTGCTACACGAGTGACCAGAATTGCTACATGATTGTGATCAGCATAGATAGAGGGATCAAATCCTATCTTTTATTTAGGGTAATGAATAAATAAGTATACCACACCTCCATCATCCATCCTCCACACCATTTAGCCAATTTTCCATCCAAAAAATCATCTTTGTCCATGAAAAATCCCTATTTTCACCTCTTCTCCCACAATTTTCACCACAACCAAGGATTTTGATCTTTGTCCATAGACTGATCATGAATTATCAGTTTTTTTGGAAGCATTATATGAAGGATATAGTTGTCATAGAATATTTTTGTGACTTATACAGGAAGAAATACATTCTTGTAGCAGTCTGCAATTACCTTATACGACCACAATTGAGAGCACTAGAATGAAGAACCAATCATCATGAAGACATTGGAGAATCATTTCCTCAATTTTGGGCAACTACATGACCTCTGCAAAGCTGCTACATGATCAATGTTCATATCCAACAACAACCTTTGATCCATGGTGGCACTTATATTTGGATCTCATGAATCATGGAACTTCAATCATCAATGAGAAGATTCCATCCAAGGAAAAACAATTGATGAAAGTGACATTTTGTACCTCAAAGAGAATTCCAACAGCTTCATTAATGTTTCAACAGCCTCATGGAAGCATCAACAAGTCGAACATCAGCTACAACATCACATCATGAACATCTCCACAACAACGTTTTAGCCAGGGATGTGAAGAAGCAAAAAAAACAACAAAAAACCATAGAAGACCTCCAGGTTCAAGGATATCAACAATAATACCTCCAGAAAATGATCACATGCAGCTTCAAGATGTTTAGTAGTAGCTTCAGAACCACCAAAGGAAGCTTCAACAGTCATATCAGCATCCTTAATATCACCTGCAAAAACACATCAAGGGTAAGCCTCAGGTATATAATCATATAAACCTTTCCTCTAAACTTATTTTAGATTGAAAAAAATTGCAAGTGTATGAAGGAAAAGGTTTTTTTATATCCAAAATTAATAGCACAAAAACCTTGGCCATATTAATCATTTAGCTTCACTTTTCCACCAAGACACTCGCACATGTGGGAGAGGAACAAGACAAAAGTGAAGAGTAATAGAGAAAGTGGGTTGTAATCATTTAGTCGCGATGGAGGACAATGAGTGAGAAGGGGTAAGTGAGGGCCAACTCAGTTAACAAAAATCACTTTGAGTTTATTTGGCATGCAATGAAAAAAGAAAATAAATAATAAAAAAATTAACAAAAAAATAAACAAAAATAAAATAAATAAAATAAAAGGTGGACCCACCACCACTTGGCATGCAGAGATTAGCTGTTATAGGAAGGGGCATATTTTCTACAGGAAAAACTGAACTGCTACAGTAAGAAAATAATTGCTACAGGAAGAACAAAATTGCTATAGGAAGGAACAATTTTCTACAGGAAGCTATCAGAGTGCTACAAAAAGAATATTTTTGTGTAGAACAAGCACTAGAGCCTTGGGGAGCAAGGAAATATTCAAAGGAAATGGAAAGGGTGCAAACAAATATGCTACAGGTAAATAAATAATTGCTACAGGATGAAGAAAAAGTGTTACAAGAGGGACAACAAAAACTCAAGAGGAGGGAGAAGGTCCATAAGGACTCCAAGATCTCACTCCACAACCTGGTATTAGATCCTACTACAAATTTATTACAAAAATAGGCAGAAATCACCAGTGGATGCAAAATGTAATATCCAAGGAAGTAGAGGATGTGGGCCTCATGGAGAAAAAAGTGCAAGAAATGAGCAAGGAGTTGAATGATTTAAGGTTAAGGGAATTTGTCATGAAAGAGAAACTATAGTTAGAAAACAACATGCTAAGAGAGAAACTACAGGAAAAGGAGGTACAACTTTTCACCATGGAAATTTTTTCCATGGAAGTCATCCAATGCAGGCATCCATCCAAATCATATTCCATTGAGCTAAGGAAGGAAATTGCATGAAAAGGCATTCGAGGCATAAAATAGGAAAAACAGGGCAAGAATTTGGATAGGTTGCTCAAAGCATGAGAAATAGTTTCAGTAGGGAGTATGATGTGCCTCCAAATTAGATACAAATTAAGGCCCATCTAACCTTTCCTAGGCACATCAATTCTATATTAAATCTCACCTTCTACACTTAATAATGTTTTTTTGTTTTAATATGTTCTTAGGAAGGTTTAGAGATAATCGCATATTATGTGTCTAATATTACTTAATTTTGCAGAATATTGAGAGAATATGGAGTAAATTCTGAATGAGATGATATAGGGACTTGCTCCCTAATATAGGATGGACCAAGGTTGGATAATAAATGAACTAAATATCGTAAAATTATTGAAATTTTTTGGAGCTCCACTGATTGAGAAAATCTATGGATGTGTTCCACGTCATTTAATGAAGATTCCCAGTGTTGGGACCCACATCCACTTTTTGAGGTATTTTGGAGGGGAAAGATGCCTCCTTTCAAGGAGAATGCTTCCTCATCTATTTGTATAAGTACCAATTCAAATTTTCCTCTATGGGCATTATTATCACTGGAAAATCAGATAGGCAGATGACATCTTGAAATGTCAAGCAGAAGGATTTACGGAAAAGAAAACATTACAGAATCTGGAAAATTTAACTTTTCTTAAGGTCAAGCTGCGCATAGAAAGAACAGGCACTAAGTGCTTCGCACGACCTTTTCTTCGATAGTAGTGCAAATCTCCGCAACTATCCCTCAAAAAGTCGTGCGGTCCTTGGTATGGCAGAAGGTCAACATCCGGGACCACTTGGCACACTTAAGGAAAAATATTATCCACTCAAGGCCACCAAGGACTACTGCCTTGGAGCCAAAAAAAATGGAATCAACCTCCACTCTTGGGTCATCAGCCACAATTGTACCAAGAGAGGGAAGAAGATTTGAATTTTTCCTATAAAATACCACTATGAGAAGAACAAATGAGAACACATTGTTATGTTGGCCAAAATGTCCATGAGAAAACTAGCAGTGTGTTGTCCAAGCAACAAAGGAGTGAAGGGATTCATTTTTTGGCCATCTGACATCTGAATCCCAAAGGAGAAATGCATCCATTTTCCATTATCTGATCACTCATTTGAGGAGAAGAAAGAGGCTTGCAAGCACCTTAAGGGAAGAGCACTCCTTTCTTTGAGTATTAGAGCTCCATAGCTCTAAGGACTCACTGCGACTGTTTTAGCGTTATGCCTCTTTTTTACCACCAGCAAGCTGGTCACAAAGTAGATATCTGTCTCCGAACAGATAGGAATGTCCTTCCCTCGCAATACCATCACCTTGTGCCTCCTGTTCCAGCTACAGACCAGGAAGCGCAACAGGCGACCTGTGACCTTAGGAGGTCATTCTCAAGAAACTTGAGAAGACCCAATTGTGCCAGTAACCTTCGTGCATTGGCATCCTGTGCCACAACTATGAGAATATCCGGCCAGTCACGCACTCTCCACAGAATCCTGTCACCAAACACAAGCACATCAGTGGCATAAAACTTAAAAATTCAAATTAAAAAAAAAAAACTGGCTTGGCTTTTCACCACGCATGTTTCCCATACTGGTGCACTGACCACGTGTTTGTCTCACAGACAGACACATAAGTTGCGTGCAAAACTTTAGATAAGCGCGAAATCTCTATGCAAATCCTCAATTTCCCGTGGAGTCTCTGCGCCTGTACCTTGATCGCCCACGCAACCAAGGCCAAAAACAAGTAAGGGTTCGTACAAACCTAATGTGTGCAGACCCCCACCCAGATAAGACTGAAAATTAAGTTGCAGGACGTTCTGGGGCCTACCTGGCTCTAATAGCGTGAATCATTGGTACACAGGCTGACCGCAACGACAAGAAAGGTTGGGCAGCAAGGGCTCATCTCTGACCTCACAACTCTCAAATGACACAAATGAACTGAAATGAGCCATATTGACCTATATATCACCCTTTTTCGAATTATTCGACAGACCATAACGGGAGCTCAAAATGCCCAATTGCAAAATTGAAAGCAACACAATGATCAACACCTCATAACGTCCAAAGGAGGCTCTACACATCCATGCCTCCAAAAAAATCATTTTTTCAGCTACGATAGGTATGCCCTCTCTTATCGTTTTTTCATTTAGCACATTTGTTAATATATTTGAATGGAAACTATGCTTTCACTTGTGGTATTGGTTGCAGGAGTTACAAATCATGACAAAACCTCCTGTTGCCCCAATCACTGAAGGTTTCAAAGCAGGTATCATTCTTCCCCTAGCATGACAGGCTCCCAGAGAAGCTTTTCATATCTTCACATCATTTCTCCACAAGAATCAACCATAGGGTCCAGTCACCCTACCATGTTTATCATCACCCCATATTGTACATGATAAACATTCTCGTCGGTCGGTAGAGCCTCACCCTCCATGGTGTCCATCACTAAAGTAGACCATGCATCAAAGAATATGATGCCATGGCCATAACACCCTAGTTCTGGAAGCACTTCATGTTCATCCATCCATCATGCATCAAGTCAAGTTTTACCATGTCACCATAAAACCCCTTTCCTGGACTACCATTTTCGCAAGCAGATCGAACACGCACCACCGCGTCTCACATTTGGCCTACCATACCTCCATTAGCATAGCCCATCTATGACACTTTCTATCCGCTTCACAACCCTCGTGCCAAGACTAACCAATGGGGCCCCCACCCTAAGCAAAAACACCTTCCTTACATCATCAGTGAGTAATCATTTTCACATTTTTGGGGCACCCGTCTCCATTTTTGTACATTCAAACCCATTTTATATTCTTTTTGCAAGTGTACACATATTTTTTAGGAGAACCTCCCCACCCATCCATCCACTTTTCTCCCTGGCAGTAGTCCCTAATCACCCTTGGTCGGAGCTTCACATCCTTCACCCAAATCCACCGCGACATTCATAACAAACATATACCCACCCTGGACATCCTAACGACTCCAAGCCTTTCCTCACCAAAAATCGTTATGACTGTTGGCAATTGCATTTACAAGCTTCGAACTTGGGCCACTGAAGTCCCATCATCATTTTTCAGTCATTTCTCTCCATCATGCCTATGTTAACCTATCATTCCCCACCCGCTATACCAGAGACCCTGGTCCCTTGCATCAATATTTCTCTTGGTCGGTTGAGGCTTCCTTCTTTTTGACTTCAACAACCATTTTCCAAGAAGGAATCAATACCTTAGATGACTCCTCACCTCAATAGGGGCATTCTCAGATGGCATTATGGGAATCATCATTTCCCATTGATGTCATCGATCCTCCTGACATTCAACTACAATACAAGATTTCATGTCAAGATGGTATCACACTTCACAACCATTGCACTTTGTGAGAATTTTTCAAAGACCCATGCCACCATAAGCATCTCTTTCAAAAATTCTTACATGGGAAGGTACCAGTGATACACCCATGCATACAATGAACATTGATTTTAAAAATATGGCATACCAAGGTTATGCATGTGGGCACTAAATTCAACCTATTGTCAAAGAAAAAACGCTCTTGAGGGCATCATCAATTATCGTCATCAACCAAATTAGTAGATCACTACCATACAGGTGACACAGACAGAACCTCCATCTGTTAGATAAGCTTTAACTAGCTAAATAATCATGAGCATGGGATATGCCCGCCTCAGAAATTTTGTATTTATGATATCTCTTGCAGATTTCTGACAGAACATGGTCCCTCTTTTACTCACGGCAAGGGGTCTCCAACCTTAGGCTTCACGCAAGTTACTCTCTCTCTCTCTCTAAACACGGGTTATACAGAACATAAACTATAATGTATTTCGGCTATACAGTTCTTCCTAGACCTCATACATTAGGGGGAAACTATTATTTGGCTATACAGTTCTTCCTAGACCTCATACATTAGGGGGCAACTATTATCACTAGAAAATCGGACAGGTATATGACATCTTGAAATTTCAAGCAGAAGGATTTACAGGAAAAGAATACATTACAGAATCTGGAAAATTTAACTTTTCCTAAGGTCAAGCGGGCAAATTTCTCAAGCCGCGCGCGGAAAGCACTGGCACTAAGCGCTCCACGTGGCCTTTGGGTATGGTGGAAAGTCACCATCCGGGACCACTTGGCACACTTAAGGAAACATATTCTCCACTCAAGGCCACCAAGAACAACCGCCTTAGAGCCACCTTGAGATCTCAAGTGTAGTACACAATTGAATCAACCTCCACTCTTGGGTCACCATCCACAATTGTACCAAGAGAGGGAGGAAGATTTGAATTTTTTCTATAAAAGACCACCATGAGAAGAACAAATGAGAACACATTGTTATGTTGGTAAAATTTCCCATGAACATACCAGTAGTGTGTTGTCCAAGAAACAAAGGAGTGAATGGATTCATTTTTTGTCCATACAACATCTTAATCCCAAAGGATAAGTGCATCAATTTTCCATTATCCGATCACTCATTTGAGGAGAAGAGAGATGCTTGCAAGCAGCTTAAGGGAAGAACCCTCCTTGCTTTGAGTATTAGAGCTCCATAGCTCTAAGGACTCACTGCGAGCGTTGTAGCGTTCTACCTATTTTTTAAAACCAACAACTAATAAAAGGGGATTCTTCCTCCATTGGTATTATTAGTTTGTTTAAACTCGATATTGAGCTTGTGTTATATTTTTAGTTGGTGTTTCTTGTTTCCTCCTCTATTGTAGTATGTTGTGTTTTATAACTAGTTTTTGTACATGTTATGATGCTTCACTAACCATCTAACAACTCATTTTTTCCCTATGACATTTCTTGTAGGAAACAAACTTCCCCTACCAAGCATCATGCATTTGGTACACCCTCGTGTCAAATGCACCAATACAGGCATGTACTCTTAGTTTCTTGTGGAGAAAACTTGTAATTTAGGAGCTCCACTTTCATTTCTAGCAGGGATGTACTTGGATTGATTCAAATAATGAAGTTTGGTATCATTTTTATATTATAAATCTTGGTTTCCTTCATAGAAATATGAGTATCCTTGGGCTTAGCCATCCAAGGATCCTTAGAACCCTATTGTACAATTTATGCATTTCCTTTTAATGTCTTTTTCACTTGCATCTCTTATTTATGCATTTACTATTCATGCTTCTTTTGTTGTAGGTCATATTGGTTAAATGATTGAAGTGATTTTTGTTTTTTAGGTTACTTAAAAATTCACAGCGATGATTCATCCTTCTAACAACTTTGAAAATTCATATTCATCATTGAGCTACTTGGATTGGTTTACTAGTTCACAAATCTAGAATTTCTAGAAGTTCCTTGTAGCAAAGTAGTAGTAATTTTCTGTTATTTTTTAGAACATGTTAATGAGCTTCATTTGAGTTTATTACACTTGTATTGGGTCCTAAAAACATTCAAGTTAATAACAAAATTTACCCTATATCATTTTCACTTTATTAGGTTAGGCATTTGGTAGGTTAACTAGCTCACTAGTTCTTGAATTTCTGGTTTTTAGAGTAGTAATTTTCTGCTATTTTTTAGCACATGTTAACATAGGTATTTTGGAGTGATTCCACTTGGAAAATGGTCCTAATACATCCTAATTAATAAATAAAAAATACCCATCTCATTTTCATTTTATTTACTTGGGAATTCAGAAAGTTATCTCACACTTCTAGCAAAACAGGGCCTCCTATAACACCTCTTTGTCTCTTAGGCTTGAATCATGACCCCTAGGATCTAAATCCATGATTGAGTAAGACCAAAAGACCTCTTAAGTCTTGCCTCTTCTCTATTTCCTCTTAAGTTATTTGGACTTTATTATTAGGGATATTTTAATATCCTGTTCATATTTCAAATAATCCTCACGAACTTGAATCTTTCAAACCTCTCCCAACATACGTTGATATTAGAGCTTCTAAATATGCAATGGAAAAAGTTGTTGTTCCAAGTGATCCTCCATCCCCTTCTCATCAAAAATATCTAGTTCCACAGGTTGAGGTGGGAGATCTCGATAATTCATCCGTTGACCTACCACCATCCCCTCCCACCCCACATACTTAGAATTTCACCACAGGTTTGGATTGCGAATTTGATGGCTACGATGAAGTGTTATCTCCTCGTCCTCCATCCTTTGGTTCCTTTGGTCCTCTATATTGTGAGTTATTTTGTTCACTTATTTCAAACCTTTCTTGTGATCTTCATGAGGATCAAGTTCTAGATGGAGTTGGCGTTGAGCATCCAAATTGCAATTTCATTTATGATAATTATGTGTGGGAGTCTACACCTGAACAATAATTTGCAATGAAGGATGTTTATTCTCCTTACGCACTTGTTACGCATTATCTTGACATTTTCCACGATTCTGCCATTTCTATTGAATCTTGTGAAAATTTAGTTTATGATGATGTTACTACTATCGAGCATTCTCATAACACATGGAGTGTCAATTTTTCATTGAATGCGAAGAGGAAAAAAATTCTCTTCCTAATTTGTCCAATCTATCATCTCATCTTTCTGAAAACTTAGAGGGTGAAATTTCTTGTTTTCAATATTCCCCTCTTTACAATTCGTCAGATCATGAGGATTCCTTTTTTCCATGATCTTGAACTTTCTAATTGTGGTTATCATGAACTTTTCATTGATTCATTTGGTCACAATTCTGATTTGTCTTTTGTTGATCTTTCTAAGCCATCGATCTTCGATGGTCTATCTCTTGATGAGTTGGAACTTCCCCAAGTGTTCAAGGCATTTCAGCCCAAGCTAATGGTTATGTTAGGTTCTCATAGTCTTGCGGTCAATTCCACTTCTGATCATAAATGTGTTGAATCTTTCGAAGCTCCTCATCACTTTGTCACACACATTGAAAATCAATATGTTTTACAATTTTCACATCCTCCATATGTAGTACATGATCCTATCTCTCAGTCATTGGAAGAGTTTTACGTGGCGGGCACTGTAGCAAAACGGAAGTTTTTTTCTTTCTTTATGTTCACTCGTTTTCGCAGTTTGAAATTTTGTTCTTGCATGTCTTCAAGTCTCAATGTGTCCAAACACCACAACACATCTGCATAATTTCTTCCATCCACATTTAGTTCTGACTTTTCTAGGCATACTTTCAAATTTCAAACGTTTTGGTTTTCATTGTATTATATTTTTTGTTTATTGTTATTCTTGTATACCTTTCTTGACATGTATTCCCTCGCATACATAATCCAGCCAATGCGCCGATGGTTTCATTGCAAGTATCACTTCACGTGATTCTGGCCTATGCTTCAATTAGGTTAGGAGTAGGAGTAGTTGTTTGCTTTTATTAGTTGTTTTCTTTGAATATCTTTGCTTTGATTTACTTGCTCCACTTCTTTCCTTTTGTTTGTTTTCTTTTCAGGTATATGATACTTTCTGCATGAAACTATGTTTGACTTCAAAGAAAGCATGGTGAAATCTGAACTAAATTTGCACTACTATCAATGATTGGTTATCTATCTATTCCCTCTCTTTACATAAATCTTGCATTATTTAGTCGATGAGACTTTGGTGGAAAATACGTTCCTTTTTAGAGAAAATCGCAGTGAAATCATGATGCTTAAATCTTTAACTAATATCGCCTACTCTAATCATTCTTTCATTTTTTATGTCAATCCTTGTCAACTAAGTTGAGTAGAGTAAGGAGAGGAGTAAAACCTTAACAAGTATGTTAGAGGTGTATATAAACATCCTTCTTTGAAGGAAAAACATCTTATGCTCTCAATAAGTCGGGATCCTTCTTCCGCCCCATGAAATAAATAAGTGCATATGCACAGTTTTGTGAAAAAAAAATTGAAAAAAAAAAAAGAAGGGTGAAAGAAGATAAAGGCTTCCTTCACAAAGAGGTGAAGCAAGTAACTCCACCAGGGTATGGTCCAGGATCACTGGTAGTGAAGCAATGTTTGTGTTCCCGAAGTGACTTTGTCGGGGTACTCTCCAGCCTTGCTAGTAGTGCAACAACACCAGAGATGAAAACTAAGACTGACAATTTATTTTACTTGTGAATTTATATACTCCTCGTCCCCAATCGAAACAACTCATTTTGAGTTGGCTTGGTTAGTGCACCATCGATGAAGATAATGGTAGGAACTACATATATAACTCAAACTAAGTGAAGAAGTTGTGGTAATTAATGAACTGAACAATACTTCCAGAAGAGTTAGACCTATTTTGAATGAGACAAGATCCATACAGATAGTTGGAGTTCTACTAGTGTGTCGCCAAGTGTTGTAGCGGCTATAAAGACCCTCCAAAATTGTGCCTATGCTTCGATGTTGGAGCCTTCCTTCCTATCCACAAGAGTTTATATTGCATTTTTGTCATGTACTCATGCTTTGAATGATATTTATCCTTTTCATTTGTGTTTTTTTTTCTTGTTTTCACACTTAACTAATATTTCTAGGTCACAAGCTAACCTCCTAACTTGGCTTTCCAGCACTTCTAGGCTTGCCTCCTGAAACTGCACAATCCATGAGGGAAATACACCCTTAATGATTGAAATTGTGCAATATTGACTGGTATTTTTTCCTTGAGATGAGAAAATTTGTATTCATGGATGGCAGCCCAACATTGAGCCCAGAAATTGCGCAAATCCTTCCCTTGAGCTCAAAAACTATGCAATGCATTGAGCTAGAAAGTTTCCAAGTTCCTTGAAATTGCGCAATATTTTCGGACGGTTTGCATGGAAAGCTTCTCAAAAAATAAAATAAAGAAGTAAAAATATAAAAATAGGAAAATAATCCCTAGAAAATAGGTATCCATTATTAGTTTCTCGAAGGAGGCACATTCTATATTTTTAGAAACTTCTGCCAAGTGTCGTTTTTTCCTTGATTTTAGGCATGTGTGGCATAAACCCTAATTTGCTCAAATATATTTAATTGACGCCCCTAGAGCTCATTTACACATTCGATCTTGGAGCTCTAACATTCTCGAGGATATCAAGGAACCTTAGGTGCAGTCGTCATCCCTTTTCGAGTGAGTTTCACTTTTGTCGCCTTTTGCTGCTTTTATGTCGCTTTTTATCATTTCCCTTCTACGAGTGTTATTTCGATTGTTTATATTCATGTTTTCTAGTGTTTTATTTTATTTTAGCTTGTAGAAGTTTTGTTCCAAGTTATCTTTTTCCTTTCACAAGTGTCGCATTGGTTTTCTTGTTTTTGCATCGATGGTCGTCGTTGCGGTGACTCTCCTCACATATATGGTTTTCCTTCTATTTGTTGATTTTTTTCACTTGCTTCACATTGATTCATTCATACTTAGTCATATATGCACTCAAACTCACATCATCACCTATATATTCTTGTTTCCCACACTTTCACTGGGCATATTTTCACTTTCCCTTAGCCATTTTTCAGTTTGCCCAGTTGGGCATTGCACAAGTATGAGGCTAAAGTCGAGAGCTTGGGATATGAGACTTTACAATGCACATTACAGGTTGGGCCAACTATGCATTACGCAGTTCCAAGGCTCATTGTTCCACCTTGGCCACTGAGATTGTGCAATGCTTAGTCTCTCCCAGTCACTGCCTAGGCTGAACTACGCATTCAACAGTCTCAAGCCTCGGGATGAACCTTTAACTATTAGGACTGAACAATGTGAAATTCCCATAGCTAGTCTCCCTCACCTAATCTAGAAAATTGTACAATATTTCTCTCTATTTTGTTGGTTTGTTGTCTGATCTTGATTTGAAGGTATATTTTCAAAAGTTAATATTTGCTTGACATGAGAGCCTTTTATTTCCCATAGGTACCACAGTTGTTGAGCACTTCCCTCCAGTAGTCATTATTACCATGGAACCTAAGAGAGATGCTTAAAAAGATACAACTGAAAGTAGTATTGGTGAAGTAGTTGAGAAAACACTACTTAACTTTATACTGTATGTGGACACTCATTTGTTTGTGGAAAAGGGATCATGTCTAACATGGTAGATGGCTAAAAATGATTTTTCAAAGGACTTTGAGGAAGATGTAGAGGACTAGAAGGTATATCTCAGTGTTCAACGGTCATGATTATACATGATTTCATGCAGGTATCCATCCTTCCCATGTGTAGATGTCATCAGCTGGATTGTTTCGCACATTGATGTGAGCATGAAGAATATTGTTAAAGGTTGGGTGAAAGATCCATCGAAGTTTCAACAGACGCCCACAAACACAAACAAGACAAAGTCTCTCAGGAGGGACTACCAACTCTTGGTTATCTTAGCTTGCAAAATCTATGGTCAGCAGAGCACGGAGACATTTCTTGAAGAATGGGAAATCTTATTGAACCAAGTGAAGAATGAGGAGAATTTGTTCAAATGGTCATATTTGTAGGCTAGTTGGTTGAGAATTCATTTATCAAATTCCTAGAATCCTCCCTAGGGCAGGAAAGCAAGGTTCTATATGTTTTCCTACTTACTAGATGTGATTTGTGCACATAATGCATTTCCTAGAATGAGTTGTACTTGGACACCATGAGACCATGTTATGCACATCTACTACAAGTTTCTCTCGAATTGCATTCATTGAGGAGTTATGGAGAAGCTAACTGACCACTTCATTTTTCCTCTATGCAAGCTTATCTTTCAGGAAGATCAACCTTGCATATCACACAGAGGAATGGAGACAACATCATAGATCACAGATTGGTTTGCCTCACCAAATGAAACCTTCCTTAGAATGTTTGGTGTTCAGAAGTCATCGCATGTTTCGCCAAGGTACACCAGCGACAGGATTTTCATTAAAGAAGTGTCATATCATATCGCCATAATATTGTCATTGGTATTGTATAGGAAGAAGAAAACAACATGGCCCACTCTTCCTTTGCAAGTTGTATTGTATGAGATCAAGAACCTTAAGGTCGCAGAAACCGAAGGAAAGTAAATAGAGAAATTTGAATTCAGTACCTGACACTTTAATTCGTACGATCCCCATGGTATTTTCAAGGAAAATTTTGGGAGAATACACTATCAGTGGATCAACAGGGCATTTCGTTGGACAAAGGAGGAACCATGGAAAAAATTCTACAATTCCTCCAAATTCCGCGAGTTGGTTAGTATAGAAGTTACTTGACAGGTCACTCTGCAGAGGGAAGTAACCCCAGAAGCAGTGCTAGCAGAAGGGAGAAACCCCATGTAGGATAAAGGAAAGAGAAAGGTTGTTGATAGTCCAAGGGGAGAAATAAGGCATAAGATGAAAGCATATCCAGTTATTATGAAAAAAAATTTAGCCATTGAGGCAAAGAGGAGACAGAGGATGCAGAGATCAGAATGGAGGAAAAGAGAAGAACATCGAAGGAGAATGGAAGAAGAGAAGCGGAAGTAGGAAGACAAAAAAGGGAAATGCAACATATCAGAAGAAACAGTGCAGAAGTGGGTTGAAGAGAAAGAATATAATGAGACAGTAGCATAGGGGAGAGCAGATAGATGCAGGATCAAGAGCTTTCTCAGTATATTGAAGATTTGATCGAGATTGTGGACATGGAGTAGGCATCGGAGCCACAGAACTAGGATGTCGACCTGAAGTCGAGTGCACAACAAGTCATCACTCAGTCTCCACCACCTCCAGCAGTTGAGTTAGTCCCGAGCGAGGAAGAGGAAGTTGTTCATGTTGATGATGATTTGATCATGGACACATAAAATATTTCGTACGATGAACTCTAGAAGAATATTTTACAAGCACGTAAAAATAACTTTATGGATGACCTCACATCGCCTATTTTCATCAGAGAGAGGGTGATAGTGGCGGACACCAGAAAGAATCCAAATGCCATTGTCAAATCCAACTTAGCCTTTGCAGGTGTACCAAGATCAAACACTCAATGTTTGATGACCGAGAATAAGCAATTGGCACAGAACTTATGGGATACCATGCAAGAGATAGAACAGCTTTGTGTAGCAGCACATAATGTAGCTTTTTCACAGGTCTACTTGGAGGAAATGAGAGCAGTGATACTTTTTGAAGCATCAACACTTGGAGAGACCATGTAGGATCTCTATAAGGAGATTATAACCATACATAATGCAACTATCCACTTGCATGGATTGCATCAGTAGAGAAAATAATTTATCAAAACTCTCAGGAATGTACAAGCTACCATTTTCATCATCCATGATTGGACAATGCGATACAAAGGGGCACTGCTTAACCTGCAAAAGAAAATGAAGCCACAAGCAGAGATTTAGAAAGAGAGAGTTCGATTGTTGATTCAAAAAAACAAGCAACTCACCTCGTTCATTGGAAGTATTTAGGCCTCATATGTACGGTTATATAACAGTTTGGATTTCCTGGTGAAAGCACATTGGATCCCATCATTTGGCTCACTCACCGAAGCCAAAATCAGACACCAAGTCAGGCAGGAGATCAAATATTACTTGGATAAGGTGAGACAGATTTCCACCAAGGAGGATTTGGAGTTGAACAAACATAACATGCAACACTAAATCGATGGTCTTGTCCATATTAGAACAATGTTTCTCCTACTCGAGAGGGAAGTTAAAATTGGCTCCAAATCATTGTACCCGGATGCTATGGAGGCTAGATTCTACTTCCAGCCAGACACCACCATGCAATTTGTGGATTTCATCGCACATCACTGAGTTTGCTACCAATATGTGACTGAGAAGCATCAAGTGGAAGTTGTTGAGCTAGAGTTTCCCCAAAATCAAGCATCATAGTGTTTTTTTTTTTTGTTAGGCTGTCAAGTTTTCTCTACCCTATTTTTTCTGATATGGGTATGAGTGTAAAATGTAATATTATTTGTATTATTTTTAAAGTTAAATTCCAAGTGTCAATATTGGAATTTGAAGAGTCATGATGTAATGCAATGAGTAATTTTTTAAATAAGTTGAAGAGTCATGAGGGGAGTCCAAGAGTCACAAAGGGGAATGTGAAGAGTCACCCCCTTTGTTATAAATATATCCTCATAACTCATGTAAAGGGATTTTTGGAGCCAAAATTTTGGTTAGGTTTAGGAAAAGCTTGGGAGTTTTTTGAGAGCCTTTGCTTCTCCATAGCGTAGATGGAGTATACTTATTTCGAGCAGCAGGTGTTTTTGACTTCCAGTTCTAATATTGGGGCTACTGGTTCGTCAATGGTGTATGTATGATTGGAACTTTTAATTTTAATAAAATTCAGAGTCAACACGCTTTCATGCATATGTTGGGAATATAGTATGACTATTCTTATTGTATTAGCAATGTATGTTATTCAACTTACACTTATGCTTATGAACTACTTCGTTTAAATTTTTATGAATCTTGTTGAATGTGTGTTGTTATATTAATTCATCACGGTTAACTTGTGGAATATTTCAAATATTATCTTGTGATGTCATTATGCTCATGTGTTCCTTTCAAGTTGCGTACTATTATAGGATTCTAAGGGGCTCACTTCCTTTTCCCTTCATGTGTTAGAAACTTCATGCATTGCACTTGAATTTCTACAGGGTCACAAACTTGTTCTCATCAAAGACACCATGCACCACTCTATGTGTATTCGCTACCAAGGCATGTCATTAAAACCCCATTGTTGGGACTCCTACTCCAAACAGTGTGAGGTCTAGTTGGGACTTCATATAGTGGAAATACGTTGAATGTTGGCACGTCCAACACTGTCAACACCACCATTTCAAACAATAAATATATCCATAATGTCCTTGTAACCAAAATTCACAGAGGATCAAAGAAGGAAGTTATCAAAGGGAAGAGGAAAAAGGAGCCACATGTTTACCTAACTATATATCATTTGAATTGTCAATTTTTGGAGTAAACCTTGCAAACTAGCCTCTTACCTTCCAAGATTTATGGAGTTCCAACTTGATTTTAGGGCCTCCCTCATGATTATGATGATGCCCCATCTATATATCCAATTTCATTTCCACATGTTAGGAAACAACATCATGATCTCCCTCATTTATTTGAAGGCCATAGTCATTGTAATAAGAGGTTAAGCTTGTATAAAATTTACAACCAAGAATTGAAATCCAACTGAGAAAATATATGTTTCCCTCAAATTCCTTATGTGAGACGGGATGAGGAGTCCTGACCCAGGTTCAGAGTTTATCACGCAACCAAAAAACCCTCCAACTACTGGCCCTTTCAACGGTGACCTGCTTGCGCAGATCAAAGTCTTACCCGAAGCAATATGTGGGGGTGATGGAACCAGATTTCTGCACCCTAAGGAAGAAAATAATGAAGTGGCCCTAAGCAGATTGATTGCAGACTTATATCGATCATAAACATATGTGCACAATATAGAATAATACTTATCATATTATAGATAGAATTGCAAATCTCTTTAGCGCAAATATAACATGATAGTACCAGATCCAGATCTAAGCAATGTGTCATCACTTAAGCAGATTCATCCATGTATTCTATCATCAATGTAACTTCACGCATAAATAACATAGGTAATTACGCAGATACAAATAATCAACACAGAAGCAATGTGATCTAATCCCAGAAACAATAGATAGATAAATCATACCAACAACACAGTGCTTTCACCAAAATCTGTCCTTGTATTAATTCAGATCACTTAAGTACATCAGACTTTACCCTTTCACTTTACCCTTCCGCGCACACATCCAGTGGAGTCAGCACATAGCCAGGACTATGTCTCCGCGCACACAACTAGCAGGAGCCTTTCTACCCAACCCAAACAAACCCTTACAAAAGTATTACAAATGCATAAAAATCCATATCATAACACCACAATAGTCTATTGAACCACTTTTCACTTAGAATTGATCTATCTATTTATATCATTCTGGCGCAGATACTATGGTCTCAAACCATGGTTTGAGGCCCACAATTTACCCTTAAACCCTTTTACATCAAAATAGGGACTTTGACCCGCCCCAAATCCCCTTGACTCATTCACATAGCGCGCATATAAAAAACTTGTACAAAAATATACCAAAAATTGTACCCCAGGGGACCCCGCTCCAACATGAATGAGAGGACTTCAGAATAATAATGACATAAATAATAATAATAATGACCATCAGAATAATAATGACATGAATTGGAGTCTTGCAAGCCCAATAGATCCTCCCTACTTTAGAATTTCTCTTGAATGACACAATTTATATGATGAGGTCACATGGATCTCACAAATTAACTTTGATTTATTAATTAAAATATTATGGGATGGGTCTAAACAATTAATTTTCATCAATATTGATTATTCCTTGGGATAATGAAGTGCCTAATTTAGCCAAAGAATAAACAAACTGGTTATTATGCCTCAAAATATGATGGACCTTAAAAGTGTTGAACCTCTTTAATATCACCCAAACCTTCTTGATAACTACATTTAAAATCACATCTTTTACCGAAGTCTCTTAATCAAGCTTTGAATGATGGGTTGGGAGTCTCAAATGAGAGAAATACTAGGAATATTTATTTCTTGAGCTAGCAGTGGATCCTAAAGATGAGCATATGCCTCAATATGATAATTGGAACAATTTCCTAATCCCAAAGAAAATATTAATTCTATCATTTCATTAGGGTAGAGAATAGTTGTTAGGGTCCAACCCTAACCCCTTTAATAATTCAATAAGCCCAATGGGCCTTGTAAGAGTTATGATTAGTTAGTTTAATAAATAAATCCTCTAATCATTGTAAGTGGTTAACCCACATTATAAAAAAGGGACCATGATTAGTTACAATGGGCCATAGTTAATAACTAAAGTGGTTAACTTGTATTATGAAAGGGACAATGAGTAGTTAGGGTTTTTGGGTCTCATGAAACTATATAATGTCAAAGATAATAAGGAAAGTATTTTATTTTGTTATGTAACTGAGCTCTGCTCTACTAGAGGTTGCCCCCTCGAAGAGGTAAGTGAACAGTTACTTTGCATATATTAAAAAAATATTTCCATTTTTGGCATCTCATTGTGTTCTTTTTTATGGTATATATAGCATATTTCACACTTCTAATATTTCTGCAAGTCAATCATACTACAAGTGTTATAAGAGAAATTTATAGGGCCAGCCGCACAACCCATTTTAGCATAAAAAAAATTAGGGTAGTGACGTGTTTCGATGTATTTAAACTACAGATATTTTTCGTTACATGCATCAACCTATGGTTAGGGAAGCATACGCGTAGGAACTACAAGAGGTGATCACATCTATTGGACTCCCTTATAAGCCTTGTTAGTACCCCTTTGAGTAGTAGTGCATCAGAGAACACCTATGCACATACTGTATTTCCACATATCTCTGGTATATCGAAAGGCCACCACGGTTACCCTAAAACCAACCTTAGATAATTCCTCATCCATCTTGTTTCTACAGTTAACCGAGAACAACACTCAGGGATATTACTCGCACGTACCTGGGGTAGTTGGGTAGTATGGCTAAGGGAATGATCGATCCTCCTTTGTTAGCACTGAAATATTGGGACGAGTACTATTTTTGGAACCCTAGTCTATATCGCTATTTGTAATACTTAACACTCCTTTTTTGCCGTAGATCCCTCTTTTCTATTGATTAGCCAACCCATTTTGCAGTATCTAGAAGCTAGGGTTTCTGTCGTAGGAGTAAAGATCAATTTTTGTAGTATCCAACAATTGGGGTTTCTATCATCGCACTATAGATCATTTTTTGCAATATTTAGAAGTTGGGGTTTCCGCTATTATAGTATATACTAGAGGGAATTCCAAATTCCTACATCTTTTGCAGTATCGAGATTTTTGGATTCGAGCTTCGCAATATTGATTAGCTGGGAGTAATTCTCCTATCGGAGTAAAAAAATAAAAAATTATTGGTCCCAAAATTCCACTTGCAAGAGACCTAGCCCAAAATATTCAGGATGATGAGTTGATCAGAGTGATACTATCCGCTGGAAAGCTTCTAATTCTCTTGCAGTCCTAAAATTTTAGAAGTGCTTTCAAGTTGTTGTACATTTTTACTCCTGCATGTAAATTTCCGATCCGCCATGTTCTGTGGCCCACCGTCGTGCCGCTCTCGTCGTTTTCCAACCGTTGATCTGTGATTGCCATCCAACGATCTAGACCCCAGTCTTCCCGTCCATTGGCTCTACCGCCACATCGCCCTTCCATCTGTCCCCCGTACGTCCACGTGTCTTATCCCCTGCACGTCCGAAGTAGATTCCTCCGCACCAATATATATATATATATATATATATATATATATATATATATATATATATATATATATATATATATATATATATATATATATATATATATATATATATATATATATATATATATATATATATATATATATATATATATATATATATATATATATATATATCTGTGTGTGTGTGTGTGTGTGTGTGTGTGTGTGTGTGTTTATATGTTTTATTCGTATTTGCCGCTATTCTTTCCTCACGTCCAGACTGTGTCACATTTCTTCCATTCGTGAAAGCCTCCATTGTTTTTCTTCCGCCACCCTGAGTGTTCCCGTCTTCTGTCTGTGTCCACGTCATCACCTCCATCTCCATCTTCACACCCTACACCTCTGAGTCTGGTTTTCCCTAATATGTTTATGAGTTTTGCAGGTTTTAAAAGTAATGAAAAGGGCGTTTTAATTCATGGTTTCCATAGCAGAGATTAAGAGCATTTCAAAAGATGATATATTGCTGGCAAAGTTTAAAGAGGAAGCCGAGGGTAGGTGCGAGAAAAGATCGCCATTAAAGAAGACAAAGATATGGATTCACCGAACCCTCCAGAGAAATTCGCCCTGCATTAAAGATCCCGGATTCAAATCCAAAGCTGAGGGCCGAGAGTATAGTACAGAATTGCAGACTATCTCAGGGCTCTTATGGCAGCAGATTTTTCCTCAGCAAAAAGCCGAGCATTGTATATATTTTATTATTTGTGTCTTGTATAAAAGGAGATTTTCCTCCCCCAGTATTTGTTTCTATAGACAGTTTGTAAAGTACGTTCATTTATAGTTAGTCATTCAGAGATGGGCGCGAATGTTTTCCGCCATCTGATTCAAAATAAGTCATTAAATGTTTTTCATCTACCTCCTCCTCTAGAATTTTCTATCTTCTCTATAAAAGCTCAGAAAGAAGACATGGTAAGGGTTCCAGATTTCTATCAGCAAACTGTGCAGTGAGAAGGCTTTTTGTATACATTTTGTAATATTTCGGTATGAAGGTTTCAGAGCCCGTAGGGTCTCAGTGAGGAGGAGTTATAACTGTAATGAGGATTCTGGTCTTTGGTATCTCACAGTATGTAATTTCTCTTATGTGTTAATACAATATCTTCTTTCATGCTTATTTTCTTCTTGTATCATGTTCTAGAATGCGAGCGGCTCACTAGTTTGCAGTAAGGATTCATCCTTGTTGGTGCCCTTTATGGAATTAGTCAAGCGCTTTAAATAGGCCTAGTCGTGATATACTGTTCCATGTTCACTCTATCCATATTTTCTGCTATATTAGTTGCTTGAGGAGGGTGCTTTTAAAATGCCATTGTCGTATAAGGATTCATAAATTGGTATGCCCTTATATGGTTCTGTTGTGTATCTGGGTATCAATCTCATGTCAGCTAATATCTTCTTTATGTTTCCTCATTGCACTCACTCCCTGATATTTGATTTCTGTGATGTATTATTTGAATCGGCCCTCTTTACAGTAAGCTGTCTCTTAACTATCTGATGCCTTTGTATTGGAGTTTTACATGATGTTTCTACACTATTCTTATCCTTGTATTAGCTTCTGAGAGAGTTTGGTCCCATTCTAATCTAATTTCCTTGTTCAAGCAAGAGATAGTAAGAGAGCTCTTTGGACTGACAACCCAAGCTATATAATGAGATTCTTGCTATAATAAGATGTCCTAGGCACTGGTCTATGGCAACTCTAGGCTGTCTCTAGGAGGGTGACAAAATCATCCACAACACAAGTGATCTACATCAACAAACTCCTTGTCTCACACACATTGTATCTATACTAATTTTGAGTAACCTAAAAATTTTACCCGGGAAATTGAAGAAATTATACAACAAGCATGTATATCATGGATTCAATATGATCTAACAATGTACTAAATTTAAATACTGAATCGTTTCTACAAATCAATTTCAGAATTAAAAACACAATCGCCAATCACATGAAGCAAAGAAGAATCTATCAAGCCACAACACAGATAATTTCTCGGGGAAAGCTTGCTGCTCAAAACCCCACTATCTTCTATTGTATATTCAACATGGAATCATGAAACAATTACATACAAATATTCTCACAAGAGCCCTCATGTACTCAACTAATTGTCTCACATTTTCTCAGATAAAACTGACCAATACTTAGCCAATTTACTGCCTCTAAACATCCTACCTTGCTTGCGCAATCCCTGATGAATGCAATCCCTATTATTTAGGAAATTTGGCCTTCCTTGACTACGCAAGTATCATGGGAACTCCAATGGGTGTTTGGTTTCATGGGTGCAACCCAATAATCCTACAACTGATAGTCAACTTCTCTTTCACTTAGATCTCAACTGGGTCTCCACTGGATCTGACATGCATGCAACTAATAATAGTAAATCCTTAGTTTCATGTGAGATCACTGATTGTGAATTAATTAATATTGAATTCATTTGATCTCTCACTAGTGTATCTAACATATACAACTAGCACAACTGAGTTTAACTCACTTAACTGAGTTAAACTGATTACAACCTGCATCAACTAATGCACCACTACACTTCAAACTCTGTTACAACTAGAATTACTCTACATGCCTCACCAACTATCTCTAACTTGAAATTCATGAGCTAGTTGAGTTTACCACACCCAGATAAACTATTACAAGTTATTTTGAGATTCTATTACTTTTTATTGTCCATATTAATTAAGAGATAACTAAAATAGACATGCACCAAATTTAGCCCCCACCGATGTAGGTGCTGCTAAGACCTGTGGTGCCACACTAGTGTAGGTGCTGCTTGGACTTCCTGGTCCCACACTAGGCATGGGTGCTGAAATTTATTTTTGAATCTCAACGTTCCCTCTCAACAAGAAAGGGATTATCCTTCACCCTAATCCTGCCTCTATGGTATTCGAATTTTCTCCTGGTGAGCACCTTCGTCAAAATATTTGCATCTTCAGCTTTCGTGGGAATGTACTGAAGAAAAATTATTCTCTGCATGAAATCTCTAATATGATGGTACTAGATATCTATGTGCTTGGACCTATCATGAAACATAGGATTAATCGAGATTTAAATGCAAATCTAATTATCACAGTGTATCATTGTCGGATCCATCTGAGAACCAAACAAACCAACGAATATCTTTCTCATCCAAATAGCCTCACATGCAGCTTGACTCACTGCCATGTACTTTTCTTCTGCTGAACTGAGTGTCACAGATCGCTGCTTCCTGCTGTACCAGGAAACTGTTGTCGATCCTATGTTGAATATCCCTCCTAATGTGCTCTTTCTGTCTGATGGACTTCCTTCCCAATCTTCATCCGTGAAGCCTTGAAGCTTCAATCCCTCTGTCTGTATGTACCATAGACCATACTCTGATGTTCCCCTTAGGTATCTCAATACATGCTTCCCTGCCTTCCAAAATAGCTTGATAGGCTTAACCATAGCTTAACTCAGTTGGTTAACTGCGTAGCAAATGTCTGGTCTGGTGTTCACTAGATACATTAGTGAGCCAACTAACTGCTTGTAGACAATAGCATCCACTACCTCTCTAGAAGTAACATCCTATTTCCTCCAATTTCTTGGAAGAGGAGTATCCATGGGTTTGTAGCTCTCAATGTGAAACTTAACCAATATCTCTTTGGCGTACTTTCCTTGAGAAACAAAAATTTCACCATCCCGTAGCCATATTTCCAAACCAAGGAAAGAATGAAGGATTCCCATGTCCTTCATTTCAAACTCCCTTGCAAGATCCTCCTTGCATGAGTGTATCGGCTGCTCATCACCAGTAAAAATTAGATCATCAACAAAAGGAAAAATAATCAATAGCTTACCCTCAACCACATTCTGGTACAAGTTTGCATCAACTTCACTTTTGGTGAAGCCCAGTCCAGTGAAATAGTTTTCTATCCGAGTGTACCAAGAAAGAGGTGCTTGCTTCAGCCCATATAGTGCTCTCTTGAGTCAACACACATGTGACTCATTGTTGAAGATCTTGAAACCTTAAAGCTTCTCTATGTACACTTCTTCCTCAATCACTCCATTGAGAAACGCAGTTTTCACATCCATATGATGAATGTGTTAGTCGATCTGCGCTGAGAGTGCAAGGATGGATCTAATGGAAGAGTACCTTGAAACGGGTGCAAAATTCTCATCATAATCGATCCCCTCAATTTTTGAGAATCCCTAGGCCACAAATCTGGCCTTGTATTTCTCCACACTCCCATCAACGACTTTCTTTACCTTTTAGATCCATCTATATCCAACCACTAATTTGTCGACCGATCTTGGGACAATCTCCCATGCATTTTTCTTGACAATGGAGTCATACTCCTCCACCATTGCATCAACCCAATTTTGTTGTTGCACTGCCTCCTAAAAGGAAGATGGTTTAGACACAATACATTTGCTCATAAGAGCCATGTATCCAGTAAACCTGTCTGGAGACTGTCTTTGTCTACGCTATGAAGTAGGGGATCCTACATTCTCTACAGCATCAAGTCTCAACCTATCAAAATCTATGGTTCGCCTTCTGCCATTTTTGATGGATGACTTTGCATGAGTGTTTTCCGCCAGTCCATGATCCTCCTCATGTGGTTGCTCCACATATTGAGGCTCATCCTTGGGAACCAAGAGTTCCTCCTCTGCATGCAAGTCCATCTCCCTCTCAAGGGACAATCGCATGGCTTTATCCTGATAAAAATTTATATCCCGTCACAAACCAGTCATTATGTTGTTTGGAAAATACACCCGATAGTTGTGGGGTGTTTCATTGTACCCCACAAAAATCCCGATCTCGATTGTCGGTTCCAACTTCTTCCTGGCCTCTTTGGTCACATGCACATAAACAGATGAGCCAAAAATCTTAAAGTGTGAAACATCAGATTTCTTACCAGTGAAATCCTCTTTTGGTGTACTCATGCCAAGTATCCTACGAGGACAACGGTTCTACACAAATACCGCAGTGTTGTAAGCTTTTTCCCATAGATGCATCCATAGGCCTTGTTCATTCAAAATCACTCTTGCTGCACCCACAATCCTTATGTTCTTTCTTTCTGTGACCCCATTCTCTTGTGGGTTATGAGGCGCTATCAGTTCTCTTCAAACTCCTTCTTTGCTGCAGAAGTTCTTGAATTCATTAGATATGTACTTTCCACCATTATCACTCCTAAGAGCCTTCACTTGCTTCCCTGTGTCTTTCTCCACCAATGCTTTAAACTCAAGAAACTTTGAGAATGTCTGATCTTTCTTCTACATGAAGAATATCTAGCACTTACGAGAAAAGTCATCAATAAATATCACATAGTACTTATGTTTTGTTGTCGAAGCTACATAGAATGGTCCACACACTTCTGTGTGAATTCTCTCAAGGATCCCCAAGGTTCGGTTCTCCTTCTCATGAAAGGTGGCCTTTACATATTTTCCCATACTACATCCCTTGCATGCATTCGACTGTGCAAGTGTACCCTTGGGAAGACCAGTAGAAATCTGTTGCATGACTTTTAAGGCTCCGTGGTGAAGATGGCCCAATCTTCTGTACCATAATTCGCCCTCATCCCGGCTCACCACTTTGTCCGCCTTGCCCATCAATGTTGTGTAGCC
This sequence comes from Pinus albicaulis, assembly GCA_034641835.2. NCBI lineage: Eukaryota > Viridiplantae > Streptophyta > Pinopsida > Pinales > Pinaceae > Pinus > Pinus albicaulis. The sequence goes on along the minus strand of CM076577.1, from coordinate 1,228,600,861 downwards.
ATTTACATCTAGCTTGTAGAGATTCTTAACTCGAATCCCTATCTTCTTGTCTTGTCCTATTGTTTTGTGTCGCAGGAAAGCTTTTCCTTCACTAAAAAAAACATCATAGCCTCTATCCTCCAAAATTGCAACTGAGACTAATTTTTTCTTCAAACCTGGTACATGCATTACATATATTAATTGAAAAGGTTTACCTGACTGCCTCTAGAAGGAAATGGTACCAATCCTGGTAGCATTGTACCACCCATCATCACCCATTTCAATATGTATCTAGAGATCCTTCTCCTCTAGGCTACTGAAAAGTTCCTTGTCTCCCGTCATGTGAAAGGAAGCGCCACTATCCAAATACCACACAGATCCCAATGTACTTGAAACCATGCATGAAATCAATGAGAATTCAAGCTCAAATTGTGAGGCCAAATCCTCACCAATTGCAGATCCTCCAGCCTTCTTGTTCTTCTTCTTTTGTGGATAGTTAGTAGCATAATTCCCATGCTCGTGGTAGTGAAAGCACTTCACCCTGGACATATCCCGCTCCTTGCCATCTTTGGACTCGGATTTGGAATGGAATTTCTTCCCCTTCCCCTTCTTCACCTTGGCAGCCAAAGCAAAATCTTCTTCATCTTCATTCTTAGAAGAATAACCATCTCTGGTGCTTTGTCTGGACTCCTCCTGCACCAAATCTAACCATAGTCATTCCCAATCTGGCAACTTTTCCCTTTCATTGACAGAGTCTTGATAACTGTGCCAACTCTTGGGAAGTCCTAGGAGAGCCAAGCTCACAAAATCATCATCATTGATAGTTATGCCAATGCTCCCCAGTTCATCCCGACATTGTACAAACTTTGTTAAATATTTTGGCATGGAGTCGCCTTTCTCCATCTTGATCTTCCTGAGTTTATCTTTAAGCGCCAATTTCATATGGTCGTTGTTGCTCGGAAATAGATCTGTCAAAGCCTTACACAGTGCATATGGTGTGGCTTTCCCATGGAGGATTGAGACAATGTGGTCTCGTACTCCCTCCAATAGGATCCTCCTCGCCTTTGCCACTTTCTTTTGCAATGCATCAATATTTTTAGCATCTGTCGCAGCGGGTTTTGGAACATCATTGTCAATGAATTCCTTCAAGCCATTGTCTTCGAATACTACCTCCATCCTATCCTTCCAAGCAATATAGTTTGAGTTTCCCTCGAGTGCATACTCCAACCTCAAGCCATTTAAATCCATTTCGATCCTGAATCAGCTGTAGCACCAAGAAAGTATTTCTACAAATTTGAATTCTATCCAGTCACAAAATCAGCTCCTCCTTCACTATTGTGATATCTTGTGCTCTGATGCCATTTAGAAATTATGTATCAAGCATGTATATCATGGATTGAATCTGATCTAACAATTTACTAAAGTTAAATACATAATCGATTCTACAAATCAATTGTGGCATTGAAAACACAATCTCCAATCACATGAAGCAAATAAGAATCAATCAAGCCACAACACAAATAATTTCTTGGGGAAAGCTTGTTGCTCAAAACCTCACTAACTTCTATTGTATATTCAACATGGAATCATGAAACAATTACATACAACTCTTCTCACAATATCCCTCTTGTACTCAGCCAATTGTCTCACATTATCTCAAATAAAACTTACCAATACTTAGCCAATTTACTGCCTCTAGATAACCTGCCTGCCTTGCGCAATCCCTGATGAATGAAATCCATATTATTTAGGAATTTTGGCCTTCCTTGACTGCACAATTATCAGGGGCACTCCAATGGGTGTTTGGTTGCATGGGTGCAACCCAATAATCCTACAACTGATAGTCAACTTCCCTTTCACCTAGATCTCAACTGGGTCTCCACTGGATCTGACATGCATGCAAGTAACAATAGTAAATCCTCAGTTGCATGTGAGATCACTAATTGTGAATTAATAAATATTTAATTCATTGGATCTCTCACTAGTGTATCTAACGGTTACAACTAGCACAACTGAGTTTAACTCACTTAACTGAGTTAAACTGATTACAACCTGTATTAACAAATGCACCACTACACTTCAAACTCTGTAACAACTAGAATTACTCTGCATGCCTCACCAACTACCTCTAACTATAAATTCATGAGCTCACTGAGTTTATCACACTCAGTTAGCTATTACAAGTTATTTTGATATTAGACTACATTTTATTGTCTGTCTTAATTAAGGGATAACTAAAATATACATGCACCAAATTTAGCCCACACCAATGTAGGTGCTACTAAGACCTATGGTCCCACACTAGTATAGGTGCTGCTTGGACCTTCTTGTCCCACACTAGGCACGAGTGCTGAAATTTCTTGTTGAATCTCAACTTAAATTTTATGGTAACTACAAGGGATCAAGCTATGGAAAACCTCGAGCAAAGAACACAAGACCTGGAAGACAACCTCCCCACCAAAATCCACACTACAATGGATGAGTCCCTGACACCCATATTCCTCAAGGATAAAAACTCCATGATGGAGGGGAAGCATGTCGATGGCAACCTAGAAGGAGAATCTAGCCACCATAAATATGAGGGCTATCATCATTTCCAAGGGGGTCACCAATATTATAGCAATAAGACACTCGAGATTGACATGCACAAATTTGACGTTTCTAACCCTACAGTATGAGTGGCAGAATGGAAAAATATTTTTGACTCAACAATATATGGGATGTTGAAACCAAACTACATGTGTGAGTTACTTATTTAGACCAAGAACGTTGTAAATGGCATCAGAAATGCTACATAGGAAAGCCAACTTAGAATATCTTCTATAAAGCCATCTGTGCCTATTTTGACAGGAACTCTCACTTTCTACATCACCTCAGAAAGCTCAAAAAAATTGGTAGAGTTTGTGACTATATCACATCCTTTTAATAGCTCGCCATTTGAACCGAGTGCCTAGGGGATGCCTTCTATCTTGAATGTTTCATCAGTGGCCTCAAATAATCCATCCAGTTTTAGAATACATCAACCAACTACTCTGTTGGATGCATGCCACAAAGCTTTACATGAATAAACTAATATTATTACCCAATCTAGTCATCCTTCATTCACATCAAAGGCACGTCCCACCCTTGCTAATGTCCCCACCCAAGCCCTTAAGGTGCAAAAGGTGTCGCCCATGGAAATGGCCGAAAGGAGAAGATAAGGATTGTGTTACTATTGTGATGAATAATATTCCACATGAAACAAATGCAAGGAACTAAATTTATTTCGTATTGATGTTATTAAACATGGATCTTACGATGAGGCCACACCTAGTGAAGTGTATGGGGAGGACACAGTGGAACCCCGAGATACTACCGCAAATACTATAGCAACACACGATGAACTGACTATATCACTCCATGCATTAGCAGGTATTTCTTCTCCAAAAATTATTAAAATCATAGGCTTTATTAAGCATCGACTGATGGTGGTATTGATTGACAATGGAAACATGCATAATTTTTTCCATAAATGGGTTGTTGAGGTTGTGAATTGTTTTGTGCAGGAAGTATCCAAATTTCATGTGCTTATAGTCAATGGGGGGACCATGAAATTTGAAGGATTTTGTGAGACATAAAACTCTGTATGGGGGAAAATCACCTTAAAACACACATGTTTTCCATTTAAATGGGAGGTTGTGACATCGTCCTCAGAGTTGAATATATGAGTTCCAAACAGAACAAACACACTCATACACTATGTGGGCTCGAGGAAGGTGCCCCCACTATCATCGACTCTCATATAATGGATAAGATTCTAAAAAAGGGATACAATGGGGTAGTTTCTCAATTTAATGCAATCCAGGCCATTGAGTAATCCCTGGAAATATTGATTGAGATCTGCAAAAGGTGTTGAGCCACCATCAACATGTGTTTAAAAAACCCAAGGAACTACCTATTTCTTGAGGTAAGCATGATCATAATATGCCACTACCCACTTCTATATGGAAAAATGTCTCCATGGAATTCATTACAAGTCTCCCTAAATCATGCAACAAGTCAATCATCATGGTGGTATTTAATTATGTTGAAAAATATAGCAAGAAATTATCAACTTTATTTTGCGTTGATTAAATTGAGAAAATTTGAATTTCCACATTAGCAAACAACTTGGATCTAGTTAACTAAGATGACTGCATAGCTCTTTTCACTCAGTTAGCTCAGTGAATTTGAGTTAGAGGAGTTAGAGTTCAGTTAAGCATGTGTGATTGTTAATTTTTAGCAATGAAAATCAATTATTTCAAGTTGTTTTCAGTTAAACTAGTTCTAACTGTTGGAGGAACTAGTTGAAGGTCAGTTGTACAGTGGGACTTCAGTAAAACTTAGTGATCATCTAGTTAACTAAACAATCAGCCCAAAATAACTAGTGCATGCTGATAATTTGAGTTCCCCAACTATGGTGGAGATTCCAAGGTAGTGTAACATCAGTTGTAAACTAGTCTTGAGTGTACATATGTTGCATGTAGTTAGATGATCAACCTTGGGAATTGCGCAATCAATTTGAGGAATTTCCTAAAGAATAGGGTCCTAATTTCTCAAGAAATTGCAGAAGGAAATAGGTGCTCAAGCAGAGAAATAAATTGATTAATTCTAGGTCAGAGCTTCTTAGTGAGCAGAGAGATAAGTTATTCACTTGCAGGTTGTGCTCAATTGAGCAAAGAAATTGTAATACATCTCTATTCATCAGATTAATGCAAGAAGGAAAAGAGGTTTTCATCATATTTCTTTCCCCTGAAAAAATATTGTGTGCTTGTGTGTTATTTCTTAGTGCATGTTTGTGATTGATGTTCTAAATTGTGAAATTATTTCCACAAAGCATTAGAGTAGGTTTGTGTCTTGTGATTTTGATTAAAAATTCATGAGCAGTTGTAAATATACATCATAATTTCTACATGGTATCGGAGTAGGATTCACATTAGAGTAGGAATTTCAAATTTGTTTCTCCTGAGAATCGAATTTTCATTTCAGTGCAATAGGATCTCTTCATATCTTAAAATATGACCTTCAAAGGGTTGAGGCCAAAGTATGCTTTGAAAGGAATCTCTAATTTAATCACATGGAAGGATCGCACAGAGGCGGTATCTATTGAAAATGGATTTCCATAATACATCAAGACAGATGTTGCAAAACCACAAGCATGTGATGCCCATAACCTTGCTCAGTGGAAGAAATATGTAGCCAAGGTGAGGAGAATACTCTTGGAAATAACAACCATGAAGAAGGAGGAAAGGAAACATAATGTTCGAAGGTTTAGTTTGAAAAGATGAAAGAGGTTTGGGAAGAGCAGGTTGACAATGTATCAAAGACCCTAGATAACACATGGAAATTAATCAAATAGACTATTCCATTAAGGAAAGAAGTGAAGCATGCCAGAAGAGTAAACCTGCACTTGAAATCTAGTAATAGAAAGTCGAAGAACCAATTTAAAGACCTCCAAGAATAGCTAGAATTGATCTGTGAGGAGCTGTAGAAGAAGGGTCTAAAAATGACAGTAGTTGAGGAGATTATAGCTCAACTCATCATCAATGAAGAAGAAACACCTCAAGAATCTTAGTTTGAGTTGATTTATAATTTTAAAGGTCAATGGAATGTTGAAAACCATATTTATACAGCTAGAAGGTACATTTTTGAAACTAGGCAAAAATCTGGAATTTACACAGTTTTCCACAGTTTCGTAGCGTTTCCTAGACTTGAAGCCAGGAAAACGCTACGAAACCACCTATAGCTGTCTTTTTGCTTATAAAACCACTTTTGGTAGCTTCCAAGGAGAGGAAATGATAGGTAAGATGTGTCAGGTCATGATGAACACAATGCAAGAACAAAGAATCAGAAATTTTGATTACAAAGGTCATTTTTTGTACGCTATCAAAGTACGCTACGAAACTGCCATACTTTTGTAGCGAGCTATTTTGAAGGTTTCTGAGCAGGTTTATGAGAATTTTTGGACAGTTGGACACTTTCAAAAGGTCAAGGGACTTTTCCAGAAATCATCCATGACTTGAAGACCATGAAATGAAGACAACTCATCAACTAAATCATTCGTTGAAGATAAACCTCTGTTTTCCTAAAAAATAGGGTTTGTTTCCAGATTTTGAGGAGGGTAATTAAGATGTCAAGTAGTGATGAGTTCTGTAATAGCTCATTAGAACATGTGAATCATTAGTTGTCAGATGTGTAACTATTTTAAGAGATAAGGTAGTTGATGCAATATTTAGCAGTTTGAGTCCTATTAGGAAAAGGATTGTTTTATAGTATAGCTGTCATTTTCTCATTAAAGCACATATTTTCTTGTTATGTAGGGTGTCACTAGGAAAATTTCGATGAATATAGCCAAGAGGAAAATCATCTCTCATGTAAAAAAGTCTATTAAAGGGCAGATATTCGAAATTGTAAAGGGTTGGAGATTTTTTTGCAATACTGCAGCTTTATGTAATTGACTGATATCAGTGATACAGAGGACTTTTTCTTGACCAACTTGAGATTCTCATGGATTTTTTAGTGTTTTTCTGATCTATATTGATTATGTGTACCATTTGCAGTGGTTTTCATCTTTAATACTCAGAATTCACAGGTGTATGCTCTGACTTCCTTTATTGATGAAATGGTTGTGTTATTTCATGTTCCATTTGTGATTTACCTTTGCTAAAAACTCCTACTGAACTACTGATTTGTTGACTCCATAAGCCCAATGGTCGGAGATTTGTACTCTTTTCAATCTACACACATAACAATTAAGTTATTTTCCAAATAGAATTAGCCATCTAGTTTCATCATTATCAAATATCATTAACCCCTTTGAGAAAGCCCTCTCAAACTGAAGAGGCTAAGCTTCAGTTACAAGTTGGTTTGAAATAGTTACATGAAGTTGTCTGATTAGAATCCAATCAAGTGAAATTTTGTGATAACATTTTGATGCGTCTGCCAGGAACCTGAAGATTATACTTTCCTGAAATTTTGAAGCTGAACTTCTGAAGGTAGTAGGAGCTCAGAAATTTGTTCAAGGCTGCATCTACCTTGGTGACTCCATTCAAAATTCATATGATCAAAGGTGGCTTCGAGAAGGAGATACACGAGGAGTAATCCTGACCCAGATCCACCTACCATTGTGGACAATCCAAACACCATCTCCAGAGGCAGTCAAGGCATTTCTGCAATATTAGGTACTCCATTACATACAAAATCCTTGTCCTCTGAAGTTTTAAGAAGTCTTGAAGATAAAAATTTTGATGATAAAATTCAGGAAGTCTTGTTTAGGTATGAAAGTGAAAAGGAATTGACTGAAATTGTTTTAGACCTACATAGAAGTGGTATTGGTACCTCAGCCTTAGTAACACAAAAATATAGAGAAGATTTTTGGGAAGCAGTCACTTCAGAGTTACCGTCAGAAAAAAGAATCTTTGGATAGGTTGAAGGAACTAGACCCTTTTGAAATTTTGTTAAGAAGTAAAACTGGTTTTCCTCTTCCTGATTGGAGTTCAATTATGACTGGAAAACAAAGACCAAACATCCCTCCTCCTAACAATTCCTCTTCCTCTACTGTTGCTACCCCTAAAAATACCACAGTCCCAATCATCATGGCAAGAAATGTGCCACCTCCACCTATTGCTGCACCTGCTAGGTATGCCCCTCTTGTTCTTCCAGCTGTCCTAAATTCCCTTCCTAGCAAATATTCTGCTAGAATCAAAACTTGGGGAAGTGATGAAGAGATTATAGATGAAGAGCATGTACATCATTTCAATGACTTTATAGACAGGGAGGAGGTAGACCATGAGGATGTCAAGATGAGATTGTTTTCTCAGAGCTTTACTGGTGAAGTTAGGAAGTGGTTCAAAGCCCTTGCTGCAGGAAGCCTACATAATTGGAATGAATTTGAGGATATCTTTTTGAGGAAGTGGGGAAATAGAACCAACCCTGTACAAGCCCTTACTAAGTATAATAGTTTGAAGATAGTTTTGTATGAAACTGTTCAAAACTTTTCAAAGAGATTTAACAAAGTATATGACTCTATCCCTGCCCATCTAAAGCCTCCACCAGGAGCAGCTCAGCTGATATATGTTGAATCCTTTAATTATGACTTGTCTATCCTGCTAAGAGAAAGATAATCCCCTTGACTTTCTAAAATGAAAAATGATGTAGTGAAGGTGGAGGTCAATATCATAGCAGCAAAAAATTCCAAGATGGGAAAGACTAAGTTGAAAGAAGAAGATAAGACTTCCACCTCAGATGATAAATTTGATTCTATTATGAAGACAATGGAAAAACTGATGGATAGGTTGGCCCTCTAGAATGCCTCTACTCCTCCTGCACAACATGAACCTTAGTTTAGAAGACCTCAAAACCAGCAGAGACCAAGGGAAAATAGAAATAAGCTAACTGACCCTCAAGTAAGGCCTCCTTTTCAACAAAACTTAGTTGATGAAGAAGATCACCTGAAATACAAGAAGACTCATTTAATTTCTTAGATGAAAACATGTCAGGGATGTTTTTAACTAAGGAGGAACATGATGAATCAGATCATGAAGTAAACAAGGGTGAGGAACCATCTGATTATCTTAAAGGGTATCAACATGCAATCTTTGAGATGCAGAAACAGTACAACCTCAAAAACAGAAATGTGCAATTACTGCAAACAAAACACAGCGCAAGAAATATGCCCCCAAGGCTGCTGAGGTTAAGAAAGATACATCACCTCATCTTCCTGTCAAAGAGACTGAAAAATATGCTTATGTTTTCAATTTAGAGAGTGAGATCTCTAAGATCAAAATCCATGTACCTTTTGGAGAAATTATTAAGGTGAATGAATATAGAAGTAAGATTGTAAAAATGATAAATTCCCAATCAGGAGCTGTTAATATCCTAAATGTTCAAGAAGATCATCCAACCATATACTTGGGTGTAATATTAGAGGATGAGAAGAATGAATAGGTGCCTCCTTTTTATGTTAGTCTTAGTATTCATGACATGGAATTGCATAATGCCATGTTGGATTCAGGAGCCTCTCATAATCTTATGCCCAAAGTAATCATGGAAATCATGGGATTGGAAATTACTAGACCATATAAGGATTTGTTTTCCTTTGATTCAAAAAGAGTTCAGTGCATTGGTTTAATAAAAGATGTTGTTGTTGGTCTTACACAAGTCCCTGCCAAGACAATGGTTTTGGACATTTTGGTAGCAGACATTCCACTTAAGTTTGGAATGCTGTTATCAAGGTCATGGGCAGAAAAAATCAAAGGTACAATGCAGATGGACCTAACTTATTCCACCATTCTTGTTTTTGGTGAGTAAAGGAGACTTTTAAGAGAAACAAGGATGTATTACATGGTAGGTAGTAAAGATAAACCTCAGAACTTTCCAATATATGTTGTCGATACTGAACTTGGATATGATATTCTTTTCAATGAATTAACTGATGAAGTAGAGGATGAAAAGAAAGCAGAAAATCAACAAATTAGTGAGGAGAAGATAGAAGGTTGGTGGTTGTTACACTTTGATGGATCAACAGGAAGAGAGGAGGCATGAGTAGGAATTTGGATCACAATTCCAGAAGATGAAATTAAGTTCTTTTCTTACAAACTAAATTTTGAATGCACAAATAACATGGTTGAATATGAATCTTTATTTTTGGGCTTAGAAATTTTTTAAAAGAATGGGTGCCCAAAATATTTCTGTTTGTGGAGATTCTGAATTAGTTATTAAGCAAGTTGAAGGTGTATATCAAACTAAGGATGTGAGAATGAGGGCATACAGAAATTTGATCATGGAGATGTTAGAGAATTTCCAAGAATATTCATTTATTATGAAGATTAGGGACCAAAACCGAGTAGTTGACTCCCTAGTTGTCTCTGCAAGTCTATTTACTATCCCTGCACATTCCACTAAAATATATGAGGTTGAAGTTCATCATAGACCTGCTATCCATGATAACATTATCCATTGGCAAGTTTTTGAGGATTACGAGCAAGTCAAAAACTTTATAGAGCTGAAAGAGGAGTTTGAAAGTACACAAGTAGATCAGAAAAACATGCTTGCTAAAACAAAGGGAAATTTTGAAGTGTTATAGCTGAAGAATAACTCTATACCCAAAGGTCCCATCCCCTTGAGAAGCTTTTTGATCAGAATGATGTGTTCAAGTCTCCTAGGATACAAGCTGATGATGAAGAGGTAGAGAGTTGTAACCTTGGTACAGTAGAAATGCCAAAAATGATTAAGATTTCAAAGTTTCTTTCAGTTGACATGAGACAAAAATATATTGAGATGATGAAAAGGTTCATAGATGTTTTTGCTTGGAGTTATGTTGATTTGAAGAAGTATGATCCTACTATCATTCAACATACCATTCCCATTAAAGAAAATGAAAATCCTTTCAAACAGAAGTTGAGGAGGATTAATCCACTTCTCATGCCTCTGATTGAGAAGGAAATCAAGAAACTCTTTGATGCCAAAATTATTATTCCAATCAGATTCTCAAAGTGGCTTGCAAACTTGGTTCCAGTCAGAAAAAAGAGTGGAGAAATCAAAATTTTCATTGACTTCAGAAACTTGAACAAAGCCTCTCTGAAGGACAACTACCCTCTCCCAAATATGGACCAAATTTTGTAGAACATTGTTGGTTCCCAAAGGATGTCTATGCTTGATGGGTTTTCAGGGTACAATAAGATACTTGTGCATCCAGAAGATTAGGAGAAAACAACCTTTACCACACCATGGGGCACATTCATGTATGCCAAGATTCCCTTTGGCCCGATGAATGTAGGAGCTACCTTTCAAAGAGAAATGGACATTGATTTTTCTGAGGAGAAGGACAATATTTTGGTTGTCTATCTGGATGACATAACAATTTTCTCAAGGAGAGAATAAGATCACTTGAAGCACCTAGAAAATATTCTGCTAAAGTGTAGAAGGTTTGGTATTTCTCTCAACCCACAAAAAGAATTTTTGCTCTAACTTCAGGGAAGTTACTTGGGCATATTGTTTCTAAAGACGGGATTAAGATTGATCCAAACAGGGTCAATGCAATTTAGAAAGTGGATCTTCCTAGAAGCAGAAAGGAAATTCAGTCTTTCCTTGGAAGGGTAAATTTTGTGAGGAGATTTATTCCTAATTTTGTTGAGATTGTAAAATACATAACAAAGATGCTAAAGAAGGGCGCTGAAATCAAATGGACAATAGAAGCAAAGCACTCATTTGAGGAGATTAAGAAGGCACTCACCCAAGCACCAGTGTTGATCAACCCGGATTTTTCAAAATAATTTCTGGTTTTTACATTTGCATCAAAAAATACAATTGCTGGAGTTTTGTTGCAGAAAGGGAAGCAAGGTACTGAGCAGCCCATTTCATTTTTTAGTAGGGAATTAGCTAACTCAGATCTGAAGTACAAAATCTTAGAGAATCAATCTTATGCCTTCGTAAAGGCCATCAAATATTTCAGAATTTACATTTTTCATTCTCATGTTATAGCGTTTATTCCTAATGCTGTTGTGAAAGACATTCTAACTCAAGCTAATCCTGATGGTAAGAGAGGGAAATGGATTTCTAACTTGATGGAATATGATATAGAGATCAATCCCACAAAATTGGTCAAAGGTCAAGGCCTAGCAAAGCTGATGGCACAGTCAAACTTTGACTGTCTTGACTTGAACTTAATTGTAGAAATTTCAGAATTATCAGATGAAGATGAAGAGCGGATTCCCAATGAGGAAATTTACATCATTTCAGATTGGTACAAAGACATTGTTTTTGTCTTACATCACCATAGAGCACCTGATGAGTTGAAAAAGTCCAAGGCAAGATTTTTGAAGCTAAAGTCTTTGAGGTACTACATCATTGATTAAAATATGTATTGGAAAGATACTGGTGGTATTCTCTTGAATTGTTTGCTGGAAGAGGAGGCTGAAAAAGTGATTGAGGAGTTTCACAAAGGAGATTGTGGAGGTCATCATTATTGGAAGAATACAACAAATAAGATTCTCAGAGTAGGGTATTATTGGTCTACTATGTTTAAATATGTCCACAAAAATATTGTTTCCTGCCATGAATGTCGGGTTTCTCATGGTAAGAAGAAGCTTGTTCCTTTACCCTTGATGCCTATCTATGTTGAGATGCCATTTTAGCAGTGGGGGCTAGATTTTATTGGTGAGATTCATCCATCATCTTCAGGTTAGAATCGCTAGATTCTGACAACAACTAATTATTTCACCAAGTGGATTGAAGCAATCCCAACTAGGCAAGCAAATGATTCAGTTATCATTTCATTTTTGGAAAATAATATATTGTCTAGGTTTTGCTGCCCTATGAAGATCATCACTGATAATGCACAAGCATTCAAATCTAAGAAGCTGATCAGTTTTTGTTATCAATATCACATTACACTTGGGCATTCTACTGCATATTATCCACAAGGTAATGGTCTTGTTGAATCTTCTAACAAGAGCATTGTGAGGATTATTAAGAAGGTGTTGCAGGAACATAAGAAGTCATGGAATTTGAAGCTGAAGTATGCTCTGTGGGTTGATAGAGTGTGCACAAAGAGATCAATTGGAACTTCACGTTATGAGTTGGTATATGGAGCTGAAGCCATCTTTCCCACATCCTTGGGAGTGCCTGTCATGAAGCTGCTACAAGGATTAGAGGAGGAGCCAAATGAAATTCAAAGGAGGATTAACCAGTTGATAGATTTGCAGGAGAAAAGGGAGAAAAGGGAGGAATTCTATAACAGTAATCAACAATCTCAAAACAGAATCAAGAAGACATTTGATAGGAAGTTCAAGGAGGAAAAATTTCAAATCCAAGATGTGGTTTTGAAATGGGAATTCAGGATTGAAGAAAAAGAGAAACATGGTAAGTTTGAGAAAATTTTGAAAGGTCCATTCAGAGTAGCTGCATTTGATGGGAACAACACTTACATTTTGCAGGAGATGGATGGACAACCATGTGCTAGAGGGCCTATCAATGGCAATTTTTTGAAGCACTATTCCTCTTAAATTTTATCGATCATTCATTCCATTGTATGTATTCCATTTTATATGTTTTTCTGCTCATAAAGACAATTTGATCATCAAGCTTGAGCCCGAGGTGAAGGCCATTATATTTTGAAGGAAATCTTGCCAAATTTCAGAGATTTTTTTTTTTCAAGAAGATGGATAGCAACATTGGAACTACAAGTTCTTTGGTGTACCACAGGGGCACACCATCCCAAGTGGAGCCATTGTTATCACTCAGAAAAAATAAAGCATCATTTAACAAAGTCCTAGAGGTTCACATGTCAAAGGTAGGGTCTTGAATTCATTTTTCATTACTTGGTCAAGGAAAAATTTTAATTTTTATTATTTAGCCTATCCTAAGGTCTAAACACACCCTCATTCAAATCCCTTCATGTCACATAAGTCATGATTTTATGAAATTTCTCATTTCCCAAGTTTATAGCACCGAAAGAGTCATTTTAGCCAAGAATCCACACTTTCATAGTGAAAATGACCAGAAATACACTAGGTACGCTACGAAAGTAAGGATTCTTGTATGTCTTGTCAAATTAGCTGTTAGGTGTCAGAAAATTAGTGAAAAGGATAAGTTTGATGCCATTTGAGTCAGTTAGGGTAAATATCAAGGTACATGGTTAGGGCTGAAGTCATCATTATGCTATGAATTATCACCGAACTTCAAAATCTTTCCAAATTGAGTCATTTTTCATTCTCCATTCCCTCTTTGCGTGTTAGTGAGCTCTAGAGAGTTATTCCATTGAGTCCAAGTTGTGGCTAGTATTTTCAAAAGTTTGCAGGTATAAATGATCAAGCGAGGCAGAGAAGACATTAAATAACCATGGCTACAAAGAGGAAGACCGACAAAGGTGGCCACTGTCTTAGATATGAGCCATTAGATATGAACCTGATAAATGAAGACCCAACAACTGTAGAAGTTTTCAGAAGAACAGGATGTTTACAGTTTTGTGAAAGATTACAAGGATGCCATGTACAAGTTTCTAAATAATTTTCCCTAAACTTCAATGGAACAGCTACAAAAGTGGGAATGTTGAATCTCACTATAACACCAGAGATCCTTGCAGCAGAAACAGGGATTCCAAGAGGACAAGAAAATGGTTCAAAGGATTCAAATTCAACATAGAGGAATGTAAAGAGTTTATCAAGCCAGAAAATAGTGAATTTGACCTTACAAATTCCATTCCAAGGAGCTGCATGAAGGATAATTTCTCAAAGCTACTACTTATCATCCAGAAATATTTCACTTGTGAAGGGAGATATCATAAATTCTATTCTTACCATTTCAAGCTTCTCCTGCACTTTGTTGGTAAGATAAATCTTGATCTACCTTTCTATTTACACAGAAGCTTAACAAATATGGCAGATAAAGTGCAAGCTGAATCTGAGGGAAGTGAAACCTCACTTTTTCATCATGGCTTAATAAAATTGATGATTTTAGATGAGTTACAAAGACTAGGCAGAGGCTGGTCTTCCTTTCTATTTGTTAGTGGTTTTGAAATGTGTTGAAAATGCAACAAGATGATGGAGCTTAGTGAAATGAAGTCGCCTTCACTAAGTGGGTCCGCAGGCTATTTTTGGCGCAAAGTCTATTTTTAGACTATGTCTATTTTTAGACATATGGATCATGGTCTATGAGTTGCAGGATGCTATTTATGGATGATTGGTCGAGTTGGTAAAAATAGATGGACCTCTATTTTTTAGACATTGGGTGGTTTCTATTTTTAGACTGCCGGGCTAAAAATAGAACAGTCAAATATTATTAACCCTTAATAATATTTAGACTATAAACATTATCTTATCCTCTTAGAGCACTTCAGTTTGATGCTTGGATGTGGCACATGCAGCTGACAGAAGGAAATACACTTTTCCTAAGGGTTAGTTGAGCTATTGCATGGTTGACTTCAGTTAGAACTCATGTGGCAGAGTTTGGTGGAGTTGATGAGACAGTTGGCGGAGTTGTGTTCGGTTTAACTTAGTTGAACTAGTTGTATTTAGTCTAACTGATAAATACACTAGTGATGAGTGGTGTGAATTAATTATTAATTAATTCACTAATTATTAACTCATAAATCAACTAAAGAACACATCAGTTAACTGCAATGCATGGACAGTTCAGTGGAGACGAGTGTTAGAGGTGGGTGAAAGGGTGAGTCTACTATCAGTTGTGACTATGGCTGTGCATGAGATTTGCACACACATTGATTGAGATTGCCAATGAGGATTGCGCAGTTGAAGCTAGTGGGATTCGAACTTGGATCTCATCATTATTCATCTTGGATTGCGCAGTAGAGGCAGGCAGACTTGTGGAGGATATTTGAACCCGTGACTTGTTCATCTTCCGTGCTAGTTTTGTGTGTAGCATGTGAGATAGTGCTGAGAGCTGTGAGAGCTTTGTGCTATGTATTTTTACATGTTCTATATCATTATAATATACAGATAGTTGGGGGTTTTCAGCTATTTCTTTCCCCATTACATACTGTGTTGATATGTGTGCTTGATTATTGTTTTATGTGCGCATGCGGCTGTTTCTATTTCCGCATATTGATGATCAATTGTATAAGAGGTTATGTATTATGCATGAAGCTTAAATAGTGTGTAATCAGGATAATCTCGGTGAATAATTCAGAAAATTATTCAAATTTCTACATGGTATCGGAGCTAAAATTGATCATCGGATCTATTACAGTGATTACAATTTATTTCGGTAGACAGAGTCTGTAAGCGGGCCAGGTAGCCTCTGGATCCATCCTTTCTCTGAAAGGTGATATATCCAGTAAATTCCCCTACAGTCGATCTCTGTGCTAGAAATACTTTGTTCTCAAAGATCCAGAAGCAGTTGAGTTTTGAGCTTGGAATTCGAATTTGCAGCAGTTTTTTTCTTGGTGCCGGAGTTGAAATGTATTTCAACGGTTTGCGACTCGAGTATGCCCTTGAGGGCAGTTCGAATTATGTTGCATGGAAGGATAGAATGGAGGCGGTATTAGACGATAACGGGCTGAAGGATTTCATATATGCTAAGGTCCCAAAGCCTACTGATGCTGAAGCCTACTGATGCTGCTCAAGTTGAGGCTTGGCAAAAGAAGATGGCGAAATGTCGAAGGATTTTGTTGGAGGGCGTGAAGGATCACATTGTATCCAGACTGCATGGAAAAGCTACTCCATACTTGATGTGGAAAGCGTTGACATATCTATTCCAGAGCAAGAGCGACCAGAGGAAGTTGGCGCTCAAGGATAAACTTAGAAACATTAAGATGGAGAAAGGCGACAATATCGCCAAGTACCTCACGAAGTTCACACAATGCAGAGATGAACTGGGAAGTGTAGGGGTGACTGTCGATGATGAGGACTTGGTGGACCTGTCTCTCCTTGGTCATCTGAAGAGTTGGCATTCCTATCAGGACTCAGTCAATGGTCGGGAGAAGTTGCCGGGATGGGAGCGACTTTGGTCGGATCTCATGCAAGAGGAGATAAGGCGGACTACCAGGGACGGATCTTCATCAAAGGCATCTGATGAAGAAAATTGCGCTTTGGCTGCAAAAGAAAAGAAGGGGAAGAGCAAGAAAGCTTCTCAGTCTGGTGCGAAAGGCAAGAAGCAAGACATGTCCAAGGTGAAGTGCTTTCACTGTCACCAACACAAACATTATGCCACAAATTTTCCGCAGAAGAAGAAAAATAAGAAGGCTGCTAGATCTGCAGCGGGAAAGGCATTGGCCTCCCATTTTGAGCTGGATTTTTCACTGATCGCATACTTGGTCTCAAGTGTGATGGGATCAGTATGGTTCTTGGATAGTGGTGCGTCATTTCACATGACCGGAGATCGGGATTTGTTTTCAGATCTGGAGGAGAAAGATCTTGGAGTGCACATCGAGATGGGCGATGATGGTAGATACAGTGCGACCGGTATCGGTACCATATCCTTTGAGAGGGAGTCTGGTAAACCATTCGTATTGAAGGAAGTATTGCATGTTCCAGGATTGATGAAGAACCTAATCTCTGTGGCGATGTTGGAAGACAAGGGGTATGATGTGGTCTTCAGCGAGGGAAAGGCTTTCCTGCGCAGTAAGACAACTGGAGAAACCCGGAAGATAGGGGTTCGAGTCAAGAACCTTTATCAGTTGCAAGTAGATGGTTGCGCAGCAATGGCATGCAAGGCGGAAGGAGTGGTGAGCCGGGATGATGGCGAGCTGTGGCACCGGAGATTGGGCCACCTTCACCATGGAGCTTTGAAGATACTGCAGCAGATTTCTATTGGGCTTCCTAAGGGCACTCTTGCGCAGTCAGATCAGTGCAAGGGGTGTACCTTGGGAAAATTTGTGAAAGCCACCTTTCACGAGAAGGATAGTCGCGCCACGACGATCCTTGAGAGAATCCACACAGACGTGTGTGGACCTTTCTCAGTAGCTTTGACAGCAAAGCACAAGTACTATGTGATCTTTGTTGATGATTTCTCTCGGAAGTGCTGGATCTTCTTCATGTAGAAGAAGAGCGAGACATACTCAAAGTTCAGTGAGTTCAAGGCGCTGGTTGAGAAGGAATCAGGGAAGCATGTGAAGGCTCTTAGGAGAGACAATGGTGGTGAATTCATCTCTGCTGAATTCAAGGACTTTTGCAGCGCAGAAGGGATTCGGAGAGAGCTCATCGCACCCCATAACCCACAGAAGAACGAGGTTGCTGAGCGGAAGAACAGAACGATCGTGGGTGCTGCACGGGCGATGTTGCATGATCAGGGCCTACCCCTTCACTTGTGGGCAGAGGCATGCAATACTGCAGTGTATGTGCAGAACCGTTGTCCTCACAAGATACTTGGCATGAGTACACCGGAGGAGGCGTTTTCTGGCAAGAGGCCTGATATTTCCCACTTGAGGATTTTTGGCTCACCTGTCTACATGCATGTGACGAAGGACACCAGAAAGAAGCTGGATCCGACCGCAGAGGTTGGGATATTTGTGGGGTACACTGATACGCCACACAACTATCGTGTGGATTTTCCAGACAATTGTGCGACAGGATATCAAATTTCAGGAGGAGAAAGCCATGCAGTGTTCTCTTGAGAGGGAGCCACACTTGCATGCAGATGAGGAGCTATTAGTTCCTAAGGATGAGCTTCAGGATGTGGATAAGCCACATGAGGAAGTTCATGGAGTGGAAGAGACCACTCATGCAGCGCCAACCATCAAAGGGCGCACGAGCACTACAGAAGCTGAGCGACTAGCTCAAGATGCAGAGAAGGTTGTAGGAGCACCTACAGCACAGCGCAGACAGAGACAGTCACTGGAATGGTACACTAGATACATGTCTCTTGTGAGAAAATGTGTCGTGACAGAGCCATCCTCTTTCGAGGAAGATGTGGAGGACCCCGCATGGGTAGATGCCATGGTGGAAGAGTATGATTCGATTGTCAGAAACAGTGCATGGGAGATTGTCCCACGACCGGAGGGGAAATCAGTGGTGGGTTCAAGATGGATCTACAAAGTGAAGCAGGCGGCTGATGGGAGTGTGTTGAAGTACAAGGCAAGATTTGTTGCCCGTGGCTTCTCACAGATCGAGGGGATCGATTATGAGGAGACCTTTGCACCTGTCGCAAGGTACTCTTCCATACGGACGATCCTAGCTCTCTCAGCGCAGATGGAGTGGCACATCCATCAGATGGATGTGAAGACTGCGTTCCTCAACGGAGTCATTGAGGAGGAGGTGTACATAGAGCAGCCCGAAGGTTTCGAGATCTTCAGCAGTAAGTCGCATGTGTGCAGACTCAAGAGAGGCAACGTACGGGTTGAAGCAAGCACCTCGTGCTTGGTACACATGCATGAACGGAGTTATTTCCGCAGGACTTGGATTCTCCGAAGTGAGGCGGATCCCTACTTGTACCAGATTGTGGTGGAGGGTAAGTTGCTGATCATTGTAATTTATGTAGATGATTTTATTTTGACAGGTGATGAGCTGTTGATACTCTCATGCAAGGATGGTCTTGAAAAAGAGTTTGAGATGAAGGACTTGGGCCTCCTTCATTATTTTCTGGGATTGGAAATTTGGCAGCACAGTGATGGACTGTTTGTTTCTCGGGGTAAGTATGCCCGGGAGATACTGGAGAAGTTTAACATGCATGGCTGCAAGCCTGTTGATACTCCTCTTCCTGGTGGTTGGAGGAAGGAGGATGCTACTTCAGCGGAGGTAGTGGATGCCACTGTTTATCGACAGTTGGTGGGGTCGCTTATGTATCTGGTCAATACACGGCCCGATATATGCTATGCAGTTAACCAGCTTTCACAAGTTATGGTTAAGCCTACCAAGCTCTACTGGAAGGCAGGCAAGCATGTATTGAGATATCTCAGAGGCACATTGGGATATGGATTATGGTACAGACAGTCGGATGAGGTGAAGCTGTGTGGCTTCACGGATGCAGATTGGGCAGGGAGCCCAACGGACAGAAAGAGCACATCTGGAGAGGGAGAGGGATCTTCAGTATCGGGTCGACAACAGTTTCTTGGTACAGCAGGAAGCAGAGATCTGTGGCACTCAGTTCAGCAGAGGCTGAGTATATGGCAGCAAGCTTGGCTGCATGCGAGGCCATATGGATGAGGAAGATCCTGGTCGGGTTATTCGGGTCACACTTGGAGCCTACTGTGATTTATTGTGATAACTAGAGTTGCATTAAACTCTCGGCTAATCCAATATTTCATGATAGATCCAAACACATCGACATCAGGTACCATCATATCAGAGATTGTGTGCAGCGGAGAATCATGTTACTTTCATACATTCCCACGGAGGATCGGGATGCTGACATCTTGACGAAGGCGCTCACCAGGAGCAAATTCGAATACCACAGAGGCAGGATAGGGGTTGCAGATAATCCATATCTTGTTCAGAGGGAGTGTTGAAAATGCAACAAGATGATGGAGCTTAGTGAAATGAAGTCGCCTTCACTAAGTGGGCCCACAGGCTATTTTTGGCACAAAGTCTATTTTTAGACTATGTCTATTTTTAGACATATGGATCATGGTCTATGAGTTGCAGGATGCTATTTATGGATGATTGTTCGAGTTGGTAAAAATAGATGGACCTCTATTTTTAGACATTGGGCGGTTTCTATTTTTAGTCTGTCGGGCTGAAAATAGAACAGTCAAATATTATTAACCCTTAATAATATTTAGACTATAAACATTATCTTATCCTCTTGGAGCACTTCAGTTTGATGCTTGGATGTGGCACATGCAGCTGACAGAAGGAAATACGCTTTTCCTAAAGGTTAGTTGAGCTATTGCATGGTTGACTTCAGTTAGAACTCATGTGGCAGAGTTTGGTGGAGTTGATGAGACAGTTGGTGGAGTTGTGTTCGGTTTAACTTAGTTGAACTAGTTGTATTTAGTCTAACTGAAAAATACACTAGTGATGCGTGGTGTGAATTAATTATTAATTAATTCACTCATAAATCAACTAAAGAACACATCAGTTAACTGCAATGCATGGACAGTTTAGTGGAGACCAGTGTTAGAGGTGGGTGAAAGGGTGAGTCTACTATCAGTTGTGACTATTGGCTGTGCATGAGATTTGCACACACATTGATGGAGATTGCCAATGAGGATTGCGCAGTTGAAGCTAGTGGGATTCGAACTTGGATCTCATCATTATTCATCTTGGATTGCGCAGTAGAGGCAGGGAGACTTGTGGAGGAGATTTGAACTTGTGACTTGTTCATATCTGAGCTAGTTTTGTGTGTAGTATGTGAGATAGTGCTGAGAGCTGTGAGGAGCTTTGTGCTATGTATTGTTACATGTTCTCTATCATTATAATATACAGATAGTTGGGGGTTTTCAGCTATTGCTTTCCCCATTACATACTGTGTTGATATGTGTGCTTGATTATTGTTTTATGTGCGCATGCGACTGTTTCTATTTCCGCATATTGACTATCAATTGTAGAAGAGGTTATGTATTATGCATGAAGCTTAAATAGTGTGTAATCAGGATAATCTCGGTGAATAATTCAGAAAATTATTCAAATTTCTACAAAATGGATACCATTACCCCTAAAAGAACTCCTAAACCTAGAGGTATACCATAACCTTTAGTGGAAAAAAAAATTGAACCAGTAGGAGAAAATAAAAGTGAACCAGTAATGATGGAAACATAGCAGTTGTAGAGATTTGATACACCCACTGTTCCACCTGCAAAACAAAAGTCAATAATGAGCAAACCTGCAAAACAAGAGCCAACTGTGAGTAAACAAGGCAGAAAAAGGGTTACAAGAAGCCAAACAGTGGCTAAAGGAAATTTAGAAGACATACTACATGCCATTGATATTGAAGAGACTCATATAGTCCAGGCTGAGGATATAGATGAAGGTGGACAGAAAATCAAGAAAGCTAAATCAACAAAGAAGATAGAATTTGAAGGTGAGGATGCAGGTTTTATGTTCCAAGATAGGAAGCCCATGAAAATACATGCTATAAAGCTCTTGGAAATTAGTAAAGAATTTCATCCAGCCACTGACACTGTTGTTTGGTCAATTTAGTGTGTCCTAAATTGCTAACATAAATTATCAACCAGGGATTCGTAAACTGACGAAGTGTGGCGCACTATATGTGCAAGATAACTTATCTCTTACTTTTTGTCGTTTTTGGATTTTTATTGATCTTGGTTGGTTTCCTAATGTGAGATGGAAATTCTAAAAGACAAGTATGGTTATGAATATTCAAGGCAATGATGTCCTTTATAATGATTTACCAACTTGAAACTGAAAAAGTAATTTGAAACATACAATGACAAAACTTGAAAGGAAATGAAAATGTGCTACTAAAATGAAAAAGGTGCTGCTAATCTAATAAATCAAAACAGTGAACTAGTGAGCATGAAACCAAACTATTCTTGCTGCTGTCTAAACACAAAAGAAACTATGCTGAAAGAAATCCAAAAGTTGCAATAAAGTAAATCTAAATCAAATTACATCAACGTGTCTTCTGATCCCTCATCATTAGTCCAGCTATGATTTTCGGAAGTAACCATAAACAACTTGAGTAACTGATATCTAACTTGCATAAAGTAAACTAATATCAAACCACACATTCATAATTCAATCCCTCACCATCATTCCAGCTGTGGCTTTCGGAGGTAACTGAAGATGTCATGCACAATTTAATATTTCTAACTTGCAGAAAGGAAAATAATATCAAACTACACATCCATAATTCAATCCCTCACCATCAGTCCAGCTGTGGCTTTCGGAGGTAACTGAAAATGACATGAGCAATTTAATATATCTAAATCTAACTACTGAAGCAAATGTGAAAAACTAAAATAAACAAAGCAATACCGGAATTAAACAAAAACTAAGAAAAAATAAATTAACAGCAGAACAATATTGATTCCATGTCATTAGTCAAAAGATATGCAAATGCCCGGGCTGCCATGAAAAATTATGCTAAAGCTATGATTTCAGAAAGCAATCTAAGTAAAGAAATATGACAAAACAGAATTGAAAGCAACTTATCTAGAAAACATGTAAAAGCCTCCTTGGATAGCAGGGGCCCTCTGCTACCAATTTGGTGTAGTCCTTAGCTCCTTGAAAATAAGATCACAATAGCATCAAAGAACTAAGCTTCTTTATTCAAAAACTCATAAATCTACATCCCATTCCATCTTGAACTTTGTTACAAATCTACTTCCTCATTACTTTCTCATTACTTCTTCATTACTTATGATAGGAGAAAGCTTCTCCTATTTATACAAAATATGAGGAGACATCTCATTAATGGGAGTCCATGAATCTCTCCCTCCATCTCTAGAGTTACAATCAAAATAGGAAATGATAAGACACATGTCTTTCTAGGGTTTTAACACAACTTGAGGAATGAGACACATATCCTCTTAGAGTTTCAATACAACAAGGAAGTGAGACACATATCCTCTTGATCCCATAATCTTCTCCAACCAAATTCGAATTTGGCTTTAGAGTGCCATATAAGGGTCTTCTAGAAGTCTCCTTTTGACCTACACATGTCACAAAACTCATAACACATATATAGATATATGAAACTATGTTAATTTTCTAGTTTCTAATCATAAATTCACATAAAATACATAAAATAAATAACTTTGGAAAACAAGGATCCTAACCCATATATTTATGTAAATGGTTATTTGATGTAGGGTTTTAGGTCAAATGGCTATGAAATAAGAGCTAAATGGTTATGACATAATGGAAATATGTATGAATATGGAGAACATTTTTTAGACTCAACAACTGTCCAGCCACCACAAAACATTATTTACCTTTCATATCTTGCAGAAGAAGATCCAATCAACAAGCAAAATAAAGGAAAGGAGAAAGTCATTGAAAAAATAGAGTTGGAAGTCTTTGAGGAATAGTTGAGGTTAGATAATCATGAAATAGTAGTCATGAAGAAGGAGGCAAGGAAACATAATGTTCAGAAGGTTCAGTTTGAAAAGATGAAAGAGTTTTGGGAAGATCAGGTTGACAGTGTATCAAAGACCCTAGATAACACACAGCAATTAATCAAATAGACTATGTCATTAAGGAAAGAAGTGAAGCATGTCATAAGAGTAAACCTGCACTTGAACTATAGTAACAAAAAGTTGAAGAACCAAGTTAAATACCTCCAAGAACAAATAGAATTGATCCATGAGGAGCTGGAGAAAAAGGGTCTAAAAATGACAGCAGTTGAGGAGCCTATAGCTCAACTCATCATCAATGAAGAAGAAACACCTCAAGACTCTTAGTTTGATTTTTTTTATATTTTGAAAGGTCAATGGAATTTTGAAAACCAAATTTATACAGTTGGAAGGTACATTTTTGAAACTAGGCAAAAATCTGGAATTTACACAGTTTTCCACAGTTTCGTAGCGTTTCCTAGGCTTGAAGCCAAGAAAACGCTACGAAACCACCTATAGTTGGCTTTTTGCTTATAAAATCACTTTTGGTAGCTTCCAAGGAGAGGAAATGATAGGGAAGATGTGTCAGGTCATGATGAACACAATGAAAGAACAAATAATTAGTAATTTTGATTGCAAAGGTCATTTTTTGTATGCTACGAAACTGCCATACTTTCGTAGCGAGCTGTTTTGAAGGTTTCTGAGCAGGTTTGTTAGCAATTTTGGACAGGTGGACACTTTCAAAAGGTCAAGGGACTTTTCCAGAAATCATCCATGACTTGAAGACCATGAAATGAATACAACTCATCAACTAAATCATTCATTGAAGATAGACCTCTGTTTTCCTAAAAAATAGGGTTTGTTTCCATATTTTGAGGAGGGTAATTAAGATGTCAAGTAGTGATGAATTCTGTAATAGCTCATTCGAACATGTGAATCATTAGTTGTCAGATTTGTAATTGTTTTAAGATATAAGGTAGTTGATGTAATAAATATCATTTTGATTCCTATTAGGAAAATGATTGTTTTATAATATAGCTGCCATTTTCTCATTAAAGCACATATTTTCGTGTTATGCAAGGTGTCATTAGGAAAATTTCGATGAATCTAGCCAAGAGGAAGATCATCTCTCATGTAACAAGGTCTATTAAATGGAAGATATTCAAAATTGTAAAGGGTTGGATATTTTTTGCAATACTGCAACTTTATGTAATTTAACTGATATCAGTAATACAAAGGACTTTTTCTTGACCAACCTGTGATTCTCATGGAGTTTTTAGTGCTTTTCTGATCTATATTTTTATATGTACCATTTGCAGTGGTTTTCATCTTTAATACTCAGAATTCATGGGTGTATGCTCTGACTTCCTTTATTTATGAAATGGTTGTATTATTTCATGTTCCATGTGTGATTTACCTTTGCTAAAAACTCTTACCTGCCTTAGCTTCCATGTCAAGAAACCTTACCACTGAACTACTGATTTGTTGACTCCATAAGCCCAATGGTTGCAGACTTGTACTCTTTTCAACCTACACACATCACAATCAAGTTATTTTCCAAATAGAGTTATCCATCTAGTTTCATCATTATCAAATATCATTAACCCCTTTGAGATAGCCCTCTCAGACTGAAGAGGCTAAGATTCAATTACAAGTTGGTTTGAAACAGTTACATGAAGTTATCTAATTAGCAGCCAATCAACTGCAATTTTGTGATAACACCTGTGAAGGAATGTTTCACATGGTCTATTCATACCATGTCAGACTTCTTCTAAATTGTGTAGGTAAGAGGTCACTTGAATTTCCTTTCTATTTATACAGAAGTCTAGGGAAAATGTCAGATAAGGTTCAAATTAAGACTGAGGGAAATGAGACATCTCTTTTTCATCATGGTCTAATTAAGCTGTTAATGTTGGAAGAATTGAGAATGTTAGACAGAGATTGGATTTCTTTCTTGTTCATGAGTGGTTATGAAATTGATATGGTCACTCCAAAGAAAGCCTCAAAACCTAGAACTACTTCATCACCAGTTGTGTTAGAAGAAGTTGAAGAAGAAAATATATCATCTCTTGCAGAACCAATGAACATGGGAACAGAACCTTTGCAAGAGACTGACACACCTCAAGCAGCACTTGCAAAACAGAAGCATTCAGTCACCAAACAAGGAAGCAAGAGAGTCACTAGAAGCCAGACATTGGATAAAGGACATCAAGAGGATATCCTTCATGCAATTGACATTGAAGAGTCACCCATTGTTCAAGCTGAATACATTGAAGATGGTGGAAGAAAGCTGAAGAAAGGTAATACTGCTAAGAAACTAGATTTTTCTTTGGAATTCATTTTTGTCAAGTATTATTGAGGTAAATTGATTGTTTCCAAGGTGTCTTGGCATAGTAAAGGTGTTTGAATAGAAAAGGTGGCAAGGAGATAGCATAAAAGGCAGGTTTTCATACACTATGAAAACTCGCTACGAAACTGCCTAAACTGCCATGTTTCGTAGCGAGGAGATTTTTGAAGATTTTTGAGCATTCCAACAGCACAATAGCCAGCTGGAGACCTCCAACATGTCAGTGGGCCATCTCAATAGAGATTCATTACTCAAAATAAGTGTCACACATCTAACTCAACAGGTAGAACAATGATTAAAGTGAAGGTTATCCATCCTAAAAAGTAAGATTGGGTTCCACAGATCTAGGGGTGTTCTAAATATATAAAGTGATGGTGAATTGTCCCTCGAACATGTGATATCTATTATGTAATTGTTTCACTGTTATAAAAACTGAATGTAATAAATAGGAGATAGAGTCCTATTAGGAGTTTGACTTCTCAAAGGATAGTTGTCCTTTTTCAGTTTCAAGTAAGTAGTTTCAATTATGATAGGTGTCAGAGTTAGAATTCAAAATTCTAGCCATATGGGCAAGTCATTTACATTATAAATAATTTCTATTTATATATTGAACATCAAAGAGCAAGGGGTTGGAGAATATTTCACCAAATCGCTACTTGTATGTTTTTCTCCATTATCAGTAATATACAGTGATATTCTACTTCCAGACCTGAGATTCTTATGAGGTGTTTAATGTGTTGTTTCTATGTATCTTTATGTCTAATCACTTGCAGTGGATTTTATCTCTAATTACTCATAATTCATATTGTTATGCTCTGACTTCCTTTAGGGGTGAAATTACTATGTTTTCCTTATATTGTGTGCATGAATCATCTTTGTTAAAAACCTCTATTTGCCTCAGCTTCCATGTGAAGAACCACTGTCATTAAGAATACTGATGTTGACACCATGGCCCAATAGTAGCAAGCCTTCATTTTTCAACCTGCAATCATACAAAACCAAGTCATAATTCATAGAGTTAGCCATCTAGTATTATCTTTATTAAAAATCATAAACCCCCTTTGAGAGAGCCCTCTCAAAATGAAGAGGCTAATATTCAGTTAGAAGTGGTTTGAAAGAGTTACATTGAGTTGATTGATGAGCAGCCAATCAAGATCAATTTGGTGATAACACACAATTTGGAAATCACTGTCAGAATTGTTCGAGAATAGAAGTGACCACGGGAATCTAGCCCTCAAGGATAAACTTTGAAATATCAAGATGGGTAAGAATGAAACTATTTCACAAAATTTGAGAAGGTTCACACAAGTTCATCATTAACTTGGTTGTGTTGGTGTTAATGTTGCATAAGATGAATTTGTAAGCCTAGCCCTTATAGGCCTTCCCAAGAGCTGGCATAGCTACAGAGATTCGGTGAACGGGAGGGAGAAACTACCAGATTTGGATTGCTTATGGTCTGATTTGGTGTAGGAGGAAATAAGGCAGAATACTAGAGATGGGAATTCATCCAAGGGTGAGGATGAAGAAAATTTTTCATTATTTGGAAAGGGAAAGAATGCAAAAGGGAATAAATACCAATCCAAACCAGAGTCCAGCAAAGGAATAAAGAAGAAGGATTTGTCCAAAATCAAATGCTTCCATTGCCATGAATTCGAGCACTATGCCATGAAGTGTCCACACAAAAAGGAAAGCAATAATCCCTCAAGAGGAGTAGCAGATGGAGCCTTGGCTTCACAGGTCGAGCTTGAATTTACCCTTATCACATGCATGGCTAGCATAGTATTGGAGAGCATGTGGTACTTGGACTCAGGTGCATTATTCCACATAACAAGGTCTAGAGAAATTTTCAGTGACCTGGAAGAAAAATATTTGTAGATGCACATTGAGCTGGGGGATGAAAAAATGTATAACGCAACAAGGGTTGGTACAGTCACCTTTCAAAGGGAGTCGGGCTCCCCTCTTAGGCTCAAAGAGTCGTGTTCATTCCATACCTAAAGAAAAATAACTTCTTGTTGAATTTTTGGAAGACCATGGTTATGATGTGATATTCAGTAAGGGAAATGCATTCCTAAGACACATAGCCATAGGAAAGGTGAAGAAAATTAGGGTTCGGGGGAAGAACCTGTATATGCTATATGTGGAAGATTGTGCTGCATTAAGCACTAAGATGGAGAAGGTGCAAAGTCGCGATGTTGGTGAACTTTGGCACAGAATACTTGGCCCTTTGCATCATGGCACCCTAAATACTATGCGTAAAATAACCACAAGCCTCCCCAAAGGAGCACTAGAGCAGTAAGATGTATTCAAAGGATGTACCTTAGGGAAGTACACAAAATACACATTCCATGATGAGAAAAACAAAGAACATGAAGTCTTGGAAAGGATCCACTCTGATGTTTATGGACCTTTCTCGATAGCCTCTACTGTCAGACACAAATATTTTATCATTTTTATTGTTGGATATTTTTCATGCAGAAGAAAGATGAGACATTCTCCAAGTTCATAGAATTCAAGCTACTAGTTGAGAACGACATCAAAAAGAAGGTGAAGGCTCTCACGAGCGATAATGGAGGTGAGTATGTGTCGAATGAATTCAAAACAAATTGTGCAAAATAAGGAATTTGATGAGAGTTGACAACACCCCAGAACCCACAGTAGAATGGGGTGGCTGAGAGAAAGAATCATAGAATTGTGGGAGTTGTGAGGGTTATGTTAATTGAACAAGGCCTACCACTGCATTTGTGGGTAGAGGGGTGCAACACAACAGTCTATTTGCAGAACTAGAGTCCCCATCGAATTCTTGGCATGATTACTCTAGAGGAGGCTTTCTCGGGGAGAAATTCGGATGTGTCGCACTTTAGGATTTTTGGAGCCTCTATTTATTGCCATTTAACCAAAGAATCAAGGAAGAAGCTTGAGATGGTAACATAATTGGGGGTATTTGTGGGTTACACGAAAACTCCTTACAAATACCATGTGTACTTTCCATCCCTCATAATATAATGACAGTTGTGTGAAGGGATGTAAAATTTGATGAGGATAAATTGATGGTGCTCTCTTGAGAGGGAGCTTCAGATCCCACCAAAAGAGAATATTTTAGCTCCAAAGGAGGAACCTCAAGAAGTTATGGAGAAGCCACAATTTGAGGAACAAAGAGTGGAGATAGCCACTCAAGCAAAACCATTTAGAAGGATAAAACAGGACCAGGGAAGCTAATAGACTTTTGTAGGATGTGAGGGAGAATGTGGGAGCTCCTTCAAATTTGTACAGGAAGAGAAGGTCATTTGATTGGTACACTAGACACATGGTTCTAATTATTGACTTGTAGAGACAGAACCATCCTCTTTCAGGAAAGCAGTAGAGAAACATGTATGGGTTGATGAAATGGTGGAGGAATATGAATCCATTGTAAAGAACAGTGTTTGGGAAGTGGTCCCAAGACCAACAGATAAATCAATTCTGGGTTTGAGATGGATCTTCAAGGTTAATAAGGCAGCAGACAGAAGCATGGAGAAGTATAAGGCCATATTTTTAGCCAAGGGGTACTCTCAAGTTGATGGAATTGACTATGAGGATACCTTTTTTCTTGTAGCAAGGTACTCATCCATTAGATAAATACTTGCTCTGGTTGCACATATGGGGTGGAAGATCCACGATATGGATGTAAAAAAACCATTTCTCAATGGATTTATTGAGGATGCAGTGTACATCGAGCAACCAAAAGGTTTTGAGACATTTGATCAGGATTTTCATGTGTGCATACTCAAGCAAGTGGTGTATGGTCTGAAACAAGCACCCCGTGGTTGGTACACCAAGATTGATAACTATCTCAGTGGTTTGGGATTCAAAAAAAAGTGAACTGAATGCAAACCTCTATCATATATTGGTAGAAGTTAAATTATTAATATTATCTTATATGTTGATGATTTAATTTTAACTAGTGATGAGCAGCTGATTAGATCTTGCAAGCAGGACCTTGCAAGGGAATTTGAATGAATAACATGGGTCTCATGCACTACTTCCTCGGCTTGGAAGTATGGCAAGTTGATGATGAAATATTTGTCTCTTAATGCAAGTATGAACATGAGATACTACATATATTTTTCATGCAGAGTTGAAAATCATGGAGACACCTCTAGCAACCAACTAGAGGAAGGAGGATGCCACTTCAGGTGAGGAAGTGGATGCTACCATTTATCTTCAACTAGTGGGTTCACTGATGTATATTGTGAACACATGACCATATATGTGTTATGTATTCAACCAACTGATCCAAGTTATGGTTAGGCCAACCAAATTATTTTGGAAGGAAGCAAAGCATGTTTAACGGTACCTCAAAGGCACTACCTAGTTTGGAATATAGTGCTAACGGACAAAGGGATTGAAGTTATGTGGCTTCACAGATGCAGATTGGGCGGGGATTCCATTGGACCGAAAGAGTACATCATGTGGAATTTTTAGTGTTGGGTCCATAATTGTTTCCTAGTACAGGAGGAAGCAAATATCTGTGGCGCTCAGATCAACAGAAGCAGAGTACATGGCTACAAATCAAGCAACATGTCAGGTGATCTGGATGAGAAAGATACTTGTGGGACTATTTGGTCGGATGATGGATCCAACTTTGATCTACTTTTACAATCAAAGTTGCATCAAGCTCTTTAAGAATCAATTTTTTCACGATCTATCCAAGCATATAGAGATATAGTATCACCATTTACAAGATTGTATGCAGAGGCTGATAATGTTACTACAATAAATTCCAACAGAGGAACAAGATGCTGAAATTTTGACAATGGATTTGTCAAGAGGGATGTTTGAGTTCCACAGGTGCACAATAGGGGTGGTTGATAATCCATTTCTTGCTGAGAGGGAGTGTTGAAAAATGTATGAAGAAATTCTCAATTTGATTTTGCCTTGATTAAATTGAGAAAATTCAAATTTCCACATTAACAGAAAACTTGGATGTAGTTAACTGAGGTGACATGGATCTTGTCACTCGGTTATCTTAGTAAATTCGAGTTAGAGGATTTATATTTCATTTAAGGATGTGTGATTGCTAATTTGTAGAAATCAAGGTCATTTATTTCAAGTTGTTTTCAGTTAAACTAGTTCTAATTGTTGGAGGAACTACTGGAAGGTCAGTTGTGCAGTGGGACTTAAGTGAAATTCAATTATCATCTAGTTAACTAATCAATTAGACCAAAATAGTTATTTCATGGATAGAATTTGAGTTCCCCAGCTGTGGTGGAGATTCCAAGGCTAACATCAGTTGTAGACTAGTCTTGAGTGTACATGTGTTGCATGCAGTCATATGATCAACCTTGGGAATTGTTGAATCAATTCGATGAATTTCATAAATAATAGGGGCCTAATTTCTCAAGGAATTATACAATGAAATAGGGGCTCAAGAGGAGGTAGAAATTGACTAAGTTTAGGCTAGAGCTTCTCAATGAGCAGAGAGATAGGTCTTTCACTTACAGGTTGTGCTCGGTTAAGCAAAGAAACTGTAATACATCTCTATTCATCAGATTAATGCAAGCAGGCAAAGGGGTTTTTAGAAGATTTCTTTCCCCTAGAAAAATACTTTGTGCATGTGTGTTGTTTCTCAGTTCCTGTTTGTGATTGATGTTCTAAATTGTGAATTGATTTATGTGGAGTAGTAGAGTAGGTTTGTGTCTTGTAATTTTGATTAAAACTACTTTAGCAGATGCAAATCTACATCATAATTTCTACAAATCGACTCTCCAAATACACCCATTTTTGTGCCCTATCACACCCATTCACTCTAGCTCTGGTGGCTCAAGCCTTCATGGATCAAATTTTAAAATTGTATGGCATGCCTACCTCTATTGTGTCTAATAAAGATCCCACCTTCACTAGTAATTTATGGTAGGAGATTTTCAAACTACATGACACTCAACTCCAAATGAATACAACTTATCACCCTTGGATGGATGGTCAAACTGTAGTAAAAAAATGTTTGGAGACCTACCTACAGTGCTTTTCTTTAGACAAACAACATTAATGGGTGATGTAGTTACCTTTATCTAAATGGTGGTATAATATGTAGAAATTATATGCACTAAGCATGCATGTTTCCAAGATCCACCTGATCTCACACTATTTAACTTTATGCAAGATACTGAATCTATTCCACTTGTTAATCTTTTGCGGAAAAATTAATTGCACACACAAGTGAAGTATATAAAAAAATATTTAATCGCACATAACACAGTTTTTAACTGGGAAATCCTGAAGATGAAAACCCCAAATATATATTATGTAACATGGAGATCATATGACAATCTCATACAAGCATACAAAGCTTATCACAAGCTCTCAGTACAGTACAATCGTCATACACTAATCATGCCCAACCTTGCAAATCCATGCACCGATCTATGCCACCTGCTAGCCTGCCTCCACTACGCAATCTCTGCTAAATAATGGCTCAGAATGAATTCGAATTAATCCATCCTTGACTGTGCAATCCTCATTGGAATCTCCACTAAGTGTGTGATGAAATCAATGCATCACTATAGTCACAATAGATAGTCTATCTTTCCCTTTCACCTATCTCTCCACTAGTCTCCACTGAAATTGCCATGCACTGTAGTTAACTGCTGTATTGTTCAATTGATTAATTAGTTATTATTTGTGAATTAATTAACTAATTAATTCACTCCACTCTCACTAGTGTATCAATCAGTTAGACTAGATACAACTAGCTCAACTGAGTCTAACTGAGTTAAACTAAATACAACTCCATAACTACTTCTTCCAACTATGTCATAACTATGCCACTTGAGTTCTAACTGAGTCCTCCATGTGTAGCTCCGGTAAACCACAAGACCAAGCGTAATTCCTTCTGTAATGCATTGATGTGGTACATCTATGCCTTTGAACTAAAAATAAAGTTCTCCAAGAGAATAAGTTGATATTTAGAGTCTGATTATTATTAAGAGCTAATAATAATCGACATGCATCTATTTTTAGATCGACGATCTATAAATAGACTTCGCCCAATATTCTAAAAATAGAATTTCATGTATTTTTCCAACTTGACCAACCATCCACAAATAGCATCCTGCAACTTCTGAAATATGATCACCATGTCTAAAAATAGACTTGCACCTAAAAATAGCCTGTGGGCCCACTTAGTGAAGGCGACTCATTTTCACTAAGCTCATCATCTTGTTGAATCTCAACACTCCCTCTCTCAACAAGATGGGGATTATCCTTCACTTTAGTCTTGCCTCTATGGTATTCGAATTTTCTCCTGGTGAGCGCCTTCATCAGAATATCTGCATCCTGATCCTCCGTAGGAATGTATTGAAGCAACATGATCTTCCGCTGCACACAATCTCTGATATGATGATACTGGATATCAATATGTTTAGATCTATCATGAAACACAGGATTAACCGAGAGTTTAATGCAACTCTGATTATCACAATGAATCACCATGGGATCTAAATGTGAACCGAACAAACCAACTAGAATCTTCCTCATCCAGATAGCTTCACATGTAGCTAAACTTGTTGCCATGTATTCCTCTTCCACTGAACTGAGTGCCACAGATCTTTGTTTCCTACTGTACCAAGAAACTGTCGTAGATCCGATACTAAAAATCCCTCCTGATGTGCTCTTTCTGTCTGTTGGGCTTTGTTGTGGAGGTAAATCCCCTCTACGGACAGAGGCAATCCCTACTAGCCCAGACCGGGTCTAGCAACAATCGTTCACGCTATAGTGCAGGTTCCTAATTGCAAATAAACCAACTAGCGATCAAGGCTTACCTGGAATCCAACGCTATCGCTCATAGAGGTAGCACTCCCATTCCTTAGCTTTGGCAGATCACAATCCTCATGATCTCCGTGATCGAAAACCTGCACACGCAAGAAACAAAACAAAAGCAAGCATAAAATCCAGTGCATACAACTATATGTCAGTCAGAGAAGACATAACTCATGATCATCATCAAGAACAAGAGTGGAACCATAACCAATAGTTGCTTATCATTAATCAATGAAAGAAGAATACAACCATACCTCTGACGCTGAATTCTCCTTCGGAGGGTCGTCAGCAGAACGCGTCTCAATAAAGCCTGTCAGTGATGGGACAAACCTCTCTCTTTGGATGTCTCGACAATAATCTCCTTGCTTGGATTTGGCCTTAAGGGAATGGATCAAATCTCTTGCAGCATTAGGCTCTTGGGAACTTGGAGACTCTACCATTCAGCCATTCAGCCCCTTCATCAATTGATGAAGGTTATATTTATAGAGGAGAGGAGGAGGTTGGGATCCCTACAATAGTGGAAGGGAGGCCTTATCCCTTGGGAGGTTCCCCATAAGGTGGAAACAAGAGGCCAAAGGAGGAAGGCCATGGTTATTTAGTCGAAACCACTCCTCGTGACTCATCCACGAAGTTGTTATAATCGAAAATTCGCCTCTTTTTTAAAAAACTTTCCATAAGTAGATTGGCGCAGGTGCTTAACTGGGACAGAGTGCCAACTAGCGCGGGCTCAATGTTAATTTTACTCATTGGCGCGAGGACATAACGGGCTACCAACGCCAAGGAAAAAATAGTTGTTTTTAGGGGTCTGCTCAAGAAATGATCAATAGAAGGAATTTTTTCCTCATGGCAAGGGATGCAATGATGGTATTTGCAAGGCATGACACTACTTATTGGTCACAGAAATGACCCTCCAATGGGCGAGATGGGGATTGCAGGGACGGTGACAAATTACTGTGTAACAGATGCCCCCTAAAGCATGAGGCCCAAAAGAGAGAGAGGGGTGAAATGCTTTACGAGAATGTGTCCAACTGAAAACACCGCCGTCGGAAAACCTGCGTAGAGAGATACAACTGATATCTCAGATACATGATATATATGTGGTATGGGCGCAGCCATCCATAACAGAGTATACAATAATCCAGATCCAAGGCATGGATGTAGCCATCCAGTGACGATCGATAAATAGACTCAGGTATGGTTGCAGCCATCCAATGAATGAGTCATGTAACTAATCATAATAATCCACAAAATCGCAGCCTGGATTCCAACAGACAAAATCCAGGGTCTTGTGCTCCATCTCGACCCGAACAAAGTTCAAGTTCAAGCATGCAAATATGTGCGCTGAAGTCGAACATGCAATAACATCGCCTGATTACCAACCAATGATGAAATTTGTTAACAGACGTGAGAGGTACCACTAATAATGACAATGGCCCTCAAGGTACTACAGGTACAATCTACGGCATGTGAATCAATGAGCTGACGTCGAACACCTGCAGAATCACTCAATCAGAGGCCAATGATGAAAACCTCACGTCGAATGCAAAGAACCTGCCATTGAGGCATGCAGGCTCCAAGGTACCAGAAGGGAGTCTCTAGATCAGCTTCCTGGATAATGAGCTGAAGTCAACAGGAAGTGACCTTGATCGAAGGTGGGCCATAGTGTTTCCCACATCATCGACATGAGACAGAGAAACATGATGTCTTTGTGAATTAGGATCAGATGAGAATCAGAGGAAGGTTGAAACTTGCAGAGGTCAACTTCTCTTGAACATATTGGCAGCACGACAGTAGATTTGGTAGTATTTGACATCAAAAGATCAAAGTTAATGATGACGAGGCAAAGAGCAGATGAGAGGTCAAAAGGGATCACCCAAACCCACGGAGGCAAGTGAAAAAACGAGATGAGATGTCCCCAACCTAACACGAATGCAGACAAGTGCCATGTTCAAGAGCGACATACTGCCGACACGACAATGATGTTGGTTCCATTTTTCCCCACCATTTCTGGCGAGTACCTCTTTATTTTTACACAAGCTTGAAGAGGATACCATATGCTTGTCATATAAGTCTGTCCTTTGGACGAATCCATCCTAGTACATTTAACGAGCCCTAGGAAGGAGGAACTCGAATATCGTCATTACGACTGGATCCGATGTCATCAGGGTTTAACGAGTCTGAAAAAGGAAGAACTCGACGTCTTTTCATGTTTAGAGAGTTTGAAAAGACAGCAGAAAAGTAAACTCCAACAGTCCCTTTTCGTAAATAGTTCCTCAGATCCGAAAAGGTAGAAAACTATGTCTGAGGAAACCTCCTAGTCGCGATAGGCTAGAGTATTCCTTTTTCGTAAATAATCTATCCCAGCCCGAAAAAGGGGTAAACGTATACTGGGTAGATATCGTTTCGTGGCCACTTTAACGAGATCGAAACGACAAGGGACTCGGCAATCTTTTCATGTTTAGGGAGTCAGAAAAGAGCTGAAATATTACTCCTCCTGGAGGAATGAGTGGTATAGAGGATAGCAACTGGTTCTGGTAATGGTGGAACTGCTCAAAATAGGTAAAGGTTAAGAGGCTGGCTAACAAGACCACTCATCTCAGCGGTTCCTCAGGAACGGGTAAAACAACCAAGTGAAGGCATATGATTGGCCAAGCAGATAGTGACGATGGAGTGAGAAAACCAAGGCTCATTTGACAAAATAGGCTGATAAAATGGCAATCACAAGAGGTAAAATGGGAATGATTTCATTTTTACACAAGCTTGAAATCAGAAAACTCTGCTTGAAGTTGGTTTCATTTTTACACAAGCTTGAAACAAAGATAAACTATGCTTGAAACCACTTTCATCTTTACACAAGCTTGAAATGGAAACAAACTATGCTTGAAAAATTAAGCATGCCCCCAGCATCGTGACTCAATTCGAGGTACATGCCCCCCAAGCTTCAATCCATATGAAAGGCAGATGGAGTGAAGGTTCAATTTACGAGATCAAGAGAAAGACTCGACTGGGATTTTACGAGATCTTAACAAAGACTCGAATCGAACAGGAAAGTGTTTAATTATTTTAAAGAGGTTGACACATTAAAAGAACTATCCTCAGACCTAATTCATTTTTTAATGAGGTTGACATAGAAGACGAACTATCCTCGGACGAGCTTGTTTCATTTTTTAAGGAGCTTGACACAAGAAAACGAACTGTGCTTCGACAACCTTGTTTTATTTTTTAAGGAGCTTGACACAAGACGAGGAACTCTGCTCCGAAAACCTTTGTTTCATTTTCTAAGGAGCTTAACACAGGAAAAGAACCATGCTCCAACCAACCTCATCATAATGAACAAGAAGTCATGGCTTCCAAGAGTTCCACTCCTGATGGAAGAAAAACATCTCGAAAATCAGGACCCAATGCCCTCAGCACACTATGCACGACGACATCATCACTGAGTACAGGCACGGGGTAGGTAGCCACATAGTTGACCTGCGGTGAGGCAGATACAACAGGTGGATAAAAACTAGGAAGGGATGATGGCGGGCCAGCTGCCATATCAGGACCAAAGAATGAAAGCTAATCAATGGTCACGATTCGACCTTCATGTGGAAAACATACCACACGAAAAAGGGAGGAGACAAGCACTCCCATGGCATAGGTGTAATCGCGCCCCTAGAGCAGATTGAAATCCAAGGGGCCTGGAACAACCATCACGTCCATATTGACAGTTTTACCTCCCAAAGTAACAGGTAACCTTGGAAGGATCCCTAACGGTTGACTCGTTCTTCTGTTAAATGCCAACAGATTCTGCGTAACAGGCACAAGCGGTGGTGAGCCAAA
This sequence comes from Pinus albicaulis, assembly GCA_034641835.2. NCBI lineage: Eukaryota > Viridiplantae > Streptophyta > Pinopsida > Pinales > Pinaceae > Pinus > Pinus albicaulis. Next base: position 1,228,563,488 of record CM076577.1, on the reverse strand, counting down.
AGCTTTCCAAGTAGTGGAGGATAAAATACTAATAGACGCACCTTCATCTATAATGGTGCTGGGTACGACCAGACTAAAAGCCTGTACTGTGATCTCGAAAGACACATAAGACGGAAGGCGGTATCCCGCAAATCGATTCTAATCAAAGGAAGCGACCAAACTACTCGGAGGGGCTACCATCAGACCAAGATGGTCTTCCCCTGGTGTTACGGAAGAAGAAGGAGCATCCTCCATGACTTGCATCACAGAGTCGGGAAGAGTATCCTCTAGGACCTCCATCATGGGAGGCAGAGGAGCCGCTTCTTGAGGTGTAGGGACATGAGAATCTTTCTCCAAGTCCGAGGAATAGATAATTTCATCCATCCAAGGGGGGTGGCATTCGTATTTGCATGTGGTGATGGGGGTTGAGGAGAATCCAAGCTCTATCCGGAGTGGTCAAACCATTGGTAGCTCGGGTCAGGCGGCATTGGGGGCTCGTGGTGGTCGAGGCGGCTCGTAGGCAAGCCGAGGTGGGTGAGCCATGGAGATAGTGAAGCAGGGCGGAGCGACGCATAGAGGTGGCACTGGCATTCAGGGTAAGGTGTGATAGCTTGGGTGTTGGGCGACTGCGGGTGGACATTATTGTTTAGAGAACTGTCGAGATCTGTTTCAGTATACATTGGACCGCCTCGAAAATTCTAAGAGGGCTCGACAAGAAGAACATGCAGAGCTCATCGCTACGCTAAACAAGATTCATTATTTTCAATGTCATGTGTGGGAGAGGGTTGTGGTGGTGTGGCATGGTCAGAATATACCGTATGAGAAGGTGGAGAAGCTAGAGTCATGGATTATAATATAATAATAAAATAATTTAATATTATATTATGAAACTAATAATAAACACATTATTAGATAATTTCATATTTTTCCCTTTCTTAGTCAAACTAGCCATTATATTTTAACGGCTTGTTGGATCCTCTCTTCATCTATTTAAACTTGTTTCCTTGATCTAATTTCTAATCTTGTCCTAGAGATGAACCAGAGTGGTTGGTTCGAAATGCGTCGACAAAATATGATCATATGTGATTATCACCGAAATTCGTACTTTACTAATTATTTATTATTTAATTTTTATTTAACCATTATAAAGAACCACCACAATAAAACACACACACACATATAGATAAAATGTCATCCGGCTAATGGTACTCTCATAGATTTAACATTGTGTAATTACAAAACATATCGGACTGACTCAGCCACGGGATGACGTAATGGGTGAGACCTTTTATTTGTGTTGGGAAAGCATTCGTATTCGAGGAGTTTATATTATGAAGGAGTGGAGGGGACCCACTTTCCACATGGGATCCTCTCCGCCCAATCTGATTTATTTCTTGTGTGTGTACTTTTTTCACTTCTGGGGCAGTGGAATCAGAAAATAATTTAATTTTGGAATGTGATGCCTCTATAGACATCAAGGACAGTTATGGCAGTATGTTAGTATCAATTCTGTGGCATTGTATTTTCATTGAGGTTACTATTCGAAGGTTGGGTCAGCTCATCATGAGTTTGAGTAAGAAAATGATTAAATTTCATAAGGAAAAAAACGAGGTTGGTAGTCCCATAGACTATTTTTAGTCTCGTGGATGTTAAAATATCTTTCCCTCGCGTCACTAAACATTCATCATTGTCATTTTTGTTTCAATGTTATTTTAAGTTTGTTTTATCTTATAATATATATATATATATATATATATATATATATATATATATATATATATTAATTTCTCTTATTTATTTTTATATGGTTTAATATAATATTAGATTTTATTAAATTGTATTTTTTTTAATTAATTTAGTTTAATAAAATAAATCAAAAATATTTATTAAAGTCAAATATTAAATAAATTGCTGAGGATTTTACCAACATTGTGCATTTTCTAGCACTTTGACATGTTTGACACTCAAACTTTGGAAGGTTTTATCTGGAGTTTTACTTAGCCAAATGAGGTCTAAGATAGTTCGTTGGAAAGATAATTACATGGAGAAAAATATGGAAACATTAACTCAAGAAAATATAGTTATTTAATATGCCTAAAATTTAGCAAAAGTTGGAGCTCTGAAGTTGCAACAAGAAACCATTTTCTGAGTTTTTTTTTTAAGAATTTCATTGGCTAAATCTTTTTTTGTTGTAGATTGATTTGAATTTTTCCTTATTGGGACAGAGAAGCTTTGATAGAGACTAATAGGAAGCATCAATTTCCTTTCATTTAATCTTTTTAATTAAATTTTAGAGTGATAATTTTTTTTCTTAAATTTGTATTTTCAATTTTGTTGTGCAATTTTAATTGTTTTCAATTTTATTTTGGCAGGAAAGTTGTTGCAGAGATGAGGAAAAAAGATTTGAAAACAATGTGATTGAACTAGAAGAGAAAGAAAAAAAGGATGTGTAGCTCCAAATTTGATGGATCTAAATTTCTTTCAACAAATATAATTTTTTAAGATTATTTTTGTAATTCATAAATATCAATTTTGAGAATGAGGAATGGGTTCCTCTTTTCTGCAATTTTCATACTCTAATCTCTTTTGCAAGGATAATATTAGTTGTAGGTAGAGACGAATACTTAGATATGAGTGTTTGGGGATTTTCTTTTTAAGATATAGTCATTTTCCTTGATGCAGAGCTTGCACTATTGCAGCTCATTTCTTCAGTGTCAAAGTTCATGATCTTGGAATTATTGTTGAGGATACTCACTATAAAATAGAGCAAAATGTTTTAGTTTTTATTTGCATGCAAATACTTTTGTTTTTTAATGCAAATTTAGTCTTTTTAATGGAAGATCTATATCAATTGTTTCATGCTTTACACTTATGTTGAATATGAGAATGATTTTCCTCTAGATCAACTATCTGATTTGTTGTTTTTAGACCTCTGTTATTTATTTCCAATTTTCTATTGTGCTTAATCAATTTTATGACTAACTATTTACTAAAAAATTTACCATATTACATTGATTTAACTGTCATTGAATTGTATGAACTATTTCTGCATTTTAATGGCTTATATTTCATGGTTTTACATCTCTGAATAGAGCATGTTTTGTAATAATAATGTCAAATGTTAGAACTATTTCAATAGTTTGATATTCATCATAACAGATTCTTGTTAAATCCTTTTTATTTTAAATCACTTTGCTCTTGATTTGGATCAGGTCTATCTCTGGTTCTAATCAAGATAGGTTAGATTAGATTTCCTTTTACTGCTTTCATTCTAGATTAATTTGCATTTTCATTTAAAAAGCATTTTTTGAATTCTCCTTGTGTAGGAGAAACTTTATTTGTGGCTTGGTTGAACCATTAAATGAGCTTAAGGGTTTCTTTCTTGTAAGTGCATGGAAAGAAGGTATGTATTATTGTATCTTCTTGTTAATATTTAATTAGATATATCACAAGTCAACAGGGGGAGTGAGGGGGTAAATGGAGACTGACCCATTTTAACCAGTCATAACGACCATCCCAAATAGAAAGGAGTCTAATTTGGGGTTTATAACTGAGTGATCTCCCTGAATGTGGATGAGGTCATTTTTGGGCATTAACATTTTTGGCGCTAGAAGGAGGGCCAACAACAAGTTTAATTTTGGAGTTTTTGCATTTTATAATTTTATCTATTTACAATGTCTCCTTCTAAACTTCATATTTGGATTTGTTTGACTAGACTTTCACCACTCCATTGAAGGTAGTAAAGCTTATGTCAAAAATAAAGCTTACAGGCATGGAGAATGTTTATGTTTTTTATCATGCTCTTCACTTTATTTTGAATTGAAATTATTATGATATTGATGAAGGTGTGATGTGTAGGACGTTTACTCTTACCTTGACAGGCCTAGCCAAAGACTAGCGTAAATCATTGCCATTTGCTTCTATACACACTTGGGATGAGTTTACACAAATATTCCTTCATGTTTTTCAGGATTGCGATTATGAAAAGTTTTTTTATCAACTTTAAGCACTTCATAGATTTGAAGGTGACTCTTGGGATTATTTTATTATTATATTTAACTTAATTTGTTTTCAGTTTCGATTCAAAGACTTACCTCTTGAGTTATAGTTAATCGGATGGTTTAAATATTTAGTTTATCTTCCTTGCATTCCAAATCCATATAATCCAATAATTCCAAGCTTTGATGAGTCACCTTTTGTTCATATTAACATGACTGAAATTTCACTTACTAAAGATGCACATGTCAATTATGATGAAATTGCATGATTCAACTATGTATGATATATTCATACAACTTGTAAATAATACTTACAATGTTAATGAAGATCCTAAAGAGCCCTTAAAACAAGTTGTTGATGAATTTGTTAATGATGCTCAAGTTGAATATATTATTCATAATAATTCAATCAATTTACAAACATTAGTTCAGCTTGAACAATCTAATGATATGCATGTTAACGAAGATTGTGATGCTCTCTCTCATGTTACTAGTCTACAATCAAAAATCTTGGAAGAACTTGATGATCAACTTTAGGAAAATATGGACAACATACTTGAAGAATCAACTACCAACAAATATGAAAATCATCAAGCAACAAATTTAGCAAACAATGTTCATCGAGAAAAATTGCAAATTAAAAATTTCAACACTATGCAATTTTCCACAAAAAGTTCTAAATTTTCTCATGTTGAATTTGATGATCAATCACAAATATTTCAAGCATCCATGCATTAATCTTCAACAAGGTGCGGTTAGCCAAATACAAGAAGCAAAATCTGAAAATTGCATTTTGAAAAATGAAGGAGAATTTGCAGCTAGAGAAATTTTCAAATTCATTTCTTCCAATAGTCATTTTTCTCTTGATCTTGATCTTTTTGCTAGTTGTAATTCATTTGTTATTAATCCAACAATTCCTCTTTGCACAAATGCTAATCTTAAAAATGGATAAGTTGTGATAAATTCGATAAATAATGAATTACCAATTAGTTTTGATTTTGACAATGATTCATGTAATGACGATTCTTTCAATAGCATTCAAAATTCATTTAATCTCTATTCTTGTTTTGATACATCTTATGGAAATGAATGGAATATTAATAAAATTAGTCAAGTCGTTTATGATGATTATTTAGAGTTAGAGGATAGTGTGTCATTATGGTCATTATCAATTCCTCACACTCTTGATCATCTCTTGTATGACTTAAAAGGAGGACTCTCATTTTACCAAGTTTACTATTGAAGAGCTTCATTTTGAAATTCCATAAGTCATGGTGAATTTTCCATTATTATTTATGATTATGACAATATTCAAGTTCTCATTATTCGTCATAGTCCTAAGCCTCTTCCTCATTCACAATTAATTGTCGGTAATTCTTCCGATTGCATTATTATGTACAAAACTTGTGAGAAGGAAATTAATTCAAATAAATCCCAACTATGTTGTAACATTAATGTAAATAATGAAGTTTTTTTTTTTTTTTGCTTCATTTATTATAGCCATTTTCAAATTTGTATTCCTTTTTTATTTTTCAAATTTTCCATATTCTATGTTGGTGTATTGAACAATCAAGTGTTGAATGCGTGCAAATTCCATTATAGGTAGAATGTGAAAATGAAATTCAAGGCCATAGTCATGATCATCACGAGCTTCTTATCTTTCAATTCAATTTGATGTTCATATCATATCAATTCATTTTTTTGACACTTGAGAGTGTAACTTCACAATATGACCAACCATCTTATTCAAATGAAGATCATATGGATTATCCATTAATTTTCCATCATTTCCTCCAAGATTCATTTGAAAGTTGTTTGGAAAATTCAATTCAACAAAAGCTTTTAATACTTTGCTTCATGTACATAAAACAAAAAATTTTATGCATGCTATGTCATCTAAATTTTTTTTATCACAATCTAGCTAGCAATATAATTATCTTTTGGAACATTCATTATATTTCCATCCACATTTCTTGGATCTATTCAAAAGTTGTGTGGAAAGTTTAAATTCCAAGAAGATTTTTGCTAATGTTTTTTTTCTTTTTTTTCTTTTGAACTTAATACTAACTCATTACTACATGCTGGAATATTTAAAGATAAATTATTTATATTTGGTTTGTAATTATTTCCTCATTTGGATATTCTTTGGCCATTAATAGACATACATCCTCATTTTTATGATCTTGTAGGAACATGGTTGGAGAACTTTAAAGAGAAGAATTTTGAAAAAAAAAATATTTTGATAAATTTGTTAGAAATTGATGTACATAGTAGGTTGAAATTTTATTTTAATAACTTAGTTATAATTCTATTTCCATTACTAATTTTTATATTTTCTTATATGTCGGGATAAAATAATTTGAATGGCTTCATTGGAAATATTTCTATACTTCGTTTTATTTTTCTCATTTTGTTAGATTAGATTAGGAGGAGTAGTATAATTAGGTAGTTTTTCTATTATTTTTCTTCTAATAATGCATGTGGAAGAATAAGTGAGCGGTAAGCCTTTTGATTTTTCTAGAGGAGAATGATTTAACATTATTCCAATAAAATTTTCTCATGAACATGTTCAAGGATATATTCACCTACTCTGAAGAATTTTTATGCTTTGTACAAATGCGCTTTGCTTTGCAAATTTAGATTGGAGTATTAATCAGGATTTGATTGTTATTTATGCAGTTGAATCTTTGAGAATAATTAATGCGCAAAACAAATCACAGAAAAAGCCTTTGCTTATTGCCAAAAAAGAAAACTAGCGCATTTACTTGATCAAATTATTTGGGAAAGAAAATACTGCAAGTATAATTTGCAACAATGAAAAAGGCAGAAGAGTATTGATAAATCTATTAATGAGTAGACATTACCCCTGCTCATTTCTATAGATATATTGAATCCTTATTCCTACACTTTCTAAAATATTGCATGTTCTTAAGTCAGGTCGAATAAAACCTTATCACTATTGTGTTATTTTGCTCCTTCCATGTATTCCTACTTTTTTTCCCCTAGCAAGAACCATTAAATATATTTTATTTTTTCTTCCAGGAATCATCTTCTGGGATGACATGGAAAGACGGATCCATTTTGTTTTCCTTTTGTGCATATTACACTTAGCCTGGCCACAACTACAATCATTGCTTCTCTCTACCACGTTTCCCAGAGTTTTCCCCCAGAGCTTTCATAGGTTTCTATTCTCTATTCTCTCGGGAATCAATTTCTAGGATGACATGAGTAACAACATAACAGTTGGGGCCCCCTTCTGTTGCGTGACTTCATTGATTTACCTTATGTTCCACCTCCTTTCCATGTCATCCCATCCTTCTTACCAAAATATTACCTTCACTCATTCATTTCAAAGAGTCAAGACGTGTTATTCAGGACATCTATTCATCATACATTAGCCTATGGACCCCTATTTCATTTCTGCTCTAGTCCCTTATTGGGTGTCTGTAGGCCCTGCTTTCCATGTAGTCTTGGTTATCCTTTTTACGAAACTCTTAATGTGCATCCTTCCTACTCCTCTCGAGATGACTTAGCTCACTCATGCAACATTTACATACCCTCGCATCGCTTTACCAGCTCATCCCGGATATTGTTATCCCAGGCATATTTTTATTGTGCATCCTTTTTTTATTTTTGAGTTTGAGCTCCCAAGCTAATACAACACCCACAACACCTGCCAACATGTTTCTCGTTCAAATCACATAGCACCACTCATCATGCTTAAGCAATGATCATATAAATGCAGCAAATTGATAAGTACACACACATGATGTGCAAATGTAACTGATTATGGTTAATATCATTCAGGAATCCTCATGTGTTTCTATTACAGTTATATATTTCTCCATTCTAATATACACTACTAAAAGTACCAATTCCATTACATATATATACATAAATGTTGCATAGGTCAGGACATTAGCTTTGATTTCATGGGATTTTAGAAAAATTTGGAGCTAATAGAAAATTAGAAGAAGCAAAGAGAATAATTGCGGCAGCAATACAAAGTGAAGTATATCTAGCAGATATTCATTTTTTCATTCTTGTTTCTGATGATTTTTATGCTTGATTTCTTGAACATGAACAATTATTTTCCAGCTTAATTCTTGGTCTAGTTTATATAAAATAAGTTGATGATATTGGCCACATGAAAACTTCATTAAAATGTAACTTATTCATACTTTTAATCTCAATCAAAATAAGAAGTTACCTATTTTTGGAGAAAATTAATATCTTTTAAGTAAATCTTAGTGACATTATTCAAGGTCTTCGAGAATTCCTTTGAAAATATAACACCTTTGTTGATCCAGGTGCCTCTAGAGACACTCAAAAGTCCAAGAGGGCTAAGAATATGTCAAAATTCAAACTGGTCAGATTACTCTCAAACTAGGACCAAATCAAATTGCTCGTCGCCCTGATTCCAATGGTGTGAACGGCACTCCAATTAGAGCTCGTAAGAAGGAGATAGGGCTTGTCAAAGTTTTGGTCAAAGTGGGCATGTGGGCTAGGATTAATGGTCCTACAAATTGACCGAGTACGGAGCATGGAATCTGGCTCCTGAAAGTGTGTGAAATTGTCTCCTAGTTAAATCATGCAGTAACCCTTAAATTTGGAAAATTTGAAAATGTATGGATTGTTATGATAAAAACAAAAAAAAAAATATTAAATTCGGGGGCGGGCTACCACCCTGCCACCCCGAGTCAACATTGTAACAATTTAAAACCCAAAATGGGTTGGCGGGTCGTCACCCCCGCCGAACCCCAACGAAAAATGCATATATTACAAAGGGGATTAAGTGGTTTGGGGCCCTATTGACCAGGTACCCCGCCCACAGAAACGTGGTCATTACCACATATACGCCAAGACCAATGAGGCTCAAATCCGGTCGGCCCCCACCGGGCGGTCTCACAATGATGGCAGGTTAAAATATATACCAACAACCAAAGCCGAAATTTGCAGCATAAGATATAACCGCCATCCCATATATATATCACAACCAAAACAACAGAATGTTAAGATATATCACCGTGTTAAAAAAAAATGTTGACAGTAAAGCCAATGGAACCTCGCGCCATTTTAAACATTCTTAAAACAATATGCCAAATATGGGGGGTTGGTGGGGTCGGAACCCCCGACCTCTGCACCTCAAACTATCCGCCTAACCGCTCCACCAAGGGTAGCGACTTTGTAAAGGCTGTCAACCCTTTAATATTTAAACCCACGGCATTTGAGGAGAGAAGGGGGAGGACCAAAAACAAGTGGAGGTAGATTGAAGAGGTGAAACCGCGAAGTTTGGAACCATGACATAGTCCCAAGAGGCAGAACCTCTCCCAGGAAAACAGGGTGTGGAACCCTGAACTTGGAGAATTTACCCCCTGAGGTAAAATTTCACTTTGTCAGAATAATATCAAGCTTATAGTCAAATTTCATGAAATTTCACAGGAAGCGTGATGGTGAAGTCAGATTCGCCATCTGAGCAGTAGAATTGTAGGAGCCCCACAACAAAACATCTTTGAAGAATCATGGGGAATATCAAAGATTCCCAAAGGCCCAAATTTTGATGGTTTCAGAATTGGACGAGTTGGCAGGCGATTTTATACTACTCGACACCGAGAATTCAGTGGTGCAATTAGTTTCAGCTGCTGACTTTTTACGTATGGTACTTATATTCACTTGTAATGAGTCTTGCTTTATAGATAGACATTCATCTTTTTATTGCATTATATATTTGAAACGTTATTATAGATGGATGTTACATGCACTTCTGTTCTAATATTTGTCTGTGATTTCTTATTTAATGTATAATCACACATATGAATGTGATATACTTTTCACAATTATTAGAACATAGGTGCATGTAACATCCATCTATAATAACATTTCAAATATATAATGCAATAAAAAGATGAATGTCAATCTATAAAGCAAGACTCATTACAAGTGAATAAAAGTACCATAGGTAAAAATTTCTACTCGTGTAAGCTGGCAGTAATTGATCTGATCCTTTTCACTTTCAAGCAACCACGATATCATGGTCCAGCATATGAATGAGCTGGACCACAATATCTCCTGGTGGTCCGAAGATATCGTAGCGCCGAAACCTCGTGCAACCGACCTTGCCAATTTTCCAGCTCCTCATCAGAGTCAGAAAAACATTCACTGTCCTTTTCCCAGCAAAGCACTGTCATGTTATGTTTCCTTTGTTATTGTTGAGATGATGTATTATTCTTGAGATCCATGTTTGACACTATGTTGAGGGATGAGTATTATCACATCATTGTCATATTGTGATGCTTGTTGCCACATCATTGTGATATTGTATTAGCCTGTCATGTTGAAGGGAAGCCCTTTTTGAGTGATAGTTCCTATAGGGAGAACGTCTCGTGGAGAGACAAGCCACTCTATTTGAGGGTGTATTTCCTTTTTATGACAAAGAATAGTCCACGTACATCATCATCATCATCATTTTCAGCATTATATGAAGCAACCTCCACTCTCTTGACACCAAGTTCGGAGACGTAGCCCACACTAGGTGAACTTCGTTATCAAATGTGTCGTATTCATGATTTACTGATTGTTGTCATGTTTCCTCCTATTTGATTATATGCATGTGGTTTTTTATGCTATTTTAAATGAAATTCTATTAACATCATAGAATTAAAAGATCTTGGATAATTCCAGTAGCTGACAAACCCGGATCAATTTTGGTATCGGAGCGGTCTTCTCACTTATGTGAACTATGAGCGTGAATAACAATTGAACGTGAAAAAATGGAGGATGACAAAGATATGTACGAGGCCCTCCTCGGGATGTCCAAAATGGTGGACATAACATATGAATATTATGAGAAGGAATAGGAAAAACAAGGAGAAGAGAACATTGCTTCATCCACACCTTCCAATGAACATTCATTGCCTTCATCATCTTTTCATAATTCGAATGAGGAGATCAACCATATCCTTCAAGAAGATAATTCTGAATTGAAGAGGCTTCCACGAGAAGAGAAATAGGAGAAGCAGATATTGCAGCTTCAGTTGAAATTCGTAGAAGAGCCTTAGAAGAATTGAAGTGCTACGACGAGAGCCTTCAAGCAAAGGATGTTGAATTAAGGAGGCTTATAAAAGAAGATAAATAGGAGAAGCAAAGATTGTAGCTTCAGCTACGAGCCATGGAAGAGGCCTTAGAGGAGTTGAAGCACAACGAAGGCTTATAGAATCCCTCATAACTTGTTTCATAATTGACAGTTGAGGTAAACAATGTTGATCCTTCTTTAGTTTCATCTTCACATGATGTTATTTCTATTGGAAATGTGGAGGTACCCATTACAGGAATTGGCATCAGACTCCTTACCAAGGAGGCGTATAAAGGAGGAGGACTTGGTGTTAATGGCCAAGGCATGACTCATCCATTGGATTTCATGCAAAGACATCGTTTAGTAGGTTTGGGATACACTGAAGGAGAATGCTCAAAGGTTAGAAGCTTCCAAGACATTGTTGAAACCATCAAGGAAAGAGAATGATGGGAACACATCACCATCATCCCGTGGCAGTGCACATTGCAGAGGAAGAGCTAAGGAAAGTTCTCATCACCATAATTTCACCAGAGACAACCATACATTTTTTAACTCATCGAGGAAAGAGAATGATGGAAACACTTCACCATCATCCCATGGTAGTGCATATTGCAGAGGAAAAGTTGAGGAAAGCTCTTATCGCCATAATTTCACCAAAGACAACCACAAAAGGTATACGAAATCTCAGTATTCTAATGTTTGTTTTGATTACAAGAATGTTAATAATGGACTAAAATCATGGTATTGAAAACTATGTAGTTTTTTTTGTTTACATAACCATGTGTTTGCTGAGTGCTGGAAGAGAAAGGCAGCACGAAAGAGGATGAGGCGTGAAAGGCATTCTCCACAGTAGGGAAAATTAAGGTAAAGCGGGTTTGGAGGAATAAGACTTATTGCAATAATTGCGAAAAAGGTAGTCAGCAAAGAGCCATGTGTTGGAGGCTCTGTCTAGAGCAGTGTCTCAAGGAAAAAGCGTCCATGCATGAACCAGTTGGAAAAAAAATGTTCGATAAGCGAATCCGACATAGGAAGTTAACCCATTCACTTTATTAAGTAAAATATATTTTTTCTAGAATTGGTAGCTTTGTATGGTCCTATTTTGTAAATCGTGTTGTGACTTAAAAATGTAAAAGTGATGATGTTTTTTCCATCACTTGTTGAAGCAACAATGATGATTTTGCCTTGTATTGATAGTTGGGGTATTGATTTCCATTTTGATGTAAACTTGACCATCGAGTATGTGTTGTAAACTCGTGGCAAGTATGGTATGCTTGGGTCATTTATTAGTCATGTATTTGAGCATATAATTTACAAATATTGTACTACAGGTTTGCAGAGGATGCAGGTGTCGACTCATCGCTTATGGCTCTGAAGAATAAAGGTGAATGAGAAGGAAGGCTGACATGTCAGGAAAATTGTGGTGCAAACAATGTACACAGTAGTTGCATATTATGTTCATGCTTTTGGTGGACCAAAATATCCTTAGTGGGGAGGAATAATTCAGGTGGCTCCAGAGACACTCATAAGTCCAAGAGGGCTCAAAATATGCCAAAATTAAAAGTGTTCAGATAGCTCTCAAACTAGTACCATATCGAAGCTCTCGTTGCCCTGATTCCAACGATGCAAACAACACTCTAATACGAGCTCGTATGAAGGAGATAGGGTTGGTCAAAGTTTTGGTCAAAGTGGTTATGTGGGCCACGATTAATGGTCCTACAAATTGACCAAGTCCAGGGCATGGAATTTGGCTCCTGAAAGTGGGAAAAATTGTTGCCTAGTTAAATCGTCCAGTAACCCTTAAATTCGGCAAAGTCGAAAATGTATGGATTTTTATATTAAAAACAAAAATATATATTAAATTGGAGGGTGGGCTATCACCCCGCCATCCCTAGTCAACATTGTAAAAATTTAAAACCAAAAATGGGTTGTCGAGTCATCACCCCCGCCGAACCCCAACGATAAATGCATATATTACAAAGGGTATTAAGCGGGTCGGGGCCCAACTAACTGGGGATCCCTCCAATGGCAACGTGGTCATTACCACATATACGCCAAGAATGGTGAGGCTTGAACCCGCCCGGCCAATGTGGTCGGCCCCCACTGGGTAGTCTCACAACGATGTCAGGTTAAAACATATACCAATAACCAAAGAAGAAAGTCGCGGCATAAGATATAACTACTAACCCACATATATATATAACCATATATCACAACCAAAACAACATACAGTGAATATGGTTTTTAAACTTCTGTGGTTGTCATTAATTGTAGAATCTGGATCATCCACAGTATCATAAAACAATGGTCGACGTTTCGAATCTCAACGGGGATCCATCTTTAGGACGAGAAGTGAATGAAGAATGAATGAAGGTCGGGGCCCAACTAAATTTAAAAAATTAATTATGAAATTAATTAGTAATATTATATAAATAATTTTAATAAAATTTTAAATATTTATTATTTAAATTAAAATCAATTTATAAAATTTTTATAAAGAATAAAATAAAATTTATTTTAAATAAATTAACAAAATTTGTTGTTGGCTCTTCTCATCATCATAATCCTTCACTATTTATACCTTGATCTTTGCAACCTTCTTTCATTCTTCATTCACTTCTCGTCCTGAAGATGGATCCTCATTGGGATTCGAAACGTCGACCATTGTTTTATGATACTGTGGATAATCTGGATTCATACAGTGAATGTTAAGATATATCACCACGTTCAAAAAAAAAAATTGACGGTAAAGCCAATGGAACCCCGTGTCATTTTAAACATTGTTAAAGCAATATGCCAAAGGTGGGGGGTCGACGAGGTTGGAACCCCTGACCTCCCCGCCTTAAACTATCCTCTTAACCGCTCCACCAAGGGTTGTGACTTTGTAAAGTCTGTCGACCCTTTAATATTTAAACCCATAGCATTTGGGCAGCCAAGGGGGAGGACCAAGAATGAGCAGAGGTAGATTGAAGAGGCATAACCATGAAGTGTGGAACCATGACACAGTTCCAGGAGGCAGAACCTTTCCCAGGAAAAGAGGGTGTGGAACCCTAAACTTGGAGAATTTTCCTCGGGAGGTAAAATTTCACTTTGTCGGAATGATATCAAGTTTATTGTCATATTTCATGAAATTTCGTAGAGAGAGTGATGGTGAAGTTAGATTCACCATCTAAGCAAAAAAATTGCAGTAGCCACGCAGTAAAGCATCTTTGAAGAATCATGGGGAATCTAAAAGATACCTGAAGGCCCAGATTTTGACGTTTTCATAATTGGATGAGTTGGCAGTCGATTTTACACTACTTGATGCTAGTAATTCAGTGGTGCAGTCAGTTTTAGCAGTTGAGCCTTTAATTTTTCAGACATCTTCAAAAATGGAGGTACATGAAGCAGTCATGTTATGTTTCCTTTTGTTATTGCTGAGATGATGCATTATTCTTGAGATCCCTGTTTGACACTATGTTGAGGGATAATTGTTATCACATCATTGTCAGATTGTGATTCTTGTTGCCACATCATTGTGATATTGTATGAGCTTGTCATGTTGAAGGGAAGCCCTTTTTGAGTGACAGTTCCTGTAGGGATAACGTCTTGTGGAGAGATAAGACACTCTATTTGAAGGTGTATGTCCTTTTTATGAAAAACAATAGTCAATGTACATCATCATCATTTTTCATAATTATATGAAGCAACCTCCACTCTCTTGACACCAAGCCCAGAGACATAGCCCACACTAGGTGAACTACATTATCAAATGTGTCATGTTCATGATTTGCTTATTGTTTTCATGTTTCCTCCTGTTTAAGCATGCAGATGTGGTTTTTTATGCTCTTTTAAATGAAATTCTATTAACATCATAGAAGTAAAATATTTGGGATAATTCTGATAGCTGACGGACCTGGATCATTTGCTTTCTAAGATTTGAAATTATTTCTCCTCAATTTTCTTGTGTTTGCATTAGGCAAAGCAATTGTGATGTTGATAAAATTGCAAATAAGCTAAATCGGGGAGTCTCTAATCCTCTATTTTTTCTATCATTTAATATAGCTATAAGCCACATATTTATTAGATAGTCGTTCATATTTTTACATGCACGCTTAATTTTGAAACAAAAACAATTTGTAAGAAGAGAGACATCTTATTTAACTTCATATTCTCTCATACCTGCTATCTAAACATTGTTTGAATTAAAATACTAATTAACTATAACTTTTCAATATATAATTCATCGAATTCTCAACTTAAGAAAAACATATATTATTCCCTCATACTTGTTCTTTTGTTGAGATATTTTTTATAAATCGCCTTTTTGAGGATTTCTTTCAATTTCGACTCTTCATTCCATTTTTTTCCTTTTAATTTCCATTTCTCTTCTCCTTTTGCAATTTTTGGAGTGCATTGATTTCACTTTTGCTTCAAATTGGATTTGGTGATATTACCAAGATTTATATGGAAGTGTTTTTTACCCAACATTGGTCAACAGGTGTGGGGAAATCTTTACTCTCACCTTACAAGAGGATTTTATTTACCCAAAGGTCATACATATTAATTTTTCAAATTTATTGTGCATTAATCATCAACCATGGGGAACATTGAGATTTTATTCATGTGGTATAAGTTCATTATTATAAAGTAATGAATTATCTCCATTCTTTGCTTTGAATCCCTCCCATAACCCTCCACATATAAAATCCTCTACTTTGGTAGATGAAAAGAAGACTAATGGGGTCAAACATAATAGTATCGCATATGTTTTCTTGAAAAAAAAACCTCTTCTACCACCCCGCCCTCTTCACCCAATTGCTAAAATAAATTCTCTAAATAAAGTTTATTGAAATTGCAATAAAATAGGGTTGAAAGCACATTTGTGTGGCAAGTGTGTGCAAACCCTTCGGAGTACTGAACATGGTCACTGGTAAAGAGTCCATGCATACATGGTACCGAGATATCTTTGTTAGGTACTAAACATGCCTACTGGCAAAGAAGCTATGTCGAGAGGAAAGAGGTAATTGCATAGATGCATGCTAATCCTTAATATCCCCTAGCTATTTTCACTATTTAATAGAAGAGATGTAATTAAAAGAAAAAAATTATTCCCTATATTTGGATTCACTGTCTTGAAATTGAGCATTCAAGTACTTTCAACTTTAAGAGCTTCTTTTTCTTTAATTCTACCTTATGTGGGATCCTTGAGAATGGTATTATGTCCAAGAAAATTTTGGAAATCTATCTTTTCAATATTTTGGTAAATTTAATACTATCATTTTAACTAGAGATTATTGTTTCTTCCCTATGTGTCATCAATTGTTTTGGCCACAACCCACACCCCCGGCGCCATAATTTTTTATAAATAATATGGGGACCCTCCATGTAGATTTTGGTCAAAATCACTTCATTGATGCTTTATTTGTGTGACTTTTACTTTTCTACTTTGATCGCCTCATTGTGTTTGATTTATCGCCAGTGTCCCAATGACTCAAGTTTTTTCGAATTTGGACTTACAGTTTGAAAATGGCGCTTGTTCAAATTTTGATTGATTTTCACCACGTGGACTTAAAAAAAAAAAAAAAAAAAAACTTAAACTTTATTTTATAAATCAAACTAATTTAAATATGAAAATATTATTATTTAATTAATTTGGATTAATTATGTTAATTATAATTTCTTAAATTAATCTAAATTAATTAAGTCAATTGTACTTTATTTAATTAATTTTTTATTATTTAATTGGTATAACCATTATACAAAATCATTGCAGCTACAAAATTATATGTGTGTGTGTGTGTGTGCGCGCGCGTGTGTTATAATATATATAATTCTTTTTTTTTTTTTAGCAAGTATGGGACTCCTTCTATTAACTAGTTAATTATTTACAACCATAGATTTGTCGTCTAGCCAGAAACCAGACCCTGTGTCCAAAATTATCGAAACGTCTCCGCCCAACACGGGAAACCGAAGGAATACCACGTCTAATGACCCCTAAAACAGATAGAAGGGCCAGAGCTTCAACATTTAACCAACTAAACTTGCTAAGACTTCGAACTATGAACATTACATGGTGAGAAGCCCGTCTGAAGCTTATCATAACACACAAGAATTCTAGACATTCTCAATTTTAATTCTCCCCTCCCAGGCTGTTCGACTCTTGCATTGTCATGGTGTCCTCCTCTTCTATGTCCCAGGATCATTCAATGGAGGCACATAGTCTGGTCGAAGAATTTCCATATACCCTGCAATCATCAAGGTGTTCTACAGCTTGCCAATACTTTTGTTAAGCCCTTCCCTAATGCTGCAGAATTTTTCTCCCACAACTTTCCCAATTCTACTTCTCTTGTGTATAAGGCGGCCCAAGATGATATGTGTCACCCAAAATGGTTGCACCTCTACCCTTTCCACATGCTCTTATCGCAAGGTCTTGACTAGGTCCACCTCCAATTTGGAGATGGCGGAAGCATCTGCGTCGTCATTCTCGGCGAAGAACAACACCTCCAAATCCATCCTTTTGTCCCCAAACTCTGACTGATGACTGTGCCGCCCCCTTCCCCACCTCTGGATGTCTCTCCTCGGCCTCTACATGTTCTGCATTCTACCTAGCGGTGGGCTTGGGTAAGACGACTCGCCATCCTCCCCTCCAAGAAGGAGCATCGACAAACCACAAACACTACCGTTTGCATCACAGCTGATATCCATGCCCCTTTCTGCCCGTTCACCCTGCTACACCAAGTTAGCACGATTCCACCTCATCCCCTTCGGCTTCTTATAAACCCGTCTCGAGCTCCTTGCTCTACTTTGCCTTTGTCCCTACGCCTTCTAACACAATTAACTCCACACTCGAGCGGATTGGAACATCGCTAGTGCCCCCCTACCTCAGGATCTTGCAAATCCATTTTCCGATGTTGTATTGTACTGCTCGCTGCCATCGTCCTTCCTCCGCTTATACTTCCCTCCTCTATCATGCCTGCCCCCACATCACCTCCTTCATGACCCTCACCCGTGCTTGACCTCCAGGTGGGCCAGCGTATGTGGCACCATTCCTACCTCCCGTGAGCCTTAGTCACCTGCATCCAAGGATATATAATTCTTATTGTGTGTGTGTGTGTATATATATATATATATATATCATGTAATGTAATGTAATGGTACTCCAGGAAGTTTAACATTGTGTAGTTTTAAAACATCTCGGGGTGATTCAAGCACGAGCCATATATATATATATATATATATATATATATATATATATATATATATATATATATATATATATATATATATATATCATGTAATGTAATGGTATTCCTGGAACTTTAACATTGTGTAGTTTTAAAACATCTCGGGATGATTCAACCACAAGATGACATAATGAGAGACCTTTTATTTGTGTCGAGAAAGAATTTGTATTCAAAATTTTATATTATGAAGAAGTGGAAGGGACCCACTCTCCACGTGAGCTCCCCTCTTTCCAATTCGATTCACTTTCCATTTAAATCATTTTTTCATCTCTCTCGTCACTTAACATTCCTCCTTTTCATTGGTATTTCAAGTTTGTTTTCCCTTATAATATTTAATTTGTTTAATTTATCTTATTTGTTTTTATATTATTTAATTTAATATTAGATTTTATTAAATAGTGTTTTTTTTTAAATTAATTTATCTTGATAAATAAATAAATAATTGAAATTATTTGAGTTTTTTTGTTGCGATGTGAGCCCGAGCTCCAGCCCTAGCTGAACTACATGCAACCTTGGGTCACAGCCGTCATGGCCCTCCCAGAGCCATATCCGGGTGCGATTCCTCTCAACAAAGGCACCATCCCATCGTCCCAAGCTCAGCCTGATGTGGCTGATGTTGCCTTTGCCTCTTTGATTGAATCAATGGGTCCTCAACGAACCAGACCAGAAATTTCCAAGTTCGTCAAGAAACTGAATTCTATCCCTGAGATCTCCCTGTCGCCCAACTTGCCTCGGAAAGCAGCGATCTCTCTAGCTGAGAAAGGTTTGGTCGTCCAATTCACTGGTTTCTAGCCATCTCCCAAGACTATCCAGAAATGGGTTGAAAGAAATTGGGCTCAGTTCACCCAAGGAAAAATCTCCATTTGTTTTTGTGGCAGAGGTTACTACACCTTTCACTTCAAATCCAAGGATGATCAGGATCTAATTTTCATAAGTGGCCCATATTTATGGAAACTAGAGGATTATATTTGAATCACTGGACCCCTGATTTTGACTCAAAACTGGATGTCCCAAATGTTGTTCCAGTTTGGGTCAGGTTGCCTCACCTCCCCCTGCACTGCTGGGGAGACAAATCAGTGAGAACAATAAGAAACGTCGTCCGCAATATATTGATAGAAGTGAACCAAAAGACAACATGCAGGCATGCACAAGGATTTGTGTCGAATTAGATATAGGAAGAGGCCTCCCAGAGGCCATTAAGCTCAAGGTCGATAACTGGACAGACATTCAGCAGCTGGATTATGAACAAATTCCTTTCAAGTGCAAGGTATGTCACAAGTATGGTCATTTTGTTAAGATTCAACAAGATGATGAGCTTAGTGAAAATTAAGCGTCTTCACTAAGTGGGGCCCGCGGGCTATTTTGAGGTGTATGTATATTTTTAGACATGGTGAGCATATTCTATAAGTTGCAGGATGTTATTTGTAGATGGTTGATCAAGTTAGAAAAATAGATGAAATTCTATTTTTAGAATATTGGGCGAAGTCTATTTATAGATCGTCAATATAAAAACAAATGCATGTCGATTATTATTAGCTCTTAATAATAATCTGACAATAAACATAAACTTATTCTCTTGGAGCACTTTATTTCAGTGAATAGATTTGGAAAATCAGTGGGCTGAAGGAATTACTCAATTCCTAGGGTTTATTGGTGGCTCATGCATGGAGGACTCAGTTAGAACTGAAGTGGCAAAGTTATGACAGAGTGGAAGGGTAGTTACAGGAGTTGTTATTTAGTTTAACTCAGTTAATGGAGTTAAACTCAGTTGAGCTAGTTGTATCTAGTCTAACTGAAAGATACACTAGTGAGAGTTAAGTGAACTAATTATTTAATTAATTCACAACTAATAACTCACTAACAACTGAATAGATATAGCAGTTAACTACAGTGCATGTCAGTTCCAGTGGAGACCCAGTGGAGAGATAGGTGAAAGGGTGAGATGGACTATCCGTTGTGACTATAGTGATGCATTCAATGCATCTAACACACATTGGAGTTGCAAAAGAGGATTACGCAGTCAAGGCAAGGCCAATTCGAATTCATTCAGAGGTCTTCTTCAGTAGGGATTGCGCAGTGGAAGCAGGCTGTCAGGAGGCAAGAAATTGGTGCATAGATATGCAAATTTCTACATGATAGTGTGTAATGATTCTTGATTGTATTGAGAGCTTGATGTACTAAGATTTGTATGAGATTATTACATGATTCCATTGATATACATAATATGATATTTGGGGTTTTTAGCTTTAATATTTCCCGTTAAACAATTGTGTTATGTGCGATTGAATTTATTCACATGTGTTTGCAATTGAGTTTTAAATTTCCGCAAGTTTAACAGTGGAAGGATTATGTATTTAGAAAGAAGATAAATATTGTTAGATCAGGAGGATCCGACAATACATCAGTACTAATAAATTTCTACATGGTATTAGAGTAGTATTGATTACTGGATATTGCAATTGTGAATAATTGTTGAGTTTTTTACTGGTGGAAAATTCGAATTTGCTGCAGAAATTTCTTGGTGTGACAGTTGAGTATTCATTGAAATATCTTTCAAGGGGTTGCGATTGGAGTATGCCCTTGAGGGTATCTCGAATTAAATAGCCTAGAAGGATAGGATGGAGGTGGTGCTTGAAGATAATGGACTTAAGGATTTCATCGATAGCGATGTTCCTAAGCCTAGTTCTAGCGATGTTGCATTACTTGATGCATGGCAAAAGAAGGTAGCATAGATAAGAAGAATCATGTTGGAAGGTGTAAAGGACCATATTGTGTCAAGCCTTCATGGGAAATCCACTCCATTAGCAATGTGTAAGGCTTTGACAGATCTTTTCCAAATCAGCAGTGACCAGAGGAAGTTGGTGCTAAAAGATAAGCTCACAAAAATAAAAATGGAGAAGGGCGACAATATTCCAAAATATCTCACGAATTTTTCCACTGTAGGGATGAACTGGGAAGTGTAGGGATTACTATTGATGATGATGACTTGGTGATCCTGGCTCTCCTTGGGCTTCCTAAGAGTTGGCATAGCTACGAAGACTCTGTCAATGGATGGGAGAAACTGCTGGGTTAGGAGCGACTCTGGTCGGATCTTGTGTAGGAGGAGATAAGGCGAAGTACCAGGGATGGATCTTCATTGAAGAATGATGATGAAGAGAATTGCGATTTGGCTACCAAAGAAAGGAAAGGGAATGGGAATAAATTCCACTCAAAATCCGAGGCTAAAGGAAAGAAGTTGTATTTGTCCAAAGTGAAGTGTTTTCACTATCACGAACATGGGCATCTCTCCACTAACTTCCCATAGAAAAAGAAGAACAAGAAGGTTGCTCGAGCTGTAGATGGAGAGGCCTTAGCTGTATCGATCTGGAATTTTACAAGATGTAGGGGTATGTACAAGAGTTGCGGGATCAGCTTGATTTTCTGGCTCATCACTCTGAAGAGAGTCATCATAATATGTGGGAAAAGTAAGGAGACCAGGATCAAAGGGAAACTCAGCATTTACACTTTTTGAAAGGGTCGAGTGAAGATTTTGATCACCTTTATCATACAACAAATTTTGAAAAACTTTGGAATGACTTCAAGACCGACAAAGAAGTAATTTACAAGAAGCGATCCGATCTGAATACCATTCCACTTTAGATACATGAACTGTACGATATCCTTCCATTTTCTCGGAAGAGAAAGAGTCGGTCTAACGGACTTTGAATTGGAGTCTTTACATTGAGTTGGAGTCACCGAATTGAATGATTTCGGCCTTCTTATGTCGATCGTTGTCCACCATCAACATACAGATTGAGACAGTCATATGCGGGGCAATTTATAAGTTAATTGTTACGATTACAAGCTAGGCGGAGGTCGGGCGGAAGCGGTGTTTATCCCCATGTAATGCAAAGCGAGAGCGGTTCGAAGGCTACAGGCGGCCGGACTCCGTACGTAACCTCAGGCAAATAACACCCACAAGCAACCATGTTCTTCCCCAGTATGGTCGCCACTATGTTAGCGCTCAAATCTACCTTAGGCTGAAATAAGGTAAAACTCAAGGCTACATCAAACCACGCTCAGCCTCGTAGCTAGCCCTACGAGGACAGGAGAGGGCTCTCTCCGGGTCTATCTCGGAAAAAGGTTTTCAGAGGGGCTGAGATGACTTATAATGAACAAGGAATACTGATTTTAGGCTAGTAAAGAGATAGGAAAGTTTGATTTTGATTTTTGGGTTTTTGTTGAAAAAATGGGAAAAACAATTTTGGGTCCGGGGATAAGGCCAGATCTTTGCAGAATTTGAGTTGGGGCGAGGTAGGCAGTAGTCTTGATGCTTTTGATTGGGTATATGGATGGATCAGAATGACAAGGAGCTGAAGAGGGCAAGGGAGAACATGGATCCTCTCCAAACAGGCGAAAACATGTAAAACTAAACAAATTCAAAGGCAGAGCACTGAAATCAATGGATTCAACCTCGTTTACTCATTCATTTAGTTTCAGAAGCATAAGAAGGGAATGGCATACATTAAACATGAAATAACTTAAAATAAACTGAGAGAAAACACCATCAAGAACTGAAAGCCACAAGAATCCCAACAGGTGCTGCAAAACCTCTGATCTTTCCTTAGCCAAAATATGAAAAATATGTACAATAGTGTGCCAAAATCTTCCCAAGAGTCCAACCTCTCCAACCCCTGAAAATGATTGAGAAATTACATCATATAGACCATCCTAACCCCTTCCCACACCTCTAGGGGTCGAATTCCTCCTTCTAGGATCAGTTCCAACTAATTCTAAACAAGGAGCTAGAATATAGGCATCCAAACAACTTGCCTCTAAAAGGAAGGAAACTGATTCTTACATTTGATTTTTACTTTTTTAGGAGTGAATCATCTAGAATAGGTAAAAGTGAGTCCAAGTTACATGCCAACCATAAAATAACATCAAGACAACTCAAAAATTACATCCACAAGCAAAACTGGTCCAACTGGCCGAAATCCTGAGCTGGAAGGTGAAAAATTGACCAAAAATCTATATGCATAGCGCGCCTGAGCCATATGCGTAGCGCGCCTTTCAGCCTACTTTTGGGGCACTTCCTGGCATCCAAATTGTGCTCATGATAGCTTGTTGGAAATCCCTAGATGTTGGCTATCCAACCCAAGTGGAATTTTTCAATTTGGAGCTCATTTGCCCCTCCAAAACGTCATTCTCCTAGAAGTACTTCCTGCTGGTGCAAAAGGTGGCAGAAAGGTAGTTTTCATAGTGTTTTTGGCCCTTTTGATCATCCATAACTTGGTGAAATGCTTTGGCCATACTGGAGCATGCATAACTTACCATGACAAACCCAAAAATATAAAGTTTTCCTCCAGCAAGTGTCCCAATCATAATCGAGCGCGTCGACGCGCTACTCGTATGGCTGAAAAATCTGTTTTGAGACCAAAATATTTCAAAATGACAAAAACTTCTTCGAATTTGCTCAAATTCGAAGTGAATACCTCCATCATGTATCATGCCCAGCCAATGAAGCCTCGGCCAAAATCCGGAGTGGATCAGGCCTCTTCCGCCGTTTTAGTGCTCTGCTCAACCTCCTCTTCAGAATCTTCATTTTTGCTTTGCAGACGCGCATGCGGGCTCAATAATGATTTTTCATATGACGGAACATGTCTTTGTCTCTGTCCTGAACCTGTGAATGTACCTGCACTGATGTAGAAGGCGAGACCCCTTCCACGCCATGTGGAGATAGTACTCGCGCTGCTGATGAAGTCAACGAGACCCCTTCCACCCCGGGTGGAGATAGTACTCGTCGTGATGCTGCGAACAAAGCTCTGTGGCCTCTTTGATATGTTACCACTACTGGTGCACTGCTATGCTCCATCTCAGTACATCAATCTCAACGGTTGAGTCACTATCCTGCTCATATCCTTGCTCATATGATGAATTTGACTCTAACATGCTGCTGAAAACAATATGTCTGACAAATATATGCTGATGTAGGTATGGTGAAAACAAGAGTTTCAGTGTATGCTCAAAACCCAAATATGTCACATATGTATCAAAGTATCATAGGAAAGCAAGCCACAGTGGTAATTGCCAAATGGGTTTGCATGAAAAGTAGTCACTGCTTTGATTATAAAAGGTTTTGACAAATGAGTAGAAAAGATTGTAGTGTAGGGTACAACCTTTGCAATGGTAGTTTAGATTTGTCAAGGGAGAAGTGGATACGGGACTCTGTTCGTCAATGAAGAATGAGAAACAGTGTGACAATAACCATAGTGAAATAATAGCAATGACAGCAGTGTTTCGACAATGTCAATGGAGGAGATGGACAAGTGAAAATGAGACTATGTGAAAACATGAATAATGAGTAGTGCTAAAATGACGATGGCAATCATAGTGATAGCAGCAATGTAATGGCAAAGAAAGGGTGTGAGGATGATGTAAATAATGAGTAGGGACACCACAGACAATATAGGCATGAGCATATATATCAACCACACAATTTTTCAAACCCCCACGCAATCATTATCATTTGCTTCAAAACCCTTAAGAAATGAATTTGGAAATAAACATAGGGTTTACGCATTTCTCCTCATCAAATAATTGTTTCCCCACTTTGAAAACACCATAATCATATCTAAAATTCACTGAGCAATCATGAAAAACCTACTTGCAAGCCGATTGAGGCGCTTTGGCATGAAACTGGACGCAAGGGAAAAAAAAATTTGGTTTTGAAACTATATGCGTAGCGCGCTTACCCAGTGCGTAGCGCGCTGCATATGCGCAGCGCGCTTGTAAATTTACACAGGCTGGTGAGGCCCAATGCGTAGCGCGCCTCTTGTGCGTAGTGCGCTACATAGTGCATTTTGCAGGAGGCTTTTGGAGGCCTTCCCGGTGTCCAAATTGAGCGTGTGATAGCTCGTTGGAAAGCTCTTGGAGTATAATTTCCAACCCAAGTGGAATTTTTCAATTTTGACTTCATTTTACTTATCAGAAATCAAATCTCCCAAAACTTGTCAAAATGAACAGAATGAGGCTGCCTCAAGGCAGAGCGCTATTGCAGTCAACTTTTGAAGGTCTTCCTCAACTCCAAATTGAGCTCATGATAGCTCATTGGAAATATATTTGTGTCTAGTTATCCTTTGACTCATCAAGCAAGTCCTTTAGCCAACCATGCTAGGAAAAATCTTGATTTTCCCAAGGTCACTTTAGAGGTGCATTCAATTCTCCTGAGGCAACGGTATTTTTGACATTTCTCTAAAACCATGATACCTGTGTAAAAAGTGAGGGATTTTTTTCTTCTTTGGCATGTTTTGGACAAAAACCTCTCTCAGTTTCCCAAAATGCATCTTTTATTGCTCTGAAATAGCATTTGAGTGAAACTTATCCCGATGTGTGGAACAAGGGATTTTGTCGAAATGAAGCGAAAAGAAGGGGATAAGGGGCTTCTAAATTCTTGGGGAAATTTTGGGAAGTAGGGGGGAATGTTAGGAAGTAGGGGAAAGTGGAATCTCAGAGATTGAGTGAGGGGAAGGGGTCCAAAAGGGCAAAACATAGGCCTAGCCTAGAAAATTGCCAAGTTGTGGCAAGAAACTAGGGTTTGTGCAAAAATGAGGAATGTGGGGGATCTCAGTGATGGGAAGTGTTTAATAAAGTATATTAAGGATAGGGGAAGGTGTGTGAACATCAGGATACAATTTTTTTCGATGATTTGACCATCCAAGAGAAATTACCTCCAAAACCCTAGGAGAGGGAAATGGACCTTACCTAGGCACAACTGAAGCATGAACAAGGTGTAAAATGACCCAATGGAACTTGACATGATGATGAAAACCCTCTTAATGATGGTGCACTCAGCTGAATGGTGACATGGACCGATATTTGGACAAATTTGAAAAGAGTGAAAACAAACCCTAGACCTAATGCCTAGTGACCAAATTTTTCTTGAAGACTCTTTGAAATGACAAAATTTGACCTTGACACCTTAAAATCACTTTGTAAGAGCATGTTTGATCACTGAAGGAAGGCTACAAAGACCGACACTAACATTTGCTCCAATGGGGATGGTAGCTCCTTGGAGGTGCCAAGAACGGCAGATCTTTGGGAGAGCAGACCAGTGCCTTCATCCATTGGGCAATGGAATAAAAAACTCAAAGTGAAATGCATGACTGAAAATTGATGACTTGACGACACAAATTGACTCTTACTCAACTAAGAACTGACTCGATACTTAAACATAACTGACAAACTGGAAATATGCTCAATATGAAGCTTATTCAATACAACCTACTCTAACAGTTTCATTCATCACCTGATCAAGTGAAATGAAACAGCCAATGCAACCATGTAAGCATGTTGGCTGCTATCTTAATTCTCCGCAAGTGCTTGCTTATGAACAACGATAAATAACTACTGAAAGGCAACTCCCATGGAAACTTTGAACCAAGTGGACTGCTGATAAACTTGCAAAGCATGAATTGACTAGAGGACTTTAAGAATGCTGCAAAAGGATCTTCATACACATAGCTACTGATTTCCATTAACACATCGCTGCTCTGATCCAGATAATCTCCATACCTTAATCTTAAACTTTTTGTCACATCTGCGGTGCTTTTCTTTGGTGATTGCAGCAAGCTGCCAAAAGGATCCTGAATAACCAAACACTGTTGCTGATTACAAACAAACCAAAAGTCTCCTTTATCAATCTCCTCATATGAAAAATCTGTTGAACAACACAATGAAATTGACTTTTGAACAAGATTATTATCAACATTCTTTTCGGGCACATGGTTAGCTAATGGAGCAGAATTTTTATAGCAAACATCATCCAACACACGAGCAATAGGATCATCAAAAACTCGAGAATACTGCTGCACTGTATCCCTTGAAACTGTATGACATCCTACTGGCTTTTCATCTTTTTCTTGAGAGATTTTACGAAGATTCTGCCTTATAAACTGAAATGCTTCGAAACAAAAGGGTATAGAATTTTCCTGCATCATCAAATCATGTATTTCATCTTCCACACCTTCATCTGTAATCTGACCTTCAATTTCATTTGGTGGCTGCAAATCTGATGCTACAGGCTGCTCAAGAATTTCGTTATCTGTCTCATCCTCAACATTAACACTGAGAGATTGATGATTTCTTATAGGCTGCTCATTTGAAGATTTACTATGCAATTTACCCTTCAAAAACTGAAATGATTCAAAACAAAATGGTACGGAGTCACCTTGTATCATTTGATCACATGTACCAGCTTCCATGTCCTCATCTGCAACTTGAAAATCAATGGCTTTCGGGGGTTGCAAATCTGAATATGAGAAGTCTTGAACAAAATTTTCATTGCTCTCAAGATGATTCAAATCAAGACTTGTTGACATTTGATTTCTGATTGCATGGTAGTTGTCTCTGATGAACTGAAATGAATCAAAACAAAAAGGCAAAGATCCTTCACTTACTTCAAAATCTGCTGCACTTTCCTCGTCATTGTCATAGCTGATATGCATCGGTTGATCACTATACTCAAGCTGCTGAAAGTGAACTTCCTCCTCGCACAAACCAGCTGCTGATTTGTCTGCAAGATTAGCTTCTGTTTGGAGAACATAATCATCATCATACTGATCAAACTAAGGCAATTCATCAGTATAAAACACATCATCAAACATACACATCATATCAACAGCTCTCTCTTCTTCACAATGATCTATAAAACAATCACTATGACAACTGGGATCAGAAACAAAATGTTTTGGGTCAGCAACTTGTTCTTGAATGTCATTTTCATTTTTTGCAGTCATTTTCCGCACCATCTCTTCTACTACATTTACGAAAAGATCAAGCTTTTCCTCTGAAGGTGTCAGTTGCTCTGAAACATTCTTCTTCTCTTCTTCCTTCAACCTTGCCCTCAAGATCAGCAAATGAGCCTCTACATTTACTGCCTTGTTCTGCATTTCGTGAAGTGTTGCAATATTCTTTTCTCTCAGCTGAAACTCCATTTCCGGATCAAAGGCACCCAGGTAGTGCAAGAGAGCAGATCTAGGAGAAGGTCTTATATCAACTGGCATCGAATAATAAACTTGGTTAAATCTAGCAGAAAATTGTTGTACTGTCTCACCTGGCATTCTTTTGAGTTGATTATACTCTTCTATAATCAACAAAAAATTTTGTCCGATCATCCACCTGTCAAGGAAAACTTTGACAAACTGCTGAAAATCTGTGATGCTCGCATCAGGCAGGGCTTTGAACCAACTCTTCACTTGGCCTTGCAAAGAAAGAGCAAAAAACCTAATACTAACATCTTCATCATCAACTTCAAAAAGATCTAGAAAAGTCTCAACATTCTGCACATGTTGCTCAGCGTTGACATTGTTACATTCACCGTCAAATCTTGGTAGATATAGGTCATAATTTGTAGGGAAAGCATGAAGAACAGAAGGTAAAACAAGAGGTTTGTATCGATCTGGAATTTTACGAGATGTAGGGGTATGTACAAGAGCTGCGGGATCAGCTTGATTTTCTGGCTCATCACTCTGAAGAGAGTCATCATAATATGTGGGAAAAGTAAGGAGACCAGGATCAAAGGGAAACTCAGCATTTACACTTTTTGAAAGGGTCGAGTGAAGATTTTGATCACCTTTATCATACAACAAATTTTGAAAAACTTTCAGGACAGCTTCAAGACCAGCAAAGAAGTAATTTACAAGAAAGCAGATTAGATCCTGAATACCATTCCACTTTAGATACCTGAACTTTGTGCAATATCCTTCCATTTTCTCAGAGAAAGAGTCAGTCCTCCAGACTTTGAATTGGAGTCTTTACATTGAGTTGGAGTCACCAGGTGAATGATTTCAGCCTTCTTATGTCTGATCGTTGTCCACCATCAACCATCAGATCTGAACTCGATACATGTACTGGGGCAATTTATAAGTTAAGTGTTACGATTACAAGCTAGACCGGAGATCGACTGAAGCAGTGTTTATCTACTATGCACTCGCAGAGCAAGAGCAGTTCGAAGGCTACCTGGCGTGACTTCAGACTCCGTCTGTAGCTTATAGAACACATAGCACCCACAAGAAAACCATGTTCTTCCCCAGTATGGTCGCCACTATGTTAGCGCTCAAATCTACCTTAGGCTGAAATAAGGTAAAACTCAAGGCTACATCAAACCACGCTCCGCCTCGTAGCTAGCCCTACGAGGACAGGAGAGGGCTCTCTCCGGGTCTATCTCGGCAAAGGATCTTCAAAGGGGCTGAGATGACTTATAATGAACAATGAATACTGATTTTAGGCTAGTAAAGAGATAGGAAAGTTTGATTTTGATTTTTTGGGTTTTTGTTGAAAAAATGGGAAAAAACAATTTTGGGTCCGGGGATAAGGCCAGATCTTTGCAGAATTCGAGTTGGGGCGAGGTAGGAAGTATTCTTGATGCTTTTGATTGGGTATATGGATGGATCAGAGCGACAAGGAGCTGAAGAGGGCAAGGGGGAACATGGATCCTCTCCAAACAGGCGAAAACATGTAAAACTAAACAAATTCAAAGGCAGAGCACTGAAATCAATGGATTCAACCTCATTTACTCATTCATTTAGTTTCAGAAGCATAAGAAGGGAATGGCATACAT
This sequence comes from Pinus albicaulis, assembly GCA_034641835.2. NCBI lineage: Eukaryota > Viridiplantae > Streptophyta > Pinopsida > Pinales > Pinaceae > Pinus > Pinus albicaulis. Next base: position 1,228,533,617 of record CM076577.1, on the reverse strand, counting down.
TAAACATGAAAGAACTTACAATAAAATGAGAGAAAACACCATCAAGAACTGAAAGCCACAAGAATCCCAACAGGTGCTGCAAAACCTTTGATCTTTCCTTAGCCAAAATATGAAAAATATGTACAATAGTGTGCCAAAATATTCCCAAGAGTCCAACCTGTAGAATGTCTCAGAAATTACATCATATAGACCTCCTAACCCCTTCCCACATCTCTAGGGGTCGAATTCCTCCTTCTAGGAGCAGTTCCAACTAATTCTAAACAAGGAGCTAGAATATAGGCATCCAAACAACTTGCCTCTAAAAGGAAGGAAACTGATTCTTACATTTGATTTTTACTTTTTTAGGAGTGAATCATCTAGAATAGGTAAAAGTGAGTCCAAGTTACATGCAAACCATAAAATAACATCAAGACAACTCAAAAATTACATCCACAAGCAAAACTGGTCCAACTGGCCGAAATCCTGAGCTGGAAGGTGAAAAATTGACCAAAAATCTATATGCGTAGCGCGCCTGAGCCATATGCGTAGCGCGCATTTCAGCCTAATTTTGTGGCACTTCCTGGCATTCAAATTGAGCTCATGATATCTCGTTGGAAAGCCCTAGATGTTGGCTATCCAACCCAAGTGGAATTTTTCAATTTGGAGCTCATTTTCCCCTCCAAAACTTCATTCTCCCAGAAGTACTTCCTGCTGGTGCAAAAGGTGGCAGAAAGGTAGTTTTCATGGTGTTTTTGGCCCTTTTGATCATCCAGAACTTGGTGAAATGCTTTGGCCATACTGGAGCATGCATAACTTACCATGACAAACCCAAAAATATAAATTTTTCCTCCAGCAAGTGTCCCAATCATAATCGAGCGCGTCGACGCGCTACTCGTATGGCTGAAAAATCTATTTTGAGACCAAAATATTTCAAAATGACAAAAACTTCTCTGAATTTGCTCAAATTCGGAGCGAAGACCCTCCATCATGTATCATGCCCAGCCAATGAAGCCTCGGCCAAAATTCGGAGTGGATCAGGCCTTTTCCGCTGTTTTAGTGCTCTGCTCAACCTCCTCTTCAGAATCTTCATTTTTGCTTTGCAGACGCGCATGCGGGCCCAATAATGATTTTTCATATGACGGAACATGTCTTTGTCTCTGTCCTAAACCTGTGAATGTACCTGCACTGATGTAGAAGGCGAGACCCCTTCCACGCCATGTGGAGATAGTACTCGCGCTGCTGATGAAGTCAACGAGACCCCTTCCACCCCGGGTGGAGATAGTACTCGTCGTGATGCTGCGAACAAAGCTCTGTGGCCTCTCTGATATGCTACCACTACTGGTGCACTGCTATGCTCCATCTCAATACATCAATATCAACGGTTGAGTCACTGTCCTGCTCATATCCTTGCTCATATGATGAATTTGACTCTGACATGCTGCTGAAAACAATATGTCTGACAAATATATGCTGATGTAGGTATGGTGAAAACAAGAGTTTCAGTGTATGCTCAAAACCCAAATATGTCACATACGTATCAAAGTATCATAGGAAAGCAAGCCACAGTGGTAATTTCCAAATGGTTTGCATGAAAAGTAATCACTACTTTGATTATAAAAGGTTTTGAAAAATGAGTAGAAAATATTGTAGTGTAGGGTACAACCTTTGCAATGGTAGTTTAGATTTGTCAAGGGAGAAGTGGATACGAGACTCTGTTCGCCAATGAAGAATGAGAAACAGTGTGACAATAACCATAGTGAAATAATAGCAATGACAGCAGTGTTTCAACAATGTCAATGGAGGAGATGGACAAGTGAAAATGAGACTATGTGAAAACATGAATAATGAGCAGTGCTAAAATGACGATGGCAATCATAGTGACAGCAGTGATGTAATGGCAAAGAAAGGGTGTGAGGATGATGTAAATAATGAGCAGGGACACCACAGACAATATAGGCATGAGCATATATATCAACCACACAAGTTTGCAAACCCCCACGCAATCATTATCATTTGCTTCAAAACCCTTAAGAAATGAATTTGGAAATAAACATAGGGTTTACGCATTTATCCTCATCAAATACTTGGTTCCCCACTTTGAAAACACCATAATCATATCTAAAATTCACTGAGAAATCATGAAAAACCTACTTGCAAGCCGATTGAGGCGCTTTGGCATGAAACTGGACGCAAGGGCAAAAAAAATTTGGTTCTGAGACTATATGCATAGCGAGCTTACCCAGTGCATAGCGCGCTGCATATGCGTAGCGCGCTTGTAAATTTACACAGGCTGGTGAGGCCCAATGCGTAGCGCGCCTCTTGTGCGTAGCGCGCTTCCTCTGTGCGTAGCGCGCTACATAGTTCATTTTGCAGGAGGCTTTTGGAGGCCTTCCCAGTGTCCAAATTGAGCATATGATAGCTTGTTGGAAAGATCTTGGAGTCTACTTTCCAACCCAAGTTGAATTTTTCAATTTGGACTTCATTTTCCTTATCATAAATCAAATCTCCCAAAACTTGTCAAAATAAACAGAATGAGGCTGCCTCAAGGCAGAGCGCTATTGCAGTGAACTTTTGAAGGTCTTCCTCAACTCCAAATTGAGCTCATGATAGCTCATTGGAAATATATTTGTGTCTAGTTATCCTTTGACTCATCAAGCAAGTCATTTAGCCAACCATGATAGGAGAAATCTTGATTTTCCCAAGGTCACTTCAGAGGTGCATTCAATTCTCCTGAGGAAACGGTATTTTTGAAATTTCTCTAAAACCATGATAACTGTGTAAAAAGTGAGGGAGGTTTTTCTTATTTGGAATGTTTTGGACAAAATCCTCTCTCATTTTCAAAAAATTCATCTTTTATTGCTCTTAAATAGCATTTGAGTGAAACTTATCCCGATGTGTGGAACAAGGGATTTTGTCGAAATGAAGCGAAACGAAGGGGATAAGGGGCTTCTAAATTCTTGGGGAAATTTTTCAGAAGTAGGGAGGGATGTTAGGAAGAAGGGGAAAGTGGAATCTCAGAGATTGAGTGAGAGGAAGGGGTCCAAAAGGGCAAAACACAGGCCTAGCCTAGAAAATTGCCAAGTTGTGGCAAGAAACTAGGGTTTGTGCAAAAATGAGGAATTTGGGGGATCTCAGTGATGGGAAGTGTTTAATAAGGTATATTAAGGATAGGGGAAGGTGTGTGAACATCAGGATACAAGTATTTTCGATGATTTGACCATCCAAGAGAAATTACCTCCAAAACCCTAGGAGAGGGAAATGGACCTTACCTAGGCACAACTGAAGCATGAACAAGGTGTAAAATGACCCAATGGAACTTGACATGATGATGAAAACCCTCTGAATGATGGTGCACTCAGCTGAATGGTGACATGGACCGATATTTGGACAAATTTGAAAAGAGTGAAAACAAACCCTAGACCTAATGCCTAGTGACCAAATTTTGCTTGAAGACTCTTTGAAATGAAAAAATTTGACCTTGACACCTTAAAATCACTTTGTAAGAGCATGTTTGATCACTGAAGGAAGGCTGAAAAGACCGACACTAACAGGATCATTGAGGAAGAGGTGTACGTTGAGCAGCCTGAAGGATTTGAGATCTTCAGCAGCGATTTGCATTTGTGCAGACTCAAAAGAGCATTGTATGGGCTTAAGCAAGCACCACGTGCTTGGTACACATGGATCGAAAGCTATTTCACTGGACTTGGCTTCACCAGGAGTGAGGCAGATGCAAACCTGTATCAAATTGTGGTGGAGGGTAAGCTTTTAATAATTTTTATTTATGTTGATGATTTAATACTAACGGGTGATGAGCAGTTGATATACTCATGCAAGGAAGATCTTGAAAAGGAGTTCGAGATGAAGGATTTGGGCCTCCTTCATTATTTCCTTGGACTGGAAATATGGCAGCGAGAAGGTGAACTTTTTGTGTCTCAAGGCAAGTATGCTCGGGAGACACTTGAGAAGTTTCACATGCAGGTATGCAAGCCCATGGATACTCCTCTTCCAGGAAATTGGGGGAAATAGGATGCTACATCGGCAGATGGATGCCATTGTTTATCGACAATTGGTGGGTTCGCTCATGTATTTAGTTAATACAAGACCAGACATATGCTATGCGGTGAACCAGCTTTCTCAAGCGATGGTTAAGCCTACCAAGCTCTTTTGGAAGGCAGGAAAGCATGTCCTAAGGTATCTCAAGGGCATATCTGAGTGTGGCTTATGGTACACACAGACGGATGAGGTGAAGTTGCATGGCTTCACTGATGCAGATTGGGTAGGCAGCCCAACGGATAGGAAGATCACATCAGGAGGGTTTTCAGTATCGGATCTACAACATTTTCTTGGTATAGTAGGAAATAAAGATCCATGGCACTCAGTTCAGCGGAAGCAGAATACATGGCAGCAAGTCAAGCTGCATGTGAGGCTATCTGGATGAGGAAGATCCTAGTCGGTTTGTTTGGTTCACATTTAGATCCTACAGTGATACATTGTGATAATCAGAGTTGCATTAAACTCTCGATTAATCATGTGTTTCATGATATATCTAAACATATTGATATTTGGTATCATCATATTAGAGATTGTGTGCAGCGGAAGATCATGTTGCTTCAGTACATTCCTACGGAAGATCAGGATGCAGACATTCTGACGAAGGCGCTTGGCAGGAGAAAATTCGAATACCATAGAGGCAGGATCAGGGTGAAGGATAATCCCTATCTTGTTGAGATTCAACAAGATGATGAGCTTAGTGAAAATTAAGCACCTTCACTAAGTGGGGCCCGCTGGCTATTTTTAGGTGTATGCCTATTTTTAGACATGGTGAGCATATTCTATAAGTTTCAGGATGCTATTTGTAGATGTTTGATCAAGTTGTAAAAATAGATGAAATTTTGTTTTTATAATATCGAGCGAAGTCTATTTATAGATCGTTAATCTAAAAATAGATGGATGTCGATTATTATTAGCTCTTAATAATAATCCGACAATAAACATCAACTTATTCTCTTGGAGCACTTTATTTCAGTGAATGGATTTGGAAAATCAATGGACTGAATGAATTACGCAATTCCTAGGGTTTATTGGCAGCTCATGCATGGAGGACTCAGTTAGAACTGAAGTGGAAAATTTATGACAGAGTTGGAAGAGTAGTTACAAGAGTTGTTATTTAGTTTAACTTAGTTAATGGAGTTAAACTCAGTTGAGCTAGTTGTGTCTAGTCTAACTGAAAGATACACTAGTGAGAGTTAAGTGAATTAATTAGTTAATTAATTCACAACTAATAACTCACTAACAATTGAACAGATACAACATTTACCTACAGTGCATGTCAGTTCTAGTGGAGACCCAGTGGAGAGATAGGTGAAAGGGTGAGATGGACTATCCGTTGTGACTATAGTGATGCATTCAATGCATCTAACACACATTGGAGTTTCCAATGAGGATTACCCAGTAAAGGCAAGACCGATTTGAATTCATTCAGAGGTCTTCTTCAGCAGGGATTGCGCAGTGGAGGCAAGTTGTCAGAAGGCAAGAAATTGGTGCATAGATATGCAAATTTTTGCATGACAGTGTGTAATGATTCTTGATTATACTGAGATATTGATGTACTAAGATTTGTATGAGATTATTACATGATTCCATTGATATACATAATACGATAGTTAGGGTTTTTAGCTTTAAGTTTTCCCGTTAAACAACTATGTTATGTGCGATTTAATTTATTCACATGTGTTTGCAATTGAGTTTTAAATTTCCGCAAGTTTAACAGTGGAATGATTTTGTATTTAGAAAGAAGATAAATATTGTTAGATCAGGAGGATCCAGTAATACATCAGTATTAATAAATTTCTACACATTTTGCTAATATATGTAGTAAAAAAGAAGAAATTGAAAAACCTGTGGCAGAAAACCAAGATCCAAAATGGGAACAAGTCAAGAAAAAAAATACTGCATCTAAAAATCACCCTACTCCCCCGCCTCTACCTCCATCTGTCCCACCCTCCCCTTCCACTAGACCCTCCTCTCAACCCTCCTCCTCTATCCCTGACTCCTCCCCTTTTCTTGGCACCAATCCTTTTGATATCTTATTAGAATCTCTCATCCCCTTAGATCCCCACATCCCATCCCTCTCCCCCTTCTCCATCCCCCTGATCACACACTCCCCTCCTCCCCTGGGCTCCCCTCCCCCTATGGGATTTTTCTCTCATCAGGAGGGCCCCCCCATCCTTTCGAGACCCCCTCCCCTCTCCATGGACCGGAATCCAAAGAGTCCCTCCTTTCCACTGAGAATATAAAGAAAGTAGGAAGAAAATCTAACAGAGAAATAAGAGATGAGGAAGTTGTCAAGGAGCTTTCCTTGGGAACACAGCAGGAAATGGAAAGTTACCTCGAGAAAGGCACTAAGAACAAATAAAAATTCCAACATGTACATAAAGGGAAAGGTCCTTGAGCTACAACCACTGGTAAATAATTATAGTTGTCTCTTGGAATTGCAGGGGGTTGGGTCATTCCTCCAAGATAAACTTGTTAAGTCCCTATATTAATAGTGTAGTCCCTTATTATGTTAGTGTATCCCCCCTTATTGTTATTGTTGTACCCCTGTAACCCCCATATTGTTATTATTGTGCCCTTACATTATTATTGTTAGGTCGGTTAGGATTAAACTGTGGCCCCACTAGGATTACATTGTGGCCCCATTGACTCCTATATATAGAGAGGAGGTTTTGTAATTTGAATCATCTAATAATTTTTCAATCATGTAATGTATTTGAGGTTTCCCCCTCGAAGTGGTTTATTTCTAAGGCATCTATATCTCTTTTCTTCTATTTTTGGAGCTAGTTTCACAACATTTGGTATCAGAGCTTTGGATTCTAGGGTTTCGCTGCTCCAAACAAGTCATCGTGGAATTTTAGTTATAATGTTTTTTCTATGAAGTTTCAGAAGCTAAATTTTTTTGAGTGCGAAGTCGAAAACCCAAGGAAAATCATCGCAAAATTTTAGAACTTGGTTCGCAAAATTTTCGGAGATATGATCTGTTGAAGTTAGGGCTTTTTGCAGGCTCCTGAATTTCACTTAAAAAGCTCATCACAAAATTTTCGCTATAATTTTTTTTCTATGAAGGTTCAGATGCTGAAAGTTTTAGAGCGTGAAGCCAAAATCCTGAGGAACATCGTCGCAAAATTTCAGAGCTTGGTTCGCAATATTTTCGGAGATATGATCTACGGAAGTTAGGTCTTTTTCAGGCTCCCGAATTTCATCTCAAAGAGGTGATCGTGGGAAAAGATTCATAACTCTCTCTTTGAGCATCGGATTTGAATTCTGTAAAAATTGATTGGAATTACATGGACTGTAGTGTCCTATATATAATTTTCAAAGCCAAAGGAGCAAACAGTGACACGTGGCAAGTCGTACAAGTTCGCTCTACTGAACCAGTCTATAATTAGGTCATTATGGGAGATTGGATATAACGTTGTCTTGAAGAATCCAAATTAGTTAGGACTTGTGGCATTCGAAAGAGAATTCTGAGGGCTGCTGTAGTGCCAAATTTTAGATATTGAAGATATGAAATCACAGAGATAGTTTAATTTTAATATTGAGCTCCTCAAAAGCAAGAAAACAGTATGTATTTGTTTCTGAATTGCATAAGTCTTGTGTAAAAAATCAGTTTGAAGTGATTCCAAGGGCCTATTGAGCATATATTTCAGTATTGGCTTCTGAAATCCCCCCTAAAAACAATTCAACACCCATTAAGCCCTCAAAAAGTTATACTATGACGCATGAAGAGGAAGAATTGCAGTATGAGATATCAAAATTACGGTACCAAGTGCAACAAATTTCGATCTTACGAAGAGCAACCGAAGATGAGATAGATGGTTTAAAAGTAGAAATTGAGGCTAATTTGGATGGTTTGAAGGATCAAATAATAGCTAATATGGATGATAAATTAGTGGAAGATCACATCGAGCATCAACAACAAGTTCTCCAACTCTCAAAGGATAACCTAACTTTGGTGCAGAATCTAATGAAACAACATGAAGGTCAACATCACATCGAAAGAAGTTCTGAAGCAGTCACAGAAACAAGAACTCGACAAGTATGATCAATTTTAGAGTATCTCAGCAAGTGGAAGAACTTTCCTGTAGAAGATTCCACATGGGAGGATAAGAATTTTATACAAAAGCATCAAGAAATAATCAAACATTGAGGACAATACTTGTTTGAAGGAGAGGGGCATGTTAAGTCCCTATATTAATAGTGTATTCCCTTATTATGTTAGTGTAGCCCCCCTTATTTTTATTGTTGTACCCCTGTAACCCCCATATTGTTATTATTGTGCCCTTACATTATTATTGTTAGGTCGGCTAGGATTACATTGTGGCCCCACTAGGATTACATTGTGGCCCCATAGACTCCTATATATAGAGAGGAGGTTCTATAATTTGAATCATCGAATAATTTTTCATTCATGTAATGTATTGGAGGTTGCCCCCTCGAAGTGGCTTATTTCTAAGGCATCGATATCTCTTTTCTTCTATTTTTGGAGCTGGTTTCACAACAAAACTTCTTAAAAGACCTCATAAAAAATGAAAAACTAGACATCCTCCTAATTCAAGAGACAAAAATCAGCAGCCAAGAGATGGACAGCATTGTAGCAAAATCAAAAAATTATGAAGGGCAAGCAATTTAGCGAATGGAGCTTCAGGAGGGATTTGTACTATTTGGAAAAAAATAAAATGGCACATGCAACACTCATAAATGAAAGGACATTGGATAAATACAATTCTAGAAAATGCAGCAAATGGGAAAAAAATTAGCATTTACGATATATATTCACCAAATCATTACAGGGATAAAGAAACATGCTGGAAGACACTAAAATATATTACAATGGAAGACCAAGAAGAAAACCTTATCTTAAAAGGATATCTTAACCTTGTTCTCAAGCCGGAGGAAAAAAGAGGAGGCACCTTTCAGCCAGACCCAAAAAGAGATATTCTTGAAGGAATCATGGAACAATGTAACCTTTTGGACATCCCTCCCAAAAATGGGAAATATACATGGGATAACAGGAGATTAGGGAAGGCTAATATCAAAGAAAGGTTGGATAGAATCCTCATTAGGGACATCATGGTGGCCAGCTATAGTAGAGTCTCTTCTAAATTTATCCCATCAGCAGCTTCAGACCATAAATTAGTTTTAATTAAGCTTGGAACAGCTGAAAATTATGGACCCCTACCTTTCAAATACAACCAGCTATGGGGCAGCCATGAAGAGGTTAAACAAGAGGTGGAAAAAATATGGAAACAGAAAATCAACGGATCCCCATCTTACATATGGGAGACAAAACTAAAAGCCACCAAAGTAAGATTGAAAGACTGGGCAAAGGCCAACTACAAGGAACCATAGAGAGAGAAAGAAGCTTTGAAACAAGAACTAACAAAAATCCATGAGGAAATGGAAAGCACAGACAGCACAGCAAAAATGAAAGCAAAGGAAAACTAAATACACTAGAAAATCTACAGGAACATTAGCCAAGTGGAAGAAACATGGAGGTTGAAGTCAAGGCAAATTTTTATTCAAGCTGGAGACAAAAACACTACCTTTTTTCATAACTCATCCAAAACAAGAATGATAAAAAGCAACATTGAAAAAATCATGGGAGAAGGAGGGCAAGAAATAAAGGGACAAGAAGATGTTAAAAAAGAGGTCTTCTAGCACTTTAAAACCCACCTAACAGTTGTAGATAGTAAAACAAACCCGGAGGAATTCTTAATGCACATCCCAAAGTTAATAGATGAGGAAACAAACAATATCCTCTCTAAAGAAGTCACGAAAAAATATTTTATGACAGCTATTTGGGATCTGCATCCGGAAAAGGCACCAGGCCCAAATGGTTTTCCTATCTCTTTCTACCACACCTTCTGGAAAATCATTATAAAGGACGTATTAAAAATGATCAGATACATCATCAAAAAGAAAAAGGTAGGAGGCTTCACTAATTCTACCTATCTCACCCTCATTTTGAGAGACCCTCGTCCCACCACCCTCAATAGGTTTCGGCCAATTTTCGTCTGCAATGCCTCTTATAAAATCATCTCTAAAATTCCTGCTAGAAGGCTCAAACCTCTACTCCATTCCCTCATTACAAAAAATCAAGGAGGATTTCTCCCCAAATTCCAGATTGTTGATAATATCATCCTTGTCCAAGAGGCCCTTCACTCAAGCTTCTCTAGAAATAAAAACGGATTCGTATTAAAAATGGACATGGCCAATGCTTTTGATAGAGTTAATCTCACCTTCCTTGTTGTTGTTTTAAATATATGTGGCTTCTTTAAAGATTTCATCAACACAATTAAGGCCTGCACAACAGGACCATGGATAGCTCCTCTTGTTAATGGAAGACCATGCGACTTCTTCCAAAGATCAAGGGGCCTTCGACAAGGCTGCACCTTGTCACCTTTTCTTTACATCCTAATGGCTGATTCTCTTAGCAGGAAATTGGAACACAACAAAAGAAATGCTACCTTAACAGGCCTCACAATCAATATAGGAACCAAAATAATTAATCATTGTTTGTTTGTAAATAATACCCTACTAATGGGTGGAGCATCTTGTATAGTTGCCGGAAGATTTAAAACCATCCTATAAAATTTCATGGATGTTTCAGGAGGAATGATAAATATAACACCCCCCCCCCCCCCAAGAACTCTTCAACGTATGGCTCAAATTCTAGAAATTCCTTTCCAGAATAATTGGAGTCATTTTCAATATCTTGTGCTGCCTATCACCAAGAAAAATCTAAATATAGAAATATGGAGAAAGTATACTGAAAATATGAAAAAAAATTCAAGCATGGGGTATGATTTGGCTAAATCAAGCGGGCGAACCATCCTCATCAAATATATTATTTCATCCTTTCCCTTATATCAGCTTGCATTAATAGCAGTGCCAACAAGCATCCACAAGCAAATTGAAATCATGATCAAAAGTTTTTTATGGCAAGGAGGGAAAACTGAAACAAAAAATTTCATCCTTGTAAATTGGAAACAAGTTACTTCACATTATAAAAACGGAGGTCTCTCCATAAAAACCCCTGGGATAATGAATCTGGCTCTGGGAACCAAGATTTATTGGAGGTTCCTCACCAGAGAAAGACTCTGGTGGAAAGCAGCATTAGAGGAAAAATACCTTAATGCTCCAAGAATCTCTCTTCTGGAGAGAAGTCCTCCCACAAGACCCTGCACCCAAATATGGAAACTCATCTCCAGTGCAATCCAATTAATCAAGGAACACATCTCCATAAGGCCTGGAAATGGGGGAAGGACCAGCCTTTGGATGGACATCATAATGGGAAATCCTCCCTTGGGCAGCAACCCGGACATCAAAGAACTAAAGATTTAGATGACAAGAGAAGGACACAACAAATTTGGGGACATACCCAAATGGGAAACTGATGGCACTTGCAAACTTTGGGACAAACCCAACCTGCCCAATGATTTAATTAATCAATGGAATTCCATGACTACTCTCCTCAAAGGAGCTGCACCAATAGACAAAAACACCCAAGATGCTTATTTCTGGAAGCCTACTGGAGGAGAGTACTCAGTTAAGACAAGATATTAAAAAATACAAGATCATCAGAGGCAGCAAGAATGGAAATATTGGAGGAGATTCAACTGGTTTGGTCTTAGGGAGATTGCGTTTTTACAATCTTGAGGACTGACCTAGCTGCGCCTGCCCTTGGCCGCCGCTCAGCTCCTCCTCTGCTCCTGAGGCCTTCGGCTCGGCTAGGCTTCGCCCTTGGCTGGCCTTCTGCCCTTCTGTGGGTTGTGGTCGTCCTTCCCGGTGTTGCTTGGCGCGGCGCATTGTTTGAGTGCCTCAGCGCATTGGTCGACGGGGTGTATTGCGGCGCTTCCTGCGCGGTGCTTTGCTCCCTTGTTCCTGATCGTGGTTTCGTTGGGGCTCCCCCTTCTTGTTCGTTCCCATCTGCGATGGCTTGAGGGGTTTGGTTTTGTTCGCTGGCTTCAGTGGTCTCTGCTACTATGGAGCCCCCCCCCCCCCTCTCTGATGTCGTTGCCTTTCTCAAGCTCCTGGAATCCCTGCCGAAGAAGAAAGTCTCGGAGACGGCAAAGTTCGTGAAATGAGTGGAGGATATCCATGAGATATCTCTCCCCCCTGAAGGCCCGATCAAGGTCGCCCTTTCTTTGGCGGAGTGGGCCTTGGTTGGTCAGTTCACTGGCCTCTGGCCCTCCCCCAAAATGACGGAAAGTTGGGTTGCTCGAAATTGGGCACCGCTGATCAAAGATAGAGTCACCTCGTACTTCCTAGGAAAGGGTTTCTTTCTGTTTGAGTTCTCTGATAAAGATGATAAGGACCTAATATTCTGAAACGGCCCCTATTTCATGGGTCCTCAGGGGCTGTACCTGAACAAGTGGATGCCCGACTTTGACCCTGCAGTTGATGTGCCCACTGCAGTTCCCGTGTGGGTTAGGCTTCCCAATTTTCCTGTGCATTGTTGGAATGGGGAATCTCTAAAACATATTGGAAACACCTTAGGCAAGTAAATTGATCGAGCAAGTAACAAAGACCAATACGACTGTGCGAGAATCTGTGTTGAAGTCGACTTGGAGATTGGATTGCCCGAGGCTGTTAAGATCAGGGTTGGAAGATGGACTCATTTGCAAAAGCTGGATTATGAACAGCTACCGTTCAAGTGTCGGAAATGCCATGTTTATGGCCACTTTGCCCAAAGCTGCCCAAAAAATTGTGAAGCGGAGAAAGGTAAGGAGGAAGGATGGACTCAAGTTAAAAGATCTAAAAACGCTCACAGAGCCCCTCGCACTGGAAATACAAATGGAAATGGTTCTCAGGCAGCTCCTAGAATCCAGACTCCAAACATGGAAGAGCAAGGCAACAAATTTGTGCAGTTAAGCTCTGTCATAGAAGGCTCTCAAGAACCGGAGAAGCAGAAGGATGGCTCGATCCCCATAGAGTCCCCCTCGGGACCAAAGCATGTGGATAGCAATGTAGACAGATCAAAAGAGGTCCTCATGGAAGAGACAGAGGAAGGGCAAGATTCGGATGACTGAGAAGAAGAAGGCAAAATAGGGATTTCGCAAACTTCGGCCAGAAGATCTTTAAGAGGCCGAAAATCTGCTCGGGAAAAAAGAGAGCAAGAGACTTACAAGGAAAAACTTCAGGTAAGTCAACCTACCCTCGAGAAACTCTTGGAAAATACTCCGAAGAAGAATAGAAATCAGTCCCAGAGCTCTAGAGGAGCTCATCATCCTAAAAGCAAGTGATGAAGATCGTCTCCTGGAACTGTAGGGGGTTGGGGAGCAGAATAAAAGAAGAAGCCTTGAGAAGTCTGATACGATCAGAATCCCCCGATCTACTCCTTATCCAGGAGACTAAAATGGAGGACTCTTCCTTTCTCCAGATCGGCAAAAAACTGTGGAAGAATAGCGAAGGTCAAGCTGTCTCAGCTCGAGGTGCTTCAGGTGGTTTGGGAACTATCTGGGATGCCAATAAATTCATAAGGATCAAAGAAGCTAATAATATTCACTGGTTGTTCACAAAGCTCCGTCACGTAGAATCAGACCTGACTCTTTCTCTCCTTAATGTGTATTCTCCTGTCAGCGTAGGGGAGAAAAAAATTTGCTGGGACTCTATTAGAAGTCTGGCAGAGTCCGAAGTATTGGATAATATAATAATAGCAGTTGATCTCAATCTCACCTTATCCTCGTCAGAAAAAACGTGGTGGAAGCATTGTAAGAGACCCTGCGCGGGAATGGGTCGAAGAGCTGATTTATGATTGGGATCTGATCGATGTTAAGCCTCTGTCCGGGAAGTACACTTGGACAAACAAAAGAATCGGCCCGGGCCATATCGCTGCAAGGTTAGACAGATTCCTTGTCCATAGTTCTTTTCTTCTTCATGGTTTTGAGTCTATAATGCATATCATTCCTTGTAGTATTTCTGATCATCGCCCTATCAAACTTGAGCTAGTGGCGCATTTGAATCAAGGTCCCATTCCCTTTAAATTCAGCTCTCACTGGGTCAAGGATCAGACATTCTTGCCTCTGATAAAAGAGAGTTGGAAAATCCTAGTCAAAGGCTCATCCTTTTTTGTATGGGAGGAGAAATTAAGGAGAGTTAAAGCTGCTTTAAAAGCCTGGGTTAGATCCCTACCCAATCCGGCTGTGGAAAGGAAAATGATTCAGGAACGGCTGGAGAAGCACCAACTGGTCTTGGAAAATGTAGAGATCACCAAAGATATTCTTGATGAGGAGGCTACTCTTCAGCATTTGTTCCTCAAGGCTAGCTTGGCAGAGGAAGAACACTGGAGATTGAAATCCCGCAGTCTCTGGCTCAAGGCAGGAGATAGGAATACATCATTCTTCCATAAGAAAGCTCAGGCCTGAAACTTCCGCAACTCCATCTCTGAAATTTCAGTTGAGACCACTACGTACAGAGATATTCATAGTATCAAAACCACTGCCTTCACTCATTTCAAAAACCTCTTTAACGAAGAGGAGGCCTTGGAACTGGATTCTTCTCTTGTGAACGAGGTTCCCTCCCTGATTTCCGACAGCCAGAACCATTTCCTGGAAGCTGAGATTTCCAATAATGAAATAAAAAGCGCCCTCTTTTCTATGGAACCGGATAAGGCCCCGGGACCTGATGGGTTTACCGCCAGTTTCTTGCAGTCCTGTTGGCACATTGTGGAGAAGGACTTATGTAGAATGATTCGGAAATCCCAAGGGTGCCAGAAAATTGGAGGTAGCACTAATTCAGCCTTTTTGGCCCTCATCCCCAAGGAGAAAGGCGCCAATTCCTTCAGCAGATTTCGCCCTATCTCTCTATGCAATATAGGCTATAAGCTGATCACGAAAGTTATTGCCAATAGACTAAAAACCATCCTTCCTGGCATCATCCCTGAGAATCAGGAAGGCTTTATTCAGGGAAGACAGATCGTGGATAATTTCATCTTGGTCCAAGAGGCGATTCACTCCAGTGTTGTCTGCAAAGAGAAAGGTATGGCTATCAAGTTAGACCTGGAAAGCGCCTTCGACAGAGTGAGACATAGATTTCTGCTAGATGTTCTGCATAAATTTGGGTTTGGTTCCAAATTCATTAATTGGATCAAGGCCTGTATCAGCGAACCTTGGATTGCCCCTCTGGTGAACGGTAGGGCCACTGAATTTTTCAAAGCTTCTCGTGGTTTGAGACAAGGGTGTCCTTTATCCCCTCTCCTCTTTGTCCTCCAAGCCTTTGTCCTCAGCTTCCTTTTGAACAAAAAACTACAAGATCAAGACTTAATGGGCCTGAGCATCGCTAGAGGAGTTAAGAATATAAATCATGCTCTGTTCGCGAACGATTCCCTTTTGTTGGGTGCTGCCTCGTGCCCTCAGCTAAAATATTTAAAGATGTGATTGATGATTATTGCCGTGAATCTGGAAGCAGTCTCAACAAAGGTAAATGCCAAATCTACTGCTGGAATACTCCTGCCTCCACGCTTTAAGCCATTTCCAGCTGCTTTGGCTTCGTTGCCTCCTCATCCTGGTCGTCCTTCAAGTATTTGGGCCTCCCAATTTTCCAAAAATGTGCTGCTAGAAGAGATTGGTTACCCCTGCTGGATAAGTTTGAATCTAAGATACATTCCTGGGGCTTCAATTGGCTAAACCTAGTTGGTAAGTCGGTGCTTATAAAATTTGTCTTAAATAGCCTCCCCATCTATCAGTTTGCTGTGAAGCTGGCCCCAGCTGGAATAATAAAGAAAATGGAGGACCATACAAGAAAATTATTTTGGAAATGCGGGAAAGCTAATGCTAAGAAAATTCCTTTAATAAGTTGGGCCAAAATCTCCATGCTCAGATTGGAAGGAGGTTTGAACTTTAAGAATATTAGCACTCAGAATATTGCATTGGGAGCAAAGCTGATCTGGAGGATTATTTCCCCTAATCCGGGGTGGGCGCAGCGTGCCCTGTGGAAGAAATATTTTCGTGGAAAGAGGAAAAGGTGCTTGGAACAGCCCATAGCCAAATCCAGCTTGTTAATTCAAAAGCTCTGTGCAAAATCCTCTTCCCTAATCAGTCAATATGCTCATTGGATTCCGGGTAATGGCAAGCAAATTAGAATCTGGGAGGATCGTATAATGGGATGTGATCCTCTGGTTGATGATCGATCCCTGCACTTGTTTAAAGACTGGATGCATAGAGCAGGTTACTTCACTCTGTGGGATATTTCTATCTGGGACAACGAAGATTGGCATAGTTGGATCAACTTCGAGGTGCCTCTGAACCTGTCCAGTGAGCTTGCTACTTTCTTAGATTTCTTAAACGGTAAGGCTCCCTTGCACAGCAGGAAATTGGATGTTCGTGGCTGGGGTCCGACTCCAGGGCACTACACAGTCTCTCAGGGCTACAGGCAGATCTTATCAATCCCCCACGTCCCTCCAAATCCGAAACCATGGAAAGGAATTTGGTTTCAACCTTCGCTGCCTAAAATAGACTCCTTCTGTTGGCTCCTATGCCACCAGAGGATTTTAACTGAGGATAGATTACAGAAAAGAGGATTCTATGGTCCCTCCTGTTGCTCGATGTGTGGAGTAAATGCAGAATCTGCTGCGCATTTGATGCTCCACTATAAATTTGTGACTGATTTATGGGCTGAGGCCTTAGGCCCTTGGGGTCTGGACTTCGTCCTACCAAATTGCATTCTGGATCTATTCTCTAACTGGTTGCGCTCTTTTCCCGGAGGCTCTTCTTAGAATTCGCATCTCAAATATGCCTGGTGCATCCTTCCTAAACTAATTATCTGGCATACCTGGTTGGAAAGAAATCGGAGGATCTTCAGCGATAAGAGGTGTGATCACAAGATTATTTGGGTTAAAATCAAAGCTCAGTTAAAGGAATGCGTTAGGGATCATCTCGATGGGGCTGGCTTGAGGGATCACGATGTTGTTTAGAGCGATCATCTTGACCTCCGCTTCACTATTATTGAGAGGCCTCTCATTCCTCTTAATGACTGGAAAATCAGACTTAACGCATCTGATTTCTTGTCTTTCTGCTCAACGAAGGCGCACATCATCCTTTCCTTTGACGGGGTAGAGAAGGGAAACCCGGGCAGTTCTGGAGCCGGTGGAGTTGTCAAAAAAGCTGATGGGGGCACTGTTCTTAGATATGCCTGGGGTGTGGGCTTCAACACCAGCATCCAGGCTGAAGCCCTGGCTCTTCTTCAAGGCCTTAAACAACTTAAAACGCTTGGTATTCTAGGGGCTTCGGTGTTGGGAGATTCCCAGTCCATCATAAAAATCATGGTAGACAGTGCTTCCCCCTCTGATCTAAGACTGTCCAGATTTATTAGAAGAATAAGAACTCTGTCGAACTCCTTTCAGTGCCTGAATTTCTATCATGTTAAGAGAGACAATAATAAAGATGCAGATGCTGAAGCTAATAAAGCGGTCTCCCTCCCTCTCGGAGTCATCGTCAGAAACGGAGTTGAAAGTTGGGATCCTATTCCTTAATTGACTGGATTATGTATTACTGTTTGTTATTGAAGCAGTTTGTCTGCATATTTAAAGTGGGGAAGATTGAAGCGGCTGTCCGAAAAATAGAATGTAAAAATCTCTGGGGGTGAAAAGAAAAAGATGCATTGGTCCTACCCATGGAGATAGTTGGTCTCTGCTTAACATTTTGCATCCAGTTTTGAGTCCTTTTGGCCAGAATTAATATATCTCTATATCCGTTTCTGTTGAAAAAAAAAAAATGGCAATATTGGAAGTAGGCTTGGAAGGTGGAAACCCTTCCAAAAATATTTTTTTCCCTATGGACCCTACTACACAGTAAATCTCTAACAGCAAAGAGCTTAAAAAAAATAGGAATACATCGTCCTTCTTAATGTCCTCTCTATCTGAAGGTTGAAGAAACAATTCAACAACTCTTCCTAGAGTGTCCTTTTTCCAGAGAATGTTGGGAGAAAATGGTGTCACCCATCGATGCAAATCTGAACTATAAACTCCCTCTAAATCAATTTATAAGAAAATGGAGAAGTATCTTCCCCCACTCCTTCAAAAGCAAATACACAATTCAAAGGTTCTACAATAGTCTTCCTTCCTTCCTCTACTGACAAATATGGCTAGCTAGAAACGGGAAAGTCTTCAAAAACAAAAATTCCATAGTAAACACAGTGACCTCTAAGGCTTGGGGTCTAATGATTGAGTTTCTCACAGCTAAAGGGCTTTATGGAATAGATATGACTCAATTACAGCATGATGAAAGAATTTGGATTAGCTTTTCTCTTAATAATATCACCATCTGTCACTTGCCAAAAGTCACAAAGGTCCATCAAATCTAGAAAGTAAGAAATACTGAGGCAGAGTTTCAAAGGTGGATCAATTCTCTCAACAAGCCCTGTCTTTTCTTCGATGGAGCCTCAAAGAAAAATGCAGGCAAAGCAGGAGCATGTGGCCTCATTATCCTCAAAGACAACTTTAGTCAGATATAATACATCTAGGGGATGGGGGAAATGTCAAATAATAAATCAGAGGCTTATGGACTTTTTTTAGGCCTTAAGATTCTAAGAGACAGGAAAATTAGCAACGCAATTATTTTTGGAGACTCCTCCATTATCATTCAGACAATGGTGAGTGGTAACCTCCCAAAAAATGTAGCTCTCTGCCAGATTTTGCACAGATTCAGGCATCTTGAAAGACAGATTGGAGAGATAGATTACTATCACATCCTCATAATAAACAATAAGCAGGCGGACTCCCAATCCAATGAAGGAGTACAAATTAATGTTGGTCTGGTCAAAATTAACGGGCTCACAACCCACCTCCCTATCCCATGATGTTACTTCTTACAATATTTTTCTTGATGCATTATCATCCTTACACAGGACAGTAGATTCGTAGCCATGAAAAGAACTTATTCTCTGACTTCCCTCACATCAATCCCACTGAATCTACCATGCGCTATCTCCCAAATATTTCCAGCATCTTATCGCAGGGTACCCTTACCCAGAATCTCTTTTTCTTCCTCGTGACTCTTCATCATTGTTCTGTCCCTCTTCTCTTATATAATTCATTTGAGAAGGATAGTCTCTCTGTAGATAATCTTGATTACTCTATTGAGCACCTTCCATTCATGCTTTTTATCCCCTTCACGCCCTTTCCTACAAGCACGATTTCTCCCTCTAGTGTGGCTCATTCTAGATTTTGTTTGGATCTCTACATCATTCCCTTTCTATTCTGCAAGCGTTTTTGGCTTCCCCAGCTATTATGGACAAGGCATCTAGAATTCCTTTTGCGCTCTAGTAGCTCTCCTCCCTTCCATCCTTTTCTCTGCTCCCTCTCTCCCTTACACTTAGCATTTCACCTTCTAGGGAGTTCCTCCAATCCCCTCTTAATCACTGCCAAATGTATTCTCTACAACATCAAAATTAGTTTCATTCCGAGAAAAGAAGGCAGTAGCATTGTCAAAAGAAGACACAGCAATGCACCCATCAGAGAAGGATACACAGCTATCAAAGGCAGATCAAAGTTATCTCCAGCCAGAAGAGAAGGCAGCAGTGCAGTTTTCCCTTATTTCTCCAAGAACATGGATTCTCCAGATGATAAAAATCACCCCTGCTCTTTTTGTAAATCTCATAGTGTAGTGATTGAAAATCTAAGGAATCAAATTCAACAAGACAAAGCGTGCTCTAAAGCAGAAATGGCTATTCTCCGTGAACAGTGGGACATATGCACCAAGGATTTAATGAAGGTCCAAAATCGATGCAACCATATGGAAGAGACAATCAACTTTCTGCGAGAAGCCATCATTAATAAGTCAGAACAAGGATCCACCTCTCTGGATCATGGAAGTGGATACCGAGACTGCGAGAACACAATGAATCAACGACCTTCTCATCTTCAGGCCTTCCATGTTTACTTTCAGGCTAATAGGTGATAAAATAATTTTAAAATGAAAGCTAAATGTATCCTCCTTTTAGAACAGTTTGTACGGAAATATAGCACAAGTGCAATAGTATCTATTTCAGAAAGGATAGATAGGAACATCGGCAACAGTGGCACACAAGGAGTAATGCACCCCATCAAATAAATTCATCATGTAAGCTGATTGGGGTGATTTTTTAACGAGGAATTTCTTCTCCTCCTCTTTTTCTGATAATACAACATAACCAAACTTGTGTGAAAAAAAAATTATTTATTAAATTCAAATATTAAATAAATTGCCCAGTTTTTTACGAACGATGCGCATTTTTCAATATTGTGACATGTTTGACACCCAGAATTTGGAAGGCTATATCTTGAGTTTCACTTACCAAATAAGGCCTAGGATATCTCGTTAAAAATTTAATTCCATGGAAAACAATCTGGAAACATTAACCCAAGAAAATCTGGTCATTTTATATACTAAAATTTAGCAAAAGTTGGAGCTCTGAATTTGCAACAAGAAACCAAACGTTTTGTTTTTGGAAGTTGATTGGCTAAAAATTTAAATATTGTCAATTGATTTGAATATTTCCTTCTTCGACTATAGAAGCTTTGAAAGAGATTAATAGGAAGCATCATTTTCTTTTCATTTAAATTATTTATTAAATTTTAGTTTGAAGATTTGTTTTATTAAAATTGTCTTTTCAATTTTGATGTGCAATTTTAATTGGTTTCAATTTTATTTTGGCAGGAAATTTGTTAGAGATATAAGACAAAGAGATCTGAAAACAATGTGATTGCACCAGCAGAGAAAGAAAAAAAGGATTTGCAGCTCCAAAATTGATAGATCTGAACTGCTTTCATCAACTCTTTTTTTTAATATTATTTTTGTAAGTTATAAATATCAATTTTGAGAATGAGGAAGGAGTTCCTCTTTTCTGAAATTTTGAGACTATAAGCACTTTTGCAAGGAGAATATTAGCTATAGGTAGAGAGAAATTGTCATATTTGAGTGTTTGGGGATTTTTTTTTTCAAGATCTAGTCATTTTCCTTGAGGCAGAGCTTGCACTATTTCAACTATTTTCTTGAGTGTCAAAGTTCATGATCTTGGAAGGATTGTTTAGGAGATTCATTGTAAAACAAAGAAAAAGGTTTCAAGTTTTATTTGTATGCAAAATACTTTTATTTTTTAATGCAAAATTAAATTTTTTAATGGAATATTTATATCAATCATTTCATTTTTTACACTTATGTCGAATATGAGAATTATTGTCCTCTAGATCAACTATCTGATCTAATGTTTTTACAGATCTGTTATTTATTTCTGATTTTCTCTTGTGCTTAATCAAATTTATGAGTAACTATTTACTCTAAAATTCACCATATTAAATAGATTTAACTTCCATTAAAAATTATATGAACTATATTTGCATTTTAATGGCTTATCTTTCATGGTTTTTAAATCTTTGAATAGAGCATGTTTTGTAATAATAATATCAGTGGTTAGAACTATTTCAATAGCTTGATATTCATCATAAAAGAGACATGTTAAATATACATTATTTTTCTTTCTAAATTATGCTAATTTCTATAATAATGTACAAAGTTACAATCATACTTCAAGACAGGGGTTGTTGGACTAGCCAACCCCTGTTCAATGAAGATTGTTCAAAAAATCAAAAATTTGGCTGCCCTTCAGGGGGAAACCAACCCTTAACGAGTTCAGAAATTTAAAAATGGGCTTCCCTTCAAGGGGAAACCAGCCATTAACATATTCAAGAGTAACATAGTTTGCATGAAGAGACAAGGATAGTCATAAAAACCATAAAGGAGCATATATAAACTTAAAGAAAGGAGGGCCAAGGAGTTGCATCTACCGGTTCAGGGCTTCATTGTTCTCCTATTGAGGATTTTCCTCAATTATGAAGCAACCATAATCATACATGGTCTTGATATCCTTCTTTGAGAGCTGGGAGGTCGGCTCCAGAGTCGAAGTGGAGACCATATCGGTTTGCTTGGCCAAAGTTGAGCGAGCCGCATTATCTGTCGTTGCTTCTCTTTTTCGGGTGTCCTTCGATGGGCTGCTCCAACCACTATCTGAGTTGTCTGCCAAGTGTTTGACAGGGATTCTAAAGGATTTTCGAGGCAACGGGGAAGAGGAGCATGATATTGTTAACTTGCATGGCCTTTTCCTGCTTCTTGAGCCAAAGAGGTAATGTTTCTCCTCCAGGAGGTGAACCGAAAGCTCGGTAAAGAGAAATTGGGGGTCGAGAACCTCTAGTTCTTCCAGAGTGATAGAGAGGGACAAAGAGCACACAAAAATTCCAGGAGTTAGAGCACAATAGGGAGTTTCGCTGCCACCTCCTCGATGGCAACGCATTCTGTGGCATTCCAGCATGGAATCAGTGAGGTGGAGGGTCTGCAGGGCTGAGGAAGTATGCACAGAGGGAGACAAGCAAGGATCAGAGCAACGGGCAGAGGCGTGATAGAGGAAATCTGCAGAAAATGAAAGCTGAAGGCGAGAGTGAAACTGACAAGAACCATCAGCCATAAATGGCCATCTTATAGGAGCGTAGGTCGAGGGGGGGGAGTGAATGTCACGAAGTGTCGATGTACTCCCTTGTACAACATATTTATGGTCTTCACGCGAGAGGGAGTTGTTGCCTTGTGGTGCATCGAGGTGCCCCCGCGTTGAATGACCAGGTGGCATCCTGCATTAAACAAATCAGTCACCCGCATCTGGGGTTAAATATCCATTCTTTTAAATCACTTTGCTCTTGATTTATATTATATCTATATATAGTTCTAATCGAGATAGGTTAGAATTGGAGGAAATTTTTAGTTACTCCACCTTGTTTGAAACTAGAACGGTGGCTCCCTATAAGACCTTTAGAGCCTCCTGCTCTTTTTTTTCTGTTGCTACAATGCTTCTTTCCATTGCTCCTGAGCTAAGTTCTTCTAGCACAATTGCTTTACTTCTCCTCGTGACCCCTATGCTAATTCCTTCTAACACTCATAAGGAGGATGTTGGTTTCTTTATGGATCTATAAATATCTACCCTCTGGATATGTCTTTGTCCTTTCAGACACCCACTGAAACTTATTTCCAATATCCCAATTGGTACAATATCCCTGTCTTCCTATGAGGGTTGACCTCTAGTATTCTTGTTGGTAAGCTTTTTTGGCACTGTTTTTCATATCATGTTCAGTTGATCTAACCCTACTAACACCTAGACTCACAACCTATTACAATATATCCCCTACCCATAAAATCCTTACTTACCACTCCACTTTGTAGTTACTTGATCATGCCTAGCATGGAATTCTACCGATGGTATTATCCTCTGTAACCTAGTCAATGCACCCTTACACTTGGGTTGTTCTTTGAGTTCCTTTATGGCTTTGGTTTTACTGATATCCTCAATCTAGCATGGTTGGCTTCCACCAACATCACACCCATCCTACTTGTGAGCCCATCATACAACTACTCGTGCCTTGTGACCTGTGTCACTTATTTCTAGTGTCATCTTGTGTGGTATACAAGTGACTGCACTAGACACATCCCTTATGGCTAGCGGCTAGAGTTGGACTGGACCATGGCTGACCTGCAAGAACCTGTTACTAACATTGTTTCTTGTGATGTTCCATAATTTTTTTCTACCACCAAGCCTCCCTGTACCACTACCCTGAGATATCATTGTTGCAGCGTTCACACAAGTGCAACGACCGACTATTATATGTCGTGGCCTACTATTGTGTCAATTTGGTGGCCTTGTGTGCTTCATTCTACATGACTTGTTCATTTTTTTGTCGCCTATGCCCTCCATTTGGTTTACTCCTATTGTAATTTTACATTCCACAGCTTTCAACCACAACCTGTCTTGGCCCATTCACATCCCACTCTAATACCATGATCCACCGATATTTTTGAAGCCCTGTGACTGATATTTTAATGTCTTCACCATCCTATTCTCGACCCATGGGATTGATGCTTTATTAGTTGGAAGTTGTGCTAAATTCCTTCACACTAATAGATCATGCCCTTGATAGCCTTGTTAAGGAACTTTTCATGTACCATGACTTGGCCAGTAGCCTCCATGATGACTGGGTGGCTAACAAGCTTGTCGGCCACCCACTCAACTTGTCCTCGCCTTTTTCTTTAAATCCTTTAAAAAAGAATTTTATCCCCTTACCGTGTCCATACCATTGTACAATCAAGTTCCTTCGACCAATTAAATAATAATAATAATAAATAAAATAAATAAATATCCCTTACCTTTACATGATCGTAGTTGAACCTATCTTGGTGATCATGTACAAGCCCTGACTTTTGTGATTCCATGATTCAGTTTTTCAAAATTTATGCTCTTATACCATCAGTTAAATTCATAACAAAAAAATTGATATACTGATTTAAATACACTTCGAGATTCCTAACACAATAAAATTAAATGGAAGTAAATATACCAATCTCAATCAGAGTGACACACATATTTCTTCATAATCAAAATTATTCATTAAAATAACCTTAGAAGTTACTTATGCTCCCATATTGTGAAAATAGCCCAATTAAGAAAACCAATAAATACAAATGCCTTGGATCTGATCCACTGAATCTGCCCTATATCGGTGCTCGATCTCATTGGCAGATCTAAATCTCCCATCTCCCTCCTATACTTCCTCTAACCTTACACTATGGAGTATCACACTCCTTTTACTCTGGAGGCTAGCGCCATTATATGGTGTGTCTTATCCCCTTCCCTAACCTTGTTTTTGTAACTTTACATTCAGCTAAATCCATAACCCTAATCTCCAAAGTGATTGACAGTCGAGATTAGATCTCGCTCACTTGAGATCAATCGTTGAGATTACAACATAATCAGAAAAGTAACTTGCTTCAATTTTCCTAAGTTTACTTTAGCTCAATGATCCAACATAATAATTATGTATTTTTCCACAAAGCAACTTTCTCAACCTAGAGCAAGTATCCTAGGAAGATCTTGTGAACAACTTTTGCATGCCTAGACACTTGGGCATGTGCAGAAGTACCCGCTTAAGCTAAAAACATAAAAATAATTCATCTTTGATTTATTTGGAGATACGGGAAATGAAGGTAGCATCTAAGGAAAAATAAATTGATGATTTCCTTCTAAATTTTTCCCTAGTGTTTAGAACGTCGCTGCCTATGATAAACCAAAAAGAATAGAAAAAATCAGAAGTAAACCCATCTGGCCCTTAGGACTTACCTATACTCCACTACAACGTGTTCAAACTCCTAGATAGATATTTCTTAAAGGAGAATTATTTTGTTGCAAGAAAATAAGGCAAGTGATGTTTTGAGTAATTCGCCTTATAGCTAAGCTATGATTTGTCTAAGACTCAATAAGTAGATTTTTTGAATAAAACACAAACTCCTTTTCCATTTCTTGATGCTCCTTTATTTTTTGTCCTTAAACAATTCTAATGCATGAGATTATGTTTTGATGGTGATTCTAATCATTGATCTATGCAAAAATTTGTACTCCTCTCTCCCTCTTTTAACGATACTACACGACTTTTGCTTCCACGATATTTCTTCTTGAGTTTGGCATTCTATCAATTGTGCTTGAGTTTTTTATTGCTTCTTTTCCAATTCTGAGATTTTTCCTCCAATCATTATTCTTTGTTGAGTACGTGCCATATATTTTTGGAGTTTCTCTTTATCCTCATGGACATTCCAAAACTTCTATCTATTCCATGATTTCAAATGGCTCTTGATGAATTTTAGTTTACAATGAAAGTTGTACATGAGAGATCCTTCTACAATAGGATCTTCTCGCCATTATTTTTCCATAGTTGCTCTAAAGTATGGGTGGTGAATCTAGAACACTCAAATACGAAAGGATTTATTTCTTGGATTTCCTTTCCAATCAATGTGCGGAGTTATTGTCCAATTATCAAAGCAATAACTTAGAAAGACATTCACATCAATGACTACTCTTGAAAGCATCAGCAATTCAAATATTAAAATCCATTAAGTCTTGAGGCAATATGAGCCTCCCCTTCTTTATGGTAATTCCATGTATAAATTCCACTATGGTTTCCTAATCTATCAAATTTATATGCTCTATCATGATTCAAAATTTAGTTCAATCTTTGTCTATCCTTCATATCCTTCCTTTCTTCTCATCTGGCGATTGAATAATATTGAAATCCTTTCCTATTATCCACCAAGAATCCTATATATGCATGCTTAGGTGCTATAGGGATTGAAGAAAATTCATTATATCTCTGGGAATGCTTGGTCCATAAACATTGGTAATGAAAACATATGCAGTTGATCCTATTTTTGGAAATATAGTCAAATTTCTTTGGGTTTCTAAAAAATTATAAGAGTTATTTCCTTAGGGTTTCATAGAAGGGGCAAGCCACCTAAGGCTCCACATGCATATACTATTGTTAATATTCTATTTTTGTAGACTATGTCTGTTATTCTTTCTATCTGTGTGCTTCCACTCTTTCTTTTTATATCATTACTATTGATGGTCTTTCTTGTATGATTTTTGTTTTGAGAATTTTGTGTTTAGAATTACCATTCACACCTCTTGTTATCATAAAATTGTACTTGATTGGCTATTGATCAGACAACTCTATGTAACTGTTTCAAACCAAATTTTCACTGAAGCTTAGCCTCTTCAGTCTAATATGGCTCTCTCAAAGGGATTTATGATATTAGATAATGATAATATTATATGGCTAACTCTATTTGAAAAATAACTTTATTTTTGTGTATGTGGGTTGAAAATAATGCAGGCTTGCAACCATTGGTCTTATGGAGTCAACAAATAAGTAGATTCAGTGGCAAGGTTTCTTGACATGGAAGCTAACGCAGATAAGAGTCTTTAACAAGGGAAAATCACACATATCACATGGGGAAACACAGTCATTTCATCAATAAATGAAGTCAGAGCATAAACATATCAATTATGAGTAATAAAGATGAAATATACTGCAAGTAGTACACATAAAAATATAGATCAGAAAGGCATTAAAAACTCCATGAGAATCTCAGGTCTGTCAAGAAGAAGTCCTTTGTATTTCTGATATCAGTCAAATTACATAAAGCAGCATATGGTGCAAAAAAACTCCAACCCTTTACAACTTCGATAATCTACCTTTAAATAGACCTTATTAAATCAGAGATGATATAACTCTTGGATAGATTCATCAAACTATTCCTATGACACCTTGCATAACAGTAAAACATGTATTTTAATAAGAAAATTGCAGCTGCACTCTAAACATGACTTTTTCCTACTAGGACTCAAACTCTTATTTATTACATCAAACTATCTTATCTTTAAATCAGTTACATATTAGTTGTAACTTATCATCACATGTTCGAATAGGCTATGACCTGATTCATATCTAATTGACATATTAAATATCCTCCTAAACATATGCAACCAAACTCTATTTTTCAGGAAAACAGGACCCTATCTTCATTGAAAACTTCAGCTGATAAGTTGTCTCCATTTCATTGTCTTCAAGTCATAAATGTTTGGTGGAAATGTCCTTTAACATTTTGAATGTGTCCACCTATCCAAAAATTCTTTTAAACTTCTCATAAACCTTCAAAACAGCTCGCTATGAAAACAGGGCAGTTTCGTAGCGTGCTTTCGTAGCATCCAAAAAATGGCTTTTGCACTCCAAATTTCTGCTCCTTTTCTCTTGCATGGTGTCAATCATGAAATGACACCTCATCATCACCATTATCCCCTTTTGAAATTTTCAAAAAAAAAATTTAGAAGCAAAAATATAGCTACATAAATTTTCGTAGCATTTTCCTGGATTCAAGCCTAGGAAACGCTATGAAACTGTGAAATTTCCATATTTTTACCCTGTCTGAAAAAGGTGACCTCTAGCTGTAGAAACTTGGTCTTCAATATGCCATTAACATCTTAAAACATAATCAAACTCAACTTAAGATCCTTCAGGTGTTTCCTCTTCATTAATGATAAGTTGAGTTATGGGTTCCTCCACTACAGTCATCTTTAAGCCCTTCTTCTCCAGCTCCTCATGGATCAACTCTAACTGCTCTTGGAATTCTTTGACTTGGTCCCTCAGCTTTATGTTCCTATATTTCAAGTGCAAGTTCATTATTCTGATATGCTTCACCTCTCCTCTCAATGGCTAAGTCCATTTGATCAATTTTTGTGTGTTATCTAAGGTCTTTGACACACTATTAACCTGATCTTCCCAAACTTCTTTCATTTTCTCAAAATACACCTTTTGAACATTATGTTTCCTTGCCTCTTTCTTCAAGACTGCTATTTCATGATTTTCTAACTTCAACTGCTCTTTAAGAACCTCAATCTCTGTTTTTTCAATGATTTTCTCATTTCCTTTCTTTTGCTTGATGATTGATTCTTATTTTGTAGGTGATGAAAGGTCAATGATTTTTGGTGGTGGCTGGACAGTTTCAGTGACCTTCTGAGCTTCTTTAATGCTTTCCAAGACCTTTCTGGCATGCCTTGTCATTGGTTTCCTAGCCTGAAACATGAAACCTACATCCTCTCCTTCAAATTCTAACTTCTTAGCAGATTTTCCTTTCTTGAGTCTCTTTCCTCCCTCATCTATATCTTCAGCTTGGACTATGGGGGTTTCCTCAATGTCAATAGCATGCATAATGTCTTATAAATTTCCCTTATACACTATTTGGCTTCTTGTAATCCTTTTTCTTCCATGTTTACTCACATTTGGCCCTTGTTTTGGAGGTTTTCTCACAGTTGGATTTTGTTTTGTAGGTAAAACAACAGGTGTATCAAGTTTCTGAAATTGCTCTGTTTCCATGATTACTGGTTCACTTTGCTCTGCCCTTATAGGCTCACTTTTCTCTGCCACTAAAGGTGATGGTATACCTCTAGGTTTAGGATTTATTTTAGGGGTAATGGCATCCACTTCAAAACCATTGACAAACAGAAAAGAAGACCAGTCCCTGCCTAGTCTTTTTAACTCCTCTAAAACCAGAAACTTGATTAAACCATGATGAAAGAGTGAGGTTTCACTTCCTTCAGATTTAGCTTGAACTTTATCTGCCATTTTTTATAAGCTTCTATATAAGTAAAAAGGTAGATGAGGAGATTTCTTACCAACAAAATGTAGCAGAAGCTTGAACTGGTAAGAAGAAACCATATGATACCTCCCTTCACAGGTGAAGTACTTCTGAATAATAAGTTGTAGCTTTGAGAAGTTTTCTTTCATGTAGTTCCTTGGAATGGCATTTGTAAGGTCAATCTTACTATGTTCTGGCTTGATAAATTCCTTACATTCCTACATGTTGAATTTGAAACCTTTGAACCATTGTTCTCCTTCTCTTGGAATTCTTGTTGTTGCTACAATAGTCTTTGGTGTTATAGTGAGGTTCAGTATTCCCACTTTTGCAGATGTCCCATTGAAATTGATGGAAAACTCTTTAGAAACCTGCACATGGCATCCTTGCAATCTTTGGCAAAACTACAAACACCTTGTTCTTCTGAAAACTTCTGAAGATGTTGGGTCTTCATTTATCAAGTTCATGTCTGGTGGCTCATATCTGAGACAGTGGCCACCTTTGTTGGTCTTCCTCTTTGCAGCCATGGTACTTTTATGTCTTCTCTACCTCTCTTAATCAGTGATAATTGCAAACTTTTGACAATGCCAGCCACAGCTTGGGCTTAGTGAAATAGCTCTCCAGAGCTCAATAACATGCAAAGAGGGAGCGGAGAATGACAAATGACTCAATTGGGAAATATTTTAAAGTTTCCATGACAACTCATGGCATAATCATGACTCATACATGCTTAAAATGGTAATAATGACTTCAGACATGACCATTGTACCTTGATTTAATCCTAATTGCCTCGAATGGCATCTACCCTAATCCTTTCAATCATTGATTGACACCTAGCACCTATTTTTAAAAGACAAACAAGAATACCTCCTTTTGTAGCGTACTTAGTGTATTTCTGGGCAGTTTCTCTACAAAATTATCATCAGTTTCGTAGCGAAAAGTGTGTTTTTTCTGTGTAATTCGCTACGAAAGTAGGAAATCTTGGCTAAAATGACCTTTTCGGAGTTGTAAGCTTGGGAAATGAAATATGTCAGGAAATAATGACTGATGTGACATGAAAAGACTTGAATGGGGGTGGGTTTGGACCTTAGGATAGGCTAATAAGAAAATTTTAAAATTTTCCTTTACCAAGTAATGAAAAATGAATTCTATGACCATACCTTTGACACGTGAACCTCTAAGACTATGTCAAATGATGTTTCACTTTTTTCCTGAGTGATAAGACCTCTTATATTCCATGAAAGAACTATCATTAACAATTTTGGGGGAACAGTGGAAAGGAATATATCATTAGAACTATCCTTCCATATTTCACAAAAAATTCTTTCATCCCTTGCATCAATTGTTTGCTACTTTTTTCCCCTTTACTTTCCATCCTTTATAGGTTTAGTTGTTTCCAATTTGTTGCATAATTTAACTCTTGGAGTATAAGAAAGCTAACTCTTCTTACTTCTAAAATTTTGATGAAAATTTTGTTGGCATTTTATGTTGACATTCAAAATTAATTCTACTTCCTTATATGGTAATTCAATCGATCGTTGCTTTTTTTGTGTTATGAAAATAAATTGGAGATCAAAATTTTAAACCTCCATTTCCTTTGCCTCTTCTATTTTTAGGTGCTCCTCCTATTCTTGGATCATGTTCACGTCTTTTTTGCTTTGGTTTTATACATGGGTATGCGCCTTCCATTGTCTTATTAGGTCTTCTGAATGTTCCTCTATACTTTCTAGCGGGATCTCTTCCTCCTCAATATGTTCTTATTCATTTTTTCCCATTTTTATTTTTAGTTTTGATAGCATTGGGTACCTATGGATTTCTATGGGTTTACCCCCAAATGTACCCCAAAGCCTCTCCTATTAGATCTCCTTCTATTAGTAACCTTTTCAAACCCATCTTGATCTTTCTTAGCTTGAGGTTTTTTAAATTGTTAACATTGGTTGAGGGAAAATTCTATTAAAAGGTGCCCATACTCATGACATTTTATACATGTGAATTATAATCATGGGTTGATGCCATAAATTTTCCTGATAACGTAAACAAATATTAGTTGACAATGGTTGAGATACATTCATGTACACATAGATATGTGCATAAAATGTGTATATTCCTTGTTGTTTCTTTTTAGCACATGAAAATGACCCCAGAGTGTTTCCAATTCCTTATAAGATTTATGTTTCCCAAGATTATTGGGGAAGAGAATATAATGAGATCCAAACTAGGGCTACAAATAAATATTCTTTATTCGAGAATGATCTTTTTATCCAAAATCACATGTATAATCCGGTCGAGTTGAAGAAATAAGGTCCATTTTGAAACAATATACTTCTACCTTACATAATATTAAAGATCGCTAGAAAGAAACCCTTATATAGAAACTTACAATTCACATCCCCTTTGAGCTGCCAATTTTTCTCAACTCGCAAGATTAGGGTTATTTTAGTGGCCAAATACCATAAATTTTCCAATTAGAGCATGATATTATATATATTATATCTTTTTTGCTATTTTGTGAAGGTTACTTCATACTTTGGAACCTTTACTGCCTGAGGAATGAATGTATTTGATCTCCTTTGAGTTTCTTTATCCCGGTCAATTATTAGTTTTCAATGTCCTAGATGAGGAGCCTGCCCATCCATCCATATGTCACTGCTAATATTTCTCTAAAGCCTTACATAAATTGATATTTTTAGATTTACTAGGATTGTGCGTTTGGCCTTCTCCATCCACCTTGTTTCCAAAGGAGGAGGTCGCTTCCCCTTCCTCCAAAGGGAGCCATAATCAATCCTCAAGATGGATCCAGTTTCAAAGAGAAACCCTCAATTATTTTCAAAACCCTAACCCTTACACGTCACACTAATCTTTCTTTGGTCTATACACTAATGTAAATCCATATTAACTTTGAATTTATTGAATTTTTAGAGGGATGAAGTCCTTGGAAGTGAAAACATTTCGTCGTTGTCTTGAATTTTAACATAGGTTCAAAGCAATTCCCATGATTTGAACCCTCTATAGAACAATGCTAAAGATTATGTTGTGTTTTTTTTTTTTTTATTTACATCAATTTTTTGCATTTTGATGGATTGATCCCTCTTAGCACTTGATAGAGACAAGGTTAAAATGACGTTATTTCACTTTTCATTCATGCCATTTTTTTCTTATTTTTTTCCAAGGAAAACCTTGCACGGAAGCTCAAGGTGTTCTTCCCCGCATTTGTTGATGGCATCCCCAATAATATTCTAGATGTAGAACAATTTGGAAACATTAACTCAAGAAATTATGGTCATTTAATATGCCTAAAATTTAGCAGAAGTTGGAGCTCTGAATTTGAAAGAAGAAAACATTTTCTTAGTTTTGTTTTTGGAATTTGATTGGCTAAAAAAATTTTTGGTGTAAATTGATTCAAAGATTTCCTTCTTGGTCTAGAGAAGATTTGACAGAGATTAATAGGAAGCATCATTTTCTTTTCATTTATTTTATTTAATTAAATTTTAGTTTGAGGATTTGTTTTCTTATTTGTATTTTCAATTTTTCTATGTAATTTTAATTGGTTTCAATTTTATTTTTCACGAAATTTGTTGGAGAGATTAGGAAATAAGATCTGAAACAATATGATTTCACAAACAATGAAATAAAAAGAGGATTTGCACCTCCAAAATTGATGGATCTGAATTTCTTTCAACAACTCTCCTTTTTGGAGATTATTTTTGTAATTTATAAATATATTTTTTGAGAATGAGGAAGGGTTCCTCTTTTCTGCAATTTTGAGACTCTACGCAGTTTTTCAAGGAGAATATTAGTTATGGTTTTGCAATGTCTGTCTTGACATATTCTATAAATCCATTGTCATCCAACACCGCCTCCAGGCAATCCTTCCATGCAATGAAATTCGAGTTGTCTTCCAAGGCATACTCTAATCTTAGCGTGTTGTAGGTCATCTTCCCAACTCTAAAGAGATCCTACTACATAGAAATTCAAATTTGAGCCTCCTGAGAAATTATTTCAAAATTATTGTTCTAATTGAATCCTACTTTGATACCATGTAGAAATTATTGTGTAGAATTGCAATTGCTCACAAAATTATAATATAAATCACAAGACACAAACCTACTCTACTACTCTATGGAATTCAATTCATAATTTTAAAAAACAATCGGAAACATGCAATAAGAAATAACACACATGCACACAATGTTTTTCCAGGGGAAAGCAACTGCTAAAAACCCCTTATGCATTCTTGCATTAATCTCATGAAAAGATATGCATTACAATTGCAAGCTCAATCTAAGCTCAACTTGCAAGTGAATAACCTATTTCTCTGATCACTAAGAAGCTCTGACAAGGACTTAGTCAATTTATGCCTCTGCTTGAGCCCCTATTTCCTTGCACAAATCTTGAGGAATTAGGCCCCTTTTATTTAGGAATTTACCTCCAATTTATTGTGCAATTCCCAAGGTTGATCACCTGACTGCATGCAACACCTGTACACTCAAGACTAGTCTACAACTGATGTTACACTGCCTTGGAAACTCCAACATAGCTGGGGAACTCGAATTATCTGCATGCATTAGCTATTTTGGGCTGATTGATCAGTTAACTGGATGATCACTAAGTTATATTTTTGTCCCAATACACAATTGACCTTCCACTAGTTCCTCCAACAGTTAGAACTAGTTTAACTTAAAACAACTTGAAATAACTAATCGTGATTGCTACAAAATAGCAATCACACATGCTTAATTGAACTCCAAGCCCTATAACTCGAATTTACTAATCTAACTGAGTGACAAGAGCCATGTCACACAAGTTAATTGCATCCAAGTGGTCCACTTATGTGGAAATTCGAGTTTTTCTCAATTTGACCAAGGAAAAATCAAATTGAGACTTTCTTGCTGCATTTTTCAACAAGCTCTAAACTGGAAGCCATCTCTACCACATGGTCTAGAAATATCCTTGAATTCCAACTCCCCTTGACAGTGTTCCTAGAATCCTCATACTCTTGAACATCATGTAAGGTCCTCTTGTACCAAGAGAGCTTCTTGATAGACTTGGAGGAATTTTTTGGCTGCTCCTCCTTGCTTGAACCTAAAGGTTGACTCCATCTAAGACCTTCATAGCCTCTTATTCTTTGTTCTCTATCACTACAATGCTTCTTTCCATTGCCCCTAAGTTGAGTTCTTCTGGAATAGTTGTTTTACTTCTCCTCATGACCCCTATGGTAAGTCCTTCTAACACTCATAAGTAGGATGTTGGTTTATGGATCTGTAAAGATCTCCCCTTTAGGTCTATCTCGGTCATTTTAGACTGAAGAAAAATTTAACTGGAGATATTAACTTATTTATCGAGAGAAACATTAATCAACCAGCAACAATAATAAAACATACATAATGCACAAACTATTTAACCGGTAAAAACCTCAACTCCGGGGAAAACCCACCCTAATTAAATTTCATCATCCTTGGCCAAAACCATGGCCAATCCAGCCAAATGAGCCTTCAACGCTCACATCCCTGGCCCCTTTACAATGAAGTATTCTCGGATGTTTATAGGCTCCATTACATGTAATACCACAGGCAGAAAACCATGGGTGCATAATACCATGTGCCTCAAAACCATCATTGTTTAACCTGGTCAACTTTGACTCTATCCCCGAGTCAAACTTACCTAACATCCCCCCCTTAAACTTGACTTGGGGTTCCTTGACTAAATCTAGCCAAAAATTCTAAGTGATACAACCCTCCTCACTCTAGCCCTTACTCCCCCCACTCCAAATTTTTATACCAGGGTATATGTTAACCTGACATCCCCCATTCACCTAGGTCTAACCCAGACTGTACCGGTGATTACCCAGGGGTACGCATGCCTTACCAGGTCTTACAACAATATGCCCATTTACATGCAATAATTAACTCCATTATAATGATTTTTTTTTCATTGTTGATATTTTAACACATACTCTCGCCTTAGCATTTCTCCACTCTTTGAGCCTCATGCATTCCATTGCAGTGGATCAATCCGTTGAGCACTTGATCTTGATGCATTGTTTCTCTAACTTTGATGTTGCTCCATAATATTCTCTGTGTGCTTTCCAATGACACATCTTCATAGCCACGGGATTCTAGAGGCACCACGATTTCACTCCATGGTGTCAAGATACCTGCTCAGCCACCCTCGATATGAGCTATCTCTCGAGATCATAGGCAGAACCTCTGCACGATATTCTCCTCTTAGATTGAGTCTAGTCACGGTTTTTAAATCCCACACACCAACAACTACACTTCTAAACACATGCTCGAGGGATTCCCTAGCATGATCTCTAACCACTATGATCTCCTTAATCTTGATTATTTTCTTAGAGCCCTCTTCCATTATCTCCACTTGCGGGTTTTTTGGCTGCGTCATAAAACATGTCTATTGATTCTTACCATCGGTGTCTTCACCATTTCTTTGGTCCTTTGCACCACTCTCTCATCAATTTCAGTAAGGCACTAGAATCATTTCCCATGTGTTCTTGCTCGATAATGAATTGATTTCCTTTGCCTACTCTTCTCCTCCTCCATGTACCTGACCATAAGTATCCAACCAAAGGGATCCATTGTTGGCTCTTTTAAACTAATGCTTATGGTATGCAGAGAAAAATAATCTCAGTGATAAAGTGGTTATACAGAGAGAAACACATACAACTATACGCAAAGAAGCAATAAGTAAAAAATTAAAGCCCTCCTCATTCCCAACAATTTCTATCCATGCTCACATTCGTTCGTCAACTCTCATGAGTCGTTGCTAAACAATTGCGAGACTAGATCCTTGGAGTCTCATGACTGGGACATGAAACTCCACCGTGTTATGTGCACTCAAATCTCAGAATTATGTGTCTATCTCTCTGTCCATAAGGGCAACTCTCATCTCTCAACTTCAGTGTTCAAATTGTATAGATTTGCAGTCTATTCCACTGTCCGAAACATATCCCTGTTATTCCCTATGGATTTTGATATCACCATTTCACTTACAACGTCTCCATTATTCCATAGGTGGATCCCTAATCACACCTTCATAAGACTGGTTGGTGACTTCATCTCTGCCACGGTCACCTTGGCATATGCTTCCTCGGATCCAACTATAAAAAAATGTAAGACCATAAATTTTTCTACCAGAACATCATCGTCATTTTCATTGATGTGATGTCCATCCCTTTGTCGATTCTCTGGGACAACACTTAGATCTCTTTCTTTCTTTTTCCCATCAGTTGACCTTTATGCTCAGTCGTCGCTCTCAAGAGAGTTGACCACTCCATTGTACAAGGCTTCTTTTGTCGAAAAGACGAGAAATCCATTGATTTCGACCATTAAATTTGTATTTCAAGTCCAAAACTTCGATATCAAAGCCATTATCAAAATCGATGTCATTAGAGATTCTAGATTAAACTTGGCTACAAAGGTGTCCCTATGAAGCCCAAACCCTGGACCATGGCTCTGATACCAAATGAAGAAAAATTTAACTTATTTACCAAGAGAAACATAAATCAACCAACAACAATAATAAAACATGCACAATGCACAAAATATTCAACCGGGAAAAACTCCAACTCTGGAGAAAACCCACCCTAATGAAATTTCATTAGCCTTGGCCAAAACCCTGGCCAATCCGACCAAATGAACCTTCACCGCTCACCTCTGGCCTGACCCCTTTACAATGAAGTCTTCTCAACCTTTTATAGGCTCCATTACATGTAATACCACAGGCATAAAATCATGGGTGCACAATACCATGTGCCCTAAAACCATCACTGTTTAACCTGGTCAACTTTGAGACTCTATCCACGATTCAAATGTACCTAACATAGGCACCCACTGAAACTTATTTCCAATCTCCCAATTAGTACAATCTCGCTCTCTTCCTCTAAGGGTTGACCTCTAGCATTCTTTCTGCCAATATATGCTCGCATTGTCTTTCATACCATGCTCAGTTGATCGAACCCTACCGAAACCTCAACTCACAACCTATTATAGTAGATCCCCTAACCAACAACTCTTTACTTCCCACTGCACTCTGTAGTTACTTGATCATGCCTAACATGGCATTATGTTGACGGCATGATCCTCTACAGCCTGGTCAATGCACCCTTAAACTTGATTTGTTCTTTGTGTTCCTTTACTGCTCTGGTTTATAGATCTCCTCGGTTTGGCTTGGTTGGCTTCCACTAGTGTTGCCCCCATCATACTAGCTAGCCCCTCACACAACTAATCGTGCCTTGTGACCTGCACCACTTCTTTATGGTGTCCTCTTGTGTAGTATGCCAATGATTGCAATGGACACGTCCCTTATGGCTAGCAACTAGAGTTGTACTGAACCGCGGTTGACCTGCAAGAACATGCTAATAACATTTTTTCCTATGTTGTTCCACGACCGTTTGTTACCACCAGACATCCCTATATCGCTTCCCTAAGCTATCATCGTCACAGCCTTGACACGGGTCCAACGACCGACTCTTGAATGTCGCAGACTACTATTGTCTCAAGTTGTTGGCCTCATGGGCTTTGTTCTACGTGACCTATTCATTTTACTTGATCAGAGGCTCAATATTTTAGCTCAAAAATGAAAGGGCTCAGAATTGAATGAAACCAGAATGATAGCGACCAACCCATCGCAAGGAATCTAACGCAACTCGTTTCGTTGAAAACCGAGTTCAGATGAAGGAGTGATGGTCTGTTGATCCTCGTTCAAAACAGGGAAATTTTTATTACAAAATTGCAGAACAGGTACAGGCTGATCACATGGCAGCCCAGTTAGCATTCAAGGAATCTTCTTCAGTTTTAATTCCAATGACACTGTGACAAGTGTCACTACAGGATTTTCCAGTTTGGTTTGTGAAGGTAAAATTTGTCCAATGACCTCCTAAGGTTGAATTTGGGTTTATGGAGTTATGTGCTGGAAATTTTTATATTATTATTATTAAGATTGGAATTAATTTATGTATTATAATTATAATATATTATATGATTTTAATTTCATATATTATGTTATAATATTATATATAAATTCCACATGCACATATACGTTGGTATATTATTAAGGTTGGTGGCATGGCATATTACAAACCTTATGTAATGGGTTTCATTTTAATATGGTGGCAAGTATTAAACATTTGGAGGTATATCATACATATAGTTCGAACGTATTATGTTGGAGGCTTAAATATTAAATATTATGTTGGACAGCACAAATATCGTTGGCATATTATTAATGTTTGGGCGCGTTACATTTGTTGTCAAAAATGTTATGGAGGTCGAGGTCAGGGTTCGACCCAGTCACGTTCCCCCAAACCTCAAAGCGCCTTCACCATTGGGCCATGGGCCCTATACATTAGAAAACATTGTGCCAAAATTATATTTCAACGTGATATATGGATCCGCAGTGGAACGAGTGGGCCAGCCCTCCTCCACGTGACCACACCCAACATGACCAAGAGCCATCGCCTCCACTAAGCGGATTTTAAGCGTGCTTATCCACTAGTTAACTACAGATTAACACTACTTAATCATCCTCCTTAATTAGCGGTGCTTTTGGCGGAGCTACTATTTTCAGATATTCCACCAAATTTGTCGGAGTTAACTCCAATTTTTCAGATTTGGGGAGAAGTTGGGGGAAAGTTTGTTTTTCCATAACTGTGTCAATTTTCGACCAAATTGAGCTCAGAAAGAGTCATTCTTGGCTAATTGGCATGATATGAACACATTGAAACAGGTTTCAGAGGTAGAGGAGCTCATCTACAGAGGTTTTTGTTGCCTTGAAGAATTTTGAAGCTCAGGGCCACCGGGAGGGAGGGCCATGCCTAGAGCATCTGGTAACCAAATTGAGTAAATAAATAGTCATTTATAATAGATTTCAACATTTTGAACTCATTGGAATATGTGTCAAGAGATTTTGATTCATGTAAACAGAAATTTGAGCACAATTAAGCTAATACAAAGGCTCAAGCTATGAAGCTGGACCAAGGAGATGTAGCCCGGGAGGGGTGAACTCCTTCATCAAAACTATGTTTTAATGGATCAATTGTTATGGTTTGCTGTCATTTATGTTGTTGTTGTTCATCCATCTAAATTAATGCTTTATGCTTTCAAAAACACTCATAAAACTCAATTTTAATTACCTCTTTGACACACATAAGAAATAAGGGAGCTTGTACATCAAGCATAAGATCAGTAAATAAGTTTTATAACTGAAAATGAAATTAGCACAGCAAAACTAACATTCAAATTCAGATCAAGTTGGTATCAGAGCACAAGGTTGCTAAGGTTATTTTTCTTGATAGTTTCTTGAAGTTTTGTGCAAGTTAATGGTTGCAATTTTGTGATGCCGACAAGGTTAAAGTTGCAAAAAGGTGAAGGAAAATTGTTGGTTGCAAGTCCTGAGATTAGGAACAAAAGAAGGAGAGCTAAAAGAGCATCATCCTCACCCAAAATTCCACTCATAGTTGCACTTGAAGAACCTCAAGTTTTGTCTCAAGAAGCTGAGATTGAAGAGGTGCAATTTGTACAAGAAGTTAAGTTGATTGAAGAGGTACAAACATCAGAGGTTGAGTTTGAATCCATAGCCATCATGTCAGATGTTGGAGAGACTCAAGGACATTCAGAAGAGGAAGATGTCAAGAGAGGCTTAAAATACATAAATAGGATGGTTCAAGTTATGTTTTATGTATTTACTATTGGGATGGCAGAAGAAGGCTCTAAGCCTCCACATGGAGAAGGAACTTCAGATGGTAAGAAGGATGAAGAGAAGAGTTCAAAGGGCAGTGGAGGAAAGCCACCTCCATCTCCACCATCTTCATCATCCTCATCATTGCCATTAGCATCATCTTCCACTTCCACCACAAAGACCACTCACACTCACTCAAAATCCACAAAAGGAAAAACTCCATTACTCAAATTGGACATTAAGTTTGAACTTCCTATGTACAATGGCGAGGTAAATGCAGAGAGGCTTGACAATTGGATATGTCAATTGGAGGTGTATTGCAGAATTCAGAACCTTCATGAAGACGACATAAAGATCCAGTTGGCTTCATTAAGTCTAGAAGGAAAAACACTAGTTTGGTGGGAGGCAAAGACTCAAGAGGAAATGTGAATCCATGGTAAGATATCCATTTCCTGGGTTGAATTTATTTCTTCCATTAAAATACAGTTTTATCCATTGGCCTATATGCAAAAAGATATTATGAGTTGGCAATATTTTAAGCAAATCAAGGTTCAAACAGTTCAAGAATATACCCAGGAGTTTAGGAAGAGAGCTTTGTTGTTAGGAATAAATTTGATACACCCTTGAAACACATTGGGGGTTTACATTCATATTTGAAACATACTATCCTTATGTTTAACCCAAGCAATTTAGATGAAGTTTGTGTACAAGCCACACACTTGGAGGCAAGGGGGAAACAAAACATAGAGGAGAAAGGTGAAATTGAGGGTAAAGGAAAAGGAAAGTTTTATGGAATATGGAAAAGTAATAACTCTATAAAAAGAGAGAAGGAAAAACTCACATGCAAAAACTGTTCGAAGACTGGACATGATGAAGACCATTGTTGACAACTTCATCTAGAACTGAAACCAAATAGATTGAAAGCCAAAGAGAAGGGCAAAACTATTGCTATACTTGAACATGACTTAAGGTCAGATTCAGGAGATGAGACAAAAATTACAGCCATGGGTTTGAAAGGTAAACATGTTGCAAGCACTAGTTCTTCAAGTTATTCAAATGATACTCATGATGAAGATACAAGAATAGAACTTTTCCATATTAGAGTTGTCTCTAAACATACAAATATTGATACACTTTTTTATAGTGGGTCACAAGCTAACTTGATTTATGAAGATTTGGTTAGGAAGCTAGGCCTTGAAACTATTAGACATCCAAGAACATATCCTTTGGGTCGGATATGCAAAAATGCAAACTTGCAGGTTACAAGGAAGTGCTTACTAAGATTCGCCATCAACTCAAAACTTCTTGATGAAGTTGAGTTTGATGTGGCTCCACTTGAGATATCAAGTATTGTATTGGGAATTCCTTATTTGTATGATAGGAAAGCAATTTTTCATCGCCATGAGAACAAGTATCACTTGTTTAAGGATGGTATTGAGTACATAATTAGAGCGCATAAGAAGAAGACAGGTTTGCCTCTTATATATGCAAATGAAATGAAGAGGATAGTTAAAGCAAGTCAGAACTTGACACTGTTGATGATCAAACAAAGATATGTTTTTAATCACACTTTTAAAAAGGATGCTTATGTTTGTAATGAGTTGTTTCAGGATGTTAATAGGTTTCCTTTGAAATAAGGTGAAAAATATGAAAAACATTTGTAGCAGTCAACATTAGTGTTGAGCCGCGTTGGAAACAAGATGTCAGTGCAAGAGAGTGAAAAGGTCAAAGAGAAAGCGACAAAGCAGCTTGGCAAAGAAGGCATGGGTTCCACAAATGCTGGTTTATGGTTTCCAAAAGGTACATGGCAATGGCGAAGATACTTGGTCAAGAGTCGATGCGAGCACAAAGAAAAAGCAACTAAAAATCGCCATGGTGACAGTGTACAAGGTGAGAAAGTTTTTAAGTTTCCTTTAATTTTTTACCAAGGTAGGAACAAGATGGTTTCTGCAAGAATAGATTTCTATTTTGAAAATTCAGAAATATTGCAGCATGACGGCGTCAATGACAGCAAGAGAAGGTCGGAAAAATCAAGGAAAAAGTTGACTTTTTTGTGAAAAGCTCCAAATGATGAAATTGGGAAAAATTCAATGGATAGAGTCTGGAAGGGTGAGGGAATAGTACACTCATCCACATAATCATTAATCAAGGAGTTTTTGGAGTCCAAAAGGCTTCTAGTGGGGAGGAATGATAGTGACTGGCTCATCGCAAGGAATCCAATGCAACTCGTTTCGTTGAAAACCAAGTTTGGATGAAGGAGTTATGGTCTGTTGATCGTTGTTCAAAATAGGAAATTTTTATTAAAAAACTGTATAACAGGTAAACCAGAACGATAGTGACCGGCTCGTCGCAAGGAATCCAATGCAACTCGGTTCATTGAAAACCAAGTTTGGATGAAGGAGTTATGGTCTGTTGATCATCGTTCAGAATATGAAATTTTTATTAAAAAACTGCAGAACAGGTACAGGCTAATGACATGGGAGCTTAGTCTACATTCAAGAAATCTTCTTCAGTTTTAAGCCCAATGGAACTGTGACAAGTGTCACTGCAAGATTCACAAGTTTGGTTTGTGAAGGTAAAAAATTCCCAATAACCTCTTAAGACTAAATTTGGGTTTATGAATTTATGTAATGGAAATTATTATTTTTTATTATTATTAAAATTGGAATTAATTTTTATATTATATTATATATATAATTATAATATATTATATGATTTTAATTTCATATATTATGTTATAATAGTATATATTAATAGTAATACTTAATATTCAAATCTTAATTAATATATAAATTTCCACAAATGTCATATTAAATTCGTCATGCATATTTATGTTAAGGTTGGTGGCATGGCATAACAAACCTTATGTAATGGGTTTCATCTTAATATGGTGGCAAGTATTAAACATTTGGACGCTTAAATACATATAGTTCGAATGTATTATGGTGGAGGCTTAAATATTAATGAAGTTTGGACAACCCAAATACGTTGGTGTTATATTGAAAGAGTTCCCCACCGACCATCGTCAACAATTTTAGTCTTATGGTGATATTTGTGCACTATTTTTAAGTCGAAATCGGTGTATTTAGATGTCACCTCCGCTACTTTGCTGGACTAAGCA
Organism: Pinus albicaulis; assembly: GCA_034641835.2. Lineage (NCBI taxonomy): Eukaryota > Viridiplantae > Streptophyta > Pinopsida > Pinales > Pinaceae > Pinus > Pinus albicaulis. Next base: position 1,228,490,792 of record CM076577.1, on the reverse strand, counting down.
CGTGATTTGTGCGTTGTTTGCAGGATAATTTTACCATTCCGCTATGATGTAAAAAAAAAGTTATGTAATCATCGGATGCCATGGTATAGTTTTAAACTTCATGTAAGTTTTTGAAAGCAAAAATTAAATTAGAAAATGGTAAACTTTTTTTTTATTCCATTATGATTTTCCATTTTTTTTTGTATTTTCTTACTTTCTCTTTCTCATTTTCTAAGCTTTTCAAGTCTTTGAAAGGAAAAATGAAATTAGAAAATGGTAAACTTTCTTATTAGAAAATTAAAAAATGGTAAGTTTTAACCATTTACGTTATAAATATTGTTGTGATACAGTACTTCCTGAAGTTGACCAACTTCCTCTAGGTTGTTATTTTGTACAGATCTCAACTAGTCATGGCTTCCCTAACAGCCAGATCTCAATGGCTTCCCTAACACCCAGATCTCAACTACTATAGCATAGATGGTGACTTAGTTTTACCTGTAGGAGATTCATGGATTTTCCAAGAAATCTCCATTGTGCTAAAACACTAGTGCTAATTTCCTTAACTACTGGCTGCTAGCAATGTTAGAAGACGTTGATTGACTTACGATGCTTGCGTGTAGTTTTTGTAAGGATAACACTTTGAACGTTCTCATTTAAACACTTTGAACGTTCTCATTTAAATTTGTTTTCTTTCGTATTGTAGACTTAGGTTGATTTTCTTGGGTTATTAATTACAAGTTGTGTTAACAACCATACAAATTCTCCGGATAATAATAATAATAATAATAGTAGAGAGAGATTGAAGTCTTTGGATCGTGTCAAAGTATTATTGAAAGAAATCAGAGAAAAAACATTTGACATTATACATCCTAAAAAATTGTTTTCTTTGTAAAGATAATACCTTCTTTGACTATTTATTAAATTTATTTTGAATTAAAAACCACACTTATCATTTCTTTTCAAAAGTTATATTCCTTTCTATTATTGAATTTAAAATACTCTTATTCCAATACCATTTTTCATTTTCTTTTCTATTTTTTTACTTTCCCTTTCCCATTTTCTAAGTTTTTTAATTATTTGGAAGTAAAAATGAAATTAGAAAATAGTAAACTTTCTTATTCCATTATGATTTTTCATTTTCTTTTCTATATTTTTACTTTTCCTTTCTCATTTTCTAAGAACTACCTTCAGTGTATCTTTGCACCTTTAGGGGCAACTTCTAGTATTAATGTTTGGGTGCGTTGCATACGTAAAAATGTTACGGGGGTCGAGGTCGAGGTTAGACCCTGTGACCTTCTCCCAAACCTCACAGTGCCTTCACCATTGCACCATGGGCCCTATACATTGAAAAAAATTGCATCAAATTCTATTTGACCATGATTTATGGATCCGAGCGGAATGAGGGGGCCAACCCGTGGGCCAGCCCTCCTCCACATGACTACACCCAACATGACCAAGAGCCAGCGCCTCCACTAAGTGGATTTTAAGCGCGCTTATCCACCAGTTAACTACAGCTTAACACTAATTAATCATCCTCTTTAATTATCAGCACTTTTGGCAGAGCTACTATTTTCGGAGATTCCACCAAATTTGTCGGAGTTAACTCTAGTTTTCCAGATTTGGAGGAGAAATTGGGGGAAAGTTTGTTTTTGCCATAGCTGAGTTAATTTTCGACCAAATTGAGCTCAGAAAGTCATTATTGGTTAATTAACATGCTATGAACACATTGGAATAGGTTGCAGAGTCATAGGAGCTCATCTACAGAGGTTGTTGTTGCCTTAAAGAATCTTGAAGCACAGGGCCACTAGGAGGGAAGGCCATGCCTAGAGCATCTGGTAACCAAATTGAGTAAATAAATAGTCATTTCTGATAGATTTCGACATTTTGAACTCATTGGAATATGTTCCAAGAGCATTAGATGCATGTAAACAGAAATTTGAGCACAATTGAGCTAATATAGAGGCCCAAGCTATGAAGCTAGACCAAGGAGATGTAGCTTGAGACGGGTGAACTCCTTCATCAAAACCTTGTTTTAATGGATCAATTGTTATGGTTTGCTGTAATTTATGTTTCTGCTATTCAGCTATTTAATTCATGCTTTATGCTTTCAAAAACACTCATAAAATTCAATTTTAATTGCCTCTTTGACACACATAAGCAACAAGGGAGCATGTACATCAAGCATAAGATCAATAAATAATTTTTATATATGAAAATGAAATTAGCACAACAAAACTAACATTCAAATTCAGATCATTATTGGTGTCTATGCCCTCCATCTAGTGTAGTCTTATTGCAATCTGACATCCCATGGATTGTTAGAATTTCAAAAGAAGAACTGTGTAATGGATTTATAATCCGTCCAAGGTTTCGGATGGTTACTCCATTCATCACCAGGGACCAAAAAGCTTCATGAGTGAACGAGGGACAAAAGGCTTTTTTTATAGGAGAAAGGAAATATTAGCCATTGAGTAAAGGGTCAAAGTTAAATAAAATAATAATTGAATTTTGACAAAATCTATTGAAGAACTAAATAATTTAATATATTAAATGAGGAATTGGAGGAAAATTAATATATAAAATTATTAAATAATTACTTAAGAATTGAAATATTGAGAATGTGTGAAAAATATGAATTATTTGAAAACCAATAATTAGTAATAATTAATAATGTACTTAAAAAAATTTATTAGTTAAAAATTAAAATTTCAAAATCAAGAATTAAAAATTAAGAATTATTTGAAAACCAATAATTAGTAATATTCAAAAAATAATTAACAATGCACTCAATTAAAAAATATTAGTTAAAAATTAAAATTAATAATTTTAAATTAATTTATGATGATAGAATTTGATATAATTGAAAAATTAATTTAAAATATAAATTAATTAGATAATTGAATTAGAAAAGAAATAATATTATTAAACCAAAAACTAAAATAGTCATAGATAAAGGAAAATTTTAAATTTTTAAATTAAAATAATGATTTCTTTTTTTTTAATGAGAGAAAATTGAAAATAGTAGTGTACATCAAATTCTATCATCATAACAATTATTGGGCTGCTACGCTGGGAACGTGACCTAGCAGCGCCGCCTCTGTTCTCTGCTCTCTGGGTTCAACTCCAATGGAGGTCGGTGGGGGTGTCGAACTTGCCCCTCCCCTGCCCGAATCGATTGCATTCAAGAAGCTCATCGTTGGATCTCACAAGAGACCAATATCCGAGGCACAACATAAGTTAGTTAAAAAGCTGGACTGCATCCCAATTGTAGAATTGCAAGTAGCAAAAACTTGCAGATCTGCAGTCAATCTAGCAGACAGAGGTCTCATTGGACAATTTACCGGGCTCTGGCCCTCTCCCAAATCCGTTGAAGCATGGGTGCAGAGAAATTGGACGTCGCTCGTATCTGAAGGAATCAAGAGCCATTTTTTGGAAAAGGATTCTATGTGTTCGTGTTTGAAAGCTCAGATGAAAAAAATCTCATTTTCAGAAATGGTCCTTACTTCATGGGGCCTCAGGGTTTATACTTGAACAAATGGACCCCTGACTTCGACCCAGCCCAGGACGTTCTGTCTATTGTTCCAGTCTGCGTCCATCTTCCTCATCTCCCATTACATTGCTGGAATCAAAAATCTTTGCAGGCTATCGACAACTCACTTGGAAGGTATATCGATCAAGCTGTTTGAAAAGATCAATACTCTTGTGCATGGATCTATGTGGAGGTTGATCTAGAGGAAGGGTTACCAGAGGCAATCAAACTTACAGCAGCTGAATGGATGCACATCCAGGAGCTATATTATGAGCAGCTACCCTTCAAATGCCGGCATTGTCACGGCTACGGCCACTTCGCAAGACACTGCAAAAAAAAGGAAGGAGAGGAGAGCGAGAATGTGAAAGCAGAACAATGGACCACAGTGCAGAAAGCAGGGACAGCAAAACCCAAAACTAAAAGAATACCAAAGGGAAATAACCCCGAACCAACGGGGCAAGAATAAAAATATGGGACCACCATCCCCACCTCAAAATCAGGAGATCAAAATGCAGAGTCCAGCAAGGTCATAGACACTCCGGAAGCAAACAGGAACAGCAGCAATCATACAAGACCCTCCCCTAACGAGAAAGGAGGAGTGGAGCAAGGGAAAACCCTCGAAGTAGCTCCCTCTACCTCATATGCCAACGTAGCAAGAAAGAAAGTGTATGATTCACCAAGCTCCTCGGAGGACGAGATCATAGAAAGGCCTGCCAAAAGAGCAGGAAGAAAGTCTCGCAGGAGGAAGAAGCGGAAAGACAAAAGACTCAAGGAAGTCAACCCACTATATAAATGTCAATTGGAAGAAACACAAGGACAAGGTCGCCAAAAGGAGGAGGCCTTCCCCGACCAGTAAGTAATGAGAATCGTCTCTTGGAATTGTAGATGGCTCCAGAACCCAATGAAAATAGAAGCGGTCAAAGATCTCATGAAAGCGGAACCTGCAGACATCCTAATGCTCCAAGAGACAAAAATTGAAGGGGAAGCCCTTCTAGAGATCAGAAAAAAGAAATGGCAGAAGAATACAGGAAAAGCAATAAGCGCAAGAGGCTCCTCAGGTGGAATAGCAACCTTGTGGAAGGAAGATCACTTCAGGCCCGTCAATTCTAACAACACACAACACTGGTGTTTCACAGAGCTGAAGCATATATCAAGTAATTTAACCATTGCACTATTCAATTTATATTTACCGATACTGTATTCTGAAAAGAAAGACTATTGGAAAACATTAAATGAGTTTTTGAAACTGAATTCTCCAAACAATATAATCATAGCTAGAGATCTAAATTTAGTAATGAATGAAAAAGAAAAGAGAGGGGGTTGGAACAGCAAGGATCAGATGATCCAGGTAGTAGAAGACATGATACAACAATGGGATCTATTGGAATTTAAACCAAGAAAAGGACTCTATACCTGGACAAATAATAGGACAGGGGAAGACCATATATCCGCCAGAAAGGAAGCTTATCTCATCAGCCATCCTTCCAAAGCTCACCTCAGATCATAAGCCCATCCAGCTAATGCTTGAGGAGGAAGAGAATTTGGGGCCAATCCCATTCAGATTTAGCCCACTGTAGAATGGAAAGAGCAGCTTTGTAGAGATGGTCTGAATGGCATGGAACACCTCAGTCAATGGCTCTCCTAATTATGTATGGGAACAAAAGTTAAAATTAACAAAAAAGGCACTCAAGGAATGGAGTAAACTTCCAACAAATACACCCAAAGACCAAAGAATCGAGGCAGTGCAACACTTGGAAATTCTACAAAGTGAAATGGACACAATTGATATAAGCAAAACAGAATTAGAAAAGGAGCAAGTAGCCCAATTCAAAACATTCCTCTCCTTCAAAAATGAAGAAGAGTATTGGAGACTAAAGTCCCAGAGTCTCTGGCTGGAAGCTGGAGATAGAAACAAATCATATTGTCATCGACAATGTAGAGCTAGACTCTCCAGGAATCACATCTCAGAGATCACTTCCTCTGATGGAAGGCTCTGCAAAGGAATAGAACAGATAAAATCTGTTGCAGTATTACATTTCCATCATCTTTACAACAAAGAGAAAGAGGATTGTGAAGAAGATAAAAAAGAATTCTTGAAGAACATTCTGACATTATTCACCGCAGAGGATAATACAGCATTATTGAAGCAAACAAATGAAGAAGAAATCAGCAATATAATTTGGTCCATGAACCCAGAAAAAGCCCCTGGGCCAAATGGGTTCACTATTCACTTCTACAGGATATGCTGGGATATAATAAAAACAGATCTAATTAGAATGATAAAAGGATTCTTGAAGAAAGCAAAAATGGGGGGTAGCACCAACTCAACATTCCTCGCTTTAATCTCGAAAGAGACAAACCCCTCTTCCTTTGATAGGTTTAGACCAATCTCTTTGTGCAATGCCTCATATAAAATTATCGCAAAACTTCTTGCAAATAGAATTAAGCCATTGTTGAGAAAACTCATATCAGATTCGAAAGGGGGCTTCGTCAATGGGAGACATATCTTGGACAATGTAATCCAAGTCCAAGAAGCCATGCATTCCGGTAATCTTAGAAAGGAGAAAGGCATGCTGATCAAGTTAGACATGGCTAATGCCTTCGACAGAGTCAAGTTGTCCTATCTATATCAAGTTCTAATCTCCTTTGGATTTGATCAAGAGTTTGTAAATCTGATCCAAGCATGCACCAGTAGTCCATGGATAGTGCCTTTGGTAAATGGGAGGCCAGCTGATTTCTTCCAAGCCACGAGGGGGTTGATACAAGGATGTCCCCTTTATCCATTCCTCTACATCTTAATGGCGGATACGTTGAGCAGAAAGCTGGAGCTTGATATGATAACAGGAACAACCTCAGATTTAAAAATAACAAAGGACCTTAAAGCAATAAACCATGCATTATTTTCGGATGACTCCCTCATGTTAGGAGGAGCTTTAACTAGAATAGGCTCTGCATACAAAAATACTCTTCAAGCATATTGCAAAGCATCTGGAGCTCTAATAAGTGAAAGGAAAAGTGCAGTATATAGCTGGAATACAGAGGAGGAAGAAACTCAAAACATAGCAAGCAACTTGGGGTTTAATGGATACGCAAAATGGGAAAAAATAAACTATCTTGGTTTGCCACTAACACTGGGCACAAACAGAGTCAATTTGTGGGAAGGAGTAATTACAAAAATCAAAGGCAAAATCGCTGCATGGGGTGGCCAATGGCTAACTCATGGAGGCAAATTAACCCTTATAAAATCAATGTTTTCATCTTTGCCAATTTATCAAGCATCATACATGATGGCACCCAAGTCGATCTCAGGACAGATCAATAAAATCATGAGGGACTTTATGTGGAAAGGAGGCAAAGGAAACCAGAGAAAATTTCATCTGGTGATTTGGGAGATAGCAAAGCAAACTTTGAAGGAAGGAGGCCGTCAAATTCAAGATCCGGACTCTGCCAATGTATCTCTGGGATGTAAAATACTCTGGAAACTTCACAGCGACCCCAATCATCCCGTCAGCACATCTATGAGACATAAATACCTTCCAAATGCAAATCTAAGAAACTTGCAGAATGCAAACAGTAAAAAGAGCTCGCTGTTATGGCAGTTATGTATTAAAGGGCAGCGTTTTTTCACCCGGAAATTATATTGTATCCCAGGGAATGGGAAACACGTCAAGTTGCTGACTGATAGTATAATGGGCCACTCGCCATTAACCACACAAGACAGCCTGCATGAGATATGTGCGTTTTTAGAAAACAGAGGGGACAAGACACTCTACGATATCTCAAAGTGGAACGAGTCTGGGTTATGGATTGATTGGGATTTCAGAGATATCCCAGCTCACCTAATGCAGCAAACAGAAATGCTCAAACAGGAACTTCGTGAGGCTGCCCCGGTGCATAAATCAGAAAAGGATAAATGGGGATGGGGACCTACAGGAGCATACACCTCAGTCAAAGGCTATGAATTGATGCAAACACACAGAGACCGAATTCATCCAGCAAATTTTTGGAAAGAGGTATGGGATCCAATGGAACTGCCCAAGGTAAACTTCTTCTTTTGGACACTGATGCATAGAAAGATCCTGACCGGTGAAAACCTTATGAAAAGAAACATTGCAGGTCCTCATAGGTGCACACTTTGTAAAGAAGCCATGGAAACCATGGATCATTTATTTGTTGAATGTCCATATGCAAACAGAGTTTGGACCCACACTCTTCAAGGATTAAAGGTTGTAATCCCCACTAAAACTTCAGTTGTGGACTTATTCCTCTCATGGAAAGAGTGCTACCCGTCGCTCTCCCTAAACTCATCATGGGCCAGAATCTGGATCACTCTTCCCAAGCTAGTGTGTCGGAAGCTATGGCTAGCTAGAAATGAGCAGATATTTAACAATGTAACTTGGACCCCCAACATGGTAGCAGCAAAAGAAAAAGGACTCCTTCTAGAAATTTTGAATTCTCAGAAAATCAAAGAGGACAATTCGGTGCAGCAAGAGGAAAAGAATTGGCTTGGCATTCAAGCTTTCATCCAATGGATACACAGCACAGAAAAACCCCTCAGAAATCATAAGTGGAGGCTAAGAGAAAAGGATGAAGCTTTTCAGAATTGGTGGAGGAAGCAAGGAATAACAACATCATTTTTTTACGGTGCCTCTAAAGGAAACCTCGGGACAGCAGGAGCTGGAGGACTCATTTACTCTTCTGATGGAGGCATCAAAGAAACCTTCAGTTGGGGTCTAGGACAACGAACTAACAATCAAGCAGAAATCCTTAGCTTGATAAAAGTATGCCAAATAGCCAAAGAAAGAGGACATCGAGAGATGCAAGCATTCAGAGACTCAGAAATCCTGATCAAAATAATACATACGCAAGGCTAATTCAATGAAGCTGGTTTAAATAAGAATCTGCAAAGGCTGAGATACCTTCTCCAAGACTTCACTTCCTTCAAATTCTATCACATTCTCAGAGAATCAAACAAAGAGGTAGACTTCTATGCCAACAAAGGCTGCCTCTTGGCCCAAGGAGACCTTGGCACAAATGGCGGAGATCTAGAAACAATCTGTATACCATGAAAATAGAAAATTGCTGGAAACAGAAAATGTAAAAGAATTGCACTGAAAGATGTAAGGCTGCGGCCATCCGGAGTTCTCTACTAATAAAATACATACTTGTTTCAGTTAAAAAAAAATAAAATCTATCATCATAAATTAATTTAAAATTATTAATTTTAATTTTTAATTAAACTTTTTTGTTTGAGAACATTATTAATTATTTTTTGAATATTATTAATTACCGTTAGGAGCATGTGTTTTCTCCTCAGGGGTCACGGGTTCAAATCGAGGGAGCAGTAGAGTATGCATGCCTTTGTAGACATAGCAGTCAAATCGTTGCACGGAGTTGGGTCCCTTGTCCCATAAACAAGGGGGGTCTCATACACTAATTTGGTGTCTGGCTTGGCCGTGACCTTAAAAATGGATATATATATATATATATATTAAAAATATTAGGTATTGATGAAATATTTACGAATGATTCAACAACCAACAAGGGTTTATTTAAAAATTGAAAATAGGAAGATGGAGTTCAAATTATCAGTGGGAAATAGGTGGATGACAAGCTTCCATGATTGGTTAAGTCTATATCCATCCTCTCTATTAAAATTATTATGGTTCTTCTTGATTTCCAGGGCTACTCAGATAACCCGAGAGTTATAAAAAATAATCGAGGCTAGGATTTTTGAAAAATCAAATCGAATAAGATGTTTGGACTTTAAAAATTCCTTCGTGATGGCTTTCATCCACAACCCTTCTTGACCCATTCACATCCCACTCTAATACCCCAATCCACCGATCTTCTACAACCCTATGTTTAATAGTTTAATGTGTTTGCCACCCCGTTTTGGACCCACAATTCTCATGCTTTACTAGTTGGCAATTGTGCTAACTTCCTTCGCACTAATAGATCATCCCCTTGATAGCCTTGTTAATGAACTTTGCATGTAATGTGACTTGGTTGGAAGCCTCCACAACGACCGGGTGGCTAGAAAACTTATCAGCCACCCACTCAACTTTTCCTCACCTTTTTTTAATTCCTTTAATAAAGAAATTTAGCCCCTTCTCGTGTATGTACAATTGTACAGTCAAGTTTCTTCAGCTAGCAACAACAACAATAATAATAATAAATAAAAATTCCTTACCTTTACATGATCATATTTGAACATATGCCAATGTTCATGTACAAACCCTGGATTTTTTGATTCCATGATTAGCTTTCTTCAAATTTTCTGCTCGGATACCATAACTTAAATTCATAGCAAAAATATTGATATATTGTTTTAAATACACAGCTAGGTTCCTAACACAATAAAATTCAGTGGAAGGTAATATATCGATGTCAATCATAGTGACACGCATATTTTTGCATAATTGTAGTTCTTCATTAAAATAATCTTGGAACTTAATTAGGCTCCCATCTTGAGAAAATGGCCCAAATAAGAAAACACGGAAAAACAAATGTCTTGGATCTGATCCAACAAATCTACCCTATATCAATGCTCGATCTCCTTGGTTGATCTAGATCTCCCAATTCCCTCTTATACTTCCTCGTACCCAACACTCTGGAGTATCACACTCCTCTTCCTCCTGAGGCTAGTGTCATTGTAATGTGTGTCTTCTCCCTTTCCATAGCCTTTTTTTTGTAACTTTACATTATGTTAGGTCCCTATAATATTAGTGCAGCCCCTTATTTTTATTGTTAGTGTAGCCCCCTTATTGTTATTGTTGTTCCCATGTAGTCCCCATATTGTTATTATTGTGCCCCATAGAAGCTCACTATTGTTATTGTTGTGCCCTTACGTTATTATTGTTATGTATTCTATGATTATATTGTGACCCCTTAGACTCCTATATATAGAAAGTAGGTTTTTTCATTTGTATCATCCAATAATTGTTCATTTATGTAATGTAAAAGAGGTTTCTCCATCGAAGAGGATGATTTCTAAGTTTTTGATCTATATTTTCTTCTATTTTGTGAGTTGGTTGCATAACATTTGGTATCAAAGATTTGGATTTTAGGGTTTCATTGCTTCAAAGAGGCCATCATGGAATTTTCGCTATAATTTTTTTTTTTCTGCGAAGCTTCAGGAGCTGCAATTGTGACCACGTAGAGCCGTAATCTTGGTGAAATTTGTGCCATAATTTCATATCTTGGTTCGCTATATTTTTGGAGATATGATCAGGGGAAGTTAGGGTTTTTGTAAGCTCCAAAGTTCAGTCTCAAACAGGTGACCTAGGTAAAATCGTCATAACTTTTTTTTTCAGGCATCAGATTTGAATCTATAAAAAGTGGCAGAAAGTGCACAAAATATAGTTTTTCGTGTATCAATTTCAGGTCTGGAGGACGAAACAATGACACCTGGCACTCCATACAAGTTCGATCTACTAAAATAGTCCATAATCAGGTCATCGTGGGAGATTAAGCATAAGTTTATCTTTGAAAAATCCAAATTAGGTCTGACCTGTGGCATTGGAAGGAAGGCTCAGAGGGATACTACAGGACCAAAGTTAAAATCTTGGGTATCATAAATCACAAAGATACATCAAGTTCAATATTGAGCTCCTCAAAAACCAGAAAAAGGTGTGTATTTGTTTTAAAATTGCATAACTTTTGTTTGAAAAATCAGTTTGAAGTGATTCCAAGGGAATATTGAAGCATAGATATTAGTATTGGGTTTTAAAATGCCTACCAAAAATAATTTCATACCCATTAAGCCCTCAGAAATATTTTCTATGATGCACAAAGAGGAAGAATTGCAGCATGATATATCAAAATTACGGGACCAAGTGCAACAAATTTCGCTCTCACAAAGAGCAACCAAAGATGAATTAAAAGGCGACATGGATGGTTTAAAAGAATATATCGAAGATAAGATGGATGATTTTAAGAATGGCATAAAATCTAAGATGGATGTTATGGAAGCTAAGATCGATGGTATAGAAGTAAAAATTGAAGGTTTGAAGGAATGTTTGACAGAGTTGCTACAAGAAAAGCTTCCAAATGAGAAAAGGTAGTAGAGAAAACTCATGATGAGAACAAAATAAATGTTAATCATGATTTCATAAACTCTAACATTGGATTGAATACCTACCATATTCCAAAGATCGATGTGAGGAAGTTTGATGGAGAGCATCTCGTAACATGGATACTACGGATGGAGCAATATTTTGATCTCCATAATGTTATTTACACACAAAACGCATGCATTACAACTTTATGTTTAGAACGCAATCATTTTATATGGTATCGATGGCTTTGCTCTCGTAAAAAAATTGTCAATACAGAGGAAATGATATCACATTATGAGGATAAAAATAGAAACACCTTCTTTAGCCAATTGATAAATCTCAAACAAAAGGGTTCAATGATGGAGCACATTGAGGACTTCCAAATATTAAATATAAGGGTAAATGATATTTCAGAGGAGCAAAGGGTCGATCTCTTCATAGGGACTTTAAAGTATGACATTCAGCATGAGTTTCACCTATGGTAACCTGATTCATTGGAGAAGGAATTAAGGTTGGCAACGAAAATTGAAAGCAAAATTATGCCGACAAGGAATCCTACCACTCACAACTATAAGGATGGAAGTGTTGCTACTCCTAGCCTTCCACAACCTACAACTTTGACACCACAATAGTTGGAAGAAAAAAAATCAAAAGGGATTTGTTACATTTGTGATAGCATATACACTAAAGGTCATAAGTGTGCCGAGAATAAATTATTTTACATAAATTGTGAAGAGGAGGAAGAAAAGGAACAATAAAGTTGAAAAGAAGAGGATATACACCAAGAACCGACCATAGAGAAATAAGAAATGAATTTGACCATATCTTGTAATGCATTGGTAGGAATTACCACTCCTAAAACTCTCAAGATAGGACATATGAAGAAGAAAAAGGTAATAGTGCTAATTGATTCGGGTAGTACCCATAATTTTATTCATTGTAACATAGCCAAGGAATTGAATTGCTTCCTATATCTAGCATCAGAGTGTCAAGTGATGGTTGCAAATGGAGGAACTATAAATTGCTCTGAGTGCCATAATATCAATCTAACCATGGGAGAATATGTTCAATTCTTTCCATTCCAATGGGTGTTGTTAATGTTGTACTAGGAGTCCAATGGTTACAATCTTTGGGTCTGATAGATTTTAATTTTCAAGAACATTTCTTAAATTTTATTTGGGAAGGAAAGGAAGTTGAATTAAGGGGTATCATAGGGAAACTAGGAAATATAATTAGCTCTAATGGTATGACAAAGCTTCTAAAGAAATACCAATGGGGCATAATTGCACAATTTTCTCACTAGGGGTTCAAACATCGAAATCATCTTTAAGAGAAAATTCTAAGTTTCAAGCAATGGAAGATCACATCGAGCATGAACAACAAGTTCTCCAACTCTTAAAGGATAACCTAACTTTGGCACATAATCAAATGAAACAACAGGCATATCAACATCGCAGTGAAAGAAGTTTTGATGTAGGTGACTTGGTATTTTTATGGCTACAACCATACAACAAATTTCCCTCAAGTAAGCTAAGAAGGATAATAAATTATCACCAAAGTACTATGGTCCTTACAAGGTGTTTCAAAATATTGGTACTATGGAATACAAATTGGAGTTTCTTGCATCTTCCTGAGTGCACCCAATTTATCGTGTTTCATGCTTAAAGACAGTTATAGGTGACAAACTCCCAGTTCAAACAATATTGCTTCAACTTGACGAGGAAGGAAAATCATATTCGAACCTGAAGCAGTCACGGAAACTAGAACTTGATAACTACGAAATCGATCAATTTCAAAGTATCTCATCAAGTGGAAGAACTTACCTGTTGAATATTCCACATGGGAGGATGACAATTTTATAAGAAGCATCTAGAACTACTCAAGCATTGAGGAAAACACTTTTTTTAAGGATAGGGGCATGTTAGGTCCCTATAATACTAGTGTAGCCCCTTATTTTTATTGTTATTGTAGCCCCATTATTGTTATAGTTGTGCCCATGTAGTCCCCATATTGTTATTATTGTGCCCCATATAAGCCCTCTATTATTATTGTTGTGCCCTTACATTATTCTTGTTATGTATGCTCTAATTATATCTTGACCCCTTAGAATCCTATATATAGAAAGTAGGTTTTTTCATTTTCATCATCCAATAATTGTTCATTTATGTAATGTAAAGGAGGTTTCCCCCTCAAAGAGGTTGATTTCTAAGTCGTTAATCTAGTTGTTCTTCTATTTTGTGAGTTGATTGCATAGCATTTGTCCTCGCCTTTTTTTTAATTCCTTTAATAAATAAATTTAACCCCTTCTCGGGTTTGTACATTTGTACAGTCAAGTTCCTTTGGCCAAAAACAACAACAAAAACAACAAAATTAATAATAATAATAAAATAAATAAATAAATAAAAATTCCTTACCTTTACATGATCATAGTTCAACATATCCCAATGATCATGTACAAACCTTGGTTTTTGTGATTCCATGATTAGCTTTCTTCAAAAAATTTGGTCAGAAACCATAACTTAAATTCATAGCAAAAATATTGATATATTTATTTAAATACACAACTAGGTTCCTAACATAATAAAATTCAGTGGAAGTAAATATACCAATCTCAATCATAGTGACACGCATATTTTGCATAATCGTAATTCTTCATTAAAATAACCTTGGAACTTACTTGGGCTCCCATCTTGAGAAAATGGCCCACATAAAAAAACACGGAAAAACAAATGCCTTGGATCTTATCCAAAAAATATACCCCATATCGGTGCTTGATATCCTTGGTAGATTTGGATCTCCCAGCTCCCTCCTATACTTCCTCGTACCCTACACTCTGGAGTATCACACTCCTCTTCCTCCAGAGGCTAGTGCCACTATATTGTGTGTCTTCTCCTTTTCCATAACGTTGTTTTTGTAACTTTACATTCAGCTAAATCCATAACCCTAATCTCCAGAGTGATTGATAATCGATATTAGATCTCACCTCACTTGAGATCAATGGTTGAGATTACAACAAAATCAGTAATTAATTTAATTTAATTTTCCTAGGTTTAATTTAGCTCAATGAGAAAGCATAATACTTATATTTTATTTCTAAGTTACAAAGCAACTTGCTCAACCTCGAGAAGGTATCCTAGGGAGATGTTGTGAACGAATTTTATTGCCTAGAATCTTAGGCCTGTGTAGAACTACTTTCATAAGCTACAAACATCAACATAATTAATCTTTGATTTCTTTGGGGATAAGGGAAATGAAGGTATCATCTAGGGTAAAAGAAATTGATGATGTCCTTCTAGATTTTTCCTTGATGTTTAGAACATCACTACCTATGTTATACCAACAAGAATAGAAAATATCATAAGTATACCCATCTGGCCAAGGGGACTTGCCTATAGGAATCTCCACTACAACATGTTCAACATCATCGAGAGACATTTCTTGAAGGATAATTATTTGGCTGCAAGGAAATAAGTGAAGGGATATTTTGAGTAATTCACCTTATATTTGGGCTCTTGTCTCGCTAGGACTTAGTAAGTATATATTTCAAATAAAATACAAACTCCTTTTCCATTTATTAATCTTCCTTTAATTTTTTTCCTTGAACAATTCTAATGCACGAGATTATGTTTTGATGATTATTTGAATCATTTATCTATGAAAAAAATTGTACTCATCTCTCCCTATTTTAACGATACTACACACGACTTTTGCTTCCACGAGATTTCTTCTTGAGTTTGGAATTCTATCAACTATGCTTGAGTTTTTTATTTCTTCTTTACCAATTTTTCAAACCTCCAAACATTATTCTTTGTTGAGTATGTTCCATATATTTTTGGAGTTTCTCTTTATATTCGTGGACATTCTCAAACTTCTATCTATTCCAAGATTTCAAATGGCTCTTGATGAATTTTAGTTTACAGTGAAAGTTGTATGTGAGATATCCTTCTACAATAGGATCTTCTTATCACCATTTTTCCATATTTTCTCTAAAGAATGGGTGGTGAATCTAGAACACTCAAATATGAAAGGGTTTATTGCTTGGATTGACTTTCCCATCAATGTGTAGAGTTATTGGCCAATGACCAAATCCATAACTCGGCAAGACATTCACATCAATAACTACTACTTAAAGCATCAATAATTCAAAGATTCAAAATCTATTAAGTATTTAGGCAACATACGCCTCCCCCACTTTATGGTAATTCCATGTATAGGCGACTCTTTGGTTTCCAAATCTATCAACTTTAGATTCTCTATCATGATTCAAAATTAAATTGAATCTTTTTCTATCCTTTGGATCCCTCCTTTCTTCTCAGCTAGCCATTGAATTATATTAAAATCCTTGTCTATTATCCACCAAGCATCCTATATATGTATGTTTAATTTCTATAGGTATTGAATAAAATTCATTCTATCTCTAGGAATGCTTGGTCCATAAACATTGGTAATGAAATCATATGCACTTGATCCTATTTTTGGAAACTTACAGTCGAAGTTCTTTGGGTTTTCATACATATATAATAGTTATTTATTAGGGTTTCATAGAAAGGGAAAGGCACCTAAGGCTCCACATGAATATACTATTGTTACTCTTCTACTTTTATAGAATATGTCTATTATTATTTATATATGTGTGCCTCTACTCTTTTTTTCTATATCATTACTATTGATGGTCTTTCTTGTAAGATTTTTGTTTTGAGAATTTTGTGTTTAGATTTACCATTCATACCTCTCATATTCCATGAAATAAATTTCATTAATAACTTTGGGGGATTAGTGGAAAGGACTTTGTCATTAGTATTATCCTTCATATTTCACCAAAATTTATTTCATTTCTTGTATCAAATTTTTATTACTTTCCCCCCTTTACTTACCATCCTTTATTAGTTTAGTTTTTTCCAATTTGTTGCATAATTTAACTCTTGGAGTAGAAAAAGGTTGATTCTTCTTACCTTGGAAATTTTGATGAAAAAATGGTTGGGATTTGATGTCGACTTTAAAAATTAATTATACATCCTTGAATGGTAATGTCAATGGATACTTGTTTTTTTGTGCTATGAAAATCAATTGGATATCAACATTTTAAAGCTCCATTTCCTTTTCCTCATCTATTTCTATGTGCTCCTCTTATTCTTGGATCATGTTCATGAGTTTTTTGCTTTCGTTTTCTAGATGGGTATGCACCTTCCATTGTTTGTTGGATCTTCGAAATGTTCTTCTATACTTTCTTGTGGGATCTCTTCCTCCTCGATATGCTCATGTTCATTGTTTGTTATTTTTATTTTTAGGTTTGATAACATCGGGTACCTATGGCCTTCTATTGTTTTCCCCCCCAATGTGCCCCAAGGCCTCTCTTATTCAATCTCCTTCTGTTAGTAACCTTTTCAAACCCATCTTGATATTGCTTAGCTCAACATTTTTGACATTGTTACACTTGTTGAGGGAAAATTCTATGAAAAGGTGCCCATACTCATGACATTTGCTACATGTAAATTATAATCAGGGTTAATGCCCCAAATTGTCCTAATAAATTAAACAAATATTAGTTGAAAATGGTTCATACACATTCATGTACACATAGATGTGTGCATACAATATGTATATTCCTTGTTAGTGCTTCCAAGCACATGACAAATGACCCCATAGCATTTCCAATTCCTTCTAATATTTATGTTTCCCAAAATTCTTGGGGAATAGAATATAATGAGATCCAAACTAGGGCTACAGATAAATCTTCTTTATCTGAGACTAACCTTTCTATCCAAAACGACATGTATAATCCGGTCGAGTTGAAGAAATAAGGTCCACTTTGAAATATTCTATTTCTATCTTCCAAACTATTAAAGATCGTTATAAAGAAACCCTTAGGTCGAATCTACATCCCCTTTGGGCTGCCATTTATTCTTAATCCACAAGATTAGGGTTCTTTTAGTGGGCCAAATCCAATAAATTTTCTAATTAGACCATGATCTTACATATATTATATATTTTTTGATATTTCGTGAAGGTTACTTCATACTTTGGAATCTTTGTTGCCTGAGGAATGCATGTATTTGATTTCCTTTGAGTTTATTTATCCTGGTTGATTATTATTTGTTTTGATGTCCCATATGAGGATCCTACCCATCCATCCATATGTCATTGCTAATATTTCTCTACAGCCTTATATCAATTGATATTGTTAGATTTACATGGATTGTGCCTTGGGCCTTCTCCACCCACCATGTTTCTGAAGGAGGAGGCCACTTCCCCTTCCTCCAAAGGGAGTTATAATAGATCTTAAAGATGGATTGGGTTGTAGGGATAAACTCTTAATTACTTTCAAAACCCCAACCCTTCACATCGCATTAATCTTTCTTTTGTTCTATACATTAATTTAAGTCCATCTTAACTTTGAATTTATTAAGTGTTGAGAGGGATGATGTCCTTGGAAGTGCAAACATTTCCTCATTGTTTTGCATTTTAAAATAGGTTCAAAGCAATTCCCATGATTTGAACCATGTATAAAAAAATGGCCAATATTATGTTGTGTTGTTTTTTATTTACATTATTTCTTTTGTATTTTCATGCATTAATCCGTGTGAGCACTTGATATAAACATGGTTAAAATGATGTTATTTTCTTTTCATTTATACCATTTTTTTTATTTTATTTTCAAGGAAAACCTTGGAAGGAAGCTTAAGGTGTTCTTCCCCACATTTGTTCATGGCATCCCAAATAAACTTCTAGATGTAAATTAGTGCACCTAACCAAGGAGGATTCACATTAGACAACTATTGACCCAGAAAAAATTCAAATACCCGACAATAATGGGGACCACTAGTTTAGTTGTATCATTGGGCATGTTTAACTCATCATTATAGATATATGCCATTTATTTTATATATTTAACTTAATAAAAACAAATATATTAATTCAAAAGGCTATATCCAAAGCATACAACAAGTTACATATAACTAGTTTTAAATTTTGTTGGCAATACAATTCATTCCTCTGTGAGTGCATCAAAAATCTTCCAACATACCACAAAATAAAAGTTCCATTTAGGTCTACATTTTTCCTACTTAATTTAGATTCGTAGGATACAAATAACTTGAAAATACACAAATTTAATGACAAAAAAGAGTACCACCCACGTCTTCTTGCTCCCTCATCAAATTGAGGGGAGCTTTGTCCTTCAATATCCATGGGATCGACTAATTTGTGGACCATTTCACCCGCCTTTAGTGTTTCATGGAAAGATGATTTGAAACCCCGTGACCTCCAGGTCGGAGAGGTACTTAGCAACGGGAGATCGACCAATTGAGCTAACCCTTGGGGCTATTGAATGGTGTAACTCCAGAAAGCACCGAAAATACTGTAAATAATGGTCCTCACCTTACAAAAGTACAGATTGGTACACTACAATGTAGTTGTAACAATTTCCATGAGTGAATAAATAGTTTATTTCCTTTCATATGTTGCGATGTATTGAGTGAATATTTTTTTCAATGTTTTGGTGATTACTTGGGAGCTAAAATCCAGGAATTATTAATGTTGAGAGAGAGGAGAGAAACATATATATCTACCATGAAACTAATCACAAAAACATTGAACAAAATACGCATTGAATACATCACAACATATGAAAGGAAAGAAACACTTTATTCAATAAGGGAAACGTCTACAACTACATTGTGGTGGACCAATTCATCCTTTTGCAAGGTGAGGCCCATTATTTATAGTATTTTCAGTGCCTTCTTGAGTTACATCATTCAATATTGTGGGTAAATGCTATGGGTGGATACCACTTTCCATTCATATCATAAGAATTATATGTTTCTCTATTGTTAGAAGCCATTGTTAACGAGGTTGTGTATTAGATAAGAATGATGTCTTATATCATATGACATTTTGTTTCTATAGAATCAAGTTGTTGCTTTTGTTGCACTAAATTATTCACAATATTAGTTGTATGAGTAGATTGAGCTTGCTCAATCCCTGTGATTTTGGAAGAAAATGTAAGAACGACATTTCAGTTAGCTTGGATAACCTCTTTGTGTTGGCATGTCACCTTAGGAAATTTCCTAAATATAGGCACTATCCATGGATGAGATACTTGCATTGTAAAATGAGATAGGATACCAACTAGAAGAAACAATACTCTTACTTGTACATATAGTAAAATCTACAGTGTGAGGGAATAAAATTTCCTTCAAATACCACCCTCCAATTACCTTGGAGTCCACATACATAGCATGTGCTAAGAACCTGCAATTAAGATTGAATTGGTAGCATACACAATAGGATTTAACATGTTAGAGGAAAAAACTTCTTTATGTTAATTCAAGGATTCTGGAACACCACAATCACGCCTAGAAAATGAAGATGGCTTTTGAAGATCTTGACATTGATAAAAAGGAATAGACTTTAACCTAAATTCGAGACACCAAACTTCCACTCTAAAGTATTATAATCTTGGTTTGTAATTTCCTTGATATTACAAATTTATTTATATGATAGACAACTTCAAAATTTATATGTGAAGAGGATAGATGATGGCCAACTCAAAATTCAAAGAATGAGTTGCATTTATAAGTTATCTCATTTTAAAGAAGATTGGAGCTAACACCAAGACATATACTCGTAAATTTCTCTTGTCCAACCATTATTTTTAGAAAAAACAAGTATTCAAACAATTATAGATTGCTTCCACATTTATAATATGGGTTTTAGTACAATATCGCACCCATGTTCTAATAAGAGGGAGGAAATTGAGATTTACATCATCTAGAAGGACAACAATTGGAAGCATGAGATCCTTGAAAGTGATTGAAATGCTTGTTCGGAGAATCTTCCACCCTAAAGTATTAATTCCTCCATATCAAGTGCACTAAATAGGACAATAATTATTGATTCTCACTATAACTAGAGATTGTAGGAATGAATAGAATGAGCAATGGGAAACATGCACCAAGAAACCCGGTATGAGGTTGGTTACCAAGTTTTGAAATTATGCCAACCAACCTGAATTATTTGAGCCCCACAACCCTTTTTTCAATCACTAACCCACCTCAAGTGTACCAAGGCATAGGGTAACATCCATCGCCACAAAAATAAATTCAATTCACATGGGAGGATCCAAAAAGTGCATCCTCAAGTCACCCTTTCTAGGGTTTGGCTAACAAAACAATAAATGTTGTATCATTGCAAATTTAATGATATTTTAAATCCACATCAATAAAGATTTAAGGTATTATCCTAAAGTTGTAAACCCCATTTTTTAATGAAGGTGCTAGTTTTTGTCTAAATTTCACTTTTAGCCCAAAATTTTCCTCCTTGTTTAGTGCCCTCTTTATATAATAAAATGAAACAATGTCAAAATTTGAACTTCTAGCCCAATTTTTGAAATGGTGTTTTTTTAGCTTGCATCCTTTGCAAGTGGATTTCTATTCATTGTTTTAATTGTGACCATTGAATCTTTGAAATTTGACAAAGTTTTGATGTCTACTTCGTTGGCTATATACAAACCACACTAGAGAGAATATTCTTTGGCTAAGTTTTTTGAGACATTACCTACTCCTCGGGAATAAAAAATTGTCAATATTCCTTCAAGATGATGTCAACTCCCTCGTTCTCCTACCACCCCTAATATATATTTATTTATTTTTAATAAAATCCAAGGAATGTTTGCATTAAAAGGTTGCAACAAATTCGCACGACAAGATTACATCAAAGAGAGTTTCTACTACAACAAGATTCAAACTCATTATTGATTTGCAACCTCCCTTCAAAGGACAAGAGAGAGAAATACCACATCTTTCTAGTACTGTCATCAACAAATTCTCGAAAAGATGAGTAAATTATAAGTAACTGATTAAAAAGAATGACATTGAAATAGAACATGTTCAATCTAGGAGAATATTCTTTAGAGTTCCTTGACCCCATTTTGGGTATTCATTACTTCCTCTTGAGCAATCATTTCTTGATTGGTTTTCTACCTCTTGTAGGTGGTGGGAGTGGGTAGTGTGGGGGGGGGGAGGTGAAAGATTTGTCACCTCATTTATAACTTCTTCAAATTATTTTGATGGAATAATAGGAACCTACACTTTTAGAGTTATGTCAATTTCTTCTTCTTGCATGGAGTCACTTTTTTCTTCTTATAGTTCTTCAACCTCCTCATTTTCCTCCTTTTACTCTTTAAAATATTTTTTGTGTTCCTCCTCTTTAGCCTCCTCATCTTCTTTTGTATTGTTTATTGGATCCCTAAGGGATGGATGAAAACCACTATTAGGTTAGGTTGCTTCTAGATTAAGATCCACTTATTTTTGCCTCTTCTACTTTCTTCAACATGTTTTCCCAATTTTCCCTTTCTTCCAATCTCCCAAGAATTTGATATTTTTTTATGCTTAATTAAATACGACTTTCCCAAGGTGATTTTAGATTGAAGGGCCTTTTTTTGTTGAAAAATCATTAAATTGATCATGGCTATCTCAAGCTTAGGTTACTTTCATGACTATTGCAATGAGGAACGTTTCTCTTCCTGATCTTTTGGACATTTTTAAACAAAGTGTACATATGCATGATAAAATCGTGTATTTAAAAAGAATATGATCATATTCCAATGCTTGTTGGTGACTCGACTCACCGAGGTTGATTTTCAGGGTTTTAGGGAGACCTTTCTCTAGATCAACCTCCACGCACATTCTCATGTAATAAGATAAATTTTTATGTGGCAATGTGACCAAGACAATGGCTGTAGTGATTTATTGTTTTGGGTTGATATCTAGAGGCCATGGAGACAAATACATTCTAGTGGAACTCATAAAGTAAGGACCATATTTAAAAATTAAATCCCATGCTTCATTTCTTAAGAAACAGAAGATGAAATACTCATACCTTGAGGCAAATGAAAAATTATTAACGTTTATTTTTGGGGCCCATTGTTTTGTTGCCCATATGTCCACAAATTTTGGACAAGCCCACGAGGTTATAAATTTCCCAAATAGACCCCTCTCATATAGTATGAGAGCTTTCTTTCTTTCTTCAGATGACAAAATATCTAGATGGGGAATGAAATCCAACATTTTGATAGAGAAATGTTTTTATAGCCAAGGATGACTACTTAGGGAAAGGGCTCAAACTAGCACATTAACCACCTCACTTTCTTTGTTAATAACATCCATGGAAGATATGCACAAGAGAGAAATATGTTGGCACCAATTAATGACCCACCCGACCAGTGTGTATGCTAAAAAATTAATAGAAAGCAATGGTAAACAACAAATAGTTAATGTAAACACTTATAAAAACAATTGAGGGTGGTGACTAGGGAAAACCCTAGTGTGGTAGTGTATTTGGGGCAAGGGTGTACAAAATACACTTCTTTAGCAAGTTGGTTTCTACCTGCACAAGGTCATAGAGAAAAATGATTACCTACTATTCGTGGAACAGATTCGACACAATGTAAACTAAGTTTGAGGGAAAACTAAGCATACAACACTAAGAATAAATCAAAACACAAGATACAAAATACAAAAGCTCGATGGAGCAAACAGCCTAATAACACAAGTGGATAGTTCTCCCTTTATTAGGTGTTGGTGGTGAAAAAGATACAATGCTAAAAACTTGAAGAGGTTCCTTTGATCTATGGAGCTCAAATACCCAAAACAAGGAGGTTTCTTTCCCTCGAGTTCTTGCAAGCATTTCTTCCCTCTCTCAAAGGATGGTAGATCAAGATCAAGTGGTGAACCTCTCTCTCTTGGACTAAGATGTTGGTTGGACAACATATGAGTCCTTCCAATCCCTCTGTTGTTGGACTATGCAAGCTAGTTTGCTATGAAGCAATTTGGCCAACATAACAATGTGTCTCCAATTCTTATTCCAAATTATATAGAAATTTTTTGAATTCCCTCCTCTTAGCTTAGCCCAAGATGGATAGTGACACAAGAGTGGAGGAGGGATTCCTTTGTGGGTTGAATTTACTCCTCAAGGTGGCTCAAATATGGTTGTCCTTGACAATACTGAGCCAAAAATCATCTTAACCAAGCGTTCCAAGTGGTCTCGGATGGTGACATTGCGCCATCTTCAGGACCGCGTGGCTATTGAAGGAATAGCCGCGTTGTGTGCAAAATTCCTTTGATGCAGGTGCGTTGTCATTTAATTTTCCTTATGAACCTTAGGAAAAATCAAATTTTAGTCTGCTCTAATGTATATCTTCTCTGAAAATCTTCATCTGCACCTTATGATTAACATTTTTAATGTATTTTGCCTATACGATTTTCTGGTGTTAACAGTTGCCCCTAATGTATGAGGTCTAGGAAGAACTGTATAGTCGAAATACATTATGCTTTCTTTTATGTGTGTTCGTTTTGAGAGAGAGAGAGAGGGTAGCTTTCTTTGGAAATGAGTTGGGAGACCCCTTGTTTTAGGTAAAAAAGACACCATGCTCTATTGGAAACCTGCAACAGATAGAATGAATAAAATGTTTCTACAAGGCAGGCATGTCCCATGCTCGTGATTTTTTGAATAGTTAATCTTATCTGATAGATAATGGTTCTGTTTATGTCACTTTTGGTAGTGACCTGCTGCTGGTTGATGACGACAGTTGCTGACACCCTCGAGGGTGTTTTTATTTGAATTGAGTGTGGCACCCACATGCATAATATTGGTATGGAACGTTTGTTTAGAACGAGCGCTCATTGTATGCATGGGTCTTGGACTGTTGTGGACCTTCCCATGTAAGAATTGCTCAAAGAAATGCTTATCAAGTCACGAGTCTTCGATGAATTCTGACAGAGTGCAACAGTTATTAAGTATGATACCACCTTGACATGAAAGTTTATTTTGAAGTCGAATGTCAAGGGGATCGATGAAATCAATGGGCAATGATGATTCCCATATTTCCATCTAGGGATGCCCTTATTGAGGTGAGGAGTCATCCAAGGTACTACCTCCTTCTCGAAAAATGGTTGTTGTAGTCGACAAGAAGGAAAAATCAACTGATCAAAATGAGTACTAATGCAAGGGACCAGGGTTTCTGATGTGGAAGGGTGTGATGTAATGGGTTAACTAGTCATCATGATGAGAAATGGTTATAACTGATGATGGTAGTTAAGTGGCCCAAGGTCGAAGTTGTAAATGTGAGTGGAGGCACTCATAACAATTTCTTATGAGGAAATCCCTGGAGTAGGTAAGACGTCCAGGGTGGGTGTATGGTTGCTATGAGTGTCATGGTTGGGTGTGCTAAAGAATGTGCAGCTCTGAACAAGGGTGATTAGGGACTTCTGCCAGGTGAGAAATGTAAATGGATGGGTGGGAGTGCTCTCCTAAAAAAAAAAATCTTTGTACACTTGCCAAAAGAATATAAAAATGGTTTGGATGTACAAGCACGGAGACAGGTGCCCCTATAAACGTGAATAATCCTTCAATATTGTGTGAGGAGTGTTTTTTGTTGAGGGTGGGGGCCCCATTGGTTGGTCTCGGTGCGGGGTTGATGAGGCAGATGAAAAATGTCGCAAATGGGTTATGCTAATGGGGCTGTGATAGGCCAAATGTGAAACACGGTGGTGTTTTTTTTTCTAATATGCTTGTGAGAACGGTAGCCCAAGAAAATGGTTTTAACATGACCTGGATAAAACATGACTTGATATATGATGGATGAATGGAAATGAAGTGATTCTCGGGCTTGGGGTTTATGGCCATGGCTCCAGACCTTTGGTGTATGGTCTACATGAGTGATGGACGCCATGGAGGTTGAGGTTCTACTGACCTGTGAGGGTGCTTATCATGTGTAAGGTAGTGTGATGATAAACATGGTCGAGTGAATGAAACCTATATTGGTCTATTTATTTGCAGAAATGATGTTAGGATATGCAAAGCTTCTTGGGGAGCCTATCATGCTGGGGGTAGAATCATACCTGCTCTTGTATATTTGTTGGCTGGGACGTATGGTGATTTGGAATGTTGGTAATACTTTCAACCAATACCCCAAGTAAAAAGCATATTTTTCATACAAACATATTTGAAACAACTTGAATGTAAATTAATAAGAGATGGCATATCTAAACTGAAGTATGATGGGCGTTGTGCCTGAAAATTGAATTTTTTTGAGCTGTGGATTTATGGGGCCTGGTTTGAACATGATGAAGTGTTGATCATTGTGTTTCTCGTGGTTTTGTGATTAGGTACTCTAAGCTTTGGTTATGGTCTGTTGAAAAATGAGAAAAGGGTGATATATGGGCCAATATGCTTCATTTTCAAATCATTTGTCTTTTGAGGGTCTGAGGTCAGATCCGAGCTCCTGTCCTAAGCTTCTTTTTCCCTTGCGATCAGCTTGAGTACCCGGGATTCATGTTGTCAGTGTCAAGTAGGACCTTAAACATCCCGCTTTTTATTTTTATCATTTTCTACAGTGGGGGGTCCATACAAATATGGATTTGTTTGGATTTTATACCCTTTTTTGGGTAGGACCACGTGGGCGATCAAGGATGACCCACGCGGTCCTTGCTCAAAAGGTAATTTTTGCGCGAGACGCTCGCAGTTGGCGAAAAAATACACGTGATGAACCACACGCCTGTATCTGATACAAACGTGCTGTCATCACGCCTAGGTTTTTTATAAGCGCGGGGAGAGTCGGTTTTTTTTTTCAATATTTTTTGGTAAAAACTTATTTTTGGTGTTTTGATTGATGACGGGATGTTGTGGCGGGAGAGGGACTGGCCTGATATCTATGTGTCAGTGGCCCAAGACCCCCGTGCTCAGGATATCCTAGCTTGGTATGGTTTGCTGAAGTTTTCATAGAACAACATAATGAGGTCTCAATATGGATTCCTGCACTACTTGGTTCGATGCTGGAACAGGAGACGACACGTTATGGTCTTGCGGCACAGAGATGTCATGATCCAACCCAAGACCGACGTCAATTTTGTGACAGGTCTTTTGCCTCAGGGGGATACCCTTCCCTATCCACTCCCTCCTGGGGGAGTGAACATCCATCATTCGGCTAAGGTTGAGGAGCACTGTGGTCCTGACCCGATCACTCGGGTTTGTATCCCTTGGCGATAATAGTTCGCCTATCTGGGTCGAATGCAACCCATTGAATGTGAAGTCCGCAGCTTGCGGTTTTTCATCGGATACAGGCCAATCACTTTTTTGATTGGGCTCGCTACATCTATCAAGGCATGGTCACTCAACTGGCCAAGGCCCAGACGGGGGGCTATTAAGACATTTTCTTATGCGAGCATCTTCTGTAGCATTATGTCTGAGAGGGTTGTGATGCTTCAGCCTTTTGGGGCGATGCCCCTGGGTCTGCTGAGGGATCCTTGGATGCGCCAATGGGCACCTGTGATGCCCCATGGTGGTGGTGGAGGGAAGGCAAGCCATTATTGGGATGCGACATTCATGGCATGGTTCGAGTCAAACACACAGGTGTTCCTTGAGTTCCCGTATTTAGGGATGGATTTACGAGGGGATTCGGATATGGGTCTCCCTACAGGCTATGCATGGGGTTCGACAGGTATGACCTTTGATGTTTTATGCATTTTGAGGATTATTATCGTGTATAAATCTATATGTTTTTAATGGTGACACTGATATTGTGTTTTGTTTTCTCTTGCAGATGTGGGTTTGGAAGGGCGTCCTACTGCTCATTTGGTGGGTCACTAGCCGAGGAGGAGGGACCTGCTTGGGGTGGGTTAGGCCTAGATTGGGGGATAGGGTGGTGCAGGGGGTCTCTCAGGCGAGGGTAGCAGCGCTTCAGCTACCGGTGGGGATGCTTCTCTTCTTTCATGTGTTGATTCAGCCGAGGCATGTGTGGCAGCGATCAAGGAGCTGTTGGTTGCTGCTGATATTAGAGTGTTCGAAACAGAGGCTCGAGTTGAGGCGGCTGATGCTCGTGCTGCAGTTTTAGCTTATTTGTGGAGTCAATTGGAGAGGTTTACCAGATTCATGCCGACTAGTGGTTTTGATGACCTGGACGACAAATGGCTGGAGACGGTGATGGCCCAAGAGAGGGCGCATCGCCTGAATTTGCGGAGGGCGGCACTTTTTGTTGAGGTTGTTGCTCCTATACTGGCACCGGGTACTCCTATAAGTCCAGAGGACCCACAAGGTGGGGCTCAGCCCTAGAGATTTTGTATGGTTAGGGAAAGCACCCATTGTGAGGATGCTTCCATGTATTGAGGACATGTATATTTTTTATTGACATGATGGTCAATGACCTGTTTTGTATACTGGGACACATATATTTTTTTATGTATATATGTGAGATGTATATTTTTGCGGCTCTTATGACGTGTCTATGGTTTCTATTATTATTTTTTATGTTTGCATATGTTTATGATGGATCGTATGTACCTATGATGGATGTTTGTGCTTATGACTTTGCTTTTTTTATGGATGATGGTTTATACGAGATGTATTCCAGTTTAGGATATGGTTAGATATGTGATCGGATATCTGATTTTAATTTCTTGGTATATGTGTAAATGTAATGTGATCAAAGTGATGACTCAATCGTCGTGCATGAAAGTATTTCCTAAATAAGTGTGAATCTCGTACTTGAAAATCTTGGTTTAATTGTGATACCACTAACTGGGAATCAAGAAATATATGTAGATGGTGAATGCCCTAGTTGGATGCATCGCTCAAAAGCCTAATGACTACATCATATTTTACTTGATTATTGGTAGTTGATCTGATACATACTTCGTTGGTGAGGAATGGTGACTGGTCATGAGAGTATAAGGCCCAAGCGACTACTATTAAATTTTGTGACCATCGACAGACTCCATTAGAGAATCCAAAATAGTGGATGGGGGGACGATCCATTTGTGACACAAGAGAATTGTTTAGAACAAGTCCGTGATGATTGTGATATCTCAAAAATTTATGTTACATTCCTTTTATCTCTAAGGCTCAGACTTCCTGACCTATGGGTGGAATTTTTTGAGGTAGAGCCCATTGACGGGATTAGCTAGGAATGTACCGTCAAGCTCAAACAGAATGTATGCTCCTTTGAGGAGGCAGTTTTTTATGATGTAAGGACCCTTCCATAATGTTTCGAACTTCCCAGGTCCTAAGGCTTATTTTGCAACATCGTAGCAGAGGACTAGCTCCCCCTCTGAAAATGAGCGAGGGGTTATGTTGCGATCAAAAGATGATTTTACCCTTTTCTTGTGAGCCTCATTATGTTGGAGTGACTCTCATTGAATTTTGGCGATGAGCTATAACTCTACCAAAAGTTTCTCTAAAGGTTGGGTATCATCGAGGAGTTCGATAACTACGTGTAAGCTGGGGATTTCGCGTTCAATGGGAAGCACGACCTCCACTCTGTATACCAATTGGAAATGTGCGAATCTTGTTGAATATTTAACTGCTATGTGATATGCCCATAAGGCTGAAAATACCATAATGTGCCAGTTAATTTTATGGTTGTTGACTATACGTTGTAACATCGTTTTGAGTACTTTGTTAACAGATTCTACCTGACCATTGGATTGGGGGTAGTATGGTGACGCAAACTCATGCATAAACCCTAGATGATGGGATAGCTACTAGAATATTTCATTCTAGAAATTTTTTCCATGGTCGGAGACTAACTCCTTAGGAACACCGAATTGTGCGATGACATGGTTGAAGAGAAATTGAGTTGTGGTTTCTATCATGTTTTCATATGTAGGCATGGCTTCTGCCCACTTTGTGAAATAGTTGACGACTAAAATAATGTATTTGTGGTTGCCAAATTGTTGGGTATGTGTTATATTCTTTCCACGATTAGCCCCACGCGCTGTATGTTGCGTCGGGCGTAGCTGGGGGGTCACGAGGGGCGAAGCAGTCCCCTTTGTGCGGACCCACTCATAGGCGGATCCGCCCATGGTTTTGTGCATGGTTTTGCACATGGTTTTGGGGTTCGATGGTTTTCGGCCCCTGGTATTTTTGTAGATCCGGTCAAGGGAACTACGGTTATGTTCTAATCCAGGGTTAATGGATTGGGGTTTATGTATGCTCCGGCATGTATATATATGTGTTGTAACACTAAAAGGAATATAATGAAAAATCAAGCGGGTCGTCCCGATTTGGGATCCAGGGGAAAATCTCTGTGTTTATCTGTTTTATGTTTTATGCTCTTGCTATTGTTTATTTTCTGTTATAAGAATCGTGTGTAGATATTTTTGTTCAGGGTTAAAACCTACATTTGGTATCAGAGTTGTTTCGGCTTCAAGGGGACGCCTTTGTTGTTGAGGGTTTTGTTTTGCTCGGGCCTGTGGTAGTCCTTGTTCAGTGGGAGATCTGCGGGATCGATTCTTGCAGTGAAAGAAGATGGCGAGCGGCGGAAAGATAGAGATCGAGAAATTTAATGGTCAGAGTTTTGAGTTGTGGAAACTCAAGATGGAGGATCTGTTGGTGGATAAAGATTAGTGGATCGCGGTAGATCCAGGTACTAAACCAACGGAGATGTCAGATGAAGACTGGAAGAAACTGGATCGGAAGGCTAAGAGCACAATACGGTTGTGTGTCTCAGATTCAGTATTGTTGAATGTATCTGGGGAAGCTACGGCGAAGAACTTGTGGGAAAAGCTAGGGACTTTGTACCAATCTAAGTCTCTAGTGAATAAATTGTTCCTACGGAAAAAGCTGTATAACCTGAGGATGAAGGATGGAGACTCGGTGACAGAGCATTTGAAGGCCTTCAATACTATGGTAAGTCAGTTGTCGTCTGTTGATATTAAAATCTCAGATGAAGATAAGTGCATCAGTTTGTTGTGCTCTCTACCAGACTCGTGGGACAGTCTGGTTATTGCAATAGGTAGCAATACAACTACCTTGAATTTTCATGACATTGTCTCAGCCTTGCTGTCGGAGGAAATGAGACGGAGAAATATGGAGGGTCAGAATGGAGATGCCTTATCTGTACGAGGAAGGTCCCAGAACAGAAACAAGAATAAGGCTTCGAGTGGGAGATCTAAATCTAGAGGGAGATCTAAATCTCCTGGAAAGTTTGTAAAGGTGTGCTGGAAATGCGGAAAGGAAGGGCACTACAAAAAGGAATGCAGATCTAAAACTCCTGAGAAAGGAAAGGGATCTGATGAAGGTCCTTCTGCAGAGGCAAAAACCACCTCGGATGAAGGTGGGGATGTGTATTTGGCTTCTTCTTCAAATACACATGTAGATCATGAGTCATGGTTGATTGACTCAGGTGCATCCTTTCACTTCACTCCCCATAGGGAGTGGTTCTGCGAGTATGAGAAATATGATAGTGGTGATGTCTTCCTAGGGGATGATAGGAAGGCCAGAATTGTCGGACGTGGAAAGGTCAAGTTGAAGTTGCAAGGTGGAAGGATTAGAGCACTTCCTTTTGTTCTGCATATTCTTGCATTGGCCAAAAATCTGATTTCTGTAAGCAAGATGGATGATGCAGGTGTAAAAATAGTGTTCGAGAAAGATGCCTGTAAGATGGTTCGGGGAGCACTGGTATTAATGCGAGGAGTTCGGATTGGAACTTTGTACAAGCTACAAGGTAGCACTGTTATTAATGGGTGTAATAGTTCTGTGGTTCCTGAAAGAGGAGCGGAAATCCTAGCTATCTCTGGAGAAAATACCATGCTATGGCATCAAAGGCTTGGACATATTGGAGAGAAGGGCCTTCAGATACTGCATAGAAATGGTATGGTAGAAGGTATGTCTAATTTTTCTCTGGATTTCGATTTCTGTGAACATTTTGTATATGGGAAGCAGAATCGGGTGAGTTTTCCTTCTGGTGCTAAGAGGGCAAACAAGATATTAGAACTTGTGCACAGTGATGTGTTTGGGCCTGTGTCAGTTCCATCACTGGGAAAGTCTGTGTACTATGTTTCATTCATAGATGACTTCTCAAGGAATACATGGATATATTTCTCGAGGAAGAAATCTGAAGTCTTTGACAAATTTAAAGAATTTAAGGCCCTGGTGGAAAACCAGACAGAAAAGAAGATAAAGGCATTGAGGACAGATAATGGTGGGGAGTTCTGCAAGAAGGAATTTGAAGAGTTCTGTAAGAAGTGTGGTATAGCACGGCAGAAGACTACTCCATACACACCTCAGCAAAATGGAGTTGTAGAAAGAATGAACAGAACGTTGATGGAAAAGGCAAGAAGCATGCCCAGTGGTACCGGGTTAGGACAAGAATTTTGGGCAGAGGCAGTGGAGACTGCATGTTACTTAGTTAACAGATCACCTTCCTCAGCGTTGGAGGATAAGACCCCACATGAGGTATGGACTGGAAAGAAACCCTCTATTTCACATCTAAGGGTATTTGGATGTGATGCATATGTACACGTTCCAAAGGAGAAAAGGACCAAGTTGGATAATAAATCTGAAAGGTGCATCTTTATTGGGTATAAGGATGGTTTAAAGGGTTACAAGTTTTGGAACCCAGAAACAAGGAAGGTTGTGTACAGCCGAGATGTGGTGTTTAGAGAAGTGAAAGATGTTGTTAAACATGAAGTCCTACCAAAAGAACCTGAGAAGATAGAGTTTGAGCTAAAGGAGGATGAATCAGACTCTACAACAGAAGAAGACTCAGAAGATGAAGAGCCACAAACTCCAGCTTTGAGAAGATCAGTTCGGGAAAGAAGGCAACAAGAAAGGTATAGTCCATCTGCTTTCTGTTCAGGTTTTGCGTTAACTATAACTGATGACGATCCCAGAACTGTCAGGGAGGAAGTAGATTCAGAGGATGGAAAACTCTGGAAGGAGGCCATGGTCGATGAAATGGCATCCTTGCACAAAAATGAGGCATGGGATCTGGTGGAGTTGCCAGCTGGAAGGAAGCCCATTGGGAGAAAATGGGTGTTTAAGAAGAAGAAGAATGTAGAAGGCAAGGTGGAGAAATGCAAAGCTCGGTTGGTAGCAAAAGGTTATTCCCAAGTGCCGGGAATTGATTTTGGTGATATTTTTTCTCCTGTTGCCAAAGTTACTTCTATTAGATTACTTTTATCTGTTGCTGCTGCATTTGATTTTGAGATAGAACAGATGGATGTGAAGACAACATTTCTTCACGAGGATCTAGAAGAGGAGATCTACATGAAGCAACCTGAAGGCTTTATGGTGAAGGGTAAGAAAGAACTAGTATGCAGGTTGAAGAAGTCTCTGTATGGGTTAAAATAGTCACCAAGGATGTGGTATCGGAAATTTGATACCTATATACGGGGACTTGGCTTCACCAGAAGCAAGGAGGATCACCGTGTTTATTTTAAATTAATTTGTGACCGTGTTATTTATTTGGTCTTGTATGTGGATGATATGTTGTTGATTGGAAATGACAAAGAAATTATCCAAGATTTGAAGACCCAACTGTTCTCCAAATTCGACATGAAGGATCTTGGTGCTGTAAACTATATTTTGGGCATGGAAATTAAGAGAGATCGGGCAAAGAGGAAGCTCTGGTTAAACTAGAGGAAGTATGTCGAGACTATATTGCAGAGGTTCAATATGCAGGATAGTAAACCGATGAATGTTCCTATTCCTGTAGGTGTAAAGTTGTCTGCTGAACAGTGTCCCAAGACACAAGAAGAAGAGGAGGATATGTCATGTGTTCCATATGCAAGTGCAGTGGGTAGCCTGATGTATGCAATGGTCTGTACTAGACCAGACATTGCACATGCAGTGGGAGTATTGAGCAGGTTTATGTCAAACCCAGGGAAGGAGCATTGGACAGGAGTGAAGCGGGTTTTCAGATATTTACGTGGCACTAGTGATTATGGCTTGTGCTACCAGGGAAGACCAGGATTGGAAAGAATGTTGGACATTCGTGGTTTTGTTGATGCAGATTGGGCTGGAGATCTGGACCAAAGAAGATCTACAAGTGGGTATGTGTTTAGCCTATTTGGAGGCGCAGTCAGTTGGATGAGTAAAAGACAATCTGTAGTGGCTCTTTCAACTATAGAGGCAGAATACATAGCAGCCACTCATGCAAGCAAGGAAGCAGTTTGGTTGCAGAGATTGTGTTCAAGTATGGGGTTGGTACAACAAGCTATAAGGATAGACTGTGATAGCCAAAGTGCAATTTTCTTGGCTAAGAACCCTGCTTATCATTCAAAGACAAAGCACATTGATGTTCAATATCACTTTGTTAGAGATATGGTTGAGGCTAAAAGGGTGTTGCTGGTAAAGGTGGACACTTTGAAGAATGCTGCAGATGCATTGACGAAGTCTGTGAGCACTCAGAAGTTCTCTTGGTGTAGAGAAACAATGGGTGTTGAAGAATTGGGCAAATGACTAAGCTCTCTTGTGGCCCCCCATGAAAAGAAAACAACAAGTGGGAGAATGTTGGGTATGTGTTATATTCTTTCCACGATTAGCCCCACACGCTGTATGTTGCGTCGGGCGTAGCTGGGGGGTCACGAGGGGCGAAGCAGTCCCCACCGTTGGGGTCCGGGGCAGCGCCCCAGCCAAAATTTGTTTTTGTGCGGACCCACTCATAGGCGGATCCGCCCATGGTTTTGTGCATGGTTTTGCACATGGTTTTGGGGTTCGATGGTTTTCGGCCCCTGGTATTTTTGTAGATCCGGTCAAGGGAACTACGGTTATGTTCTAATCCAGGGTTAATGGATTGGGGTTTATGTATGCTCCGGCATATATATATATATGTGTTGTAACACTAAAAGGAATATAATGAAAAATCAAGCTGGTCGTCCCGATTTGGGATCCAGGGGAAAATCTCTGTGTTTATCTGTTTTATGTTTTATGCTCTTGCTATTGTTTATTTTCTGTTATAAGAATCGTGTGTAGATATTTCTGTTCAGGGTTAAAACCTACACAAATGACGTAGGGTTTTAAGTCATAAAGTCGATTCCCCATTTACAAAATGGGTCTACTACAATTCCTGAGTGCAAAGGATCAGGAGGTGCTCTTGCCTTGTGGGCAAAGCGTTGGAATTTCTCGCACCTTTTGACTACTTGAATGTAATTATGGAATAAGGTGGGCCAAAAATAACCAGCCCGCAAGACTTTTTGGGCAGTGGCCATCCCTGAGAGGTGGTCACTGCAAGCCCCACTATGGAAATTATTGACGGCTTGCTCAGCGTGGTTGTGTGAGGCATCGACATAAAATAGTGTCAACGCCTCTTCAGTAAAGGACGTCTCCCATGAGGAGGTACCGAGGGACCTGATGTCTTATGCGCCTTGAGTTGTCATGGGTGAGTCGTGGTTTGAACTTTTGGGTTTGTAAGAATATAAGGATGTTTCCATACCAAGGGTCCTCAGTCGTCACTAAGAATAGATGTTCATCTAGTCGTGAT
This sequence comes from Pinus albicaulis, assembly GCA_034641835.2. Classification (NCBI taxonomy): domain Eukaryota; kingdom Viridiplantae; phylum Streptophyta; class Pinopsida; order Pinales; family Pinaceae; genus Pinus; species Pinus albicaulis. The sequence continues at coordinate 1,228,455,967 of CM076577.1, read as the reverse complement.
TCGTTAACTTAGGATCCTTGGGTGAGACTTGGCAGTTCAGTGATGAACTTAGCTACGATTAACACTTTTTTTCTCTTGGGGGAGTTGAACTGGAGGTCGAATTACTGTAGTATGACTACCCATCGAGTGTACTTATGATTCATCATACGGCAGGTTAGCAGATATCGCACGCGGTTGATAGTTTCAATGCTTTTTGTAGTCCTTAGGATGATGTAATGTTGAAGCTTTTGTATTGCACTTACTATGGCTAGGATAGGTTTTTCTTCCAGTTCATATTTTAAAGCAGGGCTAAATATGTTCTTGCTAACATAGTAAATTACGTGCTCTTTATTATCTGGTCTGCCTTGGACTAACACCCCAGCTATGGCTATATCTGATGAAGATAGATATAAGGTGTATTTTTTGTCATAATGGGGTGGGTTGATCAAGGGGGGTGAAGAAAAAGTGTATTTTAGTGCCTCAAAGGACTTTTGAGCCTGATCATCCCATTTGAATGGAATGTCTTGGCGGAGTAGGCATAGGAAGCCTTGCGCACAAGTGGCATAGTCGGGGACAAAGTGTCGTAATAAGTTGGCTTTCCCCTGTAGGCTTTGAAGTTTCTTGAGAGTGTTAGGTGGTCGTACTTATTTTATTGCTTGGACCTTTAGGGGGCAAACTATAATCCCTTGTTAGGATATGATGAATCCTAACAGTTTGCCTGCATTAACACAAAAGACACACTTGAGGGGGTTCAAGCGTAGGTTTCAGTGTTGGCACTGTTGGAATATCAACCATAAGTCCTCCATATGGTCACCTCGTTTCTTGGATCGTACTTTGAGGTCTTCCAAGTAAGCTAATATGAGGTGATCCATATCGTGGAATATATAATTCATGGCTCACTGGAAGGTGGCTCCAGTGTTTTTAAGACCGAAAGGCATAACTTGATACGTGAACATGCCCCAGGGGGTAGTGAACGTTGTCTTATATCGAATTGTATGCCAGATTTGAATTTTATTGTACCCTGAGAATCCATCCATGAAGGACAAGGCCTCGTGACCAACGCAAGCATAAATGACTTGGTCGATGAAAGGGGTAGGGTAGTTGTCCTTGGGACAAGCTTTATTTAAATCTCGAAAATCGGTGCAGACTCGGATGGTGCCCTATTTTTTCATGACGGGTACAGGGTTGGAAACCCACGATGTGTAGGTGAATAGGTAGATGAACCTGAATTTATGAAGCTTGTATATCTCTTTCTTTATTGTTTCTACTTTGGATGGGTGTAATTAACACTGCTTTTGGCGGACTAGTGATACGTCAGACTAGGTGTCAATATGGTGTTCTACGATGGTGGGGCTTAGCCTTGGAATTTCAAAATAATCTCATGCGAATATATCCCTATACTCTTGTAATAAGTCTATATAAGCGACTACCTCCTTTAGGGATCATGTTGCCCCTAGCAAGATTTCTTTGGTTTTTCTTGGTTTTCTTGAGATATTCACCTTAATAGTTGGCGAAATATTCGACATATTCCCTTCTTCAAATGCATCAGGCGTTGGGATAGGGTTTTTGAACCAATCGACCTTCCTAGATGGAAGGAATTATTTGGATTCAATGGCGTATATATCCTGGGATTTTGGGCTACTAGGCATGAATTCTTTTTCTAGAAGAAAAAAACGAGCAGTGATGCATTAAGTCCCATGGACAATCTGGTTTCATCATGGCCTCTAAAATATCTTCATCAGAATAAAACAAGATGTCTAAGGAGGAATTGGTTTGTGTGAGGTCGTGAGGAATTGGTTCGGGCCTAACAGTGTTGGTCGACAGACATGAATATGATTCTGTGGTTGATGTCGTGGAACCAGATGAGGTTGACAGGGTGCAGACAGGTTGGGTTTGCACCATCGAAGGAACTATTACCATTGTGGTAGTTGCAGCGGTCTCGACACCAAGGAAAGATGAGCAGACAGCACGATTCATGGTTCCCATGCATGATGAGATGAATCGTATATGGTGTCGTGTGTCGTCAGCGTTACATGGTGGAAGAATTTTCATCATGGTTGTTTGTTTGAGAGAAAATTCATGCTCTTTTGGTGGTGTAATAAGGATACGCGCACATTACTTTACTTGAAGGTTGTGTTGAACGCAGAGGTGCCGAAATTTTTCCAGCATGGGGCACATCTATGTTTCATGGTTACGGCTCATGCAAATGTTACATGGAGTAAAGGTACCTTACGAGTAGATGGTGTGAGAACTAACACTAGTCTCTACGCCAGATGTGGATGCTAAGAGATGGTTGGGCATTGGTACATTCTTGCACTTTTTCCACCTCTGAACCTTCAGTCTTGGGTGGTGTGTCTCCTTTGGGGAGTCCTGACTAAATGCTGCTCTTGTTGCTTGTAACCTTGAGAGGTATTCACAATTCATAGTGTTGTGAAATTTCGAGCATATCATGTAGTAGCAACGTTTGATATTCTCTTGATTAGAGAGATGGATATGTGGTATGGTTGTGACCATGCGAAGACTTTCGATGAGTTTCTTGAGTTCCTGACATTGATTGACCATGTGGTCCTTTCTATCGCATAGAGCACATGATATTCTTGGCTAGTTTTGTGCCCTGCTAAGATGATTGGTCGCCATAGCTTTCCTAGGGTTTTGGTGACGATGGGTGGAAGGCCACATTGCACCTGGCTGCCTAGGTTCGAAACTAGTTACATCTGGATATTTGGTGACCAATGAGCGTATGACGTCTAACATAGGTCGAAATCATGGGATGTAAGGACAATGTCAAGCGTGATGATTGTTTTGGAAAATAAGACAAGATTAACAATGTTACCGATGAAATAGGTAACCGCACTGTTACCTACTTTTTTTTGGTAGCATAAAAAGCCCCTGATTTTGAAAAGTGGTGATGCAGAATCACCTCTCTTTTTTTTTTAGCACATTTTTGACACTCTAATATTTTTATTTATGAAGTATGAATATTTGTTTTAAAATGTTAGTGATTTTCATGCTAATTTTGAAATGTATTAATGCAGCATCAACTTTTTTTTTTTAGAGCGGTGATTTTCATGCTAATTTTGAAACGTATTGATGCAGCATCAACCTTTTTTTTTAGAGTGGTGATTTTCATGTTGGTAATAAAACACAAAACTTATATATATATATATAAACAATATAAAAAACCAATAAAAATGTTAAAAAAAAAAACAAAATTAACTCGTAAGAATAAAAAATTTAAACAAAAATAAATAAATAAAACAAAACAATTCGAAAATTATATCAAAAGAAATGACAAAATTTGAAAAAAAGCACATAATTTAAAGAAAAAAAACAAAAATTAACAAAAAATAAATAAATAAAAAAGCATCAAAAACATTTTTTTCTAAGTTATTAAAAACATCCATATAATTAAAAAAAATTAAATTAAATAGAAAATTTAAAAATAATTTAAATTACAAAATTAAAATTTAGATAAAAAAAATAAAATACAAAAAGGAAAAAATTAAATTTAAAAAATTAAATTAAAAAAATAATAATAATAAGAAATCAAAAATACAAATTTTAAAATTAACAAAAAAAAACAAATTCAAAAAAAAACAAAATTTAAAATTGAAAAAGAAAATTAAAATAAAAGAATTATAATAAAAAAAACTATCATTATAAAACAAAAAAAATGAAAAAAACCACGTGCAAATAATTAAAAAACAAATATCCGTAAATTTGCTGTTTTTTTTTAAATGAAAGAATTTATAAATTTTAAAAATGAAAAACCAAATAAACTAAAAGATTTTTAAAAAAAAAAAATTAATTAAATTAAAATTTAATAAATTTAATGAATAAATTTAAATTTTAAAAAATAATTAATATTAAATATTAAATTAAAAATAAATTAATTAATTAATTAAATTAAAAATTAAAAATTTGAATTAAAAAAATAATAATAAACAAATAAAATTTTTGAATTCAAAAAAAAAAAATTCAAATTAAAAAAAATATATATATATTAAAAATAAAAAAATAAAAAATAAAAAATAAAAGAATTTTTTGATCGTGGTGGCGCCGCCAGTCGGCTTCCCACCCAGGTGGCGGCAAAGGCCGGCCTCCGCTGCCACCTGGGCAGGAGGACGATTATGGGAATCGACCTCCCGCGGCGGGAGGCCGATTATGGGAATCGCCCTCCTGCGGCGGGACGTCGATTCCGGGAATCGCCCTCAAGCCGATTCCAAGAATCGCCCTTCCGCAGCGAGAGGCTGATTCCGGGAATTGCCCTTAGGGCGATTCCGGGAATCGCCCTCCCGCGGGAATCGCCCTCTCGTGGCAAGAGGCCGATTCCGGGAATCGCCCTCGGGCCGATTCCGAGAATCGCCCTCCCACTGCGAGAGGCTGATTCCGGGAATCGCCCTTAGGCCGATTTCGGGAATCGCCCTCCCACCGCGGCAAGCCGATTCCGGGAATCGCCCTTAGGCCGATTTCGGGAATCGCCCTCCCGCCGCGGCAAGCCGATTTCGGGAATCGCCCTCCCGCAATTCGGGAATCGCCCTCCCGCCACAGGAGGCCGATTCCCGGAATCGGCCTCTCGCCGTGGGAGGGCGATTCCCAGAATCAGCCTTTCGCGATTCCCGAAATCGGCCTCCTGCTGTAGGACGGCGATTCCCAGAATCGGCCTCCTGCCGTGGGAGGGCGATTCTCGGAATCGACCTCCCGCCTAGCGGCCGACCTCCGCCGTCACCTGGGCGGGAGGCCAATTGGGGGCGCCACCACAATCAAAAAATTCTTTTTTATTTTTAATTTTTTTAATTTTTAATATATATATATATATATATATATATATATATATTTTAATTAATTCAAAAAATTTAAAATTATTTTTTATTAATTTAACTTTTATATTTGAAATTTAATTTGTTTCAATTTTTTTTGTAATTCTATTCATTTTTTTGTTTTTTATTTTTTATTTTCTAAATTTTGTTAATAATTTTTATTAAATTTTGTAACTTTTTTTTTATTTAATTGATTTTTTTTTTTTTTAATTTCATATTTTTTTTTATTATTAAATTTTATGTTTAGTTTTTTCATTTAATTTATTAAATTTTGTATTTTTTTTATTTTTTTATTTGAATTTAATATTTTTTTTTAATTTTTAATTTTTTATTATTATTTTTTTAATTACATAATTTTTTTTATGTTTTTTTTTTATTTCAATTAAAGTTGTGTATTTAAAATTAGATTTTTTTTTTAAGTTAAACTTAATATTTTCAAATTAATTTGTTTTTTATTTTATTTTTAATTTAATATATTTTTTTTAATTTTTCAATTTTAATTGATTTTTAAAGTTTTTTAACTTTTTATTTTAACCATTTTTTTTTTAATTTTTTTTTAAATTCAAAATTTATTTGTTTATTCATTTATTTATTAAAATTTAATATTTTTTTTAATTTAATTTGTTATTTTAATATTAATTTTTTTAAATTTAATAAAATCTAATATATATATTTTTAATTTAAGTTCATATATATATATATATATATATATATATATATATATATATATATATTTTTTTTTTTTTTTTTTTTTATAATTTGAATTTAATATATTTTTTAAAATCTATTTGTTTTTTTAATATATATTTCTTTAAATTTAAAATTTTTAAGTTTTTATTTTTAATTAATTTTTCATTTTTTTACTTTTAATTTCAATAATTTTTTTTTTTTTTTTTTTTTTTTTTTTTTTTAATACATTTCTTTAAATTTAATTTTTTGTTTTAAATTTTTTTTTTTTTAAATTTAATAAACATTTTCATTTTCTTTTTTAAATTTAATTTCTATATTTTATTTTTTATAATTTCTTTCTTTTTTAACTTGTATTTCTTTTTAATTTAATATTTTTATTTTGTTTTTATTTTTATTTTTTTATTTCTATATATTTTGAAATTTTAATCTTTAATTTTTTATTTTTTTTTTATTTTGAATTTTTTTCTTAAATTTTAGGGTTTTTTTAATGTTTGAATTAAAATTTTTATTTTGTTTTTATTTTTATTTTTTTATTCCTATATATTTTTAAATTTTAAGTCTTAAAATGTTTTTATTTTTTAAATTTATTTATTTTTCTTAAATTTTAGGTTATTTTTAACGTTTGAATTTTAAAAATTAAAAAATGTTATTTCTATTTTTAAAAATGTCAAAAATATGACAAATATTTTTTTTTTTGGTTATTCCAGTGTCAACTAGTTTTGTTTTGAGTGTGTTTTTTCAATCCTTTTTTCAAGAAACAATTTTGTTTTTAGCATAATTTTATAAAATGTTGAAATTTGACCTTCAAAAAAAACCTAGTGCGTTCTGGAATACACTTTTTTTGTTTTTGGGGTGTTTTCTAATGTTTTTTGAGTCTTTTTGGGCTAGAGTTCCCGTTTTGAGGTCAGGTTACCTATTTAATCAGTAACAGTGTTGATTGTTGCTCTTTGGTTTTCCACTCCCTTTGGACGACCTTAGTGATTGGGTACCATTTGTGAAATGATCGTAAATCTGGGCATAGAGCGATCAAATGATTGTGTTCGTCACACAATGTGCAGGCTGGGATTGGTCGTGGAGAGTGGTTATGGGTTGTAATATGCCCCCTTGTTGGCCATTTTTCTTCTGATATGACAAGGATGGACTTGGTTGCCTCATTCTCTTCGGTTTTCTAAATTTTTACTCAGCCTCAATCTAATTTGTCTTTTGCAGTGAGACAAGTTATGTCCCAGCGTAAACAATTTAACGTTGAATGGATACGGTGGATGTAGGGACAACGATGAATCATGTGGTTATATAAACACACCCGACAAGAATATTGGACTGCTTGTAGGTCGTCATAGTACACCCAATTAACTGGGTACCATCTTTGAAATAACTCTAGAGCTACATAGTCAGCGACGAAGTGATCTCGCTCATCACAGAGTGCGCAAAGCTAGACTGGAGCCTGACGATGGTTATGGGGGATAGGTGGTAGTTCAGTTGACCATGTCTATTCTGACATATATAATATGGTCCTCATTTCTTCTATCCTTTGAGTTGTAGTGTTTCTTGTGGATTATGTGTCTGAATCAGCTAAGTCAAGGTTTTCAACGATGAAGTGTCGCATGAAATCCAACACATACTAGAATTGACAGATGTGGGGACAATGGCTCACGTGGTGGTTGGTCCAACAAATCTCACATGTATGTCGTCTGTGATGAACTAAGTTGCTTTGGGTAACTTGCGGGGTTTGATACCAATGGTTGAAGGCCTTAATTCGGGGCACCGTGTGATTAGGTGATCAAGCTCGTCACATAGTGCACAAACTGGGACATGCGGTATGGCCTCTGTTTGCCATCTCCTGGCCATTGGGGTGACTGTATACAAGCAAGATGTAGGTGCATCTTGTATGTACAATATGGTTTTGGGTTCACCCTTGTTCATTTTCATGGATGGTGCTAAGGGGTCCTCCTAGTAAGATTGTTCTAAGGCTTGCAAGGCATCCCTACATCGTGGCATCTTCGGGCAATGATGGGTATAATGCCCATAATGGTCGCATATGTCACACGCATGATTGGTGTGTAATGCTTTACCTTGGTTGTTCATGGTATGTTCCTTTTTATGGGAATTCAATGTCGTGGCATTTCTTGCGGTGTGTAGAAGGGGTTTTAATTCTTCTAACTTCGAGCAATTATTAGTAGGATGACCTACGAAATTGCACAATGCACAAAGTTGTAATTCCCTAGGTAACTTTAGGGTTTCAGTTTTTTCCCCTTTTTTTATTCTTCTTGGTCATGCCAGATACACCACTATAGGTGTTTCTTTAACTGTTATGACCTCTTGAGGGGCAATATGGGTTATTCATGTAGAGGTAATGATTGGACTTTCCAACATGGTTGGAGGGACCAAATACCACAAAGGTATTGCAAAAGCCATATTTGGCAATGTCATAGTTGCCATGACTTGTTTTGATATAAAGCTAGGTGGGGAATACAAAATTGGGGTCTACGAAATGGCGTATGGTAGGAATGTCATACCAGTGACTTTGACATCCGTACTGTTGGTTTTTGCGTCTAGGCTAGTTTCGGTGTTTGATGAGAGCATCATGCACATTGGTGCCGCCGTGCTTTCTGGGAATTCCTTTGGTATAATATGGGGATCTCCAAGGAATGACCCTAGGACGGATGATGGTTTGAATTGACCTGGGTTGAATTATGTATACTTTGTGAGTGGTTCTCTGGTTGTGCCTACGTATGGTAGCACGACATTGAATGTGGTCATGGGTTTCTTGTTGTATTATGTGACTTGGTCAATGGTGATGATCCGATCATCATGGGGAAACATCATTACCCTAAAGACAGCGGATGTGATTGCAGTCATGGCGTACATATAACTCCGCCCGAGGAGTATATTGTAGTCTAGTTGTGCGTGTAAGACCTCAATTTCTATAAGAACTGTATTTCCGGCCAGGTTTACTGGGACATTTTGATACAGACCAACGGGGGCTGATGGGCGCTTGTCGTATGCTTTAAGCATGATGTCGAACGGTTTTAATTCAGGCAATTCTAACTTTTGCCAAATTGATTTGTACATGATACATGTGGATGCTCCTTCATCGACGATGCATCGATGTATGATGATGTTCTGAACTGAAAATGATATTTGGAAAGAAACTAGAGAAGGAATCCTAGGGCTTGCCTTGTCTATATCGAAAACCATTAGGCGTGAATCAGAAGGATTGATTACGCTTAATGCATAAAGTAAGGCTTTCCGTTGTCTTGGGAATGATTGCAGAACTTCAAACGCTGACATAGCAGCTGGTGATTGAGCTAAATCACCCACTATATTATAGCTATGAGCGGCTTTGGAGTGATGTCCTACGTTCCTGGTTGGTCCCATGATCGTTTTTGGAAGGGGCTCAATAGGTACTTTGGAGATAGTTAATGGTGCGGTAGGTGCACTCGTACTTGTACCTGATGGATTGGTATCCAGAGTGTATCATAGTTCCTATTCCTTGTTTTGAAGAAAAATTCCTCGCCAGCCATGTAGATCTCGTGACTGCCTCCTCCAGTATCGTTTTGGGGTGGTTGTTGTTGTTGGGTGTTAACCATGCCTTGGTGCGAGAACAGTTCCTGCATTATAGAAGGTTGTTGGGTAGGTCCCCTTTGTCCTCGATTACCCTGAAGTTTCTTCAATTCAGGGAGTTCAAGACAGCGGTGAGTGTAATGGCTATATTCACAACATATGGCACAAAAGTGATATGTCCTTAGACTAGGTCTCTTGTTTTGTCCTTGGGTGCTATTATTTGGCTCTTGGTTGTGATTTCGGTTGGGGTTTCCCCCAGACTGAGATCGTAGGGGGCGTTGTCGATTACTACCCCCATATCCATAGTCTCCCTTTGGCTTGTTCCTAGGCTTTTTTTTGCAACGTTTGGAGGATTATTGTTGTTCTCTTGGTCATAATATTTTCGTTGTTGAGCCCGGGATGGTTGCACTAGGTTCACTAGCGCATTGTTTTGCGTTGGTGGTGGATTTTGTGCAGGAAAAGAGGGGTATAGGTTCCCTTGTCCCTGATTGGTGTAAGATTGTTGGGGAGGATATCTTGTATCAACATTCCTAACTGATTATTGGTTCCCCTACAAGGGAGGGGATGAGCCTCCCTATTGTTGATGGTATGGTATTACCGTATTCGTCATAACCTGCAAAGGTGTAGACTGAATTTGATGGTAGCCATGTTGCGATACGTTCTGAGTAGAATCGTATGGGTATCTTGGGTACTGTTTATTTCTGCTTAGGTGACCTTGGGTCAAGGACCCGATCAAACCATCTGCAGTATTCGACGTGCCTGGTAACTCCCTATAAGTTTGCAGGTGTGGGGCATTTGGCAGGACATTGTAAATATATCCAGACTGGGTGTAAATGAGCTAAAGTTGTTGCGACTTGCTAATAGCATCCTCCTCGGAGGTGGGTTTCTGTGTCACCGTGTCTTTTGAAATCTAAGATGTGAGAGTTTTCAAAAATAATTCCAACAACACTCTATCGTCGAGTTTGGCTTTACATAAATTACGACATCGTCGCCATTCATGGAGATGGTTTGATATATGGACGGCTTGTGTTTGCCTAAAATGTGTCAGCAGTGCCATTCTTGAATCATGATGGAAGGGGAGCTGAAAATAGGTGAGGAATGTGGTAGTGAGGGCACTAAAGTTTCCATGAGAAGCACAAGGCTATTCAACATACCATTTCGCTGCAGGCCCTGTTAGGGTGCGTTGAAAAATTCTTAGTCTAATGGTATCATCAATGATACTATTGGATGAAAACCATAGGTGGAAAGTCATGATATGCTTTCTTGGGTCTTCCGCTTGCTTCCCTTCGAATTTTAGTATATACGAAGGGAGCTTCGTGGGCATGGGAGGCCAGTTAAGGCCATGAGAAATGGGGTCATTAGTTAACTTTGTTAGATAGGGAAGATTAAGTGATGCTAAGAAGGGTTACTATGTATTGGCTGCCATTGTACACTGTAGAAACACATGTATCTAAATGTGATGGTTTAGGGGAGGTGCGTGGGGAATATTACCCTGTGACGTGCCCTGATGGATGTTTTGGTTTTGGGTGACGCTTGGGGGTCTCTAATCACAAATGCCCTGATAAAGGATGAACCGATAATGGTGGCAATGTGTCATTTTCGATGCCTAAATGCAGGGAGACTTGGCACTCCTCCCTCTAATGGGAGGAGTTCCAAGAAACACCTATATCGACGGGGTCCCATTGGGTCTGTTATGTAGAAATTTGCTGAATAATGAAGATTTATCCACCGAGATTATCATGATCACATACTAATTCGAATTCATATGCAACACATAATCTCTTCTACAATCAATCATCAATTTGTGGAAATAGAAACAGTCGCATGCGCACATAAACACAATATGTAATGGGGAAAGCTTATAGCTGAAAACCCCAGCTATTTTGTATATTAAGATGGAAGAGAACATGTAACAATCTCAGTACAATACTCCTCACAAGTACTCAGTACTGTCTCCAAAGGTTACACACAAACTAGCTTGGTTTTGAACAAGTCAAGGGTTCAAAACTCATCCACTAATTGCCTGCCTCTATTGCGCAATCAAGGTCAACTTAATGGAGAGACCCAAGTTCTTAATCTCATCGTCCATCCTAACCTCATTGAATTTCCAATGCTAGGTAAATCTCATGTACAACCGATGTCGCATCAATAAAGCAAACTCACCTCTTCTTCATCTACCTCTCCTTTCCACCGGTCTCCACCCTAACCTGCCCATGTAACTGTAGTGAATCGATGTGTTCTTATTTAAATAAGGATTAATAAATGCAGGACCAAATAATATTTAATTCACTCCACCATTACTATTACTAGCTATTAAACTAATCACAACTAACTAACTAAGTTAAATCGAACACAACTCATCTAACTCGTCTCATCAACTCCTTTCACCAAACTTCTGCCATCGAAGTCCTAATCAAGTCAACCACATGATCCATACCAAACTTTTATGAACAGTGAATTCCTTCGTCGTATTAATGTCACATCCGTAGCTCCAAATGAAGTGCTGCAAGAGGATAAACTAAAGTTTATAGTCCAAATATTATTAAGGGTAAATAATATTTGACTTTTCTATTTTTAGCCTGGCAGTCTAAAAATAGACTCTGCCCAAATGTCTAAAAATAGAGGTCCATATATTTTCACCAACTCGACCAATCATCCAAGAATAGCATACTGCAACTCCTAGACCATGCTCCATATGTCTAAAAATAGACATAGTCTAAAAATAGACTTTGCGCCAAAAATAGCCTGCGGGCCCACTTAGTGAAGGCGATTTCATTTCACTAAGCTCCATCATCTTGTTGCATTTTCAACACTCCCTCTCAACAAGATATGGATTATCTGCAACCCCTATCCTGCCTCTGTGGAATTCGAATGTGCTCCTGGTGAGCGCCTTCGTCAACATGTCGGGCTCCATCCTCCACCAACATACAGTGAAATACGTGATTCTCCCGCCAACACACCGATATGATGGTACCGATGTCGATGTGTTTGGATCTATCATGAACACTTGACAGCCGAGAAAGCGAATGCAACCTCGGTTATCGTCACAAACTGCGCAGGGCCTGTGCAGGCAACCGAACAATTCAATCGGATGATCAACTCGGCTCAAGAGCCTCGACTTATTAACTGAAGGCGGCACCGAAACTCCACAATCCAGTGCCACGGACGCCCCCACGACCAGAAAATCGGGCCGTCGACCAACGTCGAAACTCCTCCAGATGTGCTCTTTCGGTCCATTGGGCTCCCTGCCCAATCTGCATCAGTGAAGCCGGAAAGCTTCGCTCCATCCTCCTGTCTGTACCATAGACCATATCCCAATGTGCCACTAAGATAACGCAATACATGCTTGCCTGCCTTCCAGAAGAGCTTGGTAGGCTTAACCATAGCTTGCGAAAGCTGGTTAACAGCATAGCATATATTGGGTCGTGTATTGACCAGATACATAAGCGACTCCACCAACTGTCGATAGACAGTGGCATCCACTACCTCCGCTGAAGTAGCATCCTCCTTCCTCCAACCACCAGGAAGAGGAGTGTCAACAGGCTTGCAGCCTTGCATGTTGAACCTCTCCTGAATCTCCCGGGCATACTTGCCCTGAGAAACAAACAGTCCTCCGCTGCGCTGCCAAATCTCCAATCCCAGGAAATAATGAAGGATGCCCAAGTCCTTCATCTCAAACTCTCGTGCAAGATCCTCCTTGCATGAAAGTATCAACTTCTCATCGCCAGTCAAAATTAGATCATCTACATATAGTACAATGATCAACAGCTTCCCCTCCACCACAATCTGGTACAGGTTAGGATCCGCCTCACTCTTGGAGAATCCAAGCCCGGTGAAGTAGCTGTCTATGCGAGTGTACCAAGCACGAGGTGCTTGCTTCAGCCCGTACAGTGCTCTCTTGAGTCGGAACACATGCGACTCACTGCTGAAGATCTCGAAACCTTCAGGCTGCTCTATGTACACCTCCTCCTCAATGACTCCGTTGAGGAACGCAGTCTTCACATCCATCTGATGGATGTGCCATCCCATCTGTGCTGAGAGAGCTAGGATCGTCCGTATGGAAGAGTACCTTGCGACAGGTGCAAAGGTCTCCTCATAATCGATCCCCTCGATCTGTGAAAAGCCACGGGCGACAAATCTCACCTTGTACTTCTCCACACTCCCGCCAGCCGCCTGCTTCACCTTGTAGATCCATCGTGAACCCACCACTTATTTCCCCGCCGATCTTGGGACAATCTCCCATGCATTGTTCCTGACAATCGAATCATATTCTTCGATCATGGCATCAACCCATGCGGGTTCCTCCACAGCTTCCTCAAAAGAGGATGGCTCCGTCACGACACATTGACTCACAATAGCCATGTATCCAGTGTACCGATCCGGTGACTGTCTCTGTCTGCGTTGTGTTGTATGTGGTCCTACAACCTTCTCTGCATCTCGAGCCAGTCGCTCAGCTTCTGTAGTGCGCATGCGCCCTCTGATGGTTGGCGCTGCATGGGTGGTTTCTTCCACCTCCCGAACTTCCTCTTGTGGCTGCTCCACATCCGGAAGCTCCTCCCCAGGGGACTGCATCCTCCACAGGCCTCACTCCATGCGCATGCAAGTGTGGCCCTCTCTCAAGCGAACACCGGCACAGGGCAACTCTCGGGTAAACTACAGATTCCGCCGCACAACAACACAATGTCCGGCAACACCGCGATAGTTGTGAGGTGTATCGTTGCAATTTACAAATATTCCAACCTCTGCGTCGGGATCCAACTTCTTTCCGGCATCCTTCGTCATACGATGTATATAGAAAGTGAGCCAAAATTTTGGGATGAGGAAGACGGTGCCTTCGCTGCAGTGCCGCCTTCCTCCGGTGTACTCATGCCAAGTATCTTGTGAGGACAACGGTTCTGCACATATACTGCAGTATTGCATGCCTCTACCCACAAGTGAAGGGGTAGGCCCTGATCATGCAACATTGCCCGTGCAGCACCCACAATCGTTCTGTTCTTCTGCTCAGCAACCCCGTTCTGCTGTGGGTTATGGGGTGCGATGAGCTCTCTCTGAATCCCTTCTGCGCTGCAAAAGTCCTTGAATTCAGTAGAGATGAATTCACCACCATTGTCACTCCTAAGAGCCTTCACATGCTTCCCCGATTCCTTCTCAACCAGTGCCTTGAATTCACAGAACTTTGAAAATGTCTCGCTCTTCTTCTGCATGAAGAAGATCCAGCACTTCCGAGAGAAATCATCAACAAAGATCACATAGTACTTGTGCTTTTCCGTCGAAGCTACTGAGAAAGGACCACACACGTCTGTGTGAACTCTCTCAAGGATCGTCGTGGCGCGACTATCCTTCTCATGAAAGGTGGCTTTCACATACTTCCCTAAGGTACACCCCTTGCACTGATCTGACTGCGCAAGAGTGCCCTTAGGAAGCCCAATAGAAATCTGCTGCAGAATCTTCAAAGCTCCATGGTGAAGGTGGCCCAATCTCCTGTGCCACAGTTCGCCCTCATCATCCCGGCTCACCACTTCTCCCGCCTTGCATGCCATTGCTGCGCAGCCATCTACTTGCAACTGATAAAGGTTCTTGGTTCGAACCCCTATCTTCCGAGTCTCTCCAGTAGTCTTACTATGCAAGAAGGCCTTTCCTTCGCCGAAGACCACATCATACCCCTTATCTTCCAACATCGCCACAGAGATCAAGTTCTTCTTCAATCTAGGTACATGCAAAACTTCCTTCAATACAAAGGGTACTTCAGACTCCCTCTCAAATGAAATGGTACCCATACCGTGGGCTCGCACTGTATCTAATATCATCGCCCATCTCTGGCTGCACTCCAAGATCTTTTTCCCCTCCGTATCCGTGATTCCCGTTCTCCAATCATTGAAGACAAGATCAACCAAACTGATCCCCTATCACACTTGAAACCAAGCATGCGATCGCTGAAAAATACCAGCTCAATTGAGAAGCTATAATCCTTCCGCCGTGCATCTGTTGTTGTTCTTCTTATTTTTCTTCTCACAATTTGTGGCATAGTGTCCGTGGCCGGTGACAAAGGAAAACACTTCACCTCTCGGGACATGTCTTGCTTCTTGCCTTTCGCACCAGACTGAGAAGCTTTCTTGCTCTTCCCCTTCTTTGCTTTGGCAGCCAAAGCGAAATTTTATTCATCAGATACCTTTGATGAAGATCCGTCCCTGGTAGTCCTCCTTATCTCCTCCTGCATGAGATCCGCCCAAAGTCGCTCCCATCCCGGCAACTTCTCCCGACCATTTACACTATCTTGATATGCATGCCAAATTTTCGGAAGACCAAGGAGAGCCAAGTCCACCATATCCTCTTCTTCGACAGTCACCCCCACACTTCCCAGGTCATCTCTGCATTGAGTGAACTTCGTGAGGTATTTGGCGATATTATCGCCTTTCTCCATCTTAATGTATCTGAGCTTATCCTTGAGCGCTAGCTTCCTTTGGTCGCTCTTACTCTGGAATAGATCTGTCAACGCTTTCCACATCAAATATGGAGAAGCTTTTCCATGCAGGCTGGATACAATGTGATCCTTTACGCCCTTCAACAGAATCCTTCGACATTTCGCCATCTTCTTTTTCCAAGCCTCGACTTCAGCAGGATTAGTCCATTATCTTCTAATACTGCCTCCATGCGATCTTTCCATGCAACATAATTCGAATTGCCTTCAAGAGCATATTCGAGTCGCAAACCGTTGAAAGACATTTTCAACTCCGGCACCAAGAAAACAAACTGCTGCAAAATTTGAATTCCAAACTCAAAAACTAAACTGCTTCTGGATCTTGTGAGAACAAATTATTTCTAGCACAGAGATCGACTGTAAGGGCATTTACTGGATATATCACCTTTCAGAGAAAGGATGGATCCAGAGGCTACCTGGCCCGTTACAGACTCTGTCTACCGAAATAATATTGTAATCACTGCAATAGATCCCGATGATTGACTCGCTCTGATACCATGTAGAAATTTGCTGAATAATGAATATTTATCCACCGAGATTATCCCGATCACATACTAATTCGAATTCATATGCAACACATAATCTCTTCTACAATCAATCATCAATTTGCGGAAATAGAAACAGTCGCATGCGCACATAAACACAATATGTAATGGGGAAAGCTTATAGCTGAAAACCCCCAACTATTTGTATATTATAATAGAAGAGAAACATGTAACAATCTCAGTACAATACTCCTCACAAGTACTCAGTACTGTCTCCAAAAGTTACACACAAACTAGCTTTGTTTTGAACAAGTCACAGGTTCAAAACTCATCCACTAATTGCCTGCCTCTATTGCGCAATCAAGGTCAGTCTGAATATATCCAGTTTGAACTTACCTGTCTAACCGTGGATGCCTCATTGGCAATTCTCCAATGCTTGTGCAAATCTCATGCAATAATCACTGCCGCAACTAATAGCAAACTCACCTTTTCACTACCTTCCATCATCTCCATCAACTGCCCATGCACCGTAGTTAAAGGAACTGATACATCTGAGTTGAATGATGAGTTAATAATTAGTGAATTAAATAATATTTAATTCACTCCACTCATTACTAGTTGATTAGCTAGTTAAACTAATCACAACTAGTTCAACTAAGTTAAACCGAACACAACTCCACCAATTGTCTCATCAACTCCACCAAACTTCTGCCACTGAAGTCCTAACTGAAGTCAACCATGAATGAGCTCACCAAACCCCAAGGAATAGCGTAATTCCTTCTGTCAAATGCATGGGCCACATCCGTAGCTCCAACTGAAGTGTTGTAAGAGAATAAACTGAAGTTTAGAGTCCAAATATTATTAAGGGCTAATAATATTTGACTGACCTATTTTTAGACAGCCAGTCTAAAAATAGACTTCGACCTGTATGTCTAAAAATAGAGGTCCATATATTTTTACCAACTCGACCAATCATCCAAGAATAGCATACTGCAACTCCTAGACCTTGCTCCATATGTCTAAAAATAGACTTTGCGCCAAAAATAGCCTGTGGGCCCACTTAGTGAAGGCGACTTCATTTCACTAAGCTCCATCATCTTGTTTCATTTTCAACATGTTATGATGTTAACTAGCTTTATCTTGGTGATATTTTTGGCTTGATGGGGGAAGGAAGATTTTTATCAAAGAAAATATGATCGCATGCATAAAAAAAGGCGAAAAAAACAAGACGTAATTTTTCCTTTAATTTAAAACTATGTGATCAATCAAGAAAAAATGTGGTTTTGTTTACTTTGCATATGATACTCAAAATCCTATATATACATACTCGTCCTTACACTCTCAACGTAACTGGGCCTTGTGAAGACATCTCCTGATGGGTACTAGGGCTAACATCCCGAAAGAACTGGCGACGCCTTCCAGTAGCCGAAGAATCGTCCAAGGTAATGGTATGCGGATCAAGTGTTGCCTACACTGTCACCTATAGGGAAGGATGCCCTAGTTTTGGCCATTAAATTATTTTCATCCCACATGAGCATTTGAGTCTTGAGATTCTTGGTAATAAGCTACCAATACCAAGCACTAGATGAGTCAAGTAGCCCCAAAAATTACCGCATGCACTAGGCCTAAGCTTAACCCCCTCTGAAACGAGTCTCCTGTAATGCTCAGGTATTCGTTTCGTGGGCGGATAGACGGAATTGAAGCTCCCTAAAAATTCAACATCTATGTTTCAAAATGTATAATGACCACGACATATTATTGGATGCCTAGCCCCGATGGTCCTAACCCAAACTTTAATTTCTTTTGTGGCCCCTGTGGGGAGAATTTAGTGGGTTCGGTTAATGATTTTTTTTAGAGAGTCTTAATTTTTTATTTTTAGGGTGTTATTTAGTGAAGTAACCGTAAGAAGAGGATAAGGATCCCAACACACTGGGTTCCTGTTGGTCCAATGCTTATCGACGCTTCGTGTGTGATTTGGAGCGTACAATCACAAGTGTTATGAGATGTGGATATGCATTGATCCTTTACAATACTTTTCTAATTACCCTATGTGTGATTGTTCCTTGCAAAAATTTAAAAATGATGTGAGGATTATGGGTCGCTTACAACTTTCCTAGTTAGACTATGTTTTCACTATAGGGAGATGGAAAATTGTCTTAGCAAAGCATTCATGTGCATACCCAGGCACACCGTGAGGTGCAAGGGTGGCAGAGATTACTTCCTTTCATGTTTGATAGTTTGGTCCTAATCATAATTCCCAATGCAAAATTGAACTAATCTAATGCAAAAGTTGAAAAAAATTGAATTAGCTAAAGATAAGTGGATATATGGGCCACTTAATTTTATGCTAATTACGGTATGTATTTTGTATATTTTTTTAGCAAATCATTTGTTCAAATAGCATATGTGGATTCAAGGCCACTTACTTTTTCCTACTTAAACTATATATGATTTTCAAAAATAAAAAACTAAAATTAAAACTACTTAGTTGCTAAGCTAAATTCTAGCAAGTAAGAGTCCTCATCAGTCATGAAATACAAGAACATAGTGATGGAAACATTTTTATGGGTTTCGAAGAACTTTACAACTGAAAAAATGGAAAAAACTAAGCAAAAATTGGCTTGCTAGCCTACCGCGCGGGTTATCTTCCCACATGCGTGGAGCGCGCGTCTGTCGTAGCACAAAGCGCGTTGTAGGGCAGAATGAAAAAAATGCTTCCTCTACTGTGAAATTTTTTCACTAAGTGTGATTTGAGATGTTGAGAGGATGTAGGGGTGGTTTGTAGCAAACTGAGCAGGAAGAAGGACCTGCATCAACAACCATTAACTCAAAAAGAAAGAATCCAGTGGATTTTCCATTCTTATGGTAGTGTGTTTGGCGCAAGGGTGTACGTAATACACTTCTTTAGCAAGTTGGTTGCTACCTGCACAAGGTCACAGAGAAAAATGATTGCCTATTGTTAGTGGAACAGATTCGACACAATGTAAACTAAGTTTGAGGGAAAACTAAGCATACAACACTAAGAACAAATAAAAACACAAGATACAAAATATAAAATCTCGATGGAGCAAACAGCTTAATAACACAAGTGGAGAGTTATCCCTTTATTAGGTGATGGTGGTGAAAAATATACAATGCTAAACAATTGAAGAGGGTCCTTTGAGCTATGGAGCTCAAATACCCAAAACAAGGAGGTCTCTTTCCCTTAAGTTCCTGCAAGCATCTCTTCCCACTGTCAAAGGATGGTAGATCAAGATCAAGTGGTGAACCTTTCTCTCTTGGACTGAGATATTGGTTGGCCAACATATGAGTCCTTCCAATCCCTCTATTGCCAGACTGTGCAAGCTGGTTTTCTATGAAGCAATTTGGCCAGCACAACAATGTGTCTCCAATTCTTCTTCCAAAGGTTGGCTTATATAGACATTTTTTGAATTCCCTCCTCTTCTCTTGGCCCAAGATGGATAGTGACACAAGAGTGGAGGAGGGATTCCTTTGTGGGTTGCATTTACTCCTCAAGGTGGCTCAAATCCAGCTATCCTTGACAGTACTGGGCGAAGAATCTATTATCCACCCATAAATTCTAATATACCAAATGGTGGCTAAGTTTGTTTACAAGCCTTCAAGAGATTTATTTCCCCTTGAAAATCCATCATCTTTGAAGTCTTATGATGATTCTCTTTCCCTTTGGATTAATCTCCACTGTTGTTTCTACAAGGGCATGCCCGAAACCCTTCCAGATCTATGAAAGAAACTGTTTTCCAAAGGCCTCTGAAACAGCCCATTTGTCTCATTTCCCCTCATTTTCATAAAGCCTCCTTTTCCTCTTTA
Source organism: Pinus albicaulis (assembly GCA_034641835.2). Taxonomy (NCBI): domain Eukaryota; kingdom Viridiplantae; phylum Streptophyta; class Pinopsida; order Pinales; family Pinaceae; genus Pinus; species Pinus albicaulis. The sequence goes on along the minus strand of CM076577.1, from coordinate 1,228,436,123 downwards.
ATACCCCCATTTCCCCCTGAGAAGCCTTCAAAATCCCTTTGAACCTCTAAAAATCCCTTTTTACAGGTTTAAACAACCTTTTCCCATTTACCGAAAGCCAAGAAAATCCCTAAAAATCCCCGTTTTTTGGTCTAAAAACTCATTTCTGCACTAAGGCCTTAAGTCCCTTTCGGCCAGCCCCCGAAACCACTTCCCCACATGACCCCAGCGCTAAGACCAAGCGCTAGCTCGTAAGGCGCTTATCGCAATCAGAGAAATGGACGGAAGCGCATTCTTGTGTTAAACAAAGAAAAAACTCCGATGTGATGACCTTTTTTGTTCTATAGGTCTCGGGAGTGATCACGACCACCGATCTTATTAAGATCTGATGCGCGCTCTCCTCCCATCGCGCCCGCATTCCCCTATGTCACCCCTCTGATGGCCTTATCCCCGCCGTCGATTTCACCTTTGATCTGACGGTCCTCGCTTCCCGCTCCGATCACAATCGCAAATTCCAAATGGAGCCTCCTTCTATTTTCCCCAATCGTGACCCTCCGATCCGATCATGGTCGTTGATCTCTCGAAATCCGACGCCCTAGATCTCATCGCTCCCCTCCCATCGCTCCAGTATTCCCCCCGCCAATTCAATCTCCACCGTCGATCTTGACCCGGATCGGACGGCTGGCGCTCAATCACACCATCGCCAATCAGAAGTTTTCAATATGTCAACCTCGCTGCCTCCCTCGATTGCGATCCGCCGATCCAATCATGACCGTCCATTCAACCCAGATCCAACATCTCACGTTTAATCGCCCTCCACCATGACCGGGTCCCACCACCTAAGGTCCATTGCATATGTTTTCCATTGCATTTTCCCACGCTAATTCATGTCTAAACCTCGGTTTCATGGTGTTGCGCCATGTAACCCTTCTCCGCCATGCACGTTTCCTCTGCAATCGCTCCTCCACCTCCGCCAAAACCTTTTTGAAGCAGTTTTAAGCCCCACGTAAGATTTCATAACAGGTTTCTCGTGTCTTGCAGGTTTAAAAGCATTTTGTTTTTTATTGAAGATCAGGGTTATTGACCCCGACATGAATCCTCCAGCACCCTTTTTAGCCTGTGTATTCACACAAACAGGTCTGCAGAAGTTTAAAGTGTATCAGGAAAAGATTAAAGGGTTGAAAGGCATAATATTGAAAGAGTAACACAGCTTTTGAGGACATCAGTGCTAGAGGAAGTTCGAGCGATCAGCGAAGTCAAAGCATGAACCGAGCTAATGCAGGTTTAAGTACGAAGGAGACAGAGAAGCTAGTAATTTAGAACGATGACTGACATAGACCTGACCTTTACCCATGCACACAAGTCTGCCAAGAAGTTATTGCACCAGGGAAGCTACTACAAATTGTCAGAGGAAATTATTTAGAAGTATGGGAGTCCTCGTAGCCCATTCCTCACTTAACTCACATCGAGAAGATAATAGTACCTCTCCGGATGATTTTCTTCTCAAGGACACCCTGTGGGTGATTTCTGTCATATCAAAATGGCCTAAAACAAGCCACGAAGTTATTGATCCTATCTAGAATTCAATGAAATATTTAAGGCACAGAATGGAGAATTTGAAATACCTCCTCCTATCACTGATGATCATTAAAACTTTCCTCACCTACTTTTCTCATTTTCTCTATAAAGACTCTTTGAAGTCTCATTGTAAAAGGTTGGCATTTGTGATTTCTAAAGTAATACATATTGCTGCTTTGAAGAAGCTTTGGCATTCTGAAAGAGTGTGAAGATCTGTGTTTTTTCTGTTGATGAAGGAGGCAGGACCATCGGATCCCTGAGCCTGGTTTGGTGAAGTACTTCTTATAGTCAATGTCATTCCTTGTGTTTCCACTTTGTTCCATCATGATTTGCTTACAGTAGGATAAAAATTTTAGGCAGAGAAATGTATCTTAGAAGCACCTCTGACCTGTTTATCCTTCATTGTTAATATGTTTTCTGCTACTGAATGTGACAGGGTAGTCTAATAGCTCTCTTTATATTTAGTTTGTTTTACTTCAGAAATGGTTAATTTGGTTGTGTTAAATACTGTTTAGGCGTTCCCTCTTTCTTTACCACTGAATACTGCATCTGAAGTCTACCTTTGATTATTAATGTTGGCAGTTTAACAGTGAGGTTTTGTCTCAATCATACCCTCTGTTCCTTATTGTTATCATTGTGTTGAAGGCCCCTATAATTGTAGTCCTATATGTCTAAGGTGTTCCCTCTTCTTTGAATGCAATTGTATGTTTTTGTTGGTGAAACTCTCAAAGGTGAACTCGTAGGAGGAAATAGGGCGTTCCCCGAATCCTATAATTAATTTAAAAGGTTTAATCTGCATTTCTCCTTTCTTTGAATCTTTATATTGATTAAGTCCAAAGCAGTGAGCTTATTGGAGGAAATAGGGCATTCCCCGAATCCTTTAAGTCATTGTGAAAGGGTTTAGTTTGTTGTTCACTCTCAGTCCTTAGTGTCCATCCCATTCCACCCATATAATTCAACAAATCTTAGACCAAGTTAGATTTTCCCCTTGGTTTCCCCTCATTTTCAGACAGAACTATTGGGACTTCACATCACTCCATTACCCAATGGCTTGTAGATTCCCATGCTTTATCTAATACCACATGAAACATATTTGTCCAACCAAACAAAAAACAAACAACCTTGAACCTCACAACTAGCCTAAAATCGATTTCTAAACCTTTCAAGACACATCTTTATAAACATATTGAGAGATCCCTCTCTGAGACTAGGAGGGCTAGATCCTAGAGCTCTAAAGTTTGGTTTGTATGTTGCCTTGTCTTTTGGCAAGCCAATCTATCAAAACACAGGACCCCAACATAATGGCGATCACGGTGCGAGGTACTGAATATATGAAAGTCTAGCAAACCCTTGTAGACTCAGTAAGTACTTAAATAACCATATAAACTCATAAAAACCCAAAAACATTTCAGATTGGCTTCATAATAAACATGGTGGTGGAACCATAAGACACTTTACCTTCACAAAAAGCTAAATATTTTCCACCTAGCGACTCCACCAGTCCTAAAAGACCAAAAGACTCCACTAGGAGACCAGTTTTCATTAGAACATCATCCATTTCAGAAGAAACACTTGGGAATAAGCTTCTTTGTTAAGGGACAGACATACTAGCTTCAAGAACAGTCCATACCAGAGCTTATCCTGATCCAAATCCTCCCGTAATAGTTGACAATCCAGAAAGTATTCTTCGAAAGTCTCTGACATCTAGGGATCCAACTATCGTCAGACCCATTTATAGAGCTAACTCAGCGCCTAAAAACCTTGCAGTTCTATCAGATGCTCAAGCCGACTTAGACTCGCCAAGTAGTTTACCAAGAACTAAGTCATTTAGTGGTACAGATCAAATAGACTTTGAGCCTCCAAAATCACCACCACATAGTGGTCAACTTTTGAGTGACAGAGAAACCCCTCCATCGACAACCCTTGATATTCACTTAATTCATAACTTGGGTCTCTCTTACCCTAAATCTACTCAACAGTTTGTTGCTGGTCCAAGCAGTGTCGTCATCCATATACCTGCCGCTCAAGCTAATCCTTTACCTTCACAAAACATCGCCATGGAAGCATGGTATGCCCCACTAGTGTTACCACAACCTTTGGTTCCCTTACCAAATGACTATCAATCTGAAATTCCACACTTCCCTGGAAGAACTTCTACCACAGCTCGACAACATGTAGATGAAATGGGAGATGCGTTCGATTACATGGAAATAGATGATGAGACCGTTAAAATGAGAGTCTTTGCCCAGAGTTTAGGAGGATAAGTAAAGAAGTGGTTTAAAGGCTTAACTCCTAATAGCATCCATGACCTTCCCTCATTACATAAAGCATTCATAAACAAATGGGAAGCCAAAAGCAACCCTCTCCAAATACTAGCAGAGTATCAGAGCCTTAAAAGAAATCAGGGAGAGAGTGTCCATGACTACTCCACCAGGTTTGATAGTGTTTACAATGCCCTTCCTCCTCACATGAAGCCTCCCCAAGGCATGGCCCTAGTAAAATATCTCGAAGGGTTTGATGCGGACATGGCTTATCAGCTAAGGAAAAGAGATTATCTAACTCTAGAAGACATGCAGACAGGAGTTGTGAGTGTAGAAACGAACTTAATTGAGAAAATAGCTAGGCTAATATTGGATAAGAGGGTAACTTACAAAGATGACACTGCACCCTCCACATCTAGCTCAAAAATGGAAAGGATGATGGAAGAGATGATGTAAAGGATGAGCTTACTTGAGAGAGCACCGCCAAGAGAAGACCAAAACAACCTCCAAAATCGAAATAGAAACCAGAACTTTAGAAGAGATAACAATCAAGACAGACAATGGGATAATGACTAGCAAATTAGAGCTCCCTTCCAACAAAACTACGTAGATCAAGAGGAAGAGAGGGAGATATAAAATTCGGGAGAAAACCATGTGAACCTGATTGGAGCGGACAGTGAGGATGATGTTTTCCTCACTGAAGAAGAACCAGGTTTCTTCTCTTCAGAACCAAAGGAAGATACACATGAGGAGTCTGAATATTATAGATTGGGGTTTGAAAATGCAATCATGGAGGTGAACAGACATTATGATCTAAGAAGCAAAGGGAACATAGATAGTCCAAATGACAAAAACACTAGCTCTACTGTTAGGAAGAATACAGAAAGTCAGCCTAAGAAAACAACAGAGAAAATCACCATTTTGGCTAAGAAAATAGATTTAAACAAAGGGAATAACAGCCAACCGAATGTTGAACAGAGTTTCCCTAGTACCTCCACTAGTGGCCCTAATAAAACAAATCAGACTAACAGTCCTAATAAAACCCAGCAAGTCAAAATTGTTGAAATAAATGTAACTGAGAAAATAGATATAAATACAACAAAAGAGATAGTTCCTTTCAGCCTAGAGGGAGATATTGCAAAGATTAAAAGTAACATACCTCTGGCTGAATTAGTGGCCCAGGAAGTGTACAGAGACCAGGTCCTAAAAGCTCTAAATATACATGTGGATACTGCTACTCTGAACCTAACAGATGATAAGCCCGAGTTGTTGTTTAGCCCTAAAATTGAGGGAAAATATCAGGAAGGGGATGTGCCTCCCTTCTATGTCAGTATAAACATACATGAAAAAGTCTTGCACAATGCCATGCTGGATTCAGGAGCATCACTCAACCTTATGCCTAAAGCAGTAATGGAAAGCTTAGGCTTAGAGATTACTAGACCCTACAAAGACTTGTACTCCTTTGATTCCAGAAAAGTCAAATGCTTGGGATTAATTAAAGATTTGTGTGTTAACTTGTCCCAAATGCCTGCTAAGAACCTTGTAATGGATGTAGTAGTAGCTGAAATTCCCCCAAAATATGGTATGCTTTTATCTAGATCATGGGGAGCTAAGATCCAGGGCAGCCTTCAAATGGATATTTCATATGCCACCATACCAGTGTTCGGTCAAACCAGAATATTGTACAGGGAAACCCTTATGAAATACATGGTGAGCAACAAGGACAAACCTCACAACACCCTTGTTTATTCCACCCATTTAGATTTAGATTCCTTCATTTTATACAACGAAGATGAGGTCACCCAAACAGAGAAAGAAATCGAGCAAAACATTAGTTCACCAGAACATTCATATTTGTCTTCCTCTCAGCCTCTATATACCTCAACCCCCAGTAGCCCCGAGCAACACAAAACAAATGAAAATGAAACATAAACACTTTGGAAAATAAGTTTTGATGGCTCTTGCAGCATAAATAGTGCAGGGGTTGGTGTATGGATACACAACTCAAACAGAGGACATGCCTACAAATTAGAATTTTCGTGCACTAACAACATCGCAGAGTATGAAGCCCTTCTCCTTGGCCTGCATATACTTAAACATTTAAAGGCCAAAAAGATATCAGTACAAGGAGGTTCTGAGTTGATCATCAGACAAATCAAAGGGGAATACGCAACCAAAAACTCGAGGCTCAGAGAATATAGGAACACTATTTTAGACCTCCTGAAAACTTTCAAAAAATATGAACTGGTGTTCATACCAAGAGCCCAAAACCACCTGGAAAACGAACTTGCTTTTTGCTGCTAGTAACTGCCAGATACCACAAATTGAGGAACAACTCATTATAAAGGTAAAGAACAGACCAGAAGTGCCTGATAACAAAGATCATTGGCAATTTTTTAACAATGACAAACATATAGAGGATTTCCTGCAATCAAAGAATGAGTTTTCCACAGCATCACCAAGTTGCAACCACGAAAAAGAATGCTCAGATGGGGAAAAAAATCCTGAAACAGAGCCCCCCTCCACTACTGATATAAATCAGTTTGATCATCTTTTCAAAGCAAATTTATCTGATGATCCAGACCAAAAGGACCTTGAAGTTCTAGAGTGTAAAGGCGATACCATACCCAAAGGCCTTGCGCCGCTAGAACAGCTCTTTGATTTCAACGATGTGGCTAAAGAACCAAAGACAGAACCCATGGAAACTAATGTGGAAGAGCACAATATAGGCAGCCCAACTGAGCCTAAAATGATTAAGTTATCTAGCACCCTGCCTGCCCACATCAAACAGCAATACATAGCACTCTTCAAAGAGTTTATAGATGTCTTTGCATGGGAGTATAAAGATTTGAAATCGTATGACACTAGCATCAGTCAGCACAAGATCCCTCTGAAGGAAAATCAAAAACCTTTCAAACATAAATTAAGGAGGATAACCCTTGTCTTATTGCCTGCAGTAGAAAAAGAAATTAAGAAGATGTATGAGGCAGGGATCATTGTTCCTGTCAGATACTCAGAATGGGTCTCCAATCTGGTATCTGTCAGGAAGAAGACAGGGGATATTAGGCTATGTATAGACTTCAGACATCTTAATAGAGCCTCTTTGAAAGATAACTACCCTTTGCCAAAAATGGACCACATTCCGCAGAGGGTAGCTGGGTCAAAAAGAATATCCTTACTGGATGGGTTCTCGGGTTATAACCAAGTGTTAGTCCTCCCAAGTGATCAAAATAAGACAACCTTTACCACACCGTGGGGGAAATTTATGTATGTCAAAATGCCATTTGGCTTGATGAACGCAGGGGCCACCTTCCAGAGGGCCATGGACATAGCCTTCTCGGAAGACATAGGCTACTTTATAATCATCTACCTAGATGATATCACAGTTTTCTCCAAAACTGATGAAGAAAATTTAGTACATCTAAGGAAAGTTTTTGAGAAATGCAGAAGATTTGGCTTGTCTTTAAATCCCAAAAATACACTCTTTGGCCTCCAAGAAGGAAAGCTTCTTGGTCATATAATCTCTGAAGAAGGGATCAAAATAGATCCTAAAATAATTGAGGGCATATTGAATATCAGTCACCCTAGGAATCTCAAAGAATTACAGTCTTTCATTGGAAAGATTAATTTTCTGAGGAGATTCATCCCCAACCTTGCCGAGCTAGTGAAAAACATCACTAACATGCTTAGGAAATAAGTAGGTGTCAACTGAACAATGAAAGCTAAACAGTCATTCGAACTGGGAAAGAAATCCCTTACTCAAGCACCAGTCCTCATCAATCCTGATTTCACCAAAGATTTTTATATTTTTTCCTTTGCATCGGAACAGACAATTGTTGCAGTATTGTTGCAGAAGAATAACTCGGGGCAAGAACAACCTATATCCTTCTTCAGCAAAGCCTTAAGATATGCCCCACTCAAATACAACATCATGGAAAACTAAGCCTTGGCACTGGTTAAAGCATTAAAGGATTTCAGGGTGTACATCTTACATTCACACATCATTGCCTTTGTGCCACACACCGTAGTCAAAGATATTCTAGGTCAGGACCCCGATGGTAAAAGGGGAAAGTGGATTGCCACTATTCTGGAATACGACTTAGAAATCAGGCCTACCAAACTCATCAAGGGACAAGGATTAGCAAAACTCATGGTCGAGTCTAATTTCAAGGTTCTAGATATTAATATGGTTGATGCCTTAGAAGAGATAGAAGAGTTCCCAGCACCATTTACTGAAGAAACATTCACAAACTCTCCATGGTATGCCGATATTATTTATGTGTTGCTTTACTTAAATGCTCCTCCTTCTTTGTCGAAAACAAAAGCTAGATTTGTGAAACAAAAGGCTTTAAAATATTGCATGATAGATGGAGTTTTATATTGGAAGAATGATGTTGGGATAGTACTAAAATGTTTACTTGAGAATGACGCAGGAAAAATCATGCATGAAATTCATGAAGGAGAATGTGGAGGGCACTTAAATTGGAAGACCACAGCAAACAAAATCCTCAGATCATGTTATTATTGGCCCACCCTTTTTCCAGACACCCACAAACTAGTAATGTCTTGCCACAAATGCCAGATTTTCGATGGTAGGAGAAAGCTCTTGCCCTTACCCTTGAAGCCTATTAGTGTTGAAACACCCTTCCAACAGTGGGGTTTGGACTTTATAGGGGAAATCCATCCACCTTCCTCAGCCTAGCATAAATGGATCCTCACAGCCACAGATTATTTTACCAAATGGATAGAGGCCATACCCACTAGGAATGCTACTGACTCTGTCATTATTAAATTCCTTGAGACCAACATATTGTCCAGATTTGGCTGTCCTAGGAAAATAATCATAGACAATGTTGCTGCCTTTAGATCCAAAAAGATGGTTGATTTCTGCCATAAATATCGGATCACCTTGGGTTACTCTACTGCCTATTACCCCCAAGGAAATGGACTTGCTGAATATTCCAACAAGAGCCTGATCAACATCATCAAAAAGTTGTTGGAGTAGAATCAAAAAGCATGGCATGGTAAGCTTGTTCATGCTTTGTGGGCTGACAGGTTAACCACCAAAAATTCAATCAACACATTCCCCTATCATCTAGTCTACGGCATGGATGTTGTTTTCCCAACATCCTTGGGAGTTCCAGTCATGAAACTCCTTCATGAGGTTCATGTTGAAGAAAATGATATGCAGAGAAGGATCAATCAGACCATCCACTTGCAGCAGACCAAAGAGGAAGTTTACCAGAGAACTCAAGCAGTCCGAGAAAACATCAAAAGGCAGTTTGACAAAAATACTAAAGAAAATGACTTCCAAGTCGGGAACGTGGTTCTCAAATGGGATTCAAGGGAAGAGAAAGGAAAACATGGTAAGTTTGAAAATCTGTGGAAAGGACCCTATATTATCCATTCCTTAAGAGCGCATAATGCATTTTTCTTACAAGAACTGAATGGTGAAGAAGTGTTAGGAGGCCCTGTCAATGGCAGGATGCTTAAACACTACTTCTATCAAGGATCTTAAGTTTTAGATTTTTTCATCCATTGTACATACCGTTTGCTTTTAAAAAAAAAAAAAAAAAAGGAGGGCAGAAATAAAACAAGAAAGGTATAGCCCCATACCAAAAAGAAAGAAAATCTGAAAGTGTGCAAGCTCAAATGCCACTACGTTAAGAAGCACCACTGTCCAATCATACAGCCTAATCATGATTGGGTAGATTTCAATTTACTACTAATAGGATAGCGAAGAAGATCTGCCAAACTGTTCAATCTTGGCTTATTAGTAGAATAGATTGGGATAGAAGAAAAGAGAACAGCTTTAACAAGATCCAAACCAGAGCTGAAGTGAAGAAATAAAGGTGACTCTAAAAAGCCCAAAATCTGAGTCACAGCAAGAAGGAAGAATGTGTTTGAATTCCAGATCTTTAATCCTTCCAAGTTTTGTTTAATTTCTGTTATTTTCAGTTCATGTGCAACTATTTTTATGCCATGGACCCATAGCAAACAAGACAGTCTAATCCTGGTTTCACTGTATTTTCAATTTCTATCGTAGAATATAGAGAATGAAAACCTGCCAGACTGTTTAATCCTGACAGCTATTAGATTAGATAGAGAATTAAGAGTCCAACTGCTTAATCTGGGCTCTTGGAGAAATAAGGGTAGCATTAGATAAGTTTATTTTTCGGTTTGCAAAATAAAATGTTGGAAAAGAGTTTTCCAATCCAAGTGCACTCAAAGGAAGAAAAAATGATAGGATAGTAGGAATGGGCAGGTAGAAATGTTGTTTTGAAGAATGAAAATTGTTTTCAAGTTGTTGCAAAGGTTATCAGATCAAAATGAAAACTGCTGCCCAATGGAAAGGCACTGGTCTACTAAATACAGAGATTACTGAGGTTCTGGACACCTAAAGGGCAAGCTATCCTCCCCAAGTGGAGCCACTGTTAGCCACCCATAAATTCTAATATACCAAATGGTGGTTAAGTTTGTTTACAAGCCTTCAAGAGATTTATTTCCCCCTGAAAATCCATCATCTTTGAAGTCTTATGATGATTCTCTGTCCCTTTGGATTAATCTCCACTGCTGTTTCTACAAGGGCATGCCCGAAACCCTGCCAAATCTATGAAAGAAATTGTTTTCCAAAGGCCTCTGAAACTGCCCATTTTGTCTCATTTCCCCTCATTTTCATAAAGCCTCATTTTCCTCTTTAAGACCCCCATTTCCCCCTAAGAAGCCTTCAAAATCCCTTTGAACCTCTAAAAATCCTTTTTACAGGTTTAAACAACCTTTTCCCCTTTACCGAAAGCCAAGAAATCCCTAAAAATCCTCGTTTTTTGGCCTAAAAACTCATTTCTGCACTAAGGCCTTAAGCCCCTTTCAGCCAGCCCCTGAAACCACTTCCCCACATGACCCTAGCGCTAAGACCAAGCGCTAGCCCATAAGGTGCTTATCGCAATCGTAGAAATGGACGGAAGCGCATTCTTGTTTTAAACAAAGCAAAAACTCCGATGCGATGACCTTTTTTTGTTCTATAGGTCTTGGGAGTGATCACCACCGTCGATCTTATTAATATCTGACGGCCCGCTCTCCTCCTATCATGCCCGCATTCCCCTATGTCACCCCTCCAATGGCCTTATCCCTGCCATCGATTTCACCTTTGATCCAACGGTCCTCGCTTCCCGCTCCGATCGCAATCACAAATTCCAAATGGAGCCTCCTTCTGTTTTCCCCGATCGTGACCCTCCGATCCAATCGTGGCCATTGATCTCTCGAAATCCAACGCCCCAGATCTCATCGCTCCCCTCCCATCGCTCCAGTCTTCCCCCCGCCGATTCAATCTCCGTTGTCGATCTTGACTCGGATCGGATAGCTGGCGCTCAATCACACCGTCGCCAATCGGAAGTTTTCAATATGTCAACCCCACTGCCTCCCCCGATTGCAATCCGCCGATCCAATCGTGACCTTCCATTCAACCCAGATCCAACGGCTCACGTTTAATCGCCCTCCACCATGACCGGGTCCCACCACCTAAGGTCCATTGCATATGTTTTCCATTGCATTTTCCCACGTTGATTCATGTCTAAACCTCGGTTTCATGGTTTTGCGCCATGTAACCCTTCTTCGCCGCGCACGTTTCCTCTGCAATCGCTCCTCCACCTCTACCAAAACCTTTCTGAAGAAGTTTTAAGCCCCGCGTAGGATTTCATAACAGGTTTCTCGTGTCTTGCAGGTTTAAAAGCATTTTGTTTTTTATTGAAGATCAGGGTTATTGACCCCGACATGAATCCTCCAGCACCCTTTTTAGCCTGTGTATTCAAACAAACAGGTCTGCATAAGTTTAAAGTGTATCAGGAAAATATTAAAGGGTTGAAAGGCATAATATTGAAAGAGTAACACAGCTTTTGAGGACATCAGTGCTAGAGGCAGTTCGAGCGATTAGCAAAGTCAAAGCATAAACCGAGCTAATGCAGGTTTAAGTACGAAGGAGACAGAGCAGCTAGTAATGTAGAACGATGACTGACACAGACCTGACCTTTACCCATGCACACAAGTCTGCCAAGAAGTTATTGCACTAGTGAAGCTACTACAAATTGTTAGAGGCAGTTATTTAGAATTATGGGAGTCCTCGTAGCCCATTCCTCACTTAAATCACATCGAGAAGATAATAGTACCTCTCTGGATGATTTTCTTCTCAAGGACACCCTGTGGGTGATTTCTGTCATATCAAAATGGCCTAAAACAAGCCACGAAGTTATTGATCCTGTCTAGAATTCAATGAAATATTTAAGGCACAGAATGGAGCATTCAAAATACCTCCTCCTATCACTGATGATCATTAAAACTTTCCTCACCTACTTTTCTCATTTTCTCTATAAAGACTCTTCGAAGTCTCATTGTAAAAGGTTGGCATTTGTGATTTCTAAAGTAATACATATTATTGTTTTGAAGAAGCTTTGGCGTTCTGAAAGTGTGTGAAGATCTGTGTTTTTTCTGTTGATGAAGGAGGCAGGACCATCAAATCCCTGAGCCTGGTTTGGTGAAGTACTTCTTATATTCAATGTCATTCCCTGTGTTTCCACTTTGTTCCATCATGCTTTGCTTACAGTAGGATAAAAATTTTAGGCAGAGAAATGTATCTTAGAAGCACCTCTGACCTGTTTATCCTTCATTGTTAATATGTTTTCTGCTACTGAATGTGACAGGGTAGTCTAGTAGCTTTCTTTATATTCAGTTTGTTTTACTTCATAAATGGTTAATTCGGTTGTGTTAAAGATTGTTTAGGCGTTCCCTCTTTCTTTACCACTGAATACTGCATCTGGAGTCTACCTTTGATTATTAATTCTGGCAGTTTAACAGTGAGATTTTGTCTCAATCATACCCTCTGTTCCTTATTGTTATCATTGTGTTGAAGGCCCCTATAATTTTAGTCCTAGATGTCTAAGGTGTTCCCTCTTCTTTGAATGCAATTGTATGTTTTTATTGGTGAAACTCTCAAAGGTGAACTCGTAGGAGGAAATAGGGCATTCCCCAAATCCTATAATTCATTTAGAAGGTTTAATCTGCATTTCTCCTTTCTTTGAGTGTTTATATTGATTAAGTCCAAAGCAGTGAGCTTATTGGAGGAAATAGGGCGTTCCCTGAATCCTTTAAGTCATTGTGAAAGGGTTTAGTTTGTTGTTTACTCTTAGTCCTTAATGTCCATCCCATTCCACCCATATAATTCAACAGACCTTAGACCAAGTTAGATTTGCCCCTTGGTTTCCCCTCCTTTTCAGTCAGAACTATTGGGACTTCACATCACTCCATTGCCCAATCGCTTGTAGATTCCCATGCTTTATCTAATACCACATGAAACATATTTGTCCAACCAAACAAAAAACAAACAACCTTGAACCTCACAACTAGCCTAAAATCGATTTCTAAACCTTTCAAGACACATCTTTATAAACATATTGAGAGATCCCTCTCTGAGACTAGGAGGGCTATATCCTAGAGTCTCTAAAGTTTGGTTTGTATGTTGCCTTGTCTTTTGGTAAGACAATCTATCAAAACACAGGACCCCAACAGAATCATCTTAACCAAGCATGCCAAGTGGTCCCGGATGGTGAAATTTCTCCATCTTCAGGACTGTGTGGATATTGAAGGAATAGCTGCGCTGTGTGCAAAATTCCTTTGATGCAGGTGCGCTGTCATTTAATTTGATTTTCGAACCCTTAGAAAAAATCAAATTTTAGTCTACTCTAATGTATTTATTCACCGAAAATATTCGTCTGTACCTTATACTTGACATTTTTAATGTCTTTTGCCCGTATGATTTTTTGGTGTTAACACCTAGTGATAGAGAGCTACACCTGAACTCTACATCATCTCCATTGAAGGGGTAGGACATGTTGAGGCCCTTTGATATGTTTATTATTAAGATATTAAATCAACTTAAATCTTATTATTTTTAATTATTATTAATATTTTTTTGAACATGTTTTCTCTTATCATTATAAATATATGTTTATCATCAAGACATTGCATTAACTTATATATATATATATATATGTATGTGTGTGTGTGTGTGTGTGTGTGTGTGTTTGTGTGTGTGTTTATTATTAAGATATTAAATCAACTTAAATCTTATTATTTTTAATTATTATTAATATTTTTTTGAACATGTTTTCTCTTATCATTATAAATATATGTGTTACACAGTAATTTGTCACCGTCCCTTCCATTCCCCGTCCCGCACAATGGAGGACCCATTTCGTGACCTGTGAACATTGTTATGCCTTGAAAACATCATCAATGCATTCCTCTAAGCATGAGCTTTATTTGCCCTTGAGACATCTCCTTGCAAAAATCATGAAAAACATCCCTTTTGGCATTGGCGCGGGCAGGAAGTTTAGCACTCGCGCCAATGGGGAAAATCCTACAAAGAGGTCGCGCCACCTGACGCTCTGTCATAGAGAAGAAGTCGCGCCACCCATTTTAGGGACTGTTTTTTAAATAAGGATGGCGGAAGTTGAGTTCCAACAAACTCACAAACCATTGCCTATCTTGAGTTGGGAGGTTTGGCTGCGGGAGTTCTATGGAAGGGAAGTTGTTTTGCCACCTCCCATGGAACCTTCCTTGTTGATAGGGCCAATCCCATAATAATAGGGATCCCAACTCCCTCATTTCCCATCTATAAAAGCCTGCTCAATCCCATGGCAAGCTAGTCTTGAAGTGCCTAAGCTTTGTATCTCCATATTCCCAAGAGCCTTTGTGCTGTAAAGAATCCTCTCTTTCCCTTAAGGCCGACTCAAGTAAGGAGACCATTGTCACGAGACACTGGAGAGGTTTTCCCTTTCCTTGGCGAGCTTTGCGAGACGTGGACGACCGGAGACCCGTTCGAAGGAGGCTGCGACGTCAGAACTTGGTTGTAATCTTTCTTCGTTTATTACTTAATAGATGATTATGATTATGGTTCCACTCTGTTTTCCATCATGTTAATGCGAGTAACATCTTTTCTGACCGATGTTTAGTTACGTATGCTGGTTTCTATGCTTGTATCTGTTCGTTTCTTCCATGTGCAGGTGTTCATCCGCAGAGATCGTGGAAGGATTGTGATCTGCCGGGGCTGAAGAACGGGGACGCTTCTTCTTCAGATTATAGCGTTGGAATCCAGGTAGGCTTCTATTCCTAGTCTTTCCATTCGTAACTAGGAGCTTGCGTCATAGCATTGTTTGTTTGTTGCTAGACCCCTCCTGGGCTAGTAGGGATCGCCTCTGTCCGCAAAGGGGATTTACCTCCTCAATAAATTGGCGACTCGACTGGGGAGATCGTCCGGTTTTCATTGTCTCGTTTATGTTGTTTCGCTCTGATTGTTTTTCCTTGCTTGATGAACCTTCTGGGTTGGGTTCTTTCATTATTTTAGCTTCTTGGTTTGCTTAGCTTGCATTGGTCTGCTTCTGGAGTAGCTTGTTTTTAAATTTTTGCTGAGAAACTCGACTGGCGCGGTTTTTAACCCGACAGTCGCGCCAATTGGCGCACGTTGCCTTTGTCTAGCCCGCGCCAATTGACTTCTAGCGCCAGTTTCACACTCACAGTCGCGCCACCCCTGTGAGTTTTTTGAGTTTCTTCATTTTTTGGCTCTCTGGATTTGATCAGTGCTTTTCTTCTTGATTTTCCGACTGCCTGAGTGTGTTGGAGTCTTGTTTGGCTGGAATTCACCTCTGTCCTTTGGTTGTTTGCTTCTATCTACCGATTTCACGTTTTAAGCCCTAGGGCATCTAGTGGCTTAGTGTATCGAGCCCTCCTTGGGAGTTTTGGTGTCTTGATTGTCCCGTCAACTTGCTGGTTAATTTTCCACATCCTCTTAGTAGTCGTTGATTGTTTTGTTGCGTCTTTTGGGTGATTGTTCATTCCTTCATTCGAAATTCGTTTGCCCTTGCTTTGGACCTAGATCACACGGTCCATTGGAAGCTTTTGAGTCTTTTCTTTGCTTTGAGAGACTTTGGTCGATTTGGGGATCTGATTGCTTGCATTGTTGAGTGAATTTTGTTTGTTTCGCTCTCTTGAATATCGTTTCTCAAATTGTTCCTTTTGTTTTCAGTGCACATTAGCTATTGAACATTGAAAATCAAAAAAAAAAAAAATCTCTTTTGCTTTTGATAATTAGTGCCAATTGTGATATTTTCCATATCGCTAGTGATTAGTGTTTTGAATGAAAAGTTTTCAATTGCATTAGTTGCATTAGAGACATTGTTGTTTGTATTCCGTTCATTTCGTTTGTATAAAAGCTCTCAACTCTTATTTAACTAGTTTTCATCGAACGAAATGTTGCACTGTGGTATATAGCTTGCATTTAGGAGTCTTTCGAGACACTACATACGATAGGGCCTGGAAATTGAAACTTAATTGAAGATCAACTGTAAAATTTATTCAATTAACCTAAGGAAACATTGGAACTTAACGAAACATATTTAGAAGGTCTAGGCTAGAGACGTGTTCCGGCGTCGTTAAACCTAGCAGCTGTCGTTCGCCTGTTGGCTTTAGACAGCGCTAGTACGGACTTGCGCTCCCCGTACCGTCGCGTATATAAAGGGAGACCCCTCTAGGTTTTCAATCCTTTATCCACAGGAAGCCGAGTCCGCCGCCCTATACCCGTGATACACCGAACACAGCATTCGGGGAGACTACCTGCACGTACGGAAAGTCCTTGGTCGATTTCTGTTTCATTTTTGAAACCAAGGTGTATATTGCAGTTCACGGATATCTGGTTCACCCTTTGTGCCTAGTTTTTCCTGAGCAGTCATTTGGTCTTTTCTGACTCCCTAAACTTAAAAAGACCGTCAAGCGCTTGTCCTTTCACGCTTGTGTCAACTCTGAAAGAGATAGAGTCATCTTTTTATCGTTTCTCGACTCTTAAAACATGAAACGGTAGAATTTCTTATTTTCCAATGTGGTAAAATTAATCGCCCACGATTACACACCTGTTTAGACATTGCTTGTTGACCGTTTGATCGTGTGTCTTAACTCGTTTTCAGCCCGTGTGTGGTTTTGAGTTTGATGGCAACTTTTTCAGAGTTCACCAACCAAGGAATCCCCTCAGAAGGGAATCCTGGTCATTTTCCGCCTTTTGGAAATGTTGGTTCTCCTTACATGGCGACGTTGTCCCTTCCTGGATTAACGGTTGGGTTGCCTGTTTGGTTGTTCTCAACCTCTGTAGTTCCGAATGTCTCCACTACTGTTCAATCAGTTCCTCCGATGGAACAACATCATGTTGATTCCAAGGTGGACCTCTCCCCTTCTTCGCCTGTTTCTGCGTCCTCCTCTTCTACTTCGCCTGGTGAAAGTCTGGATTCAAGTAACCAGGTGACTAAGAAGAAGAAGAAGAAGACAAAGAAGAAGAAGTCTGATAAGCGAGAGGCTAAATGTACAGCTACTGTCCATGAGGAATCTCCTCTTGATAAACCTTCCAACCCTCCACGGAAATTCAAGTTCCCTTGCCTGTTGTGCACGGGAGACCATCTCCTTCGAGACTGCCCTGGCATTCCCAAGGTGCTCGAAGTATGGTCCAACGGCCGCCCACCGTTGCCTTTGGCTTCCGGGAGTCAAGTTGGGGGCACGTCTTCAGCTGCTGTTGATAAGAACTCTAAGAAGCAGGGTAAGATCACCAATCCCTGTAAGTTGTGTGAAGGGCACCATGCCATTCACCTTTGTCCTTATATGGATGAAGCCAAGCGAGTCTTGGACAACCCAGTCGGTTCTACACCACGCCTTCCACCTGGTTATAATCGGCTTTCTTCGAGTCCTCCGCCAGCTGATCCCATGATTGGTCAAGAGTTATCCTTGGTCGATCCCACTCCCCCAGAAATTCAAATTCACGAATCCATTCCTGACCAACCATTGGTCGTGGGATCGGTTGAACTGGCCCCGTCCACGGTGCACCAGGTCTTTTCTGTCGAGAGTGGACCTCACACCCCCCATGTCCTTCTGATTTCTTCAGATTCTTCAGACTTGGAGAAATATTCTCCTGTCCCTGTACTTCAAGAGGCTCCTCCTCCGCCTCCCATGATGGAGGCTCCAGAGGATATCCCTCCCGCCTTCGAGATAGAGGTCATGGAGGATGCTTCTTCTACCGTAACATCAGGGGAAGACCTTCGCTTGTTGATGGTAGCCCCTCCGAGTAGTTTGGTCGCTTCCTTTGACTAGAATCGATTTGCAGGATTTCGCCTTCCGTCTTATGTGCCTTTCGAGATCACAGTACAGGCTCTTGGTCTGGTTGTACCCAGCACCATTATAGACGAAGGTGCCTCTGTTAGTATTCTGTCATCAACTACCTGGCAAGCTTTCGGTTCACCGCCGCTTGCGCCCGTTACGCAGAATCTGTTGACATTCAATAGAAGAACGAGTCAACCGTTGGGAATCCTTCCAAGGTTACCGGTTACTTTGGGAGGTAAAACCGTCCATATGGACGTGATGGTCATTCCAGGCCCCTTGGATTTCAATCTGCTTTTGGGGCATGATTACACCTATGCCATGGGAGCGCTCGTCTCCTCCCTCTTTCGTGTGGTATGTTTTCCACATGAAGGAAGGATCGTGACCATTGATCAGCTGTCATTATTTGGTCCTAATGTGGCAACTGGTCCACCATCACCCCCTCCTGGTTTCTATCCACCCGTTGTATCTGCTCCACCGCAGGTCAACTATGTGGCTACTTACCCCGTGCCTGTGCTCAGTGATGATGCCGTTGTCCATAATGTGCTGGGGGCATTGGGTCCTGACTTCCAGGATGTTTCCCTTCCATCAAGAGTGGAACTCTTGGAAGCACCGCCTTCTTGTTCTTTTTGATGTAAGTCGATTGGAGCACGGTTTCCTCCCTGGATCAAGCTCTTTAAAAAATGAAACCAGGATCTCGGAGCATAGTTCCTTCATTTGTGTCAAGCTCCTTAAAACATGAAACAAGTTGTTTGAGGATAGTTCTTTTAAGTGTGTCAACCTCGTTAAAATAATGAAACACGAGCATGTTCAATTCGACTTTTTGTTTTGAACCTTCACTCCATTTTCAATGGACTGAAGCTTGGGGGGCATGCACCTCGAATTGAGACATCATGCTGGGGGGCATGCACCTCGAATTGAGACATCATGCTGGGGGGCATGCCCGTCTTCCTCATTTCAAGCATAGTTTGCATATGTGTGTGTTCATGTGTGCTTTTAAGCTTGCGTAAAAATGAAATGTGTGATTAGATACATTGTGTGAATACATTTCGCATTGGGTCGTTTGTTATGTAACTGATACATTAGATTACATCTGTATTAGACATTTGCATGACATATAGAAAACATCATCACATGCAAAGAAAGATCCATCCAAAATAGTCATATGTATATATATATATGTGTGTCGAAATGTTTGCACAGTGTGCATCACAAAACTCAAAAAATATACATAGTCGTCTTAGTACATCCGGAGACGCTATGTCTCTCAAAAAATAGGTGTGGTATAAATCCTAAAGACTAATCCGCATGGTGCTCATGATAGCACGTCACTGCACGCACTAGGCGCCTCAGGATTCGGTGGATCCGATTCGGGACTCCCACCGTATGGCGCTGGTATGCCATCGGTACGTCTGCTAGCCGGGCATAGTCTGGAATCCCGTGGGCGATTCCCTCGAGGTTCTGGATCAGTTCATCTCCTCCGGTGCCTTCCCCCTGAATCTCAGGGGCGAGTTGGGTCCTCCGGGAGATTGGAGACATCCCGGCTGGTCTCTCAGGTCCTACATCTGCATGCATATATAATTGTGTTAAGACGAATGTGTATTAACAAAAAAACATATAAACATAAAATCAAAATATGAGGTCTTACCCAGCTCCTCGTCCCAGTCATCTCCTTCTGGTAGTGGGAGATCTGGGTCCCCGGTAAAGTCAGTTCCCGAATAGGGCCAATCCTCCACGACGATCAGCTGGCGCCGTAACCACCTAAAAAACTCTGGCCTCCAGGACATCTGTTGGCCACCTCCAGATCTGGGCATCAGTGCTGCCCAGCGAGCCATTCATGGCTCTCGTGGTATCGGACTCGCCACTGCGGCCCCTTGGCCCTGGAAGATTGGTATGCGTTCCATAATGAACGATACCAAGATGGAACCATAACCGAACTGTTTCAGTTTCCCCTGTTTGCACTTTGTGAGCTGCCTTTTCATGTTGATAGTTACTGCTTCTGCCCAGTTGAACAGTAAGGGACCCATGCATTCTGAGGCCAGCAAGAGTTGGGTCTTCGAGGCCTCGTGCGGAGCTTGCGACCCAGCAGCCCGCGTAATGGTATGGAGAACTACTCTCAGTGCTAGATCAGGGATGGTATGGATGTCTACCTTCTTGCTTCCTGATCCTGTTTGTGCCCCTCGACACACCCGTGCCATTACCTGTTCCATCTTTTCCCCGGATGGTCTGCTTCCAGTCAGTACAGGGATTGGACCTCTGCGGGACAATCCAGTAATGAAATAAACGTTAGTGACCTCCAGTTCTAACACCTGGTCTCGTAACCTGAACACCTGTTCATTTTCATCCCAGATGCTGATTAGATATTGGAGGAGCTCGGGCTGAGCTCGTAAACATGGCGTGAGGAAGAAATTTTTCAATCCACAGTCTCTAAGAGCGTTCATGCAAGCCTGGCTTTGCATGGCCTGTTCATCCTCGTCTCCGTGCTCTCGTTCCTTCCATTCGATTGCCATTTTGAGTGATTATCTGCATTCACATGGTCAAAAACTCCTGATTAGATCTTTGATGAGCTTCAAATTCCAAGTAATTTGGTTTAAATGTCGAAATTTTGGGCGAAATTTAAGGTTCGGCCGCTGGCGCGGCTGTTTTGCTAACAGTCGCGCCACGTGGCGCGAGCCCTTTGTAAAAAAGAGCTCATTGGCGCGGGTCCGTGCCCGATACCCGCGCCAATGGGCCCGGCCCTAAAATTTTAAAAATGGCCACACAAGACTGATTTTTAAGGGAAAATCATTAAAAAATGAATGAAAATGAAGAGCAAGGGAGCGCCTTTTACCTGTGACAGACGAGAAGCTGAATGGTTGCCTGGATTGGTCGCAATCGTCGACGAAAGTTTCTGCTCCAAATGGACCACTGTTGCTTTCTACCAAGGTAAATAGTAAAAGTAATTTTATTTTTACCAATTAGACATATTTATAACTTTTTTGACGTTAAATGAGTTTTAAAAGTTATTTTTATCAAATATTTGCATATGTTATGTCGAAAATGGATTTTACGCTTGCTTGGTATGTGCAGCAACAGGTTTTGCAACTTAAACGATCGAAACGAGTTGTATTTTATACTTTTTCGGACTCGGTAAATACACGAAAAAGTCACTCTGGAGTTATCTTTCAGCTCTTTTCTGACTCTCTAAATATGAAAAGATTGCCGAGGCCCTTGTCGTTTCGATCTCGTAAAAATGGACACGAATCGACATCCACCCAGTATAAGTTTAACCCTTTTTCGGGCTGGGATGGATTGATTACGAAAAAGGAATACCCTAGCCTATCGCGACTAGGAGGTTTTCCCGGATATTGTTTTCTACCTTTTCGGATCTGGGGAACTATTTACGAAAAGGGACCTGTGGAGTTTTCTTTTCCGCCGTCTTTTCAAACTCTCTAAACATGAAAAGACGCCGAGTTCTTCCTTTGTCAGACTCGTTAAACCCTGATGACATCGGATCTAGTCGAAATGACGTTCTCCTCCTTCCTCCTTCCTAGGACTCGTTAAATGCACTAGGATGGATTCGCCCGAAGGGCGGACTTATATCACAAGCATATGCTATCCCCTTCAAGCTTGTTATCAAAAATAATTGGGGTACTCGCCAGAAATGGTGGGGGAAAAATGAAACCATCGTCGTTGTCGTCGGCAGTATGTCGCTCTTGAACATGGCACTTGTCTGCATTCGTGTCGGGTTGGGGACATCTCATCTCGTTGCTTCACTTTGCTTCCATGGGTTTGGGTAATCTCTTTTGACCTCTCATCTGCTCACTGCCTCGTCGCCATGACCTTTGATCCGTTGATGTCAAATACTGCCAAGTCCATTGTCGTGCCGTTTATGTGTTCAAGAGAAGTTGGCCTCTGCAAATATCAACCTTCCTCTGTTTCTCATACGATCCTGATTCACAACAAAAAACATCATGTTCCTCTGTCTCGTGTCGATGATGTGGGAATCATTATGGCCCACCTTTGATCAAGGTCACTTCCTGTCGACTTCAACTCATTATCCAGGAAGTTGGTCTAGAGACTCCTTATGGTACCTTGGAGCCTGCATGCCTCAATGGCAGGTTCGTCGCATTCGACGTGAGGTTTACATCATTAACCTCCGATCGAGTGATTCTGCGGGTGTTCGACGTCAACTCATTTATTCGCACGCCGTAGATTGTACCTGTAGTACCTTGAGGACCATTGTCATTATTGGTGGTTTCTCTCGCGTCGGTTAACAACTTTCATCATTGGCTGGTAATCCGACGATGTTCTTGCATGTTCGACTTCAGCTCACATATTCACATGCACGAACTTGTACTTTGTTGGGTCGAGATGGAGCGCAAGACCCTGGATTGTGTCTGTTGTAATCCAGGCTGCGATTGTGGATCATTATCATTATGTACATGACTCACTGATTGGATGGCTGCGACCATACCTGAGTCTATTTGTTTGATCTTAGTTGGATGGCTGCGCCCATACCTTGGATCCGGATTATAGCATACTCTGTTTCGGATGGCTGCGTCCATACCACTTATATATCATGTACTTGAGATATCAGTTGTATCTTTCTGCGCAGGTTTTCCGACGGCGGGTCTTCAGTTGAACATGTTCTCGTAAAGCATTTCACCCCTCTCTCTCTCGGGCTTCATACTTTAGGGGGCATCTGTTACACAGTAATTTGTCACCGTCCCTACCATTCCCCGTCCCGCACAATGGAGGACCCATTTCGTGACCTGTGAACATTGTCATGCCTTGAAAACATCATCAATGCATTCCTCTAAGCATGAGCTTTATTTGCCCTTGAGACATCTCCTTGCAAAAATCATGAAAAACATCCCTTTTGGCATTGGCGCGGGCAGGCAGTTCAGTACTTGTGCCAATGGGGAAAATCCTGTAAAGAGGTCGTGCCAACTGGCGCTCTTTCATAGAGCCGTAGTCGCGCCACCCAATTTAGGGACTGTTTTTTAAATAAGGATGGCGGAAGTTGAGTTCCAACAAACTCACAAACCATTGCCTATCTTGAGTTGGGAGGTTTGGCTGCGGGAGTTCTATGGAAGGGAAGTTGTTTTTCCACCTCCCATGGAACCTTCCTTGTTGATAGGGCCAATCCCATAATAATAGGGATCCCAAATCCCTCCTTCCCCCCAGGTACCGCCATCAAGGTGGCAGTTAATCTTGTGCTTAGCTGGTATCCCAGCATCCCAGGCCTTGCATGTAGAAGAACTTTTTCCTTTGTCGACCCTGTTATAAATAAACCACACGCCGAGACTGAGAGGTTTTCTTCCTAGCGGCTTATGAAAACTTTCTGAATTTGAGACCGTTTCCAAGGAGGGCCATCGCCACATGGAACTTGGTTGTTTTCATGTTGTTTTGAATAGATGATTGTGATTATGGTTCAACCGTCATTGCAGCATACATTCTTCTGACCGAGTGTCATGCCGTAGGCTGGTTTTGTGCCAGGCTCTGCTGTTTCTCCTGGTGTCCACCCAGATCGGGTGATTAGATTTTTCGGACAGTAACGGGGATGCTCCTTCTTCAAGATATGATGTTAAAATCTTTAAAATCCTGTGCAGGCTTCTGGGTTCTAGTCCTCACCTATTCTAACCTGAGTTTGTTATGCACATTGTTTGTTTGTTGCTAGACCCCTGCTGGGCTAGTAGGGATCGCCTCTGTCCGCAGAGGGGATTTACCTCCTCAACAATATGTTTATTATAAAGACATTACATTAACTTATATATGTGTGTGTGTGTGTGTGTGTGTGTGTGTGTTTATTATTAAGATATTAAATCAACTTAAATCTTATTATTTTTAATTATTATTAATATTTTTTTGAACATGTTTTCTCTTATCATTATAAATATATGTTTATTATAAAGACATTACATTAACTTATATATATATATATATATATATATATATATATATATATATATATATATATATATATATATATATTGACATAAATGCACAGATTTTGTATTAAATTTGCGCTTGGTTGGCGCAAATAAGCAGGAGAGCTGTTACATTTGATATTCTAGCAACTTCTCCCTTGGTGTGAGTATTTTTTATGTTCTCAAGGGTTTGCATAGAGTTTCTAATATTACTATATATTTACATGAGCTTCAAAAACTTCCCAAAAAAAAAAAAAAAATCACTAAGAATACATTAATAGATGGAGTGATTTCTCTCTTCTGGTGTCTGATTGAGGTTAGTGAGTGAGCTTCCTTTTTGCACGTTGGTAGCATTAGTTTCTATATGGATGGAGTTCATGGTATTGATTTAATCTTGAAATCTCTCTATTTGTTGGCATAGTGCATCCATTTCATCTGATTGGCGGGTCAATTTGACCTTCACATCTTATACTTCCTCCATTAAATTAACAGTGATCTTCATTTTCTCTTGCCATTTCATATTTTCTTCAAGCATGTCAAGTTGTAAGGCTTCCATGTTCGCCATCATATGTATGAAAATGTTGCATGTTTTCCTACTGTTGTGATACAAATTTATGCAGGAACGAAATGAAATATAAACTTAAACACAAACACAGAGCTACAACAAAAACTGAACTTCAATTCATTAATAACAAAATACTCAAATTTTTTACATGTAGAATGTAAATAAACTAGCTCTTTCGATGGTAGCTTATCTCTAAGAAGAGATGTGACGGCTACATGTCTTCTGAACTATGTTACAATGAGGCTTTGAGGCCTTTTTATCATAAAGAATAAGTGTGAAACCTTAACCCTAGGAGATGAAGTGCCAATGGTTTTGGGCCCCATTGGGGTAAGTTGGACCGCCAACTTCCCAAGGTGGTAACTTTGGCATATGATCTCCGTTTGGCAATCATAATAACTAATTTTGAATATCTCCATAAGGAGGAAAAAGGAGAATATGTGAAATAGGTTTTGACACTTTTCTAGCCTCCCAAATTTCCCAAAAAATGTCTTTTAGTACCTCAAAACGGCTCCAAAAGTTTAGAACAAAAAAAAGGCCAAAAATAGAAAGTTGTGCTAAAACTAAAGAAACTAAAAAGAAACAGTGTTGGGGTTCCAAGTGGAATAGGCGAGTAGACACCAATATCCACCTGGATCAGTCCTCCCCCCTTAGGAAGCATTCGTCCCCATTGGGTTGAGAGCCTCCATGAGATGGAGAAACTTCTACTGAAGTTGGTCCCTATTGAGCCATTTTCCTTGGTCCAGGAGCTAGTCGACTTTGAAAAACCGATACACTTGGATCTCCTATTGGAGAGTTAACCTAATCTTTGTGTCCATGATACGATAAGTTATGTCTTGTTCCATGCAGTTTATATTGAGTTTTGTTTGTGTTAGTTGTTCAACAATATCCTATGTGTCCGACCAATGGTGGGAAGTATGGCCGAAGGTGTTCCACATTGAACACTGGGTGCATGCCAAGGAATGGGGGAATGTTGAGCTTGAAAGCGTTGTCTCCCATAGCCTTAGTGATGGTGTAAGGCTCGTATCATAGTGGTTGAAGCTTCTGACGGGATTCAACAAGGTGTTCTTTCTGCAAATGCAACTAGACTTTGTTGCCCACCTAAAACTTATGTGGCACCCGATGTTGATCATGTCATTTTTTGTACTTGGCATTGGATTTATCCAGGATGTTGTGAACTTTCTAGTAGATGTGTTGGATGTGTTCAATAAACTTGTTTTCTTTATCAACCACGAACTGTACATGTGTATATTTCATCTGTGTAGTCGCATAAGGCATGACAACATCAATTCGACGCGATGGTTGAAATCCCAAACCCACTTCAAAGGGATTATGGCCAATCAATATATGGAGAGCTATACTATAACTGCATTGCACATATTTAAGCCTCTCATCCCAGGTTTGTGGATGCTTGGAGTTGTACATGCGTAGTACGTGGACTATCATCATGTTGACGACCTTTGTCCGGCCATCGGTCTAGGGATGGAATGCATTTGACTTGGTGAGATTGGTGTCCAATAATGATGAGAGACTTGACCAGAATGTGCTTAGGAACCTGTTTTAATTATCATATATAATGGTTTTCGGGATCCCAAAATGTACCCACACTCGTTTGAAGAAGATTTTAACAGTGTCCTTTGTTGTGATACTCTTCTTGCACTTCGACAGCCATCTTAGAAAATCTATCCATAACCAGAAATACATAATCATTACCATGCTTGGTCGAAGGGAGGCCAAACAGATAGTCCATGGAGATGGATTCTCAAGGCTGGCTAAGAGTAGGCAAAGGAGTGTATATGCATTGTTTTTTTATGGTTGGCTTGGTGATGGCACAAGAAGTGCAATATTTTATATATTTTCCAACATTTTATCGGAGCTTTGGCCAATAGAAATACTTCTATAATACTGCCATAGTTTTATCCACACAAAAGTGTCATGGGACCCGACTGTAGTGTGCTTCCCAAATCAATTTGGCATGCTTGCTTGAAGGAACATCAAGGTGGTACAAGTATCATAATAATGAAATTTAGAGGGGGAAAGTTGGTACTTTCTTGTCATACATTAGCATCTGATATGTGGTGGAAAACTTTGGTTCATTTTTGTAGTTGCAGCTATCCAGAGGTCTCATGGCCACAAGATAGTGAGAATAGTGGCCAGTGCTGCAACTGAGGGATAACTAAGGTAATATGAAACCTTATTGGTGTTTCCCTTCTCGTATCTAATATTCAAATGGAATTGTTGCAGTTATGTGCAACACTTATGATGGTGATCATTCTGCAACTTCCCTTCCATCTGTATAAATTGAAGAGTCCGGTGATCTATGTGGATGACTACCTCCTTCCCCAGAATGTAATGTTTCCATTGTTGGAAAACCTGCATGATAGAATATATCTCTTTATCATAGGTGGGGTATTTTTGAATTGTATCGAAAAGTGTCTCACTATGATAGGCCATTGGATTCCCTTGTTGGGTGAGAATTGCACCAATAGCATAGTTGGAGGCATCTGTCTCAATTTAAAATGGTTGTTGCAGGTCTGGAAACATGAGTATTAGTGAAGAGAAAAGGTGGTGCTTCAACACAACGAACACCTTCTATTGGGACTCATACCAGGAAAACATTGTTTTTTCTCCACCCTTGGTAACTTGGGTCAAGGTCCAAGTGATATGAGAGAACCCAACACAAACCTCTGATCAAAATTGGCAAGACCCAAAAATTTGCGAAGCTCTATTAGAGTGGTCGGTGATGGGCAATCCCGAATGACTTAGATCTTAGCCAGATCCACATGCACGCCTTGTTCATCAATGATGTAACCTAGATATTGGACCTGGCTCATGCCAAAGGTGCATTTCTCCAAGTTGGCACATACATTTTTTTACGACAAGGTTTGAAGGACCTATCAAATGTGTTGCAAGTGCTCTTCCCAACTCTTGTTGAAGATGAGGATCTTGTCTAGATATATAACCACGAACGAGTTGGCGAACGTTCGCAAGATTCCATCCATTAGTGTCATAAAAGTTGCAGGGGAATTTGTCAATCTGAAAGGAATTACCAACCACTAAAAGATTCCCTCCTTGGATTTGAAGGTTGTATTCCATACATATGTGGGTTATATTGGAACCTGATGATAGACAGACTTTAAATCGATCTTGCTGAAATACTTGGCCCCCTTGAGCTGGTCAAGAAGTTCATCAACCTGTGGGACTTGATACATGTTCCTGAAAATGATTTTGTTCAATCTATGATAATCAATGTAAAGTCTCCAAGTCCCATCCTTCTTCTTTACTAGTACAATTGGGCTTCTGCAAGGTGGGGAACTTGGTTAGATGTTCCATTTTGTAGCAAATCCTAGATCTGTCACTTAATTTCTTCATTTTCTAGAATAGAATGGCGCTATATTGGCCCATTGAGTAGAGGTGCTTCGGTGTAACAACCCCAGGTTAAAGTTTCATGTAATAAAGGATAATAAAGGGAAAAATAACAAGACCAAGGTCATGGGACACATATTCCAAGTTGAATGTTTGGAAAAATATCATAACGGGCATCACTTGTGGTTTAGTATGGCTAAGTAATTTGGAAAAGGAAAAAAGGCATGAATTGGCATTTAATTATGAAAATAAGGGAAAATAGGATTAAAGGGAGATGAAGAGACACAAATTTGCATGATAAGTAAATTAGAGGAAAATGGAGGAAAAAGGAAAATCAATGATAAAAAGGCATCATAGAAATAGTTCACATCTTTTGTTGGTTTTAGCTTTTTTCAGTTCTAGTTTTGGATCTCTTACGCTCTTGCACACTTAGAGAATTATTGAAGCACTTTAGCATTCACTTGGATTTGGAGAAAGGCAAGAAAGCAAGGGAAGAAAAAGGACAAGCAAAGGAAAGAAAAGGAAAAGCAAAGGAAGGTTGGATAAACAACTTCAACACGATGATTTCACAAGTAACAGGTTGCACATGTGATTTCCTATCTGAGGTATGAATGCATGGTACATGAATTTGTGTATTTGGTTCATTTTTCATCATTGGCATAGGTTTTACCTAGTCTGATAGTGGTTTAATCCTTGCCTTTCCATTTCTTGGATAGCCATGGTGTGATGGGATTCATTATTGGTTGAGCTTTGGATTGACAAAATGTTTTGGAACCAAGTGAGGTGATCTCAGGAAAATCCCAAGGGTTGGGGTTGGAGATGGTTTTCTCTGGGACGGGTGGGTGGAGGAAGGAAAATTCCTCAAGGGATGGTGAAGGAATTTTGAGGCATTCAAGCTTGGTTTGATTCCGTGATATCATGACCAGTTTAGGTGAGATTACGATAGCGTGAGGGTGGAGGTGGTTTAACCTCTGGAGACCCTAGTTGTTTATGTCTTGTTTCATCCCATGAGATCCCACATTCATGCTTGGGATATGGCACGAGGGTGATTAACTGAAAGAAAGATCTGGTTAAGCCCAATCAATGGTTGTATGGTACATGGAAGTCCCTAACTTGGTTGGATTTTGCATATGTATTTAAGAGTTATTTCCATAGTGTGATTAATGAGTACATGTACTTTCTATTATGTTGATTATATGGAATATTTGTCATGGTGTTCCTATTTTGGTTATATGTTGGTTACAAGCATGGTTTTATGATATATTCTAGGTATGGCTCTTGTTCATGATTCAATATGTTAATAATTGGTTGATGAATGCATGGGCTAACAAGTATTATTGCAGCTATTATGAGAAGGTTTTAGACCTTCTTGGTGATTCTTAGAGGAATTTCATAGATTTAAGATCATTTATGCATTCATGGCCTGTAACTTACATGTTCACCATATGTTTGACAAAATGATTATCATGGTTAGGCCTGGCTAGTGATGAGCCCCAATATTGCAACAAGAATGTTGCAACTCCCAAGGTTACCAACTTAAATTATCAACCTGGGGTTCATACACACTTAAGAGGTGTTGGCACTATATGTGCAACATGCAATGTGTCCTAATTTTCTTGATATGATGCAATGAAGTAAATGCCATGAAATCCAAGCCTAAACTAATTGCAGAAATGGAAATTCTACTCTATTTGCAGAAAGGAAACCTAATTACTTTTGCGGAGAGGAAATACTAGTTACTTCTATAGAAACGAAAGACAATTCTATTTTGCATGAATGTAAATTTTAATCCTATTTGTAGAAATGTAAACATTAACCTATTTGCAGAGTGTAAATGGTGCATCAAAAGGAAGCCTAGTCTATGCAATAGAAATAGCAATGTTGGAAATGGAAACCATAGCTTAAGATGTATGAAACAAAATGAAATCATTCTTCAATCACTGCATTTAAGAAATATTTTTTCAATAGAGTTCACAAGGTGCTTCTTAAAGTAATCATGAAAATCATCATTATGCTCTTGAAGTCATGAATTTGTCCATTGAACCAAATTGCAGAAGTGAATTGAAATGGAGAAGAGGAGAGGCTTAAGAGGTATTTTTGTCTTACTAAATCATGGATTCAGAGCCTATGGGCCATGATTCAAGCATAAGAAACAAAAAATAAATATTTTGGAGGAGATATGGTCAAGTTTAATGGTACTACAAGAGTGCTACAGGAGGCCCTGTTTTGCTACAAGAGGAGATAACTTGCTAAATTCCCAAGTAAATAAAATTAAAATGGGATGGTAAATTATTTATTATTAAGTAGAATGTCTTTGGACTCCATTCCAACTAGAATCACTCCAAAATACCCCTATAAACATGTGTTAAAGAAAAAAAGCAGAAAATTACTACTCTAAAAACTGGAAATTCAAGAACTAGTGAGCTAGTTAACCTACCAAATGTCTAACCTAATCAAGTGAAAATTCTATGGGGTGAATTTTGTTATTAACTTGAATTTTTTTATGACCCAATACAAGTGGAATCAACTCAAATGAACTTCATTAACATGTTCTAAAAAATTGAATAAAATTACTACTAATATGTTACAAGGGACTTCCAGAAATTCTAGATTTGTGAACTAGTAACCTAATCTAGGTAGCTCAATCATGAATATAAATTTTCAAAGTTGTTCTAAGGATGAATCATGCTTATGAATTTTTAAATAACCTACAAAACAATTCACTTCAACCATTTAACCAATATCACCTACAGCAAAAGAAACATGAATAGTAAATGCAGAAATAAGAGATGCAAGTGAAAAATGCATTCAAAGGAAACAAATAAATTGTACAAGAGGCCTCTAAGGCTCATGGGATTGCCAAGGCTAAGGAAACTCAGAGTCCTGTGGAGGAAACCAAGCTTTAGAAACTAAATTTGGCACCAAACTTCATTAATTGAATCAATCCAAGTACATCCCTGCTAGAAATGAAAGTGGAGCTGCTTGTTAGCCACCTGTAAATTTGTTATATCAAAAGGTGGCTAAATCATTTTTGGAGCCTTCAAGAAACAAGTTTTATTGCTAAAAGTGTTATCTCTTGAAGACTCACGAAGACATTATGCCCTTTGTCCAAATCTTCACAGCTGTTTCCATTTTTAACTCTCAAATTCTGCTAATTTCATAGAGAAAAGACTGCTGCAAAACACCATTTTTCCCTTCTTTCCACCTCAAAACTAACCTTCATTTTTACCCCTTCATTCCCCATGGAATTCCTATATTTTATATTTTTCCCCATTCCCCCTTCATAATATCCTCTTTACAAAGTTTAAAACTCACTTTTAAACTTTGCCGAAACCCCCAAATCCATTAGAAAATCCTCAAAAAATCATAAAAATACACCTTTTTGTATTACAGGCTTAAGCCCCTTTGGGCTAAGTCTTAAACCACTTCCCCACATATGCCTTGGTGCTGGAACCAAGCACTGAGCCCATTGTTTCTTATCGCATCGGAAAAATTAGAGCGTGCAAGTCAATTTCTTATGTAAAAACCTCTGATGCGATTAAGCCCTCTGTTTATAAACCCCGATCATATTATTGTTTCATGTAACCCTCCGGCCCGCATCCGGCGCTCAAAACATTGTAATAAACCATCTTCAATGCATTTTTCCCTTTGTAAAGTTAAAAACCCACTTTTCCTAAGTTTTGGTCTAAACCCGCCAGAACATTGTTTTTAATTAAAATGGGTAGATTGAAAAGCCCCGCATCATTTTTCCGATGCGATTGAACCCCTTCGTATAAACCTCTACCTCTCTCCATATAGACCTGCGCCCAGGACCAAGAGTTAAAAGTCCCAAAGTGCTAATCGCATCGGAAAAATCTCAAATGGGTAGATTGAAAGACCATCGCTTTATCTCTGATCTGATTGACCCTTATATACGTTTTAAGCCCCAGGCCTATCATTTTTCATATAAACCAAGGGCCCCGCAGACGGGCGCCAGCCATTTCATATATATATAACCCTCCTCGAGCCACCAAAACCTTTTTATTTTGTTAAATTTTGGGTTTTCATAAGTATTAAAGGGTTTCCGTCCGTGCAAGTTTTGAAACGAGATCCACCGTTGATCTGAAATGATCAAACGGGCAGTGCATCATCGCATCAGAAAATTTCAAAGGGTGCATTTCACATTATATTTACCTCTCCCTGATTGGCGATCCCCCAATCAATCGTGAGTCGTTGATCTCTTCCCCACCTTCCCACATCCAACGGCCCTCATTTGCTCCGATCATCGACCTTTCCTCCGCTCTTGAACCCCTCTGATTCACTCCCTACCGTCGATATGATCCTCAAATTGATAGCCAGCACTAAATCGCATAGGCACCATACAAGTTCTTCCCCCCGCCGATTGCATGCCTCTTATTGCATCTCGACCGTCCACGTGTCCAGATCAGATGGTCCAGATCGCATTTCCCGACTTTGGTTTAAATCATGTGTCTCGCTCCGTAATGTTTTTGGCCAAATCCCAACCGTTGATCTTTGCAGATCAATGCCCCTTAATAATCCTTCATCCGCCTTTATATTATTTCGTTCATACCCCAGATCACATCTCAGCCGTCGATTTTTTCCATCTAACGGATCGTATTAATCCTGACAGGCCCTAACCATGTGGGTCCTGCCTCCCTCCAGATTTGATCTCCGTCGTCCAAATCTTTGATCCTATGGCCCAGATTAAAACTGCCCTACCTCTTATTCCCCGCACATCTGGTCGGTTTCGCGCTCTCCCTCCATCGTTCGATTTGAGGGCCTAGATCTGACGGCCCACACATAATTTCGCACAACTTTCAGCATGGAGGTTAATTTCCAAAATTCACGTGAAATGAGTTGTTTTATGATGCCACGTGTCGGGCGGGAACGCATATCGCATTCGAAAAGGAAATACCGCCTACCCGCCTTTTTCTTGCGCGAAAATAATTGTTTTTCCCTCCAAAACCGCCTTTCCCCATTTCTATTATGATTTTTCGAGTGGGCTTTCCACCGTTAATCTCTGCAGATCAACGGCCCAGATCTAATATGGCCTTATACTATTGCCCTCCACCCTCACCAAAGGATTTCAATGAGTGATCTCCACCATTGATCGCCTGGGTTGATCTCATCTGACAGCCCAGGTTATATCTGAAACCCCGAATTCCATTTTCAATACATTACCTCCGCCCAAAGGATTTTTTCCCTTTTCCTTTGCATTTTTCACATTTTCCACCATAACATATTATAGGTGACCCCTTCACATTATTATGGCCCCGATTTATCTTGACCGTCGATCAAATTAGATCTATGGCTCGGATTTGATCCTATGCTCCTTTCTTCCAACCACCTTCTATCTGACCCCCGCAAGCGCATCCCCACCGTTGGATGCTTTCATCCAACGGCTGCAACCTAATACGCAACCTCTGAAGCAATTAAACCTTAAAACGCAGGATTTATTAATTTTTATTGTTTTATGCAGGATTTAATGGTTTTTTCATTATATTGAAGAAAAGCCAAAGGTCGAGGATGATGATTCCCATGCCTTTGATTCATAAAAGGGAAGCCATTCACAAGGTTCACCTCCACGTTTCATCGATGCTTCATGGGAATTGACGCCATATGAGTCCTCTGCGGCACCTGCACATTAACAAGACACAGTGAATTAAATCGAAACAAAAGAGTATCAGAGTTGAAGAACAAAACACAGCAGAACAAAGGATTGAAGACTGTTTTCACAGTTTTGGAGGATTATGGCTAAGATCGAAAATCAAAAGCCTAATCCTTCGAAT
The DNA here is from genome assembly GCA_034641835.2 of Pinus albicaulis. Lineage (NCBI taxonomy): Eukaryota > Viridiplantae > Streptophyta > Pinopsida > Pinales > Pinaceae > Pinus > Pinus albicaulis. The sequence goes on along the minus strand of CM076577.1, from coordinate 1,228,402,495 downwards.
TAAAACAGAATTAAAAACAAATCAAAAGATTTATCAGTTAGGAAGAGCCTCCACCGCCACATCAGAGGTTAATTGATTCCTCTCAGCTACCCAATGCCACCTGTAGCCTCAAAGCATTCAATGGAGGCCGAGTTATGATCAAAAAAAAAAATAGAGAGATATTTGCCTCGGCGCAGCCGAATAGTTAATTCAGCCAAAGAAACTTAATGCAAAAAATATCAGCAGAGTTATTACAACATGAAACAGAGCCTTAAAGTCAACAAAAGCTCTCACCGAGCTTAATTCTTAAATGTAAAACAATTAATACAGACAGAACATTTGTAAACTTCTCCATCGAGCCCATAAAAGGCCGAGAAGTATTAAAGTCTGTATTAATTAACCCAAGAGATATTTTATCATATCCCACCTCCTCATTTCTTCTATAAATAATCCTGTAGAAGATGAGAAAATGTTGGTTGCTGAACTTTCAAATATACTTGTGCTCGAATCTTCTACTTGTAAATAGTGTTCACGGGTTGTTGAAGCTCTGCTTGTGATTAGATAAGTTAGTCTGAGAAGTGAAGATGTTTGATGAACTGAAACATTGGACTTAAAGCTGTAACTGGTTTGAAGCATCAATACAAGCCGATTTATGGGATCCTGGTCTATGTCGACGGTGATGTTTTTCTTATTGTAAATCATTATTTTATTTTTGTTTTCACTTTGTCTAGCTTCTCTGATAAATAACAACAAGCATAGAGTTAGGATTTACTGTATATCAGTACCCTTCTCTGACTGATAAGCTTTATCTAAATTTTTTCTTCCAAATTGTGTTGTTTAGGAATGATTTAATTCAGTTCAAGCAGTTAGGAATGTTGGCATTCCCTCATCCTACTGTCTAGGCTAATTGTTATTCTTGAATGTTATTTTCAGTTTATGTTAAGTAGAGAGGAACTAAGGAAGATATGCTGAGCCCTGTCCTATTTTTATCCCCAAAGACTGTCTGAAAGTTTCCCTAAGAGTGTGTTGAAAGCAGGCTAGGTTCAAAGTCCTTACCTGATCTTAGACCACTCTTCGTTATCATTTGTGTTTCCATTGTGTTTTAAATGTTTTTCTATTGAAAGTGTGTCAAAAGCTGGCTAGTTTTGAAGTACTTACCAAATCTTAGATTACTTTTATGTCTTTCTTAAGTGTATGTCAAAAGCTGGATAGTTTCAAAGTACTTACCAGATCTTAGACTGCTCTTTGTTCTTCATTTGTTTAATTCCCCTTCTTGTTGTATCACTTCATTCCATAAAATCAACTTTAAAGAGATCCTTAGACCTAGATGACTTGCCCCATGGACCACTCTTGAACTTTGTTGTTTCAATTAAACCCTATTATGACTCCATAGCCCAATGGACTAAAAACCAGCGTTATATCTATCTTTTTAGCCAAAGCTTGTTCTGATTGCTTGCAACTTCATACCTTTGAAACTCTTTCCATTTAGAACTTTCCACTCAAATAATAATCATGCTCAACCATCCAAAAAACAAAACAAAACCTTCGGACTTCATAACTAGCCTAATATCATTACCCGAAAGCCTTTAAAGATAAATCCATCTTTGCACTTATTGGAGAGATCCCTCTCTGAATTCAGGAGGGCTAGATCCTAGAATCCCAAAGTGGTTGAAAAAGTGTTTCTCCCTGCAGTCGGAATTTCCCAATCTTGCTGATTACAGGGAGCTAACATCTCTGGCAACTCCGTTGGGGACTTTTGAGTGTTTTTTAGCCTAGGTACCTTTAAGACCTCAGAAAACCCTTGATTCAAGAACATGATGCAGTGAGAAAAAACAGCCCTTTTCAAGCACTACCAGGTAAATGGTAATTATGATAAAACTTGTTTGAATCAGTGACAAACTAGGAAAACCCTAGGATTCTCATAAGACCTTATCAAACCTTGAAGGATCATCTGGCTTAGCCATAAGAGTAGACTGTCTTTGTCCCATAACCGTAGCTAAGTTTTGGAAACAGATTTAGGACATTCTTAACAACCAATAGGACTGAAAAATAACTCAGAAAACCCAAAATTTTTCAGATTGGTATTCAATAAACATGGTGGTGGACCATAAAACATTTTACCTCCTTAGGAGCTAAAAACTTCCACTTGGCGACTCCACAATACTAAACAGACCTTAAGATTCCATTGGGAAGAACCCTTATCATTGTAACATCATTTAAACTCAGTTAGAGGACTGTAGGATTAAGAAACAGATCAGTTAACCTCTTAAAGATTGTCATATCTGGTTGAACTTTTCTTGTTTAATAGGGTCTGAAAAACACAACATAGTGGCTCCTAGAAAGATTCATACTAGAGCCTGTCCTGACCCTAACCCACCTGAGACTGTAGATAACCCAGAAAGTATCCTTAGGAAGTCTCCTAAGATTAAATTTTCCACTGTTTTAAGATCACCCTTGAGAGCTAATTCAATTCCTAAAAATCTTGCAACTCTACAACAATCACAAGCAGATTTAAGAAATCCATTTAGAACTAGGTCTCTTGATGATTTAGATCAGCTAGATTCTGAGTCTTCACTTTCATCTCCTCAAACAAGTGAACATCCTAGTGGTAGAGAAACAACACCACCTGACTTACATTTCCTTCACAATTTAGGTGTCTCTCATCCAAGATCAGCTCAGCAATCTATTTCTGGTCCATCCACATCTGCTCATCCTACATCCATTGTCCAAACCACTCCACTTCAGCCCACTTTTCCTTTTGTTAATCCACCTTTTGTAAATCCACCTCCACCACATATCATGGCAGCATGTTATGCTCCCTTAGTCCTTCCTGTACCATTAGTCAATCTTCCACAGGACTATCAGTCCAAAATTCCATTGTATGATGCTAGCAATGCTACAACTACATCACAACATGTGGATAAAATGAATGACTACTTTGATAGAAATGAAATTGATGATGAATCTGTCAAAATAAGACTATTTGCTCAGAGTCTAGGGGGAGAGGTAAGAAAATGGTTTAAAGGCTTAGCCCCCCACAGTATAAATGATCTCCAAGCCTTCCATCAGACATTCTTAAACAAATGGGAAGTGAAGAAGAATCCTCTCCAAATACTTTTTGATTACAAGAATCTCCATGGAAACATTGGGGAAAGTGTACAAGCTTATTGTACCAGATTTAACAGTGTATATAATGCACTTCCCCCAGATCTAAAACCTCCACAAGTCTCAGCGTTAAACAAGTTTCCTGAAGGGTTTGATCCTGAGATGGCCTATCAACTGAGAGAGAGAGATCCTGTAACTTTTGAGGATATGTAAAAAGGGGCTCTTGTTGTGGAAGTTAACTTGAAGGAGAAAAGAGCGAGAATGAAAAATGAGAAGAGAGTATCCTTTAGAGAATAATCCACGCCTTCTACGTCTAGCTCAAAGAAGGAAATAATGATGGAGGGGATGATGAAGAAAATGAGCATCCTTGATAGAGCACAAGAAAGTCAAAACCAAACTGCTCCTCAAAACAGAAATTAGAACCAGAATCAGAGTTTCATAAGAAACCAACCCCCAAACAGACCTAGGGAAGATGATCAACAGATCACCCCTCCCTTTCATCAAAACTATGTGAGTTAGGTTGAAGAGACAGATGAGAAAACAGAGGATGATGATATCAACATGCTGGGAGTAGATAATGATGACTTTGAGGCTCATTATGATAGAAAACAAGGTCTTTATACACCATATGATGACAAAAGAGATGAGGATGAAAATTATTATCAAGACATGGAGAATGTCATCATAGAATCTCAAAGAGAGTACGACCTTAGAAGTAAAACCAATCAACAAACTCCCAACACCAAAACCTCTGACGAATCTGTTGAAGATTGCAACAAGAAACAGTGAAGGAGGCATCCTGAAACATCTTTCCTAATCCTAGTTGGAAAGTGATCACCAAAACTAGGTGGGGGTTACACAAGTGATTTTTGTCGCAAAGTCTATTTTTAGACTATGTCTATTTTTAGACATATGGATCATGGTCTATGAGTTGCAGGATGCTATTTATGGATGATTGGTCAAGTTGGTAAAAATAGATGGACCTCTATTTTTAGACATTGGGCAGAATCTATTTTTAGACTGCCGAGCTAAAAATAGAACAATCAAATATTATTAGATCAGAAGCGGTTGAGTTTTTGAGTTGGTGGAATTCGAATTTGCAGCAGTGTTTTCTTGGTGTTGAAGTCAAAATGTCTTATCAAGGATTGCGATTGGAGTATGATCTTGAAGGTAGCTCGAATTATATCGCATGGAGAGATAGGATGGAGGCGGTGTTAGATGATAATGGGCTGAAGGAGTTCATAGATGTTGAAGTCCCAAAGCCTACTGATGCTGCTCAAGTTGAGGCTTGGCAAAAGAAGACAGCAAGGTGTCGAAGGATTCTATTGGAGGGCGTGAAGGATCACATTGTATCCAGCCTGCATGGAAAGGCTTCTCCATACTTGATGTGGAAAGCGTTGACAGAATTATTCCAAAGCAAGAGCGACCAGAGGAAGTTGGCGCTCAAGGATAAACTCGGGAAAATTAAGATGGAGAAGAATGACACTATTCCGGTATACTTAACAAAGTTTTTCCACTGCAGGGATGAGCTTGGGAGTGTAGGAGTTAGTGTGGATGACAAGGAATTGTTGAGCTTGGCTCTCCTTGGTCTTCCGAAGAGTTGGCATGCCTATCAGGATTCTGTCAATGGTCGAGAGAATTTGCCAGGATGGGAACGACTTTGGTCGGATCTTGTGCAAGAGGAGATAAGGCGGAGTACCAGGGATGGATCTTCATCAAAGGCATCTGATGAAGAGGATTGTTCTTTGGCTGCCAAAGCAAGGAAGGGGAAGGGCAAGAAGAATGCTTCTCAATCCGGTGCGGATGGTAAAGAGCGTGACATGTCCAAAGTGAAGTGTTTTCACTGTCCCGATCACGGACATTACGCCACAAATTGTCCACAAAAGAAGAAGAACAAGCAGGCTGTTGGAGCTACAGTTGGTGAGGCTCTTGCCTCGCAATTTGAGTTGGAATTCTCATTGATCGCATGCATGGTGTCTAGTGCATTGGGATCGGGGTAGTATTTTGATAGTGGCGCTTCCTTTCACATGACGGGAGATGTGAATCTTTTCAGCGACTTGGTGGAGAAAGATCTCCAGTTGCATGTTGAGTTGGGCGATAATGGACGATGCAATGCGACTGGCATTGGTACCATAACCTTTCCGAGGGAGTCAGGTAAACTCATTCTTTTACAAGATGTAGTGCATGTTCCAGGTTTAAAGAAGAATTTTATCTCAGTCGCAATGTTAGAGGATAAAGGGTATGAAGTTGTCTTCAGTGAAGGAAAAGTTTTCCTTCGGCACAAGGCAACAGGACAAGTCAAGAAGGTTGGGATTTGAGCAAAGAATCTCTACATACTTGAAGTAGATGGGATGTCTACGGAGCTTCCTACTGTTGGGAAGTGCAAGAAAGACATGCAATTGATGCTTGAGAGGGAGAAAGTTTTGCATGCAGGTAATAGTGAACCTCGGGATGTGGAGTAGCCACAAGATGAGGATCATGGAGTGGAAGAAACCACTCATGTAGAGAAATTTCGTGCCAGATGGGCAGAGGGAGTGCATGCAGCTATACCACCCGGTGAGAGGTGGGGCGACATGCATGATTAATCCCAAGAGGAGATTTCTGGGCAGGATTCATGAGATGGTGTGGATCTCATGAATTGAACCTGGCTACGAGGTGCCCACAGCGCAGTAGTAGCATGATCAGTTGGATTGATGCAAGCAGATCAAAGTGACAAAGGCTCTGATACTAGAGCGCAGACGTAGCTGGGACAACTAGTGCAAGGAGTGCATGGGTGCAGACAATGCCAGTTGTTCCCTGGCAGACATGTGCTGGTACCGCCAGGTCAAAGACTTTGATGATAGATGCATCATATTGATTGATTTTTCGAGCCTATTTGCCGTAGAGTTGCGTATGTATGCATGGAGTTGCATGGCGCTTGCAAAGGTTGTAGGGCGAATGCATGGAGTTGCACGTCGCATGCAAAGACAGTCCTTTCTTGTTGAGAGGGAGTTTTGAAGATTGCAACAATAAATAGTGAAGGAGGCATCCTAAAACATCATTCCTGATCCTATTTGGAAAGTGATCACCTAAACTAGGTGGGGCCCACACAGGTGATTTTTGTCGCAAAGTCTATTTTTAGACTATGTCTATTTTTAGACATATGGATCATGGTCTATGAGTTGCAGGATGCTATTTATGGATGATTGGTCGAGTTGGTAAAAATAGATGGACCTCTATTTTTAGACATTGGACGGTTTCTATTTTTAGACTGCCGGGCTAAAAATAGAACAGTCAAATATTATTAACCCTTAATAATATTTAGACTATAAACATTATCTTATCCTCTTGGAGCACTTCAGTTTGATGCTTGGATGTGGCACATGCAGCTGAAAGAAGGAAATACGCTTTTCCTAAGGGTTAGTTGAGCTATTGCATGGTTGACTTGAGTTAGAACTCATGTGGCAGAGTTTGGTGGAGTTGATGAGACAGTTGGTGGAGTTGTGTTCGGTTTAACTTAGTTGAACTAGTTGTATTTAGTCTAACTGATAAATACACTAGTGATGAGTGGTGTGAATTAATTATTAATTAATTCACTAATTATTAACTCATAAACCAACTAAAGAATACATCAGTTAACTGCAATGCATGGACAGTTCAGTGGAGACCAGTGTTAGAGGTGGGTGAAAGGGTGAGTGTGACTATCAGTTATGACTATACTTGTGCATGAGATTTGCACACACATTGATTGAGATTGCCAATGAGGATTTCACAGTACAAGCCAAGGGGATTCGAACTTGGATCTCATTCATTCTCATCTTGGATTGCGCAGTAGAGGCAGGCAAACAGTGGAGGAGATTTGAACCTGTGACTTGTTCAAATCTGAGCTAGTTTGTGTGTAAATTTTGGAGATAGTACTGAGTACTTGTGAGGAGTATTGTACTATGATTGTTACATGTTCTCTATCATTATAATATACAGATAGTTGGGGGTTTTCAGCTATTAGCTTTCCCCATTACATACTGTGTTATATGTGTGCTTGATTATGTTTTAATGTGCGCATGCGACTGCTTCTATTTCCGCATATTGATGATCAATTGTAGACGAGGTTATGTATTATGCATGAAGCTTAAATAGTGTGTAATTAGGATAATCTCGATGAATAATTCAGCTATTATTCAAATTTCTACATGGTATCGGAGCGAAATTGATCATCGGATCTATTACAGTGATTACAATTTATTTCGGTAGACAGAGTCTGTAACGGGCCAGGTAGCCTCTGGATCCATCCTTTCTCTGAAAGGTGATATATCCAGTAAATTCCCCTTACAGTCGATCTCTGTGCTAGAAATAATTTGTTCTCACATTAGATCAGAAGCGGTTGAGTTTTTGAGCTGGTGGAATTCGAATTTGCAGCAATGTTTTCTTGGTGTTGAAGTCAATATGTCTTATCAAGGATTGCGATTGGAGTATGCTCTTGAAGGCAGCTCGAATTATATTGCATGGAGAGATAGGATGGAGGCAGTGTTAGATGATAATGGGCTGAAGGAGTTCATAGATGTTGAAGTCCCAAAGCCTACTGATGCTGCTCAAGTTTAGGCTTGGAAAAAGAAGACAGCAAGGTGTCGAAGGATTCTGTTGGAGGGCGTGAAGGATCACATTGTATCCAGCCTGCATGGAAAGGCTTCTCCATACTTGATGTGGAAAGCGTTGACAGAATTATTCTAAAGCAAGAGCGACCAGAGGAAGTTGGCGCTCAAGGATAAACTCAGGAGAATTAAGATGGAGAAGAATGACACTATTCCGGTATACTTAACAAAGTTTGTCCACTACAGGGATGAGCTTGGGAGTGTAGGAGTTAGTGTGGATGATGAGGAATTGGTGAGCTTGGCTCTCCTTGGTCTTCTGAAGAGTTGGCATGCCTATCAGGATTCTGTCAATGGTCAGGAGAATTTGCCACGATGGGAGTGACTTTGGTCGGATCTTGTGCAAGAGGAGATAAGGCGAAGTACCAGGGATGGATCTTCATCAAAGGCATCTGATGAAGAGGATTTTGATTTGGCTGCCAAAGCAAGGAATGGGAAGGGCAAGAAGAATGCTTCTCAATCCGGTGCGGACGATAAAGAGCGTGACATGTCCAAAGTGAAGTGTTTTCACTGTCACGATCACGGACATTACGCCACAAATTGTCCACAAAAGAAGAAGAACAAGCAGGCTGCTGGAGCTGCAGTTGGTGAGGCTCTTGCCTCGCAATTTGAGCTGGACTTCTCATTGATCGCATGCATGGTGTCTAGTGCATTGGGATCGGGGTGGTATTTTGATAGTGGCACTTCCTTTCACATGACGGGAGATGTGAATCTTTTCAGCGACTTGGTGGAGAAAGATCTCCAGTTGCATGTTGAGTTGGGCGACAATGGACGATACAATGTGACCGGCATTGGTACCATAACCTTTTAGAGGGAGTCAGGTAAACTCATTCTTTTACAAGATGTAGTGCATGTTCCAGGTTTAAAGAAGAATTTGATCTCAGTCGCAATGTTAGAGGATAAAGGGTATGAAGTTGTCTTCAGTGAAGGAAAAGTTTTCCTTCGACACAAGGCAACAGGACAAGTCAAGAAGGTTAGGATTCGAGAAAAGAATCTCTACAGACGAAAGCAGATGGGATGTTCGTCGCAGCTTCCTACCGTTGGGAAGTGCAAGAAAGACATGCAATTGATGCTTGGAGAGGGAGCAAAGCTTCGTACGCAGAAGAGTGACCCGGGATGTGGAGCACCACAAGATGAGGATCATGGAGTGGAGCAACTACCTGCGTGAGAAATTTCACGTATGGGCAGAGAGGCGGCAGCAGTTATTTCCACTGTGAGAGAAGCACATGCATGATTAATCCCAAGAGGAGATTGCGTGATCTGCGGAGATGGTGGATCTCATGAATTGAACCCGGATATGAGGTTCCCACAGGTGCCGTGTTAAGAGCATGATCAGCTGGATTGATGGCGACACAGTGACAAAGAAGCTGACACCTGGAGCGCGATCGTAGTTGACGCAAGTGCAAGAGTGCATGGGTGAGTTCGGGGCTCCATGAAGAACCCGATGACATGTGCAGTTGGTACCAGCAGAAGTCAAAGACTTTGATGATATATGCATCATATTGATTGAGTTGTTTGGAGCCTATTCAATTTCAGAGGAGTTGCAGAGCAGATGCATGGAGTTGCATGGCGCTTGTGAAGGTTGCAGGGCGAATGCATGGAGTTGCATGTCGCATGCAAAGATAGTCCTTTCTTGTTGAGAGGGAGTGTTGAAGATTGCAACAAGAAATAGTGAAGGAGGCATCCTGAAACATCTTTCCTAATCCTAGTTGGAAAGTGATCACCAAAACTAGGTGGAGGCCACACAAGTGATTTTTGTCGCAAAGTCTATTTTTAGACTATGTCTATTTTTAGATATATGGATCATGGTCTATGAGTTGCAGGATGCTATTTATGGATGATTGGTCGAGTTGGTAAAAATAGATGGACCTCTATTTTTAGACATTGGGCGGAATCTATTTTTAGACTGCCGGGCTAAAAATAGAACAATCAAATATTATTAACCCTTAATAATATTTAGAATATAAACATTATCTTATCCTCTTGGAGCACTTCAGTTTGATGCTTGGATGTGGCGCATGCAGCTGACAGAAGGAAATACGCTTTTCCTAAGGGTTAGTTGAGCTATTGCATGGTTGACTTCAGTTAGAACTCATGTGGCAGAGTTTGGTGGAGTTGATGAGACAGTTGGTGGAGTTGTGTTCTGTTTAACTTAGTTGAACTAGTTGTATTTAGTCTAACCGAAAAATACACTAGTGATGAGTGGTGTGAATTAATTATTAATTAATTCACTAATTATTAACTCATAAATCAACTAAAGAACACATCAGTTAACTGCAATGCATGGACAGTTCAGTGGAGACCCGTGTTAGAGGTGGGTGAAAGGGTGAGTCTACTATCAGTTGTGACTATAGCTGTGCATGAGATTTGCACACACATTGATTGAGATTGCCAATGAGGATTGCGTAGTACAAGCCAGTGGGATTTGAACTTGGATCTCATCATTATTCATCTTGGATTGCGCAGTAGAGGCAGGCAGACTTGTGGAGGAGATTTGAACCCGTGACTTGTTCATCTTCCGTGCTAGTTTTGTGTGTAGCATGTGAGATAGTGCTGAGAGCTGTGAGGAGCTTTGTGCTATGTATTGTTACATGTTCTCTATCATTATAATATACAGATATTTGGGGGTTTTCAGCTGTATTCTTTCCCCATTACATACTATGTTATATGTGTGCTTGATTATGTTTTAATGTGCGCATGCGACTGCTTCTATTTCCGCATATTGATGATCAATTGTAGAAGAGGTTATGTATTATGCATGAAGCTTAAATAGTGTGTAATCAGGATAATCTCGGTGAATAATTCAGCTGTTATTCAAATTTCTACAGAATCTTCACAAAACAACATTGTAAACAAGCCGAAAATTGTAAAACAAAAAGACAAAACAGTGGATGTGAATTCTGATAAAGGAAAAGAGAAAGGCACTCAAAATAGTTCAAAACAGAGTGCAGACCTTAGCAGTACTAACACTTCAGTTAGTACTCCTGTTAAAACCATTTTGTCAAATGTAAATAGAACAAATCAGCAAGTTGATGTTGTTGATAGAGTGGCAGTTAATAAGGTTGAGACAAGTACTTCAAAGAATCAAATTCCTTTCAGCTTGGAGCAGGAAATTTCCAAAATTAAAATCTCTGTTCCTCTCTCTGAACTAGCTACCCAAAATGTTTATAAGACCAAAATTTTGAAGGCTTTAAACATAGAGGATAATAATGACACAATCAATCTTAATGATGACCAGCCAGAGCTTATTTTTGGTCCAAAGATTGAAGGTAGATACCAAGAGGGACCTGTCCCTCATTTTTATGTAAGTTTAAACGTTCATGACAATATTTTGCATAATGCTATGCATGACTCAGGGGCCTCTCATAATTTAATGCCCAAAGTTGTGATGGAGAGCCTGGGTCTAGAAATCGCCAGACCTTATAAAAACCTTTACTCCTTTGACTCAAGCAGAGTAAAATGTTTAGGATTAATCAAAGACCTCTGCGTTAACTTAGCACATATTCCAGCAAATGTTTAGTCATGGATATTGTTGTGGCTGATGTGCCCCCAAAATATGGAATGTTGTTATCTAGGTCTTGGGGGGCTAAGTTACAAGGAACTATGCAAATGGACATGACCTATGCGACCATCCCTGTGTTTAATCAAACAAGAAAACTTTACAGAGAGTCCCATATGCAGTATATCGTGACTAGTCAAGACAAGCCTCAAAACTCTCCTCTGTATTCTGTAAATACAAGCCTCGATTCATTTATCCTGTTCAACGATGAAACATTCGTTGAACAAGTGACTTTAACAGAACTGATGGCCGATAGAGAGGAAGAAGTAAACACTACAGAACTGTCAAAACATTTTGCTGCATTTGAAAAATTTAGCAAACCAAACACAGGTCATGAACTACAAATCCTGCATCCATCGCTTTTCACCTTGACAGTCAAGAAAACATTCCTCAGATAAACGAACATCCAGAGGAATTAAAACAAATTCAACTAAGTGTTGATATTCCACAACAATCGGAAAGCACTACAGTCGAAGAGGACAGCGACCAAGGTGAACCCGAAACTAGTCCTCTATGGAGTATGTACTTTGACGGGTCGTGCACTAGAACTAACGTTGGTGCAGGTGTCTGGATTCGAAACACTGAGAACAACCACACAGAGAGCATTTCATATAGATTAAACTTCTAGTGTTCGAATAACATAGCAGAATATGAATCCCTGCTTTTAGGCTTACATCTGTTGAAAAAACTAAGAGCCAAAAGAATCAAATTATATGGGGATTCAGAGTTAATCATTTGGCAAGTCAATGGGGAATACAACGCAAATCACCCAAGACTTAGAGCCTATCAAAACGATGTCGTGGATCTTTTGAAAACTTTTGAGGAATCCCAGTTGATTTTTGTCCCAAGAAAAAGAAATAATGCGGCCCACAACTTAGCTTTCGTAGCTAGAACATGCTAAATGCCATATGAAACCAAGGAATGCACAACTCAGATTAAATTTAGACCAGCCATTCCTGATAATGAAAAATATTGGCAAGTGTTTGACGGAGATAAACAAATAGAAGATTTCATGCAATTAAGAAACGAATTTGAACTACACAATTCACATTCAGATTATGAAACAGACTGCAATAGTGAAGAAATTTTTCTTGGTGAAAAGGAACAGTCTCCTGAGGTTGTTAATATAAATCTACTGTCTAGAAAACTTGAAAATAAAACACAATTGACTGCAGAATTAGAAACAGAGGAGTTAGAAACCCTGCAGTCTAAAGATCAGAGTTTGCCAAAGGGTCTAGCCCCTTTAGAAGAGTTGTTTGATTTTAGCGATGTGGCCAAGAAGCCAAAACTGGAACCTATAGAGACTGAAGTGCAAGAGTGCAATATAGGTAGGGAAATAAAACCTATGATGATCAAACTGTCTAAGATTTTACCAGCTCACATTAAAATCAAATACATAGAGCTGTTTAAAGATTTTTCTGATGTTTTTGCGTGGAGTTACGAAGATCTTAAATCCTATGACACTTAAATAATACAGCACAAAATCCCTCTCAAGGAAAACCAAAAACCATTCAAACAAAAACTGCGCAGAATAAACCCTGTACAACTACCTTTGGTTGAGAAGGAAATCAAGAAAATGTATGAAGCTGGTATTATTGTTCCTATTAGATATTCTGACTGGGTGTCTAATCTGGTGTCAGTTAGGAAGAAAACATGAGAGATTAGGCTTTGTATAGACTTTAGAGACTTAAAAAAAGCTTCACTAAAAGACAACTACCCTTTACCTAAGATGGACCATATTTTACAAAGGGTAGTTGGGTCCAAAATAATTTCTTTGCTGGATGGCTACTCAGGATACAATCAGATCTTAGTCCACCCTAATGATCAACTAAAGACAGCATTTACTACACCTTGGGGCACTTCCATGTATATGAAAATTCCCTTTGTTCTAATGAACGCTAGAGCAACTTTTCAGAGAGCCATGGACATAGCATTCTCGGAAGAACTGGGCTACTTCATCATTATATACCTTGATGATGTCACTGTTTTTTCAAAGACAGGTGAAAAGCACTTAGAACATTTAAGAACTGTTTTTGAGAGATGCAGAAAGTTTGGGATATCTTTGAACCCTAAGAAAACACTGTTTGGGCTCCAAGAAGGTAAACTTCTTGGGCACTTTATTTCAGAAAAGGGTATTAAGATAGATCCAAAGAGGATTGAGGCCATATTGAAAATCTCTCATCCTCGAAACATCAAGGAGTTGCAATTTTTCATTGGAAATATTAACTTTTTGAGAAGGTTCATCCCTAACTTGGTTGAGCTCCTTAGGAACATTACAAACACGTTGAAGAAGGAGCAAGGGGTAAAATGGACCTTGGAAGAAAAGAAGTCCTTTGAACTAGTGAAACAAGCGTTAACCAAAACACCAGTTCTAATAAGTCCTGATTTTTCAAAAGATTTTTATATTTTTTCATTTGCATCAGAACAGACAATAGTTGTTGTCCTTTTACAGAAAAATCCACAAGGACAAGAGCAGCCTATTGCATTCTTTAGCAAGGCTTTGAGAGATGCCCCTTTGAAGTATAACATTATGGAAAAGCAAGCCTTTGCTTTGGCTAAGGCTTTAAAAGACTTCAGAGTATACATCCTTCACTCACACATCATTACCTTTGTCCCAAATTCAGTTGTGAAAGACATTCTAATACAGGACCCAGATGGTAAAAGAGGTAAGTGGATTGTTGTTATCCTTGAATATTATTTAGAGATAAAACCCACTAAACTCATCAAAGGCCAAGGTCTAGCTAGATTAATGGTTGAATCGAATTTTGAAGTTCTTGATATTAATATGATAAATGCTTTAGACGATCAAGAGGAAATCTCAATTCCCATTGTTGAAGAACATTTTATGAATTCCTCGTGGTATGCTGATATTCTTTATGTTTTGATTAATTTGAATACACCTCCTGGTTTGACAAAAACAAAGGCAAGGTTTCTAAAGTTGAAAGCTATAAACTATTGCATTATAGATAAATGTCTTTATTGGAAAAATGCAAGTGGGATATTGCTTAAATGTTTTCCTGAATATGATGCAGAGAAGGTTAAGCATGAGTTCCATGAAGGAGAGTGTGGAGGCCACCTATATTGGAATACAATAGCCAACAAAATTTTGAGGGTTGGTTACTATTGGTCTACTCTTTTTCTTGATGTACACAAGATGATCATTGCTTGTCATAAGTGCCAACTTTTTGAAGGCAAAAGGAAGTTGCTACCCTTACCTCTGCATCCAATCACTGTTGAAGCTCCTTTTCAACAGTGGGGACTTGACTTCATAGGAGAAATCCATCCACCATCCTCTGCCCAGCATAGATGGATTCTCACTGCCACAGACTACTTCACCAAATGGATAGAAGCCATCCCTTATAGGCAAGCCAACGATTTTGTTATTATAAAATTTATGGAGACTAATATTCTCTCTAGATTTGGCTATCCTACCAAAATCATCACTGATAATGCAGCAGAATCCTCAAACAAGATTTTGGTGAACATAATCAAGAAGCTGTTGGAGGACAACAAGAATTCTTGGCACACAAAGCTTGTTCATGCACTTTGGGCTGACAGATTGACTTTGAAGAAATCTATTGGCATGTCACCCTACCAACTTGTGTATGGTACTGATGCAATCTTTCCTACCAGCCTTGGTGTACCAGTGATGAAGTTGATTCAAGAGGTTCAGTCTGAAGAAAATGACATGATCAGAAGGATAAATCAGACTATTCACCTTCAGCAGACCAGAGAGGAGGTTTATAACAAAGCATTGCAGAAGCAGGACAGTGTTAAAAGGATTTTTGACAGAAGAACAAAAGCGAGCAATTTTAATATTAGGGACAAAGTTTTAAAGTGGGACTCAAGGAGGGAAGACAAGGGCAAGCATTGGAAATTTGACAACTTATGGTTTGGCCCTTACTTCATTCATTCAGTTGTTGGTAATAATGCCTTTTTCTTACAGGGGTTGAATGGAGCAAAATTGTTTGGGGGTCCTGTCAATGGCAGGATGCTTAAGCATTACTTCTCTTGATCCATGTCATGTTTTGAAAGCCTTTTTATCTTTTTTCTCATTATATATATGTCACCCATCATTGCATTCAAAGTTAGAAAAAACAAAAATACAAAAACAATGAAAGAAAGAAAAGAGGTCAGATTGTAAAAACACTAAAGGTACAGCCCCATACCAAAAATAGAAACAAATCTGAAAGTGTGCTAGCTTAAATGCCACTCCTGAAAAACACACTCATAATTAGTCATACATCCTAATTTTGACTAATTAGTTTTAAATTTACTGCTGATAGGATAGTGAATTCGATTTTCTAAACAGTTTAATCTTGGCTTATCAGTAGGTAGTTTAGGCTAGAAATTAAAGGTTCAAACATGCTCAAAATCTGAACCTAAGTTTCCAAATAAGAATAACTCAAATATGTTTATATTTATGAGTCAAAACAGAGGTAAAACTGGTTCTAATCAGCTCAAAATCTGAACCAGAGGACAAACAAAGAACGGCTCAAACAAAAGCAAAAAACAAAGCTATAAAAAAGATGAAGGAAGTGCTTGAACTTTCAAATTTTAAAGCCTTTCATTTTGATTTAATTTTCTGCAAAATAATATCTATGTGCAGCTTTTTTTTTATGCCATAGGTTAGCATCAAGTTAGACTGTTCAATCCTGACTTGTATGCTTTTAAATTTTTGTTTTAGAAATTAGAGAATAAAAATTTGTTAGACTGTTTAATCCTAACAGATTGGTAGATTAGGTAGGGAAGCATATGGACTCAACTGTTTAATCTGAGTTCATGAAGAAATAAGGAGTAGAATTAGATTATTTTTATGCTTTCAAAAGAATAAAATGTTGTAAAAAGAGTTTTCCAATCCAAGTGCACTCTAAAGAAGAAAAATTGTTAGATCAGTAGGATTGGGTAGGTAGAAAGCTTGTGTTGATGAAGATCCATTGTTTTTCATGGCTGTTAACATTCTTCAGAAGCAAAAAAGGAACATCCAAGTAAAGAAAGACAACCCAATGGATAAGGCACTGATCAACCTCCTAGAGAATGCAAGTCTGAAGTTCTTGATGCCTTCAAGAAGGCACCATCCCCAAGTGGAGCCACTGTTAGCCACCTATAAAATTTGTTATATCAAAAGGTGGCTAAATCATTTTTGGAGCCTTCAAGAAATAGGTTTTATTGCTAAAAGTGTTATCTCTTGAAGACTCATGAAGACATTATGCCCTTTGTCCAAATCTTCACTGCTTTTTCCATTTTAACTCTCAAATTCTACTAATTTCATCGAGAAAATACTGCTGCAAAACACCATTTTTCCCTTCTTTCCACCTCAAAACTAACCTTCATTTGTACCCCTTCATTCCCCATGTCATTCCTCTATTTTCTATTTTTCCCCATTTCCCCTTCATAAGATCCTCTTTACAAAGTTTAAAACTCACTTTTAAACTTTGCCGAAACCCCCAAATCCATCAGAAAATCCTCAAAAAATCATAAAAATACACTTTTTTGTATTACAAGCTTAAACCCCTTTGGGCTAAGTCTTAAACCACTTCCCCACATATGCCTTGGTGATGGAACCAAGCGCTGAGCCCAATGGGTGCTTATCGCATCGGAAAAATCAGAGCGTGCAAGTCAATTTCTTATGTAAAAACCTCCAATGTGATTAAGCCCTCTGTTTATAAACCCCGATCATATTATTGTTTCATGTAACCCTCGGGCCCGCATCCGGCGCTAAAAACATTGTAATAAACCATCTCCAATGCATTTTTCCCTTTATAAAGTTAAAAACCCACTTTTCCTAAGTTTTGGTCTAAACTCGTCAGAACATTGTTTTTTAATAAAAATGGGTAGATTAAAAAGCCTCGCATCATTTTTCCGATGCGATTGAGCCCCTTCGTATAAACCTCTGCCTCTCTCCATATAGACCTACGCCTGGGACCAAGAGTTAAAAGTCCCAAAGCGCTAATCGCATCGTAAAAATCTCAAATGGGTAGATTGAAAGACCATCGCTTTATCTCTGATCTGATTAGCCCTTATATACGTTTTAAGCCCCGAGCCTTCATTTTTCATATAAACCAAGGGCCCCGTAGACGGGCGCCAGCCATTTCATATATATATATATAACCCTCCTCGAGCCACCAAAACCTTTTTATTTTGTTAAATTTTCGGTTTTCATAAGTATTAAAGGGTTTCCGCCGGTGCAAGTTTTCAAATGAGATCCACCATTGATTTGAAATGATCAAACGGGCAGCGCATCATCGCATCGGAAAATTTCAAAGGGTGCATTTCACGTTGTATTTACCTCTCCCCGATTGGTGATCCCTCGATCAATTGTGAGCCGTTTATCTCTTCCCCACCTTCCCCGATCCAACGGCCCTCATTTGCTTCGATCATCGACCTTTCCTCCGCTCTTGAAACCCTCTGATTCACTCCCTACCGTCAATCTGATCCTCAGATCGACGGTCAGCACTAAATCCCATCTGCACCATACAATTTCTTCCCCCTGCCAATCGCATGCCTCCGATTGCATATGGACCGTCCACGTGTCCAGATCAAACGGTCTACGTCGCATTTCTCGACTTTGGTTTAAATCATGTGTCCCACTTCGTAATGTTTTTGGCCAAATCCCCGACCATTGATCTCTGCAGATCAACGGCCCTTAATAACCCTTCGTCCGCCTTTGTATTATTTCGTTCATACCCCAGATCACATCTTAGCCGTCGATTTGTTCCATCTAATGGCTCATATTAATCCCGACAGGCTCTAACCATGTGGGTCCTGCCTCCCTCCAGAGCTAATCTCCGTCGTTCAAATATTTGATCCTACGCCCCAGATTAAAACCACCTGCCTCTTATTCCCCACACATCTAGTCGGTTTCTTGCTCTCCCTCCATCGTTCAATCTGAGGGCCTAGATTTGATGGCCCACACGGAATTTCACGCAACTTTCAACACGGAGGTTAATTTCCAAAATTCACGCGATATGAGTTGTTTTATGATGCCACATGTCGGGCGGGAACGCATATCATGTTTGAAAAGGAAATACCGCCTAACCGCCTTTTTATTACGCGAAAACAGCTGTTTTTCCCTCCAAAACTTCCTTTCCCCATTTCTATTATGATTTGTTGCGTGGGCTTTCCACCGTAGATCTCTGCAGATCAATAGCCCAGATCTAATCTGGCCTTATGCTATTGCCCTCCACCCTCGCCAAAGGATTTCAATGAGTGATCTCCACCGTTGATCACCCGGGCTGATCTAATCCAACGGCCCAGGTTATATCTGAAATCTCGAATTCCATTTTCAATACATTACCTCTGCCTAAAGGATTTTTTCCCTTTTCCTTTTCATTTTTCACATTTTCTGCCATAACATATTATATGTGACCCCTTCACGTTATTATGGCCCCGAATTATCTTGGCTGTCGATCAAATCATATCTATGGCCCAGATTTGATCCTATGCTCCTTTCTTCCAACCACCTTCTATCTGACCCCCGCAAGCGCATCCCCACCGTTGGATGCTTTCATCCAACGGCTGCAACCTAATACCCAACCTCTAAAGCAGTTAAACCTTAAAACGCAGGATTTATTAATTTTTATTGTTTTATGCAAGATTTAATGGTTTTTCCATTATATTGAAGAAAAGCCAAAGGTCGGGGATGACGATTCCCGTGCCTTTGATTCATAAAAGGGAAGCCATTCACAGGGTTCACCTCCACGTTTCGTCGATGCTTCATGGGCATTGATGCCATATGAGCCATCTGCGGTACCTGCACATCAACAAGACACAGTGAATTAAATCGAAACAAAAGAGTATCATAGTTGAAGAACAAAACACAACAGAACAAAGGATTGAAGACTGTTTTCATAGTTTTGGAGGATTACGGCTAAGATCGAAAATCAAAAGCCTAATCCTCCGAATTAAAACAGAATTAAAAATAAATCAAAAGATTTATCAGTTAGGAAGAGCCTCCACCGCCACATCAGAGGTTAATTGATTCCTCTCAGCTACCCAATGCCACCTGTAGCCTCAAAGCATTCAACGGAGGCCGAGTTATGATCAAAAAAAAAAATAGAGAGATATTTGCCTCGGCGCAGCCGAATAGTTAATTCAGCCAAAGAAACTTAATGCAAAAAATATCAACAGAGTTATTACAACACGAAACAGAGCCTTAAAGTCAACAAAATCTCTCACCGAGATTAATTCTTAAATGTAAAACAATTAATACAGACAGAACATTTGTGAACTTCTCCATCAAGCCCATCAAAGGTCGAGAAGTATTAAAGTCTGTATTAATTAACCCAGGAGATCTTTTATCAGATCCCACCTCCTCATTTCTTCTATAAATACTCCTGTAGAAGATGAGAAAATGTTGGTTGCTGAACTTTCAAATATACTTGTGCTCAAATCTTCTACTTGTAAATAGTGTTCACGGGCTCTTGAAGCTCTGCTTGTGATTGATAAGTTAGTCTGAGAAGTGAAGATGATTGTTGAACTGAAACATTGGACTTAAAGCTGTAACTGGTTTGAAGCATCAATACAAGCCGATTTATGGGATCCTGGTCTATGTCGACGGTGATGTTTTTCTTATTGTAAATCGTTATTTTATTTTTGTTTTCACTTTGTCCATCTTCTCTGATAAAGAACAACAAGCATAGAGTTAGGATTTACTGTATATCAGTACCCTTCTTTGACTGATAAGCTTTATTTAAATGTTTTCTTCCAAATTGTGTTGTTTAGGAATGATTTAATTCAGTTCAAGCAGTTAGGAATGCTGGCGTTCCCTCGTCCTACTATCTAGGCTAATTATTATTCTTGAATGTTATTTTCAGTTTATGTTAAGTTGAGAGGAACTAAGGAAGATATGGTGAGCCATGTCCTAGTTTTATCCCCAAAGACTGTCTGAAAGTTTCCATAAGAGTGTGTTGAAAGCGGGCTAGGTTCAAAGTCCTTACCTGATCTTAGACCACTCTTTGTTATCATTTGTGTTTCCTTTGTGTTTTAAATGTTTTTCTATTGAAAGTGTATCAAAAGCTGGCTAGTTTCGAAGTACTTACCAGATCTTAGATTACTTTTACGTCTTTCTTAAGTGTATGTCAAAAGCTGGCTAGTTTCAAATTACTTACCAGATCTTAGACTGCTCTTTGTTCTTCATTTTATTAATTCCCCTTCTTGTTGTATCACTTCATTCCATAAAATCAACTTTAAAGAGATCCTTAGACCTAGATGACTTGCCCCATGGACCACTCTTGAACTTTGTTGTTTCAATTAAACCCTATTATGACTCCATAGCCCAATGGACTAAAAACCAACGTTATATCTAGCTTTTTAGCCAAAGCTTGTTCTGATTGCTTGCAACTTCATACCTTTGAAACTCTTTCCATTTAGAACTTTCCACTCAAATAATAATCATGCTCAACCATCCAAAAAACAAAACAAAACCTTCGGACTTCATAACTAGCCTAATATCATTACCCGAAAGCCTTTAAATATAATCCATCTTTGCACTTATTGGAGAGATCCCTCTCCGGATTCAGGAGGGCTAGATCCTAGAATCCCAAAGTGGTTGAAATAGTGTTTCTCCCTGCAGTGGGACTTTGCCAATCTTGCTGATTACAGGGAGCTAACACTGCTAAATAACAAGTTTTCTCCACACGAAGACTAATAAATACATGCTCCTAGAGGCTAATTCGAATTGTTATTTATACAAAATTATGAGGAAGAATTCTCCTTGAAAGGAGGAAGTTGTCCCCTCCAAAATCCCTCAAATAGTGGATTTTATTCTCAACACTAGGAAATTGCATTAAATGACAAGGAGCATATTCCTAGATTTTCTCAATCACTAGAGCTCAGAATTTGTGCAATTCTTTAATAATATTTTATTCATTGATTATCCAGTATTGATCAATCATGTAGTAGGGAGAAATTCCGTATATTATCTCACTCATAATTTACTCCATATTCTCTCAATATTCTGCAAAAATAAATAATATTCGGCACATAATATGTAATTACCCCTAAACCTTCGTGAGAACATATTAAAGCTAAAAAAACATTAGTAAGTATAGAAGGAGAGATTTAATGTAGCCTTTAGGTGCCTAGGGAAGGTTAGATGGGCCTTAATTTATGTCTAATTTGGCGGCCCATCAAACCCCCCTACTGAAATTGTTGCTCATCCTCTGAGCAACCTATCCAACTTCTTGCCTTGTTTTTCTTCTTTTATGCCTCGGATGTCTTTAATTCAATTCCCTTCCTTGGCTCAATGGAATATGATTTGGATGGTTGTCTACATTGTATGGATTCCATGGATAGACTTTCCATAGTGGCAAGTTGTACCTCTTTTTCTTGCAGCTACTCTTTTAGCCTTATGTTTTATGTTTGTATTTTCTCCCTCATGATTGACTCTCTCAACCTTAAGTTGTTTAATTCCTTGCTCATTTCATTTACTTTTTCCTCCATGAGGCTCACATCTTCTACATTTTCGGATTTTTCAATTTGCATCCATCTATGTGTTCTGCCTCTTTCCTTCTCCAACTCAAAGAAGAGTAGTATAGGAAAATTTTCAGGTATAATCATACCTCCCTAAACAAATTTGTAGTAGGATTCTAGATTGGGTTGTGGATCAGGCTTCTAGAGCTCTTGGAGACATTTTTCCTCTTCTTTTGGTGTGGCTTCCTCTTCCTGTAGCATCTCATGTTTCTCTTTTAGTAGCCCATGTTTCTCATGTAGCAGTCCCTTTCTTCTCATCCACCTCTTTTTTTCCCTCTTGTAATAGGGAAGTTTGTGTCTGGAGCCTCTTAAATGTGACTGCTCTAGTGGTGGGCCTCCCTATGGGTGAAATTTTCCCTCCTGTAGCACTTTATTAGCTTCATGTAGAAAATTTGTTCTTCCTGTAGTAATGGTGTTCCTTCCTGTAGAAACTTTGTTCTTCTTGTAGCAGTTTTGTTCTTTCCTGTAGCACACAACCTGAATCATGTAGCAACTGATCTTTGCATGCCAATAGGTGGTGGTTCCACCTTTTATTTCTTTTATTTTTATTTTTTATTGTTTTTTTCATTCTTTTCTTTTTCTTTTTCTTTTTTCCTTTTTTTTCTATATTTTGTCATTGCATGCAAAATAAACTCAAAGTGCTTTGAGTTAACTGAGTTAGTCTTCACTTGTCACTTCGCACTCCTTTTCCTCCATCACGACTAAATGATTACATCTCACTTTCTCAAGTCCTCTTCACTTTTGTCTTGTTCCTCTCCCACACGTGCAAGTGTCTTAGTGGAAAAGTTAATCTTACTGCTAGATAAGGTTGAGGTTGCTCTGCTACTAATTTTAGCTATAAAAGAACATTTTCCTTAATACACTTACAACAACATTTGAGCTAAAATAAGTCAGTGGGAGAGTTTTTGACGATTGGATGCCTGGGCCTTACCCTTGATGTATTTTTGCAGGTGATATTGAGGTTATTGATATGATTGTTGAAGTTGCCTTTGGTGGTTCTAAAGGTGCTAGTGATGATCCTTTGATGGTTTCATGTTGCTTCTGAACAAAGGTAATTCCTTACCTACTGGCTTCTTGAGGTGTTATCTTCTTATGTTCATTTCTCCATGCATTGGCTTTGCTATGAATTTTTTTCTCTTGAAATGTGCTTGAATGATCGAAGTTTTCACTATAGGTCTTGTTGATGGTGGATCAAGTTGTTGTTGGAGATGATCAGTGACCCTTTACTATCACTGCGAACGATTTTTGGTTTCCCAAGATCAAGGATATGATCCCTCAAGGCTTCATGTTGGTCAATTCTTCATTCTAGTGCTTTTCGTTGTGGTTCTAGAGAGCCTGTACAGACTGCTACAAGACCGTGTGTCTTCCTGTAGTAATCACATAGACCCTCCTAGGAACATTATTTCCTTCAGGTGATACCTTTAAAATACTGATAATTAATGAGTAATATGTTGACAAGGATCATATGCTTTTCTGTGGTGAAAGGGATGGAAGAAGGGGTGAAAATGAGTACTTTTCATGGAAAGATATGAAAATGAGGGTGGAGAAGACGTCAAATGGTGTGGAAAATTAATGAGGAGGCTATGGTGGACCCCTCTTCTTCTTCCTAGATGAAAAACAAAAGACTTGAACCCCTTTTCCATGTCAATCACGCTCATGTAGCAATTATGGTCACTCTTGTAGCAATTATAGAATGCTCCCACACGAGAATTATTTTATTCATATATCTAAAATGGTAGATTGGGTTGACCTGAAATTTGGTGAGAATGTTTCCATCATCCTTACCCATCTCCCTGTAAAACATCTTGGCCAACAGATGCACAAATATCGAGAAAATTTAAAAATGGTTGTAGGTGATAGAGGCCAATTTATTGAAAAGTGTGCACTGGAATTTGTTGAAATTCCTTGAGCATGCTATCATCATCCATATGCATATCCCCATGAAACGGATCAACCAATGGATGCACAGTTTTCAAATATGGTAAAAAAAAAATTTGCCCTATGTATTTTGGTCTCCTGTAGCAAAACAAAACCTCCGTGTAACATTTTAGGACAACGAGGGAAATGAATTGGAAAGGCTTGGAAATGATGGGTGTATGTTGGAAATGGATGAGGGTGATGGATTGACATGGCCTTGGTCTTGTTGGAGCATTTGGGCAAAGGAGGAGAAATCCCAATTTTGACTTCCTTTGACTAGATTTTTTACCAACTTTTTCTTTTGGTACTAACTTGTTTTTGTTTCTTGCAAAGGTTGGAGAGCACCTACAATCATCAGAGAGATATACATGGAACAAATATTTTTTTTTCATTTTTTTCTTTTAGGCCTGTTAGTTGCCTCAATGAGGTTTTCAACTAGCAGGTCTTCCTAGGTGCCTCAAAGGAGGTTTTGAACTAGGATATTTTATTTTTCTCTTTTTTCTCCTTTTTTCCAACCCATTGACCACCTCATGGAGGTTTTCAATCAATGAGCCAATCTCATGCGTCTCAAAGGAGGTTTTCACCTAGGATTTCATTATGTTCCTCCTATTTTTCTCTTTTTCATTATTTATTTTTTCTATCATTCTCTACTTGAAAAAATAAAATCTCTTTCAAGTATAGTAATACTTCCAATGGAGCCATGTGCACATCAAGATGATAGATAAAATTATGTGTAGGCTTGAAATATAAGCTTTTGACATGTACCTGTAGAAATTTGCTCAATAAGTCACTTATTCAATGGAGATTAACCTGATCACACATCAATTTCGAATTGCATGCATAACACATAATCTCTTCTACAATTAATTGTCACATGCGGAAAGAATAGAAGCGATCGCACATCAAATCATCACACACATTAACACAGTATGTATGGGGAAAGCTTATAGCTGAAAACCCCGCAGCTATAGTATATTATAAATGGAGAGAACATGTAGCAAATACATAGTACAAACTCCTCACAAGTACTCAGTACTATCTCCCAAAGCTACACAAAAACTAGCTTGGTTTTGAACAAGTCACAGGTTCAAAACACACCCACTACTTTCCCTACCTCTATTGCTCAATCAAGACTGGTCTAAATAGAGATCCAAGGTTTGAATCTCCTTGGCTTGACATCGCAATCATCACGGGAAATTCCTCCAAGTGTGGTGCAAATCTCATGCACAACTGATGTCCCAACTGATAGCTAACTCAACCCTTTCATCTACCTCTTTCACTTGTCGCCACTGAAATGTCCATGCACCGAGTTAAAATGATGTGTTATTTAGTTGAATAATGAGTTAATATTTTGTGAATTAAATAATATTTAATTCACACAACTCATCTCTAGTGTATTAGCCAGTTAAACTAAATACAACTAGTTCAACTAGTTAACCAGAACACCATCTCCATTAACTGTCGCATCAACTCCACCGAACTCCGCCACTTGAGCTCTAACCGAAGTCAACCATGCATTAGCTCAACTAAACCATAGGAAAAGTGTAAATCCTTCTGGCAGCTGCATGCCCCACATCCGGGGGTCAAACTGAAGTGCTCCAAGAGAGTAAACTGAAGTTTAGAGTCCAAATATTATTAAGGGTAAATAATATTTGACTTCCTATTTTTTAGGATAGAGTACGAAATATATCTCGACTCTTTTGTCTAAAAAAATACATGTCCATCTATTTTTCCCAACATGACCAATACTCCAAGAATAACATACTCTAACCCCCCGATTCATGCTCCATATGTCTAAAAATGGACATAGTGTAAAAATAGACTTTTCGCCAAAAAAATCACATGTGTGGTCCCCACCTAGTTTAGGTGATCACTCTCCAACTAGGATCAGGAAAGATGTTTCAGGAGGCCTCCTTCACTGTTTCTTGTTGCCATTTTCAACACTCCCTCTCAACAAGAAAGGAATGTCTTTGCATGTGACATGAAACTCCATGCATTCACCCTGCAACCTTCACAAGCACCATGCAACTCCATGCACCGCTCGCAACTCCTCTCGAAACCGAATAGGCTCCAAACGACTCAATCAATCTCACATCTAGCATCCATCACCAAATTTTGACTTCTCGCTTGGCCAACCCGCACATGTCATCGGAACCACCGCGTTGTTGACTCTTTCGCACCCGCTGCACTCTTGCACTTGCCGTCAACTCGATCCGCACCCGCACCGACACTGTCACTTTGATCCGCCCGCATCAATCCAACTTCTTGCGGCCGCTGCGCTCGTGGGCACCTCGTACAAGTTCAATCCATGAGATCCACACCATCTCATGAATCTGCCCATAAATCTCCTCATGGGATTAATCATGCATGTCGCCCCACCTCATACCTGGTGGTATAGCTGCATGCACTCCCTCTGCCCGTCTGGCACGAAATTTCTCTGCATGAGTGGTCTCTTCCACTCCATGATCCTCTTGTGGCTGCTCCACATCCCGAGGTTCACTATCGCCTGCATGCAAAACCCGCTCCCTCTCAAGCTTCAATTGCATGTATTTCTCGCCTGCATGCAACACTTGCTCCCTCTCAAGCTTCAGTTGCATGTCTTTCTCCCGCTTCCCAACAGTAGGAAGCTCCGTAGACATCCCATCTACTTCAAGTTTGTAGAGATTCTTTGCTCGAATCCCAACCTTCTTGACTTGTCCCGTTGCCTTGTGTCGAAGGAAAACTTTTCCTTCTCTAAAGACAACCTCATACCCTTTATCCTCTAACATTGCGACTGAGATCAGATTCTTTGTTAGACCTGGTACATGCAATACATCTTGTAAAAGAATGAGTTTACCTGACTCCCTCTGAAAGGTTATGGTACCAATGCCGGTCGCATTGTATCTTCCACCGTCGCCCAACTCAACATGCATCTGGAGACCTTTCTCCACCAAGTCACTGAAAAGATTTGCATCTCCCGTCATGTGAAAAGAAGCACCACTATCAATATACCACCCCGATCCCAATGCACTAGAAAACATGCATGCGATCAATGAGAATTCCAGCTCAAATTGCGAGGCAAGAGCCTCACCAGCTGCAGCTCCAGCAGCCTGTTTGTTCTTCTTCTTCTTTTGTGGACAATTTGTGGCGTAATGTCCATGATCGTGACAGTGAAAACACTTCACTTTGGACATGTCACGCTCTTTACCATCCGCACCGGATTGAGAAGCCTTCTCCTTGCCCTTCCCCTTCCTTGCTTTGGCAACCAAAGCACAGTCTTCTTCATCAGATGCCTTTGATGAAGATCCATCTCTGGTAGTCCTCCTGATCTCCTCTTGCATGAGATCCGACCAAAGTCGCTCCCATCCCGGCAAATTCTCCCGACCATTGACACTATCCTGATAGGAATGCCAAGCCTTCGAAAGACCAAGGAGATCCAGGTCCACCATGTCCTCATCTTCGACAGTCACCCCCACACTTCCCAGCTCATCTCTACACTGAGTGAACTTCGTGAGGTATTTTGCGATGTTGTCGCCTTTCTCCATCTTGATGTTTCTTAGTCTATCCTTAAGCGTCAGCTTCCTTTGGTCGCTCTTGCTTTGGTATAGATCCGTCAAAGATTTCCACATCAAATCTGGAGAAGCCTTTCCATGTAGGCTGGATACAATGTGATCCTTTACGCCCTCCAACAGGATCCTTCGACACTTTGCTTGTTTCTTTTGCCAGGCTTCCATAACATCAGCATCATTAGAAGTAGGCTTTGGAATCTCTTTCTCCACGAATTCCAATAGCCCATGATCATCTAATACAGCTTCCATGCGGTCCTTCCATGCAACATAATTCGAACTGCCTTCCAAGGCATATTCTAGTCGCAACCCGATGAAAGACATTTTCGCCGCGGCACCAAGAACACAAATCTGCAAATTCGAATTTCACCACCAGCTGATAACTCAATCACTTCCGATCTACACTTGAGAACAAATTATTTCCAAATCAGAGATTGACTGCATGGGCTTTTACCAAACCTTTCACTTTCCAAAGAAAGATGAATCCGAAGGCTATCTGGCCCGTATGTAGGCTCTGTCCGAGGAAATAAGTTTGCAATCACCGTAATACATCTCGACAATTAATATTGCTCCGATACCATGTAGAAATTTGCTGAATAAATCACTTATTCAATGGATATTAACCTGATTACACATCAATTTTGAATTGCATGCATAACACATAATCTCTTCTACAATTAATTGTCACATGCGGAAAGAATAGAAGCGATCGCACATCAAATCATCACACACATTAACACAGTATGTATGGGGAAAGCTTATAGCTGAAAACCCTGCAGCTATAGTATATTATAAATGGAGAGAACATGCAGCAAATACATAGTACAATCTCCTCACAAGTACTCAGTACTATCTCCCAAAGCTGCACAAAAACTAGCTTGGTTTTGAACAAGTCACAGGTTCAAAACACACCCACTACTTCTCTGCCTCTATTGCGCAATCAAGGCTGGTCTAAATAGAGATCTAGGTTCGAATCTCAATGGCTTCAACTGAGCAATTTTCATTGGTAATTTCCTCCAAGTGTGGTGCAAATCTCATGCACAACTGATGTCGCAACTGATAGCTAACTCAACCCTTTCATCTACCTCTTTCACTTGTCGCCACTGAACTGTCCATGCACTGAGTTAAACTGATGTGTTCTTTAGTTGAATAATGAGTTAATAATTAGTGAATTGAATAATATTTAATTCACCCAACTCATCTCTAGTGTATTAGCCAATTAAACTAAATACAACTAGTTCAACTAGTTAACCAGAACACCATCTCCATTAACTGTCGCATCAACTCCACCGAACTCCGCCACTTGAGCTCTAACTGAAGTCAACCATGCATTAGCTCACCTAACTCATAGGAAAAGCGTAAATCCTTCTGGCAGCTGCATGCCCCACCTCGGGGGGTCAAACTGAAGTGCTCCAAGAGAGTAAACTGAAGTTTAGAGTCCAAATATTATTAAGGGTAAATAATATTTGACTTCCCTATTTTTAGGATAGGCAGTCTAAATATAGACTTCGACCTAAATGTCTAAAAAATAGATGTCCATCTATTTTTCCCAACATGACCAATACTCCAAGAATAACATACTGCAATCCCTGGACCATGCTCCGTATGTCTAAAAATAGACATAGTCTAAAAATAGATTTTTCGACAAAAATCACATGTGTGGTCCCCACCTAGTTTAGGTGATCACTTTCCAACTAGGATCAGGAAAGATGTTTCAGGAGGCCTCCTTCACTATTTCTTGTTGCCATTTTCAACAGTACCCGAATTTTAGAGACCAAATGCTTTGACTTTTATTATATCAAGCACAGTTGAAGAAGAGAGTGATGTTCCATCTTGTTGATATTCTGGAACCAAACTTCAATATATCTTTGATGCCCTCGGTTCGTTTGCTCATCTGGATCATTCTTCATGTCTTATTCTACCATGCCATTCAAATATTCCTATTTTTACTAATTATTCTCTTGAACACATAGAGGATTTGATGGTAAACATGAGGGAACTTTCTCAATCTTTGATTCTGATGCTTGCTCTTCATCAAGTGCAGCCCATGATTCTTTGGTCTTCTCATTTGAATCTTCTTTTTCTGAATGTTGTCCTTCAATGACATCAAGAGAATCTATTTTTTGCAATACTCTTCCTGAACTAAAATGTATACCATTTAGATCAAGAGGAGATGTTAATAAGTGTTGTACCTTAACATTATAAGTGGGTTGAGCGACTTCCTCATGTGGGTTTGGAAATGGTGGTACATGTAGTCTAGTGGGAGTGGATCTTTGATATGGATGTGGTTGGTGTTGTGGTTGTGGTGGAGGTGGATGGTATGGATATTATGGAGTTGGGTATGGAGGATATTGAGGATATTTTGGATTTCTCCCATAAGGTTCTTTCCAACCTTGTTGCCAAGGTTGGTTTGGGGTTGAGATGGCCAAGGTTGTCTAAGAAAGAGTCTGTTACAATTACTTTGATATGGATGTGCATAAGCTTGAAATTGTGAATTAGTTTCTTGCATCATACCATGTTGACTAGGCTTCCATGTTCCTCTTAGAGCTACATAACATAGATGCTTTGGTGATTGACTTACTTCACTCTCTTCTTGGTAAAATTCCTTCAACCTTGGTAATGATGGACAAAATTTATAGCATGTGATTCTGCATGGATAACACAAATATCAACATCTTCCTCTTTTTAATATTTCGTTCCTAACATTTCTATTTGTTCACAGCTAAGATTGCTAAGAATTCATGTTTTAATGTTGTCAAACAAATTCAGACAAGTTCAACTTGACTTACTGATCTTGATGTTAATTTACTTACTCTTGACTTCCTCTCGAGATGTGCTTGCATATTTCAAGAATTTATTCAAATGATAATTGGTATACATCACCTCTACTCATGAGATCAAGGAGATCAATCCACTCATCCCTAATTGTTCTACATAAGAGGGTTTTTAGTGTGTCAAATCCTAAATGATGGAATTTTTTCCTCTTAACATTATACATAAATCTCTGTATTAGATCCTCAAGGCTCTCATATTCTTTTTTTATTCATACTAAAGAATTATTCTTTAAGATCATGATCTTTATATTTTTATAGAAATAATTTTTTCATATAATTCCATTATCTTATTAAATTAGTCCCTAAACTCATGAACCACTTAAGAGCTCTCTCCTTCAATGTTGTCGAAAACAATCTCAATTATTGGGTGTTTAGTAAGTAACCATAAGATCTACAAAGGATTTTAAATTCAAGGAGAAAGGTTTCTAGATCCTCTGACCTCATGCCATGGAAGTTGGGAAGGAAATATGGAGGGATGTTCTTCATATGCACACTGACATCAATATATTGAATGGTAAATCCAAGAGGATATTCTTCATTGTCATCATCTCCATCCATTTCTTCTACCTTCTCTGCCACCTCTTCTTCTACTACCAGCAAAAGTGGATGGTGATGTGATTCTTACAGTACCATGTGATCAAGTGGGGGGGGGTGGTTTGGTGTTGGAGAAGTGTTTTTTTTAATAATTTTTTTTGAATAAGAATGTTATGCAATGAATTTTTTTTTTATCTTTGAAATGAAATATGCCTAATAAAATATGTTTTCTTTCATAAAGTAAAAGAAATAAATAAACTATGGAAGAAAACAATGCATACTTTGACACCTCCCCTGCAACGATGCTAAAAAGTGATGGGCCCCAGTATTGCAACAAGAATGTTGCAAATCCCGAGGCTACCAACTTAAATTATCAACCTGGGGTTCATACAAACTTAAGAGTTGTCGACACTATATGTGCAACATGCAATGTGTCATTATTTTATTGATCCTATGCAATGAAGTGAATTCCACGAGATCCAAGCCTAAACTAATTCCAAAAATGGAAATGTTACTCTATTTGCATAAACGAAACCTAATTACTTTTGCAGAGGGGAAATCCTAGTTACTTATGCATAAAGGAAAGGATATTCTACTTTGCATGAATGTAAATGTTAATCCTATTTGCATAAATGTAAACATTGACCTATTTTCATGGTGTAAATGGTGCATCAAAAGGAATCCTACTCTATGCAATAGAAATAACAATGTTGGAAATGGAAACCATAGATTAAAATGTATGAAACAAAATGAAATCATTCTTCAATCACTGCATTCAAGATAGATTTTTTCAATAGAGTTCACAAGGTGCTTCTTAAAGTAATCATGAAAATAATCATTATGCTCATCAAGTCATGAATATGTCCACTAATCCAAAATAAGGGATTGAATTGAAATGGAGAAGAGGCAAGGCTTAAGGGTCCTTTTGGTCTTACTCAATCATGGATTCATAGCCTACGGATCATGATTCAATCCTAAGAGACAAAAAAGAAATTTTCTGGAGCAGATCTAGTCAAGTTTACATGTGCTAAAATAGTGCTACATGAGGTGCTACAGGAGGCCCTGTTTTGCTACACGAGGTGCTACAATAGGCCCTATTTTGCTACAACAGGCCCTATTTTGCTATAGGAGGAGATAAATTGCCGAATTCCCAGGTAAATAAAATGGAAATTGGATGGTAAAAATGTTTTTATTAAGTAGGATGTCTTAGGACTCCATTCCAAGTGGAATCACTCCAAAATATCCCTATTAACACATGCTAAAAAATAGCATAACATTACTACTCTAAAAACTAGAAATTCAAGAACTAGTGAGCTAGTTAACCTACCAAATGCCCAACCTAATCAAGTGGAACTTCTATGGGGTGATTTTTTTTATTAAATTGAATATTTTTATGACCTAATACAAGTGTGATCAAATCAAATGAATCTCATTAACATGTTCTAAAAATAGCATAAAATTACTACTATTTTGCTACAAGGGACTTCCAGAAATTCTAGATTTGTAAACTAGTAACCCAATCTAGGTAGCTCAATGATGAATATTAATTTCCAAAGTTGTTATAAGGATGCATCATTCTTGTGACTTTGTAAATAACCTGAAAAACAACTCACTTCAATTAGTTAACCAATATGACCTACAACAAAAGAAGTATGAATAGTAAATGCAAAAATAAGAGATGCAAGTGAAAAAAACATCCAAAGGAAATAAATAAATTGTACAAGAGAGCTTTGAGATTCCTGGGATGGCCAAGCCCAAGGAAACCCATAGTCCTATGTAGGAAACCAAGCTTTAGAAGTTGAAAATGGCATCAAACTTCATTATTTGAATCAATCCAAGTACTTCCCTGCTAGAAATGAAAGTGGAGTTGTTAAATAACAAGTTTTCTCCAGAAGAAGACTAAGAAATACATGAGCCTCGAGGCCAATTTAAATTGGTACTTATAAAAAATGACGAGAAATCATTCTCCTTGAAAGAAGGATCTTTCCCCTCCAAAATCCCTCAAATAGTGGGTTTGTTTCTCAATGCTAGGGATCTACATTAAATGACATGGAGCACATACCTAGATTTTCTCAATCACCAAAGCTCCAAAATTTGTTCATTAATTTCATAATATTTTGTTAATTTATTATCCAATCTTAATCCATCTTGTTGTTCCATAATAATTCATATTATCCCAATAACATATTAAAGCTAAAAATGCATTATTAAGTGTAGAAGGAGAGATTTTATATAGCCTTTATGTGCCTGGGAAAGGTTAGATGGGCCTTAATTTATGTCTAATTTGGCGGCCCATCAGTTAGGTCAAGTTCTTGTTCAAGTGTTGAATGTTTAGCATTGTTAGCATCTTATTTATGCTTCTCGAAAGTTTCAAGCAGTTCTAGGCATGGGTCTAGATGTTAGGTTGAAAAAGTGGCTCGAATTTTGGGACTTCGGGCACAGAATTGAGGCTCCAAGTTGATAACCACATGGAGGCAAGCTTATGCATGCAGTTGGAGCTTCATAACTGCATGCATGCAGTGTTATGGGTGCAGTTATGGTCGTAATGCAGTGAAAAAGAGTTCCAACTCAGGGATTCGTTACTTGGGGTGGTTTTTCAGCCTCTGAGTGATCTATAGTTCCTAAGGAAGGCCAATAATTCATCAATTAGTAGGCCCCA
Organism: Pinus albicaulis; assembly: GCA_034641835.2. Lineage (NCBI taxonomy): Eukaryota > Viridiplantae > Streptophyta > Pinopsida > Pinales > Pinaceae > Pinus > Pinus albicaulis. The sequence goes on along the minus strand of CM076577.1, from coordinate 1,228,369,265 downwards.
TTTCCTTAACTAGTACTACGAGCTCAGTTCATGTCATAGTATCACTCATTTCAATTTTACCCTAGAGGGCTTGTGAAAGTGGGTAAATGTGGGAGGAGGGGAACTACAGATTGGTATCAAAGCTTCTAGGTTCCAACACTTGGAGTGGATGGGCTAAGTGCATGTGGTAATGCATGCATGTAGGTTTCTTTTGATTATGAACCTCATGACCTGATGTATGCATGTAATTAGTGGTGTCATGCATGATATTGAGTTGTTGATATGATGTCTTTGTATGGGTGTGTGTGTGTGTGTGTCTATATATATATATATATATATATATATATATATATATATATATATAGTGCTAATTAGGATTGGTTTGTGCAAATGTAATTGGTTTGTGGAGATGTGATAGCCTCCCCTAAACTTCGAAAAGGTATCATTTTGATTATGTTTCTATTTGGTTTAGATAACATGACATGTTTGGAGGAAGAAAAAGATTAAACATGACGAGAAAAATGGTGGATTACATTTCACATGATTCTCCCTATAGATTAGTTGAGCAACAAGGAGATTAGCATTCTCTTGACATAGAATACACTTTGAGGAGTTTAAGGGCAGAGATCAAAAGTTGCAAATAAGATAATAATAGGTTGATTGAGGCATAAGAAATACTGGCAAGGGCTCAGTAAAAGCAGGCAAAGGTTAATGCAATGGTTCTACATATCCTTTAAGAGTTGCAGAAACAAGACCAGATGGGGATTGGTTATAGAGATAGGTAGGAGGAGAATACTAATGGGGCATATTGTAGGGGGTTTTAATTAGGACAAAGGATGGATAGAGATGACACAGTCATAGGTGGAATATTCTTGGATACACATGATATTAGGACTGTTATGTATGGGTATTATTATAGTTCTTCTTCCAGGAGACATCATCGTCATCATGACCATCATCCATATAGGAGGAGTGAGTATTTGGCAAAGAAGTTCAATAAATTAAAGCCTCCTACTTTTGATGGAGAGATGAAGAAGTCAAAATATGCAGAAGCATGGCTGCTTGGGATGAAGAAGTTCTTCAGATTGCATGATTATTCAGAGAACATGAAAGCCAAAATAACAACTTTCCATCTCAAAGTGAAAGAAAATATCTGGTGGGAAGATGTCAATAATTTCAAGGGAAGTTGAGAAGAAGAGCTAATTTTGGATCAGTTCGAGAGACACTTTAAGAAGAATTACCTATCTGAGAGGTACTATCATGAAAAATCTAAGGATTTTTATGAGTGGCAAATGGGTTCTATGATAGATGATTAGTACACTAATAGTTTCTTGGATATGTTGAGGTATGTGCCTTACCTCAAGGATGAGAAAGTGAAGATTCAAAGGTTCATCAGTGGGTTGTCAGCAACATTCAGAGACCATATTGAGTTTGATGAGCCTCGATCGCTGGAGGAAGCCATCAGGAAACTGAAGCATTGTTATTAGCAGTTGAAACACAAGGCTGAGCCTAAGCGTGATTTAAAGGGGAATGAAAAAGCTAAAGGGAAGTGGCCACCAAAGTGAGAAAGATCTCAAGACCCAGGTGAAAAACAAAATGTGGTTTCTTACAATAAGTTTAATGCAACAGAGAAGGGACATGAACCTCGACCTAGAGAGCAACAGAATAAAGGTAGTGATAGAGAGTCATTACAGTGGTGGATTTGAGGCAAAGATCATTGAAATAAATATTGTCCATTGTACGAGGGTGGCATGCCTTAAATATATAGTGCTCAAGAGGTGCAAATAGTTGAGGATGTTGGTCATAACATTCTTCGGATCAGTGCAACACTTGATAACAAGAATCAAGACCACCGTACATCCATTATTGAGATGGAAGGTAAGCTTTGTGATTGGGTTGTTTCTATTTTGATTGATCCTGGTGTTAGTGTCAGTATTTGCATACTTTCACCAGGGATCAAAACACATTTTGCATGTGCATCTTAAGTATCCTACTCTAAAGATTTTTCAATCATTACATTAGGTCATGATATAAAATTGTTCTACTGGTTGTTGTCATTGTCAAGTGTTCCATTTTCCTCCACAAGTATATGCCTGTTGACCCTCTTCCATGTCTTCATCATGTTGAAAACAAGTCTTCTCTCATTCCACTTTTAGTCAAAGTCAACCATGGAGTCAGGTCGTTCAAGGTCCCATTAGGTCACTAGGTTTCATTGTTCATAGTCCAAAAATGCACCGTTCCATCTCATAAGGTCAGCAAAAGGTGTGAGAGTGATCCCAATATGATCTCCAAGATGGTTTCCAAGTTTTAATTTGATTTCAAGTGTGAGTTTAATTCCAAGATGTAATTTTATTTTTATTCACGTAATTTTATGTCAGTTCAAATGTAATAAGTACTCAGTCTCCCAAGGCTTCCAACTCAGAGTTCCACATGCCAACATATCAAGTTTCAAATACAAAAATTGTCTACTTCAGCAATTGATCAAATGTCAAAGGGAGTTGTCTTTTTCCAAGGGTGCCTAAGTCATCATTTTCCACAAGCACTAAACCCTAATTTCCTCTCCCACTGAGCTAGCGTTTGCTATGGAATCAGAGACATATGAGCAGAGGAAGCATAATTTAGGTCATATTAGTAAGTATGAGGTCATTCCAAACTCATAAACATCATGTCTTTATCATTTTCCAGCAAATCATTCCAAGAGTCAAGCCATTTGCCACTCACAGAGCCTATTTTACTTCAAACTATGTTTCTGACCAAACAGAGATGAATTTGACAAAACTAAGAGAGGTTTTTATCCATCATAGGTCCAAGAAGAAAAAAATCCTTCATTTTTTACATAGGTTTCATGGTTTTATAGAAATTTCAAAAATACAGGTGCCACAGGAGAGTTGCTGCACTTCTGGAGTGACCTTTGGAAAATCAAGTTTTCTCATAGATGGAGTGTCCAAATGACTTGCTTGATGAGTCAAATGATAACTAGACAAAGAGATATTTCCAATGAGCTATCATGAGATCAATTTGGAGTTGAGGAAGGCCTCCAAAAGTTGCCTGCACCAGCACTTTGCATTTATGCACCCTCATTCAGCACTTTTTGACCAGTCTTGGGAAAATCAACTCCAATAAGAAAACCAAATGTATATTTTGAAAGTAGACTTGAAGGGATTTCCAATGATATATCCTCAGGGACATCGGGAAGATAGTCAAAAATATCCTGCAAGTTGGGGGTAAAATGGCATTGCACATAGGAGCAGTGCGTTGCGCATAGAGTAGTTTTCATAGTGTTACTGCTCTATGCGCAACGCCTTGGCGCTGTGCGCTCTTTTGGGGAATCCAATGGACAAATGAAATACATCAGTGGGCTCATAATTATGACATACCCCATGTACTTTTTCTAAGAATTTAGAGCAAAACTGGTCAGGAAAAAGGGCCAAAAACACCCAAAAAATCATGTTTCTGCCTCTTTTTCAAGGCGACGCTGTGCATAGAGGCAGTCTTGAGAGGTTTCAGCTTTGGAGGGTCAAAAAAGATTCAAATCATAAACTACAAGAATATCTTGAAATTATACAAGACAAGCTTTCCAATGAGCTATCATGAGCTCAATTTGGACACTGGGAAATCAGTCAAAAATGACCTGTAAGAAGACCTATTTTTTCCTCCTTGGTGTTGCGCATAGGAATACTTTTGCCTATTTGGTCAATTTTCTCAGTTTTCATAATTATCTTTCACTTGTGTAAATTTGAATTTTACTGATGTAATGAGTGGTTGATGATGTAATTATGGTGTTCTAGATGTTACCTATGGTAGATACATTAGGTAAATGGCCTCAATGACATGTAATGAATCAGTTTTCTTAAATTAGGGATGAGTCACTTTGACCACCCTATTCTCTAGTTGTCAGTTCAGTATTTCTTGGAACAACTCCTCCTCTCATGGATTTGACCCCCTGAAGCTAGTATGAGTTGGTTTGAGGTCTATATCTTCTTCTTGTTTCTCATTAGTAAGGGTTAGACTCAGTTGGATGCTTGGCCTTTGAAGAGACACACTTTGTATCATTTTCTGGGCAGGAATATTAATCAAATTTACATCTATTTTTATGGGATCCCTGTGGTATGGTGTTTACTTTAGTTTCTCCTTCTTTTTTTTCATCTTTTTAAATGTATTGTTAAGTTTATTCATCATTTCATAACTTCTAAATGAATGTATGCAAGTTAGATAAGCAGAATCCATTCTCATATGCTCTATTTTGGGTAGACATTCACAGTCTGTAATTTCTTCAGTTTAGAAAGAACCCATGATTTCACCATGCTCTTTCTAGCTCCTCACCTGTCTTGAACATCCCACCCATTGAAATCCTCAAGTGCTAAACTACTATGCCTACTTTGCCCCATTGAACACCCTGCAAATTTTGACCTAATTTCCCTTGTCCTAACTTTTTTTCTCCTTCTGATCCAGCACAACACTATCAAAACAATCAAAACCCTAAGCTACTATACCTAGCCTAATATCTTCTTTACTCGGCCATATTGGTTGTGATCCTTACGGAGAGAGCCCTCTCGTTTCCTAGTAGGGCTAGATACTTGGCTAAGCGTGGTTTGTGGTTACCTCAGAATTGCCTTCTTCAGCTTGACGTTCAATCCAAGTGATAACACCTGGATCTAGTTATAGTCATGTTAGTCCTAACCAGGTGGATAAGTGTGAATTGAATAAAGAAGTGCATGCAAAATCTTGGTTGGTACAATTGGCTATAGGGACCAAGTAAATATTTCACCATTCGGTGAGAGCTTGTGGTTTATAGCTTAATGGTATGTCTATATCAACGCATCTAAATGTGCTTCATTTCGGATCATACAGTATGCTTTTGGGCATGGAATGGCTATTCATTCATAGTACCAAGGTATATTGTCATGAGAAGGTTATTGAGTGCTTGCATGATGATGGAGAAATGAGAATATTGCAAGGAAAGAAGAAGCCTACATCAATCAAGATGGTTACAACCACGCAAGCTAAGTGCAGTTTCAACAAAGGGTATTTATTATTTGCAGTGCATGTTTCTAGTGACAAGGGGAAGGATGTTTAGGATGATGAAGTCCTCAAGAGGTACCCTAACTTGCAATAGCTTCAATATGTTTTCCCTGTAGAGATTTCAAAGTTACCACCTCATTGGGAAGTGGATTTCTCTATTGTGTTGGTATGAGGAGCAACACTACCATCAAAGGCACCATACAAGATGAGAACTCTATAAATGGTGGACTGAAGTTGCAACATAAGGATATGATTGAAAAGGGATACATACGGCCAAGTGTATTGCCTTAGGGTGCACCAGTATTGTTTGTAAATAATAAGGATGGTACCCTAAGATTATGCAATGACTAAAGGCAGATGAACAAGGTGACCATCAAGAAAAAATATCCATTGTCGAGGATTGATGATTTGTTGATCAGTTTAAGGGAGCAACAATGTTCTCAAATATTGATCTGAAATCAGGATATCATCAGGTGTGCATTAAAGAATAGGACATCTACAAGACTACATTCCACACCAAGTATGGTCATTATGAGTTTTTGGTGGTTTTCTTTGGTCTTACTAATTCTCTAGCTACTTTCATGTGTTAGATGAATAGTGTATTGTGTCCTTACTTGGACAAGTTTGTGATAGTGTTCATTGATGATATATTGATATATTCCAAGAATGAGGAGGAGCATGTAGAGCACCTGACAATAATGTTCACAATATCGAGAGAGAATCAATTGTATGCCAAGATGAGTAAGCACAATTTTTTTCAGACTAAAGTTCATTACTTAAGACTTATGGTTTCTCGGGAAGGCATAGTAGTGGACCCAAAAAAGATTAAATCTATTGTGGAGCACCAAACTCCTAGGAATGTGGATGAGGTGAGATCATTCATGAGGCTAGCAGGTTATTACAAGAGGGTTCATCAAGAACTTCTCAAGGATTTCCTATCCTATTACATAACTGCGTATAAAAGGAAAGAAGTTTGAATGGACAGAGGAATGTGCAGCCAATTTTGAGCAGTTGAAGCAATTTATTACAAATTATTTTGACTTGAAGATTGCATATCCTAACAAAGAATTTATATTCTATACAAATTCTTGCAATAAAGGACTTGGTGGGTTCTTGGTGCAGGAGGGACGAATGGTATATTATGAGTCAAGGAAGTTGAATGAGCACAAGAAGAACTACGTGACTCGTGATCTTGAGTTAGCAACTATCATTCATGAATTGAATATGTGGAGACATTATCTTCTTGGAAGGAGGTTCATCTTGATGAGTGGTCATAATAGACTGAGGTATTTGTTTGACCAACCTAATTTGAATACCATGCGAGCTGTATGGTTGGCTACCCTAAGTGAGTTTAACTTTGAGATGAGGTACATCAAAGGCAAGGAGAACAAGGTTGCAGATTCTCTCGGTAGCAGGGTGTATGTGAATCACATTTTAGCTATGAGCTCTTATGGGATATATTTGCAGGGGAAGATTTTGTAGGCAGGGAAATAGGATGACATGTACTAGTAATTGTAACAGAGGTTGCAGTAGTAGGATGAAGGTGATAGGGATGAGGAGTATCACCTCATAGTAGATGACTTGGTGAAATTTAGGAACATGATTTACGTGTTGAATGATAGTGAGATGAAGAATATTATCTTGCAAGAGTTTCATTTCAAGATTAATTCAGGCCACCAAGGATATCATAAGACACTCACAACAATTAATAAGTTCTACCATTGGCCAATCTGAAGAAAGAGGTGGTCGATTTCGTCACAAGATTTTTGGATAGTCAGTTGGTGAAGGCAAAATGAACGCATCCAACTAGTTTATTGCAGTCGATTTTGATTCCAGAATGGAAATGAGAGGTAATTTCCAAGGACTTCATTACAAAATTGTCAAATACATCCTGATAACATGATTCCATCATGGTTGTGGTTGAGAGGTTGAGAAAGGTCACTCACTTCATTCCAGTGAAGTCTACAAATTTAGCTAGTGAGGTAGCTCAGATCTTCATCGTGGAGATATTAAGACTGCATGGTGTTCCCAAAAAGATCATATCAAACAAAGATGCCAATTTCACTTCCAAGTTTTGAAAGTGGTTGTTTGCATACTTAGGGACAATGTTAGCTTTCAGTACAACTTATCATCGTTAGTTTTTGTAGGTCGAAGGTGTTCTAGTATCGAAACTTTATGGAGAGGCTAAAACACAAGATTTATCCAAAACACATAAATCGTTTCTATAAATTCCACTTAGAGATAACTCAATTAAATTAATTAAGCATCATTTAAATTTTTCCTAAGTCTAACTTAGGGAAAATGGTTAATTAATAATTAATTGAGAAAGGTGATTATTCTCTAGAAATTCACTCGGATCGACATGGAGATTATCTCATCCATCGATTAAGTTTTAATCTTGGTTGTTGGAGTCCCAAAAACCAGTAGATCAAGTAGAGTTGCATAGGTGAAGCATAAAAATATTCCAAACGAGTTTCTAGTCTTGGAGATTTAGAAATAGGAGGTAGAAATTATTCTTTAGGAAGTAGCACAGGGACTGCATAATTTCTTCAACAGAGCAATTTAATTTGGCTTAAGGGAAGGTCATTTTTAGTTCCAGAGGCCAGGAAGATTTTTCGAAGTGTCGAAGAAGCATTTTCCCAATCAGAACCAGGCATGACAGTTTGATTTGCAGGAGTTCGAGGCTGAGCGTGAGAGGGTCTACATTAGGGTGACGTGGGGCCTGCGCATAGCAGGGTGGACGAATTGCTTTTAAGAGGCAGTCAAGTGTTGAGATTGTTCAGAGAGAGGGTAAAATCCCTTAGTACATTTTTACCAGTATTTATCTTGGGTAGAAGTGCCAGTTTGGAAACATTTTATTGTACTCATAAATTTCATTATTCCATAATAATAAAAACCCTCACTGTTGGAACCAGTTTTCCAGGGAATTTTTCCCAAAATATCGGTGTCATCTTTTTTGTGTGTGTGCTATAATTTCTCAGTTCATATTTTTGTTGCCACATTATTTAATTTGGCCAAGAAATTGCAATGTGAATATTTCGATATTTGTCGTAAACAAAATAACTACATAATTAAATTCACAATTAGAAGAAATATTTCCAGTTGCTACATTTCAAGGAAATTTTGACATGGTATCAGAGCATATTTGATGGACAAGAAGCTCAGAGGCAGAAGAGAGAAAATTTATTTGTTCAGAGGGAGCATCTGGCCAAAAAAATTTGGAGCTGCGAAGTGCCTAGCCAGGTGTTAGTATGAATCCTTTGTCGAAGTGTACGAAAAAGGACCACTTTAGCTACGCATAACTAATAGCCCTAACAACAAAAGTGGCTGCCAATGTCTTCAGATCTGCGGTTAGTTAGACAAGAAAAGAGCTGCAAAATACCAGATCTATGTATGGAAAGACATTAAGCAGTAAAAACAAGGGTTTGCTCCATATACCAATAGACAAGACAAGAACAATTTTTGAAAGAATTTTTGTATTAATGGGGCACCCGTGAGGAAAACCAGAAGGAGTATCCAATTCCCCTCAGTGGGATGGGTTCTTGGAAGTCCTCAGCACTTCAGATCTAAGATTTCTCTCTCTAGTTGATGCAGAAAACCCAATGCAAAGAGTAGAGCTCAATGGGAGCAAATGGCAGAAAATGGTGACCAAGTGTATAGATCCAGAGTGATCTAATAGGCAACAAAAGGTGAAGAATGGTAGGAAAAACCCTCCTATTTATAACAAATATTGGGTCATTCTAGATCTTGGTGCATGGGTTAACCAGATCTAGATCCACTTTTTATGGAATATTTTATTATATTTGTTGGAGGGAAAAGGTATTTGACTTGGGTCAAATCCCTTAATTTGTTAAAAATAAATAAATAAATGATTTATTTATCTTTTTAAGGAAGTGGTTAAAAGATAATCAAATAAATAATGATTTATTTAATTATTTAAGGAGGTGGTTGAAAGATAATTAAATAAATAGTGATTTATTTAATTATTTGTGGGTGATTTGATCATATTTAACAAGGAATATCATCTAAATAAGGTTTAAATGATTATTCCTAGAAAATAATAAGATAAATAAAGGTTTATCTAATTAATTTCTTTGATTTTGGGTAAAACATGACTGGGAATAATAATTAAATTATGGTTTAATTAATTATTCCATGAAGAAAATCAAACAAATGCGGGTTTGTTTAATATTTCCTTTTGGGGTTTCTTGTTTTAACATAGTGAAAGCAGTTTTACTTAGGGTAAAACAGGTCTTACATGGTGTACTTGGGTCCATCTAATGATAATAAGTTAGATGACCAAAAAAATGGTGTAACACCAGGTAGTGCTAATTGTTGGGCAAGGGTTTAAATTTTTAGTTGCAAGTAGTAGAAAAAATCGAATTTCCAAAGTAAGTGATTCTAATAGGCAGAGGGAGCACTAGTAGCTCTAATTTTTGTAGAGTAGATTTCCTGGCTAGGCATGGAGGGTTTTGCAGCAGTTTGCAGTAGCAGAATCAATGTCAAAATGAAGAGGAAGTGCACACACGGAAGGAGTTTCTCTCAGAGGGTTTCTAGTTCATAAATCCAAATTTCTAGTTGTAGTTGGAAGTTGCAGCAAGCAAATTTTCTCACTCCATAAGGGAGTGTGAATAGCAGATACAACAACCGAGCAAGTGAAAGAGGGAGATTTCCATCCCAAATCGATTTTTTACAGACATGGCTATAGTCGGGCTTGAAGTCAAGAGAGGTTGGAGGGAGCTTCCAACTACATCATCTGGAAGGCTAGGATGTTATTCCTCCTAGATGAGTTGGGCCTGAAAATATTTTTAGAGAATGTCGTGGCAAAACCTACTAATGCATATCAACGAAAAATAATTCAAGAAGAAGATGGATAAGGCAAAGCAGATGATCCTGGATGGAGTTTGGGATCACATAGTTTCACATATATATGGAAAGAATAGTACCAAGGAGATGTGGGATGCTCTCACAGGGTTGTTTCAAAATACTTCCAAGCAACATAAGATGTTCTTGAAGGAGAATCTAAGAAACATTAAGATGCAGAAGGGTGAAGGCATTGATCCCTTCCTCACCAGATTTTACGATATCCAGGATCAACTTGCAGCTTTGGGGGAAGCACCTCAACCTACATAGCTTGTGTGTTTGGCCCTAAACAACATGTCAGAGGAATGAGAAGTCTTAGTCTAAGGTATTTTGGGATGAGACACATTACCAAGGGGGGATCGAGTATGGTTAGACCTGCAGCAGGAGGAAATGAGGAAATCTCTAGTAAAGAGCGCTATCAATGGAAACAGTAGCAAGGGATTGAAAGGTATGAAGGAGGAGGATAATGTGGCCCTTGCATCAAAAGTGAAGAAAAAAGGTCCCATCCAGGGCCAAGGCTCACCGGGTGAGAAGAAGAAGAAAAAGGATTTGTCAAAAATCAAGTGTTTTAGATGTGGCGAATTCGGCCACTACAGTACTCAGTGTCCTTAGAGGATATAAAAATTTTCCTCTAGGATAGAGGAAGGCTTTGCCATGTTTGTAGTTATACCTCCAGGAGTGAGGTGGGGCGACGTAGAACTATAGTCCCATAGTTGCACAGAGATTTGGGTAGGCTCCATCGAGGTAAACATCATATGGTGTCTCCTCATGGATCATTACCTTGCTACAAAAGCTCATGGTATCCAGTAGCAAGAGGATCAGTTTCAGTTGATGCAGTTAGATAGGTTAGAGTTGTAGTCTAGTCGCAGTCAAATGTTAAGGAACATAGAGTAGAGTTGACAACAGTGCAGGAGGATCAATACCAGAGTCAACCACAACACATATTTCCTAGTAGACAATGCAAAGGCTAGTATCAGTCATAACTCAAGAGACAGTTGCAACACAAAGAAATAGTTGATTCAATATTTTGGATTCTTATCAGTTGTTATAGTTGCAGTAGCAGCAACAACAATTGAGAGGGAGTTGCAGTGCATATGCAGATTTGGCAACAATAGAGGTTGCATAGTGCAATGTCAACAATAGTATAGATGTAGAATTAGACTTGAGCAGTATTTGGTGGGTAGTGGAAGGGTGTGACAGTGGTCAAACATCAGCATCATGTATGGGAGAATGTTACAGAGACAGGGTGTTGTGACAATTGTGTAGCACTAGAGAGAGAACACCTTTCTCGCTAAGAGTGAGTGTTAGTTTTTTTAGCATCGGAGGTGTTATAGTCTCATAAATTTGTGGAGAGGATAAAACACAGGAGTTCTCCAAAACTCGAAACTTTTTTATAGAAATTCCACCTAGAGATAACTCAATTAAATTAATTGACCATCATTTAAATTTTTCTGAAGTCTAACTTAGGGAAAATGGTTAATTAATAGTAATTAGTTGAGAACATTGAGAATTCTCTAGAAACTCATACAAGTCGACTTGGAGATGATCTCAACCATCGAATAAGTTTTAATCTTGGTTGTTGGAGTTCCAACTAGATATTATAAGAAGAGTTCGATGGGTAGCTGGAGAACAAACCAGTGCAAATACTTAGTGGTTTGGGAAGATTAATTTTCTATTGTAGGTGATTCAGCAAGAGAAGTCAAGCAAGTATATTAAGTAGCAGATGGCAAAGGGGAAATATAACATTATTCCAAAGGAGTTTCCAGTTTCGTAGATTCAGAATGACGAGACCAACATTATTCAATAGGAAGCAACGCAGGGACTGAGTAGTTGCTTTAGCAAATCTGTTCAATTTGGCTGAAGGGGAGGTTGTTTTCAGTTCGATAGGCCAGGAATATTTTCCATAGTGTCAGAGAAGCATTTTCCTAGTCCACAACAAGCAGGACGACTTAATTTGTATGATTTCTAGGCTAAGTGTGAGAGGGTCTATGATAGGGTAACATAGGGCTTGCGTAGATTAGAATGGACAGCTTGTTTTTCGGAGGCAGTAAGGTGTCGAGATTGTTCGAAGAGAGGGTAAAATACCTTAGTATATTTTTTATAGTATTTATCTTGGATAGAATCGCAAGTTTGGCGATATTTTATTGTACTCAGAAATTTTGTTGCTACACAATAATAAAAACCCTCACCGTTGCAACCATTTTTCCCACATTGGGTTTTTCCAGGGACTTTTGTCCAAAATAACAATGTCATAATTTTTATGTGTGCTAGAATTTATCAGTTCCAATTTTTACTTCTGAAGTATTTAATTTGGTGAAGAAATTGCAGAGTGATTATTTCCTTATTTTTTCGTAAACAAAATAAACTACATAATTAAATTTACAGTTAGAAGAAATATTTCCAGTTGTTGAATTTAAAGGAAATTTTCATAATCATCCATAGACATGTGGAAAGACAGAGAGGATATATGTCATGCATCAACAGAAAAAGTGGGAGGAGTATCTTCCACTAGTAGAGTTTACTTATAACAATGGGTATTAGGAGTCATCGAGGATGAGTCCATTTGAGGCTCTCTAGAGGCATATTTGAAATACTCCCATCAGTTGGAGTGATCCAATGAACAAAGTATTGATTGGACCAGACATCTTGGCAGAGATGGAACAAGAAATGCAAATTATTAATAGGAATCTGAAGGGAGGAAAAGACATGCAAAAGAGTTATGCAAATTAACATGGGGCATTCAAGGTGTTTCAGGTTATGGAACATGTGTACTTTCCAATCAAGCCCAAGAGGAGTTCCTTGAGGATTGGGTCATGTGTCAAGTTGTCATCTCAACATTGCGGGCCTTTTAAGATCCTTAAGAGGATTGGATGAGTGGCCTAAAGACTTGCATGGTCGCCAATAGTGAAATTACATGATGTTTTCCATGTTTCATTACTTAAGAGATATGTGCAAGATGTTGATTGTGTGATTGATTGGTTTGAATTGCAGGTGGAACCAAGGGGAGAGTTTCAACAAGAGCTATAGTGCATTCTACAGTGGAAACAACTCATGCTCCCAAACCGAGCAATAAAGCAGGTTAAAGTGTAGTGGAAGCACTTCAGGCCCGATGAAGCTACATGGGAGATTTCCCAATAGATGTAGCCTTTGTATCCTTCATTATTTGTTGGTTCAAGTAAATAATTTTTTTGGTGTGTGTGTGCGTGTGTGTGTGTGTGTGTGTGTGTGTGTGTGTAAATATTGCAATGATTTGTGTTATAAAGCTCCAATAAGCAGTATGTTTGTCTTGTTTTTCAGAAGGAGGTCACTGTAAGTATTGCATCGAATTATGTTATAAAGCTCCATAGGTAGTATGTTTTTCTTTCAATAGTTTTTTGGTCATAGGTGTCATAGAACATCAAGGATGGTTTTCCCCCAAGGGGGAGGGGTTTGTAACAGCCCCAGGTTAAAGTTTCATGTAACAAAGGATAATAAAGGAAAAAGGAATAAAACCAAGGTCATAGGACACATATCCCAAGCTAAACGTTGGGAAAAACATCACATTGGGCATAACTTGCGGTATATTATGGCTAAGGAAATTAGCAAAGGCAAAAAGGCATTAATTGGAATTTAATTATGAAAACAAGGGAAAATAGGAGAAAAGGAAGATGAAGAGACACGAATTTGCACGCTAAGGAAATTATAGGAAAATGAAGGGAAAAGGAAATGCAATGATAAAACGGCATTAGAGAAACAATTCATAGATTTTGTTGGTTTTAGATTTTTTTAGTTCTAGTTTTGTACCTCTTACACTCTTGCACACTTAGTGATCAAGATGGATATTGGTGGCCACCCACCTATTCCACCTAAACCATTTCATCAGTTTTCTTATTTAATATTTTTAGCAATTTTCGGGTATAGAACTTCTGTAGCAATTTTTACCCTCTAAATGGCGTTTTTTTAGGTACGCCACAGTACCGTAGCCAAGGGAAAGGGACTGTAGCAAAACCTGTAGTCCTCAAAGAGATATTTCCAACGAGGTATGATACGTGCCAAACATAGATAATATGACCAAGTTACGAGCCTGAGACGTTGGGTTCCCAACTAACCTCAATAGGGCCCATAAAATTTTGGAATTACATCTAGTCGGGTTATGGTTTTCGTTTTTTAGGGTTTTCTCTTGTTGTTTAATAATAAAAAGGCCATTGAACCTCATTGTAACACAGTTCATAGGCATGTAGCCACCACATCTATCATCGAAGATAAGTTACCAATGCCAAAGCTAGTTTCTTTCAATTATGTCTGTAAGCATTTTCAGTATTTGATATTAATGAAATGAAATATTATTTCTATTGCATCTTTGTATTTGTGATTATATTTGTATTATGTTTCTTTCCTTGTTAAATTCGGATTAGTGGTATCAGAGTGGTTTTCTCTTTCTCTGTTTTTTTCTTTGTATGTCCCTAATTGTAGAAATTATACAACATGCATGTATATATTGGATTCACCCTAACTAAAAATGTACTAAAGTTAAATACTGAATCGCTTCTACAAATCTTTTGCGGAATTAAAAACACAATTGCTAATCACATGAACATGAAGAAAGATCAATCACACACAACATAGATAATTTCTTAGGGAAAGATTACAGCTGAAAACCCCACTATCTTCTATTGTATATTTAGCATGGATCATGAAACAATTACATAAAAAACTCTTCTCACAAGAGCCCTCCACTACTCAGCTAATTGTCTCACATTGTCATATGCAAAACTGACCAATACATAGCCAATTCTCAGCCTCCATACAACCTGCCTTGCTTGCACAATCCCTGATGGTAAAGATCCCTAAAAGATAGAAATTCTTTCCTACCTTGACTGTGCAAGTATCATCGGCACTCCAATGGGTGTTGGTTTCATGTGCGCAACCCAATAATCCCACAACTGATAGTCAACTTCCCTTTCACCTAGAACTGAATTGGGTCTCCACTGGATCGTACATGCATGCAGCTAATAATAGTAAATCCTTAGTTGCATGTGAGATCACTGATTGTGAATTAATTAATATTTAATTCACTAGATCTCTCACTAGTGTATCTTCAGTTACAACTAGCACAACTGAGTTTAACTCACTTAACCGAGTTAAACTATTTACAACTTGCATTAACTAATGCACCACTACACTTTGAACTCTATTACAACTAGAATTACTCTGCATTCCTCACCAACTACCTCTAACTCGAAATCCACTAGCTAAGTGAATTTATCACTTTCAATTAACTGATTCAAGTCAACATTGATAATATATTACAGTTTAATGTCCATCTTAATTAGGGGATAACCAAAATAGACATGCACCCCAAAATAGCACTGTGGGCCCCACCCTAGTCTAGGTGCTTAATGCACTAGGTGTGGGTGTTGAATTTTCTTATTGAATCTCAACACTAATGAGTTCAACATATAAGGAGTTAGGGCTTGATCTAGTTGAACTCAGATCAACATCGCAAACCCCGACGACCTCCCATGGAAGGCGAAAAGAAAGACGAGGGATTAGGAGATCCTATCAAAATATTGCTTGAAGAAGCCCTCGAGTGACAAAGGAATGGAATGATAGACAATTTTTCTCAGATCATGCAGCAGATGCCGACGGGCGACACATCTTCATCCGGCAGTGGCTCTGGAGGCACCACTCCCTTCAAGGTACAAGTCAACTTCGACATTCCGGTATTTGAAGGCCAGATAGATGCAGAAATTGTAGATAAATGGTTGAATTTGCTGGAAGGGTATTTTTCAGTCCATGATTTCTTCAATCGAGAAAATATTACCTTTGCGCTCCTCGAAGCTGCACCCCATGTCAAAGATTGGTTGGAAACTTACTGTGAACAGAGGGATGAGGAAGAACACTCACCTTTTTTAGCCGCACCCACTTGGAATTCGTTTCGATATGGCATTAAGGAACAATATTACCCTGTGGGGAGCTATGAGGACAAGTACATCCAATGAACCATGCTGCGGCAACAAAGGGATCAAGATGTGCACAAGCTAACGAATTTGGTCCATACCCCACACACAAAGTTGGGTATTAAAGATTCAGAGAAACATTTGCTTCTCAAGTACCGCAGTTGTTTGCACATATACATTCAAGAGTAAATGGAGCTCCTCGACATTACCTAGCTTGGCGCGACATATCAATATGTCGCCAAGATCGAGTAGAAATTTAAGCAGAAGAAGTGAGATTTTGGATCCGGGAATATGAAGCTAGGGCACCCCCAAATCCAAAAATAAGGGGCAAAGCCAAAGCGGGGCGACTTAGGAAACCCGCCGAAGAAGCAAGCAAATAAAAACACCACAAAGCCAAATAAGGAATGGGGAAGTGGTGTGAATTTCATAAAATCTCCACTCACAACACAAGTGAGTTTTGGGCCAAACAGTCGTTGGTGATCGAGGTGAAGGCATCTGAATTAGATGCATGTTCTCATCCTGAGTTAGAACCAGACAAGGGGAATGACAAAGGGAAGAAAATCATTAATGTGGAACCCAGTGCCACCATTTCCATCACCAAGCTCCACAGGAGGAGCTTGAGGATATAGAGGAGGGGAGCGCCTCTTCCATTCCCAAATGTGGGTGAAGGGTTATCCACTGCAATTCATTGTCGATAACGGAATCCAAAAGAACCTCGTTTCAGCATAGGCTGTGAAGCGGCTCGGCCTACCGACCACATCACTCCCGCAGTCGTATACCGACAGGTGGCTTCACCAAGGAAGAGATCTTTGCATCAGCCAGCAGTGTCTCCTTCCCTACAACATCAAGCCCTTCTGACTCATGAGGTATTGTGTGATGTTACTCCTCTTGAAATTTCTGATGTATTATTAGGCAAAACATACTTGTGGAAGTGACATGTTGTGTATGAGTATAGGCCTCGTTCTGTTATTATTACTTTGGGAAATAATTTGTACATGATACCGGAGGTAGTACCCCCTTCTTCTATCTCTTTGATTACCACAAAGCAATGCAGTAAGATTATTTCCCAAACCAAGAAATTTGTTTTCATTATGATTCACCCATAGGGCAAGAAGAAGATCGTGGCCGCAACCTCCAAACATGGCTCCCCTGCGCGGCAGTAGCAGATGGAAAAATTCACGGAGGAAATATACAACGACATTTTCTCCTCACCCACAGGGGTTCCTCTACATTGTCAAGTCAAGCACTCCATTGATCTGACCCGAGGTGCGTCGCTGCCAAATGGGTCAATCTATCGATTCTCTCTTTTGGAGAATGATGAAATCAAGAGGTAGATCCAAAAGATGTTGCATAAATGGCACATCAGGCCAAGCCCCTCACCCTGTGGGAGCCTGAACGTGTTGGTATAGAAGAAGGATGGCACATAGAGACTATGTACTATCAGGCGTTGAACAAGATCACTGTCTAGAATAGGTACCTGATCCCACGAATTGATGACCTTATGGACCAACTAAAGGGGGGGGAATATTTCAGCAAGATCAACTTAAATTCTTGGTATCACCAGGTACTAATCGAACCTTTCATTGTGTGGAATATTGCCTTCAAACCCAAGGAGGGCCTTTTCGAATGGTTGGTCATGCCTTTCGGGTTGACGAATTCTCTTGCAGCCTTCATGAGGCTGATGGACGATATACTGTAGACATTCACTAACTCATTTGTATTGGTGTACTTGGATGACATCCTAATCTTCAATTGGACTTGGGAAGAGCACCTCCACCACATCCGACAGGTTCTCCAAACATTGCGACAACACAAGTTGTGTGCCAATTTGGAGAAGTGCACTTTTGGCATGACCCAGGTTCAATATCTGGGATACATTGTTGATTAGATGGGGGTGCATGTGGATCTTTCAAGGATTCAAGTCATTTGGGACTGGCCATCCCCAACCACTCTAACAGAGCTCCACAACTTTCTGGGTCTTGCCAATTTCTACCGCAAGTTGGTGCTAGGATTCTCTCATATCACCTGCCCCTTGAGTAAAGTCACCAAGGGAGGAGCAAAAGAAAAATTCTTTTGGTCTGAATCTCAACATAAGGTGTTCATAGAGTTAAAACACCGTCATTTCTCTTCACCAGTGCTCACATTACTAGACTTGCAACAATCATATGAGATCAATACATGTGCCTCTCACTATGCTATTGGGGCAGTTCTTACTCAACAAGGGCATCCAGTGGCATATGATATTGAGACACTTTCTGACACAGTACAAAAGTACCCCACTTATGAAAAAGATATGTATTACATTGTGCAGGCTTTCCGACAATGGAAGCATTACATTTTGGGAAGGAAATGGTCATCCACACATACCACTGACCCCTGTAGTTCATACAGACATAAGGGAAGTTTCAGAACGATCGTCATCATAAGTGGTCCATTTGAACATCGAGTACAAGAAGGGAGGCACCAATAATGTTGCAGACAACCTCAACCGACCACCGATCATGGTTCTAACCACCGTTCTCAAATCTTGTGGGAACGAGACTTCCTATTGGCCGCTTTTCTACAAAAGCGATCTAGAATTTGGGCACATATGCGAGATGCTCTTGGAGGGAAAGCAAGTTCCAGATTTTCACCTCCAAGATGCATTGTTATGTCACCTGGGATACCTTTGTGTTCCTTCAAGCGAGCATGCTAAGATGATTTGGGAAGCGCACCACAGTCGAGTTGTTCGGCATTTCGGGGTCGAGAAAACAGTGGCAGTATTGCATAAGTATTTCTATTGGCCGAACCTTCAATAGGATGTTGGGAAGTACATCAGGTCTTGCACTGCCGACACCATTTCCAAACCAACCATCAAGAATCAAGGTCTCTATACTCCGATGCCTACCCCTAGTCGACCTTGGAAATCCATCTCCATGGATTACATGTCAGGACTTCCTTCTACTAAGCATGTCAATGACTGTGTTTTTGTGGTCGTCGACAAATTCTCAAAGATGGCCATTATGGTGATCTACAAGAAGAATATCACAGGAGAAGCCAATGTTAAACTCTTCTTTGAACAAGTGCGGGTACACTTTGGGATCCCACAGTCTGTCATCTCATATAGGGATAGCAAGTTCCTCAATACATTTTGGTCCAGCCTCTAGTCGATGCTGGACACGAAGCTCACCAAGTCCACAACTTTCCATCCCCAAATTGATGGCCAGACAGAGGTCGTCGATAGGATTATCGTACACATTGTGCGCACGTACAAGTCAAAGGATCCACACATATGGGATGAGAGCCTCCCCTATGTACAACACAACTATAACTAGGCTCTCCACAACTCAACTGGTCAAAACCCCTCTTAGGTGGGCTTGGGATTCTAGCCACTATGTCACATTGATGTAGCCATTCCATTCGCAGCTACTCAGGTAGTTCATCTCATGTCCAGGCTAAAGCCGAAAAGGTGAACAAATTCATTGAGCACATTCATTACATATGCCAACAGGTTCATTATTCGATAAATCCAATTCCATGTACAAGCAACGACATGATAAACATCAGGTGCCACACAAGTTTTAGGTGGGCGACAAAGTTTGGTTGCATTTGCAAAAAGAACGCCCAACCGGAGCCCATCGGAAACTCATACCACTTATTTATGGGCCTTACACCATCATAAATGTGGTGTGATACAATGATTTTGAGCTTATAGTTCCCCCATTCCTTGGCCTGCACCCAATTCTCAATGTGGATTGCCTTTGACCATACTTTCCACCATTACTGGACACATCTGACATTGCAAAACTCACACCAACAGATTTAAATCCAACCTGCATGGAACATCCTGTAACTGGTCAGATCATGGACACACATTTTAAGAGCACTCGTTAATAGTCGATCGAGCTATATCGAGTTGTCAAAGTATGCCAACTCCTTCACCAGGGCAAGTGGTTCGCCAAGGACCAGATTCAACAGAAATTTCCCCACCTCATGGAGGATCTGGATGCAATGGGGACCATTTCTTCCTAAGGGGGAAGGAATTATCCAGGTGGATATTGGTGGCCACCCGCCTATTCCACCTAGACTGTTTCATCAGTTTTCTTATTTACTATTTTTAGCAATTTCGGGTCCCTAACTTCCAGAGCAATTTTGACCCTCTAAACGGAATTTTTTGAGGTCCACTACATTCCCATAGCCAAAGGAAATAGAATGCAAAAAAACATGCAGTCCTCGAAGGCATATTTCCAACGAGGTATCATACGCCCCAAACAGAGATAATATGACCAAGTTACGACCCTGGGAAGTTGGCTACCCAACTAACCCCAACGGGGCCCACAAACTATTGGTGTTACATCTCCTCGGGTTAGGGTTTTGGTTGTTTAGGGTTTTTTCTTATTGTTCAATAATAAAAAGGTCATTGAGCCTCATTGTAACATAGTTCAAAGGCATGTAGCCACCACATCTCTCCTCGGAGATAAGCTACCATCGCCAGAACTAGTTTCTTTCAATTCTATCTATAAGTGTTTTCAGTACTTGATATTAATGAAATGAAATATTATTTATGTTGCATCTTTGTATTTGTGATTATATTTGTATTGTGTTTCATTCCTTATTAAATTTGGATCACTTAGAGCACTATTGGAGCACTTTAGCATTCACTTGAGTTTGATTTTACTGGTAACATGTTGCATGTGTGATTTCCTAGTTGAGGTGTGAATGCACGATATATGCATTTGTGTATTTGGTTCATTTTTTGTCATTGGCGTGGGTTTTTCCTGGTTCTACAGTGGTTTAAACCTTGCTTTTCCATATTCTGGATAACCATGGTGTGACGATATTCATTATTGGTCGAGCTTCGGATTGCTAGAAGGTTTTGGAACTGGGTGAGGTGGTCTCAAGAAAATCCAAAGGGTTGGGGGTGGAGATGGTTTTCTTCGAGAAGACCTCTACAGGTGGGTGGAGACAGGAAAATTCCTCAAGAGATGGTGAAGGAATTCTGAGGCATCCAAGCTTGGTTTGATTTCGTGATCTCGGGATCGGTTTAGGTGAGATCATGTTAGCTTAAGGGTGGAGGTGGTTTAATATTTCGAGACCCTAGTTGTCTATGTCTTGGTTTATCCCGTCAGATCCCACGTTCATGCTTGGAATATGGCACAGGGGTGAATGGCTTAAAGAAAGATTTGGTTCAACCCAATCTATGGTCGGGTGGTACTTGGAAGTCCCTCACTTGGTTAGATTTTGCATATGTATTTAAGAGCGATTTTCACAATGTGATTAATGAGTACATGTACTTGTTATTATGTTTATTATATGGAATATTTCTCGTGGTTCCTATTCTGGTTATATGTTGGTTACAAGTATGGTTCTATGATCTGTTCTAACTATTTCTCTTGTTCATGATTTAATATGTTAATAAATAATTGATGAACGCATGGGCTAATAAGTGTTATTGCAACTATTATGAGAAGGTATTAAACCTTCTTAGTGATTCTTATAGGAAGTTCAAAGATTTAAGATCATATAAGCATTCATGACCTATAACTTACATGTTCACCATATGTTTGACAAAATGTTTGTCATGGTTAAGCCTGGTTAGGTCAAGTTCTTGTTCAAGTTTTAAATTTTAGCATGGTTAGCATCTTATTTATGCTTCTAGAAATTTTCAAGCAGTTATGGGGAGGGTTTTGGAGGCTTTCCTGGAAAAGTGGCTGATATTACGGGACCGCAGGAACATAACTAAGGCTCTTAGGTCATAACCGCATGGAGGATGGCTTATGCATGTAGTTGGAGCTTCATAACCTCATGCATGCAGTGGTGCGGGTGTGGTTACAATCCTAAGATAGTGAAAAAGAGTTACAACTCAAGGATTAGTCACCTAGGGTGGTTTTTTATCCTCTAAGTGATCTATGGTTCCTGAGGAAAGTCAACAAGTCATCAATTAGTGTTAGGTTCTCAAATTCTTTTATTTAATGTATATTTTTTTGCCTTATGATTATCTACCTACTCCCTTGTTTTACCAGCTCTGAAGTTTTTATCTTACACTTTCACCCTTCGTTTGATGTAATATTAAATATTTGTATTTCCTTCGAGGATAATAAGGTAAATTATTGTTTTTCATCAACATGCATTTGCTTATTTTGTTTTCTAAGGATTATAATCTTTATAAGCCACTAATCATAGTGTGTTCAGTTCTTGCACTCCATAGGGCTCCCACACGAAGTATGTTGACCGCTTCATCATCCAAGCTTTCCATGAAGGAAAATTTTAGCTAGCAGTATAAGCATTTGTTTGAGACTATTTTGGAGTGAGTTGATAGTCAAAGGCACATTTATCATTCATTGATTTATTCCTGCACCAATCCTAGGTTCATGCACCAATTTGGGGCTTTGATATATTGGCACACTTTCAAGGAAAACCGAAGATGGTTTTGTCCAAAATGATGTTTTAACACCTCAACATGAGTTATAATTCACCTAGGTCGTACGGATAAATATTTAGAAAATAATTAACAATTCAACCCTAAATTCACATAGTTTTCGAACTACCAACTTCCTCCTTGATTTGTGTGAAAATGAGGGTGAATCACAAAATTCCAAAACAACAAGTTTTGATGACAATATAACATATTAAGCCCCCATCAAATATTTTTCCCAAATTCGAGATTTCAAAAGTAGTGCCAGATTTGCAAGAAAATTACAATTTTTGCATCAGATCTATATTCCTTCGATTAGAAAATGGTTATGACATTATTAGATCCATCCTCCATTGTTTGGGATTGTAACTCTACCAGATCTATTGATGGAAAATTGTTAAGATTCGTATTTGTTCTATCTGAATATGGTTGGTTCATCGATAGCCTGATTTTTTTATGTAAAAATCTATATAAATTGAAGGATAGCCCAATGCAAGGGGACAATGATGTTATTATAACACTATTGATGGTTTATATTGGGAGGTTCAACCCCTTTTATAGGTGTTGGAATCTTCCTCTCTTTGATGTAATAAGGATCGAACTTTATCAATACAAAGGTTTTGATCTCAGGTTTTGAATTTATATTCCAAATTGTGTGAATCACTCACTTTTTTCTATGATCTAAGTTTGAGAACATGGGTGTGAGTTGGATGGATGGACCCATGAGACCAGCTCCACAACACCTTTAGTGTGTTGCTTTTAAGATTCAAGAACTTGTGTGTATGTATTTGAATTCATTATGGTGTGTTCTGCAATAATCAAATATGGTTGGTTTCCTTAGATACACTTCTTTTACTTCTTTACGCAGTTACATATATGCCCTCCTCTCATCACTGAAACTCTTTAGATTTGACAGTTGATTTATTGATCTACGATGCTTATTCCATTATATCGACACTTACATCATCTATGCATTTGATCCAAGTAAACCATTGCCTTTGGTATGTGTGAAATGCAAGAATCACATTGAGTACAGACAACCTATTGAGTCCAGGCAGACTGTGTTAAAACATAATATAGAGATTCGTTGTTTGAAAATCTATGTTTTATGTTGCATTTGGGATTCACTATTTTATTTTATTTTATTTTATTCTCAGTCAAAGGTTTTAAATTTATTCATGTTAATGTGACAACAGTTATTGTGATTAATGAAAGAGTTTGGCAACAATGTGTTCATGTGATTCTTTTTTTGTACACAATAATTCATTTTCAGTTGAATGGGCTTATGCATATCAGTAATTTGTTAGATCACTTCTTTGATAGAGTTTTAGGATTCATTTGGACATGTGTGAGGAGTTGTTTCCATTTGCTTTCCGCATTTTGATTAGTTTGCATGACAGAATAAAGGCCAAAGATATATAGAAGAATTTAATGTTTGAGCAGTATTTTGAGTCGTGGAGTTAATGTTTAGGTTTCATATTCGGTTTGATATTTAAGTTGTTAACAGGAAGGGCTTATTTTCAATTGATAAATAATTAGGGCTACTTCCAAATGTTTTTGATTTGCAGGGTTAATGTTTGCAGTAATCGGGTTTCTGTTTTTACTGAATGTTTTTTATTGCAAGATTTGAAATGATAATTGTTTGCATGAAATTATAAGGAGGTTTATGAGCAAGTTAGTATAAGAATTTGATTTGCAGGTTTCTAGGGACTCTCTATGAAATTTATAGTGTTGCACCTCGAAGTTTACGAACTCCCAAATTGACAATTAAATGTTAGGTCATATATTACACCCAACATTTTGGTGTCGTTGTTGGGGAGGCACCTAGGGGATTGACGTTGGTGACCTACTACATTTCAGTTTGCTCTTTACCTAGTTTTTCCTTCAAATTTTATTTCCTTAAAATCAATTCTTTGAATTTGTTTCTTTCCAACATATCTTGCTTACCTTTTTAAGGTTTTTCATTTCTAGGGTGCTATAAGAACCCCCCTATATAATCATCCATGTGATGACAGGATATACCAGAAGCCTGTTGAGAAAAAAAAATTGGTATTTTGAGGAACCTTTCAATGAGATGTTTTGATGTTGCTGTAGAGATATACAAATCATCCAATGATGAACCCACGAGTGAAAAATTTAGTATTTTGTTTAAACATAAATATAATATTATTAACTCTTTTATTTCAACATTGGATTATTTGCAGGAAGAACAGGAAAAGGATGAACAACCAATGCTAATTTTATGTGCCAATTGTAGAAAGAAGCACTTATTTGGAGAATGCCCCCTTAGTAGCCTAACATTTTGCAAAATTTTCCAGGAGGGTGACTCAACAAAACAATTCCCATAGCCGCTAAGATTACTAGAAGTATTAAGGGAATCAAGTAAGCAATTGAATTGATTTCTAGGTATAACTCAAACCCCATAATCAGGTAATACTTGGACTAATGTTTATTATCCTCGGTAGGTTCCTCAACAAATTTATAATCCTACAGTTCCATGGCAAACTATTAGTCCTCCTTCAAGTGAACATCCTACCTTTTGGCCAAAGTGGCCCTCTCCCTGGATCTCGCCTTGAGCCATATATCCCCACGGCCTCAAGAATGATTTGGAGCATCGTCTCTAGGGTAGTTTCCCATGCAAAATAAATTACCTAAATATCAACAACAATCACAATTTCTATCCAACGTACCACGAAGTCATCCTCTTTAATGGTCCCAACTACTTGTGTAACCTTATCCTAATCCATACGCTAGCCCTAATCCATACCCTAACCTATACCCCAATCCAAACCCTAGTCCATGCCCTAATCCAAATCATAGACCTAACTCTAATCCATACTCTAATTTAGAACTAACCCTAGTCCACACCCTGATTTAAACCCTAGACCTAACCCTAGTCCACACCCTAATCCAAACCCTAGACCTAATCGTAATTCAAACAAGAAGGTTGCACATCAATTTAAACCACTTATTCTTCACATTGATTCCCCTACTGAATGAAATGTTATATCTTCCACATTAAGGAATGGAGTAAATTTAGAAACTCCCCCCATTACCACATTGCATTTACCCCGGGAAGAAACTTAAATCCATAAAGCATTAGAGGAGAATTCTATGATTGGAACTTGTTTAGAAACTATTTTTGAAGCTCATCAAGAGAAAACCCTAGAATTTCCCTTAACCATTATTTTCAATCTAAAAAGTAGATATTTGACCCTGAAATTGAGGGGTTTTTCTTTTGTCTTTCACCAAATCCATTATGCCTCCAAGGGAGTGATTATCAAGTTGTGGAAGGTTTGTATGAGTTGGAGAATCATTAACATGTGGATCACATTAAATCCATGTTTCAAATAACCATCAAACCACCTCATTCCCTCGTCATTAAACAACTCTTAGTACCATATCAATTAAATCAGTTGGTTTCTCATACTCTGGTATGCATTAAAGCTTATCTTTTGAACCCGAGTGTGAGTATATTTAGAATTTCGTAACCCACATGGTTGCAATGGAAGTAATCCAGCACTTCAAGGAGATCTTCCTCTCTCTAAATTAGGGTAGGGCAGTATAAGAGCAATAAAAAAAGATGTTATCTGAAATAAATTAGTTATAGTAACACTCTTGAAATTGTAATTCCCTAACGAATAATTATTTAAATTTATTTTGTGCACTCTTGTGGTAAGTCTTGTGAGATGTGATTCACTTCTAACACCTCATACTTTGCATTGATTGGATGGTTCTTCTTCATACTATTCGGTCATCCATTGAGTCAGACAGGGGAATTTATCATTGTTATGCTTAATATTTTCTATTCATAAGCCTGAAACCCTAACCGTGACATAGTCACTTCAGCAAGTTTCTATTCGAGAAAATCATTTCAAGTTTCTCTTCGAAGGTATTGATGAAAATACTCCTATGGTGGACCACTCCTATAAAATCCTAATGAGCTGTTATGAGAACCCTAGCATGATTAACTCGAGGAAAATTTTAGTCATTACCTAAGATGCTTTCTCTAAAATGAGTCTTTAGGGTAGCAAGACCAACCAATAAAGGTTAGTCATTAAAAACATATCACGCCATCTCGTGCTCTTCAGGAATAGATCTACCTCCCCACCTATTAAGTAACCTATTTAAGGTTAATCATAATAAGAGTATTTTAAAAGGATTAAGTGAGGGATAGGAGATCTCATTATGAGTCAACCTACCATGATGAAGGGTCCTAACAAGAATGGAATTACCTCTACTGGTCACCAAGTTGGGGTAATGTATTTTAGCTGAAAAGATAAAAGAGAAGAGGTATCATCCCGATCCAACTTGTTCATTATTGTTAGTTCTTATTAATGGCACTGTCGTTAGTTAGTTACCAAGCCAACACAACAACCTTTAGTTAATTTCTAAATCAATGTCATTGCTTTTAAACGACTCCGAATCTATATCAAATATATGGGACATATGCATTTCATTGGATTAAAAAGCATCCATGTTGAGGCTATAAATGCCTACTGGCAGCAGGGCTATGCTTGTGGTATTCAATTTAATCTTACAATATGCTTTACTTGGTCGTTTTTGTCTTCCCCTTAACTCATTATCATATCTCTCAGAAAATGGCTTTAAGATATTTCAAGTGTTATATTCTGGAGTTCTATATTTCAGAGATAAAGGTCTTTATGGATGTGGGGCCCTTAGTGAATTTGATTCACTTTGCATGAACAAGGGGAGCTTCAACTATACACTTAGATAATGGTAAGATGGTCACTTTGGGAAGGCATTATTTTGTCATATCTTCATCCATCTTTTGTGCCATGGCTTTCAAAATATGATTTTTTTTTTAATAAGGGTACTCCCAAGATGCTTTGTGAAATTTTTTATGGTTGCCTATTTCATGAGAACATTATCCATGCAATTTAGCAATTTTATGGCAGCCCTAGTATTGGAATTTCTTGAAATCAATCTTCATAAATAAAGAATCTAGTGTAAAAGTGAACTAGCATGCATTCCCTTTTCTGAACAACCATATCGAGCAGAGGAATATCTATTTAACAAAGTTTTATAACATTACTGCAAGTGCAAGGCCACCTATAGATATTTCAATTCTGTTTTTTTGCATGGGAGATATAGTATAACAGACGACTTGCTCACAAGGACATGCAAGATGATCAACATGGGGGTATGTCAGGTCTCATAATTATTGTATTTAATGCATATTTTTGCCCTTATGATTATCTGCTTATTCCCTTGTTTTAATAACTTTCAATTTTTTATCTTGCACTTTCACCCTTCGTTTGATGTAATATTACAAATTTGTAGTTCATTCAAGTATGGCAAGGTGAATTATTGTTTTTCATCAAAATGACTTTGATTATTGTGTTTTCTAAGGATTATAATCTTTATAAATCGCTAATAAAGGTGTGTTCAGTTCCTGCACTCCATAGGAATCTTGCACCAAGTATGTGGATTACTTCATTATCCAATCTTTCCATGTTGGAAAATTTTCGCTGGCAATACGAGCATTTGTTCGATGTTTTTTTTGAGTGAGTTGACAGTCAAAGGCACGCTTAACATTCATTGATATGTCATGCACCAGTCCTAGGTTCCTACACCAATTTGGGGGTTCGATAGATTAACACATTTTCAGGGAAAATCGAAGATGATTTTCTGTCAAAAAATAATTTTTAACACCTCAACATGAGTTAGAATGCACCCAGGTCGTACAGATCAATTTTTAGAAAATAATTAACAATTCAACCCTAAATTCACATAGTTTTCAAACTACCAATTCCTTTCTCGATTTGCATGCAAATGAGGGTGAATCCCATAATTTTGAAATAGGAGTTTTGTTGACAATATGGAAAATTAGGCCCCTTTCAAAACTTTTTCCAAAATTCGCATTGGTCTGAGAGATATGCAGGGCTCTTTGTAGGCAATTTGTTAAATAACAAATCATCCAGATTTCAAAAGTAGTGCGATATTTGCAAGAAAATGCCAAAATTTTCATCAGATCTATAATCCTTCGATTAGCGAAATGGTTGGGACATTATTAGATCCAACCTCCTTTGTTTGGGATTGTAACTTTACCGGATCTATTTATGGTAAATTGTTACAGTTTGTATTTGTTCTATCTGCATATCTGCATATGGTTTGTATTAATGGCACTGTCGTTAGTTGGTTAACAAGCCAACACAACAACCTTTAGTTAATTTCTAAATCAATGTCATTGCTTTTAAATGACTCTGAATCTATATCAAATATATGGGACATATGCATTTCATTGGATTAAAAAGCATCCATGTCGAGGCTATAAATGCCTACTAGCAGCAGGGCTATGCTTGTGGTATTAAATTTAATCTTACAATATGCTTTACTTGGTCGTTTTTGTCTTCCCCTTAACTCATTGTCATATCTCTCAAAAAATGGCTTTAAGATCTTTCAAGTGTTATATTCTGGAGTTCTATATTTCAGAGATAAAGGTCTTTATGGATGTGGGGCCCTTAGTGAATTTGATTCACTTTGCACGAACAAGGGGAGCTTCAACTATACACTTAGATAATGGTAAGATGGTCACTTTGGGAAGGCATTATTTTGTCATATCTTCATCCATCTTTTGTGCCATGGCTTCCAAAATATGATATTTTTTTTTAATAAGGGTACTCCTAAGATGCTTTGTGAAATTTTTTATGGTTGCCTATTTCATGAGAACATTATCCATGCAATTTAGCAATTTTATGGCAGCCCTAGTGTTGGAATTTCTTGAAATCAATCTTCATAAATAAAGAATCTAGTGTAAAAGTGAACTAGCATGCATTCCCTTTTCCGAACAACCACATCGAGCAGAGGAATGTCTATTTAACAAAGTTGTATAACATTACTGCAAGTGCAAGGCCACCTATAGATATTTCAATTCTGTTTTTTTGCATGGGAGATATAGTATAACAGATGACTTGCTCACAAGGACATGCAAGATGATCAACATGGGGGTATGTCAGGTCTCATAATTATTGTATTTAATGCATCTTTTTGCCCTTATGATTATCTGCTTATTCCCTTGTTTTAATAACTTTCATTTTTTTATCTTGCACTTTCACCCTTCGTTTGATGTAATATTACAAATTTGTAGTTCATTCAAGTATGGCAAGGTAAATTATTGTTTTTCATCAAAATGACTTTGATTATTGTGCTTTCTAAGGATTATAATATTTATAAGTCGCTAATAAAGGTGTGTTCATTTCCTGCACTCCATAGGAATCTTGCACCAAGTATGTGGATTACTTCATTATCCAATCTTTCCATGTTGGAAAATTTTCGCTGGCAATACGAGCATTTGTTCGATGTTTTTTTTGAGTGAGTTGACAGTCAAAGGCACGCTTAACATTCATTGATATGTCGTGCACCAGTCCTAGGTTCCTACACCAATTTGTGGGTTCAATAGATTAACACATTTTCAGGGAAAATCGAAGATGATTTTCTATCAAAAAGGAATTTTTAACACCTCAACATGAGTTAGAATGCACCCAGGTCGTACGGATCAATTTTTAGAAAATAATTAACAATTCAACCCTAAATTCACATAGTTTTCAAACTACCAATTCCCTTCTCGATTTGCGTGCAAATGAGGGTGAATCCCATAATTTTGAAATGGGAGTTTTGTTGACAATATGGAAAATTAGGCCCCTTTCAAAACTTTTTCCAAAATTCGCATTGGTCTGAGAGATATGCAGGGCTCTTTGTAGGCAATTTGTTAAATAACAAATCTTCCAGATTTCAGAAGTAGTGCGAGATTTGCAAGAAAATGCCAAATTTTTCATCACATCTATAATCCTTCGATTAGCGAAATGGTTGGGACATTATTAGATCCAACCTCCTTTGTTTGGGATTGTAACTTTACCGGATCTATTGATGGTAAATTGTTATAGTTTGTATTTGTTCTATCTGCATATTTGCATATGGTTTGTATTAATGGCACTCTCGTTAGTTGGTTACCAAGCCAACACAACAACCTTTAGTTAATTTCTAAATCAATGTCATTGCTTTTAAATGACTTTGAATCTATATCAAATATATGGGACATATGCATTTCATTGGATTAAAAAGCATCCATGTCGAGGCTATAAATGCCTACTGGCAGTAGGGCTATGCTTGTGGTATTCAATTTAATCTTACAATATGCTTTACTTGGTCGTTTTTGTCTTCCCCTTAACTCATTATCATATCTCTCAGAAAATGGCTTTAAGATCTTTCAAGTGTTATATTCTGGAGTTCTATATTTCAGAGATAAAGGTCTTTATGAATGCGGGGCCCTTAGTGAATTTGATTCACTTTGCATGAACAAGGGGAGCTTCAACTATACACTTAGATAATGGTAAGATGGTCACTTTGGGAAGTTATTATTTTTCATATCTTCATCCATCTTTTGTCCCATGGCTTTCAAAATATGAGATTTTTTTTTAATAAGGGTACTCCTAAGATGCTTTGTGAAATTTTTTATGGTTGCCTATTTCATGAGAACATTATCCATGCAATTTAGCAATTTTATGGCAGCCCTAGTATTGGAATTTCTTGAAATCAATCTTCATAAATAAAGAATCTAGTGTAAAAGTGAACTAGCATGCATTCCCTTTTCCGAACAACCATATCGAGCAGAGGAATATCTATTTAACAAAGTTTTATAACATTACTGCAAGTGCAAGGCCACCTATAGATATTTCAATTCTGTTTTTTTGCATGGGAGATATAGTATAACAGATGACTTGCTCACAAGGACATGCAAGATGATCAACATGGGGGTATGTCAGGTCTCATAATTATTGTATTTAATGCATCTTTTTGCCCCTATGATTATCTACTTATTCCCTTGTTTTAATAACTTTCAATTTTTTTATCTTGCACTCTCACCCTTCGTTTGATGTAATATTACAAATTTGTAGTTCATTCAAGTATGGCAAGGTAAATTATTGTTTTTCATCAAAATGACTTTGATTATTGTGTTTTCTAAGGATTATAATCTTTACAAGTCGCTAATAAAGGTGTGTTCAGTTCCTGCACTCCATAGGAATCTTGCACCAAGTATGTGGATTACTTCATTATCCAATCTTTCCATGTTGGAAAATTTTCGCTGGCAATACAAACATTTGTTCGATGTTTTTTTGAGTGAGTTGACAGTCAAAGGCATGCTTAACATTCATTGATATGTCGTGCACCAGTCCTAGGTTCCTGCACCAATTTGGGGCTTCGATAGATTAACACATTTTCAGGGAAAATTGAAGATGATTTTCTGTCAAAAAAGAATTTTTAACACCTCAACATGAGTTAGAATGCACCTAGGTCGTACGAATCAATTTTTAGAAAATAATTAACAATTCAACCCTAAATTCACATAGTTTTCAAACTACAAATTCCCTTCTCGATTTGCATGCAAATGAGGGTGAATCCCATAATTTTGAAACATGATTTTTGTTGACAATATGGAAAATTAGGCCCCCTTCAAAACTTTTTCCAAAATTCGCATTGGTCTGATAGATATGCAGGGCTCTTTGCAGGCAAATTTTTAAATAACAAATCTTCCAAATTTCAAAAGTAGTGCGAGATTTGCAAGAAAATGCCAAATTTTGCATCAGATCTATAATCATTCGATTAGCGAATGGTTGGGACATTATTAGATCCAACCTCCTTTGTTTGGGATTGTAACTTTACCAGATCTATTGATGGTAAATTGTTACGGTTTGTATTTGTTCTATCTGCATATGGTTGGCTTATATATATATAATATAGGCTCTGTGCAAGGGGACGATTATGTTATTATAACATTGTTGCTAGTTTAGATTGCGAGGGTCAGCCTCATTTATGGGCACTGGAATCTTCCTCTCCTCGATGTAATAAAGACTGATCTTGATCAATACAAAGGTTCTAATCTTGGGTTTTTCATTTATGTTCCAACGTTTGTGAATGACTGAGTTTTTCCCATGATCTAAATTCTCCAACAATGTTGTGAGCTGGACTTGTTGGACCCACTAGACCAACTACACAAACCCTTTAGTGTGTTGCTTTTTTTATTCAAGTATTGGTGTGTACGTATTAAAATTAATTATGATGTGTTCTATAGTAATCAAATAGTTGTTGTTGGTTTCTTTACATAAATTGCTTTGAATTATTTACGCAATTACGCATATGCCCTGTTCTCGTCACTAAAATCTTTGGATCTGAGAGTTAAGTGCTTGATATATGATGCTTATCCCTTCTCTCAACACTTACATCATCTATGCATTTGATCTAAGTAAAGCCCTGCCTTTGGTATGTGTGTAGTGCAGGAATCGCACTGAGTACAGGCAGACTATATTAAAACAGAGTATAGAGATTTGTTGTTTGTAGATCTATGTTTGGTGTTGCATTTGGGATTCACTATTTGAATTTATTTTATTTCATTCGCAATCAAAGGTTTTAAATTTATTCATGTTAATGGGGAAATAGTTATTGTGATTAATGAAAGAGTTTGGCAATGGTGTGTTCATGTGATTTTTTGATTACACACAGTAATTCATTTTCAGTTGAATGGGCTAATGCATATATATACTTTGTTAGATCACTTGTTTTATAGAATTTGAGGATTGATCTCGACATGTGTGAGGAGTTGTTTCCATTTGCTTTCCACACATTGATTATTTTGCATGACATAATAAAGAACAAATATAGATAGAACAATTTGTTGTTTGAGCAGTCTTTTGAGTCATGGGGTTAATGTTTAGAATTCATATTTGGTTTGATATTTAAGTTTTTAATAGGAAGGGTTTATTTTCAATTGATCAATAATTAGGGATGCTTCCAAATGTTGGTGATTTGCAGGGTTAATAGTTACAGTAATTGGGTTTTCATTTTTAACGAATGCTTTTGATTTCAATTTTTGAATTGATTTGCAAGAATTTATAAGCAGATTTATGAGAAATTTAGCATAAGAATTTGATTTGCAGATCGTTAGGAACTCTCTCTGGCATTTACAGTGCAACACCGCCAAGTTTACAAACTCCCAGGTTGACAATTAAATGTTAGGTTATATATTTCACCCAACATTTTGGCGTCATTGTCGGGGAGGCACTTAGGGGATTGACCTTGGTGACCTACTATAGTTTGGTTTCCTCTTTACCTCGTTTTTCTCTGAAAATTTTATTTCCTTAGAACCAATTCTTTGCGTTTGTTTCTTTCCTGCATATCTTGCTTATATTTTTAAGGTTTTTCATTTCTCGAGTGCTATAAGAACCCCCCTATATACTCATCCATGTGATGACAGGATATACCAAAAGCTTGTTGAGTACAAAAAAATGGTATTTTGAGAATATTTGAATGAGGAGTTTTGATGTTGTGTAGAGATATACAAATAATCCAATGACGAACTCACGAGTGCATAATTTAGTTTATTTCCTGAACATAAAAATAACATTATTAACTATTTGATTTCAACATAAGATGATTTGTAGGAAGAACAACAAAAGGATGAAGAACCATTGTTAATTTTATGCATCAACTGTAGAAAGAAGCACTTATTTGGAGAATGCCTACTTAACAACCTAAAATTTTGCAAAAATTGCGAGGAGGGTCACTCAACAAAACAATGCCCATCACTTCCAGGATTGCTAGAAGTATTCAGGGAATCAAGTAAGGACTTGAATCTATTTCCGGGTATAACTCAAACCCCATCATCATTTAATACTTGACTAATGTTTATGATCCTCATTACCTCAACAAATTTATAATCCTACAGTTACATTGCAAAATTTTAGTCCTACTACGACTGAACATCCTACCTTTTAGCCACAGTGGCCCTCTCCGTGGATCTCATCCTCAAGCCAGATATCCCCATGGCCTCAGGAATGGGGATATCTCCGTGGATCTCATCCTCAGGAATGGTTTGGAACATCTTCTTTAAGGTAGCTTCCCATGCAAAATAATTTACCTGAACAACAAAAACAATCACAGTTTCCACCCAACGTACCACCAATTCATCCTCCTCTATGGTCCCAACTACCTGTGCAACCTTACCCTAATTCATACCCTAGCCCTAATCCATGCCCTAACATATACCCCAATCCAAACCCTAGTTCATGTCCTAATCCAAATCCTAGGCCTAACTCTAATCCATTTCATAATTCAAACCCTATACCTAACCTTATTCCACACCCTAATCTAAACCCTATACGTAACCCTAGTCCACACCCTAAACCTAGCCCCAATTCAAACAAGGAGGTTGCACATCAATTTAAACCACCTATTCTTCCCACCGATTCACCTACTGAACGAAATGTTATATTTTTTAGATGGGGTAAGGGAGTGAATTTGGAGACTTCCCCGTTACCAAAAATCATTTACTCCGTGAAGAAAATTCAGTCCATAAAGCATTAGAGGATCAATCTATGACTGGAACTTGTTCTGAAATTGTTGTTGAAGTTCATCAAGAGAAAAACCCTATAATTCTCCTTAACCATTCTTGTCAATTTGAAAAACAGCTATTTGAGCCTGAAATTGAGGGGTTTTTCTTTTCTCTTTCACCATATCCCTTATGCCTCCAAGAGAGATATTATCACTTTGTGGAATATTTGTACGAGTTGGCGAATCATAAATATCTGGATCCCATTAAATCCTGGTTTCAAATAATAACCGACACACCTCATTTGCCCATCATTAAGCAACTCTTAGTACCATATCAATTAAAGCAATTGGTTTCTCATACTCTCGTACGCATTAAATCTTATCTTTTGAACCTGAGTGCGAGTATATTTAGTATTTTCTTACCCACATGGCTACATTGGAAGTACTCCAACACTTCAAGCATATCTTCCTCTCTCTAAATTAGGGTAGGGTAGTATAAGAGAAATAAATAAAGATACCATCTAAAATAAAATAGTTACAGTAACACTCTTGAAACTGCAATCCCTATGGCATAACTATTGAAATTTACGTTGAGCACTCTTGTGGTGAATCTTGTGATATGTGACTCACTTCTAACACGTAATATTTTGCATGATTGGATTTCTCTTCTTCATACTATTTAATCATCCATTGAGCCAGTTAGGGGAATTTGTCATTGTTATGTTTAATATTTTCCATTCATAAGCCTAAAACCCTAACCTTCGCCTAGTCACTTAAGCAAGTTGTTATCCAAAAAAACAATTTTAAGTTTATCTTCAAAGGTATTGATGAAAAGCCTCCTGTGGTGGACCACTCCTATAAAATTATAATGAGCTCTCATAAGAACCCTATCATGATTAAGTCAAGGAATATTTTAGCCGTTATCTGAGATGCTTTCTTTAAAATGAGTCTTTACAGTAACAAGACAAACCAATAAATATTAGTCATTAAAAAAAATCCATGCCATCATGTGCTCTTCAAGAGCATATCTGACTCCCCACCTATTAAGTAAATTATTTAAGGTTAATCATAATCAGAGTTATTTTAAAAGGATTAATTGAGGGATATGAGATCTCATTATGAGTCTACCTATCATGATCACAAGTCCTAATAAGAATGAAATTATTGCTACCGGTCACCAAGCCAGGGTAATGGATTTCAGTTGAAAAGTTAGAAGACAAAGGTCTCATCACGAGTGAGCTTGTTCATTCCTGTTAGTTCTTGTGAATGGAACTATAGTTGGTTGGTTACCAAGCCAGGACAACGACCTCTAGTTAATTTCTAAATCAATGTAATTTCTTTTAAATGACTCTGAATTTACATGTAATAGATGGGACATATGCATTTTATTATATTAAAAATCATCCTTTTCAAGGCTATAAACGCTTGCTAGAAGCAGGGCTATGCATATGGTATGAGCTCCATGACAAAATTTTAGTCCTCCTCCTAGTGAACATCCTACCTTTTCGCCATAGTGGCCCTCTCCCTTGATCTCATCCTCGAGCCAGATATCCCAATGGCCTCGAGAATGGTTTGGGGCCTTGCCTTTAGGGTAGTTTCCCATGCAAAATCAATTACATGAGCAACAACAAAAATCACAAGTTCCATCCAACGTACCACCAAGTCATCCTCCTCTGTGGTCCCAACTACCTGTGAAACCTTACCCTAACTGACACTCTAATACAAACCCTATTCCATGCCCTAATCGAAATCCCAGACCTAATTCTAATCCATACTCCAATTCAAGCCTTGGAACTAACCCTAGTCCACACCCTAATCTAAACCATAGACCTAACCCTAGTCCACACCCTAATCCAAACCCTATACCTAACTGTAATACAAACAAGGATGTTGCACATCAATTTAAACCACCTATTCTTCCCACTGATTCACCTACTAAACAAAATGTTATATCTTTAATATTAGGGAAGGGATTTAATTTGGAAACTTCCCCCATTACCAGAAAGCATTTACCCCGAAAGAAACTTCAATCCAGAAAGCAACAGAGGAGAAACCTATGATTTGAAATTGTTTTGAAACTATTGTTGAAGTTCATTAAGAGAAAAAACCTATAATATACCATGCTCTTCAAGAGTAGATCTGCCTCCCCACCTATTAAGTAACTTATTTAAGGTTAATCATATTCAAAGTTTATTTTAAAAGGATTAATTGAGGGATAGGAGATCTCACTACGAGCCTACCTACCATGATCATGGGTCCTAACAAGAATTAAATTATCGCTACTGGTCACCAAGCCGAGGTAATGGATTTCAATTGAAAAGTTGGAAGACAAGAGGTATCATCACGAACCAGCTTGTTCGTTCTTGTTAGTTCTTTTGAATGGCACTGTCGTTAGTTGGTTACCAATCCAATAAAACTTCCTTTAGTTAGTTTCTAAATCAATGTAACTGCTTTTAAAGGACTCTGAATCTATATCTAATAAACGGGACATCTGCATTTCATGTATGTGCTTAGTGCAGGAATCACATTGAGTACATGTAGCCTATTGAGTGCAGGGAGACTATGTTAAAACAAAGTATAATGATTCGTTGTTTGTAGATCCTTGTTTGGTGTTGCATTTGGGATTCACTATTTCAATTTATTTTATTTTATTCTTAGTCAAAGGTTTTAAATTTATTCATGTTAATGTGACAACAATTATTGTGACTAATGAACAAGTTTGACAACAATGTGTTCATGTGATTTTATGTTTGCACAAAATAATTCACTTTCAATTAAATGGGATTATGCATATCAGTAATTTGTTAGATCACTTGTTTGATAGAGTTTGAGGATTGATCGGGACATGTGTGAGGAGTTGTTTCCATTTGCTTTCCTCACTTTGATTGGTTTGCATGACATAATAAAGAACAAAGATAGATAGAAGAATTTGAAGTTTGAGATGTCTTTTGAGTCATGGAGTTAATGTTCAGGTTTCAGATTCAATTTGATATTTAGGTTGTTAACAGGAAGGTTTTATTTTCAATTGATCAATAATTAAGGTTGTTTCCAAATGTTGGTGATTTGAAGGGTTAATGTTTGCAATAATCGGGTTTCATTTTTAATGAAAGCTTTTGATTACTGGATTTTAATTGATTAGTAATTGCAGGAATTTATAAGGATTTT
The DNA here is from genome assembly GCA_034641835.2 of Pinus albicaulis. Taxonomy (NCBI): domain Eukaryota; kingdom Viridiplantae; phylum Streptophyta; class Pinopsida; order Pinales; family Pinaceae; genus Pinus; species Pinus albicaulis. The sequence continues at coordinate 1,228,331,555 of CM076577.1, read as the reverse complement.
TATGAGAAAATCAGTACAAGAATTTGATTTGGACAGCGCCAGGGACTCTCTCTGACATTTACAATGTTGCACCTCCAAGTTTACGAAATCCCAGATTGACAATTAAAAGTTAGGTCATATACTACACCCAAAATTTAGTAGGCCCCACTTCCTTAATTGGAGCTAGGAGGTCGGGTCATGTCATAGTAGCACTCATCTCATATTTACCATGGAGGGCTTGTGAAAGCGGGTAAGTGTGGGAGGAGGGCGACCACATCTGGGAGATAGATTGATCGAATGCATGACCTTAAAGTGAAAGGGCACCCTTGTGGGCAAGGATAAGATGTCCATGTATTCTTCCAAGACCTTATCTACCTACTTCTTATGCATGGAGGAACCCTTCCCTGAGGCCATGGATGTGCCCATGATCTTCCCCTTACTTTGAGAGCGAACAAAAAAGAAAACAAGTTTCATAGTCTAGGAGATGATCTTACTGCATCGCTTAGCAGAGATCAAAGAGATTATGGTAGGCGAGGCTATCTCTAGTATCTTGTATAACTTACTTCCCAAAGTAACAATAATAGTGTGAGTCATAAACTCATACACAACGTGACACTTCCGCAATTATGATTGGCCTAATAACACATCATAAACTTCGATAGGAGCACCATCACATAATACCTTATCCATGAAGGGCTTGATGTTGTAGGGAAGGTGACATTGATGGCTAACTCGAAGATCTCGTCCTTAGTGGAGCCACCCGATGGTGTATGGTTGTGGGTGTGGTGTGTTCAATAGGCACAACAACTTAATTACCTCTACTTAGATGAGGCTATTTTGGCTCTTGTTATTGACAATGAATTGTATCGGAGACCCTTACACCCACATATGTGAGTGGAATAGACACTCCCCTTCCTCTTAATCTTTGGGCTCAATCTTCTGGACCTTGGTGTTGGCAACAGTGGCACTAGGATTTGTATCGATAATCTGCATTGCTTTGTTATTCCCCTTGTTCGGTTCTGACTTAGAGTCGGAACATGCATCTAACTTTGAAGCCTTCAGCTTGACCACCAGTGACTGCTTGGCATAATACTCACTTGTGTTGTGAGTGGGGCTCTTATGGAACTCACACCACTTTCCTTTGTCCTTCGTCATGTTCGTGGTGTTATTCTTTGGTTGTGGCTCCGGTGGGTTGTCCTGGGTCACCCTGCCTTGCCTTTGTCCTTTTTTTCTACAATTTGGGGCTTCCTTTTCCCTACTTTGGATTCACAAATCGAAAGTCTTCTTTCTTCAGTTTAAATTTTTTCTCGACCTTGACAACATATCAATATGCAGTGGCAAGCAAAGAGATGTCCAAGAACTCCATCTCATCTTGCATGTATTTGTGTAGACAATCATGGTACTTAAGTACCAGATGCTGCTCAAAATCCATAATACCCAACTTCGTGTGAAGGGTATGAAAAATATTTGTGAACTCTGACACATTTTGGTCCCTTCCCTTTCATAGTGTGGTCCATTTTATGTACTTATATTCATAGCTCCCGATAAGGTAATATTATTCAATAAAGGTGTCTCAAAAATAATTCTAAGTGGGTGCAACTAAAAATAGTGTGGGTTCCCTCTCGCCCCTTCGCTCATAGTAGGTTTCTGACAAGTCCTTCACATGGGGGGCGGCCTTGAGGAGTGCAAAAGCAATCTTTTATGCACCGAAAAATATACTTCTGACATATTTAACCATTTATTTACGACATTTGCATCTATTTGGCCTTCAAATATAGGAATGTCAAATTTAAATTGTACCATGAAGGGGGCGGCACCTATGAGGTGGTTTTCATATGAAGATGCTTCGCCCACTGCTACCCGCTGAAGGATTTGGGAAAATTTAACCATCATCTCATTCCTTCGTCACTCTAGGGATTCTTCTAGAAACATTTTGAAAGGATCTCCTGCTCCCTCGTCTTTCTTTTATTCTGCCATGGGAGGTTGTCGGGGTCGATGAGGCCGGTCTTGCAAGGGTTCAAACAGTTCAAATACTAACTCCTTATACCCCAACTTCGTTGGCAACATGCACAAAAAACCAGAGAAAGAGAAGATCACTCTAATACCACTGATCCATATTTATGCAGGAACAAAATGAAATACAGGCTTCAATAAAAACATAGAGTTATAACGAAAACTAAACGTCAATTCATAAATAATAAAATACTCAGATTTTTTACATGCACAATGGAAATAAAGTAGCGCGAGTGATGGTATCATATCTTTAAGAAGAGATGTGACAACTACATGCCTTCTAAATTGTGTTACAATGAGGCTCAGAGACATTTTTGTCATAAGGAAGAAGTGTGAAACCTTAAACCTAGAAGATGAAGTGCCAACGGTTTTGGGTCTCGTTGGTGTAACTTGGACCACCAAATTCTCGAGGTCATAACTTTGGCATACGATCTTTGTTTAACAATCATAATACCTCATTTCAAAGATATCCATGAGGAGGTAAAAAAATGTGACACAAAATTAGCACTTTTTTGGTCTATCAATTTTCCCAAAAAACTTCTTTTAGTACCTCAAAATGAGTCCCAAAGTTTAGGACTCGAAAACTGCAAAAAATAGAAAGTTGTGCTAGAATTAAAAAAACTAAAAAGAAACAATGTTGGGGGTCCAAGTGGAATGTATAAACTATGTTTTAGATTCATAAATGTTCATGAATTTTCAATCAAAATCACAAGATACAAACCTACTTTACTGCTCTGTGGAAAGTAATTCATATTATATAACAATAATATTATACATGCAATAAGAACTAACACACATGCAACAAGTATTTTTATCTGGGGAAAGCAATCTGCTAAAAACCCCAATGCTTGCTTGCATTAATATGATGAATATAGATGTATTACAATTGCTTTTCTTAATTGAGCACAGCCTACAAGTGCATAACCTATCTCTCTGTTCGCTGAGAAGCTCTGACCCAGACTTAGTCAAATTTTACCTCTGCTTGAGCCCCTATTTCCTTGCGTTGTTCATTTATAAATTAGGCCACTATTATTTATTAAATTCTCCAAAATGGATTGCACAAATCCTTAGGTTGATCATCTGGTTGCATGCAACACATGTACACTCAAGACTAGTTTATAACTGATGGTACACTGCCTTGGAATCGCCACTAAGCCCAGGGAACTTGAATTCTCTGCATACACTAGCTGTTTTGGGTTGATTGATCAGTTAATTGGATGATCACTAAGTTTGATTGAAGTCCCACTACTTAACTGACCCTCCTCTAATTCGTCCAACAATTGGAACTAGTTTAACTGAAAACAACCTTAGATAACTGACCTTGATTGCTACAAATTAGCAATCACATAGGATTAACTGAACTCTAACTCTGCCAACTCGAATTTACTGGGTAAATTGGGTGACACAAGCCATGTCACACAATTTAACTACATCCAAGTTGTCTGCTAATGTGGAAATTCAAATTTTCTCAATTTAATCAAGGCAAAATCAAATTGAGAATTTCTTGCTGCATTTTTCAACACTCCCTATCAGCAAGAAAGGTATTATCAACCACCCCTATCTTGCACTTGTGGAACTCGAACTCCCCTCTTGACAAGGTCTTTGTCAAAATGTCAGGATCTTGTTCCTATATCAGAATGTATTGCAACAACATTATTCGCCTCTGCACACAGTCTCGTAGATGGTGATACCATATATCTATATGATTAGATAGATTATGAAAAACAATATTCTCAGAGACCTTGATGCAACTCTGATTATCACAGTAGATCATAGTTGGATCCATCATCTGACCAAACAATCCCACAAGTATCTTTCTCATCCATATCACCTCACATGTTGCTTGACCAGAAGCCATGTATTTTTCTTCTGCCAAGCTGAGCACCACAGATTTTTGCTTCATGTTGTACCAAGAAACCACTGTGAACCCAACACTAAAAATTCCACTTGATGTACTCTTTCAGTTTGATGGACTCCCCGCCCAATCTGCATCTGTGAAGCCACACAATTTCACTCCCTCTGTCCATTTTTACCAGAGTCCAAACTGGGTAAGTTCCTCTGAGGTACCGTAGAACATGCTTAGTTTCCCTCCAAAATAATTTGGTTGGAATAACCATAACTTAGATCAGTTGGTTGACTGCATAACACATATCTAGTCATGTGTTCACAAGGTACATCAGCGAACCCCCTAGCTGTCAATAAATGGTAGCATCTACTTCCTCACATGAAGTGTCATCCTCTTTCCTCCAATTGGTTGCTAGAGTTGTCTCCATGGGTTTGGAAGTCTCCATGCATAATCTATGCAATATATCATTTGCATACTTTCCTTTAGCTACAAACAGTTCCCTGTCACCTTGCCATACTTCCAACCCGAGGAAGTAGTGCATGAGACCCATGTCCTTCATTTCAAATTCTCTTGCAAGGTCCTCCTTGTAAGACATTATTATTTATTCATCACCAGTTAAAATAAAATCATCAACAAAAAAATTACCTTCTACCAAAATATGATAGAGGTTTGCATCTGCTTCACTTTTGGTGAAGCCCAAACCGGTGAGATAGCTATCATTCCTGGTATACCAAGCACAGGGTGCTTGGTTGAGACTGTACAACGCTCACTTGAGTCTGTACACATGAGACTCTCAATCAAAAGTCTTAAATCCTCCTGGTTGCTCGATGTAGACCTCCTCCTCAATAACTCCATTGAAGAATGTTTTTTTTACATCCATCTGGTGGAACTTCCACCCCATCTATGCAACCAGAGAAAGAATTCATCTGATGGATGAGTACCTTGCTACAACAACAAAGGTATCCTCATAGTCAATTCCTTCAAATTGAGAGTACCCCTTGGCCACAAATATGGCCTTATACTTCTCTATACTTCCTTTTGTTTCCTACTTTACCTTGAAGATCCATATTGAACCCACAACTGATTTACCTGTCGGTCTTGGGACCACCTCCCAAACACTGTTCTTTATAATGGATTCGTATTCCTCCACCATTGCATCAACCCATACAGGTTGCTCTACTGCTTCCTTGAAAGAGGATGGTTCAGTATCTACAAGCTCAATTATTAGAACCATGTAGCTAGTGTACCGATTCGGTGACCTTCTCTGCATGCGCAAATTTGAAGCAGCACCAATCCCTCGCATCCTGCATAAGTCTCTTCAGCTTCCCTGGTCCTTTTCTTGCATTATATGGATTGTTTTGCTTGGTGGTTGTCTCCACTCTTTTCTCCTCAAATTTTCGTTGCTTCTCAACTTCTTGAGGTTCCTCCTTTGGATCTAAAAGCTCCTATTCCGGTGGGATTTAAATCTCCCTCTCAAGAGAGCATTACATCGCTTTATCCTCATCAAACGTTACATCCCTTCACACAACTATAATTCTAAAGGATGACAAGTACAAATGGTAGTTGTGGGGAGTTTTTGTGTAACCCAAAAATACCCCCAATTTTGTTGTCAGATCAAGATTCTTCCTACATTCTTTGGAGACATGGCAGTAAATAGAGGCTCCAAAAATCCCGAAGTTGGACACATCTGGCTTTCTCCCCAAGAAATGCTCCTATGGTGTAATCATTCCTAGAATCCGATGAGGAATCCAATTTTGAAAATAGACTATTGTGTTGCATGCCTCAACCCACAAATGTAGACGTAGGCCTTGTCATGCAACATCGCACTCACTACTCCCACAATGCTACAGTTCTTTCTCTCAACCACCCCATTATGTTGCGGGTTGTGGATGTTGTCAACTCCCATCGAATGCCTTCTTTTGCACATAAATTTTTAAATTCATTCAACACATACTCACCTCCACTATCGCTCCTGAGAGCCTTCACCTTCTTACCGGTTCGTTTCTCAACGAGTGACTTGAATTCTATGAATTTGGAGAATGTCTCATATTTCTTCCACATGAATAATATCATGAGAATTCATCAATAAAAATGACAAAATATTTGTGTCTGGTAGCCAAGGATGTCGAGAAAGGTCTACAAACATCAGAGTGGATCATTTTAAGGATTGCATGCGCTTTGTTGTCTGGGTCATGGAATGTGGATGTTATGTACTTCCCCAAAGTACATCCTTTGCATACATTATGTTGCTCAAGTGCTCCTTTGGGGAGGCCTATGGTTATCTGCTACATGATATTCAGGGCCCCATTATGCAAATGGCCAAGTCTTTTGTGCCAAAGTTCACCGACATTGTGGCTCTTCATCTTCTCCACTTAAGTGCTTAATTCATCACAATCCTCCACATCTAGCTTATATAGGTTCTTCGCACGAACCCCAATCTGCTTCACTTGTCATGTGGTTGTGTGTTTGTGGAATGCCTTTCCTTTGTTGAAGATCACATGATAACCACGATATTCCAAAACTGCAACAGAGATGAGATTTTGCTTTAGACCTAGAACGCACATGACATCCTTGAGCCTAAGGGGGGAGCTTGACTCCCTCTTAAAGGCGACTGTACCAACCACGGTCGTGCTATACCTTCCATCATCCCCCATCTCGATGTGAATTTGAAAATATTTTTCTTCTAAGTCATTGAAAAAATACCTACACCCTGTCATGTGTAACGATGCACCTAAGTCCAAGTACCACACACTCCCCATCACTGTGTTTTCCATGCATGCGATAAGGGTAAAGTGTGCTCTAATTGTGAAGCCAAAGCTTCCCCTGTTGCTCCTCTCGAGCTCTTCTTTCCTGCCTTTTTGTGTGAACACTTTATGGCATAATTCTCGGATTCATGACAATGGAAGCATTTAATTTTGGACAAATCTTTCTTCTTACCCTCTTGACTGGATTCTGGTTTGGATTGAGATTTTTTCCCTTTTCCCTTCTTTTCCTTTCCATCTAATGCAAAGTTTTCTTCATCCTCTCTCTTGTATGAAGTCCCATCTCTAGTATTCCGCCTTATTTCCTCTTATACCAAATTAGACCATAAGCACTCCTAATTCAGTAGTTTCTCCCTCCCATTCACTGAATCTTGATAGCTATGCCAACTTTTAGGGAGGCCCAGAAGGGTTGTGCTTACCAGGTCTTCTTCAAGAAAATTTACACCATTCCCACCGAGCTCATCACAATATTGTGTCAACTTGCTCAGATACTACATAATAATGTCATTCTTCTGCATCTTGATACTTCAAAGTTTAGCTTTGAATGTCAACTTCGTGTGGTCACTATTATTCTTGAACAAATTTATCAGTGCTTTCCACATTGCGAACGAAGTTTCTTTTTTCGTGGAGATTTAAGACAATGTGATCCCGTACTCCCTCCAATATTATTCTCCTCACCTTGTCTACATCTTTCTTCCACTGAGCAAGGTTATGGGCATAATATTCTGGTGGTTTTGCAACATCTATCTTGATGTATTATAGCAATCCATTGTCATGCAATACCGCCTTCGTGCGATCCTTCCATGCAACAAAACTAGAGGTGCCTTCCAAGGCATACTCTAGCCTTAGTCCATTGAAGGTAATCTTCTCAACTCCGAAGAGATCCTACTGTTCTAAGCTCCAAATTCAAACCTCCTAAGAAACAACTTCGAAATTCCCTCTCTAATGTGAATCTTGCAAAAATACCATGTAGAAATAATGTTCTATATTGGAAATTGCTCATGAAGTTTTAATCAAAATCACAAGACACAAACCTACTTCATTGCTTTATAGAAAGTAATTCACAATCTACAACAATAATATCATACATGTAATAAGAAATAACACACATGCAAGATGTATTTTTATCTTGGGAAAGAAATCTGCTAAAGACCCCAATGGTTGCTTGCATTAATATGATAAATAAAGATGTATTAAAAATAATTTGCTCAGTTGAGCACAACTTGCAAGTGCATAACCTATCTCTTTTTTCACTGAGAAGCTCTGACCCAGACTTAGTCAAATTTTTCCTAGGCTCGAGCGCCTATTTCCTTGCGATGTTCGAGAAATTAGGCCCCTATTATTTAGGAATTTCTCAAAAATGGATTGCATAATTCCTTGGGTTGATCATCTGATTGCATGCAACACTTGTACACTCAAGACTAGTCTACAACTGATGTTACACTGCCTTGGAATCTCCACCAAGCCCGAGGAACTCAAATTATCTACCTGCACTAGCTATTTTGGGTGGATTGATTAGTTAACTAGATTATCATTGAGTTTGATTGAAGTCCTATTGGTTCGCTAACCCTCCATTAGTTCCTTCAATAGTTGGAACTAGTTTAATTGAAAACAACCTTAGATAATTGAGCTTGATTGCTACAAATTAGCAATCACACATGTTTAACTGAACTCCAACTCCTCCAACTCGAATTTACTGAGTAAACTGGGTGGCACAAGCCATGTCACACAAGTTAGCTGCATCCAAGTTGTCTGCTGATGTGGAAATTCAAATTTTCGCAATTTAATTAAGGCAAAATCAAATTGAGAATTTATTGTTGCATTTTTCAACATGGAATAGGAGGGTGGCCATCAATATCCACCCGGATCATGTTGACTATAGAATCTTTTCCCTTTCCAATCTACATATTAATCCAAATGAGTATGGTTAGACAATGTTCACCTTTTGTCCTTTTCTAAGGCTTCCTTTTCTCTGAGCCTCGGTTTCTTAGTTAATGATGAGGATTGAAACTATTTTGATTAGTAGGCTTCTAATTTGTTGCTTCTGCATCGATGGATTTGGCTGTTGTTAGTGTTGAGCAGGTAAATCCCCTCTGCGGACAGAGGTGATCCCTCTAGCCCTAGGGTGGGTCTATCAACAAGGGAACATGCTGGACTTTCGGACTCCTAGCTCATAAACGATAGTGAGATGGGATAGATAACCTACCTTGGTCCAACTCTCTTGTTGTAGTTTGCGACAACGGTCCTCTGATATTTGTCTTCACAAGTCGCGTTTCTTCAACGTTGATGTTTGTGTACTTGCACAAGGATCAAGTGAACGATGAAAATATACAAAAACATAATTTCATTTATATTTATTCGATTGGTCAAGGAGAATCAAACATTTTGCATATGATTAAACAAAAAATTGGAACCAAAAAACCAATCATGTATTAATAATAGAGAAAATAAGTTTACAGCCTTAATGCCTTGACGTTGCAACCTCATTCGACGAGTTCAGTCGGACACGTCTCAAACATTTGTCGGGGATCAGACTTGGTGAGGCAACAAGCCTAAACTCTCTCTCGACAAGGGGTTCTTCTCTGCCTTCTTCTACACACCAGCTATAGTGAGGACTGTTCAGCTAGCTAAAACAATGTGAGAAGGAAGTATTTATAGGAGAGGAAGGAGTGGTTTGGGATCCCTCATAAGGTGGAAGAGAGGTCTTATCCCTTTGGAGAGTTTCAAAATTGTAGGAAACAAGAAGCCAAAGGGAGGATTTTGACATTATTTAGTCGAACAAACCATGACGACTCCGCTCACAAAGTTGTTAGCCATGGAAACTTCGTTTCTATTTAAAAAACTTTCCAAAAATAGCTCGGTGTGGGTGCTCCACTAAGACAGAGTGCCAATGGGCGCAGGGGCCAGTGTAAATTTCATTATGGGCGTGAGGCCATAACTGCCTACCAGCGCTGACCCAAAATCACATGTTTTTTAGAGTCTTCTTGAGGAATGATCAACAGAGGAAATGTTATTGTCATGCCAAGGGATGTAATGACACTTATAGCAAGGTATGACAATACACAAAAGTCGTTGAAATGGTCCTCCAATGTTCATGATGGGGATTACAGGGACGGTGACTAAATACTGTGTAATAGATGCCCCCTAAAGCATGAGGTCCGAGAGAGAGGGAGGGGTGAAATTTTTTATGAGAACATGCCCAAACCAAACACCGCAATTAGAAGATCTACAAGAACAAGTACAATTGATATCTTTGATACATGAACATGTGGTATGGGCGCAACCATCCATAATAGAGTACATATAAAAATAAGATCCAAGGTATGGATGCAGCCATCCAGTAAGAAGGATCATCAAATAGACTCAGGTATGGTCATAGCCATCCAATCATAAGAGTCATGCATATAGTCATGATAAACCAAATCATCTTGCAGCCCGGTTTTCATCAGACAAAACCCATGGTCTTGCGCTCCATCTCAACCCGAACAAGTACAAATTCGAGCATGCGAACGAGTGAGTTGAAGTTGAACATGCAAGAAAGTCACATGATTACCAGACAATAATGAAAGTTGTTAACAGGCACGAGAGAAACCATTAATAATGATAATGGATCTCGAGGTACAACTAGTACAATCCGCGGAATATGAACAATGAGCTGGAGTTGAACACCCACGAAATCACTCGATCGAAGGCCAATGATGAGGACCTATCGTCGAATGTGAAGAACTTGCCATTTAGGCATGCAAGCTCCAAGGTACCGGAAGGGAGTCTCTAGATTAGCTTCCTGGATAATGAGCTGAAGTCGACAGGAAGTGACCGGGTGAAGGAGGGCCATAATGTTTCCCACATCATCGACACGAGATAGAGGAATAAGATGATAGTGAATCATGAATAAACAAAAGATCAGGGGTTGAAAACTGCAGAAGGAAACTTCTCTTGAACATATTGGTGACACGACCCCGGAATCTGGCAATATTTGACATCAAGGAATCTGAGGTCATGATGACATGGCAAAGAGGAGATGAGAAGCTAAAGAAGATAACCTAAACCCATGGAGGCAAAAATGAAATGGGATGTCCCAAATCCGACACAAATTACAGATACATGTCATGTTCAAGAGCGACATACTGCCGACACGACTGAGATCTGGTTCCATTTTCCCCCACCATTTTTGGCGAGTACCCCAATTATTTTTGGAAACCATCTTGAAGGGGATAGCATATGCTTGTCATATAATTTTGTCCTTCGGACAAATCCATCCTACTACATTTTATGAGCCCTAGGAAGGAGGAACTCGGGTACGTCATGGTGAGGATTTCCAATGTCATTTAGGTTTTAACGAGTTTGAAAAAGGAAGAACTAGGCATCTTTTCATGTTTAGAGAGTTTGAAAATAAGCAGAAAATAAAACTCAAGTAGGTCCCTTTTCGTAGTTAGTCTCACAAATTCGAAAAGGTAGAAAACAATATCTGGGAGAACCTCTTAGTCACGATAGGCTAAGGTATTCATTTTTTGTAAATAATCTATCCCAGCCCGAAAAAGGGGTAAACGTACACTGGGCAGATGACGTTTCGCAGCCTTTAACGAGTTAAAAACGACAAGAGTCTCGACAATATTTTCGATTTGCGAGAGTCGGAAAAGAGCTGAAAGATGACTCTAGGGGTGACTTTTCGTGTTTTTACCGAGTCCGAAAAAGTAATAAATTACAACTCGTCACTTCATCATCATCATGCTTAGGACCTGTTACTGCACAAGAAACACATGTAAAACCTATTTTTTGAGATAAAATATTAAAATAATCGAAAAATAACCACAAAAACCTAATTAGGGTTTCGAAAAGGCTATAAAATGATAGAAATAGTTAAAAAAAAAATTACTTTTCACCTTTTCACCTCTTGTGAGCATTTTTCCATTTTTAACTATGATTTTTTTGAGTTGGTAGTAAACAATACAGGAGACCAATCGCGAATCTGGTTTCTTCAGGTAAGAGCTCTTATCCTCGCTTGCATTTTAAGCTAAATTTCATTACCTGCATTTCAATTTTTTCATGTTTTAGGGGGGATTTTGTTCAAAGTTGGGCACAGTAGTCGGCGTGGGTTCCGGGCATGGAGTCACGCTAACCTGCCTTAAATTTTAATGGGGAGGCACCAATTGGCGCAACTGTTTTTAAAAAGTTGTGCCAATCGCCGCAACAAAATTTGCTCCAAAATTTTAATAAATAGCCCATTTTAATCAATTCAAAAGTTGATAATTTGATTGATGAAAGCTCCAATGATGATTTTCCAGGTGTTTGGAAGCAAAATTGGGCATTGAATGGAAGGAAAGAGAACACGAGGAGGAATATTACCAAGCCAAGAGAAGTGTAAGATGTATGGATTCCCTAAGAGACTATGGGCTCTTGAAATTCTTCATGGCACTATGTCTTCGAGCTCAGCCGGAGTTACTACAATATCTCATCAGTGTGTGGGACACCGATCGGGAAAGATTTATGATTCACGATCAAGAGTGAGAGATAGAAGTCTCTGACATATATTTCATCACTGGATTATCATGGAGGGGAGCAACACCGATCCTAACAGGTACCCAGCCTACGATGGAAAACATGAGCATGCTCATAGACACGGTTTGTCGAGGGGCAAGGAAAGGATCAAAGAGTGTGAAAGTGGATATTCAAACCATTCTCGATTTAGCACTAAAGATAGTGCTGCACACCATCACACGAGCTGCTGGATCTCAACCCCCTCTTGAAGCCACAAAAACATAGCTCCTACTTGCCATGGATTGTATGGCCCCAACCATTTTCAACTGGGCAAAGGCCGTAAAAATCAACCTGAAATGCCAACTGACAAAATGCAAGAACGAAAAGCTTAAACAATTTGGTTATGGGTCCATCTTGGTACTGTTCATCCTGGAACGGTTTCCAATACTTCAACGCTAGGAGGTGATAGTCCCTGCACCACCAGCACGAAAGCCACATATGGTTCGTTGGGCGGCTTTGATGCCTAGAGCGGGAGGCAATCAACGGATGCCGTGGAGACCGAAATTCTTTGACTGGCTCTGCCGACAACTCATTATAATGGAGGACTAGCCCTATACTGCCACATAATTCATGGGTGATGTGGATCTTCCACTCTCGGAAGGAGAGGATTGGAATGAAGCATTGGGTAAGACCCCTTTTTTTTTTTAATGAGTATTAAGATTTTTTTGTATTATATGTGTCCTAATGTTTATCCATGTATCGCAAATGTTGGCCCAGAAATACCTGTAGGGATGTCTCCAATAGCACGGAGGGTCCCACGTGATTTCTAGGTGGCCCCTCATGGTGAGGGAAGCAAGGAAGAGGAGATTGTACACAACCTGGAGGGACTCACCAGCAAAATCCCAGATTACGCGATATTTGACGATGTTCCTCGTGCATACCAGAGGCACACTGCGGGGGTGTCTAACCATGTCCATCGCTTATTGAGGCGGCTTGTGCGTGCAGTGACATGCTATCATGAGAATCATGCTAATTAGACGCCTAGGCTTTGCTTTTATTTCTGCATTTTTTTGAGAGACATGATGTCTCAGGATGTAACCAAAACACACATATTTTTTGAACTTATGATGCACATGGATGCAAACACTCGATATATATATATATATATATACATCTATTTTCCTGTATGGATCTCATTATGTGATGATGATGCTTTTACAAATTACGCAAATGTGTATCTAATACAATATTAGCTACTGCATCAGTTAACACATTCATTCGTCTACGAATATGTTGATATGTGATGTAATCAAAATTCCTTTCTTATAAACGAACACGCAAATACAACCTTAAAATCTGATGATTTCTAACATAGTAATGTCCATTAAGTTGAAGAACACCAAGCTGAGAGTCTAGGTTAACAATTAATGCACGAATTTCAAGACCAATGGCCTCAGTTAAGAGTTCAATGATGACACTATATTCAGCGACATTGTTTGTTGTCCGTCCTAGATAAATACCTTGAAGGTCTATTTGAAGGTCTATCAACTCACCATTGGGATTATAAATTACCCAGGCTGCGGAAGACAAATTTCGGGTACTACAGGAGGCACCATCCACGAAACCAAAATAAGGAGTGACAGACATCTGCACAGTAAGCAACGACATAATAAGCAGGAAAAAATGGTCACAAAGCACACCAAGCCAAAACGTACAAAAATGAAAAACACACTTATGTACAAAATAACATGCACGAGAAACTCATGCATAGTATTTTTTGAGGTACAACCCATTTCTGGGTTGATTCAAAGGATAGCCTTCATATTCAATTAGCTCATAAGCCCCGTTCTGCAAAACATGCTTAACAATATAGGGCCCATGCTACATGGGTTCGAATTTTCCTGCTCCCAGCTTATCATGAGCGTGGTCATACAAGAGGATGAGGTCTCTTTCTACAAAAGTACGAAGGGAAACTGGATGATCAAAATGAGCTTTGACCCGCTTTTTATGTGCTTCTATGACAAGAGCAGCAAAGCGACGAGTTTCATCAAGCCTCTCCAAATATAGAAGACATTATTCTTCTGGCGAGGTATTAGGCAGTAATTCAACAGCTATCTTGAGAGAAGGGATTTCGCATTCAATCGGAAGGGTGGCTTCCAGACCACAAACGAGATGGAATGGAGTGAATCCGATTGCATCCTTCACCGAGGTTCGGTAAGCCCAGAGAGCTAAAAACAACATGAGATGCCAGTTGGACTTATGCATCCAATCGTATGCTGAAGCATGGTGACTAGAACCTTGTTCATGGCTTCAACCTGGCCATTGGCCTGAGGATAGTATAGCGTTGAGTTATCGTGATGCAGGCTCAACTTGGAATTCAACTCAGCCATCATGTAATGATGAAAATGAGAGCCATTATCGGTGAAAATGGCTTGAGGGACACCAAACCTTGTAATTACATGATTGAACAAAAATTGTGTAGCTGTCTTACCATCAGCTGTGAGTGTAGGTCTTGCTTCGGCCCATTTAGTGAAGTAGTCCACGGTTACGACAATATAAGCATGCCCCCTGGTCGAGTGAGGGTTACACGTCATAAAATTGATGCCCCACTTCGCAAAGGGACCAACGGTAATGACGTGATGGAGGTGAGCTGGTGGCGTGCGAATCTTGCGTTGGTAAATCTGACAATCATGACACTTACGAACAATAACAATGCAGTCTTTAAAAATGGTAGGCCAGAAATATCCATCACGAAGAATATTTTGTGTACTATCATATCTAGATATGTGACCGCCATAGGCGCTACAGTGGCAGTCATTGAGTACTTTTTCAACTTCCTCGAGGGTTAAACACCGATGGAGAACATAGTCGGCTCCGATGCGGTATAGAGTATCTCCGACTATGCGATAAGGTTGTGAATGATGACGGATGCGTCGACGAGCATCCTTCGTCAACTCGGATCAGAAAGTGGAAGTCTAGAGATAAACAATGATATCACCATACCATCGATCGAGGGTGATAATGAGAAAAAGGGTGTCGTCTGGAATGCGTTCTTCGTAACCAGAGGGAGCAGAGTCAGAAGGTAAAGAGAAAATCAAAACGGTGAAAACCAATGATTTCTTCGATTTGGCGGTAGTGAACTCCAAATCGAACTCTTGGAGGATAAAAATCCACTTTGAGTTCTTGCCCCCCAGCAATTGTCGATTCAATATATAAGTCATGGGGTTGCAATCAGAAATCATGGTTACTGTGCACAGTAGAATATAATGGCGAAAATGTTGGACAACCTGGACAGCCGCCAACGCCAATTTCTCGACATGTGCTTAACGTATTTCGGTATCGAGAAGATTGCGGTTCAAATAATAAATGATGTGCTCGTCACCATCGTCGTCATCTTGTACCAAAACCATGGCAATAGTGCTAAATGTGGCAGCCAAGTAGAGGGAGTAGTTGCGATGATAATCGGGAGGATGCAACAGAGGAGCATTGATAAGCAATGTCTTCAGCGCATTGAAGGATTTTTGGGCGATCTCATCCCAGAGGAACGAGATGCCTTTCTTAAGAAATCGCGTGAATCCTTTAGCTACCTCAGCATAATTCGGTATAAAACGATGCAAGAAATTAGCTTTTCCTTGCAGAATTTGCAACTGATGTAAAGAGGAAGGGGAGGGGAGATTGACAATAGCTTCGACCTTGAGGGGATCGAGACGAATTTTGTCTTTAGAGACGATAAACCCTAGGAGTCTACGAGAATAAACGCAAAAGACACACTTATGCGGATTGAGCCGAATGTTATAGTGTGTATAGAGAAGAAATATTTGACAGAGATGATCTAGGTGGTCCTTACGTTCAGCAGAATGATCCAGAAGGTCATCCAGGTATGGTTGAACAATGCGCTTGATATCATGGAAAGCGTACGACATTGCTCTTTAAAATGTGGCCCCGACATTCTTAAGGCCAAAAGGGAGCTTCTTGTATGCGAAAGTTCCCCATAGACAGATAAAGGTGGTCTTGTGTTGATCAATAGGAAGAATATTGATCTGGTTGTAACTAGAAAACCCGTTCATAAGGGAAAATATCTCACTCCCAGCACATTCGTCAATGATTTGGTCAATAAAAGAAGTGGGATAGTTATCCTTAGGACAAGCACGATTGATATCGCGGAAATCGACATAGACACGAATGGTACCCTGCTTTTTATCCACAGGAACGATATTAGAAACCCATTATGTCAAGGGAATCGGATAAATGAAGCCAACTTTAAGAAGTTTTTCAACTTCTCCCTTAATGGCGACTGCCTTTCTAGGGTGCATGGGATGAAGACGTTGGTGAATAGGCTTCATGCCTAGATAAGTAGGAATCTCGTGCACAACTATGCTTGCATCGATACCGGTCATTTCTTCGTAACACCAAGCAAAAACGTCTCGAAACTCTCGGAATAGACTAGTATAGACCTCGATCTCATCAGGAGAATAGGTCAAACCAATATGGATGTTCTCGAAAACCCCCAGTTTAATGGAGATGTCAATAGGCATCGTTTGCGTAATGTTTCCCAAGTTACCCTCCGCAAAAACTTCATGTGTTAATATGGGCTTCTGAAGTGGATGGGAAGGAGCTTGGGAAGCGAATTTCTTGAGACAAGTAGACATGGCCCCAAGGCCAGGCATAAAGGAGGAACAATGATGACTATCATCCCAAGGAGGAACCTCAAGAGACATGGTTTCCACGATGGCCTCATCAGTGGGAAATATCTCGTTTAAGGGATCAGGAGAATCCGAAGCACCGAGCCAAGGGGATTGAGAATACGTGTCAAGAGACACACTCAAAGGAGTATGATCAAATGGAGGAGGAACCAAAGCTGAAATAAGTTCACAATAATCGATTTCTATTGGGCTTAACGACATCGTGTCACCAAACGAATCAACTTGCTCAGGCGAAGGGATGATCCATGGATCAAAAGTCGTGGAGATCATGTTGACCTGAGCAGTGTCGGGCGGAAGAAGAGAAAAAAGATCCATAAGGGTAGGATCTTTGAAAATACATGGTCCTATTCTCTCATAAGGCATAGGAATACAATCTACATGCGGAATGTTGCTCTCGGAAGGCGTGGAAGTGAAAAAGGACAACTGATCGACAGTGATGATCTTTCCTTCGTGCGGAAATCGAAGAACACGAAAGAGAGTGGATGGGACGCATAACATGGTGTGAGTCCAACTGCGATCGAGAGAAGATTATAATTGATTTTGGCATCAACGACTTCAACCTCAACGTTAATCGTTTTCCCTTCTAATGTAATAGGTAAACTGGCGAGAACACCGATAGGGCGAGATTCCCTTCCATCAAAAGATTCTAAAGCATTTGGAGATTGATTGAGGGCCGAAGAAAAAATGGCTTTCCAACAAGCAGAAGACATGATGCAACTAGATGCACCCTCATCCATGACCGCTTGATGGACATTCTTTCCATTAATCCCAACTTGGATGATCAGTGCAAGCTGGTGAGGGAGACGTGGGACGAAATTTTCCAAATCGAAAGTGATAAGGCTAGAATCGGCGGGGTCAATCCCTCCGATGGCACATAACAAATCCTTCTGTTGTAATGAACAGCTCTGAAGTACTTCCAACGCAGACATAACGGATGGCGCCTGGGCCAAATCCTCAACAATACTGTAATGTTGAGTGGCACGGGCATTTGAGTTGTAGGAATACTTTCAGAGTACACCTTTAGAAGGTTGTCGTACAACGGGCTCAGTACTGGGCCTTTCAATGTGAAGAGGGCCAGAAGCAGGCGGGGGAGGAGGACCATCAACGATCTCTTTCCCTGCTGCTTGACGCGGTTTGGTATAATATTTCGATTGGGTAGCAATGGAGACGGGTGCAGGACCGTTCATCATGAAAACCTGTGAGCCAAATGGGGTGGAGGACTGAGGTTACTCCACTATATGAGTTTGTTGCAATGGGAATGGTTCTTTAAGAACAACCTTAGTGCCTTGAGTTCCTTTGATTAGTTGACTCACCTCGGCCTGTCGTGGACAATCCTTGGTGTAATGCTCATCGTCACAAATCATACAAGGGTACTTTGGTTTGCGTTTCGAACCATCATCAGCACTAGGTTTAAGAGAATCCTGTTTTCGGGGTATCGGCTTTGGCCGTACCTTTAACCTTCTTCTTACCCTTGGAAGCTTTATCCACCGGATTGGACTGGATGGCATTCACTTCCATGGTCTTACCAGGATTTAGAGGTGGCTTAGAAGTAATATCAGTGGAAGAAGTAGATTTTTGTTTTGCGGGTTTTGGAGAAGACTTTCGAGAAGTCTGAGACATAGAACCAATGATATCATCGACGGATGGCATCATTGGTGCTTTGGTAGTTCCATGTCGCAGGGCATCAAGCAAGAGTTCATACAAAGTGCCGGATTGAGAGTATACGAGATCGAGATACTGGGCACGAGCAATGGCTTGTTCCTCAGTAACACATGCCCCCATAGCTATGTCCTTAACAATCAGACTGATAAAAGAGGTAGTGAACCAATCAGTTAGAATTTGATCAGTAATCCCAAACTTAATCAAACGATGACGACACCTCCATTCATGAATATGATCGGAGATGTGAGTAGCTCGATCCAGTTTCAAGTATGTCAGGAGGTGCGTCCCAGTTTCATACCGAACTAGTAATTAAAAGTGCGTGAGAAAATCCATGGCAAGAGAGTTGAAATCTTGAAAGATGCCGCGAGAGAGTTCAATGTACCACTTTGCAGCAGCACCAGTGAGAGTCTGTTGGAAAAGATGCAGTCGAATTGAATCGTCAACCCAAGAGTTAGAGGAACACCAAAGATGGTAAGTCATAACATGCGCTTGGGGGTCTTCTC
The DNA here is from genome assembly GCA_034641835.2 of Pinus albicaulis. Classification (NCBI taxonomy): domain Eukaryota; kingdom Viridiplantae; phylum Streptophyta; class Pinopsida; order Pinales; family Pinaceae; genus Pinus; species Pinus albicaulis. The sequence continues at coordinate 1,228,312,609 of CM076577.1, read as the reverse complement.
CAGACTTGGCGTAAAATTTGGGACAATCACCAGTGATTTTAGTTGGAACTGGAGGCCAATATGGATTATGAAGGATGTGATCATTCGTAAACTTTGACACATAGAACAGTTCCAGCGTAGTGAGAAAAGGCAATTGCGGATTAAAAAGCATTGCAGACCTTTGATAAAGACCAATATTGGGATTCCAATTAGGTTGGGAGAAATTCTGACCCCATATGTTCTGTCCCGGAGGATTTTGTCCATAGGGGTTATAAGCCTGATAATTCTGCCCATACACTGGTTGAGGACCAAGATATTGATTCTGAGCGAACCACTAAGGTCCTGTCTGAACAACGTATGGATTTTGTTATGGAATGTAAGTAGTGCCTTGGGGCGAACTATATACCATTTGAGATTGACCTTGAGGAATAAAATGTTAGCCCTGAGGCTACACGGGTTTCCCCTAGGGTGAAGGTTGACTTGAATGTTGCGATTGAACATGTTGTCCCTGGGGTGCAGGTTGCCCTGACTGCTGGGGTTAGCAGGTTGTCCCTATGGTGCAGGTTGGCCTGGATGCTGAGAGCCATCGGGTTGTCCCTGAGGAACAGGTTGGCTTGATGGTTGAGATGAGCCAGGTTGCCCCTGAAGACCAAGTTGGCCTGGCTGAGACGAGGCAGGTTGGCTCGGTTGAGCAGTAGAGGGTTGACCTTGTTGTACAATATTTGGGCCTTGCTGAATTTAAGGTTGGTTCTATTGCACAAAAGGTTGTCCCTGAGATGGATAGGTTTTCCCCTGGGGAACATAAGATGCTCCCTGTTGAACATAAGGTTGACTAACAGGACCATAGGGTTGTCCCTGTAGGTAGGTGAATTGGTTGGGATAAATCAACACTTGAGGTGCTTGAAAATACAATGGACCTGGCGGGTTAGGCCCATGCAAATAGATGTGATTTCCGTGCTCATCATAATACTACGGAGGATTGATGGGAGCTTGCATCTACTGAGAACCCTGAGGGATATAATTATGTTTCTGAATGGGCAACATGTACTGATCGTACGTCAAACCTTCAGGAATCAGATTAGAGGAGGCAAGCGCACTACCAGTAGGTTGATGGACTCTTGATATGTGACGCTGTGATCCACTCATGTCGGGCCCAACAAGTACCGTGGAAGCAATAGGAGTCGTCCCACGAACAACAGAAGATGGCGGTAATGAAAGAATCACACTAACAGATGGTGCGGATGAAGCCACACAAACAATGGGCTTGGTTGGGACAGAGGTAATGATCGTCGACGTAATGGGAGTTGAGGGGGATGTACCCGATACAAATGACCCTTCCGAGTGAGCCGATGTACCTGACCATATCAGATTCTAATAAAAAAACGTAGCACCAGAAATGATGAAATGATCTGACTCAACGAACGATAACAAACCGAGAGTGATAAAGGTTGTGAGGATACGTAAGGAAAATTCTCCGAAGGGAACTGATAGTATCCTGTAGAAATATAAGTCTCTTCAATACTGATGGGACTTGTAGCATCCATGTCTGATGAAGAGATGTTGTCGACGAAAAAGGCGATGTACAGTGGCAAGTAAAGCACGTGTTAATGGTGATTCAAGTGGTTCTGAGGCAAGCAGTTATGAGGTAAGAGGGGGATATTCTTCTTCGTCCCTAAAACCGGCCCAAACATCGGGAGGTTGCCAATTGATATCAAATGGTTACTCAGGAGGAGATTGAGTAGCAAGGGGTAGAATACTCAGAAGAATAGAATGCCAGTAACCTATAGGCCTAGTAGGTTGAGGTGCCTCCGAAGAAACTTCAGGAGAAGGATCTCCATTATGAGGTAATGAAGGGGACGATGAAATTGGTGGTTCCGCCACCATGACTTTGTCTCAAAAGCAGGAGAGAAAAGAGATAAGCAATTTGAGGTTTCATGACCAAACACTAAGGACTTACTTAAGAACAAGCCAAGAAAATAACTTTTATTGGCGTGTGATCATAGGTAATTCATTTTATGACACTCAAACAAAACTCTGCCTTTTCATATTTTAAGAGTCAAGAAAAGGGAAAAGGGTGACTCTAGTCACTTTCAGGTTGGACGAGCTCGAAAGGACAAGTGCTCGATGATCTTTTCAATTTTTTAGAGAGTCACAGAAAGATCAAAATGACTACTCGGGAAATCTAAGCAAGAGGGTGTACCAAGCTTTCATGAACTGCAATATACACCTTGGTGATCAAATGAAAGAGAAATGACCAAGGACTTAATGTACGTGCAGACAGTCTCCCCGAATGCTGTGTTTGGTGTATCACGGTTGCAGGGCGGCAGACTCGGCTTCCTATGGATAAAGGATTGCAACCTATGAGGGTCTCCCTTGATATACTCGACGGTACGGGGAGCACAAGTCTGTGCTAGCGCTGTCTAATGCCAGATGGCGAACGACAACTACTAGGTTTAACGATGTTGGAACACGTCATTTGCTTAGACCTATAAATATGAGCGTTAAGTTTCAATGCTTCCTTAGGTTGATTGAGTTCATTTTAAAGTTGATCTTGAATTAATGTTTCAGTTTCAAGGCCCTGCCGAATGTAATCTTGAATCTCTAATGAACAACTACATGTGGAAGAAAATCATTCCAATTCGATGAATAGCTAGCTAAAAGAGGGATAGTAGTTCACAACGAAGTAGCAATCAATTGAATACAAGAAGAGCTTTTCCTAATGCATCCAATACAACCAATAACAGAAAACGAAAAGATCTTTTCTTGTTCTCTAAAAGCTACTAACGCAATAGAACGTTTTTTTATTTTTAAACTTAAGAGAAAGAATGCAAATTTTGTTCTTTTAGATGAATGAGAAGCAAAATGCAGTGTTACACTAAAAGACAAAATGAATACAAGTTTCAAGCCACTCGAACAAAATGATCAAAGACCAAGAGACCAATCCAATGCGAATGTAAAAACACACTCAAAACATAGACGCATTCCTTCAAGCAAAAGAAGGACTTTCAAGTCGTTCCAGTGAGAAATGTGATCTATTCTCAGGGCGACAGAGGGAAAGTCAAACAGACACCAAGATGACAGTTTGACGACCCAATGACACGTAGAATCGAAAGAAAAGGTCAAACAATCAATCAAAAAGTTGAAAAGATGAAATACTAGACTGACTTGTAGAAATTTGCTGAATAATGAATAATTATCCACCGAGATTATCCTGATCACATATCAATTTGAATTCATATGCAACACATAATCTCTTCCACTCAGATCATCACACATGCGGAAATAAAACAAGCGGTATGCGATCAAAAGATCATCAAAACATCACACACATTACACAGTATGTATGGGGAAAGCTAATAGCTGAAAACCCCGCAGCTATTGTGTATATTATAATGGAGAAAACATGTAACAAACTCAGTACAATACTCCTCACAAGTGCTCAGTACTATCTCATAAAGTTACACACAAACTAGCTTGGTTTTGAACAAGTCACAGGTTCAAAACACATCCACTAATTGCTTGCCTCTATTGCGCAATCAAGGCTGGTCTAATGAGAGATCCAAGGTTCGAATCTCCTTGGCTTGACAGCGCAATCATCATGGGAAATTCCTCCAAGTGTGGTGCAAATCTCATGCACAACTGATGTCACAAATGATAGCTATCTCAACCCTTTCATCTACCTCTTCCACTGGTCTCCACTGAACTGTCCATGCACTGTAGTGAACTGATGTGTTCTTGAGTTGAATAATGAGTTAATAATTAGTGAATTAAATAATATTTAATTCACTCCACTCATTACTAGTTGATTAGCTAGTTAAACTAATCTCAAATAGTTCAACTAAGTTAAACCGAACACAACTCCACCAACTGTCTCATCAACTCCACCAAACTTCTGCCACTGAAGTCCTAACTGAAGTCAACCATGCATGAGCTCACCAAACCCCTAGGAATAGCGTAATTCCTCTTTCATATGCATGAGCCACTTCTGTAGCTCGAACTGAAGTGCTCCAAGAGAGTAAACTGAAGTTTAGAGTCCAAATATTATTAAGGGTAAATAATATTTAACTTTTCTATTTTTAGGATAGGCAGTCTAAAAATAGACTTCGACCTAAATGTCTAAAAATAGAGGTCCATCTATTTTTACCAACATGACCAATACTCCAAGAATAACATATTGCAACCCCTGGACCATGCTCCACATGTCTAAAAATAGACTTTGCGCCAAAATTTGCCTGTGGGCCCACTTAGTGAAGGCGACTTCATTTCACTAAGCTCCATCATCTTGCTGCATTTTCAACATGACTCAGACTCAACTCGGAAGGCTGAGTGAGGAGGTAGCTGAACAAATGACAAAAGATACCTAGAAACCCTAGGATACCAGAACCACACTGATTAGATGAGGGGAAAAAAGCTGAGAAGTATGAGACAGGGAAGTCAAAGTAATTCAAATGGACTAATTGAAGAAGGAAAAACCAATCCAGAGGCAAGACATACTGACAAAACGTAGGAAAGAGGCCAAAATCCTAACCTATAGGATTTAATGCGTCTGTTCAGCTATAATCCGCGCTGAACAAGGGAAAGTACGCTTGTAAAAAAGGCAACAAGCGGCAATCGACGTGACTATTCAGGAAACAACAGCGCCGAGCTAGAAAACCATGGAAAGGATTAAAAAAACGACTAAGAAAAGGCCATACTTAACACTCTGAGACTAATTATGATGGATGGAAACAGTCATACAAGCAAAACAAAGCAGAAAAGCGATAATACAACCAAAGTCAGACAGACAAGCAAAATACTAGACGAAAAACGAGAGACGACATACACACTGATCCCCAGTATGGTCGCCAACTTGTTGAGCAGGTAAATCCCCTCTATGGACAGAGGCGATCCCTCTATCCCTAGTGTGGGTCTAGCAACAAGGGAACATGCTGGACTTTTAGACCCCTAGCTTATAGATGACCTACCTTGGTCCAATGCTCTTGTTGTAGTTTGCGACAACAATCCTCTGATCTTTGTCTTCACACGTCACGGTTCTTCAGTGATGATGTCTGTGTACCCGCACAAGGTTCAAGTGAATGATGATAACATACAAAAACATACTCTCATTTACAATTATTAGATTGGTCAAGGAGAATCAAACATTTTGCATATGATTAAACAAATAATTGGAACCAAAAAACCAGTCATGTATTAATAATAGAGAAAAGAAGTTTACAACCTTAATGCCTTGACGTTGCAGCCTCCTTTGACGGGTTCAGTCGAACACGTCTCAAGCATTTGTTGGGGATCAGACTTGGTGAGGCAACGAGCCTAAACTCTCTCTTGACAAGGGGTTCTTCTCTGCCTTCTTCTACACACCAGCTATAGTAAGGATTGTTCAGCTAGTTGAAACAATGTGAGAAGGAAGTATTTATAGGAGAGGAATGAGTGGTTTGGGATTCCTCAAAAGGTGGAATGGAGGTCTTATCCCTTTGGGGAGTTGCACAATTGTAGGAAACAAGAAGCCAAAGGGAGGATTTCGACGTTATTCAGTCGAACAAACCATGATGACTCCGTTCAGCAAGTTGTTAGGCATGGAAACTTCTTTTCTATTTAAAAAAATTTCCAAAAACATCTCGACGCGGGTGCTCCACTAAGACATAGTGCCAATGGGCGCAGGGCCCAGTGTAAATTTCTCTATGGGCACGAGGCCATAACTGTCTACTAGCGCCAACCCAAAATCACATGTTTTTGAGAGTCTGCTTGAGGAATGATCAACATAGGAAATATTCTTATCATGCCAAGCGATGCAATGACACTTATAACAAGGTATGAAAATACACATAAGTCATTGAAATGGTCCTCCAATGTTCGGGATGGGAATTGCAGGGATGGTGACAAAATACTGTGTAACAGTTAGGCCTCGGGATGACTTCTTGCAGGATCCTAAATGAACTTGCAATTGCTTGGTTGACAACTAAAGTTACTTAAATGTGTTGAAATGGGTATACTCAGTGCCTGTGGGATGACATACTTGGTCAGGGAGCCATAGGCTTCGTATAGGCTGCACGTGCCAACATGTGCTGAATTTTCAAAACTTCCTCCCTTCAAGGGTCGGTTTAAGCCCTTGTGACTCCAGGAAAATTTCTTTTATGCTATTTCAAGAAGTATATTGTTCCCTCACCTGTTTAGAGAATTCCAGTTATGAATGTCAATGTTTGGCCAAAGAGATGTGCTTACTTGTTGATGAGTCTAATTGCCTATCAATCCAGAGTTGAGGAGACCATTCAAGCCTATTTCTTGGGTGTTTTGAGTTGCTATTGCTGTATCCAATTGCGTTTGTGAGAATCTACCACAATTACTAGTTATCCTTCTATGCCTTGCATAACTGTCATGGGACGTAATCGACAAGCCAATCTATCAATTAGCAATGGTCCTTAGCTTGTTGGAGAGGTCAATATTGAGTGTAAATGGAAGGCACATTATAAGAAATGGAATTATGTCAACGAGGTGATTTCATGGCCACATAACTTGTCATATCCATAAAATTTTCCTCATTTAATGTCTATCAGAGTGGGAAAGTCCTCCTAGTTTGCACCTTTGTTTCTCCATGGAGTTATACAGTTGAGCTTCGATCTCACATGTGACTTGCTTAATGACGCGATAACTATTCACTATTTCCACTTCTCGGTCATCAATTAGAGGTTGAAGTGGTTTTCCAACACTGAATTGAGGTTGTTGCGATCGTATGGTACTCTGCTTATGAGTGGAGTTTGGCCTCAGTTGTTCCACATGCTTCAAGTTTGCTTAGGGTACCATAATGACATTCTGGCCCCTTTCCAAATTTCCCATTTGATTCCATAAATAGACTATGGTCCAAATTTGTGAATGGAATTTATATTGTACCAAGGCCATGGAACGTTGCTTTCCTTGTTGGGATGAAGGGGTAAGGCAAGTTCCTCCACCCATGTTCTCCATTGACCTCTAATTGACTAGCCTTGAGTTGGTGTGCTCCATTGACGTGCCAATCAACTTCTATGTTTTGGTTTCTTAGGACGTGGAAAAAATATTTTTGTGGGATACCTTTCAATAACCTTGTTAGTCGCTGCAACAAAAGGTTGAGTTGTTTATCCTTTGGCTAGGTTCCTTTGTGTAAATATTGAATTATTATGAGTAACTCCCCCAAAATAACGATACTTGTCACATGCAGTGCATTGGCCAATATCAATGCTTGTATCAAACTGTCCATCTCAACTTGGTTACTAGTCATGTGCCCCAGTTCCCATGCATATCATGTTAACAATTTTTCCGTCAAGGTTGTACAAAACCTCTCCCCCTCTCGCCACCCCTACATTAACTTAAACCTTATTATTTATAATTATTATTATAATTATTTTGAACAAATTTATTCTTATTATAATTAAAGTCAATATATCCATATTTAGAATCATGGGAGATCCATTAACACAATTCAATTTGGTTTATTTTTAGTGGGTTGATCTATTTCATTAGGACTCATTCCTTGTCCCAACTACTGAGAGTATTAATAAGGTTGAACCTTGGTGGGTATTATATTGGCTATCCAATCTCATTAACTAAGTAAAATGCACTTTGACCATCGACTTACAAAAAATGAACATGTCATAATTGTGATTTGATTTTTAGTAGGGAAAACAACTACTTTTTTTCTTTATGATGTGAACTAAACCCAATTAACATGAATCCTATATTTGAACATGCATTTCCTCCTAAGAGATCATAGGTTCAAATTTAAAAAGGTAGAAGATTTTAACAATCAAATCACTTTGTGGATAGTGATCTCTAGTCACATAAACAAAAGAGTTGTTTACACCAAATCAATGTCTAATTTGACCATGACTTTAAAAATAGATTTTTATACACATTAAATATCTTTATCTTAGGTTACATATTTACATGCATAATAAAATTCTATTACTGTTGATTATTTAATATACCGATAGTACAAGTTAGTTTGATAATTTAAAAATGAAAAAATAAATTAGTTTTATATTTTAATTTAGGGAGTTGTCTTTAATGCCATTTTTTAAAAAAGTTTTTAGATTTATCTAATTTGTTTAAAATCAGGAAATAATTGAAATCACAAATTTGATAAATAAACTTGCACAATTTTCTTGCTAGATTGTCAAAAATCCCCAAAAAAAACTCCAAAAAAATTGCATTAAAGACAACTCCTTAGGGACGATGTCCACATATAATTCATTCAAACCGTTGAAGATGGATGGTGAGGAAATAAAAAAAAGTTGAAAATCCGTCAAATTAAATGTCAAACATTATAACAACAGAAAAGACGGGAACAATTTTCCGTCTAGATTGATGCGATTAGTTCTGTCTGTTGCCGGATACTAAAACCGTCCTTTGACAGCGTCAAACTCAACCTAAATGGTCAGTACGAAGACACCGTTGCATCACAGTACCCGTTAGATGACGGCAATAGATATGCCATCTATACGAGCAAAGCCATAATTTCTTATGAGGGTTTGGATTTTTTCAGGAGGGTTTACAGGTGGGTGAAAGGATTTCAACTTTCAAAATTAAAGTGAATAAATAAATTCCTTTGTTTCAGGGAATTTATTTAATTATGTATTTGCGGGGCTTAAGAACTAAATCAATGACAAATATTATATATAGGGATGTATGAAGTCGATTATTATCTTGCAGTGGCAGTTTGAGTGCATTTTGAGCCTTCCCTCGTTCTGCAGTTTTCTGCATTTCTTCTTGGGGGTCGCATTTTTAATTCTAGGAAAAGTAACATCCTCAACGTCTTTTAAATACCTTCGCATGGATGATCTCCCTACTTGTCCTTGAATTTGTAGAGTTTTAAGTTTGGAGGCGACCCAGTTGGGGATTGAAGTGTAGAAGCCTGCCTGTAAATCACCTGGCTTTCTTTTCTGCACATTTGAAGCCCCGAGGAGGAGGAAGTCCACTGGAAACACAAAATCTCAGTATAAAAATGAATTGCACCCTCAACAGTATATAATAAATGTGGGATACAGAGGGTTTTGTTAAATCGAGGGTTTCCTGCTGACCTAAAATTCCTATGCCTAAGTTTGTGTTATATGGGTCACCGAGATTCTTCTGTGGCAGCAACGGCGTCTTGATTTATATGCAACCATTTATAGAATAAACGAAACACACTCATAGTTGGGAAGCCAATAAATTAGGGTTAACCAGGGCTATACTTACGTGGAAAAAATTCTGTCGAAGAAAATCAAATTGCTGGTAAATAGGCTTATGTCAAGGGCAAAAGGGGCTTTTGGTTCTCAGGCATGAAATCTACTATTAGGGCTGGGTAGGTTATTTCAACCAGCATAACATCCGGGCTGGTCACTGGGAAACAAAAGTGGTCTCATTTGAAGTGGGTTATTTCCAGTAGGCCAGCATCTGGTTATTTTCTTCAGCGGACAATCTGCGTCTGAGACCATTCCAAGAACTTTTCTGCCTCCGAGATTGGTAAAGTGGCTCAGTTCAAAGGAAGTTTACCCCTTTCCCTTGAACAAAGTGGTGGGTGCCATTACCCAAATTATTGCTACCTTTCAACTTGAGTAAACCTGAGGAAGAGGACTTGTCAGGTGTATGTTGAGAGTGAGCAAGCTTGGTTTTCAGTGCCAATTTTATATGCTTGAAAATATTATTGGTCTGAAGGATTTTGAGCTACCTAGAAAGCATTGGAAGATGGTTTTGGGAGACTAGCTTTGGAAGCCATTTATAATGTTGTAGTTACAAACACAATGCTAGAGTGGATTGGCAGGCTGTGGGAACTGAAACTGTACTGGTGGTTTCTGTACACCACAAGCATTGGGGTATATCCAAATCGTTCCATCCCAGATCTGTGAAAGATCTTATAGAGACATTGGGTAACTTTGGTTTTCTGTTAAAATGGCTATGGAGACTTTTAACTCTACCATTTACCATGGAGACACCCGTTTGGGAGAGGTGAACATCTGCCCTCAGTATGAGGATTCAAACTTGTTGAATGCAGTGAAGGAGGTGATTAAGATATCTCATTTGTCACCCCCAAGTGAAAGATGCCCTCCTCTGGCAGTGCTCCACACGATTACGTCCAGTCCCGTCTTTATCAAAGTGGAGTTTAACGAACAACAGCCCCAATCCGAGCAATCACCTCTAAAGCAACTGTACAACACATGCCTCAAGGAAGCAAAGGTACCCTTCATTTTATATTACTAACTCACCTACAATTTGGCTTTCTTTGCTACAAATACCACTATGCTGCTACTTTTCAGATTGGGATTGCACAAATATCACCTCGTTGTTATCATGCAAATCGAGATTGAGAACGCAGCTTATTTTTATTAGTTTAATTGTTTTTTCGTTGTGTTCATTTAGAAGTTTCTTTTGAAATTTTAATGTTCTTCAAAAGTAATGGCTGTGCGGTTTTCAAGAGCTTCTCCTTTGAAAATTTTAAAGCCTTTATGGATAATTGAAATAAACTGTTCTCGTTTGCTAGAAGGGAATAATAAATATTAATGATGAGAACGTGCAGTGATTATGCAAGTATGCCAAAAGTTGGAGCTAGACAAATACTTTTTTGTTTGAATGGATGTCTGGAGAGGCATTGGCTAGATATTGAATACCTCAGAATTTAAGGAGAGTGAAACAGTCATAGATTCTGAATGTTTACTAAATTGCTATTTTACACACCGGACTAGGATATTGCAAGCTTAATTCCAACTTTTGCATATGCTTTTGTTTTGTCTTAGACTGTTACTAGGGTTAGACATTGGAATTGTTATATTGGTCCAGTTAAAAAAGAAAATGCATAGTACTGAGTAAATACAATTTTTACATGGGAGGGGCGTGCTGTCCCTGCTATCAAAGCCAGTTATGTCAATTGATTGCATGGGAATGGCGTGCTGCCCCTTCTATCAAAGCCAGTTATGTCAATTGATTGCATGGGTATGCACATAAAGAATGAGAATATTTTTTCCAAGAAGCTGTGAAATGTATTCCTTGTGAACTTCAAAAGATTAGTCACATCACAAAAAAATTTACATAGCCCAAAGGCATGCAGTGATGGTGGCATTGTTCCATGCCATTCCTGGTGCTGACACGATCATGAGAAATTTTGAGAACATGATGGGAGCTGAATGACCTTCGTCATTGCTTTCTTTTGGAGTGTTGTTGTAGCATTGGGAAGCACAGTTGTTGGGGTCTTGCTCCAGAAATAAATTTGACATTCAGATAAATCTGTTAGTGCTCACTCTGGTCAACTATTGTAGCTGGTCTGATATAAGGTTCCTCGTCCGAAGCCTATTTAGTATGTATCCAGTGGGTCAAGGGGTTGATGTCCCTTTGTTGTCTTTGTTGCTGAGTTGCCTTTCTGGTCTCACTGACCTTCTCCTATTTCAGAATTCACCAGGGCAAGATCCCTGGAGACCACCCTGAATCAGTTCAGATTTCCTCAATTTTCATCCATGATTCCTCTTTCCAAAACTTCTCAGTGTTTTTTTCTTGAAATGGCTTGTGTTTCGTGAGAAGAAGCCTGTCTTTTCAAATTTGATGTGTCGTACTTGAGATTGTTTGGCATATCATGATACAAATGATTAAGAACAATCCTCTGAATTAGGGGTGCTCATAGGCAGGATATACGAGTCTTGTGATTCTGGCACTATCCTTGAAGTCTGCATCACTCAATTTAATGACCTTAGTTCACAAAATTACCCTGTCTTTGCTACTTTCCCATGCTTGCTACTCTCAAGGCTCGGGGAAATGGAATAGTTTCTTTATTTGGTAAGCAAAATCACTTTCTATCTTTCTGAAAATATACTCATGGCTTAAAGTGGATCCGATAGACTTAAATCATAGACAAGCTTTCAGAAGGTGTGAATTATACAACAAATGAGATCACACCATACAACCAAAGGAAATAAGAGGCAGATCCCTATAGATGGCTGAAACTTCAAATCTATCAAGTATTGTGCTATGTAGACTGCGCTTGTTTTGCTGTCTCCTTTTCTCGGAGAGTTCCTGCTAGTTCTGGATTTGATAGGTTTGATCCAGTTGTGTCCAGTCTTCCTCCGTTTTACTTTCCTCTGTTATTTTTTGGTTATATCCTTCCATCTCAGGTTGAGAAACTGCTACCAAAGGCTGCTCTGCTCTCACCGCTGATTGTTTTGGATCCTGGATTTATTCTGGCATTAAAGCTCCTCTAAAACCTCTCCTAACTTAGAATGATCCTCCTGAATTCCGGAAGAGCTTGAAAAGGGTTCACTTATACAACTACTGCACTTGTCTTTGGGTGTGTGTTCTTTTTGGAAGTTTTTAAAGTTCCTGAAGGCTTCTTCTTGACCATCTGCCACTTGGAAGGTCCTTTTGGATGGTTGGATAGGTAGAGTTGGAGGCTTATTAGTTATCTCCTTTGGTGTTTGTGTCCTGTTTTCTATGTTTTGCTGGTTTTGAGATATGTGTCTCATTTTCCAGAGACTGATCCCAAGTGTAATCCAGCAGCTACAACTTAATCATCTCTAACAATGGTTTTTTAAGGTCAAAGTGCACTTACAACTTTGCATGCAATAAGTTGATGCACTCCACTGTTACCCTAAAATTCATTAAAAGGAACCTCACATGTGGCCTACTTGTGTGAAAATTTAATTATGCGAGAATTTCGTGGGTAGACACATGGGTCTTATCCACATTAATCTGAAGAGCACCTTTGCATGAAGCTTTACACAGGCATATTCAACCCTTTCAAAGATCCCTTCTGAACACCCCATTCTTGTCATGGGGGCTCCGTGAAAGAAAAACCAAGAAATTATTTTTTGGGATGAGTCTACTATCTGATGCCCAGGCACTTTTAAGTTTTTGTTTGCTACAAGAGAGATGAGGGCCATATAATTATGAATTGATAGATTGGGTAACTTAAGCTTTCTATGGAGTTTGCTAGCAACTCAGGTTTCAAAAAATAACCAAGGTTTTACCGGTTGCAAAAGCCCATTGTTAGCACCTGCACCAGCTTACACCTACCTTTCTTCATTAACAATGCTGTCAAGTTTTTGATTGGGGAAGACTGAGAATCAAAATTTTCTTACCTAGAACTATTGCAGGAAGGCACCAATCTCTGCCAACTTTCTCACCTTGTGGAGAACAACTTGCTTGCACTGAAAAGCAACGGAAACACAACAAAATGCCAGAAGTTAAATAAGAGAGAAAAAACACAGTATAGGGCAACGTGAAATAATCCTAAAAAATGCAGAATGTCACTGGAATTCAGACAGTCAGAAATGCAGGAGAGTGGCAGCACTTGTAAACTTAGTGACACCTATTGTTCACATCTCCCAGAAGAAAAGAGTTAGGCATTTGAACAATTACAATTTAATTAAGTAGAGGAAAATAAATATAAATTTTCGATGTTGACATTACCAATAGCACTAGCTTTTTGTGATTTGACTTTCTAAACATCAATTTGGTTATATGCTTTTGTATTTTGTTAGAATGTCAATATTTTTATAGAATTATTTCTTTTCAGGATATCATTTTTTGTTTCTCCACAATAACAAACACCCGGAATGTTGTTTTAGCATTCATTAAGCACCACATCTTTGTTTATGTACTTGCATGATGCATCGAAACTTAAATGGGTGAGAAAGTTGATTTTTAATCTATAGAAATGTTTTTTTTTTTAAATATCGTTTTGTTTCAGATGGTGAGATTTTTATTAATTTGTATTTGAGATGTTTATTGTCCATTTTCAGACTGCTATCATACCAATCGCGGGAAAGGAGCTGCATCTAGTGGCCATGCTATCAAGAAATAGGCGTGATCAAATGCCGTGTTTTTGGGGTTATAATATATCTTCAGGAATGTACAATTCCTGTCTGGGAATGCTCAATCTAAGATGCCTAGCAATTGTCTTTGACTTGGATGAAACACTTATTGTTGCTAATACATTGCGGTCTTTTGAGGACCGTATTGATGCCCTCCAGCGCAAGATTGGAACTGAAGTGGATCCTCAGCGTGTTTCTGGAATGGCAGCAGAGTTAAAACGATACCAGGAAGATAAGGCAATTTTGAAGCAATATGCTGACAATGATCAAATCTTTGACAATGGGAAGGTCATCAAAGCTGAATCTGAAGTTGTTCGGTCCCAGTCAGACAAGACCCATCCTATTATTCGACCACTGATAAGATTGCAGGATAGAAATATGATTTTGACCAGAATTAATCCTAATGTAAGTATCTCTGTTACCTCTTTGAGATTATTTTGTTTGGTTATCAAATGCTTTCAGTGCATTTGATATTTTATGTTAAAATGACTTTTGTTTGGCTTTGTGATGTACCCTTTGCAAGCATTTATTGCAGTATGAATGGATGGTGCATCTGGCTCTCTTTGGGAATAAACAATTGAAAGGGTTTGTCACTTGCATTAATATGTAAAGCATATTTACCATATACTGCAGCTATCTTTGCAAGCCTGTATATAAATGCGCCTTTGAAAAGTTAATTTATCTCTTTAGGTTTCTGTGGCCTTGAGTTTGGGTTGCGTTGGTATGTTTAAACTTTGTTTGAATGATTTTCCTATGCGTTCTTTTGAAATAGTGCATTCCATGATTTACGAATGAAAAACAATTTTGTAATTTAGTGTACAGCATAATTGTTTGCTTTATGCTTTTATTAATTTTTTAAATTGGAAAAAATGATATATTTATTATTATCAGATCTTGATTATCGAACTTCAAAGAGCTTGATTTTCACTGTATTCATTATATGGTTTGCAATGGCAGTCTTGCATTTGAATCTGTTGGTAATCTATGATTCTATATTGTGATTATAAATCATGAAATCTCAATGGCTTGTATTTTATTTAGTCAGTTGTTTTCTAGCCATTAGTTAAAACACATGAATGGCTAGAATGTATAAACTTGTTCAAATATGAAGGAGCGAATTAATGTATTGATATGTACATATGACATAGGTAGTATTGCCGTTATTTGCTATACATGCATTGGAATTAACTTGTCTGTCTGATTTGCAGCAGAAATTTAATTACTCTGTCTGCCCATTTTCAGATTCGAGATACCAGTGTCCTTGTTAGGTTACGGCCTGCTTGGGAAGAACTCAGGACCTATCTAACTTTAAAGGGACGTAAACGCTTTGAAGTTTATATTTGCACTATGTCTGAAAGGGATTACGCATTAGAGATGTGGAGGCTCCTTGATAGTGAGGCTCGCTTAATCAATCCCGCAGAGCTCCTTGACCGTGTACTTTGTGTGAAGCCAGGTAAAATTGATATGAAAGGAATTTCAAATTTTTTATTTTCCTTACCATTCTTGTTTTGCTTTTTTCTTTTTTATGCATTTGGATCTATAGGTCATATTTCTGAATGACAGGAAAACTTTGGGTGGATGTTTTTTTTTGTCAATCACATGGTCATGCTATTGTTTTTTGAATTAGGTTTTAAAAAGTCCTTGTTGAATGTCTTTCATGATGGCTTCTGCCATCCTAAGATGGCAATGGTAATTGATGATCGATTGAAGGTTTGGGAGGACAAAGATCAACCTCGTGTCCATGTTGTTCCGGCATTTGCACCATATTACGCTCCACAGGCAGAGGTAATGTTATTTCTAGATTTTAAGTTTTGGTGCAAAATATTGTGATCACTCTGCTTTGGGTGTATCACATGTTAGTGTGATGAAGGTGGCCTCTCTCAATAGGTAGATCCAGGCATTAGAGATTTACAGACTTATATATTCTTTGGGCATTTTTTGTATCAAAAGATACAATCAAGACTAAACAAACCCGTTATATAAGCTTGTGTGTCAAGTTAGTAAGTCTTTAGAATGTGCCTTAAAAGCATTGCGTGGATAACGTAACATTTTCTTTCAAGAAGTTGTATTTATGAGATTAGACTGTGTAGGCAATTGCTTTTGAGCTTTCTTATCCGCGAAATGCAATTTTTTCTTGTTTAAGTTTGGGGTTGACATTTCACTGTTACCCTCCACTGTCAGCTTTGTTTCTGGGGACGTTTTTCCTTGAACTACAACTTGGAATAAATGGTAAACATATTACAGGCTCAGTTGAATTTATTTGCATCTAGTTCTACGTATGATATATGTATATAATCATAATGTCAAATTGCCTTAAACAAAATTTAAGGTAAATGTCTTTCGGATTGACCAAATCCTAATGATGTGATTAATCCAAAAGACATTTATCTAAATTATGGATCACAAAAGTCTTAGGTCTAAAATTTAAGGTTTCAAGTTTTTTAATAAATAGCATGCCTGACTTTGACAATCTTCATTAGTTTCAAGGTGTAAAATATGTCCAAAATGGCCAATGTTGTACAGTTTAAATGCCAAATCTCAAGCTTAGTTCAAGAATCATTGCCTTGTTCTTTCTCGAGGGATTTTTTAGAATTGACTACTTCATTAGTTAGAGAATTCAACATGGAGTACAACTGAAATACTTACTGTATTTAAACAAGTATAAAACTGGTGATAGATATATGTTAATTTGATATCTATTTAGCATCAAGAGTGTTCAAAATTATCGAGGTGCAACCATAGATCCTATTTTGATACCTCTCGATGCTTAATAGATCTAGGGATAACATGGATTGATGCTAGTTAGGTTCGCCACTTGTGTTACATAATGAGTCAAAAAGTGCCTATTTTGTTGATGCTGTCAAACCAATCATGATAATAAAGGTGCATTATTAATGTAAGGTGCAACACTCTCCCATGTTTGAACCCTTATTCTTGGGTTTGTAACTTTTAAGGATCATTCTTACGGTTGGAAGTAGGGAAGGCCATGAAAGTTGTTTATACCCCTGTTGTTAGATAATTTTTCTTGCATGCTTTTTGTTAGCAAAGATGGTTGGGTTCTTAATGTTTGTCTCTATCTTCTTTCCATTGTTTGCACTGCACTGTCACATCTCTTATTCTTTCGATTGCTATTTTGTTTCTTTGTGCATGTCTTCTTCCAGTGCATTGTGGTCTTGGATTATTCTCATTCTTCATTGAATTTCCCTTCCCTGATCATATTGTCTTTTTTTTTTTTTTGTAATTGTTTTCTCTTTCCTGCAGAAAAATCACAACTTTTTATTAAGATTAAAAAGTTACATCAATACATGCCTGTAGCATTCATCTTGCCAGTCCAAAAAAGGAGATCATATTGTCAGCAATATGAGAAAAATGTTTACTCTTGCTCTTTATTTTGATCATATTCCTCCCCTTTAGACTGCATTCCTTAGAAACCTTGATTTTTAGATATTTAGCACTACGATAACGTGCCTAAATCTTTGCATACTTTGAAACAAATACAAGCTGGATGATCTTCCATTGCATTGGGCACAACTAGATGTAATAGTGGAAAATACATGAACATTAGTTGAGAACCATATAAATAAATAATATATGTTTCTTTAATGAACTTTGAAAATTCTTTCCACATTCATCATTTATTTATTTCAATTTTGTGTTGGCATTGGGCAAAGCTCATGCTTGAACACAACTCCATGCTCTTATTGTGTTTTTTGGGGTTGACACTGACATCTTATGATTTTTTGAGCAATGCAGTTGTTCTGCTTATGATTTTGCTCATAATTGTCCTAGTGATCCATGGTACTCTCCAAATCCCCCCAGACCTGCAAAAAAATGGAAGGGGCTGATTGATAAAAGCCTGTTAGTCTGCCTTTACGTGCTTTGAAGAGAATGCAGTCTCCACCCATATGGGAACCAGTTCATTAGTTGTCTTAATTGATCCAATTAGACTGGAGATACTTGAATGGCGACATAGTGTACCTGCCCTTGCACCCTTGAGGGCAGCTGGCTCTCTTCCTTGAATTACAAAATTTCTTATGTGATATGAATTGATCTATAGCTATTCAAAACAAGTTAATATGTTTGTCTGCAGTGTCAGTAGGTTTCATTGTCAAGGTCCTCCTTATCAGACCTGTGATTCCTACGATAATTTCGCGTGGAGTTTTGTAAGACGAAGTCTATGAATTTCATGCACTAGTGAAATGTATTGATAACCCTAGGTGACCAGGCTTGCACAGATTTGGGTTACAGCCAAGTCACATGCAAGTTACGGATCTGCGTTACAGGTTATGGTTATGGGTCCAAATCACACGCGAGTTACGGATTTGTGTTACAGATTACGATTCTAAAATCTCTCACAGATACACACACACACACATATAGATTTGTGTTACAGGTTACGGTTCTAAAATCTCTCTCACACACACATGCATATAACTTAAATTTATAATTTTTTTTATAGATTTATTATTTCAATATATAATATTAATTATAAACAGATATAAACTATAATTTAATATAGAATTAATAAATTATAAATATTTTTATATAGAATTTGACCTAGTATATGGAAAAATTTAATGGCGAACCTTATCTGAAGTTTGAACCTCATTGCCAAATTGAAATTCGAATCAAACTTCATTGTTGTCAAACTCAAACTCGGACCCAAACCATGTGACAGTCTCAGAGTATGCATTAAAACACAATTCATAGAATTAAATAACAGAAATACAATTAAGATAATTCGTCTATGTAACTGGCTGCACAGGAGCAATTTACCTCCCAGCCATAGGGACCCTTTGTGGACACAAACCCCTGGACAGGCTATGAGGTGATCTGGATGGAGGAGTATCCCTATAAGGGTCCCTATATATCAATCAACCCTACCCACAGTGAGCATAGTTCATCCAGAATTCAGTTCCTACCTTGGATCTCAGAGTGTCGGTTCCTCAAGTAGCACTTAACCAGCCCTATGGACATCTGCTCAACCATTCCCTAACTCAAGCTCAGTTATCAACTGATCCCCCTTCTGTGTATATATTATGTCAAGAAATCCATCCTCTAAAGGTTAATAATTCTGGCAAGGAGAGGCCAGGCCACTGATATCCTTCTGGGAGACTTGTGCAATATTGCAGCTGTTAGAATTCTTCTGCCAGGGCAAACACTGGGGAATTAAGGGAGTAATTGGTTTAAATGCAGTCAATATTCAGCATTGATATGTGACATAAGCAAAAAATTTACCATTCACAGCTTCTATGCTCCCTACAACCATTTGGTCCTCCTCAATTCTGCTAAGTTTTCAATACCTGGTCAGTGCATCTGCATTCATATAAATTAAAACCCTATAGATAGGAATCTGAAACTGATTAAACCCCTCTATCAAAAAAATGGATAAAATATTGCTAGATCTACATTCACAAATCTAAAAACCAGAATAGCTAGCTAAGAATTGCAGCAACCAATTATATATCTCTCTATTAGATTGAAAGAAAACATTATGTTTGCAACTAGCTTAACACACTGGCCCAAAGTAGAACTATCTAACCAAAACATTGAAGTGGCCTTACTCTCTTTTATAGAACAAGAGAAAGGAGGGTTTACAATGAATCTGGACACATCCGGTGAAGTGCCTGCTTTGAGGAGGTCAAACCTAACACAAAATGTGACAGGGAAGAATGTGCCCTCATGCATGAATATGCTTTCCTGGAATGGAATGCCTACTCATGCAAAGTAAGTGCATGTATGCATACATGATAAATTCTCTCATGTGCTTGATCCCTAGAACAGAAAATTCACCTCATGCATGCACCCTACCAGAATAGAAATCCTCCTCATGCAGCTCCTCATGCAGCTCACCTCATGAGCATGGGGATCTGTGGCCTCCTCATGCATGCTCCTCGCCAACTACTTTTAAAACTAATGTGCCCTTGCTGATAATCTCTTTATGTGCATTGTCTATACAGCACTAAACAAACTCTGCTAAAGGTTGCATGGCTGAACTGGATCTGCTGAATACCCTTCCGCTGAAGAGAATGACTTGGAGCAACAGGTAAAACTGACAAATTCAACCTGAAATTCTCTATAATTCAACTGTGCAACAGTCTGGTTGCTACAATCTCTTTAGCATACAGAATTATAGTCGAGGTTGGAGATGAGTTGAGACTTGAGGGCATTCAAATGAGCAATTAAATCAGGGAGCGAGAAGCTTTTAAATTCAAAACATGAATAAAGGAATGTATGCTACAATACCTCAAGACAGATTATATTTGGTAGTCTATGGTCAAAAGGGCGGCATGTTCATCAATTGACACATGGCCAAAATGGTGGGGAGTTCTCCAAGTGACATGTTGTTAATTTTTTGTGGTTACAATCTATATGTACAACATATTTACTTCTACCTAAATTTATGCAAATAATTGCATAAATTATGGTGAGCAGGAATTCCTGGGAAATATGTTCAATTACCAAAATATAAAGAATGTACTGCATATTTACTTTTTACTTCTACCTGAATTTATGCAAGGAATCGCATAAATTATGGAGGAACAGTTACAAAGTCAAACACTATGTGGGTGGATTATAACCTAATTCATGCTGATCTTTGGGTAGCTGCGGGAGGTATTTGCCAACTATTTAGAAGAAATAAAATTTAATTTGCAAAGAGATGTGCCTCTTGGGCACCCTTGAACTTCTCATTACTCATTCACTTATCGCTCGCATTTTTTCCCCCCTCTCACACGTGGGAAGCTATCTGAGGAAGAGGCCAAACTTTCTAAGGAGTCGAATTTCTGAGACAGTCAATGTTTGACCAGTTGAATTTTTTTCTGAACATAGGCTTCTGTGATCCATAACTAGATTGAAAAGAAATCTTTTGGTGATAATCACATCGAAGAAAATATCGTCGACGCATTTCGAACCAACTAGTGTGGTTCATCTTTAGGACAAGATGAGGAACTAGATCATGGCATCAAATAAATAGATGTAGAGATATGTTTACTAGGCGTTATATTGTACGGCCTAAGTCACCGGGTTGGCAAATTTAATCCTTCGGATTCGAAATTCGCCGAACCTCAAAACAATTCAAACAAATTCATTTATGTTTGCCAAACTTTATGCCCAACACGAACACCAATTTTATGACGAACAAGAACACGAACAAATTCGATGAAATTCGCTAAAAAACCGTTTGAGGGTTTTGTGGTTCGACAATTTTCCATCGTTTATAATTAAAAAAAATTTAAATGGTTGGTTTCGTACCCCTAATGAATTTGAGGCTAAAACTTGGCGTCACGCAAAAGTCTACCTCAGTCTCAGTCACACTGGCTCACTCCACAACCAACCGGTGAGATAATCTGGCCTTTGGGAGTTGGATAACTGAACCACTGGGAGGTTGGATAATTAGGCCACTGGGCTAGTGGGGCATTTGGAATCATTGAAAAAACGAGAAAGGTTTCTGATCCGATTGACAAACTTTTCTAATGGGAACGATAATCAGTCTTTTTCAAGTAATGTTTCTGCAACCCATCGAGAGGTTTTAATCATCAGGATGAATAATGAATTTTTGTTCTGTTCAGTTAACAAAATTCACTAACTAAAACAACAATTATTTTTTGTTAATTTATAGTTCTATTAATCGGGATATAATTCCATTGTGATGTATCGCTAGCGGAATAATTTGTAATTGTCTGTATGGATTTAGTGAAAGTTAATGGTTATTTTTTGCTTTTTATGGGGCAGTCTACATGATTTATTTGTGAAGAACTGTGGCTAAATGTGTTTTTCAGCCTGCTTGAACTTTATATATATATATATTCAAATTTTATATGTCGAATTTTATCGGCAAAATTTTAGGTGCCGAGCTTTATTTGAATTTCAAGGTCACTGAACTCGAACACGAACACGAACACGAACGCGGTGACTTAGTGTACGGCTAGTAAACATATCTCTACATCTATTTTTTTGATGCCATGATTTGGTTTCTCATATTGTCCTGAAGATGAACCACACTAGTTGGTTCGAAATGTGTCGACGATATTTTCTCTGATGTGATTATCACCAAAAGATTTCTTTTCAGTCTAGTTGAATTTTCTGAGTGTAATTACTTAATGATGTTCTAGAGTGTGTTAAAGTAATATCATATATCATTGGAAGTAATTATCAGTTGCAGAAAATTGTGCTTGTCTAATTAGCAATAGAAAATCAACACATGTAGCAAGAGGGCATTTGATTGTGCAAGAAAACCAACAATCTAAAACCTTTCTAAATTCAAAACATGTATTATATGTTCCCGTTTGCATGAGTGCATGTTACAATATCGTAGGAGAGATTATATTTGGCAGTGCAGTCAAAACACAAAACATGTTCATCAACTGAGGAGGGCATTATTTTTGGGATTTAAAATATTGTAGTCTTTTGGACCTCCTATAGTAGTCAGATTTATTATTATTATATATTTTATGTTTAATCATGGCACGAGATATTATCTCTTAATATAAAAAAGGAGCAAAAATGATATATCTAGATTTAATTAATCTTTATTAAGTGATTGTCTTTTCACCAGGGTTAAGCTGTGACTTCTTGTACATGCTAGTCTTGTTGACCTATTTTGGTCATTTGTGGACTTTAAAAGTGTCATTTTCCAGAGGGTTGAAGCATGTATTTTACTTATTTCATATTGTCTTGCATTCCAAATTAGTAGAAATACTAGAGTAAATAGGTTTGATATGGGAAGCCTCTCCTAGGATTATTGTCTCTTTGAGCTAAGAGTAAGATTGAAAGATAGAAGAGGCAAGCCGAAGACTTTTGTCCATTGAGATTGCCTACCTCGTTATGCATCATAAGCACTTTATATCTTTTCATGACATGTTGATGGAAGTTTTATTATTCTTTATTATATTAATGTATTGATGTAGGTTGTGTCTTATTTCACGAAGAGATTATGAACGGATGTTTTTAGGAAGCCATAATTAGTTACGTGGGACCATTGCTTCCCACTTGTTGTGCATGTGATCCTTCATGTATAAAGAGGCTCCTTTCTTGATTTGAGTTATCTTTATGAGTGGTGGTGTTCTTATTGTGTATTGTGCATCACCTCCATCTCTGTTAATCATGTGGACGTATTGTATAGATTATGACTTGAATAAAGTGCTTTCATGATAATTAGGGTGCTTTATGACTAATTTTGTAATTGTTCATTAACATTCTCTTATTTTTTAAGCTCATTGCTTTCATATATTATTTCTTGATTAACTCTGTCTCATTGTCAGTCCAACATGCAAACTTGAGTGGATTGAACTCTTAATGTCAACATATCAATACCCCTTCGACAGTAGGCTTGCTTCAATTGTTAATTGATATCTTGGACTTTTTGTCTATAAAGTGATGGCCATATAAAAGAGTTGGTCATTTTCGTAACTTAGTGTCGGAATCCTCTGAAATATGGTTCTACATTTATTTGAAGATTTATTTTTTCAAAAAGCGATTTTAAAGAACATCAGGTTATTTTAGAATCTTAGACATTCAGAATCTCAGATCCATGTTGGGTAAATGTGTGAAAGTAACAATGTTCTATTATTATTAGAGTCTGGAATTTGTAAATACATGGACCAAGACAGGCAAGGTGCTCTACAGTTTGGTGGGGGAGATCTCTCTGATGTTTAACATTTCAACTTTCAAGCCAAAAGTTAGATCTCTGTCTCAATATATGCTTCATTTCTTTTTAGCACTCTTTGCTTTTCCTCGGAGTTGCATTTGTAATTGCACTCCCACTTTATATTCATACTGGATGTAGTATGTACTTTTCAGTCCCTTTGACCTACTTTTCTGTCCACATTGATAAAATTATGTTATGTTATTTGGTTGCGGTTAACCGGCTGCATCTTCTAAGTTCTCCATCAACATAATCTCAAAGAAGAACTCATCGCTTTCCAGCTGTAGCTTAAGATAAGATAGGACAAGGTAATTTATTTAATTTATTTTCTTCCATGAGTAAGCTGGGGCGAGTTGAAGGATGGTGTTCCCTGTTTCCTTAGTGCACTCCTGCATATGAGGGGGCTGTAGACGGGATTCTACCAGTGGGAGGGCGGCTGAAAAGATTTCACCCTTCAGATCTTTGGCTTCTCTCTCCTTTTCTGAGGCAGCTTCTTTTGTCTGGTTCCGTGGAACTTCTGCTGGGATTTTCTCTTACTCTTGGGTTTGATCCAAACTCTTGAGTCTCAGTTGATGGTAAGGATCTCATGTCTTCAAGTGGACATTGCAGAGCTGCTTCTTTGCTGGGCACTTGTTCTTCTAGCACACTCACCAAGGCTGCAAACTGATTCTGATGGATATAGATTTTTGCTTTATTTCTGGGTTGAGGGGTCGAATAATGTTTCCACCCCAAGAGCTCCTGCTCTCAGGGGCAGTTTTAAACTCCCCTTCTTTTTCTGAGGCAGGGTTGATTTTCTGTGGGCAGTTTCAATTGAAGTGCCCATGTGTGTGGCAGCCATTGCATTTGAAGGGAAAACATAATAGTACAAGAGTTGGACATGAATCCAATTGTTGATTTGGTGTTCAGTTGTATCTAGGGGTCCTTCCAGATTTACCTCCACACAAGGGCGAGCATGAGTGAACTACCCCTATTCACTCAATGATGGCTACCAGCTTCCCAGTCTAGTCCCTATGGCCTGTAGGGATTTTTTGCCCCAGAGGTCGAGAGGGAGGTGCGTGAGTCTTACCCAACGAGGACTGTGGATGGGATCCCCACTTCTGAGTTTAAGTCCAAGGGCCTCCTATTGAAGTGCAATCCCATCCTTTAACAATTCCCAGAGAAATTAGTAAAATCTGTTTGGAAATATTTTGATGTGGTTTACAACCAGAATTTTCTTATTGATCTTATACCGCAAGCTGATCTATAGACAATAGTTCCAAATTCCAAAGTACTAGCAATGAGATTATCACAACATTTTTTATCAGATCTGGAGCTATAGATGTTGGATGCCATATCAGTTATGCTTCCAATAGTTAGAGTCTGGTATGCTTGTGTTAAATAAATGAGAATCCAAATAGGTAAGATGGGTAATGTTGGCAAGTTTACTTTTCAAAGGGGCTTGGGGGTTTCAATCATGCAATAAAATACAATCCTATGGATATGCTAGGATTAATTTATCTAGACAATATTCACCATTACACATTTTTCTTGTTTATTTAAGAATATAAAATCTAGTAATGATTGTAATTTGAGATATTTTTAAAGGGTCATGTTTGAGTTACGCCTTAAATGTTTTGTTGTTAGGCACATAAATGTGACAAAGTTCCAAAATTTCATGCCGGATGCATTTTATTTCTTTCAAATGTTGAAATTAGGCCCCATTTAATGTTTCTGGTGGGTTGATGAGCACGCTAGATGTATTTTTCTGATAGAAGCTGCTTCTGCTATCAATATGTGCAAAGTTTCTGTAAATGCCTTTGAATTTTGTTTTCTGTAATACTTGTACGAAGCTTATCAAATTATTGTTTTGGATCTGCAGACCAGTTGCCCTGTTCCAGTATTGTGTGTTGCAAGGAACGTTGCTTGTAATGTACGAGGTGGTTTTTTCAAGTGAGTAACACAGTTTTGATGGTGACATTCTAATGCATTTGGAACTCTTTAAACATATTTTGTCATCTGATATGGTGAATTCACTTAGAATCTTGCTCTTGAGCAGTTCAGATATTTAATATGATTTATTTTCACTTCTTTTGAGGCAGGGATTTTGATGAGGGTCTTTTGCAAAAGATGGCTGATGTATTTTATGAAGCTGATGTAAAAAGTCTTCTTCCCGCACCTGATGTCAGCAATTATTTGATTTCAGATGTAATCTATCTCTCACCCATTCTTTCCTTGCTTGGCTTGTTTTTTTGGGAGTATTGTTTTGGTAAAGCTGTTTTAAGTTTTAACTTCTGAATTGTTGAATAAAATGTGCTGTGATTCACATCAGGATGATCTCAATGTGAATAGAGATCTACCTTTGCCAGAGGGCATGGCTGATTCAGAGGTGGAAAGGAGGCTTATCCCACAAGTATATTTTTGTACTCTTTGCTCTGTCAGTGTTAGCTTGGAAAAATGATCAGCAAGGAAATAAGGGGTTTAGAAACACTATAAACAGGGTTGTTTTGCTGTGTTACAATTGTAAAATATGGGTTTTAGTTACAATGCAGAACACTTTAAGTTTTCTTTACATCTTGTCTCTAGTTTTGCTTATATTTTGAATACATATCTGTTCTTAGTGACAATCATCTGGACATTAATGTGTCTGTTCGAGTCAGATTCTTGTGATGCGGTTTTGCTATATAGTAAAAGTATACTTTTTGTTGGATTGATTATAGGAATCGAATGCAGCTGTACAACCTGACACTACCTCTAATGGTGTAGACAATCAAGATATAAAAATGACAACACATTCAGTTGATCAGATGCAACCAACTGTTGTACCTTCAACTAACAGTCAGGCACAACCATCTCGTATGGAACCTGCAATTGAGCAGAATCAAGAATATTCTCAGGGGATTGCAGCAGTTAAACCTTTTGTTCCTCAAACCCATAATGCTATAGAATCTGGTGTGCAAGGTTCACCAAGTAGAGAAGAAGGTGAAGTCCATGATACTGAATTGGATCCGGACACAAGAAGGCGGCTTCTCATATTACAGCACGGCCAAGACACTGGGAAACATAATTCTGTTGATCCTCCTTTCCCAGTTAGGCCATTGAAAATTACATTGCCCCCAAATCAAGCTCCTGGTGGATGGCTTGGACCAGAGGAGGAGATGAGTCCTAGGCAAATTACAAGGCCATCTCAAGGACCTTCTCTTCAACCTGATTCTCTCTCTTTTGACAAGCAGCGGCTCCCGCAACCTTCTTATTATCATGGTCCAGAGAATTCTCTTGCCAATGATAGGTGTTTTGATGAATCTAAAAGACGGTTACCTGAAGATGTGGGTAATTCACTTTTTATTCATTTTAATGCGTTGAGTAATAGATTGTTGATGATTTCTCTTGAGCGTACTTTTTGATGTGGTTGCTGCTTGAGTTTGTTTGTTCTGCAGGGATATTTTGGAGATGACAAACTCAAAAACAATCACATGATTCCGGATTCATTTTCCCATTCAGGTATTTCTTTTTCTGGAAGAAAATATAAAACAGATACAAGGCTTTTCCAATGCAGCAGAAATCATATCACTTACCTTGTACCTGTTCAGTCTCTATAGATTTTTACCTGTATATTTTGTCTTCGTTATTTTCATGACATGCACTTCCTGCATATAGGTTGTCTAATATGTATATTTTTTCTTTAATTCTCTCTAAGTGTCATGTATGAGTTTGTTACAAGATGTTTTCCTTGTGTATGAACTCAGTAGGCTTTTTGTCTTTATGCTTGATACAAGTTTTTGAAAGATTACAAGCCTTTGACAACAACTGTTTCTGGGATTATATATTCGTTGGTTCAAGCTTCTACATTCTGGTTGTCCCTCATCTCCTGGAAATAACTGCTATGTATATTTGATGGGCGTGGATGCCTAACATGCCAAGATTCCTTCTTTTGTTGGGCAGGCTCCATAAAGAAGTAGGAGATTTGCTTTGATTCAACTTGCAAATTTCATTCAAGACCAAAGTTGTCAGGCTCAGACTTACAAATCGTATCACTTACCTTGTACCTGTTCAGTCTCTATAGCTTGTTACCTGTATATTTTGTCTTCGTTATTTTCATGACATGCACTTCCTGCATATAGGTTGTCTAACATGTACATTTTTTCTTTGATTCTCTCTAAGTGTCATGTATCAGTTTGTTACAAGATGTTTTCCTTGTGTATGAACTCAGTAGACTTTTTGTCTTTATGCTTGATACAAGTTTTTGAAACATTACAAGCCATTGACAACAAATGCTTCTGGGATTATATATTCGTTGGTTCAAGCTTCTGCATTCTGGTTGTCCCTCATCTCCTGGAAATAACTGCTATGTATATTTGATGGGTCTGGATGCTTAACATGCCAAGGTTCCTTCTTTTGCTGGGCAGGCTCCATAAAGAAGTAGGAGATTTGCTTTGATTCAACTTGCAAATTTCATTCAAGACCAAAGTTGTCAGGCTCAGACTTGTCAAAGACTCCACAAATTAAAAAACTCAAAATATGTTAAATTTTGTGCACAAAAATATACTGGTGTGTCTGCCGAGTATAAGGCGAGTTTGCCAGGTGAGTATTCAGCACTTGGAAAACAGAAAAATTCAAAATATGATAAATTTTGTGCACAAAAAATATACTGGTGTATCTACTGAGTCTGCCAAGTGCTGAGTTTGCGAGGCGAGTCTCAGGCAAGTCTTAGTTGAGTTTGACCAAGACATATCCTCCCTGAGTCTCAGAGTAGTGTACTGATTTCTTTTATTTTACAGTGAATGTTCTTGATGCACTCCCTTGTATGCCACCTATTATGATTACATGCCCATTTCATTTCAAGAGTAATAAATATTCATTTCATTTCAAGGGTGCTCCTGCTGAACATGGATGTTAAAATAGCCTTACTCGGAATTGAAACCTGGGTTTGATTTCTTATCCATCAGTCCTAGGGTGGGCAAACACTTTAGGTGTTCACATGTCTAGATTGAAGATCATTTTATGTGCAATTGTAGTGCTTAGAAGGTCATAATAAAAGAGAGAAAAAATCTTTGAATTATCGGAGTTTTGATGGTTGCTCACTCTCACATGGGGTTGCCATGATACCAAAGGATACACAATAAATTTTGAACAGTGACAGAAACTTTAGACCAATATTGTTGATTGGAGTAGAGAAGTAAGGGTTCTGCGTTCCTAGGTGCTAAGGCTAGCAGAAGAACACACAAGACAAACACTTTAGCAGAATATTAATTATTTAATTATTTCCTAAAGTGTTGGACTTGGGAAAAATAAAAAATTCCTAAGTTAACTTATGATTTAATCTTAGACCTTGATCACGATTAAATCTCAGCTGTTGAAAGGGAGATTAGGGTTGAGATTGAAATTATAAGAGGAAATAGAGCGAGTTGGTGGAAAGTCAGTTGAGCACAAGCAGTGTGTCAGATCAGCAAAAGGAAAAGACGAGGGTTCCGTGTCTCACCAGTTGTTTCGCAAAAGAGCTCACATGGAACAATATCTTCACGCCAATTTTCACCATTTACCAGTGCAAAAATTTAGAGATCTTAACACTCTTGCTACCCATGCGCTGAGGATCTCAGATAATAACCACCTGGAAGATGAGAATTCCCATCTTTCGGAAGTTTTTGAAAATAATGGCTATAGTAAACATCAATGTCTTGTAGCTTTTCAAAAATCCTGTAAAGGTTCGAGGATTAGAAAAGCTCATGATGAACAAGTTTCAAATGTTCTACTTCTGTTCGTCCATGGGACCATTGATAAGATTGCTCGTATTCTTAAAATGAATAATGTTTCTGCTACCTTCAAGCCCCTTAATACTATTAGAAGGTCCCTTAGATTTGTTAAGACCCTGTGCACCCCAAGGACATGAAATGGGTTTACTCAATCCCTTGCTCATGTGGGATTCCCTACATTGGAGAAACTTGTCGCTCCATTAATCTGAGAATTCAAGAACATGCAATAGACATTAAGCACAATTGTTCCCGCTCCTCATCTATTGTTGAACATGTAGAGAAAACTAAGCACCATGTTTGCATTGAGGATTCCAAGGTCATCGCTATCGCTGATCATTTCCACCATAGGAAGTTGAGAGAGGCCGTTGAAATTGAGAAACAAGCGAAAAATCTCAATATTGACGATGGTTGGAAATTGTGTAAGAGTTGGATTCCTGCCCTCTCATTGTGATGATTGATTGATTTATTTATTTTTTAACCATATATATATATATATATATATATATATATATTCCTTTTCTTTATTTTCCTTGCTCTTGTTTTTTTTTTTTTCTAATTAATCTTGGCACATTCTTATATGGTGTTATATATATTTTCCTATTATAATTTTATTTAGTGTTCCAATAATATTATTTACCTATAACTAGTTTAATTGAAATTGGGCATATTCAAAATTTTGGGTCCACCTCTGCTTGCTCAACCCGTTAAGGTTTCGATCCAGTTTTCGGTTGGTTAATCGACCCCATGACCTATTCCTACCAAACTCTGTCGTTGCGCCCATTCGTGCGACGCACACTGCACTCACTTGTTTTGCTGTCTCATGGTTGCACTATGATTTGGGGGTTTGTTGCTTTAGAGAGCGTTAAGAGTCCCTCCGTGAATTTGAAGCTAGATTGTCCATAGTAGTCATCACCAATCAGTGTGGGCACTAAGCCTGCATAGACGAGGTTTCAGTCTGGCTAGCATTATGTTGACCACACTAAGATTTGGGAGAAACCCTAACTTGTTAGGAGAGTGATCCCCTTCTTGTTTTAACCTAATTTGCATGCCTCTAGGGGTACATTCTCATCGACCTCGCACGACATCATGGCGAGAGATAGTGCATAACATATTCCCCTAATTTTTTGACTGGTCCTACACCTCAACATGTGCATTAGGGTTTGCGAGAATGGTATGCTCCCCCTTGTGTCCTTGTAACCCTAGACGTATGTGATTGAAGGTCCAACCCTGCGTTGAGTTAATTATCAATCCCTAGGGTGCTTATCATCTCCACCTCCACATCTTACCACGATACTTGATCATTCATATGCGCTAGGGTTTACAAGGTACCTCTACCACATTATTCCTCATCCCCTTTAATTTCATTAGGGTTTGGGCAAACAATATGATATTAGGTATTATCCCTCTATCTGTATACATTTGCAAGAGAGAGGGATGTGTTTGCGCCATTGGTCATATTGTGCATGTGCCCTTGTATCCTCGAGCACTTTCAGGTGTAGAAAGGTTGTTCTTCTACCCACATTTCTCGAAACCCTAAATCCTCATGATGAAAGTCTCGGTTGTATGTATTACTACCCTTTAACACGCTTTCTCTTGAGCATTCTTTATGTTGTACCTATCATTCCATCATGTAGAGACAATAACTATATATTTCACCACTCTCAGTCATCAAGTTTATTATTGGGCCCAATTGGCACATTAGTGGAGAAAAGACCCTCTTGGGGTATGATAGGCTAATGCTGCAAAACATCACCAAATGCTTGAGGTAGTGGCGTATCAAAATAAATTGAACATATGCATATCCCTTGGAGCTTGAGGAGTTGAGGAAAATGCTCGCAGATAAACAAAAAATCAAGCCAATGACGCACGTGCGGGCAAGGTATTTGGGCAGAGTGAAATTCCCATCGTAGAAGCACACCAACTTCGAGCGCTTCTAAAATAACTCTTCATTAATGAAGACAAATCATTTGGTATGATTGAAGAGCTATGAGAAGTTTTACAAGAAAGAATTGATATTGCCAAAATAGATAAAATGCATCGTTCTGAAAGGATGAAAACAAGTTCACAACCTGCGCTCGTGATAAATCGTTGACCACATGACATGTAGGCATGAAACTTGTGACTGACACTGCATTCCTAAATTGTGGTGGGGCTCTAGTCGCAAAAGATGGCGCTAGCACTTACGCTTGGAAACACCATGTGCATGCAGGCCCCAACTGCGATGTCCATAAATAAGGACGCCAAGAGAATGCGGCCCCTGAGAGCTACCAATGAAGGTGTTGTATCGGGCACTTCCATCCTCTGACAGGCTGAAGTTTGAACTTATTTATAATTTGGAGGAACTGCAGAAGGGCATGTTGCTGCATTTATTGGACAAGAAGGTTTCTATCATGAAGTTTTGCACAACGGAGACGACCATGTAGGCGCATATAGCGTAAGAGGTGTGCATCGGCCATTGGTTCCCCTTGGGAACCACATTCAAATATGTCACAAGTCGCAGTTCCTCTGACGAGCTCATAATTCGTAGAGTTGCACTAGGAGCTGCCCAGGAATGTGACCAACCATGAAATGCGACCTCTGGTTAGTCGCAACCCCACTGAAGTGGCAGAGTCGCACTTCAGAAACAACCAGAGTGGGCGACCAGTGCGACCCTTCTGTTCCGCGACTGTGCGACCTATATAAATTGCACTCATAGGTGTTGTGTGGGGATTGAAGTCGCAGGTAGAACTAATGTGAGATAGTGGGTCACAATTTTGGACTTCCATTCGTATCACACTTTGTTGTGGTTTGTAATGAATATATTAATGAAGGAGCAATGTCAACACATACGTTGCAGGATGTGCTAGGGAATGCTTACGACAAGAGAGTCGGATGGATATCATTTAGGACAAAGACCTTTTAGTATAAATATCGATTCCAACGGGTTCTGTAAAGAATGGCACTATACAATTTCAAATGTATATAGACACAACACAAAGCGATGCAACAACACTAACAAGATCCACTAACGCATACAATGGAAGAGGAATTGAGAACTAATGATAAATGGTACTATATGATTCCAAGATGGTTCGCATGGGCTGGCTGGCACCATTAATACTTTGATCCTGCATATGCCTGAATGGATCTTTGACAAGAGAGATCTTTGTTAGCTTGGAGGCGATATACTGCTAGTAGATTTGGCGGTATTGGTGTAGTCCCATTGATGAAATAAAATTTACATTTATGTTCAAATTTTGGAGGGATTCATCATTAAAAAGAGATTGGAGGAAATTGCCCAGATCATGGCTGAGAAGCATCATGCAAGTAATTCTATCTCTTCAAAGTTTCTTCTCATGCTGTCTTCAGCCATGGGGTTCCAACATCTCGACACGAACAAATCAAATTTTGAGGAAGTCACATTGTTTGTCTGTAACCTCTCATCAGGTCACCAGGCCGCAATGTGCCTTACCCTGGCCTGCGATGCGATCGTGCGACCTCTCCTCAGGTCGTTAAGTCGCAAAACCACAGTCGCAAAAAATTATCGATCAATGTGACCTTGCCTTCGTTGTGATCATGTGACCTCTACGCTGACTGCATCTCTCACCTACAAACTCTGTCCAGGTCACAAAGTCGCATTTTAGAGCCTTAAAGGTGCAACCACAAATTATGACCTCAATGGACTGCGACTATGATACCTTCAGCGACTCTCGTATGACCTCTGCATAACTCTGCCAACTTGCACTTTGAAAGAAAACTGCAAGCTGTGCCAATATATTGAATGACATCCCATCCAAAGAAATATCATGGAGTAAACAATTGTAATCACTACTGGGACAAAATTTTCAATTTACCTCCCATGTTACCTACACATAATATTAAAATGCGACTCTAGTCGATGAAATATCAAGGTCGTTTTCTATGGTGCAAACGTTCCAGGATACTGTTGGGAGGATTACGGCTTGGAGGAGTGGGCTATTCTTTCATGGTCCCTTAAGGAACAACTACATTAACACATTCCCTTGAATCGAAGGTGCCTGTGCAAATCAAGGCAAGCCTGTAAATGAAAGCATCTTTGAAGGAGTCTAGGAGGACCTACAAAGCCTGCCCATTCTGACAATGCGATAAGCATTAGAAAGGACTATCTAAGGGTCCAAAGTTGATTTTAACTCTTCATTATTATGTTTGCATATATGATATTGTTCTTTGATTACCAAAGTGTATAACTTTTGCGATTGGCTTGCATGGTAAAGAAGAACGAGGATGTCGACCTATGAAGAGGGAATTAGGGTGGCATGCAAGAAGCTGTATGACCAAGGTCTCCATTAGTAATCGAGGTGGCTTCGGACAAGCTCCAAGAACCTTTCAATAAGCTCAAAGGTACATCACTGAAAGATGGATGACTGCAAATGGAGCATAGTGGTAGGAGGATAGGATTGTTGCAAGACCTAGCAACCACATCATTGTAGCATATGGGCAACAAGCGTCCTAGGGTTTCCAAGAACCCTCAACATCCCCCTCTTCTCCTTCATTGTAATGTAAATATTGCTCACCATAATGTCAGCAACTATGCTAAGACTGATTTGAGCATGTAAGGATCAATATGCATGAGAGAGTAGTGAGGAAGTTGAAGAGTCATGAGGGGAGGTCAAGGGTCATGGTAGGTGAAAAATTTCCCCATCTCTATAAATGTGCCCTCATACCTCATTTGAGAAGACTTTTAGCACTTGAGTTGAGGCTAGGACTAGATAACGGATTTGTGCTTGAGAGCTAAAGTCACTTAGCTCTTGGTAGCTAGTAGGAGCTGTAGCGAGGCTCGGGTTTCGCATCAGGCATTGGTATGAATAGCCCACGCTCCACTGTTGGGTTTTGACGAGTTGCAAGATATGTATTTGAAGTTGCAACAACATTACTAAGATATTCTCCTTTTCTGGCACTGATTCGCATGCTTGCTCATGGTGGTAGTATTAGCTGTCTGATATCACTATATTTGTATGTGTGCTTTCATATACGCAATATGTTATGGATTGATTCATAGTGGTTGCATGTATGTTTTGCTTTCGAATCGGTGTGTACTTGTTCCTTGCCATGTCGGTGATCTATTGTGAACTACTTCGTACTAACTGCATGTTCTGTTCATATGTCTCTGATCCATGTGTGGCTCATCGATCCTCTCATCAAATATCCTTCTTATTGCCGCTAGACTTGCTTGTATCCAATTTATTTTGTCAATCTTGGGCTAACTTTGTTTCACTGTCTGGTCATTTCACTCTTGTCCCCGTTTCGATACCTTCTCATTTGATAGTCAAGAGCGAAAACACTTATGGTGGCAGCCAGGCCCACATACCGAATGGGGCTCCTATCCCAAACGGTGTGAGGTCTAATTGGGACCTCTCACTAGGGAGACACCCTTGTTGTTAGCAGTACAATTTTTCCTATCAACAAAAATGGCGCTAGAAGGAGGGCCAGATGACAAGTTGAGCCCCCTTGGAGCCTGCAGTTTAGTCTCATATCTATAAATGGCTCATCCCCAAATCGTTCTCCCGAGATGTTTATCGAATATATCTATTTGTCAATGCTTAATCCCCGATGAGCCTCTCTATCACTTGTCTCAGTTAAAGTTCAATGGTGAGAATGATATTTCCATAACTGAGCACCTTTCTGATTTTCTTGAGTTTTGTGAATATTACGAAATTGACGATGATGAGTTTGCTTGTGTGCTTTTCTCCCTCACCCTTGAAGGTCGTGTTAAGCAATGGTGCCGCACATTGCTAGCAGCGTCCATCCATTCATTCGAGCAACTCACCGGTGAGCTTCAACAAGCTTTTCACAAGTACAATTTTCAAGATGTATTAATAAGGATAAATGAGATCGGAATTAAACCTCAAGAATCTCTACAAGACTTTGTTATTAGATTTGTTCATCCTTGTTTTGAGATCCCTGAAAGAGATGTCGATTGGGCATATTTTTCGTTTCTCTGCAACACCTTTAATCTGAAACAAATCCCGATCCTTATGAATATCAAGATAATCTTCAAGTTACTAATTGTCCAGATTCTGTCCCTAATATTGTCTTACCAATCTCTCTGAGTCTGGAACAACTTCAACCCTCTAAGGAGGAAATTCCTATTTGTGACATTTCTCATCCTCCCCCTGATTTATTACATAATGAAGTTTTGGTCACAAATAGTTTAGGTTATGAAAGATGCTTGCAGGGAAATGAACCATGTTGTATTGCCTCTGAATATTTCATACACCCTATTAAATCAAAACTCGAAAACCAAGTTGATTTAACATCTCTCCTTGTTAATGAAACCATCTTGAGACTGTTGAACATATATGCCTAGGTCTAGTGCTAAATCTCATGCACCTGTTGACAATGACTCGGGTCTTCTCCCGAACGAAGCAAGTTGTCCTATAAAACTCATGGACCGTGACATGCATGCAGATTCATTCCTGCCTCTGGCTAACACTAATGCACGGGATGAGGATCCTAGTATGATTGGTGTCCCCTCATTTGAACCATATTGTCCATTATACCCTGATTTATTTCACGAGTCAATTGCACTAGTGATTTATACCCGTCATTCAAAACTTTCTCCTGCTGGTGTTGGTTGCAATGATGAACATGAGGGTGATGAACTACGAGAATGGTGAATCTCTTATTTCTGATCTCTTCCATCCCACAATCCTTAACCAGTCAAGAAAGAGACCTTATGTCTCGGCAATCTCAGGATTTTTCTCTCACCGATTCATCCTCATTTTTAATCCTAGAAGAGCCTAATGTATCGAATACCTGACTTGATCAAATTGGTGGCTTCAATGATTGTAATTTCTTTGAAAACATATTCACTCACACCTCTGGTGATTGTCATTCGTATCTATTTGTTGATCCTATGAAGCCATCGAAATTCGATGATTCACTTCTCAAAGATTCAGGGACTCATCAGGAACTTGGGGCACTTCAACTTCCGCCGATGGTTATGTCAGGTTCTCATCATCCTGATGAGATCCCTGTACCAATTCAAATTAGGGTTTCTAAAATTAGGGTTTCTGCGCATCACACTCCACTCAGCATAGCTGTGCCGGATGCCATCTCATCTCAGCAAGTCTCTGATTCGAGTGATGTTTCTTTGAGCACGTCTTTTTGTGCCCTAACAACTGATATGCATCAACACCTATACCCTAATTTGTTCACTGAGGGAGGGCACCGACCATTGTCTCAAATCTTTTTGATTGTTCCCCAACTGGTACAGATTGCAGTTATGTACAAGCAGATGATGATTTAAAATCCAATCACTAAAACTCTCTGTTGCCTGAGACTCTTCTGGTCAATTCATCTCATCCTTGGAAATCTAAAGAATTTGATCTGTTGAACTATCAATCTATCAGTGTGCAAACATCTGACCAAATTAATAATATGCTCACTGATAGTTATCCAGTCGCCACAAATAATGACTACATGCATTCACCAGTTAATCTCATGAAACCACCGAAGCTCGATAGCTCCCCGTTTGAACGTTCTGAGTTTTGCCAGGGCAGTGAGGCACTTCAGCTCTCGCTGACGGTTACGTCAGGTCCTCACGTCCTAGACAAAACCCATGGACAACTTCAAAGTAGGGTTCTCGAAATTAGGCTTTCTGCTCTTGAATTCTCTGGCATCTCAATTTCACCTTGCAAATGCTTATTTTCCCCATGTCATCAAATTGATCGTCCTCAACATCATGATGAGATTGCTGGCTAGCTTGATGGATCCTACCTGGCAAATGTATTTGCAAGTAGGGAGTGTCTCACTTTCGTTGAATTTAGGTTAGAAGCATGAACGGATGTGTGTCATGGCCAAATGAGTATAGGTGTCATGTACATCTTCCTGTTTATCAAGATTGGGTTGTAGTTCAGTTTGAACAATCTTTACTGACACACTCTCCAGTAAGTAGCCATGACCTTCTTGTTGTTGTGCATGTTTTACAGGTAAGCTTTGTTGTTGGTGCACAATTTTTTTATGCTGGTTCTGATTGCGAACATCTTTGTTCTTGTAGGTCTGGAATTGATGCGTTGGCTCTTCTCTGGTTAAATTGGGTTGAGGCTAGCTAGGGTTTGTTATTTTAAAAGTTTTACTTGTCCCAATTTACTAATTAGGGTTTATTTCCTAGGATCTACTTTATGGTTTAAATTATGTTATGTTGTAGGTAATTTAGTTTTATGCATTATGGTTTTTGCGCTAGTTTGCATTTGCTCATTGTTGCATGACATTCAAAAAATCACTGCACACGTGTTGCATTGCCCTTTATCTGCAATTAGCTAATTTCTTTCAGGCATAACATTGCATTTGCATTATAAGCCCTGCTCGCTGCACTAGATCATGCATTTACCTTCTTGCATGGTATACACTGTCCGTTGACCTACACTTGAATTTTCCTCTGTGCTGCATACCACTGCATGAGCCTTCGAACCTTTGGTGCCATGACTAGGATTCTTACACTGCTTGCGCATGCTCGAAACCGGAGGGATTGCTTCGACCTCTTTGTGCACGCCGAAACCCTAGAGCATCTTCCCTGGCCACCTCGCCCTATTGTTGAAACCCTAACCGTAATGATTGTGTTAGGTCTTGATGGTTACTCCAAGAGGCAGTTTCTCTTAGAACCGATCATCAGAGTCACATGTTGGACATCTTTCCTACGAGTCTAATTCATTAGCTAGGGAGATACGGATAGGTTGCTTGTGGGGAACCCTAATCAGTTTGAAACTTTGAATGACCTGTATCCATAATGTGAACCTTGTGCTCATCATGGTCTTAAATATCTCAATGACTTGTTTACATGTTTCACCTGTTAGCTAGAGATGGGATGTGAAGGCTTGGCATGAGGGCAAACCCAAATCATAATATCTTTCAATTTATGTCAAACAAGAAACAACCTCTCTTGCCCATAAAATAAGTCGAGATCCCTCATTCGCCCTGGCGCAATGAACACCCAATAATAAGTGCTAATATGCACCCCAAACCACAACTATTCATGGGCAGGATGAGGACGAGAAGGACACACAGTTTGAGGAGAGAGTGGAGTCTACTCTGGGAGCAACATCCAACACTGGGAGGAGAGCAAGATGGGTAGATTAGTTGATCTAGAAAGCACAGGAGCAAGTTGGTGCTCCAAGTGCATTAGTTTGGCCAAGCAGACAATCACAGAGGTAGACATGATATGTGGCACTTATGGCAGAATTGTTAGATGCCGAGCCTTCTAGTTATTAGGAGGCAACTACTCAGCAAGTGTGGAGAGATGCCATGGTGGAGTATGCCTCCATCATGTCAAATGATGTTTGGGAAGTGATGTCGAGGCGAGAGGGCAAGGCTCTCACTGGGTATACAAGATCAAGCATGGAGCTGATGGGAGTGTAAAAAAGTATAAGGCAAGATTCCTGGCAAAGGGGTTCTCGTATGTAGAGGGGATTGACTATGACAAGATCTTTGCACCAGTTGCCAGATATTCACTTGTCAGGGTTGTCGTAGTTGAAATGGGGTGGCAGATTTACCCAATGGACGTAAAGACAACCTTCCTTAATGGTGTTGTTGAAGAGGAGATTTATATTGAGCAGCCGAAGGGATTTGAGACATGTAGTAGAGAGACACATGTATGCAAACTCAAGAGAGCCTTGTATAGGCTCAAACAGGCACCACGAGCATGGTATGCTCGAATAGACAATTACCTTTCAGGGATTGGGCTTCACCAAGAGTGAAGTAGACCCCAACCTCTACTACATTGTTGTTGGAGGTGAGCCATTTATTTTGGTACTATACGTGGACGATCTTATTTTGACAGGTGCAAATAAGCTCATCTAGGAGTGCAAGAGAGATCATGTAGGTGAGTTTGAGATGAAGGATATGGGGTTGATGCACTAATTCCTTGGGTTGGAGGTTTGGCAAGGTGATGGGGAGATCTTCATGGGATAGGGAAAGTATGCCCTGCAAATTCTTCAAAGATTCCACATGCAGGATTGCATGCCCATGACCACACATCTAGTCACAAACTAGAGGAAGGTGGATACATCCAAATTTGAGTGAGTAAATACCACACTTTGCTAACAGTTGATCGAGTCATTGATGTAAATGGTTAACACACAACCAGACATGTTTTGTAATCAACTCTTTGAGCTAGTTTTTGGTAGAGCCTACTAGAGCGCTGTTTTGAATATAATAATAAATAATAAATAAATACTAATTAAATGATAATTAATAAAAACATTAATTACCAAAAGGCAAAAGTCTTGTCTATTCAAGACTCTCGTGACTAGTCAATGCCTATTTAGGCACACCATCACGAGAGGTTGTATTCATCATTCATTCAATCAATAATAAAAAAATAATTATTTATCCTACAGTTGCATGTGTTTATCTCTAAGAGTGGTATTAGAGCATTTAGATCCTCTGGCCAAAAACCATTGCACAGGCTGACTCGTTCCACTACATATGGTTGTTTGGTTTGTGTCCAATTCCTTCGTCCCTTCTCACCATGTTTCGTCCGCCCTCTGTGTGCCCGTCTTTTTGTTTGTTGTTTCCTCACTGTTCTGCTCCTGTCCCCACTGGTTGCAGTATTGTTCTGTTGCATTTGAATAATCTCGTCACCAAAACACTGTGTATACCTTCGTTTTGTCGTGTTTGATCCCAAACGGTTTCGCTGCCAAATGTCATGAGGTCACTGTGTTAGAGATATAGGAAGCACTCATAATTTTGTTGATGTAAATGTTGCAAAGAAACTAAATCTATTTGTGTACCCAACGACAAATATAAGAGTCATGGTGCTATGGCAAAAGCATAGATGGAGTTGGCAAATGTCATAAGGCTAAATTACAATTAAGCGATTATGAATTGGAGTCTAGTTTCTACACAATACCCCTGAGAGGAGTAGACATTTTGGGAATACAATGGCTACAAGCATTGGGAACGTACTCTGCGATTCATCAAAAGCAGTTTATTAAGTTCAAATGGGTTGGTAGAAGATATAAATTGTTTAGATTCCAACCACCTCCTACTCAAATTGTATTTGCACAAGAAGTGAAAAAACTTATTCGAAAAGGAGCACCAATATATATCACACATTGTCAACAAATAGAGTTGTTAACAACAAATGTAGTTCAACAACAACCCCTAGAGATTGCAGCTTTAGTCCAAAGGTATAACAATGTACTTCAGGAATTAGAGAGACTAATTCAAGATCTATTAAAATTTGGGGTTATTACAAAAAGAAAAATCCTATATGCAGCTCCAATGCTATTGGTTTGAAAGGATGGATCTTTTAGACTATGTATAAACTATCGAGGGTTAAACCAAAGAACTATAAAAAAACAAATTTCCCATCCCATTCATAGATGAGTTGTTAGACGAACTCCACGACACAAAGTACTTCTCAAAGTTAGATCTGAGGTTAGGTTATTATCAAATTAGAGTAAGACTAGAAGATGTTGAGAAGACTGCTTTCAAAACTCATGAAGGACATTATGAATTCAAGGTGATGCCATTCAGATTAAGAAATGCCTCAACTACATTCCAAGCAACTATGAATGGGATTTTTCATCCATACTTACAGATGTTTGTATTAATTATCTATAATAAAACCTGGAAGGAGCACCTCAAGCACCTGGAGGGTGTACTTTCCTTAGTAGAAAAAAATCAATTGTATGCAAAATTATCAAAGTTTTCTTTTGGTGAAAAGGAAGTCGAATACCTCAGTGACATCATATCTAAGGAAGGAGTCAAGGTAGACCCTAGTAAAATCAAGACAATAAAAGAATGTCCAAAACCAAGAAGTATATTGAAACTAAGAGGGTTTATGGGATTAACATGATATTATAGAAGATTTGTCAAAAACTATGTGCACTTGACTGCACCCCTATCAAACTTGTTAAATAAAAATGCCTTTCAATGGGATAGCAAAACAAAAGAGTGTTTTGAGACATTAAAAAAAGTAATGTCATCTACTCCATTATTAGCAACTCCAGTTTTTTCCAAGCCTTTTGTGGTAGAATGTGATGCTTCAGGGTTTGGAATTGGAGCAATATTAATGTGAGACAACCCCTCAATAGCTTTTGAAAGCCGAAAGCTCAACAAAAGGGAAAGCTTGAAGTCTACTTATCATAAAGAAATGCTTGCCATCCTACATGCATTTGAATAAATGCCATCAATACCTCTTGGGAAGCAAATTTTTGATTCGTATAGATCTCAACAGTCTTCAATTCTTGTTACAACAAAAAACATTATTTATAGAACAGCAGAAATGGATGGAGAAATTCTCCATGTTTGTCATGGAAATACAATATACTACGTAAAAGGGGGAGGGATAACATAGTTGTTGACGTTCTTTCGCAAAGAGGCGAAGATATAACAACATGCACAACTTTAGTAGTAGTTGTTGTTTGGTTAGATGAGATTCAAATTGAATATGCTAAAGATTGTTCTATAATTGATAATTTGAATCAAAATCCTAACTTTGAATGAAAAATATATATTATGGTATAAAGGTAGAATATATTTAATCCCATCCTCCAAATTTAAAATGAAGGTTTTAAAGGAAACACGTAGTTTGCCAACAACAGGACATGTTGGAACCTTCAAAACATACTATAATTCTCGTCAATCATATTCTATTGGAAGGGGATGAGTAAAAAGATTCAAAAATTTGTTGTCGAATGTGATATTTGTTAAAGAAGTAAAAATGAGAACGTTCTAACCCTAGGATTACTTCACCCTTTACATATCCCAAATCAGAAGTGGGAGGAGATGTCGATGGATTTCATTGAAGGGTTGCCTATGTCTGATGGAAAGGACAAAATATTCGTTGTGGTGGATAAGCTAACCAAATACACACATTTCATGGAAGTTAAGAAGACATATTCAACAAGGCAAATGGCATAAGTCTTCTACAAAAACATCTATAAATTACATGGCCTCCCCAAGGTCATCGTCAGTGATAAAGATGTAAAATTTAAAGGGAATTTCTATAATGATTTTTGTAACCAGATTGAAATATCCCTTAACATGAGTTGAACTTATCACCCACAAACATATGGACAAACATAAATAGTGAATAATTGTTTGGTAACATATCTTCGATGTTTTGTAAGTTGTAACAAATAATAAGCAAAATAAATGGTCTTAATGGTTACATCTAGCCAAATGGTGGTACAAGTCCACCTACCCCACATCAACTAAATGACTCCTTTCAAGCATTATATGATTATGAACCTCCCAAATGGAAGGATTTCACATTGAGTGACTCTAAGGTTCAAGCAATGAAGAATCGGTTTGAAGAAGATTAAAAATATATTAAAATATTGAAAGAAAATTTAACAACAACTAGTAATCGAATGAGACAAGAAGCAAGTCAACACTGTTTAGAGAGAGAATTTGAAGAAGGCGATTAGGTGTTTGTAAAACTTCAACCTTGTTGCCGCCTAAATCCACACCTGAGATTATCGTGGAGAAAGTCTTCAACTCCACTTGGTGTGCCCTTGGGGGCAAGTTGCATGTTGGGGCTGCCACTCAATTCCCAACTCCTCCATCTAGGCTAACTCCTAGCGAAGCCAAGGGGGGTAGTCCCTAAAGAAGAAAACTAAGGTTTGATTAGTGCTATGCTAAACAAGTTCTAGGAGTTAATATGAATTAAACAAGTTTACAATTCGCCATTTACAATATAGACCATCACATGTGCTTCAACATAAGAAATGATTTTGCAAGTACATAAGCATTACATATCATTCATGACAAAACATATATAAGAGGGCCAAACCAATGAAGGAAGCACTTGCGCAATATAAAGATATGATCAATTAAGAGACTAGTGCCAATAATCCAACTAGATGCTTGCAAGAAAAGTACTTGAAAATGAAAGGGATTGAAAGCAAAGTACTTGAAATAAAGTGATTTTAGATAGCAATTATCCAATATGTTAATAAACTTTTAAAACAAAAGCAATGATATCTCAATCACGTACACAATGCAAAATATAAAGTTGTGATGAATTGCCTCTTATTTGATTTTATAGTTAATTAGGTTGTCTCTTGAGTTAGTGTAAATTAGAGAGATTGCACCTAATCTAATTTAAAACTTTTCCTCCAAAACTTTATTGCGTCGAGAGGGGCTCTACAACCCAATATAGGAGTGATGTGTAGGTGTAATGTAAGAAAGTTTGTGAACATTTTCACATGTCAACTTAATATGTTGAATTTATATTAATATGTCCAATTTATAATACATAAATGACTGGTAACATTTGCATGTCGGTTAAAAGTAATATAGAACCCAGTATGGGGGAGATGTTTAAGTGTCCATAAAATATAAAAGTAATAAAAATAATAAAATTCAATTTGCTACATTGTAGCATTGTAGTTTTGTTTTTATTAATAAAATTATGAATATTTTTTAGATAAAAGAAAATCATATATATATATATATATATATACACACACACACTACATTATATTACTTACAATAAACTTACAATATAACAATATGTTTGCCAAAGATATTATTAACTTGTAAATAGGTTTTGTAATTATACCATGGGCCAATACCATGGCTCATCAATACAATATGCCCATAAACCATCTCTCATTTCACAATCAGAATATTCAATAGATATTTTATTTAAATTTAATTAATTTTATAACATTTTTTTGATTAAATCTAATAGAAAAAAATTATAATTACTTTTGAGATATATCTACACCTCTATCACATTAAAATATATCAGATATAAATAAATTAAGATCCATTTTATCATATGAAGTAAAATAATAATTTTCTAACCATATTTAAATTTCATTAAAATTTGATACTTAAAATATAACATGATTTCTAACCATGGATATTCACCCCCACTTTACCATGGATATTGTTAACCGTATCATACCATGGCCCAATAGGATGGCTCATCAATACTGTTGAAAATGGCAACAAGAAACAGTGAAGGAGGCCTCCTGAAACATCTTTCCTGATCCTAGTTGGAAAGTGATCACCTAAACTAGGTGGGGACCACACATGTGATTTGTGTCGAAAAATCTATTTTTAGACTATGTCTATTTTTAGACATATGGAGCATATTCTATAAGTTGCGGGATGCTATTTATGGATGGTTGGTCAAGTTGGTAAAAATGGTGGATTTCTATTTTTAATAATGAGTAGATCTATTTTAGATTACTTGGTCTAAAAAATAAATATGTTAAATATTTTATTAGCTCTTAATAATATTTGGACTATAAACATTATCTTATTCTCTTGAAGCACTTCGGTTTGATGCCTGGATGTGGCACATGCAGCTGAAAAAAGGAAATACGCTTTTCTTAGGGTTTAAGTGAAGCTATTGCATGATGACTTCAGTTAGAACTCATGTGACAGAGTTTGGTGGAGTTGATTGAGGAATTTAGTGGAGTTGTATTCAGTTTAACTAATCTAAA
This sequence comes from Pinus albicaulis, assembly GCA_034641835.2. Classification (NCBI taxonomy): domain Eukaryota; kingdom Viridiplantae; phylum Streptophyta; class Pinopsida; order Pinales; family Pinaceae; genus Pinus; species Pinus albicaulis. The sequence goes on along the minus strand of CM076577.1, from coordinate 1,228,268,031 downwards.
CATAGTTGAGCTTTTTGTATCCAAGTTAACTAATAGATACAATTAGTGAGAGTGGTGTGAATTAATTATTAATTAATTCACTAATTATAAACTCATAAATCAACTAAAGAATACATCAGTTAACTTCAGTGCATGGACAGTTTCAGTGGAGACCAGTGCAGAAATAGGTGAAAGAGCAGGTTAACTATCGGTTGTGACTATACGGTTGTGACTACTTCTACATGGTATCGGAGCCAATATTAATTGTCGAGATCTATTACGGTGATTGCAAACTTATTTCCTCGGACAGAGCCTGCCTACGGGCCAGATAGCCTCCGGATTCATCTTTCTTTGGAAAGTGAAAGGTCTGGTAAAAGCCCATGCAGTCAATCTCTGATTTGGAAATAATTTGTTCGCAAGTGTAGATCGGAAGCGATTGAGTTATCAGCTGGTGGTGAAATTCGAGTTTGCAGATTTGTGTTCTTGGTGCCGCGGTGAAAATGTCTTTCATCGGGTTGCGACTAGAATGTGCCTTGGAAGGCAGTTCGAATTATGTTGCATGGAAGGATCGCATGGAGGCTGTATTAGATGATCATGGGCTGTTGGAATTCATGGAGAAAGAGATTCCAAAGCCTACTTCTACTGATGCAGCTGTTGTGGAAGCATGGCAAAAGAAACAAGCAAAATGTCGAAGGATCCTGTTGGAGGGTGTAAAGGATCACATTGTATCTAGTTTACACGGGAAGGCCTCTCCATATTTGATGTGGAAAGCCTTGACGGATCTGTACCAAAGCAAGAGCGATCAGAGGAAGTTGGCGCTCAAAGATAGACTCAGGAACATCAAGTGTGAGAAGGGGGAAAGTATGCCGAAGTACCTCACGAGGTTCACTCAATGTCGGGATGAGCTGGGAAGTGTTGGTGTGCCGGTGGAGGATGAGGATCTGGTGAGTTTGGCGCTTCTTGGTTTGCCGAAGAGTTGGCATGCATATCAAGATAATGTCAATGGTCGGGAAAAGTTGCCGGGATGGGAAAGACTGTGGTCTGATCTCGTGCAAGAGGAGATCCGGCGAAATACCAGAGATGGTTCTTCGTCAAAGGGAGCTGATGAAGAAGACTGCGCTTTGGCTGCCAAAGCAAGGAAGGGGAAGGGCAAGGAGAAGGCTTCTCAATCCGGTGCGAATGGTAAAGAGCGTGACATGTCCAAAGTGAAGTGTTTTCACTGTCATGATCATGGACATTACGCCACGAATTGCCCCAAGAAGAAGAAGAACAAGCAGGCTGTTGGATCTGCAGCTGGTGAGGCTCTTGCCTCGCAATTTGAGTTGGACTTCTCATTGATCGCATGCATGTTGTCTAGTGCATTGGGATCGGGGTGGTATATTGATAGTGGCGCTTCCTTTCACATGACGGGAGATGCAAATCTTTTCAGTGACTTGGTGGAGAAAGGTCTCCATATGCATGTTGAGTTGGGCGACGGTGGACGATACAATGCGACCGGCATTGGTACCATAACCTTTCAGAGGGAGTCAGGTAAACTCATTCTTTTACAAGATGTATTGCATGTACCAGGTTTAACAAAGAATTTGATCTCAGTTGCAATGTTAGAGGATAAAGGGTATCAAGTTGTCTTTAGAGAAGGGAAAGTTTTCCTTCGGCACAAGGCAACGGGACAAGTCAAGAAGGTTGGGATTCGAGCAAAGAATCTCTACAGACTTGAAGTAGATGGGATGTCTACGGAGCTTCCTACTGTTGGGAAGCGGGAGGAAGACATGCAATTGAAGCTTGAGAGGGAGCGGGTTTTGCATGCAGGTGAAAGTGAACCTCTGGATGTGGAGCAGCCACAAGAGGATCATGGAGTGGAAGAGACCACTCATGCAGAGAAATTTCGTGCCAGACGGGCAGAGGGAGTGCATGCAGCTATACCACCAGGTATGAGGTGGGGTGACATGCATGATTGATCCCAAGAGGAGATTTCTGGGCAGATTCATGAGATGGTGTGGATCTCATGAGTTGAACCTGGCTACGAGGTGCCCATAGCGCAGCAGTAGCAAGATCAGTTGGAGTGATGCAGGCAGATCAAAGTGACAGTGTCGGATACTGGAGCGCGGATCAAAGTTGACAGCAAGTGCAAGAGTGCATGGGTGCAAGAGTTCAACAGCGCAGTGGTTCCTGATGACATGTGCAGTTGGCCAAGCAGAAGTCGAAGACTTTGATGATAGATGCTAGATGCATCAAGACTGATTGAGTTGTTTGGAGCCTATTCAGCCAAGAGCTGTGGCATGTAAGGCATGAGCCAGAAGGAAGCTTGTGAAGGTCAGAAAGGAATGGGGATGGAGTTGCTGCTGACACAGACAAATTCCTTTCTTGTTGAGAGGGAGTGTTGAAAATGGCAACAAGAAACAGTGAAGGAGGCCTCCTGAAACATCTTTCCTGATCCTAGTTGGAAAGTGATCACCTAAACTAGGTGGGGACCACACATGTGATTTTGGTCGAAAAATCTATTTTTAGACTATGTCTATTTTTAGACATACGGAGCATGATTCGGGGATTCCAGTTGGAGATTCTTGAAGCATGTGACATGTTGGTAAAAATAGATGAGACTCATATTTTTAGGTCACAGGCTATTTTTAGACTGCCTCTCCTAAAAATATGGAAGTCAAATATTATTTACCCTTAATAATATTTAGACTATAAACAGTAGTTTACTCTCTTGGAGCACTTCAGTTCGAGTCATGGAGGTGGCTCATGCAACTGACAGAGGAATCACGTGGTTCATATGGTTTGATGGCATCTTGCATGTTAGACTTCAGTTAGACTCATGTGGCAGAGTTTTGGTGGAGTTGATTGAGGAGTTAATGGAGGTGGTGTTCTGGTTAACTAGTTGAACTAGTTGTATTTAGTTTAACTGGCTAATACACTAGAGATGAGTTGTGTGAATTAAATATTATTTAATTCACTAATTATTAACTCATTATCCAACTAAAGAACACATCAGTTTAACTCAGTGCATGGACAGTTCAGTGGAGACCAGTGAAAGAGGTAGATGAAAGGGTGAGTAAAGCTATCAGTTGGAGGATCAGTTGTGCATGAGATTTGCACCACACTTGGAGGAAATTACCAATGACAATTGCGTAGTTGAAGCCAGTGAGATTCGAACCTGGATCTCTATTTAGACCAGCCTTGATTGCACAATAGAGGCAGAGAAGTAGTGGGTGTGTTTTGAACCTGTGACTTGTTCAAAACCAAGCTAGTTTTTGTGTAGCTTTGGGAGATAGTACTGAGTACTTGTGAGGAGTTTGTACTATGTATTTGCTGCATGTTCTCTCCATTTTTAATATACTATAGCTGGGGGTTTTCAGCTATAAGCTTTCCCCATACATACTGTGTTAATGTGTGTGATGATTTGATGTGCTATCGCTTCTATTCTTTCCGCATGTGACAATTAATTGTAGAAGAGATTATGTGTTATGCATGCAATTCAAAATTGATGTGTGATCGGGTTAATCTTCATTGAATAAGTGATTTATTTAGCTAATCTCTACATGGTACCAAGAAACAGTGAAGGAGGCCTCCTAAAACATCTTTCCTGATCCTAGTTGGAAAGTGATCACCTAAACTAGGTGGGGACCACACGTGATTTTTTGTCGAAAAGTCTATTTTTAGACTATGTCTATTTTTAGACATATGGAGCATGGTCCAGGGGTTGCAGTATGTTATTCTTGGAGTATTGGTCATGTTGGTAAAAATAGATGGACATCTATTTTTTGGACCTATAGGTCGAAGTCTATTTTTAGACTGCCTATCCTAAAAATAGGGAAGTCAACTATTATTTACTCTTAATAATATTTGGACTATAAACATTATCTTATTCTCTTGGAGCACTTCAGTTTGATGCCTGGATGTAGCACATGCAGTTGACAAAAGGAAATACGCTTTTCCTAGGGTTTAAGTGAAGCTATTGCATGAAGACTTCAGTTAGAACTCATGTGACAGAGTTTGGTGGAGTTGATTGAGGAAGTTAGTGGAGTTGTATTCAGTTTAACTAATCTAAACATAGTTGAGCTTTTGTATCCAAGTTAACTAATAGATACAATTAGTGAGAGTGGTGTGAATTAATTATTAATTAATTCACTAATTATAAACTCATAAATCAACTAAAGAATACATCGGTTAACTTCAGTGCATGGACAGTTTCAGTGGAGACCAGTGCAGAAATAGGTGAAAGAGCAGGTTAACTATCGGTTGTGACTATACTATTGCTATTTGCAACACACAGATGGGTGGAGTAACCCATGAGGATTGTGCAGTTCAGGTTGGGTGGTTTATCTATATAAAGAGGCCATCCCATAGCTTGAAAACGCAATTCAGGTTGGCTATCAAGTGGCTAAAGGTTGGAGCATGAGTTTTGCTAGATCTAGCTTGATAGTGTGTAGCAAGGGAGGTAGTGCATGAGAGCTTGCAAAGAGCTTTGTACTATGATTGTTACATGATCTCCATGACATGTATAATATACAGATAGTTGGGGGTTTTTAGCTTTAAGCTTTCCTATGAAATACTGTGTTTATATGTGTGAATTTTTATGGCTTTAATGTGTGCATGCAATTGATTTTATTTCCGCATGTGATGATCAATGGTAGAAGAGATTCTGTATTATGCATGAAGCTAAAATAGTGTGTGATCAGGAGAATCTCGGTGGATAACATATCAGTTATTCAAATTTTCTACATGGTATCGGAGCGATATTGATCATTGGAGCAATTGCAAAGCATTGAAGCGGTCGAGTTTGAGGATAAACTCAAGAAACATAAAGATGGAGAAAGCCAGAAATATACATGCATATTGTATATAATTTTCTACATGGAATGAGAGCGAGAATTTTTGGGTGCGCGAGTTTGTAGGGAATATATGAAAATTTTTGGTGAAATATTTTCAGAAAGAAATAGCATATTTGGATTCCTTGCGAAAAAATACCCAAATTGAAAAAAAAAATCGGTCAAATCGGAGCTCGGATGAGGGAGATATCATCGATTTAAAATCAGCTCTTTTGTTAGAAAATTTTGTGACGGCGGGACAATTGCAATGTGCGCGAGCCAAGAATCTACATGCACTAAGGTACAAGATGCATGAAAAGCTTTGAGGTGCAAAGCAGAGGTTAGTGACTTGGTGGTTGAGAGGGATCCTCTCAACATGCAGCGTGAGAAGCAGTCTCAAAAGGTTGTGGAGCAGCCACAACTGGAGATGCAGAAGAATCTCTACAGACTTGAAGTAGATGAGATGTCTACGGAGCTTCCTACTGTTGGGAAGCGGGAGAAAGACATGCAACTCATGCTTGAGAGGGAGCAAGTTTTGCATGCAGGTAAGAGTGAACCTCGAGATGTGGAGCAGCCACAAGATGAGGATCATGGAGTGGGAGAAACCACTCATGCAGAGAAATTTCGTGCCAGATGGGAAAAGGGAGTGCATGCAGCTATACCACCAAGTGAGAGGTGGGGCGACATGCATGATTAATCCCATGAGGAGATTTCTGGGCAGATTCATGAGATGGTGTGGATCTCATGGATTGAACCTGGCTACGAGGTGCCCACAACGCAGCAGTAGCAAGATCAGTTGGAGTGATGCAGGCAGATCAAAGTGACAGTGTAGAATACTGGAGCGCGGATCAGAGTTGACAGCAAGTGCAAGAGTGCATGGGTGCAAAGAGTTCAACAGCGCAGTGGTTCCTGATGACATGTGCAGTTGGCCAAGCAGAAGTCGAAGACTTTGATGATAGATGCTAGATGCATCAAGACTGATTGAGTTGTTTGGAGCCTATTCAGTTTCGGAGATGTTGCATGCAAAGGGTGCATGGCGCATGCATGGAGTTGCATGGTGCATGCATGAGTTTGCATGGCGCATACAAAGGGTGCATGGCGAATGCATGGAGTTGCATGTCGCATGCATGGAGTTGCATGGCGCTTGTGAATGTTGCAGGGTGAATGCATGGAGTTGCATGTCGCATGCAAAGATAGTCCTTTCTTGCTGAGAGGGAGTGTCAAACCATACGACAAGAAGCTTGATGAAGGAGGCAACTGGTAACATCTTTCTACGATCCCTTCTTAGAAGTGATCACCTAAACTAGGTGGGGACCACACGTGATTTTTTGTCGAAAAGTCTATTTTTTTAGACTATGTCTATTTTTAGACATATGGAGCGCATGGTCCGGGGGTTGCGGTATGTTATTCTTGGAGTATTGGTCATGTTGGTAAAAATAGATGGACATCTATTTTTGGACCTATAGGTCGAAGTCTATTTTGTTGCCAATCCTAAAAATAGGGAAGTCAACTATTATTTACTCTTAATAATATTTGGACTATAAACATTATCTTATTCTCTTGGAGCACTTAGGTTTGATGCTTGGATGTAGCACATGAACTTGACAAAGAAATACGCTTTGGTTCCTCGTTGGGTGAAGCTATTGCATGAAGACTTCAGTTAGAACTCATGTGACAGAGTTTGGTGGAGTTGATTGAGGAAGTTAGTGGAGTTGTATTCAGTTTAACTAATCTAAACATAGTTGAGCTTTTTGTATCCAAGTTAATTAATAGATACAATTAGTGAGAGTGGTGTGAATTAATTATTAATTAATTCACTAATTACAAACTCATAAATCAACTAAAGAATACATCAGTTAACTTCAGTGCATGGACAGTTTCAGTGGAGACCAGTGCAGAAATAGGTGAAAGAGCAGGTTAACTATCGGTTGTGACTATACTATTGCTATTTGCAACACACGGATGGGTGGAGTAACCCATGAGGATTGCGCAGTTCAAGATGGGTGGTTTATCTATATAAAGAGGCCATCCCATAGCTTGAAAACACAATTTAGGTTGGCTATCAAGTGGCTAAAGTTTGGAGCATGAGTTTTGCTAGATCTAGCTTGATAGTGTGTAGCAAGGGAGGTAGTGCATGAGAGCTTGCAAAGAGCTTTGTACTATGATTGTTACATGATCTCCATGACATGTATAATATACAGATAGTTGGGGGTTTTCAGCTTTAATCTTTCCCATGAAATACTGTGTTTATATGTGTGAATTTTTATGGCTTTAATGTGTGCATGCAATTGATTTTATTTCCGCATGTGATGATCAATGGTAGAAGAGATTCTGTATTATGCGTGAAGCTAAAATAGTGTGTGATCAGGAGAATCTCGGTGGATAACATATCAGTTATTCAAATTTTCTACAGAAACTTGATGAAGGAGACCAGTGAAAGAGGTAGATGAAAGGGTGAGTATAGCTATCAGTTGGAGGATCAGTTGTGCATGAGATTTGCACCACACTTGGAGGAAATTACCAATGACAATTGTGCAGTTGAAGCCATTGAGATTCGAACCTGGATCTCTATTTAGACCAGCCTTGATTGCGCAATAGAGGCAGAGAAGTAGTGGGTGTGTTTTGAACCTGTGACTTGTTCAAAACCAAGCTAGTTTTTGTGTAGCTTTGGGAGATAGTGCTGAGTACTTGTGAGGAGTTTGTACTATGTATTTGCTGCATGTTCTCTCCATTTATAATATACTATAGCTGGGGGTTTTCAGCTATAAGCTTTCCCCATACATACTGTGTTAATGTGTGTGATGATTTGATGTGCTATCGCTTCTATTATTTCCGCATGTGACAATTAATTGTAGAAGAAGATTATGTGTTATGCATGCAATTCGAAATTGATGTATGATCGGGTTAATCTTCATTGAATAAGTGATTTATTCAGCTAATTTCTACATGGTATCAGAGCTGTGTTAAATATTTTCTACATGGTATCGGAGCGATATTGATCATTGGAGCAATTGCAAAGCATTGAAGCGGTTGAGTTTGAGGATAAACTCAAGAAACATAAAGATGGAGAAAGCCGGAAATATACATGCATATTGTATATAATTTTCTACATGGAATGAGAGCGAGAATTTTTGGGTGCGCGAGTTTGTAGGGAATATATGAAAAATTTTGGTGAAATATTTTCAGAAACAAATAGCATATTTGGATTCCTTGCGAAAAACACCAATTATAGAAACCAGTGAAATAGGGGAGCATCTCAGGATGAAGATATCACTATAATCATTTCATTTAGTAATAGCAGAATATTTGATATACATGACAGAATCACATTCTTAGAAGTAGGTATTGTTACAGAGAAGCGATGTAATTCAAATTAATTTAGAGAACTCGATACGACGATGACGATCAGTACCAACGACAAACAGTAGAATGAAGTCACATAATTTTAATGCAAATGTTTCTCATTTCTAGCTAAATGAAGAATAATATTAATCAGAAGTAAATTGTGATATTAATGATTCGATATAGAAGCTTAGATATGAAATCGTAAAAATGATATATTGATTCTATTTGATAACTTGAAGTATGATTATATAAATGAAATGTAGCGACAGTATCAAATATTATGATCTTCAGCATTCAATGGAAATCATCATAAATCTCTTGTAGACACAGGTATGCCTAACATGAAAGCGATAGCAAGATCAGTTGGAGTGATGCAGGTAGATCAAAGTGACAGTGTCGGATACTGGAGCATGAATCAGAGTTGACAGCAAGTGCAAAGTGCATGGGTGCTAGAGTTCAACAGCGCAGTGGTTCCTGATGACATGTGCAATTGGGCCCAGCAGAAGTCGAAAACTTTGATGATAGATGCATCAGACTAATTGAGTTGTTTGGAGCCTATTCAGTTTCAGAGGAGTTGTAGAGCAGATGCATGGAGTTGCATGGCGCTTGTGAAGGTTGCGGGGCGAATGCATGGAGTTGCATGTCGCATGCAATGACAGTCCTTTCTTGTTGAGAGGGAGTGTTGAAAATGGCCACAAGAAACATTGAAGGAGGCCTCCTGAAACATCTTTCCTGATCCTAGTTGGAAAGTGATCACCTAAACTAGGTGGGGACCACACATGTGATTTTTGTCGCAAAGTCTATTTTTAGACTATGTCTATTTTTAGACATATGGAGCATATTCTATAAGTTGCGGGATGCTATTTATGGATGGTTGGTCAAGTTGGAAAAATAGATGGATTTCTATTGTTAGACATATTGGGCGGAATCTATTTTTAGATTGCCAGTCTAAAAATAGATATGTCGAATATTATTAGCTCCTAATAATATTTGGACTATAAACATTATTTTATTCTCTTGAAGCACTTCAGTTTGATGCCTGGATGTGGCACATGCAGCTGACAGAAGGAAATACGCTTTTCCTAGGGTTTAAGTGAAGCTATTGCATGAAGACTTCAGTTAGAACTCATGTGACAGAGTTTGGTGGAGTTGATTGAGGAAGTTAATGGGAGTTGTATTCGGTTTAACTAATCTAAACATAGTTGAGCTTTTTGTATCCAAGTTAACTAATAGATACAATTAGTGAGAGTGGTGTGAATTAATTATTAATTAATTCACTAATTACAAACTCATAAATCAACTAAAGAATACATCAGTTAACTTCAGTGCATGGACAAGGAAATCGAGTTGTTGACTTGGTAATTTGAGACCCCTAATTGGAAATTGAACTTCTAAGGTGGCGTTCCAAGTCACCATTCGTTTGTACTTTGACTTGAGTTTCATTTTCCACCTCATTTCCACATGGTGACACATTTATTATGTTCACCATTTATTATTTTTTTTGCATTTATATGTCACTTTTTTCCACTAACATAGGAAAAGTGGATTTTGAGGGGTTAGAATTTATTTTTTGACCCTCAAAGTGGACCTTGAACGAATGTTGGGGTGGAGGGCATGATTTTTAAGTACTTATATGCCCCCAACATCTTCTAGGTTCTCTTAATTACTATTTTTTGAATAATTAATTAAAAATCCCAATCAAAAATCCCACTTGCGGGAATTTTTAATAAATTAAAAAATCCTACTAAAACCTAATATAATTCCGTGACACTTAAAATATGCCCTAGTATGGTAATATACATCGACTCTCGGCACTAGGAAGAACCCGGGGCTTGATCATCATGCCTTCACTCCAACTTTGGAGGTATGTGAGTGAAAAAACTCAACTAATTATTCATACACTCTAGAGTGTATTCACTCGACGATTGAGTCCGAAGTCTCCTAATTCTTTTACAAACGGTCATTATCCTAGCGACATTTAATACAATTCCACGCGGGGTTGTGAATTTTGATAGAGAAAGAAGTAGAAAAAGGAGAGAGAAAAGGTCAATAGGTGCCTGCTGACTTTTGGTCTTTTGAAAAATTTATGAGTGCCCTTGTACATTGGGCCATGAAGTCTTTAGATTTTGCTTGGTATGACCTACTAGATCACAAACCCACAAGCAATTATCTCTCAAAGCAACAAGGGAAGAATAAGTTGGCTCCAAAATGTTATGGAGCTTTCCAAATAGTCAAAAAAATCAATGAAGTGGCTTATGGGTTGAAATTACTAGATAACTGTAGGATCCATAATGTGTTCCATGTATTGTATCTTAAAAAATGCTAGGACGAAATCAATCAGTTCAAATAGAAATACTCGAAGTTGATGACGAAGGAAGAATCGTTTTAGAACCAAAAGGCATTCTTGAAATTAGTGAAAAAGTATTACGTTCCAAAATCATTAAATAATACCTCATTAAATGGAAAAAACTTCCAAAAGAAGATTCTTTGTGAGAAATAGAAAAGTTCAAACAACGATACCCATCATTACCTCTGCTTGAGGACAAAAATCTCTAAGGGTGTGGCAATGTTATGAATATAATAATAAATAATAAATAAATAATAGTAAATGGTACATAATAATTAAATGGTAATTAATAAAAAAACATTAGTAAAAACCAAAAGGCAAGAGTCATGTCTATTCAAGACTCTTGTGACTAGTCAATGGCTATTTAGGCACTCCGTCACGAGAGGTTGTATTCATCATTCATTCAATCAATAATAGAAGAACAATGATTTATTCTATAGTTGCATACGTGTATTTGTAACAAGCACATTTGGGTTGCTGCTAAGCACCTGCTACGATATCTCATGGGGACAATAGAGCATGGATTGTGCTATAGACAGGTTGATGAGATGAGGCTTGAGGGCTTCACTGCAGATTGGGCAAGTAGCTCCATAGACAGGAAGAACACATCAAGATGCACATTCAGTGTAGGATCAACAACTGTTTCTTGGTTTAGCCGGAAGTAGAGATCAATTGCATTGAGCTTTGCTGAGGCTGAGTACATGGCTGCCAGTTTGGCGGGGTGCAAAGCCATTTGGTTGAGGAAGCTTCTCGTGGGTTTGTTTAGGATGGAGTTGGAGCCCATTGTGATCCACTATGACAATCATAGTTGCATTAAGCTCTGAAAATCCGGTGTTTTATGCTCGCTCTAAGCACATCGACATACATCATTACCACATCAGAGATATTGTTCAGAGAGGTATAATTTCTCTCCAATACGTACCCACAAAGGAGCAGACAACAAACATTCTGACCAAGGCTTTGCCAGGGACTAGATTTGTTTACCTTAGAGAGAAGTTGGGTGTAGTGTAAAACACCTTCCTCTCTAAGAGGGAGTGCTGATTGGAGTAGAGAAATAAGGGTTTTGTGTGCCTAGGTGCTAAGGCTAGCAGAAGAACCCATAAGAAAACTACTTTACCAGAATATTAATTATTTAACTATTTCCTAAAGTCAACTTATGAAAAATTAAAAATTCCTAAGTTAACTTTTGATATAATCTTATCCCTTTATCATGATTTATTCTAAGTTGTTGAGAGGGAGATTAGGGTTGAGATTGAAATTATAAGAGAAGATAGAGGAAGTTGGTGGAAAGTCAATTGAGCACAAGCAGTGTGTTAGTTCAGCGAACAAAAGAGACGAGGGTTTAGCAGTTCGCAGTGGTTCAGCGTCCAAGAGAGAGTCAGCTCGAGTGAGGGCCGAATTGCCTTAGCTCAGACCTCATTTGTGCAGCTCCAGTTCCCACGTGTGTGCAAGAGGAGAAGATTTGCGCTAGCACGTGCAAGTAGACAAGCAGATTTGAGTTGCCTTTTTGCAGATTGAGTGAGCAGTGATCAGATCGATTTATCTTGGAGGATTGATCAGTTGTTTTCCTGTGATAAAAGTGAAGTTTCCCTTGCTGTAAAATTAAGAAGGAAAACCCTTTTGCTGAAGAAAATAAAAGACAAAATGTTGCAGGTTTTCCGTGGAGTTGGGGTTTCCTGGGTATATCTTGCGTTCTATGTGTTGATGTGTTTGTCTTCTGATTTATTTTCTACTGTGCATGTTAAGTTAGAAAGCTCAGTGTATTTGTGATTTAAGTTTCCAGAATGCAGTTATTTGTATTTCTGGTTTTTGCACTTAAAAATTGCGAATCAGTTTGCTGGGTTTTAAGGAAATCTAACACATATCTGGATGGGATAACCAAGATCCTTTAATCTTGTAGGACTAAATGCTGCTAAGAATTGCACGATTCTGAAGTTATTGCATCTTAGTCCTGTCTGTTTATGGTTTTCTTCTTTCGTTGCTTTTTATAGATGTTCTCTAAAAGAAGAAATGTTTTCTTGTGGATGATGACTTTGGGAATTGAGAGTTGCAATAAATCATACTGGTTTATGGTTTTCTTCTTTCGTTGCTTTTTATAGATGTTCTCTAAAAGAAGAAATGTTTTCTTGTGGATGATGACTTTGGGAATTGAGAGTTGCAATAAATCATACTGGTTTTTCCAATTTTCCTTTAAATTTTGATCACTTGGCTTTTTGCTTATGCCATCCTTTTGGAGTCATTGCTCTTTAGCTTGTCCATTTGCTCTCTGTCTCATACTCACTTGATTTTTCCAGTTTCCAAATTTCTAACAATATAGTCAGTTGTTCCAACTCCCAACAACTGGGTTAGATAAAGTTCTCTTAGTTTCATTGCTTGCTTCAGTCTGGTAAAGGCATTGATAAAATCTCATTTTATATATAAATGATATCTGAAACTACTTTACTATCATTGATTGAACAGAAGATGAAGATTCCTCTATGAACAAAACTTCATCTAACCTCAAACCTGGACGAGTGAATGCACTGATTGCTTCCAATACTGTAGGTGTTCTGCAAGAAATTGCTGCGAAGTGTGGTGCAAAGGTATTTAGGATGGCCTTTGTCATTTTATAATCATCTACCTATAAGGATATATTCTTCACTACTTCTTATCTCTATGCTTTATGCTTAATCTACAGGTTTTATCTTTCTTTGTTTTGTTAAAGCTGATACAAAAGCTGTTAGACTATTGACTTTATTGTTTTTCAGGTGGAATTTATTTCGCTGCTGAATACAACAATGGAGCTAGAGTTTTCGGTTGAGGTGAGTTTGTTGTGCACTTAAGAGAATTAAACAGCAATAATTTCAATAGTAGAATACAAATGCTCAATTAATACTGTAATCCTTGACCATAATTTCCTCGAAAATCTAAGATTCTGCTTACTAGTACCTTCAGAATATTTTGTTGATGTTAGTTTCTTGTGGAATTAAACAGTAAAAGTTGAGTGCATAACCAATGGAACTATCTGCAAAATTGTGGTTATTCTAATATTGTCTCAATCCAGGTCCTGTTTAGTGGTGAAAAAGTGGGTGCAGGCATAGGTAGAACCAAGAAGGAAGCACAACATCGAGCATCTGAAGATGCTCTTAAATACATGGCAAGTAAGTGCTTATTAATTTTCATTATCCTTTCCCGTAAACCTCATTTTTTGTTTGTACTAACTATGCATATTCTATTTGTTTATCCTTGAGTTTGACAGTGTTGAGTTCTTGGACTATTTTCTCCGCTTTTTGTGCTTTGTTCCTATATCTTTTCTCGTTGTTTTTGGGTTTAGATATAGGAGCTGCTTTTACACTCCCACTTTGTATTACATTAATTGTACTCTTCTATCCCCACCAACCTAGCTTTTGTTGTCATTTGGTGGACATTAATATAATGACATTATCTTATCTATGAAGCAAATTGCAACTTGGGTCTGTGGATTTTTGTATTTTAATTTTGTATATGTAGATGTGTTTTTATTTGTATTGCCTTCTATTTATTTTTCTAATTACAATTTAAAAGAGACTGATATGGCAAATGTCTATTCTTTGGATTATGTGCCATTAAAAGTAAGTTGATGTGTTTCAAGACTGGGTTGATGATTTCAGATCTTTTCCGTAGTATCTGAGCAACTTTATGATTTTTCCAGTGAACAACTATTCTGAGGAACAAAAATAGACAAACCCAGAGCTTTAAGCTTGACAAATTTTAGTTAAAGAGATGTGTGATGAAACAATTACACAATAGAGTCCGGACTGAAAGTGTGGCTGGATTTGACTGTTAGTTTTACCTGCTGCTTGGTGATTGTTCTCCTTCACAGCAGCATGGTGGGCTCAACAGATCCGTACATAATCAATTTCACTGCAGCATGATGGTGTGGACTCAGTATGTGAGGGAGCAGTGGTAGAAAAGACTAGGGCACTCAGCACTGTTTTTGTAGGCTTCTAGCAGTGAGGTTGCATGAAGGGTTATCTTCATGCTGTTCTAAAATTAGATTTCAGGTTTTTGGAAAAGAGGTGATCCCTAGGTGATAAAGTGCTGCTTTGTGTTTTTGACTATTCCTGGAAAAGAGGTGATCCCTAGGTGATAATGTAACAGTTATTGCCTCACACATTTGAGAAGTTTTGGGATAATCTTGTTCAATAGGAGATGAGTCTAGCGATATTTTCAAAGAGAGTGGTGGAGTCGTAGAATATAACCTTCATGATGAAGGTGACGAGAGGAGGTAGGAAAGGAGGACTTGGATGGGTCAAAAGGGAAAGAAGGAAAATTTAGGTCCTTCGAAGCAAAGGAAAGAAAGATTTAAGTCACATAAAGTGTTTCGATTGCTGCAAGATGGGTCATTATGCATCTTAGTGTCCTAAGAAGAAGGGGAAGGAAAAGCAAAGACAACAAAAGCACTTTGTAGGGAGTGCAAAAACTTTTGTTGTAGTGGATAAGTCAACATCCAAGATTTATGGTATTGTGTCTTAACATTGAATTTGGTTCACATAACACTAAATGGGTTGTGAGACGTTTCTCACCTTTGAGAAGATTCATGATGATTTCATCGAAGAGGATACATGTCTAGGGACAATTCAAATAAGAGTGAAGGAGATGTAGAATATAGTCCTCGTCAAGAAGAAGAGGAGTTAAGAAAGGAATATTTGAAGGGGTCAAAAGGGAAACAAGTAATATTTGGGCTCTTTTAAGCAAGGAAACAAAGATTTGACTCGTGTTTTCAAGTGTCATAAGATAGTGGAAAGTCTAGACACTTGACCTTCAACAAGAATGTTTTCAACAAATTTGAAAATAGGAGGTTGGCATATAGGACTTGGGTGATGATGCCACTTATCTAATTATTGAAATGGTTCTTTGTGTCTTTTCACATGCCTTTCCATTAACACCAACTTTGATGTAGGGAGCGTTATGTAGATGGTGGAATATCCAAACACTTGACCTTCAACAAGAATGCTGTCAACTTACTTCAAGAGCAAGAGGTTGGCGTGTAGGAGTTGGGCAATGATGCCACTTATATAATTATTGTAATGATATTTTGTGGCCTTTCACATGCCATCAAGTAATAATAGAGTGATTCATTTCCGATATATCATTCTTTAGAACTCAACAAAAGAAGTGTCCAAACAACAATAATAGTACTATTTAGTTCATAATGGTGATCTACACTAAAGACTTAATGATATTAACAAAGTCAATTTCTGAATTAGTCAAATTCATTCTTTGGTGTTGTATTAATGATTTATTAAATTCATTGTAGGTTTTATGCAGTTAGGGATTGTTATTTTTTTACTAGAAAAGAACGTGCACTCTCTCTATTTTATTATTCAAGAAGTATTTTCTCTCTTCCAATTTCTTTGGTGTTCTTGGGCTCTTTGTGTGTCCAGTTTTTGTAATTTCGAATGAGATCCCCAATCAGGGATTCAAAGTGGGTAAAGTGATATTTATCATTGTTTGATAAATATCAAGGAACCGAAAGGGCTTTTAGGAAAAGAAAGCTATGCAATTTGTTGTGCAATCTCTGCAATAATTAGATGACATGGGTCTGAGCCATCGAGGGGTCGAGGAAATTTGTGATGACAGGTTGAAGAAAGAATTGAGCCAGTCAGAGACATCAGGGACGACAATGAATTGGATGACAGGGTCTGCGCTGTCGAGGAAATTTGTGACGGTAGAAAAGAATAGCGTTGTTGAGGAGAAATTGGCGACAACAGAGAACTGAGCCGTTGCTTGACGAATCTGAGCTGCCAAGGAAATTTGTGATGACAGGAAAATCAAGCTGCCGCTAGAAATTCATGACGGTAGAGAATCGAGTCGTTGCTTCACGAGTTTGAGCCGCCGAGGAAATTCGCAATGACAGGAAGGAATCGAACCGTCGCTTCACGAGGCTGAGCGGTCGCAAATAAATTTAGGACGACAAAAGAAGAAGAATTGAGTCGCCACTTTTGAGAATGATCCGCAGGGTTTCGAGTTTTGTGACGAAGAAATCTGTGTAGCAGGGTTTCGAGTCGCTAAGCTACCAGGGAGAAATTCATGTTGCCGGTATTATTTCGGGCCACCGCCATAGAATCTTCTGGGCCATAGGGAATTGAAGCCACATAGGGGATCTTCGGGCCATAGTGAATTGGCTTCCTTGCAAGAATCAGGCTATAGGGAATGTAGGGAATTGATAGGGTTGCAGGGAATCAACACAGAAATTGCAAATAAATTCTATTTTCCATCACAAAGTGCAACAATGTTTGAGAAAAGGTTACAGATCAAAGGGCTCTCCCATGGGTGAACCTTGAACCCCTCTGGGGGAGCTTTCACAGGAAGGAACCACCTTATGTAGTGAGGAGCAACCATAAAACACTACAAATATGGCGTTGGAGTGAGATTTCTGATTCTGGGGTTCTTAGGTTAAGAACCTGCTTCAGAGGGTGGATCTCCTAGACTACAAGAATAAACTTCTCCACTCAGAGGTGATTGAGTTAAAACAATTGGTACTTGAACTAAAGGAACATGAAAACTTACACTTGCAAAAACCAATCATAAAAGCCCCTTCATTCCTCTTTGAACTCTCAAACCTCAAAGAAGAGATGAGGTCATAGCGTGCTCTCTTTAAATAAGAGGTTGAAATGTAAAAGTAGATGCTCAACACACAGGGGAAGTGGTAAGGAGGAATGAGCATCACCAACCCCACCACTCACGATGGTGGAGGGGGTGGTGCAGTCCAAGATACATGAGGAGCGTCTTCGTTAGTTTCAGGAGCTAAACCTTAGAGTGTGTGGACTTCTAGTTCCTCTGGCCCTAGTAGACCCCGTACAAGTCAGCACCTCCTTCCTCCCCGACACATTGGGCCTAAAGGATATCTCTCTAGAACGTGTTTGGATGGGTCCCAATGTTACTCTCTTCCACCACTTTCGGACACTTGAGGGCTAAGTACGTCAAAGTCCTTAGAGCCAAGAAAAAACTAGCCACTGTCCAACCAAATCAAAGAATATTCCTTGGTGCTGACCTTACCAAACACAATAGGAGGAACTCAAGTAGGCCAGTGGTCAAGTAGCAGTCATGAAAAGCAAGAAAATGGGTAGTTATTCATGATCTTAAAGCTATCATCTGTGATTTTCCCCCTCGGGTTTTCCTTGGCCTTGGGCCAAATGAAGGTCACGTTCAGAGGGGAGGGTAGAGCAAGTGGCGCTAACCCACTACATCCATCAATTGCTGGAGCTGTAATGATGCCTTTTGGTCCTCGTCGGACATGTCGCATGATGCTATTGGCGGGATCTCCTTTTTCTCACAAAGACAGATGTGAGCCCCATGCG
This sequence comes from Pinus albicaulis, assembly GCA_034641835.2. Lineage (NCBI taxonomy): Eukaryota > Viridiplantae > Streptophyta > Pinopsida > Pinales > Pinaceae > Pinus > Pinus albicaulis. The sequence continues at coordinate 1,228,250,227 of CM076577.1, read as the reverse complement.
GACCCCACCCCCACGCTCAGGGTACCATTGGATTTGGGCATGCAGACAAGAGACACATTTTGACAGTGTGAGACTTGTTTGCCTCGTATGGGACTCCTTTCATAGTTGTGTTTCCATGGTGTCTTCAGACGAGCACGCTAGATTTCTATGGATTTGGCTACACCAAGATTGCCACTGCCTTTGTTACTTTACAGTTTGTTACTTCCTCCCGGCCTCATCAACCTTTCTGACTCATAGGAAGTCCTTAATCTCTACGAGGACATATCTCATTACACTTCTCAGTGGGATGTAATTCTTTTGGGCGACTTCAATGCTTAAAATAGGAGTCCACAAGTTTCCTTTCATGACAGAGTTGAGGATGTTGTTTGCCTCCAAGAGATAGAACCACAGTTGGTTGGTCTTTACAGGTGCTCACAGGATGAGTTGGGGCCTTTCACAGGTTATGGGAGACATCTTTACAGTGGGGCGAATCCCATGGGTTATTGATCTTGAACAAGCTCCCCTGCTTCCTTGGCACAGGAGATTTCACATGTTTTCCTTACAGTGGGAGGGCGAGTAGTGTATTATGACTTGACCACCCATTATCTTCTCCCACATATCCAACATCTCTCCATTTCCTGCCCCCCCCTAGGCAGATCATGCCCTCCTCACTTTCCTCCTCTCTCTGCTACCCCTACCACCTCCCAACACACCTCACTACCCCCTCACACCACCTTCCTTCTCGATATAGATTGTTCCCCCTTTTATGCTACTCGTCTCGAGGAATTGCTCCCTCCCATCTTCCACTTTAGAGCCTTGGATACTACCACAGTCAAATATGAGTTACTCTCCATAGGCATCACAAAATCCGCTCTGGACTCCTATCCCTATTCGACCCACACGAACATACATAAAACCACTTCTAGCTCTTGTCCCATGAACCAATGGTATGATGAGGATTGCAAATCTCTCCACAAGTAGCTTTGCTTTACCCTCCCTCATGATCTCTCTACCTCCCCTTCTATCCAAACAACTTACTATAAGCTCCTTTGCCATAAAAGTGTATATTTCTCTCCCAAAGGAGACGAGAGCTTCGTGTGGCCCTTCGCTTCTCCCACAAGGCCTTTGGCATACCCTTTTCCCAGTCATTGAACCATCCCACCTGAATTGAACTCCATAACCTTATTTTCTCATACTACCTCTTCTCTCTATGGCATTCCTGGACAACCCCCAATTCATTTCTCCTTTGCCCCTCCTCGTGCCACCTTTTCTCAGAATTGGACGTTCAAAGGGTAGCCAAAGCTTTGAACTCTAGCAGTGTTGTTGACGAAGAAGGCCTTTAGGTGGAATTCTTAAAGCATGGTAGTAAGTCCCTCTAGCCTTATCTCGTTGATCTCTTTAAGCATGTGGTTTGCTTTGGCTTTCCCCCTACTTGGAACAAACACATCATCCTTCCTATCCACAAATCGGGAAGCATTTATGATCCAAACAACTCTAGAGCTATTATGGTGGGTCATATATTCTCCAAGCTTTACGCCACTATTCTACACTAGTGGCTCTAGAAAACTAAAGTGATGAAATCTCATAGACAGGGGGCAAGCTGGTTTTCGTCCAATCTACCATATGATTGACCACATAGTTACACTCTAAGCCATCATTGAGGATGCATGTAATTGTACCTCGAGAGTCTAAAGGTGCTTTGTCGACTTCCAAAAATCTTTTGACACAGTGCCAAGGGAAGCACCTTTTCAAAGGCTCCATGACATTGGGTTTTTCGAGATTCTCTTGGCAGCCATCATGAGATTGTATGAGTTTGTTATTGGACACCTAAAGTTAGCTAACAACCTCTCATATTTCATTCAGAGTTCCATTGGTGTTAAGCAAGGTTGCTCTCTCTTGCCTACCCTTTTCGAGATTTATATTGATGAGTTGGAGTGTTTCCTCCAAGAGCACATTCAAGAGGGGGATGGCTGCCTTCTCCATTAGGTAATGATCTCTCTACTTCTTTTGTGAATGACTTGGTTTTATTGGCCTCTACCCCTGAGGGCCTGCAGAGACAACTAGATATTCTAGCAGGTTTGTGTGACCTTTGACAGTTGAAGGTCAACTTAAGTAAAACCAAGGTTATGATCCTCAACACATTGAAGAGATCTATTACAAATTGCACTTTTATTTTCGGGGAGAAGAGATTGAGATCACATCTTAAATTTACTTGGGAGTGTAGTTCATTAGGCCTCGTTTTGCCATGAGAGAGGTCCTCCAACCCAGACTCAACAAGGGTATGCCTCTCTTGCCCTCATTGAGAGGCAGTGCTTCTAGAGTTGGTTTCAGGATGCCTCGTCCAAACTCCACCTCATGGACACGATTATTCGACCTACGGTTTTTCTATGGCTCTGAGGTTTCGGGGCCAAGCTTGGTACAAACGGAGTGGGCCCAGATGGAGAGAGTCTAGACCTTGTTTCTTAGTCGCATCATAAGATACAAACGTACAATTCCACAACCTATTATCCAGGCAGAGTTTGGTTCCCACTAATTTGAGGGCATCTTCCACCTAGTCTTTTTCCTCCACAAAGTTAGATCTCTTCGGCACTTGATTGTGGGTAGAGAGTGTTACCCCTTCCTAGCACATTACTCCTCGGAGGCCCTCACTTTAGACCAACCTACAAGCTGTGCTTGTGGGTGGTTCTCAGAGGTGTCTCAACTCCTCTCGGCTATGGCCATCTCCCCAAAGCGTCTCCCCCCATTCAAACTCTTTCTTGATGCACCGAGTCATCTTCTACCGAATAAACAAGTGTTGAACCAGTCCATCAGAGAGGATATCTATCAATTATACAATCAGGTTACATAGACTTCGCCTCCTATGAGTCTTGGTCCTAAGATGTCTTTCTACTTGGAGCATTTCTTAGAGCTGTAGGATGGCCTTATCGTCCAACCCCCTATATGCGTCGATATTGGATGCACTCTCTCAGGATACCCCTAGGGCAACTTCGTGTTGGCTCCCATCATCTTAGAGTCGAGATTGACCATCACGTTCTTCGGTCGGACAAAATTTTCCAGGTGTGCCATCTTTGGGAGCCAGAGACTTAGTGGCACCTTATATTCGGATGCTTAGTTTACTTTGAGATTAGAGGACATTTCCACTACCTCTTCAGGATTCTAGGGCCCCCCTCTCTACCTTTTTCTAGTACCAGATCCAAAGATGCCTAACCCTTTTTATCAGGGAGATCTTTACTTACAGATCTCAACTCTTGCACGCTTCGCCTCACCATGGGCTTCCTAGATTTATTACCTCTTAATTCTAGGTTGTTTCGTCTAGTCAAAACAAGCGACAGGTAGAGTCTCAGTTTGCAGCATAGGGGAGAATGGTGAGACCTTGGGGTTTTTCGCAACCCCCCTGGTTTGTGATAGACAGGCACATTCGAGATCGACCCGCAGATGCAATACCATTCTTTAGTTGACCTACCCTAAGAGAGCTAGAGGGAATAATTGGACGCAGAGTTAACATAGGGCGCCTCTTGCTTGCAAGACCTCCTAGACAGAACACGACAGACAAAGAATGATCAATAACTTTTTCCTTTCGTCCTCAGATGTTAGGAGGAGCACTCGCTCATCTACTCCCCCTAGGATCATGAAGTTTGATTTCCTGGTGGTTTTGGAGGACCTGGACAGGGAGATTGCCTTGCTCGTCTCCCTCGCCATCGGCCATAAGTTTCGGGAGATGCTGACCTGATTGGTTTCATCTTCAACTCCACTCTCGCTTCTCTTGAATTGCATAGTCCAGTAGCAGCCATGCTTCACATTTCTCATTTTTGGTTATCTCATGTGTCTTTATACATTCTCTGTTTGTATTTTAGTAATATCTTAGTCTTAATAGCTTTGGAGTTACAATGGAGTTGCATTTGCACTCCAACATTTCTTGTACTTTCATTGGATATATCCTTTAGTCCCATTGACCTACTCTCATGGTTAGCCGAGGACATTAATAAAATTATCTTATCTTATGTATATTTTGTTTGTGAGTTTTTAAAGGCAGGTTTATTTTTTGAAAAAGAGGGAAATAGTAGGCTTATATTTTTGAAAGGCTTTTTTACCCCGATTTAAATCTAGTTGTGGTTTTTTGACCTTAATTTTTTAATAGTTTTCTTGGTTTCTTAGAAAATTAAAAAAAGAAAAGGGAAAAAGGCAAATATATTATTGGGCTTTTGTCGAAGACTGTATGGATGTCCAATATCCAAGCACTGTACATTTGGTTGTTTAACATACAAAAGCAATATGGATTTGTTAACAACATTAATACATGGTGAATATTGCCATACCAAAAGGGACTCAACAACTATATGAATGCCATACAATGCAACATTAGTGAAATCAAATCCCGTTGGGAGACATTATTGTTCCTTCAGTCAATTTATTTGTTTGAACAACAATTAAATTTGGTCAATTTCATTGTAATTTTCCATATGGATTAGGCAATTGGTTGGAATGTTGTAGATTGGATGATCAATCTTCTGTTTTTCTCAATGATTTGTGGTTTGGAGGAGAAAAGAGCAAAAATTTGCCCAATTTAGTAGGCATTTGGAAGATCTGCCATAGACTTGTGCATTTCTGAGTAAGAATATTTGTTTTAATCTTCATAATTTTGAGTTTGGGGGAGAAAAACACAACTTTATTGGTTAAGTCTCTGTTTCAGTTGCAGTGTTTATTTTCAACCATGTATGGTTTGAATTTTTTGTGCTCTAATGGTTAGTCTGTCTAACATAATGTTAGCGTAACCTAAAATTTATGAAGATTTGTTTGATTCTTCATATTTTGAGTTTGGGGGAGAAAAACACAATTTTATTGGCTAAGTCTCTGTTTTAGTTGCACAATTTATTTTCAGTCTTGTATGGTTTGAATTTTTTGTGCTCTAATGGTTAGTTTGTCTAAGATAATGTTAGTGTAACCTGGAATTTTTGGGGAAGAATTATAGTTTGGGCCCATGACTGTTACATTATTCCTCTTGTGAAAGAGTGCCAAGCTTCATGTGCAGATGGAGGGCCAAGATCCTCTGATCTGCCAAAATACATGGCAAATACGACAGTTGGCGGATCTAGGGTTTACGAAAACGGATCCTTCTCTATAGAAACGGATTTTGATTAAGTTTTCCCGAACCCGCAAAAGTGAAAATCAAATGCCGGAACCCGCAAGTGAGTTTAGGTTCTTGACTTTTCATTAATGGTTAAAGTGTGGTCTCTCTTTGTTGACAATGCACCCTACTCTTGAGGAACAGGCGAGGAACAAGCGAGGAAGGCGTTATTCAACACAAATGCTTATCCATCACCGTTAGACGTTATTGAAGGGCCAAGGTATAACACTATTCGTTGTATTGGTCAAGCACTCAAATTATTACCTTGTCGTATTCTGATATTCGTCGTATTGGTTCAGAAATGAATTAGTATATTGCAGCTTGCCCGAAGGTAGAGACACATAGTCTGGCTTGAAAGCATTGACTATCCAAAGCTCCTCGACCAAAGGGAGAGTCCATATAAAGCGAAAACAAGCCAGATAACAGGAAGGGACAAGAACCACCGAGCCACATTAGATCCTTATCTTTGGAGGCAGGCCATATTCCCCAAATCTTCTAGTGTTGTTCCATTTGATAGGTTTTATGAGGTCCTATTTTCATTTATTAGTCAAGCCCCTAAAAGAACCTCTACAAACCTGAGCAGTCGATGATGTTACCGGCTCTCATTTCCTAACCTTCAAAACCGGTTGGCCCAAAATCATCAAATGGTTTTGGACTATCCTTTTTTCTATGACTAGAGGAATCGACAACTAAGCCAATCTCGTACTTGCGTGACACAGGGTCTATTCCAGCTACTACCACTATAAACTCTAGGCGCGTACGTAGGCCCCTTTCCGCACACACAAGGTGAATCAGGGGGATTTGAACAACAAACCTCACACTATTACTTCATTTACATGGCCCTCGCCAGTTGTGCGACCCCTCAGGGGCTTTGGACTATCCTTCTTTGGAATTAAAGAGAAAATTAAAATTAAATGATCCAAGTGCTTTTCTTGTTCTTTTAGTATCCTCTACCACCCTTAGCAACTCCTTTTATAATATATCATAAAATCCTATAAAGAACCTCATTGTAAATGTATCAACCTTGGGCTCTGATCCTTTTGAAAGGAACCCATATCAACTTTTAATTATTCTTGTACACTTCCTCTACATCATCTCATTTTCATTCTCCTCTACAAAATTAGGGAAGAATGATTTAATCTTTAATATTTCAAAAATATTGATTTTGACTCGTTCTTTATATAAATTCTTGAAATGAGTAGCCCCCATATTTGCTAAATCCTTGAAGGACATTGCCATACATTGGGCTTTTGCTTTGCCTAGATTCTATTGATATTTTTCTATTGATTGGCATAGTTATGGGAATATCTTGTATTTTCATTTTGTCTGGTTCTTTATATAAATTCTTGAAATGACTAGCTCCCATATTTTCTAAATCCCTGAAGGACATTGTCATACTTACATTGGGCTTTTGCTTTGCCTAGACACTATTGTTATTTTTCTAACGATTGGCATAGTTATGTAAATATCTTGTGTTTTCATCCCCATTTGGGTAGCCAAAGAGCCTTCCATAGGGCATCATTTTCTTTCGATAGTTTCTACTTAGCATTTTCCAAAGTCATTAATCTACTCTGATTATTATCCTTTAGAACTTGAGTCAAAATCTTGAGAGTAATTCTCTTCCATCCCTTTCTTAGCTATGGAAATATCTTGTGCTTTCATCCATAGGGCTCCCTTAACTATTTGCTCACAACATTTTGCAAACTCTTCATTCTACTCATATCAAAAAAACTTTAAGTCAAAATTTTGAGATTAGATCTCTTTTGTGTCGATCTCAACTACGATAAGAGCTTTCTTTTTTGTACATTTTTTGTCAAAAGTGCATTTTGATGCAACAATTTTGACTTTTGTTGAGATTTGCTGCCATTTGAAGATTAACATATTTCCTTGGAGAGGGATTATATCCCAACCATTCAATCTTGATAAGATTTACAAGCCCCTCATCTTTTAACCATCGAGCATAAAATTTAAAAGGGTTATAAGGTTTTCCCCCTTGTCTATATGACGGGGGATTGAGAGATGATCAAAATCCTCTCCTACCTCTATCCAAAACCTAGTCCTTTCTCGGTCATTCATGACTAACTTAGACACAAATCTGTCCACCCTTTTAGCTATTTTCCCCTTCCCAGTCCTCATATTTCTCCTTGTTGAAGAGAGCTTTAAAGGCTTTGTTACCTCCTATACTTGCACTCCAAGTGATAAAGCCTTGGGATCCGAGTGCAACCCTAGGGGAAATCAGGATGGTTGTCCATTGTCAACACCACATAAATACTTTTCTTTTTAGGCAGTACAAGATGGAATGGTGGATTAAGGCTAGCGCCTGTCAAGTGGGTGATAGAGCCAAAGTTGCATTCAAGAGGGTTCAAACAATATGGATGAAGAAGTTGTAGGGATGTTATAAACACGGTCTAACTAACCCAAAGGATTTACTTAAATTGTAGGAAGTTATAGGCAGGCCCATCCAAATGTGCTCCTCACAAGAAGTATTAAATATGATTAACAAAGACATGTTTACCGTGAGTAGAATCAAATAGCAGTAACCTCTCAATGAAATGAGAACATATTCTTTATTGATTAATGGAAAATCGACAAAAACACAAGGGTTTCACTTCAATCTTGGCTATTCTTTTGTGGCAAAATTACCCTTCATTAAGATCCTTACTGCTATCCTATTCCAACAATAAAAAAATTCAAGGTCAAGAGGAAGATGTTGAACAAACCCTCAACTTTGTCCTCCCAAATGTCATCAACTAGGATTTCCAGGGATCTCCAAAAAAATATAACCATGCTTTGCGAATGAGGCGGAGTCCTTTTATAGAGTTGAATTCAATCATTGTTATAATAAAATAATATTTAATGTTTTTAAGATCTACTTTTTCCCTCTAGAAATATTGATAAAATATTCATCCAATGAAGTGCTTTGACTTTTTCAACTTTTGTGCTCCTCATATTGTTTGAAAGATGCACATAATATGGTTTGAGTGAATCTTTATTGCTGTGTCACCTTCCTATGAGAGTGCTCAATGTAGAAATTTCTGTTTCCCACCCCGATTTTCAGCTTCTCCTTATTTCTCCATATAGTTAAATGCCCATTCCCATAGCCATACATTCAACAAGCTGAAAAAATAAATGTTTTCTGAAAACACAAATTCTGGAATTTTTCAAATGCTGGAAATTGCAGAAATAAAACTCGGCAAAATAAATCAGCCACACACAGAAAAATAGACACGCTAATTTTTGGTCAATGTGACCCTAGAAAAACCCCCTACAACTCTTGGGGAAAACCAGTTCGAAAGCTTTTCTTATTTCTGGAAAATGCTTTTACAATGACAGAGAAATACTTAGAAAAATTTCAGCAAGTAATAAATATCTCGTTTTCTGTGCTTAACCACCGCCTTGAAAAACATGTACACAGCAAAAACAGAGACAACAATAAATGTTGTACGACCTCCTCGAATTTCGTGCCCAGAATTTACAGCATTAAATGCTGTTGTATGGACTATCTCGAAAATTGTGCAAACAATGATAAATACTGCTGTACGGATTTCTCGATTTTCGTGCAGAAAAACAACAAAGATGCTGTATGGTTTTCTACCTTGATTTCTGTGCACAAGTACAACTTACTATATGGACTGCCTTGAAAAACGTGCTAGAAAATAACAACCTGCTCCTCGAAATCTGTGCTAAACCTTGCTATACAACCTCCTTGGAATACGTGCCAAATCTTTTGTACGGTCTGCCTTGAAACTCGTGCCCAAATTTGCCTCGAAATCTGTGTCTTTCCTTGCTGTACGGACTCGCTGAAGTGCTGCCTCGGTTTGTGTGCCAAGTTCTGTCCTCCTCCTCCTCACTACCCAGAAATCTCCTTTGTTCTCTTTCTCTCCTTCTCTCAATCTGCTCATGAAAGAATGAATGACCTTTTCCCTCATTTTCCTCTTTTAACCTAACCCTAAGTGACTTTTGGGGAATCCCTAAATCCAATGGCTGAAATAGATTGAGATCTAGGGCTGAGATTAAATGCTCATTTAAATCTCACTTTCTATTTTTAATTCACCCCACTTTAATAAAGACCCACTTAGTCATTTATTTCCAAAGTCACTTTTCCTTTCTAATTTTACATTGACTTTATTAAAGTCACTTTAAAATTAGACTTCAGTAACTTTATCACTTAAAGTCACTTTTAAATTAGATTTGACTTTGTAACTTTATAAAGTCACTTTAGGAGAAAAATTAAATTCTTTTGGACACTTTTCCCTAGGCCAAAGATCAAAGCCTTAGGGAACCACCTGTCCTCCGGTACCAAATTTCAACACTCCCTCTTACCGAGGAAGGTTTTCCTCACCACACCCATCTTGTCTCTGAAGTAGACATGCTTGCCCCGTGGTAAGGCTTTGGTAAGAATATCTGCAACCTGCTCATCAGTGGGAATATACTCAAGCTTCACAACTTCCTTCTGAACATAGTCTCTGATGAAATGATATTTGATCCCGATACGTTTTGACCTGTCATGAAATACTGGATTCTTTGTGAGTTTAATGCAACTTTGATTATCATAGTATATCACTGAAGGTCTCAACGGCTGACCAAATAAGCCAAACAACATCTTGTGAAGCCATATGGCCTCACAACTAGCTAGACTGGCTGCCATGTACTCTGCTTCCGCTGAACTCAATGCTACTGACTGTTGCTTTCGTCTGAACCATGATACCACTGTCGAACCCAACCCAAAACATCACCCTGAAGTGCTCTTCCTATCAGAAGCACAACCTGCCCAATCAGAATCAGTGTAACCTGCCAATCTCACTCCATCCCCCTGCCTATAATCCAGACCATAATCTACTGTCCCCTGCAAGTATCGCAAAATGTCTTTTGCAGCAACCTAGTGTACCCTCCTGGGCTCACACATGAACTGGCTCATCATGTTGACTGCAAAATATATATCTGGTCTAGTGTTGACCAAATACATCAAGGAACCAATCAACTGTCTATACAATGTGGGGTCCACCAACTCGGAATTTGAAGCGTGAAGCTTCTTCCAGTTGGTGATCATTGGTGTCGACATGGGTCTACAATCCTCCATGTGGAATCTGCCAAGGATGTCCACAATATACTTCGCCTGCCCCAGGAAGAAATGCCCCTCCTCTTGCCACACCTCCAAACCCAAAAAGTAATGGAGCGAGCCAATGTCCTTCATCTCAAACTCCGACGCAAGATCTCTCTTGCAGTGCTCTATGAGTCTCTTTGCCCCCGTAATGACCAAGTCATCCACATACAACACTAGAATGAGAGGCTCCTCACCTATCACAATAAAGTAAAGGTTCAGATCTGCCTCACTCTTTGTGAAACCCATCTCCTGCAAGTATGTATCTATCTTGGAGTACCAAGCTCTGGGAGCTTGCTTCAGGCCATAAAGGGCCTTCTTCAATCTGCACACATGGGACTCCTTCCCATGCACCTCAAAGCCCTGTGGTTGCTCAATGTACACCTCCTCTTGTATGAAGCCATTGAGAAATGCGGTCTTCACATCCATCTGGTGGATCTTCCAACCCATCTCTGCTGCTATCGATATAATGGAGCGGATCGAAGTATATCGAGCCACGGGAGCGAAGGTCTCCTCATAATCAACTCCCTCTACCTTGGAGAACCCTCTAGCCACAAACCTCGCTTTGAATTTCTCAATGCTGCCATCTGCAGCATGCTTTACCTTGTAAAGCCATCTGGAAGTAACCACGGATTTTCCCTCAAGCCTCGGCACCACCTCCCAAACATCATTCTTCATGATAGAAGAATACTCCTCCTGCATGGCCTCTCTCCAAACCTGCTGGCTAGCTGCCTCCTCATAGCTAGAAGGCTCAGAGTCAAGGATGTTGGCAACCATTGCCATATAGCTACAGAACCTATCAGGTGGTCTGCTCTCTTTGATCGACCTCTTAGGCCCAGCAACAAATGTGGCCTCTCTCAAGCTATCCTGAAGCCACTTGGGCTTCCTCTTCCCTGAGCACACTTCTCCCACTGGAAAATGAAACTCCTCCTTCTCATTAGGCGCCTGAACTCCTGACTGTCTGTCTACTGTCCTCCTGCCTGAACCTGAACCTATAGACGCTGAAGTACCGTGTGAACTGTCCATCAGTGGACTCCCTAGTGAACTGCTCTGCTGACTGCTCTGCATGCTGACCGAAGCACCACCCCACTGACTTTGCAAGCCACTGCTCACTGATGGACCTGACACCGTAATCGATGTACCTCTGGATCCTCCTGATTCCTGCCCACTGGATCCCTGTGACTGACTCAGCTGCTCCTGAGGGTCTGGCTGATCCATGTACTCTAACTCCCGTGACCTCCTGAAGGCCCTGTCCTCCTCGAACTTCACATCCCGCCCGACAACAACTCTCCTCTGTGCGAGAATATAAATCCGAAAGGCCTTCGAGGTCTCACTGTAGCCCACAAAGACACCCTTCTCTACGGTGGGCTCTAGCTTGGTCCTCTTCTCCTTGGGTACGTAGGGGTATGCAATACACCCAAAGATACGAAGATGACCAACATCAGGCTTCTTCCTAGTAAAAGCCTCCTCCGGAGTCACATGCCCCAAGGCACGATGCAGACTCCTGTTCTGCAAATATACAATAGTGTTGCAGGCCTCTACCCACAAAAACAATGGCAACCCCTGATCATGTAGCATGGCTTTGGCAACCCCTCCGATGGATCTGTTCTTCCTCTCCGCAACCCCGTTATGCTGGGGGTTGTAAGGAATTGTGAACTCCCTCCTAATGTCTTCCTCCGCACAATAATCAACAAACTCACCAAGGGTGTACTCTCCTCCATTGTCTGACCTCAGGCACTTGATCTTCCGACCTGTCTGAGTCTCCACAAGAGCTCTCAACTCCTGAAACCGCTTGAAGACCTCACTCTTGGTCTTCAAGAAATAAATCCAGGTCCTCCTGGAGTGATCATCAATGAATAATACATAATACTCATGTCCACTCAAGGAAACATGAGACATTCGACAGCTCACATCGGAATGAATCAAATCAAGTATCCCAGTCGCTCTGCTGTCACTGCTGGGAAAAGGGGATTTAGCAAACTTGCCCATCGCACATCCTCTGCAAGTATCAAAGTGATTAGAACTGAAATCTGGCACACCTGTAGTGATCTCCCGCAATGTCCTCAAGGCTCCATGATACATGTGCCCCATCCTGCGGTGCCACATCTCACACAGCTCCGAATTACTAGCTCTGCTGCCGGTACTACTACTCAATGCCAAAAGGGGCTGAAATGCAAACTTGTACACCTTTGCATTGCGTACACCAATCACTCTAGCTAAATCAGCTGGAGCGCCCCTGGGATATATCAGCACCTGTCCTCTCCTGAACAATATCTCATACCCTCTGTCCTACAATGCTGAGACGGATATGAGGTTCTTCCTCATCCCTGGCACATATAGAACATCTGACACCTTCAAGGGAGGTTTGGGTTCCTTGTTAAATTTCAAAGTGCCCACACCGACTGCTCTAACAACGCTGTCATCTCCGAGTACTACCTATATATCAGTGCCACTCTCTGAAAGCTCTAAGAAGTACTCACGGACTCCTGTCATATGACGTGAAGCCCCACTGTCAACATACCAGATACCTGAAGATGTTCTGCTAGTGGAGGGAAATGCACACTCCCTCTCAACCTCCGTGGCAGGTGATCTTGCACTAGTGGACTCACAAGCAATGAATCCAAACTCCCGGTCAAAGCTATCCGTAAAGTCATCTATCTCTGCTGATGCTGCCATGCTTTGGTTCTTCCCCTTCTTCTTCTTCTTCGGACACACAACTGCATAGTGTCCCATCTTCTGACAATTCCAACACTTCACCTTGAAATAGTCCTTCTGCGTGTTCTCCTGTTTACCTTTGTCTTTGCCTTTGCCCCGACCAACACTTGTGGAAGCTTGCTTCTTTCCCTTGCCTTTCTTGCCTCTTGCCAATAGTGCTACATCCTCATCCTTCTCAACTGGTTTGGCTGCCCCAAGCTGGCTCTTTCTGATTTTTGTCTGTATGCAATCATCCTAGAACCTCTCCCAAGAGGGAAGGGTCTCACGTGCACAAACCCCATTAGCAAAGTTCAGCCATGAACTGGGAAGGCCATTTACTGCAATCCGCACCAACTCAGTGGGCGGAATGACCTCTCCAACTGCTGCCAATGCATCTCTCACATTAGTAATCTTTGTGAGATATCCAGTTGCACTATCAGTCTTACCCATATTAATGGTCTTCAGCTTCTCCCTTAGGACCATTTTCCTGTTCTCATTGGTACTCTGGTAGAGATTGGTCAATGCTGTCCACATCTCGTGAGCATATATATTTCCTCTCACATGAGGAATGCAATGGTCTTTGATTCCATCTATAATCAGTCTCTTACCCTTGTTATTCTTTTTATTAAAGGCTGCCAACTGAACAGCATCAGTAGGCACATTAACAGGGTTCTGTGCTGTATGTACCATGATATCCCAGACTTCTCCTTCCTCAAAGATGCTTTGCGTTCTCTCCTTCCAAACACTATAGTTACTATGCCCATTCAACCTATCCTCCACCCTCAAGCCCAAAGACATGCTTGCTGTCCTAATAAACTGAAAATAACACTGCTATAAGGTAATGATTTATGTGTGAAAAATCAGCTTGCAGTAATTTCTGTGTGAAAAAATCAGCTTGCTGTAATTTTTCTTCTTGCTGTCCCAAACTGCCTTTTTTCAGCAAAATAGCTCCGATACCATGTAGAAATTTCTGTTTCCTACCCTGGTTTTCAGTTTCTCCTTATTTCTCCGTATAATTAAATGCCCATTCTCATAGCCATACATTCAACAAGCTGAAAAAATAAATATTTTCTGAAAATACAAATTCTGGAAATTTTCAAATACTGGAAATTGCAGAAATAAAACTCAGCAAAATAAATCAGCCACACACAGAAAAATATACACGCTGATTTTTGGTCAATGTGACCTTGGAAAAACCCCCTACAACTCTTGGGGAAAACCAGTTCGAAAGCTCTTCTTATTTCTTGAAAATGCTTTTATAGTGAGAGAGAAATACTCAGAAAAATTTCAGCAAGTAATAAATACAACTTATCTCGTTTTCCGTGCTTAACCACCGCCTCAAAAAACGTGTACACAACAAAAACAGAAACATCAATAAATGTTGTATGGCCTCCTCGAATTCTGTGCCCAGAAGTTACAACATTAAATGCTGCTGTACGGACTGTCTCGAAAATTGTGCAAACAACAATAAATGCTGCTGTATGGATTTCTCGATTTTCGTGCAGGAAAACAACCAAGCTGTTGTACGGCTTTCTGCCTCGATTTTTGTGCACAAGTACAACAACTTACTGTACGGATTGCCTTGAAAAACGTGCCAAAAAATTAGCAATCTGCTCCTCGAAATTTGTGCCAAACCTTGCTGTACGGCCTCCTTGTAATACATGCCAAATCTGTTGTACGGTCTGCCTTGAAACTCGTACCCAAATCTGCCTCGAAATCTATGCCTCTCCTTGCTGTACAAACTTGCTGAAATGTTGCCTCTGTTTGTGTGCCAAGTTCTGTCCTCCTTCTCCTCACTGCCCAGAAATCTCCTTTGCTCTCCTTCTCTCCTTCTCTCAATCTGCTCATGAAAGAATTACTGATATTTTCCTCCTTTAATCTAACCCTAAGTGACTTTTGGGGAATCCCTAAATCCAATGGTTGAGATAGCTTTAGATCTAGGGCTGAGATTAAATGCTCATTTAAATCTCACTTTCTATTTTTTAATTCATCCTACTTTAATAAAGACCCACTTAGTCATTTATTTCCAAAGTCACTTTTCCTTTCTAATTTCACATTGACTTTATTAAAGTCACTTTAAAATTAGACTTTAGTAACTTTATCACTTAAAGTCTCTTTTAAATTAGATTTGACTTGTAACTTTATAAAGTCACTTTAAGAGAAAAATTAAATTCTTTTGGACACTTTTCCCTAGGCCAAAGATCAAGGCCTTAGGGAACCACTTGTCCTTCGGTAACCAAATTTCAATACTCAAGGAGGTTTATTAGTTTTCTTGAAGCTTGTATGCCCTCGTCAATTAGCACCGTATCTCAACATGTGGCAATAAAAAAAGATGTGAAGTTCTTGCCTATTCCTTGCTACAGGTATCCCTTAGATATGCCATTGGTACCCACACAAGGTCTCCTAATATGGTGGGTGCCCCTCTAGGATGCTTGATTTGACTTTGGACTAAGGGTTTTAGATGCCATTTGTCCCTATCTTATGAAGGACATTTCTCTAAGAGACTTCTCATCATGCCAACAAACCCATTTGATGATGTGTGATGCCCCCATATGTGTAGAGATGCCTTAAAAATTGTGATGACATGCCTAAAGGTGTTCCTTAATGAAACAATAAGCATCAGTTTTTGTAGAAAAACAAATTCCATTGCCAACCCCATGATACAATAGTCTGTTAACCCTCTTGGGCATTGATAGAATCCACATCAATTAGCCTAGCATCTTCAAATATTGGGAGGAAAATGCCTAGGGATATTCCCTTATTGAGTTCTCGTAGTTTTCAATTCTTTTAATTGCGAAATTTTAATATTCACCTAAGCTCGACCTTTCAACTTTTACAAACTATTGATTCAACATAGAAATCCTAGAAGGGATCCTCTCTTCGCATGGCCCATATATATTGACAATATTGAAGGCTTTTCCAAGACCCAGAGACACAAAACGACTCCAATCCTTAAATGCATCATCACCAAATGTGTTAATCTTAGTGATTTGATTCACCACCTAGTCAACAAATGCCACGAAGGGCCTATTGAATCTAAGCCTAAGAATTTTCACTCCTTCCATGACTTTGAAAATCATTAATAAACTTATGCCCCTTTATCATTGTTTTTGGATCAATATGATATCAGATATCAGTAAGCCTTCTCAAGACAAATTAGTAGCATGTTTTGATGGTGGTGTCCTTTGATCGCCCATGCTTTTGTTAGTCCATAAAATCAACAGGAAATAAAATCTATTCTAGAATGCAAATGTAATCTAAATGCACCTAATCTAGCATGATAACAAAATATGATGTTAAATTCTGATGCAAAATCAATATGCAATGCATCCTACCCTAACATGCATATTACATCAAGCAAGTGCTAAGTGCAATCATAAAGCCGATGCAACCAACATATCATTAGATCAATATGAGAATACTCGCCCGTATGATTATTCATGTAATAAATCAAAAAGGAAACATAGAAACAGTCATGCGAAAGATGATGCTTTCATGCAATAAATAAAAAAGGAAACATAGAAACAATCACACGAAAGATGATACAAGTGGGAGGTAGGAAAATATAATATCCATATCAATGTCGCACGAAGCGGGGATGTTTTTTGGAAGCGGATACGTTGAATCGCCATTTTCCAAAAATCTAGGAAGCGAAGCTTCTAATATATATATATATATATATATATATATATATATATATATTTTATATTTTTTTTGCATTTATATTAAAAAAAATCCAAAATACCAAATTAGTTGTAGAAGATATGAAAACATGAATATTGTACATAAATCAAGATAGATATGGCATCCATTCTACATTAGTGATTAATTACTCGAGCATCAACCATTTAGAATCTAGATTTTGCTCCTCTTGTCTTGCCTTTGACTCTACCTCGATTATCTAGGGATATTAGTCAACATTTCCCAATTTTGATCAAAGTACCTAATCCAAGCTTTAAAATATGGTGGAAAAAGCTTTGATCAATGATTTTGACTTGATTGAAAGGTAATTTCGTGCTAAGGCCATGACAGAGGAGTTAAAAAATTAACACCACCAACACTAGCATACATGGGCACATATAGGGCTTGGTGCTCTTGATTAAATGTCAGTCACATACCATCATACATGATATAATCCAATGAAATGCCACAATCTTATTGATCCATAATTCTTGAAAACTGTTAAGTCTGCTGAATTTTGTGTTAGCCTCCACAATGTCCCAAGGCTGAAAGGATCTCGTCGGAGGTAACCTCAAACCAAGCTTTTAGTTTGGTAGCTAGCCCTACCAAACCAGAGAGGGCTCTCTCTATGAAAAACATAGCCAAGGGTTTTGACTAGTGCAAGAATGGATTTTAGGCTAGATAGCTCAGCGCTCAGGTTTTGAAAGATTTAGGGTTTTTCTGCTGGACCAGGGATGAAAATCAGGGAACTAGGTCAAAGTATCAAAGGTTACAGCTGCAAGAGATATAGAGGAGCAAGATAGCTATGCTTTTGTGATGGCTAAGGAGTTTGTTGGTGTAGTGTAGGGTTTGAAAGAGCAAGAGATCATAATGAGCATGTGCACCATGAATTCATTAATCAAGAAGGAAAATTGCACAAAATGAGATTCCTAACAAAACAGAGCTTTAATGAAAAGAATTCTGCGTAAAACCTCTCAGGAAAATCACTGAAGATCATAGATATGGTAAGGAGACAAGTATATCATTCATATAAAACTATAACAGAGAGAAAACATTATCAGAAACTCACAACACGAGAATTCTTGAATAATAGTTGTAATTGTCCTTTGATTTCCTGTAAAAAAGTGATGAAGTACAAGCTACAAGATTTCCACCCTCTAATGTCCAACCATCAAAATCACTGAAAAATCCATACATATAGACTCGAAAACAACTTCCCCTCTCTCAGGGGTCGAATCCCTCAGTGTAGGAACAACTAACAAAATTCCTCTCAACAAAACCTTAAAGACTAGGGAGGTTAAAACAAATCCTCCATTAAGAGTTTGACTATCCTGATCCTCATTAATGAGGTCCAAAATTACATCAAAATGACCATGACAAGCTTATTTACATCATTTTACATCAACTCAACATGAAGGTAAAGAAATTACATCATCAGACCAAGAGTTACTGAGAAAAAACTCGAAATTTGAACACACAGGGAAAAGCGCAGCACATGTCTGATAAAGAGCATCGCATAACTTGTGAGAGACTTTTGAAGGCCTTCCCATGCTCCAAATCCAGTTCTGAAAGATGCTCTGGAAAGTTGAGGATGTCTAGTTGTCATTAGACACCTTAAGCAAGCAAAATGGACACTCCATGAGGGAGAAAAATGCATTTTCCCACAGGTACTCCCAAAAGTGTAGCAGCTAGTCCAAAACAGTGGCATAAAGTGTGCTTTGACCTCTTTTTGGGCATTTTCTCTCAACCAGTTTGTGGACAAGGCACCCCAGGTGGATAAATGACACGGAAAAGTGATTATCTATACATCAATGTAGACTTTTTGGCATTTGGATCGCTGAGGAAAAAGCATAGCCCCAAGGCGCTGCTCTTTTGGCTGCACTGTAATTTCCAAATTGGCCAAAAGTCACAAAAAACCAAAAAATTTCAAAATTTCTTCAAAACTTCACCAAAAGTGTCCAATGAAGGCCTATGATGATATGTCATGCTATGAGAGTTTCTTCAACTGCTTGATTCTCACTTGGGAGACCTGATTTCTTGTATAGTAATGCATGGCCATGTGTCTCTGTAGGTTGTTGTTCCTATTTGCCTTTTTGAGAAGATTTCCATGTGCCAATTCACTCTATCAAACCAACCTACCTTGTCTTTTTGAATTTCTACCAAAATGAGTTCATCAACTGTCATTTGAGTTTTTGGTGGAGAATCGAGATGCTTCTTTTCGCTGCTCAAGTGCCCTCTTGAGGCCTCTTGTCCTTGGTCTCTTTGTTCTAACCTGCTCTTCCAGATCCTCTGAATCATTAGTCTCAACCACTGCCTTACCTTTTGCATCATCCTTGCTTAAATCAAATTTAGGCTCGTTTAAAAGCAATTGATTTACCTTTAGTTGCATGTTCTGCTGCTGCAAGAATGAAACCAAGAAATTAGCCTTTGACAAACTCTCCTTGAGCTCTCTAATTTTAGCCTCCTTTTCCACAATGATCTGCTCCGGTGTTTTGTTATCCTCATTCACCTCCAAATCTGCCATTTCAGTGTCATGATGGAATGGTTCCTTATCCTGCAATAGTGCCTCATGATGTGATGATGATCCTTGTTCACCTGATTTAGGCTTGGCCCTTTCAACAATATTTGGAGCAAACACAAGCCTCTTACCTCTGACATATGTTTGTGTCACCTCTGCCCTAGGAACTCTTTTGGTAGGTTTGCTTGAGGAAGCAACCTCTTGATATGCCGGTGAAGCCAAGGGTGTAGAGAGACTGCTAGATTGAGTTGGAGAAGACAAAAGAGAAGCTGAATACATAAAACCATCCCATGACAAATTGATCTGTGTAAGTTGATGGGAAACCAGGACCTTCACCAAGCTTTGGTGAAACAAACTAACATGATGATTTTCTCCCAATCTTCTTACCTTCTTTGCCATCTTTATCATGCTTTTGTAAAGGTAATGAGACAAGTTTAGGGTTCTTACATCGGTGAAATGCATCAAGAGTCTCATATGATACTAATACAACCTTGAGCATCTGCCTTCACATGTGAAATGTCTCATGATCAGTTTCATGAGAGGGGCATACTTGTCCAACAACTGTCTAAATGGAAAGACATGTGTTGGAGCTACTTTGTATGCTGCCTTCAAGTATATTTTATAGCTGTCAAGGTCAAGGTCTCTACTCTTGAACCAAATTTCCCCACTGTTTGGAATCCTTGTTGCTGTAGCAATGGTCTCTCTTGAAAGGGTGAACTCTACCCTGCAATGGTCACCTTATCTCTCCTCAATCTGGGGGCAAAAGTGCTGGTAAGTTTGTCATGAAAGCCTATTTCCTCTACCTTTTGGCAAAAGGCAAGACAACCAACATCCTGAAATGATTTTTTGAGGAAAGGTGAGGACATGATCTCCTGTGTCGAAATGGGCTCATAATTGCTGATCTGACCCCCTGTGTGCCTCTTTTGCTCAGTGGTTTCAGAATTCATTGCTAACCCTAACTCAATGGGAAAGGGAATTAGGGTTTAGTGAAGGAAAAATGGGGGATTTGGGCAGTTTTTGGGAATGAAGGAAGATGAACAGGCTATCATAACTATTGATCTGACCCCCTGTGTGCCTCTTTTGCTCAGTGAATTCAGAATCCATTCCTAACCCTAACTTAATGGGAAAGGGAATTAGGGTTTAGTGAAGGAAAAATAGTGGATTTTGGCAGTTTTTGGGAATGAAGGGAGATGAACAGGTTAAGGGCTTCCTAAATTGTTGGGAAAATATAGCGGAGGTAGGGAAAGATGTTAGGGAGTAGGGGAAAGTGAAATTTGAGGTAATGGATGAGGCGAAGGGGTCCAAAAAGGGAAAAAACAATAATGATTAGGAGAGATAGAAATGAGGGATAGAAATGATGGGAAATGATTAGGAGAGTGTATAACAGGCGAGGGAAGATGAGTGAGCTTCAATCTTAGGGTTTACTCAACAATTTTGTCAATGTGAACACGAAACCAAGCAAATGCACTAAAAACCCGTGAAAAAGGGAATTCCTCATTCCAAGCATGAAATAAGACACATGAGGTGATTTGGATGCCCACTTACTTGTCACTGATACATTGGACCCTGTTGTTGATGAAGAATCTCTCCGCAATGAAGTTTTGTGCCAATAATGAAGAAAGCGCAGCGATTGCGCAACGCAAAGGAGAAATGGCACTTCCCAAGGCAAAAAATGGTTGTTTTGAGGTTGAGAGTGAGTTTTCTCGCTGGAGAGAGGTTTCTTGAAGATGAAATGAGCAAATGAGAAGCTCATCTGGTCTTTTGTAGGTTTGGAAATCGATTTTCACCTTTGGTGGTTAAGTGGCCCCACCAAGTCTTTTTCACTTTTTGATTCTGAAACTGCAGCTTTCAAACCTTGAGAAACATATTACATCATGATTGAAATGAAATTACTCTTTTAAAACCTTTATTGAACATTTTTCAATATTGCTACTCCTTCAAAGCTGAATTTATTGGTGAAATGACTGATTTTTAATGATTTTGACCCTAACACCAAATGGTGACACTACATGAAATGCGCTGAATGATGACCATGGTGATGTGACTGAGATGGTGATGGAGACATTTTCAGTCGGTGACTCATCAAAATGAGTGATGGCGATGACCAAAACATGAAATTTGAAAGTAGTAACACACCTAGACACACTAGCGAGTGACCAAATTTTTATTTGAAGACTTACTGAAACTATAAAAAATTGACTTGAGACCCTAACAACCTTGTAAGAGCATATTTGATCACTGGTGACTGGCAGGACTGACAGACACTAACATTTTGAATATGACATGAAATTCTAGTTTCTCCATATGAAGTCCGATGAGGCTGGAACCACTCTCAAACATTCTGAGTCATTTCATGGTAATGTTAAAAATTTAAGCAAAAGGATGAAAATGAAAAATAAAGGAGAATGTATCTTTACCATGAGGGAGCATCTAGGAAGCATCTAAGGAGCATCAAGAGAGCACCTTGGGGATGTCCGGGAAGCCCCAACCCAACTTAAGTCAAAGAAAAAAAAATTAGAGCCACACGAAACTGCCCATCTCCCTTTGTATTCGTTGGCGATCTGCGTGGATTCGTGCTCGATCCCCCACGGATTCGCGGCAGATCCTTTTCCCAATCCGCAGATCGAGAATCCAGAACCGTGGATCGGGTTAGCGCGGTTCCAAATTTCTAGGAATCGCCTAAAAATGACGGAACTGTAGATCCGATTTTTGGATTCACAATCCCGCCAAAGGATCGCCTAACGATCCGTACGAGACACGGTTATGACCTTGGATTCTTGGGGGAGGGGGGAGGATCATGCAACACTAATCATGTTGTAGAAGGAAGTCCTGGATGAGGTGAAGGATACCAATTTGGAGATTCAGAGCCTTTCCTACAAGTAGAGAATGGAAGATCAGATGACCAAGCTCAAGAAATCCTTATCACGATCGTTCTTGACATTTTCATGCTTCATGGTTAACTCAAGGTCATGATGGGAAGGGGACTGATGAGACAGAGAGACACAACAAGTGGGTTGCTCAATATGATGATTACGTTGAAAAGGTGAAACTACTGCGTGCTCATTACCTTCAAAGCATGATTGGGAAGAAGTGATATATCTAATGCATGGATTTCTTTCAAGACCATCCTCAAAAGGGGAAGAAGGCTCGTTATCATCAATGGTTGAGTGAAAAGGGAAAAGATAATGGCTCATGGACGACTCAAATACACTCCTAGGATCATGAAGGAGTCAGGGAGAAACAAGACCCCAATTGGTGTCATCATCAATATCATAAATGGGGCGCTTTATTAAAATGACAGGGAATTGCTTCCAACAACCCTCTTTCATGCAGGGGAAAATGACGATCCTCCCTTTCAAAACCAATAGATACATCATTATAAGTAATTCCCTGAAGAAAGGGAAAACCAACCTTAGATGAGGGCCCTTTTCAGTGTCAAATTGAGGGCCCTTGATTTCCCATTTCCCCTTTTCAACACACATTAATTCCCAATGTCAACGTTCAAGGGATTAATGGGATCACCTTCTCGAAGGTATTCAAAGAGTGCATTATCAGAAATAGTATCCTCTGAAAAGGTGGCATTAGCCTCAAATTTACCTTCCATAGGCTTATCCTCCCTATCACACATTTTCTCGAAATTATTTTCATCAATTTTTTCATCATGTGGACCCAGGGAAGACCCTCCTTCTTGCTCAGCGTCTAGATTTCCAAGGCCACCCATAGATTCCTCATTCTCTTGGTCATCATGATTTTCCTTAGAATCATCCCCTTAAGTGTTAGGTAGGGAGAGCTCCTCCTCTTTCTCCTTTTCTTGAAGAACATCACCCAAAGTGTTTACTACATCCCCTTCATTGTTAGACAAGGAGAGCTCCTCCTCTTTCTCCTTTTCTTGAAGAATATCACCCAAAGTGTTTACTACATAATTATGGTAATAAAATTCTAGGAGGAGAGCATCTGTAGGGTTCTTCTTATATTCACGTCGCATATCATAGAGCCTTCCTCGTTGCTCACAAAAATGAAAGAGGGGATCTTTATGTTTATACTTTCACGCCAACTCTATGCAAGACTCGGTCATATTCGTCCATTCTTTCTTGCATATTTTGGAGGCTTTCAAGATCAAGGTTCTCATCTTAATCCTCGAAGGAGATGATTTCAAGTTCATGGTCTTATTCTTCAGCATAATCCTCGAGGTCTTCATGAATGCTTTCAGGAATGGGATCCTTTCCTCCTCTCGACCTTCTTCACGTTTACTACAGGCCTCGAATGCTTGATCCAATACTTGAATTGCTTCTTCAACAGATTGAGAACTTGGGCTTTCATATATGAGGAAATATACAACTAAGGTAGGAAAAGAAGAAACACATTTAGGTTAACATGAATCAAGCCATCCCCTATGTTCATATCCAATAGTGTTGATAAATAACTCGATGAGGGTATCCAAATGAGTCACATTCATCTCAGAGGCATACTTGATGAACTTTGCTATGCGATCATTTGTCGAGCATGGGTGACCATCAGAACATGGCATAGTTGGTATAAGCCTTCTATCCAAGTCATTTGGGTATGCTGGGATCCACATGATATTCAAAGCAGGGAACCACTCATGAAGTTTATTGATAGCCATTGGTTCTTATATATATGACACGGGAGTCGCCAGGTTGAATGAGAATTGCCTTAACTAATGCTTGCTTCACCCTACAAGCATTGGCTTTGAGGTTCAATGAAGAACTAGGGCTTCTCTTTTCCAATAAAGTCGCCAAAAGGATATATCGTTAGTGTCATATAAGAACGAGACACACCTTTCGTTTCCCCGACAAGGACGCAAAAAATGTTGTTGTACAAACTAGCAGGCCTAGTATATAGGTTAGAGTTAGAGAGCACAACAACAATTTGGGGCAAAGGCCCATTGTCACCACAACCTAAGCCCCCTTCTCTTCTCGGATTTTCATCAACGGGAGGAGTCCCAATATCCCTCACTTGTGATTAACATGTCTTCACTAGGGTTCAAAGTGAGGCAAGGATAACTCATTGAATGGAAAATTTCAATTGAGGTGCGAGCTTTGGGAGAAGCTAGGATGACATTCCACGAAGAGCCTCTTGAGATAAATACTATACGAGGCTTAGGGTTGAAATATTTGACGAGATAAGACTTCATCCAAGGTCAAGATAGTCAAGAGAAAAGGCCTCGAATGATATGCTACTAAAGTACAAACCTTCAAGAAATCCCTCAGGTGAAGGGAAACTTCAAGAGTTCCCACTTGGTGTGATAGCTAGGGCATTAAATAAAATAAAATTCCATTGTCGAAATTTGTTCAAAACTGGAGGATGCCTAGAGGAGAGACTAAAGAACAATCCTATCCAGACGGAACTCAAAACACACTCTCCTAGAGGATTTCGCACCAAGCCCTAGAAGGCCTCGCCTTGAAGGGACGAAGAAAAGAGAGAGAAGGAGGTGGAGGATGATTAATTTGTCAATAAGAAGATGATCACCAAGTATTCTAGACCAGTGCCAGGATATTGGGAATAATGGAGTAAATAATTACTTTGATTTGATGTGTTCACTCTTCAAGGAGACCTAATGCAACTTCACTAACGCTAGAGGAGGCAACGTCACAACTACAAAATAATTTTCTACTTTGTTGACAATATTCGATAGAGTTTTAAGGATGCAATATACAAGATTCACCTCTAGGAACATTCTTTTATCAATGCCTATTAGTAATGCATGCAATCCTTTCAATAATTTTAATGTTCTCATAAATTCACATTTAATTAAGGCACATTAAAGATCATGAAATAACGTTCCATACAGTAGACATTTAGCAAGGTAAAATATATCATCAAAAAATACTTACAAGACAATGAGAATATATCCATCCATTAATATTGCAAAAGGAAGCTCCAAGAAAAGATAACGGATTTTCCAAATGTCAAAGTGAATCCAAACATTCAAAATTCGTCCAAAATTGCAGGTCCGAGTTTCTGAAGTAGAGAGATCCAAATTAGAGTGATTATGAAAAACAAAATGAGGCCTCTTTTATTTATAAGAGGCTTCTCAAGTTCGGATTAGCCTAATCTAGCCCCTAATAATATTTTAATGTACAAATAACATGTCTTTTTGTGACAAGCCCACCAAATAGCTCATGAAATGAAAAACAAACTATCCAAAGCTAGTCGAAATGATAAAATAATGGGCAAGAGGGCTGTTGGAAGGCTTGAATGAGTCCTCGAAGTGCCACTATGAAGAGGACGACTCCATAAATTATGATCAAAGGGGGTGACTCCTTGATTTCCAATCAAAACATCATGTGGTACTCCCAAGTGGGTGTGGGGCAACAACAATGGTCTCATGGGTCTCCAAGTGGATCAATAACATGTTGATGCTCCATCAGTGAGGGCTAGAAGATGACACATGCCCTCCCATGTCTCTCCGGATGAGACAAAACCTCTTCTGGGCCTTGGATCAACTACAAAATGTCAGGTGCAAAAGTGTGGCTGAGTGAGCAACATGGTCCAAGTGCATCATCATCTCTATATGGTTGGGGCATGTTATCGCTCAAACTAGCAGGGGTCCTAAAATGGGATCCTTGAAGGACAACCACCAGGTCAAGGGAAACAATGGAGAAACCACCCACTGTCACCTCAGCTAAGGCTCCCTACTCTTTATGAACTTTCATCGATGGGAGGAGTCCCGTTATAACAAGGATCACAAAATTGAATGGATAAATGATAGGGTGAGAGGTGAACCTAATAGCCTATTCACAAGACAGGCTTAGATATATGGTTTGCGTGCTTTGAAAGCAAGATGAAAGACTCTCTAGGAAGGGATTAGGGGAATTCTAAGAGCTAGGGTTTGAGTATATGACTTGTCAAGAAGATTCCTGGCTCCTAAAATCCTTGTGGAAACTTGGCTTCCAAGTGGTCTTTATAAGATTGGCTTCAATAAGTTGTGGGACCAAACGGGACCAAGTGAACCTGAGGTTAGGTCAAGGCAATGGGATTGAACAACCAATGACATGCTTGACCTAATCAGGGAGGGGAAGGGGATCAAGGAAGGATTTTTCAATGAAAGGTAAAGCAATGATCCTAGTGAGGTTTCTAGCCTAAGGAAACCAAGGGCAAGAATTGGTCTTCGAGCTAGGGCTTGCGATATCTGAAGATCCCACTATCAGAATCTCATGAAATTTGAAGAGCTTCTTGAGGACTCACTAACTCAGTTGTTGAATAAAAATCGAAGTGTTTGGATGGCTAGATTGTGAGATAATTGATGCCCTAGGTGACCCATGTAGGCTAGTCCTAGAAAAGAGGAGAAGGCGAAAGAAATAAGCTTTGAGGTGATCACCTATGGAGGACTAGTGCCTAATCCTTTGGGGAGATTGGAGTCGAGTAGGATTATGACTATGGATTTTGGATTTTCTAGGTCAAGGAGGCCTCAAAGACAGCTTCCAATAGCATTAGGGCAGCAACAAAAGCAACTTCAAGAGCTTTATACTTTGTTTTGTAAAATAGATGGTTTATCAAGATGAATTTCAATGGTGAAACATCTCTAGGAACATTCATTCATAATACATGGCCCATACATGAAGCATCACTATCTAGAAACAAAGTTTCCAGAACTTCGCACAAATGGATGCAGTAAATTAGCTGTAGTATAGCGAAATCCCAGCTACAATGTATGTGACAAAATAGAAAGAAAGAATAGCATTAAATTGTACTTACATGTATTAAGAGTATATCCAACCATCAAAACTTCGCCAATCATGAAGCTCCAAGACAAAAGAAAATTATCCAAACATCAAAATTCATTCCATGCTCCAAAAATTCGTCCTCCAAGAAGGATAACAAAGTTCTCTAAAGAGATACAAGTTCAATCCAAGTGATGATGCTAAAATAAATTAACATCACTTGTATTTATACACTTCTAATGAGTTAGATTTAGCTAAATATGCCTACATTAGCCCCTAGAATAAAATAATGTGCAAAATAACTAACTTTTGGTGACAAGCCCACCAAACAAGCTCATAAACAAAAGAATAAGCCTCTCAAGAGGTCGAATGATCAATAATACATGTCGTTGGGCCTTCTAGGAAGCTTGAGGAAGTCCATAAGTGCCATAATGATGAATAGGACTCCTAAAAGTAGTGGACAAAGGGTTGGCCCCTTGTTCTCCAAATAATAAACTTGTGGTGCTCCCAATGGGTGTGGAGGCACACAAGTAACCTCATGGGTTTCCAAGTAGATCAAAGATGCCTGTAGACGATTTGTAAGCGCTGAGATGATGGTATAAGCGATGCCACATCAACATACAAGTGCCAAGTGCATGGTACCACTGTGGGGTAGCTGGGCATGGTGAACCAGGTGTATTTTCCTCGTCCAATAGGTGAATCTCGAGCAATCTCTGAACATCTCTGGGGATCCATGGAGTGTTGTCTACTGTTGTGGAGGCCCATATCTCTATACACACACCCTACATGTGCCAATGTAGCCCTTTGGAGGGTTAACACCCCCGTATAGGGAGACCAAACCAAAAATGGAGAATATTTTCAATCCTGCGTAAGATCCAATGTGTCGCTAGCCTTCCAATACAACAAGTCATTTAAGGAAATCGAGTTGAAGAGCTTACAACCCATGGACAACAGGTGGTCACTTCATAATGAAATGCCCTTCCATAGTGGGTGGCATGCCCTTCCATGTGCTAATGTCTCCACACTCCAAAGGGGGTTAACCAAGCACCATATTAGGTGGTTTTTACTTTTAAAGTGGACAATATGTCCAAGATACATCCTTCAAATGGTGGTGGCATGTGACAAAGAGATGAATGGAATAGGGAATGAAAGGGGCAATCCTAGGCCACATGTCCGGGTACAAGGGTAACTAACAAAGGGAAGCCCACACTTGGGTATATAATATATAGGAGGGAGCAATCGTGGTACATGAGATACCTTGGCCTTGTAAGGTATAACAGTGGATACCCCCTTTAATGTAGGGCGGTTCATTGCCCACCAGGGTTGGGACAATCATGGGTTCTTGAATGATAGAGGAGGCTCATCTAGGGCCTATAGGAACCAAGGTGATGGCCATTGGTATGGGGTAGAGCTCATTTATTTGGTTTTTTACTATGTTGCATTGCCTTTGGGGACGGGGGGATGACGGGGATGATGAGACGAGTTTCCGGAATGGCTAGAGCGCACCCCCAAATTTTCCAGGGGACGACAAGTTGGGGATGACAAGTTGGCGAAGAAAATAATATATATATATATATATATTAGCTATCTTCGCCTCCATCATCTAGCAATATAAATGATGGAGGCAGTAACAGATTCCAACAACTCACTAACAATGTTTTTTCTATCTAAAAATCCATGATGCTAGGGAAGACGAATATCTTCATTGAAAACATTTTCTCCACCCAAAAATTCATGTTGTTGGCGACGATGAATATCTTCATGTTTGTTTTTAGAGGCTATTTCCACCTGTCACGACAATTGGCTTTGTTGTGGTTTTAATAACGGAAGATGGCTCACATACTTTTGATAAGCTAACTGGACTTCGTGGTGGAGGTGAAGATTGTTGTGAAGAAAAACTAGTATTCATATCTGTATTTTTATGTTTTATTTTTGTTGCAATGTCATTATTTGTGGAAGTGGCATTGAAATGCCAGGTCCAAATACCATTGGAGGAAGTGTATCACTTCCTCCAATCTTAATAGTAATGAGATATCCTGTAGGAAATGATTCATTGAGTATTCCATAGACAGTTTGTCTAATCAAAGAATCGATATCCATGCGAGCTGATGAATTGTCCCCATTTTTATTACTTTGATTTTGTGATTTATTATTGGAGGGAGGAACATAAAAAAATTTCGTTGGGGACGGAAGAATGGTACCTGAAAATTCCCCAAAATTTGCCCAGGATGGATTGGGAACGGTTTGGAAGTCCCCAAATCCCTGATGATGTTCCCAACCCCTGTAAAAGTCCCCGGTACGCTGGAACGACGAGTACGAGGAATTTTTTGGTGGGGACGGGTCCTTGTGCAACATAGGTTTTTTTCCCACATGCTAAATGTGTTTGTCCCAACCATCTTTTGCATTTTGTGGTATGTTTTCCTGTTGAATGTGGCCAATTATGCTTTTACTTTTCATTTCAGCTGCATCAACCTTCGAGCCATCGTTTTGGGCTCGACCCAAGGTGTGGGCTAGGTGAAGGGGAGGCTAACCATATGTGGACCCAGTGGAGGGATGTGGACCCAAGGGGGAGAAATGATGAATGGGGTTGTAATGAACAGAAAGGGGGTGATATATGTGGATGAAGGAGCGGGACCACACAAGCAAAATTAGGGTTTCCCATTTAGTACCACCCCTAAAGACCAAAGGTCAATAAAAGAGATCCCACAGGACTAAGATCCAAGGGTAACATCCAAAAGAAGTCTAGGGGACAAAAGCACAAACCTAGCCCACTCTTTCACAGAATCCCCCCATTAATCCATGCCCAAAAGTGTCCATGATAAGCAAACTACAATACTCAATTACCAATTGACGAGGCATACCTTTAGGTTAAGGAGGCCCACCTTCAAACATACGATCATGACAAATGAGTGAGGGATCACATGGCTAGTTCAGGTGGTGGAGAAATGGCACAACAAGCTAGTTGGTGGCTACAAGGGGCTGCCAGCTGAGGACCATCTTGGAGAAAATTCTCCTAGGGATGTTACCCACAAAATGGTGGGTAACATCTGACTCCAACTGGGACGTGATCTCTCGAAAAGTGGGCGAAGCTACTTGAATGGGAGGTCGCGAGAAAACCAACAATCTCTTGGTTATTGTAGAGTTGTTACTTGCACATATCAAAGACTAAACCCGCATGGCAACATGTTTGTATGATGTCTTATGATCACCCATGCTTAATGTTCAGCTGTAAAATCAACATAAAATAAAATATGAACTTTTTTTATCTAAATACATCTAATCTATTATGAGAAATATCACATGACATTAATTTTAACGCGAAAACCAACATTCAATGCATCCTACTCTAACATGCATATGGTGAGAAACAAATACTAGGTGTAATCATAAAGCCAATGCAACAAACATATCATCATATCAATATAAATATGCTTGCCAGTATGATTACTCATGTAGCAAATCCCAAAGCGAATGCAGATACAATTATATGGAGGATGAAGCGGGTGGGAGGTGGAAAAAATGATGCCTACACATGGATGATGATGTGAGAAGAGGTAAGAAAAGGATGTAATCTATTTCATGAGATCCTCTCTTCTAACCAAAATATAGAGATGTCAATGATCAGGTTCATAAATTTTTGATGGATGGCAACTCGGGCATATTATTTCCATTTTCATTTGTCATATTTTATTGCCTGTACAGGGTTATGATTAGTAAGAAAGGGAGGCTGATGAAATGGAGAAACACAAGTAGGTCGCCCATGATGATCACATTGGAAAGGGGAGATTATAGATTGATCATGATCTTGAGCGGGTTCCCAAGGAGATAAAGAATACTCAATGAGGGGTTCTTCCTCAACACTATACTCAAAAAGGGAAAGGGATCAAGGCCACTTGAGATCATGAGACCAGGTGCGAGAATCACTCTCAATATGATGAACAAGAGGAGGCAAAGAGGAGGGTGGAGTGCTGTATCCAACAGGTTTCTCTTCTCCAAAATCATAAGGCTTAGGGGATTTGAATATAGCATCATACTTAGGAGAGGTGGGAACCTTGCCGCCTTAGTATTAAAGATTGGCCCTCTCTTAAAAGGAAAATTGATCACTTCCAACTACCCCTCTTTATGCAAGGGACAATAAAATTTCTCCTTCCCAATGGCATCGATGGATATGTCATCATAAGTAATGCTCGAGAGAAAGGGAGGACCAATCTCAGCGACATCCTCCTTGTCAGTGTCGTAAATGGGAGCACAATCAAATTGAGGACCAACAATTTCCCTTTTCTCCTTTTGAATATGGAATTAATCTGCAATGTCATCTTCTAAGGGGCTAATGGGATCAAATTCCTCAAGGTTCTCAAAAGGAGAGTCATCAAGTGTAATATCCTCGAGAAAGGTAAGGTTAGTCTCAACTTCATGCTTCCCAACACGTGTTCTTCGAATAATCCTTTTTGTCATGTGGACCCGAGGAGGAACTCGTCTTCCTGCTCATTACTTAGATTCTCAATGTCTTGATGATGCTCAATGAAGGCTTCCTCTTGGATGCTTAATGTGGGGCATACTTGAAAATGTCTAAGAAAGCCATCAACAAACTCCTCAATAGATGAGATGCTCTTAGGTTCATGATCGCCATGAGTTATGACCACTGAGAGATCCCATGAACAACAACATAAGGACGTCTTGGTCAACAACCTCCTCTCTTGAAGCATGTGCATTAAATCTTACTACATGGTCAATTGTGGAGAGTAGATCACCATCAAACATGGGCACCCCATGTACCATCCTTCTCGTGACATAATTAGGGTGCCCAGGGATGCTAGCATTGTCCAAAGCGGGAAATTTATCAAAGTAAGACAACCTATTTGAGATATACATGAAAAATATGTAGGAGTCGCCAAGGTGAATTTGAAGATGCCTAGAAAAATGATTGCTTCACCCTACAAGCATCAACCTTAAAGTTAAATGAAGAACTAGGGCTTCGTTATTCCAGTGGAATCACCAATAATGATATATCAATATGTCATATGGGGAACAAAACACACGTCTCGTGTCCCCGACAATGACGACATAAATGTTATCGCTCAAACTAGCAGGGGTCCTAAAACGGGATCGTTGAAGGGAAACCACCAGGTCAAGGGCAACAATGGAGAAATAACCCACTGCCACCTCAACTAAGGCTCTCTACTCTTTACGGACTATCACCGATGGGAGGAGACTCGTTATAAAAAGGATCACATAATTGAATGGATCAATGATAGGGTGAGGGGTGATCCTAAAAGCCTATTCACAAGCGAGGCTTAGATATATGGCTTGCTTGCTTTGAAAGCAAGATGAAAGGCTCACCCTACAAGTGCCATTATGACCCTCTGGAGGACTTGGATCTCGTACAGGGAGACGAATCCCAAGATGAAGACCCACTTGCAATCCTTTATAAGATCTATTGCATCTCCTCACCTTCCAGTACAATAATTCATTAGCATAGTTGAGAAAATAAGCTTGCTAATCGAGGGGCCAAATTATGCTTTTATCTTTCTTTTTAGCCACATCAACCTCCGGGGCATCGTTCCAGGCCCAACTCAAAGTGTGGACAAGGGGAGGGAGAGGCTAGCACCTTGTGGACCCAATGGACAAATGTGGACCCAGATGGGGGAAATATGAAAAAAGGCTTGTAATGAGCGGAGGGGAGTGAGATATATGGTTTCGGGAAGCAGGACCACGCAACCCAAATGAGGGTTTCCCATGTAGTGTCGCTCCTAGAGCTTGTAGCTAATAGAGGAGATCCCACAGGACTATGATACATGATTAACCCCCAAGTTGAGGTAAGGGAACAAGAGTACAGATCAAGCCCATTCTTTCGGCTGAATCCCCCGAATTATGTGTTGTTTAGCTCCTTGAAATTCTTGCTACAACCCTAAAAAATCGTGCCTCCTTGCCTCAAATTTCGTGCTTGCTGTAGCTTCTCTCTTCCTCGATTTTTGTGGTTTTGTTTGCCCTCCTAGAAATTCGTGCCTCCTTCCTTGCTGCAATTTCTTGTTAGTAATCTCTCCTCTCCTTGCTCCTCTCTTCTTCTCATGCTCTCTCAAGTGTGAAGTGAAGAATGAGCCTCCCTTTCCCTCTTTTGTCTCCTTGGAAAAGATTGAATCCCTAAACCTAGGATCCAATGGTTGATATTTAATCTCCAAATCTGAAGATGTGTTGTTGAGATCATTTCTCCCAAGTGAACCCCCTCATACATTGGCCCCATCACTTAAAAGTCTCTTAGTACCTTTTTCAAGTTGTGTAGCTTTTTCTATTTTTCTCATGAAGTGATTTTTCAACTCACTTTAATATTAGAAAAGTACACTATGTACTTTACACATAAATTCACTTTATAAAGTACAAGTGACTTTAATATTAGAAAAAGTACACGGTACAACATTTCTAAGTGCCTTTTCTACCCATGACATTAATTTAACTCATAAATGTCATTGAGACAAAAGTCCATTAATGTGCTCATGAGGGTAAAAGGGATAAAATCCTAGTAACACCTCTCCTTGGTACTTTTTCAACACTCCCTCTTATCGAGGGAGGTGTTGCTCACCACTCCCATCCTATCTCTGAAGAAAACATGCTTGCCTTCGGCAAAGACTTGGTGAGAATGTCTACTACCTGCTGATCAATGGATATATACTGAAGCTTCACAACCCCTCGTTGAACCCAATTTCTGATGAAGTGGTATATGATCTCTATATGCGTTGACCGATCATGAAATATTGGATTCTCAGAGAGTTTAATACAACTCTGATTGTCACAGTAAACAATAGTTGGTCTCAACAACTGACCAAATAAACCATGAAGCATCATGCGAAACCATAATGCCTCACACCCTGCCTGACTAGCTGCCATATACTTTGCCTTTGCGTCGCTCAATGCCACTGAAATCTGTTTCTTGCTGAACCATGACACAACTGTCGAGCCCAATGAGAAAAAACATCCGAAAGTACTCTTCCAGTTAGTGACACTGCTAGCCCAATATGAGTCTGTGCAACCAATCAATTTGACTCCATCACATTTGACATAGTCTAAGCCATAATCCACTATGCTCTGTAAGTACTTCAACACATGTTTTGCAGCCACCCATTGTACTCTGAGGATACAAAGTGGGATCCACCAACTCGGAATCGACATCATGTAGCTTCTTCTAGTTGGTGATCATAGGAGTAGCCATAGGCCTGCAACCATCCATACACAATCTCTTCAAGATTTCTCCTGAATACCTGCCCTAGCCCACAAAGATGTGCCCATCCTCCTGCCAAACCTCCAACCCTAGAAAGTAATGCATCAACCCCTTATTAGTCGTATCAAACTCCGAAGCAAGATCTCTCTTGCAGTGCTGGATGAGTCTATCCTCCCTTGTAATAAACAGGTCATCCACATACAATGGCAGAATGAGTGGATCATCACCTACCAAGATGAAGTATAGGTTCAAATTTGCATCACTCTTCTGGAAACCCATCTGCTACAAGTAGGCATCTATCCTCTTGTATCATCTTGATGCCTGCTTTAGTCCATACAAGGCTTTCTTCAGCCTACATACATGAGACTCCCTCCCATGCAACTCAAAGCCCTTTGGTTGCTCAATGTACACCTTCTCCTATATAACACCATTGAGAAAGGCGTTCTTCACATCCATCTAGTGAATCCTCCAACTCATCTCAGCTGCTCTAGATATTATTGCTCTATTGGAACTATAGCAAGCAATCGGGGCAAAGGTCTCCTCATAGTCAACTCCGTCTACCTGTGAGAACCCCCGTGCCACAAATCGAGCTTCGAACTTCTCCACGCTGCCTTCCACAACACGTTTGATCTTGTAGAGCCATCTGGAAGTCACCATTGACTTCCCATTAGGATGTGGCACTACCTCTTAGACATCATTCTTCATGATAGCGGCTTACTCCTCCACCATGGCATCCCTCCAGATCTGCTGTATAGCGGTCTCCTCAAACTAGCTAGCCCTATCTCTAGAACATTTGCCACAAAGCCACCAACCTTTCCGGCGGTCTACTCTCCCTCACCGACCACTTGGGTCTCCCCACTGCCTCCTAAGCCTCCTTCAAGGTCTCCGGAAGCCATCTTGGCTTCCTCTTCCCTGAAGTAGTCTCGTGTGGTGGTATGGAAAAATCCTCAACTGGTTCCTCTCTAACAGGCGAGGAATGCTTTGAAATTCAAATAACCAAAGGAGATCTTGAACTCTAAGATACTGTTCTTGTTGAACTTGCACCAGGTGATCCAGTACTCTATGAACCTGCCACCCTCGAAGAAGGTTAATCCCCTGCTCCTGCTGTACCACTTGATGCCCTTGAAACCTGTACTATGGCCCCTTGCTAAGGAGCCTGCTGCTCTACCTGATTAACCTCCCAAGACCTCCTCAAGGTCCTCTCCTCCTTAAATGTCACATCCCTCCTCAGGACAATCTTCCTCTGTGTAGGAAGATATATACGGTAGGCTTTGTTGGTCTCACTATAACCCACTAGGATACCCCTCTCTACAGTGGGTTCAGACTTCGTCCTCTTCTCCTCATGGACATGTGAATATGTAAGGCACCCAAATATCCTGATGTGCCCCACTTTCGGCTTCTTGCCGTTATACACCTCCTCAGGAGTCTTGCTCCCCAAGACTCTGTGTGGGCTCCCATTTTGCAAATAAACAACTGTGTTACACGGCTCGACCCACAAGAAGAAAGGTAAACTCTGATCATGCACTATCGCTCTAATTGCACCCACAATGGTCGGTTTCTTCCTTTTTTCCACCCCATTCTGTTGTGGGTTGTAAAACTTGTAAGGCACAATGAGCTCCCTCTTGATGCCAACACTCCCACAAAAATCCCTTATTTCTGTAGAAGTGTACTCACCCTATTGTCCGATCTCAAGACCCTGATCTGCCTCCCTGTCTGGTTCTCAACAAGAGCCTTAAACTCCTGGAATCTTCAGAAGAGCTCATCCTTGGTCTTCAGGAAGTAAATCCAGGTCCTCCTGGAGTAGTCATCAATGAATGTCACATAGTACTCATATCCATCCACTTAATGAAACATGGGACATAGGACGACATATGACAGAATGAATCAAATCAAGGATACCTGTAGCTTTTTTGTAATTGCTCTGGAAAGGTATCTTGGTGTTCTTTCCCAAAGCACACCCCCTGCACACATCATGATGCTCTGTGCTGAAGTCAGGCAACCGTGTAACCATCTCCCTCAACATCTTGAAAGCTCCATGGTGCAAGTGGGCTATCCTCCTGTGCCACAACTCATATAACTAACTGCTACTGGTATGCGCTACCATAGCTCAAAGAGGCTGAAACATGAGTCTGTATAGTCTCCCACTGTGAGCTCCAATCACACGTGCAGACTCGATACTGGATCCCTGGTATATATATATATATATATATATATATATATATATACCCCCTGTCCTCCAAGCTAGAGATTGATATCAAACTCTTCTTCAACCTTGGAACATAAATAACATCTGTCACCTTTAGAGGAGGTGATGACTCCCTCTGAAATGAAACTGTCCCCATACCTGCTGCCTTGACTTTGGAGCTGTCGCCAAGTACAACCTCCAAGTCAAGATCATCCTTTAAAAGGCTTGTGAAGTGCTCTCTAACTCTGGTCATATGGCAGGATGCTCCATTGTGTATGAACCATGCATGGGAAGATGTGACATGAGTGGTTAAACTCACTCTTGTTGGGACACTGTATAACATTGTGACCCATCTGCCCACAAGCAAAGCATTTCACTTTGCTCATGTCTTTCTCCTTAGCCTTCTGCTCCCCCTTCTCTTGCTTTGGTCCACTAGAAGACCCCTTCTTGATCTTCTTTCCATTCTTTCCCTTTGCTGCAAGAGCAACATTCTCCTTTTCACCTCCCCCACCACTCTTGCTGCCCCCCTTTGCACTCCTCCTAGATGAAATCGTCCCACATCCTCTCGAACTAGGAAAGTGCTCTCTGGCCACCAAGCCATGGATAGAGCCACCCACTTCTCAGTGAACCCATCTAAGGCAATCCTAACCAACTGCTCCTCTGGAACAACCTCTCCAATGGAAGCTAATTCATCCTTCACCTGTGGGACTCTGGTGAGGAAAGAGGTGACACTGTCGTTCTTGGTCATCTTGGTGTTGCTTGGTTTTTGTCTCAACACCATCTTCCTGTTCTCATTAGAACTCTAGTGCAAGGAGCCCAAAGACTCCTACATCTGATATGGATATCTCATCCCTGAAACATGAAGGAATAAATGGTCCTTGATAGCATCTGAAAGGATCCTCTTTGCCATCACATTCTTCTTGTTGAATTCCATCAATTGAGCTGGATCAGTGGGTGCTTGCACAACTGCTTCAACAACATCCCACACTTCCACCTCTTCCAGTAAAAGCATAATCATCTCCTTCCATGGGCCAAAGTTTCTAGCCCCCGCCAATCTGTCCTCTACTCTCAACCCAGTAGCCATGACCCCACAACCAACAAAATGGAGTAAGTCTGGAAGCTGGAACCTTCCTGCCTATGAACTGCTGAAGTATTTGGGTTTTGGACAAAGTTTCAAAGGTATTGGTTCTCTGTTTGAAGACTTTAGATGCTTGCTGCCCTCTTTATCTGACTGAAATTGAAGATTTGAGCCTCAACTTGGCTCTGATACCTTGTAGAATTTTTTTATGATCTGCATGTGTCTGTTTAGGCCCAACCGACATGTTTTGTCATGCTGATATAAATTTCAGTATGCATTCATTGCAAACGTTAAAAGAGTACTTCTACTATTTTTCACTTACCTATCGGCTGAAATTTAATGCAAAATTTAGGAAAGCATTCAACCATATGAGACACTTATTTTTGGTCAAGTTGACCCCGGAAAAACCCACAACCTCTTGGGGAAAACCGGTCTTCAAAGGAGGATTTTATTGCTTGAGAAATTTAGACTAAGTACATAAAATAACACAGTGCCTATCTCCCTTTTTCAAGTGTAGCATTAAATGCAAATTTCTGGAAATTTGTGCCCGCTGTAATTTTCAGATTTTCACAAAATTTCTGCATTTTCTCACAGGTCAGCTTCTCGAAATTTGTGCCCAGAAAGTTGCCTCAAAAACTGTGCTAAAGGTGCCTCGAAATCTGTACTGAAGGAGTAATGGTCTGCCTCTAAATTCATGCTAGTCTGTTGCCTTGAATTTTTGCGCTGACAGGGGCAGCTATCCCGAAATTTGTGCCTTGAATTTCGGGCCTGACAGCAGCAGAAACCTCCTTGAATTTCGTGCTACAACCCTCGAAAATCATGCCTCCTTGCCTCGAAATTCATGCCTGCTGTAGCTGTTCTCATCCTTGATTTTCGTGCTGTTGTGTGCCCTCCTCGTAGAAACTCCTGCTTCCTTCCTTGCTGCAATTTCTCCTTAGCAATCTCTCCTTCTCTCCTTGAAGTTTTTTCTCTTCTCTTTTTCTCTCCTCTCTTTTTCTCATGCTCCCTCAAGTGTGGAGTGAAGAATGAGTCTCCTTTTCCTCTTTTGTCTCCTTGGAAAAGATTGAATCCCTAAACCTAGGATCCAATTGCTAAGATTTAATCTCAAGATGTGTGGTTGAGATCATTTCTCTCAAATGACCCCCCTCATACATTAGCCCCATCACTTAAAAGTCTCCCTAGTACCTTTTTCAAGTTGTGTACATTTTTCTATTTTTCTCGTAAAGTGATTTTTTCCACTCACTTTAATATTAGAAAGGTACACTATGTACTTTACACATAAAGTCACTTTATAAGGTACAAGTGACTTTAATATTGGAAAAAGTGCATGGTACAACACTTCTAAGTGCTTTTTCCACTCATAAATGTCATTGAGACAAAAATCCATTAATGTACTCACTAGGCTAAAAGGGATACAAGCCTAGTAACAGCTCTCCTTGGTACATTTTCAACACCCAATAATCCATGTCCAGATGTGTCCAAGAAAAGCAAGCATAAATACCTAATTACATAATGAGAAGTCATACCTTTGGGGTTGGAAGGCCCACCTTCAAACATATGATCATGACAAATGATCGAGGGTACACAATAGCTGGCTCAGTTGGTGAAGAATAATGTCACATAGAGCTATTTGGTGGCTGCAAGGGGCTGCCGGCTGAAGACAAATCTAGTAGAAATTTTTCCAATAGGGGTCACCTAGAGGTTGTGGGTAACAAAGCCCAAATTCAAAATTTAAGTCCAAAGTTCTCAAGGATGTCCATGGTTCGCTAGTAGCTGGACATGTGGGTTTCTTTAAAACCTATTATAATGCTAGCCAATCATTTTTTTCCAAGGGGATGAATAATGATATTCAAAAATATGTAGTAGAGTGTGATCAATGCCAAAGAAATAAAAATGAGGACATTATGACCCCGGGATTGTTCCATCCCCTCAATATTCCAAACCAAAATTGGGAAGAAATATCAATGGAATTTATTGAAGGGCTACCCGTGTCAAATGGGAAAGACAAAATCCTTGTAGTAGTTGATAGGCTCACCAAATATGCTCACCAAATATGCTCACTTCATGGCAATAAAGAAATGACACTCTGCAAAACAAATCGTTGAGATATTTTGCAAAAATGTCTACAAGTTACTTGGATTCCCAAAAGTCATTGTTAGCGATAGAGATGGCAAGTTTAAAGGGAATTTTTGTAGGGAATTTTTCAAACAAATCAGAACTTACCTTAACATGAGTTCAACTTATCACCCTCAAATAAATGGTCAAGCAAAAATTGTCAATAAATGTTTAGAAGCTTAGCTTCGTTATTATGCAATAGACAAACAAAATAAGTGGGTTAAATGGTTCCATCTCGCTGAATGGTGGTACAACTCCACTTATTACACTTCAACAAAAATGACCCCATTTCAAGCTATTTACGGTTATGAGCCTTCTAAGAGGAAAGAATTCGCCATTATCGAAACAAAGATCCCAGCAGTAAAAGATCAATTAGTAGAAACACAAAAAGTCTTTCAAGCGCTAAAGGAAAATCTAAATGTTGCAAGAAATTGTATGAAGCAACAAGCCGACCAACGTAGAACAAAAATAGAATTTGAGGTTGGAGAATGGGTATTTGTTAAGTTTCAACCTTACCAGCAATTATGCCTAAAGCAGAAAGGAAAAAACAGATTGGCGCCAAAGTTCTATGCACCATATCAAATTAACATAAAGATCAGCCAAGTAGCATACAACTTGAGGCTTCCTGATAAAAGTTGTGTCCACAACATTTTCCATGTATCTTGCCATAAAAAGGCACTAGACAAATGCCAAGCAGCACATATGACACTTCTGACATTAGATGATGAAGGCAAAGATCACTTTAGAACCAGAAGGAATCATTTACCATCAGGGAAAAGAAATTGTGATCACGAGTCATTAAAGAATATCTTATTAAGTGGAGGAACTTACTAGAAGAAAAAGCCTCTTGGGAGAAAAAATATTTTCGTCAACAATACCCTTCGTTAGCTATGCTTAGAGGACAAAGCATTTTTCTCGCGAGGAAGGCGATGCTATATATAAAATTAAATGTGTAGTTATGTTTAACTTAGGAAGACGAGACACGATCAAAAGATCATGCCCCCTCATGTAAAGGCACCCAAGAAAGTATTTAAGCCAGGGGCCCTCATTGTGAAAAACCATCGTATTCATTCATATATATATATATCTTATTCTATAAATCTCTGCTTCATTTTTTAATTTAGGTTATTCTTTTTGCTAAACTTAAAATTTATAATAACCAAATATTTTCATTAATTTTTTTAATCTCTATTTATATAGATTTTTTAAATCAGGTTTATATAAATCTTTTCGGATATTCATGAAAATGTGAATAGACATTTATTCTACCAGATTCTTGTTATGCATTGATTTGTGCAACACCCATTGATCTTGTAGCACTAGTGTTATTTTAAGTTATTTTATTTTTAAAATAAATTATTTAATATATATTAATTTGTGGTTTGTTATTTTGTCTGCAAACTGACAGGCCTAACTTGTGGCTTGAGAAACTGACCTAGGGGCATCTAAGCTGTTAAAATCACCCATGGATCACACGTAGTTTGGGCCATGCCAACCTGTACTCATGGTTAGATTTGTGCCGACGGGGTTTCGAATTGGTGACCTTTTCACGATGATGTGTCTTAAGTTCAACATAACACCCTGTCACCAACTGCTCTATGCCCCGTGGCAAATATATTATTTTATATTATGTTTATTTATACTTTATTTATATTAATGTACATAGTCAAACCTAATGGTCAACATTATCTGAACCTAAAATGTATATAGTCGACCATAATGGCGAACATCATCTGAATGTTATTAGAATTAGAATTTGATTTGAACGTAATCATTGCTAAACCCTTGGGCATACAAACCATATTCTGACAGTGATGGGATATATGATCTGTCCAATTATATTTCATATACCTCAGAGTTACATAATTAACCTTTTTGTAGTTATGGCAACTGTTTTTGGCCTTAACCCTGGGAAGCAATTAGCTTCTAAAAACTTAGCCCTGTTTGGTGGCTGGCCTAACCAAGTCCATAGTCTAGTGGAATGTGTAACTATATATTCTCTCATCAGAAAGTGGGTAGTAATGTTCAATTGTTTCATTTTTAATTCACCTATTCACTTACATAACATGGTCCAACTTCCATTTTTATGTAGGTCAATATATGTCACAACCGGGATCAGCAGGGGCACTTGGGCGCGGGAACACAGATTCAAGTTTTCATGCATGGGGTGATGATGATGGTTTAAGAGAAACTTCAAGCTCTATAGGTTTTGTTGGTGCACCTAAGGAAGATGACATGCCCATAGCAAGTACTTCAGGGCAGTCAAAAAATGGTGAACAGAGGTTGCCTGAAGACTCTAAAAAGTCATATAATGCTATTGAAACCCTCAAAGAAATGGTAAACCTCATTCTCCAATGTGCTTTGCCCACTAGCCGGCATAGGGGTCAATCGATTCCTTGTTTCTAGTTCCTCATGGTCATTTGTTAGTGATTCATCAGAAATCTACTTTTAATGATGTTACTGCTTATGACTTTTAAACAATGTTCTTCATATCTCAAGAATGTGTGACTTCCTGTTTGCAGTGCACCGTGGAAGGTCTTAGTCTTCTTTTCCAAGAACCAGCTGTTGGAAATATGAACAGGAGGGAATGCTGGGCACAAGTAAGTTCTTATCCCATTGAAAATTTTGGATCTGTTATTTTTGTTGTGGTGGAGAGATGAATTCAAGAAAGTGCTGTTGGGTGCATCTAGCCATGAAATGTCTGACTTAATATATCAGTTTTATATGTCTGGTAAATTCTTACAGCTGAAATTGGAATTTTTTTTCTTTAGTGTTGTATGCATTATGAAATTGAGCAGTGACTTTGGCTGAATCGGTGGTGGTTACTATACTAGGTTGAAGTAGCTGGACAAATCTTGGGGAAAGGTAGTGGTCCAACTTGGGAGGCAGCGAAGCTACAGGTTTTCATTTGTCCCTGTTGATCTACATCATAAGACGAGTCTCTAGATAACTCCAATAAGAAATAAAGCAAATTTACATTGATTTTTAAGATTGAGGACATTCCTCGCATAGAGTGCTGGTTGCGCTCAAGGATTTTGTAAATATTAAGTGAATTTCAATTGATTTTCATGGTTGAAGGATCTGTTTGTTGCTTGTCAAGCATATGGCTCTAGAGTGCTGATTGTGCCAAGGGATTTTATGTTTGACTATGAGCTTTTAGCATGTTGTATTTCTGTATGATTGTCATTGCTCTTGCAGCTATAACTTATATGTCTGAGATCTGCCTGACAAACATTGTGTGCATGCTCTTTGATAGATTTATCATCACTAGCTTAATTTTATGCCTTCTCTTTCTTGTTTGATCCTCTAGCTGGAGGGTATATAGATTAACATCCGTGGAATTGCAGGCTGCAGAGGAGGCTCTTCGTAATTTTAAGTCCACAGTCAGTCAACGGACACAAAAGCGTTTGAGCTCTCCAAGGTAATTATAAAGAAGATATAATTTTTTCCTCTATATATATCAGTTTAATTGAAGGAGATGCTTCTAAAATGTTTGCTGCATTGGTGCATATGTTTATAACCACGTTAAATAACTGGAAATTAGATTTGCTTCATATCTGACTAGTTCTTGCAGCTTGCCCCCGAAGAAAGTTAGCAGCTGCTGTCTCTATATGTAGATTAAATTTATATTGCATTATTTTGTGTAGTTTTTTGTATGCTATTCCTGGATTTGAGCCAAACTATCTTTCTGCTTTTGAAGAAGATCTGGAGTGACAAAATACATGGATTGCAAATGCCAATGTATTAATATGAGGTCTTTCTGCTTCCAAGAAGAGCTGCAGTGTTAAAATACATGGATTGCAACTACGAAGATATTACTGATATTAATACTAGGCTGTAGCAATCTCAGACGTAGCCCTTCAAGTTTTTAAAGGTCTTTTTATAAGTTTGTATCACATATAATATTACTAATTAATTTTCATGAGTCATATTATACTCACATTATATTTATGTGCCTTTCTTTGTTGGATATTTTCTTCATTATTATCTGATATCTGATTATATTTTCTTGTTGCCACATTTGGGCTTAGTGCTTTTGAACAGAGCCACTTTTCTTCTTTCTCTCTTTCTTTCCTTCTACCGGAGCTTGTCTTGGGATTTGAACTTGGATTATATTTTCAAAACAATTCATCTGACACTCTACTAGACCACAGCTCAACAGACATGGATATGCGTATATTAATCCTAAACATTTTTTACATTGTTACACATTATGTTAAAATTCTTCCATATTACCAAGTGGTATTAGAGCCTTCAT
The DNA here is from genome assembly GCA_034641835.2 of Pinus albicaulis. Lineage (NCBI taxonomy): Eukaryota > Viridiplantae > Streptophyta > Pinopsida > Pinales > Pinaceae > Pinus > Pinus albicaulis. The sequence goes on along the minus strand of CM076577.1, from coordinate 1,228,206,595 downwards.
CTTCTTTCTGCAGGTTTCTGTTACTATTCAGTCCTTTTCTAATATATATTGACATCCCTGTCTCCCAGCTTGCCTCGACTACATTCCTTCTTTTGATTTTTTCATAGCACCAAAGCCTTCTGCACAACCTCTCCTTCCTTTTCTGTCCAAAAAGTCTACAAAAGCAGGCAAAGGAATTTCCATTGCACTATTTCGTTTGTCCTTCCTTTGCTGTCTCCTCAGGCCTTGTTCGTCCATTAGGATTCCTTTCTTATGTTTTCTCTTTCTTTAGTTTCCATAGATCATGTCATTGTTTTTCCTATAATGCCATAATACATTGTTTGAGCGAGAACTGATAGAGTAAACTTGTTCAAGATTTGTCTAGTTTGGGGGTTTAGCCATTGAATGCTCCATACTTCAGTCTTCCACTCCATTTCTTCCAAGATGGAGCCAGTCTGTTACATGTAGTTGGCCTTGAGCTATTGGGATGCTGAAGTATTGTAGATATCCCTAGCTACATTCTGAAAGGTAAAATGAGAATGGCAGACATTTCTTAAAAGCTCATCATTATCGATTGATGAGATGGAACATTTCCAGAAATTCAGATCACCCCGAGGCTTTTTTTCACAAAGGAAAAATTCGTAACTTTTCATTAAAAGATAAGTTACATGTTACATATGCTGGTAGTGTATCACTACTAAACAGTCTATGAAATATTTTCATTTTGACTAAACAGTCCCAAAATAGCAGATCAAAATGTTGCCAATATTCTCAAAGTAAGTTCGGTGCATAACTTACTGGTCCACCCCGAGGCTTTAATACACAGGTCAGGAACTATTTGAATCTCTTAGCTATTATGCTCTAGGTTCGTCATATCAGGTGGGTGTCATCAACAAATTGGGCACTGCAGATTGATTTGGAGTCTTGCAGGCCCTGTGAGATCCCCCTTTCATCTTTCCAGAATTATAGCTTTGTGTAGTGGTTCCCTCAGTAAAGGAAGGGGGAACAGTGTCACTTTTGCCTTAAGCCAAGGGAGGCTTGAAGGAAATCTGATTATCTGCCATTGACCAGATGGGATATCCAAGGGGAGGAGATACATTCCCTTACCCAGTCTAGAACCAAACTGTCAACAAAATTTTTCCATTACAATTAGATTGAGTGATCTACATTATTGAAAGCACTGACTATATCTAGTTTGCTCGCTGTTGTAATGAATGGAGAAGAATATGCAAATATTGAATAATCAAGAAACTTTAAAATATTCAATAAGCATCATAAGAAAATGTAGACTAAAACATTAGAGAAACAAGAAGAGATTTATGGTGGTAAAAGTTACAACCCTTGTGTAAGGAAATTTGAAAACATCCACACCACAACAATCCTTCCGTCAATAGCAAAACCCTCATTACAATAGTCTTCAAGACCTGACAAGTGTCGAGTTCATATAGGATCGAAAACACAAAATTTCCTTTTGAAATGAACCTCTAAGACGCATATTCATAGTGCTTTGGATAAACCTGAGCCATTGATCGCAAAGCAAGATCAACAATGGAGATCAAGCAAACCGAGTTGGTGGAAATGAGGTAAGGCATGAGCTCATCAAAAGAGAAGGGAGGAGGTGGATAAGAATGGCACAGGCTGTCAGTGCATGCCATCATTCCCTGAAAGAACGTGTCACCAGACAGATATGATCACAGGACAAGATTGCAAGACATTCTAACATCTTCCCTTAATCTTGGTGAGCTCATGGCTTACCTCATTATCCACCATCTTGGTTTGCTTGATCTCCATTGTTGATCTTACTGTTATAACCAATGTCTCAGGCTTCTTGCATGGAAATTGGAATCATTCCTTGAAAGAATGTGCCACCACACAAATATGACCACCAGACAGTTGAGAATTATAGCTTGAGCAAAAACTTTTGCACAGGTTCCATGTGAATGTGCATGAGTTATACTAGGAGTAATCTTAAAAGTAGAATCTCTGCTAAAATTATAAAGACGAGGCAAGGTAGAGGCTTTCAACACAGATGAGCAGTTGGGCAGCTGAATGATCGATAGAGGGAGGGAGCAGGTATTGAGATGGAGGTGAATCTGGGCTGCAGTCAGTGTTTTGTACAGGTACCGAACAGGTCTGTACAGGTGTATGAAATAGTTCTTTACAGTTGTATGGATAGGCCATACAACAGTTTTCTATTGTTTCTGGTTTTTTCCAGTAGGCTGTAAGTAGTCTGTAAGCTCACTTCAATGTGTTTTTTTGGATATTTGTATTTTTGAGCAGCATGTGGAGGTTTCCTTGTAAGTCTTTTGAGGGAATGAAAAGCTGATTTGTAGGAGTAATTACCTATGTGTTGGTGAAATTAAATTTTATGCTTAATGTTTCCTTGTAAGTTGGGCAGCTGAATGATTGATAGAGGGAGGGAGCAGGTATTTAGACTGAGGTGAATCTGGGCTGCTGTCAGTGTGTTGTACAGATACCGAACAGGTCTGTACAGGTGTATGAAATAGTTCTATACAGTTGTATGGATAGGCCATACAACAGTTTTCTATTGTTTCTGGTTTTTTGAATTTTTCCAGTAGGCTGTAAGTAGTCTGTAAGCTCAGTTCAGGGCGTATTTTTGGATATTTGTATTTTCAGCAGCATGTGGAGGTTTCATTGTAAGTTGTTTGAGGGAATGAAAAGCTGATTCGTAGGAGTAATTACCTATGTTTGTATGAAATTAAATTTTATGCTTATGTTTAATTTCTAGCTATTGTGTGATTGATGGTAAGGTTTGAAATTTAATTTCAGCATTAATTAAATTAAGCAATCTACTCCTTTGATTGAGATAATAAGGACATTAGTCACCTAGGACTTGAAATTTTCACATGGTATCAAAGCTAATTTTTCTGATTAAGATTCTCAAGGATTTGTAGTGATAAATCAACTGTTGGAAAGGACCAACAGTTAGAGGATTTCAAATTAATTTTCAGATGTGGGATTTTGTGCAGTAGATTTAGAGATGGCATCAACTAACCTTAGGCTCGAGGACAGATTGGATGGTGCCTTTGAATTTTTCCTCAAAGAAGGTGAGGATTACACTCTTATTAAAGAGAATGATCTCTGAGATATTGTCAAGGATGTTGGGACTTCGCTTATAGATCCATGACTTGGTAGTGCACGACAACAATGAAGTGAAAGCCAAGTGGATGATATGGATTCCATAAATGACCATCTGATTCCTCATGTATCCAAGTAGCTGCCTCAGGGCATTGAAGTGAGTGGGAAGGAGTCCCATGCTTGTTTTGCAGTGAATACCTTGAGTCAGTTCATGGTGGAGTATGGTTTGAGATATCTTGGAGATGGTGAGGTGAAGATATAGAGGTATTTTGACTTAGTTTGGGCAGGCAATGCAGTACATAGGAAGAGCACCTTGGGGTGTCGTTTTAGCTAAGAAAACGACCGTGATCTAATTTTGAATCGATGGCTAAGATTAGAAGATGCTTGATCTGCGTGACTTAAGTCATTTTCATCACATGATTAATTTAATTACCTTTAATCTTTTAATTTTCCTAAGTTAGACTTAGGGTCCTTAATTAAAAAGATTAATTAATTAAATATCTCTTAAACATGATGGAATTTCTTAAAACGCTTTCTGGGTCTTGGAGATCTCATGTACTCTAGTCCCTCCACAAAGTTTGGGAGCTAGAGCACATCCGATGCTACCCCAACACCCCAAAATCTCAACACTCCCTCTTAGCGAGGAATGTCCTCTAGCAACAATAATTCACCCCGAAGTTTTGCACTGATCTCTGGTGTGGGTCTCTGTGTTGATGCTTGGCCTGCTGCCCTCCATCACTGCTCTGTTGCTGCTCTCCCGTACTACTGCCCATCACGCTGCCACTGCTATTGCTACATCCGCACTTCAGCTCCCTCTCATATTGCTGCATCGTGCTGCTCATAGCACTGCCACTGCTAACTGCTCCACTGTAACTTAGTTGCTGAGAGTAAGCAACTGAAGGACTCCTGCCCAATCTTTTACAGACAAGTCAGTTGGGCTGCATCTTCATCACTGAAGCTCCATAGGCTGCTCTGTGTTGTCCTCTACAGGCTATTGCATTGCTGCAGCTCTACACTGCGTAAGTAGACCTCCTTTGCGCTTAAGTCCCCTAAGCTGTTGCTGCGCTGCGCTGTCCTCCTGAAGCCTCTGCGCTGCTGAAGTCACATCAACCCCTTTGCACTGCTGTTGAATCCGCACTACGCTGCTCCCTCTCAGCATCCAGCTCTGCCTCTGCTCCATCCATGATCTTCTGCACCCACTGCTCCTCTTGTCTCGCTATCGTCTTAAGGCTCCCGTAGCTCGTATGTGATCCAAGAGTTGGGCTACTCAAGGATCCTCCCTGCACTCTGTAGCTGTTCTACAGATCAAGATCGCCCCACTTTCGTGGTTCATGAGCACTCATGGCTATGTCATATTCGGAGCCATTGTCTACTACAACAACCTTGGAACTAGAAGCTTCCTTGTCCTTTTTCTTCTGAGTACAATTGCTGGCGAAATTTCCAAGTTCGTCGCAATAGAAACATTTGATCTTTGACAGATCACGCTTCATTTTCCTTTGCTGCCTCTTTGATGCCAAGGCTTCATTCTTCCTCTTCTTCCTTCTTCACTTTGCTTGAACCGGTGTTGTACTTTCTTTTGGTCATCCGGTGGTTTTCCTCTTGTCGGAGGATAGCCCACATATTGTCCCGATTGGGAAGGTCTGCTCTGCCCAAGAGACTTTGGACAAAAGTTTCCCAGTCCTCCGTGACTGCATTGAGAGCAGTTCTTACCATGACATCGTCATCTACCTTGACCCCCATTCCAGTCAGTTGATCTCAGATCGATTGTAGTCTACATAGAAAAGGGTCGATCTCCTCTCCCTTAGCCATCATGAATAACCTCTACTGGTTCTCCAGAAGCATCTTTCTCTAGACGGATCTTCCTTCATACAATGTGGTTAGGGCTACACACATCTCATGAGTTGTCGCCTTCTCGGCTATGTGTGGTACCACATGATCTTTTACCCCGTCCATGATGAAACGCTTGGCATGTGTCGCTGCTTCACTATTCTCTACCGGGAGTTTCACATCAATCGGCGTAGCCAAGACTCACTGCATGCTCCCTCAAGTTGTATGCCTCCATGACTACCAGGATTCTGGCCTTCCAGATTGCAAAGTTGGACAGGCCGTCCAACCTATCCTGATCACGCAGTCCATGTGGTGCCATTTGTTCAGATATTTGTCGGAATTGATCCTCCTCTCTTTGCTAGAGACTCAGATCTAGGTTCCTTGGCGAGAAAGGCACCCTTTGCTCCCTCTGACAACTGGAAGTCTGCCAAAGAAAACGAATCAATTCTCTTCGATCTACAGATCTCTTTGGCAGGAAATCTTCTGAGAAGCTGTTCTCCTCCCGCTCTTTGTCAACTTAGCTTAGGCTAAATTCTGCATCGACAAAATCTTCACCCCACTAGCAACTGCTGCAGGTCTGCAGGTCAGCGTCTGGTTCACGACACTCTACACAACAATCAACCTATGGATTGCGTCACCTTGGCTGGCCTCTGCGTAGCGACTGCGCAACGTAGGCTGCTCCTGCATCCGTCTGGGTGGCTCTGCGCTGCCTTTGCGTCACCCAGTAAGGATTGCGTCAACCCTTTGTGTGGCTCTGCTGCCTCTGCGTCCCTCTGTCGTTGCGCCACCCTCTCCGGTTTATCTGCTGCTGCTGCTTCTTTCTGCAGCACATATTCTTCAACCTTCTTGTTAGAGATTCAACTAGATCTGCAATCGCTCTGATACCATATGAAAATTTCTGAATATGCTCAAACAGAAACCCTATTGTTAAATTTTCTGATTTACTTCTCATACTTACATTAAGTTATTAATCTAAAATATTCAGCATTAACATCGAAGTAAATACATTAACAGCCTACACATGCAGATCTAAACTGAATAACATGCACAATGACAAAGTGACACACAAGGATTTTCTGGACAATTGTCCTCGGAAATACCCAATGCAGGAAAATCGGTCTTTTGGCTGGTGGAGGGTTTTTATTATTAAGCAGAATCTAAGTACAACAGACCTGGACACCAAACTGGTTAAACCAACACAAAAATAAAAGACTGCAGCTATACTTCTGTTTCTGGAGACAGAAAAACTGACTGATTCACACCCTCAAACGAGATTTATAGAACTCAGCCTTTTCAGTGTTCAGAAACCCCAACGCTGCTCTGAAGGGCCGACGCTCGTTTACAGAACTCAGCCTTTTCAGTCTTCAGAAACCCCAACGTTGCTCTGAAGCCCTCTGCGTCAGACCTGTTGGCTTGCGTCAGCCCCTGCGATGCTCAGGAAGGGCCTGCGTCACCCTAGACAGGGTTACGTTGCTCATGCGCTGCCCTGGCTGACCAACGTTAGTCCTCCTGGGACTGCATCAACCCTCCTTGCACTGCGTCAACCTTCCTAGCCTCTTGTTGCCTTTGCACTGCCCCTGCTAGGCTATGGCTGCTCTGCGTAGCTACTGCTTCCTCTGTGCTGCTTTGGTCCGTTGCTTCTCTGCCGTCGTTGCACTCTTGGCCTGGCACTACACCGTCCCCCTTTCCAATATTGCCCCTCGCTGCCGCTGAAACACTTCTGTAATTCTTAGCAAACCACGCCCTAGAATTCTAGATTAGTTTTAGTGCTCTGCCACTGTGTGTTCTCCAACTGACCCCAAGCCCTCTTCTTATACTTTTCTCTTTGAAACATCAACAGTCGTGATCTAATCTTGAATTGACGACTAAGATTAGAAGATGCTTGATCTGTGTGACTTAAGTCATTTTCATCACATGTTTAATTTAATTACCTCTAATCTTTTAATTTTCTTAAGTTAGACTTAGGGTCCTTAATTAAAAAGATTAATTAATTAAATATCTCTTAAACATGATGGAATTTCTTAAAACACTTTCTGGGTCTTGGAGATCTCCCTCCACAAATTTTGGGAGCTAGAGCACATCCGATGCTACCTCAACACCCCAAAATCTCAACACAATTCACTTCTATCTACAATTATTGTAAGCCTGGTCAATGTTGACAACATCAACTTACTCACAACAAAGTGCTAGAAAGTAAAAATATATTTGCATGAAACTTCTACACAAACCTCTTTGGAATTGGTAAGTAAGTGGGGAGTCTAAATGCAAATATGACTTGACACAAACTTGAAGAAAACTTTAAGGAAACTTAAATCCAAATGCATGCATTATTGATTAAAGTAGGAACATAATGTCATGGAATAGAAATCCAAAAAAGGACAGGCAAAAGTTATATTGAAGTTGAAAGTGATTTGAAAAGGTGGAATTCTCACGATCAACAAGAATGCTCTAATCACACAAGCCAAGAACATGACCATGATCTCACATTGATCAACAAGCTCAACAAGTGCTCCAAATTCCACATGTAAGAATACGGTCTTCTTATCAAAGCACCAAGGAAGCACAAATAAATGCCGCCATAGAAAAAATGCCCAATCATGATTGTCTAAAAATCAATCAAAGAGATTATACATTGATTGAGTCACACCTAGGCATAGAGGAAGGTGAGACAACTAAGGTTGCATGGAAAAGGTAGTAACAAAAACCTTAGTATCATGTGAATTCAAGAGACGATAAAAAAATATAAATTGTAAGGGTGATTAATGAGTTTCAATCTTAGGAATGATATTCTAAACCACGGGTACAATAATGTATCTCTTCCTAGTATCATGTGCATTTGAAGTCTCTTTTACACCTTGCTTTTGTGTTTTTGCTGGACGCTAAGTCTCTTAAAGAATTATTCTCTGCATGATTAGATTTTTCGCAATGTGTGGATAGTTTCCAGTTCTTTTTTTAGAGAACTACTAGCATTTTTTTGCTAGGGGTCTTGCTGATAGTACCATAAACATAAGTGCAGCTACCATGAATGACACGAACATTTCCAATAACCAATTGTCTTAGGGAAGGAAGTCTGTCTTGTTAATTAACAAGACCTTTACAAAATGATTCAAAATTATAATTTTTGCACTCTTGGACATATTAGGAGATTTATTGTGAGATTGGATAAAGGGATCATAAATAGGGGACAATTTCTTTTCAACAAAGATAGTAAGAGCAATGGTATCATTTTTATAACTTTTTCCATGATGACCTATTTTTTTATTGTAACTTTTAATTTGAGAAAGAAATTGTCTAGTCTTTTCAAAATTGTTAGGATCTTGATCTTGCAACTTCCATTTCAAATGATCCAAGGCTTGTAGTGGAAATAGTTTGAGCAATGTCCTTTGGTCTTGTTACCCACTAAAAGGGGGGGACCCCTGTTACCACTCAAACCAGCAGGGGATCTAAGAAGGGTTCCTATGATGGCAGCTACTAGGTTAAGGGCAACAATGGAGACATAGCCCACTGTCACCACAGCTACGACTCCCTGCTGTTTACAGAGTTTCACTGATGGGAGGAGACTTGGTAGATTAAGAAGTCACTTGTAAAGTATAGATCAATGAATACTAAATAGGTGTGAAGTGACCCTAAAAACCATTTCCCTAGGATAGAATGAAGAGTGTGACTTGCTTGCCTTTTAAGCAAGGGACTTGATCTTCTAGGGAAAGGGGATGAGGATTGGAGGGTTGAGGGAGAAGAATAAGATTTGTATAGGAGGTTCTCAATCCCTAAAATCCTTTGGGAACTTGGATTCTCGAGTAGTCCTTGATAAGTCAACTTTGATGAAGAATGGGATCACACGAGGCCAAGAGGACCCAACTCAGGTGAGGGGATGGAGTTTGGCACACAATGATGTTCTTATCCTGGTCAAGGTGAGGGGAGAGGATCAAATACAAATTTTCTTCCAATTATGTCAAATTGATCCTACTAAGGTCTAGCCTTGGGAACACCTAGGCAAAACTTTATCCTAGAGCTAGGGCTTGAGGTATGCGAAGATTCCATTGTCAGAATTGGCCCAAATTCTGAGGAGAGTGAGGGGACCCACCAACACAGTTGGCTTTAGGAGATCGAAGTTTCCCTGTGGTTAGATTCTTGGGAAATTGATGCCCTAAGTGACCTAATGGGGCTAGACCTAGGAAAAAGGGGAAAAAGTGAAAAATAAGGGTTAAAATGATCACCCTATGAAGGATCAGTGCCTAATTTCACTTGGGGATATGGAGTCAAGGATAATTAAGAAGATGGAATGTATTTCTATCGTTCAAGGAGGCTTCTATCTTTCAGGTGGCGGAGAAATGGCACAACGAGCTAGTTGAAGGCTGCTCGCTACTGGTTGAGGTCCATCATGGAGAAAAGTTTCTCCTAGGGATATCACACACGAAGTGTTGGGTAACATTTGGCTCCAACTGGGACGTGATCTCTCGCGAAGTGGTCAAGGCTACTCGAACGAGAGGTCAGGAGAACTCCAACAATCTCTTGGTCACCGTAGACCTGTCATCTGCACATGTCAATGATCAAAGCCACGAGGCAACATGTTTTTCACGGCGTCTTATCATCACCCATGCTTAATGTTAGTCGATAAAATCAACAAGTAATACAAATATGCAATCTTTAATCTAAATGTAGCTAATCTATCATGAGAAATATCATACAAGGTTAGTTCTAATGCAAAAATCATCATGCGATGCTTCCTACTCTAACATGCATATATACTTCGTAAAGTATCAAGGAAAGGAGTGATGTGACTTATCTTGACCGACTGAGGCCAAAGTTCGTCGTTGAGTTTAGCAATGTAGTAGTAGTCATCCCCAACTTTCCCATGAATCTTGACGAGAACCAAATCTTTGTACACTAAGACCAAGCCCCCTACTTTATATTCTTTTTTAGGCTTACACCTTTTGCTTGGTTTGTGAGTTGGCCTTTTCAGGATACAACCCTCTTGTGAAGGGAGAATGGGAGAAGGTTTCTCCATGTCATGCGCTTCATAATAGGGTCCAGGCTTAATCACATGAGATAGGTAGGTGGGTTCTTTATGAAGGATAAAAGGGGTCCCATCGAATTGAGGGATGGTAGCATATGATAGGTCCATTTGAGCATGACCCCCAACAATGGCTCCCCATTTCCTAGATAGCAACATCCCCCACACATCAGGAATATCAATGACAACAACATCCATGAGAAGGGATATGTCGGGGTTCCTAGCCAAAGAGACCTTGAGATCCTTAATGAGACCCTCCACTTCCACAGGTTTGGAGTTAAATCCACACACCACCTTGTATGGCTGGGTGATGCTATGACCCAATTGTAGAAATTATATAACATATGCATGTATATATCCAGATTCTCCCGATCTAACAATATTTATCTTCTTGCTAAATACAGAATCCTTCCACTGTTAATCTTTTGCGGAAATTTAAAAACTCAATTGCAAACACATGAAGCAATAAAAACAATCGCACATAACACAATTGTTTAACGGGAAAGCCTGAAGCTAAAAACCCCAACTATCATATATTATGTATCAAGGAGATCATGTAACAATCTCATACAAAGCTTAGTACATCAAGCTCTCAGTACAATCAATCGTCACACACTGACATGAAGAAATCTGCAAATCCATGCATTGATTTCTTGCCACCTGATAGCCTGCCTGCACTGCGCAATCCCTGCTGAAGAAGACATCTGAATGAATTCGAACCTACCTTGCCTTGACTGCGCAATCCTCATTGGAAACTCCAATGTGTGTGTGATGCAATCAATGCATCACTATAGTCACAATGGATAGTCCATCTCACCCTTTCACCTATCTCTCCTCTGGGTCTCCACTGGAATTGACATGCACTGTAGTTAACTGTTGTTTCTGTTCAGTTGTTAGTGAGTTATTAGTTGTGAATTAATTAACTAATTAATTCACTTAACTCTCACTAGTGTATCTTTTAGTTAGACTAGATACAACTAGCTCAACTGAGTTAAATTGAATAACAACTTTATGAACTACTCTTCCAACTCTGTCATAACTTTGCCACTTCAGTTCTAACTGAGTCTTCATGCATGAGCCACCAATAAACACTAGTAATTGCGTAATTCCTTCAGCCCACTGATTTGCCAAATCTGTACATTGAAATAAAGTGCTCCAAGAGAATAAGTTGATGTTTATTGTCGAATTATTATTAGAGCTAATAATAAACGACATGCATCTATTTTTAGATTGACGATCTATAAATAGACTTCGCCCAATATTCTAAAAATAGAGTTTCATCTATTTTTCCAACTTGACCAACCATCCACAAATAACATCCTGCAACTTCTGAAATATGATCACCATGTCTAAAAATAGACTTACACCTAAAAATAGCTTGCGGGCCCACTTAGTGAAGGTGACTGATTTTCACTAAGCTTCATCATCTTGTTGAATCTCAACACCAATTGCTTCATAACAGTTAAAGACATGATGTTTGCGGATGCCCCTGAGTCAAGCATACAATTATGGAGATAAAGGTCATTGATAACCAAAGTGAGCATAAAAGGTTCGTGTTCGAGGTTATAATCGAGAATGTGAATGTTTTGCCAGTCTTCAGGTAGTTCTAACTTCTTCCTCTTCAAAACCCAAGGACTTCTTAATTTGCTATTGTTGTTCGAGAAGCTTAGCAATCTCCTTCAAAAGGACAAATACGATCATCTTCCCAATAGTAGCATCCATGTCAATGTTGAGCCCAACATGTTTTCCCTTTTCTTTCTTTTTGATGTTTCCTCCTTTTTGAAGGTCATTTTTAGGTTCAACGTTAGTTTGGGAATCCTTTCTTGGAGGATCCCTTGAAAGGGCTTTCTCTTTAGGAGGCTCTTTAGAGGGGACATTTTTGGGAGGATCTTGCTTGGGAAGAGAGTCCTCTTTGTTAGGTTCTTTGGAGGTTACAGGGTCTTTGTTATTGTCTCTACGTGAATATTGGACCCCTTTGAATCTTCCACTGCGCTCATCAACATTTAGAATAGGTTCCTTTTTCTCATCTTTGGTTTTGACCTCATTGATGGGAGGATGTGTGTATGAACCCCCAAGCAGAATGTTGAATACATCGGATTTCTAGAAGATTAGTCTGCTCGTTTGTTTCATCATCATCACTCTCATCACTCTCACTAGGCTCATATCCAGAGGATGAATCTTGGTCCACTACATTGGTTGGAGCTAATGTGTTTGGGACTTGAGATGAGCTAGGCTTTTCTTCCTCACTTTGCTTTCTTGGTAAAGGCTTCCCTTTCAGAATATAACTTGACCTTTGGGCCTTCTCCAAAGCAGTGATTTTGTTCATAACAATTCGATCTCGTGAATGGACTTCCTCAGTAAGCTTTTCCATCTTCTTGAGGATAGCCAAAAGGGTTTCTTCTTGTTGATCCTTCGATTTCTCCATCTTGTTGGAAATATTGAGAGGGGGGTGAATCAATATTTCTTTTCAATTGTTAATTATTGCCAATTAGATTCTTCACAATTAAAGACAGAGAGGTGCATAATAATAATATTAAGGATTAAGAAGAACTTCAATCCATTTTCTTTAATAATAGTATACAATAGATGAGTGAGGGCACCAACCCTTTTAATGAAACAGGCACCAACCTATTGCCAAGCACCAACTTGGACTTTGATGAGGCTTCGACCTCTAGGGCTTTGACCCTGTCTTCTCAAGGCACCAACCTTGTGTTTAGGAGCTCCTACTCCAAGGACACCAATCCTTTTGTCTCCTTTTAATAGAGAATGTGAATAGTATTTACTTGAACATCCTTGACATAATTCTTCATTGTTTAATCACTTCCAAAATTCTTCATTGTCTGATCTCTTCAAAATTCTTTACTGTCTACTTGTTCATCACTGCACTTCAATTCCAAAATTCTTCATTGTCTAATCACTTCAAAATTCTTCATTGTCTACTTGTTCATCACTGCACTTTAATTCCAAAATTCTTCATTGTCTAATCACTTCAAAATTCTTCACTGTCTACTTGTTCATCACTGCACTTCAATTCCAAAATTCTTCACAATCCAAAAAGAGAGATTTTCTAAATCAAGAGTCAATGAGGAGATTCGATTTCGATCCAATGAACTGTCTGAGTCAAAGTTCGTAATACTTTTGAGTTCACCGAGCCAAGGTAAGAAATGTTGCTGCACCAAGTATATGCTTGAATCACAAATCCGAATGCTTCACAGGTTCAAGCCTCCTAAACTGGATGTGCTTGTTCACAGTTCCAAATCTGAGGGTGACAGTAATGACTGTCCTTCCAGCATCGAGCAATAGGACTATTCTCCCAAAGATAAACAATTCTGGAATGTGATTGTCCTGAGTTGGAATTTCAAGGTGTAGTGAGTTCACAAATACAGATCCAAGTTCCTGAAGTGGAATCACACTTCTGTTCTGAAACTTCTCACAATACTGAGCCCTTGCTATATTGATCCATAGTCCTGTAGCTTCTGCGGTGCTAGATAAATGGGCTGTTCTTCTCCTTAAGGGTTCACGAGATGTGAACCTGTTCTTTTTTCTGTGCTCTGCCTTCTTCACCGAGTTGCCTGTTCAAAAATGGAGATCCGAAACAAGTATTCATAGTGTTTGTTTTTGTTATGAGTTGAAGGGCCACGTCAATGATACCGAGGCCGACATGAGAGACCTAGCACTGGTCGGCTCAAGGACCAGATAAATATCCTTGACTTGAAAAATCTATTTCTCCCAAACTATTTAGAATTTTGGGCCAAGTAAGAGCTCATATGAAAGCTAAAATTGTGCTCTAAATGATGGTGAAGGTTTCATAGAAAATTTTTGCCTCTAGATAGTGAAAATATAATTTTTAATGTGACTGGTCATTTGTAGGAGCAGAAATAGAGGTAGGACAGAATGTCAGGAGGTTCTTTATGGATTGATTCTCTATTACAACCTACTTTATCATAAGGTTATCATGCCATAATGATATGTTTACATGAGTCCTCCATTATCCAGATGATCATCTAATCCTTCTGCATGATCATTCATCATCATTTACCATCATCATCAAGCATCCTATTGTCATCAATGACAACCTTGCTTAACACATCTTAGTCTTGGTTTTGGCTTTGGGGAGGTCATCAACATTCATTTTTGAGATATGATGGTTTTCTTCAACTTGCATTGCCATCTCTTTAGCTTCGACCAATGTGGAGGGTTTCTTGTCTCTTAAGGCATAAGTTAGGTGCCCCCCTACAACTTTGACAAACTTATCAAGGATGTTGGCATCAGAGAGCTTTAGGTGATCAGGGATATCCTGGACAACCCTATCAAACTTTGGAATGAATTCTCAAATGTCTTTCCTTCCCTTTGATATTTGATAAAACTTTCAATGTTGAAGGTTCCTTGGGCATTGCAAGACTATCTTTTCATGAATAGGTCTTCAAACTCATTAGAGTCATCAATGCATCCTGGGTGAAGACTAAGGTACCATTCTCTAGCTTGTCCCTCAAGTGATAAAGCAAAAAGCTTCATGATCCTATCTTCATCAAAAATCATCATAGGGGACAAGTGCCAAAAAATTTCTTCAACAAAGTCATGAGCACTCACAGTGGCATCTCCTTTGAACTTGGGTAACCATCGGTTATATTTTTCAGGTAATGGTTGTTGAACCTTGAGAGCCCCCAATGTTGGAGTAGAGACAAACATTTTAGCCACTTGGAGACCCATGAGACCACTTTTGTGCCCCAAAGCCAAAATTGGGATCCATAGAGGGATTATGCCAGAGATCTAGGGGTCAACCCCTAGAGCTTGATTTTAGAGGGCTTCGACACTCATTATGGCACCCATTGCCCTCAACGTCAACCCTTGAAGGGCTTACACTTGCATGACGTTAGTACTCTCTCTTATTTTGGCTCACACATCGAGAGTTATTATGTTTTTCGTAGGCAACTATGTCAGCTTGTGAACTAGGGTGTTTATTGCACATTATTTTATGACTTTTAGGGACATTAGGCTAAAATAGACTTTATGACTCCTCATTTAAATAGAGGAGAGATCATTTGTTTCAAATCATCAGCATGCACTTGGAGATTTCGACCTCTCTCTCTAGAGAATTTTCAACCCTCTTTTGTTGTGGTAGAGATTGGATCTATAAGTGCATTTTGATATTAGGAGCTGATTTTGGTTATCTTTGGATCTATTCTTTGGACAAGTGGATGGAATCTTTGCATGTTATCTTGGAAGTGCACCTAATTGTTGAATATCTATTTTCTTCATGTGTAACGTATGGAATAATGTTGATTCTAGGTTATGTTAATTGTGTCCTAATTTGTTGAAGATATACTTAATGCTATCTAGATGATCTATTGCATGCATTACTCATATAAGATGTGAATGAATTGTCGTATTAGTGAACTTCTAGTAACTCTCCCATGAAAAATCCATTTTCCATTGCATAGGTAAATGTTGAAATTTTGGTTGTTGGCCTCCTTGGAAACTATTCGTTGATCTATCACATTATAGATTCCACTCACCCAAGAATAAGGCACTGGCCCTCCTTCGTTGGTGATCTCCTTGCCCTTATTTGGCCCCTTTTAAGGAAAAGGCCAAGTGATCAAGCTAGGGCTTGGTGTGAATACCTAAGGAAGAGAAATTTCCAGAGTTGGAGAGTTTAAATGCCAAGAGGATAGTGTTTACCACAAAATCCCTCCTTTTGGTAGGCTTTCACTTCAATTTCGTCCATAAATTTCTTTGCCCCAGTGACTAGCCCTAAGATAACCCTAGTTTTGGATTTAGCTTCAACTTAGGGGCTTCCTGAGTGTTTCATGTGCCTTGTTCTTGTTGAGAATTATTATCTGAAACCCTTTCTCCTCACCTGGATCATTGGTTGCCCCAACTATCAACTCATTGATCAAGCCCTAGGTCATGGTTTGTTTATATTTGGTTTCTCTAAGGAAAGTGTATTGCCGCCTCTTGGAGCCTTGAGCCTAAAATTGTGTCTTTCCATCATAGATCTCAATGACACCTCTCAACTCAGGCCTAGAATACCTATTAGGTGACCTTCCACATATCAAGACTACTTCCATTAATGAAAGTCCATAAAGAGCAGGGGGTTTTGGCTGTGGTGATTATGGGACACTACCTCATTGTTGGCCCTTTGTCTAGTGTTATCCTAGTAGAGTGCCTCCTTCTTAGGATTGCTAGATTTTGTGGCAACAAGTCCATTGCAGTATTTTCAGAGGTCATGGTTTCAAGGCCAAGTGCATTTGATGGCAACTTGCTGTAGGATGTGTCTAATCTGTACGTTGGAGCATTTAAACCTGTATGCAAGCATGAATCATGTGTAGACTTGTATTTGTAGTAGTAGTAATTGTATTATTTATAAAAATATGAATGGCGCCTACAATTCTTCGTGGCAGTGTGCCTATATAGGCATTGACTGGCCACGAAGATAGAGGGTCACAACTTTTAACCCATGTCTCTTCACAAGTAATGGGACATTAACTAATTTAATTAATTAATTATTATTAATATTTGCTATTTTAATATTTATTATTTAATTAATGGTTATGAATAATTTTATTCATAACATTGCCACCCCCTTTAGAGATGCTTTGTCCTCACAGCACAACCAGAAGGGTTTTCTCTAGTTGAACATTGTTGCGATGGAATGGCATCCTTTCGTTGACTGGTGCATTCTTCACGAGTACTTGTACCTTCCTTGGAGTTGGAAGTTTTAACACCATTTAATTTATAATGTTGTCCTTGCCTGTTAAACTTCATGAATTGTTCTTCAAGGTTTGTAGTATAACTTCCTAGTTGTATTAACCATTCTGCACCTAGAGCTACATCCATTTCTTTGGGTGGTAGGGAAAATAGATATGTTTGTAGCTCTAGTTCTTGTATTTGGATTGAAAGTTTTTAATATTCTCTACTTGATTTTTTTTTCCAGTAGCGACATACATGGTCAGGTCCTTTATTGGGCATATACAAAGATCGAGTTGTTTAGCAAGATCAATGTTTATACAATTGTGAGTACTACCCGAATCTACAAGTATATTGACATTTTTTCCTTTTATGAGTCCCTTGAGCTTTAGGGTTTTAGGACATAGTCTTTTTCTCATGTTTGTTGACGGAGTAGTAAGCTTAATGTTCCTAACTGGAAATTGGCTCTTCTTCCGAAGATTTGGTGGAACGTATTTTGCAGTTGCTTGTTGTTCTTGATCTTTGAAAGAGTTACTATTTTCATCAAGGTTTTTCCAGTCACATGAGATTGCAACCTATGACGGTTCCTCAGAATTTGAATCTTCACTGTGTGTGACAACGATTCCTTCATCATGTTCTTATACTTCAGTTTGCTTCCCATCTACTATTTTATAATAGCGCAGGGATGTGTCTTCACACTTATGGCTTGGCGTCCAATTTTCTCCACATTTGCGACAATTTTTTTTTTTAATATATTTTTGGCTTGTTACTTGAGGTGTCTGATTCCTTCTCGACTTCATAAGTATACAATTTCTTGTTAAGGCATTTGTGTCCTGCTGTCCATTTGTGTCCACAATACCTATATTTGTTAGTTTTTTTTTTCTCGAGTGTTATTGTTGGTCTTCATCTTCCTTAAATGATGACACTCTCCTTTCATACTTCTGCAATGACCACATATTTTGCCTTTGTTGTGGAATCTATTGGAAATCACTGTTTGTGTTACCTCCAAGAGACAATAGTTGATCCAAGATTCATGAGATAGCTTGAAGTTGACACTCCTTTTTCTTCATCCCCATCGAAAAATCCTGACAACATATGAAATATTTGATCTGGTTGTGGCAAGGTAGATAAGACTTCACACAAGCTGTTTGTACTTGGTTTCTTTTTCAAATTCATTTACTTCTTTTGATGTAACTTGAAATTATGTTTCATTGGAGTAGGGAGAGGTTAGATCCAACCATGCCAAACTTGTTCAACAATTCTCTAGTGTAATTTTGGGAAATAAATATATACTTTGATGTTAAGTCACTTCAATGCCTAAGTAGTATTGAACATGTCCCAAATTTGTCATCTCAAAGCCTTTCTTCAACTATTTCTTTATGGTTGCATTATAGCTTCATTGTTCCCCATTATCAATAGAGCCTCTACATACACTATAAGGTATATAATAATTTTTCCAACTTTCTTGACAAGTAGAGTTGCATCATCAAGATTAAAGTGCTCGAAATTAAATTTTAGAAGATGCTCAATTAATTGCTCATATTAGGCTTGTGGTGCTTGTTTAAGGCCATTGAGTTTACATACTTTATGTTCTTGTCTCTTCACAACAAAACCTTCTAGTTAAGACATGAAGACATTTCCATTTGGCACTAGCCTTGCTTTGTGCTTGTCGAGCGAGACATTTGATTTGTACTTGTTCTTTTAGACACATTTGCAGTAAATTGGTTTGGTTTCGAATCGAGGTCCACCAACTTCATTGCCCCATTCTTGATGAGAGCTTCATATTCCTTGTACATGGCCTTTTTCAACTTCTTCAAAGGAAATTGGTTCAAAGTTAGTAGATAAATTCAATTTGCAATCATATGAAACATCCATATCATCTACAACACCTTAATTTGAATTATCTACATCACCTCCATCTTGTCTGGTGGAACCTCTAGTTCCTGTCTTTTTAACCTGGTCAGGATGAACAATTTGGTGGGTCATTCTGAGATGGTCTAGGTTATTCCATAGATTGAGATGGTGTTGCATTTCTATCAAGGTTCAACCTTTTAGTTATCTCAATCACATCATCCAATGGCTCCTTTTGATTCGATGAATAGGTCAAAACATCATGAAGGGGAAATGGTGCTTCAAACATATATTTCAAAGATTGATCCAAGATAGGGATGACCCCTTCAAGATGTGGAATCTCCTCATCAAGTACATGGTATTGTTAGGTTAAACATGACACAATGAAACATGGTATTGTGCTCGTGGATTGCATTGAGTGAAGACTTTAAATAGGCTTGAGATATTCCATTGCCTGGGGATTGGAGGTGAGTGTGAAGGTTGACTTCAATGGATTTGGTCAATAATTTTTCCTAGTTTGGGTTTCCCAGGGTAAAATAGTGTTGTTTCTCGTATGTTTATTCCTAACAATTGGTATTAGGGCGTGGATGACCAGGTGCTTGTAGAGTATGTGTGTAGAGAAAAAAAAGGATTGCACTGGCTTGTGAATATGTAGAAGATTGTGACCTAATTATTGCTTGGATATGGAGAAAGGTGGACATTTGTTGGTGAAATGTGATCTAAAGCACAAACCATGGTAGATTGGATCAAAAGCAAGGATTGCTATTAGCAGAAGGAATAGGTATGGGGCCATGCAAATCATAATGTATCAATCCAATTTTTTTATATGCTTTGGAAGTGGAATCATGGAAGGATTGTTTCCTCTGTTTTCCAAGGATACGAGCATTACATTGCTTCACTTCCTAGGAATATTATCATTCTTTTTCAATGAACAAAGGCTGTCATAATTAATATGTCCAAATCTAGCATGCCATAGAAGATTAGATCGTAGTGTACCTTCATTGTGATGAGAGACAATCTTTTATCTTCCACTCTAGTAATGAGAACCATGTTGTCAAAAGCTTTCTTTATCTCAACCTTTCCACCAAAGATATCAATGGACTGGCCTTGTTGTTGAGTGTGCAGAAGGGACAAATGTTCCTTCGTAGCTATGGAAGATAGAGAACATCGCGTGGAGGAAAATTTGGGAATCCAGGGAATTGAAGCCTGATGGTGCCATTGCTGAAAGGTTTGAGACTTGATTTATCTACAAATTAAACTATACCATCTATGCTGTCACTGAGAGCTTCAAAGATCTAGAAGGTCATGTGGCATGTTCCACTTGTGTCAAGTAGCTATGCATCTCTGTGAGAAGCAAATGAAGTGTGAAATAAATCTTCTGTTTCTCCTATATTGAAATGGGAAACAATGTAATGTGCAAATTCACGTGCTTTACCTTTCATTGGATCTGGCATTTTACCTGTCTTCTTTTTTATCTTGCTTGTCTTTGATATTCTCCTAGGGTATTCTACGTGTCCTTGCATTGTGTCTATGTCTACCACAACAGACACAATGAAGATCAAGTCTCTCACCTTGATTGTGTCTATTCCCCCTGCTTCTGGAATTTTTCCTTCCACATCTTCTTTTCTTGCCATATCCTCTAAAATAACAATCATGTGAATTTCCTCTTCGAGCAAGGCACACGATCTCTCTAGTGGGTTGAGCTATCTTCTTCTTTCCGAAATTCGTCTCACATTGTGCAACTTTCTACACTAGATAGTCAATTTAGATGGACTTCATTTGGCCAGTAGCTGCCAGGGATTCAAGGTATTGGGAATGTGTGGCATAGAGGGCCTTGATGAATGTTGTGAGAGGAATGTTTATCTTCATTCCAATTGCATCTATGTTATGCCATCTCAAAAGGTAAAGCCATGGGGTTATTATTCTACAACTTTGGGTCAAGGAGTTTCACTAGTTGTTGTACGAGTTCTAGTTCTGATTGTGAGTAATACAAGTCCTTCAATTTTTTTAGAGAACCATGAGTCTTTAATGGAAATAATATGATGCCTCACTTGTTCACTTACAATCGTGACAATCAGGGTATTTGCTTTCTTGACTTTGTTCTTCCATATGGCTGGCACCTTGTGTGATGTCAGCTTGTTAGGTCCACTGTCTTCCTCTCCTTTACTAAACCTTTCCTTCACAGATGTGATCCCAGAGTGTGTTTTGATCTTTTTGGACCACTCTCGGTAATTCTCCTTTCCAATCAACACCACACTAATAATGGAGATGAGAGAATGCATCTTTATAAGAAAAAACATTGCAAAATATTCTCAAAGTTTTTCCACCCAACCAATTAGTATGAATTGCAAATAAATGCCTCCAAATTTGGAACACACATAGAAGATGTTATTTTTCCTTGGGTTGATGATAGCTTCGCAAAAGATAAATATTTTCCATTTGTACTTTAATAAGTAATTACAAATGAGAAATGTCCCTGTTCATTTCATGCATTTTAGAAACTAAAATGCCGCGCAACAAATGTTGATTCGGAGGTTCAGTGAATTGAGCTTGCACTTGTTATATCGTGGTAAACTCTGCCCTATCTACCACTATGGCTAGATGAGAATTGAGTAGACGCAACAACATCAAACGATAATCGTTAACGCTACCAAGCCGACCCTTGTAGTCTCCTTTTTCTTCGCATCGAATTCATTGAGGTTACAAATGGGTGTTTGATCCTTTGTGGAGGCACCAAGGTTTTGGGTAGATAGATAAGACAATAAAGAGCGAATGGGTTGCATGTTTAGATTTCACACCCTCGAACAATTTGTGGAAACCAATTGTTCGATGTACCAAAATTTGACACACATGAGTTGAGAGTGGAGAGGGAATTATCCTTTTTAGTGATGAGGAGAATAGAGAGAGAATGAGCGTCGAATTGAGTCTGTGAGTGGAGGCATCCCTAAAACTTCTCAAGCTATGCGAATGGGAAGAGAACTAGGCCATAGACAAGCTTCACCATTCAAAGCCTAGTTTGCACACATAGATGGGCGAGGGGTGAGTTAGGATGTACATGAGCCATATAGAATGTTATGGCTAGGAGAATAGATAGAGGGGCATTTCTGCATGCACACTTTTTCCGCAAAATCTAGCAGGCCTTGTAGAGTGGTACACAACAAGGAAATCACTAGACCAAGTGACAACAACAAGGTAGTAGCCCATTGTCACCACCACTACTAACCCCTGCTATTTATGCTGTTAGCACTCCACCAGATTCCTAAGGCTGAAGAAGGAATCCCAACAGAGGTAACCACAGACCAAGCTTTTGACTTGATAGCTAACCCTATGAAGTCGGAGAGGGCTCTCTCCAAAAGGGTCACAGCCAGGAGGGATGGAGAAATTAGGGTTTTTAGGCTAGATATTGAGTGCAGGAGTTGTTTTGAATTTGATTTGGTTGGAAAACCACTGGATGAAATAAATTAGGTCATGGAAAGCTAGGTTAGGGCAAATGAGTTAGGGTTGTAGGGATTAATGGGGCAAGGTAGGCACAAGGCTTATCACTTGAAGAGGATTGTGATGGAATGGTGTTGAGACCGAAAGAAAGCTAGGAAGAGCATAGGAGATGTATTCCTCTCAAACAAATGAAAATTGACAAACTATGATCAATTCCCCAAAACAAAGCATGAGCAAGCATGTATTCTGAATATCAAACTTGAAAGAGATCATAACATAGAAATGAAATGAACATGAATACAATACATTCTAACATATGATACTGAAGAAAAGACAATGATAGACATCAATACCACAAGTATCCCATAAAATAGCTGCAACTCCTCTTTATTTGCTGGCCAAACTGAGTACAATAGTTCCTTGATTAACTAGCAAACATATAAACTGATTCCAACCCTTTCTATGTGTGAAGAAAGGGTAGATATAGACATCAAAACAACCTTCACTCATCCTCAGGGGTTGAATCCATGAGGTGAGGAAGGAATCCACAAAAATCCAAACTGATAGCTGAAGTGTAGGATGGTCCAAGTGACTCACTCCTCGTTACATTCAAACTGATTCATCTTTGACTAAAGGATAAGTTTACCCATTGAATCTACCCCTAGGTAACTTATCTTTTACATAATTACATTTACCATGATGAATTACATTGATAGTAAAATCATTTCTTGAGGTAAAACCAAAAAATACAGTGAAAAACCAAAAAAATGAGTAAACTATCATAGGCGCCATTTTCCTATCATAAGCGCCCTCCATCTTCAAGGCCACTTTTGGAGGCCTTCCCGATGTCCAAATTGGGCCCAGGATAGCATGTTTGAAAGCTTATCTTGTCATTTTTCTGAATATGCCTCTAGTTTTGAAAATGGTGTTGATTTGACCCCTAAAAAATGCAATCTCCCAAGACTGGTATAAGCGTAGCGTCTAGGCAGAAACATGTTTTTTTGGTGGTTTTTTGCCTCTTTCACCTCCTGAAGCTGCAAATCAAGCTTGGCAAAGTGGTTTTTCTAGATGTATATGTCATTACAAATCTCATGGTGGTTTTCTTTCTCTCAAAAGGTGTTGGAAATACTGAGAGGGGGGTGAACCAGTATTTCTTTTCAATTGTTATTTATTGCCAGTTAGATTCTTCACAATTAAAGATAGAGGTGTATAATAATAATATTAAGGATTAATAAGAACTTCAATCCCCTTTTAAATAATAGTATACAATAGATGAGTGAGGGCACCAACCCTTTTAATGAAACAAGCACCAACCTGTTGCCAAGCACCAACTTGGACTTTGATGAGGCTCCAACCTCTAGCGCTTTAACCCTATCTTCTCAAGGCACCAACCTTGTGTATGGGAGCACCAACTCCAAGTACACCAATCCTTTTGTCTTCTTTTAATAGAGAATGTGAATAGTGTTTACTTGAACATCCTTGACACAATTCTTCACTGTTTAATCTTCAATTCTTCATAATTTCTTCATTGTCCAACACCGAGCTCATTGTTTATATGATTATAGATGTACCCATTGGAAAGAGGTATGAACTGTTCTCGACTAGACACCAAAAGTCTGAGCTTCAATAGGATAACACAGATCCGAGGAAGGTGTTAACT
This sequence comes from Pinus albicaulis, assembly GCA_034641835.2. NCBI lineage: Eukaryota > Viridiplantae > Streptophyta > Pinopsida > Pinales > Pinaceae > Pinus > Pinus albicaulis. Next base: position 1,228,183,043 of record CM076577.1, on the reverse strand, counting down.
GTAGGTCTGTTCATAAATCTGAGCCACAAGAGATGATCTTCCTCAAAACATGTCTGAGTTCTTCCAAACAAGAAGTTCTGGTCCAAGTACCAAGCTACAAGCCTGGTCCGAGCTTCCAAGGGTGTTACAAATATCACACAATAAGTCTGAATTGTTTGTTGAGTTATTTCCACAGGTCTGAAGTTTTGGGTTATCTGAGCCTTAACACAGGTCTGTGATAGTCCAAAGAGAATAAGTCCGAAGCTCTGTATCACTGATCCAAAGTCCTGTAGCCAATTATCTTCTTCAATGAATCAAGCTTTGGTACATGTGTCTGTTCTGAAGTTTCACAATACCGAGCCTTTATATTCATTCGCAGTCCTGTAGCATTTGCCGTGCTTGAAAATTGGGCTGTTCTTCGCTTAAAGGTTCACGAGATGTGAACCTGTTCCCTTTCTCTGTGCTTCACACTTTGCCAAGCCGCAGTCCTTATATTTGCTGAGATAATCACCGAAATTCTTGACTGAAACAAATGATTTTACCTTTATATTTATAGTGGTTTGTCATCTTTGAAAGGACGTGACTGTTGGGGAAAAAGGGCCGACATGAGAGTGTGAGTGTAGGTTGGCTCACAATTAATTAATATTTTTTTTAAACTTAAAAATTCAGTATCTCATCAACCATTGGGAGTTTTAGGGCAAGTTGGGGCTTGTTAGAAACAGGAAAAAATCCTCTTCAAGATGGTCTAGGGCTCATTGTGATTCACTGCCTCCAAGATGCAAAAATTCATTTTTTCTTTGTAACTGTCCTTAATTTTTGTGTGCAGAAAGTGCATAGGACAAAATGCCTTCTCCATTGCTTGGCTTCTCCTTCATTTGTCTTCTCCATTGTTTGGCTTATCAATCATAGGGTCATAACATCATCATGTAGGACATCTATGTCACCATGATAGTACCCATCAAGGTCATGAAAGTATAACATCACGTATTCAATAGTAGTGCAACATCATTAGGAGAACTTCAAATGATATTTTCCATGTTATCATCAAGTCTTTCAACCTTCATCAACCTGTCGCCGTCAATGACAACGGTGCCCCAAACATAAGCGCAACGCCAAAGGCACTGCGCTTATGACCATTTTTCTGATATTTGCATTTGCAGAAAAACATAGTCATGTACAACTTTGACAAAAATGTTGTAACTTGCCTCAAAATTTGTGGAAAGGGTGCTGATGAGTTGGCCAGGCTTGGATTGAAGCCTCAACAAGTATTTCCAAGTTTGTCCCCCTCCTTTTGCTTGGTTAGGGTTTCAAGCCTAGATTTGGCCTTTTGGAGTTTTGCCCTTCCAATTTGGTTCCTCTTGCAGAAGTGTTTGGCCATCTTCCTTTACAAGTCATTGTCCTTCTGTGTGTGGCCTTCTCTGTTCTCTATCCTTATCTCTTTGTCTACCTTCCTCTTCCATATAATCTCTATCTTCATCCATAGTGTTTGGTGGCTTAGAAACCCTAGGGATGAGGAGGATGAGAATGGGGAGTGAAGATAGGTCTAGGGAATGAGGACGAGTCTAGAAAAAATTAGGGAGATGGGGGAAGGGATTATTGAACTTTGGGAGGTGATGGGAGGTCCAAATGTCAAGGGAATTGGAAATGGGAATTTAATTACAGGTTTAGGGAAGGGATTGCCTAGGAATGTGGAAACCTAGGACTTAGGGTTTTAAGCGAAAGGGACTTGGGGATTAGGAAATGGTAGTGTAAGGGTAGGGATAGGTTTTTTTTTAGATGTGTAGGAAGGTGTAGCAGGGTATAGGGCATTAAATTGTGAATAAAGGGATGAATCTAGGGCTTCATTACTTGTCCAAGTGCCAATTTTCCGTAAGAGCAAAAAAACTATGAAAATGTTGTTTAGGAGTGAAATGAGGAGGTAAATATCATGTACCTACTTGTTTGGAGGTGTGAAGAACTCTTGCTGAAGTCTGAGGGTGCTTTTTTGCAACTTAGGTGATTTTCTGGCACTTTCTGGTCATAAGCGCAGCGCTAGAAGGATAACTGCAGTGCTAAGCACCCTCTGTGCGCAACACCTTTTGCAGACCCCATTTGGAGGCTTTATCGGTGTCCAAATTGGGCCCAGGATAGCTCGTTGGAAAGCGTATCCTGTCTACTTTCCAAACATGCCTTTAGTTTGCAAAATGGACTTGATTTGACCTATCAAAAATCGATTCTCCCAAGACTGGTCAAAAAGTGCTGAATGAGGGTGCATAAATGCAGAGTGCTGTTGCAAGCAACTTTTGGAGGCCTTCCTCAACTCAGATGTCTCTGATTCCATAGCAAACCCTAGCTTAGTGGGAGAGGAAATTAGGGTTTAGTGCTTGTGGAAAATGATGATTTGGGCACCCATGGGAAAAGACAATTCCCTTTGACATTTGATCAATTGATGGACTAAAAACTCTTGCACTCTGACATTTGATGTGTTGGCATGTGGAACTCTGAGTTGGCAGCCTTGGGAACCAAGTACTTATTACATATTTAATGACATAAAATTACATAGAAAAAATAAAAATTACATCTTTGTTTTTGAAATAAATATTACATCTTAGAATGAAACTCACACTTTGAAATCAAATTACAACTTTGGAAACCATCTTGGAGATCATCTTTACATGGTAAAGAGACATTATTTGGGATCACTCTCATACTTTGCTGACCTTATGCAAATGAAATGGTGTTTTATTTGGACCTTGAAGAATGAAACTTAGAGACCTAGTGAGACCTTGAGTGACCAAGACTTCATGGTGACTTTCACTGACATAATGACATAGTGAAATAAGCTTTCAAGAGTGATTTATACTCAGCAAGACATGAAGTTAGGTTAGCAAATGTGAAATTTTGAGGGAGAGTGAGGTTTTATGACTAGCGCTACCATTAGTGAATCAATTTTTTACATGACCTAATGGAATGATAAAAAATTTCTGAGTGGGACCCCTAAATATGAATATGAAAAGAGTATATTTTGATCACTGATGGCAGTAGGCAAATACTGACACTAACATATGGATTTTCACCAATGGGAGGTGTCTAATATTGAGGTCACATACAAGAGATATTTTAGGCTTAAAGATATAAGGTGACATAATAGGCCTCCAAGGGATGACACAACTTAGGTACACGACTCAAGCAATGAGGAGAGGAAATTCAGTTTTGTTAGAGAGGCCAAACTAGGGAACACTTGACCTAGGGATTGATTAATAGCGTGTGAAATAGAGTGGCTTGTGGTCAAGGTACCAAGGAAATGTTTCCAGCGATGTATTCCAACAAGACAATGGCACATTAAACCTTTAAGAAGCCCTCAGGTCTAAGTTACTAGGATTCAAATACCGATATGGATACGGATCTGGATCCGGATTCGCTAGTCTTTTGAAAATCTAGGATTCAGATACGACAAGGATACATCAAGTACAAAAAAATTAAAATATAATAATATTTTTTTGATTTGAAAAAACACTTTAGAGTTCAAAAATCAAATACTCTCTGAAACAATCAAACATTTTTAGAATTGAAACCATTAGATATATATTAAATATGATGTTAATTTTGGGCAACTAGGTCCAAACTCCATGTTGCATTGCTCATATGATGATGGTCATATTTTTGTTCGATTCCTCTTTCGGAGAGGTGCAAGATTGATCTAAAGATTATCTTGTTTGGATGAGCAAAACATATATTTTTAATTTATTTTCCACACATGTGCAAGGTCGCTCAGATTTGTAATGTAGGCTCACATGCCTAATAGATGTGTCACACACCCTCACTGATGGATATAAATTGGAGAGACTTGGAGGTCATTTTCATCATCAACTCATCGCACATCTCTCATTGTGATCTGATTGGTTCGATAGCCTTTGGAGGCCTCTTCCCTTCACACGTGCCGAGTTGAAGGAGCTGTTTTTTGCGGATCTGTTTAGGGCTTATTTGCTGTAGTGTTGACCAGCGCTGACCGTGGTCAACCCTTGGTCGTTTGACCTCAAAACTCTGCGAAAATTTTGATTTTGAGACGCCGTACTGCTGGGCACTAAAATCGAGGAAATCATAGCTGTTTGACCGAAGCCCTAATCTGCAGTGTTAACTTTTTATTTCTCTCCTGCATTGACTTTTGGTTGACCAACGTTGACTTGTGATGTCTTTGAGGGCTGTGGGTGTGACACTTGGAAGGATGGCTGATCTAGAAAGGCTTTGCTGGTTGAAGCATCTTGTTCACTGCCACAACGCACAATATTTCATATCTTTGTTGGACAAAAGGAATTGTAATTCTGATCTGTATTATTGGCTTGTCTTCTGTTGATCTATTATTGTGTTCTATCAGCGTTTTACTTTCATATTTATGTGATATTGCTATTTTGTATAAGGCCTAAGAAAGATTGAAGTAAAATTGCATCAAGCATAGAACACCGTGGTTATCTAAATCCAAGCTGAGGTGAAGACAAAATCCAAGCAAGTGTTAGAAGCAATCACTGAAGGAAGAAATCCTATCAAAGACAGATGGCCTCCTCAATCTACAAGAGTTTCAAGGCTAATGATAAATTGACTGATAAGTTTGATTATCATGCTTGGAAGATGTGCTTGTGTTCGGTATTAGAAGATCAAGATGTCATGGACTATGTACAGGGGAAGATTCAAGAGCCTCCATCAAATGCAGCTGCTGCCACAAAGACGCATTATAGAAAGGGGGAAATTAAAGCAAAGATGATTATCCGAGATTCTAATCATAAGCACTTGATGCTTACATTTCTGATCTGAACACATCTAAAGAGATTTATGATAAGCTGGTTAGCATGTTCAGGGCTAGCAATACCACTATTCAATACCACTATTCTTAATAATAATGTGTTCCTGATTTTGATGAAATATTGACGAGATGCACTCAAGAGGAAAGATTCAAGATGGTATGGTATTATAATATGTATGGTTTAGTCTTTAGAAGATCAAGTTGTCATGGACTATGTACAGGGGAAGATTCAAGAGCCTCCATCAAATGCAGTTGCTGCCACAAAGACGCATTATAGAAAGGGGGAAATTAAAGCAAAGATGATTATCCGAGATTCTAATCATAAGCACTTGTTTGCTTACATTTCTGATCTGAACACATCTAAAGAGATGTATGATAAGCTGGTTAGCATGTTCAGGGCTAGCAATACCACTATTCTTAATAATAATGTGTTCTTGATTTTGATGAAATATTGACGAGATGCACTCAAGAGGAAACAAGAATGATGGAGAGAGATTATCCCTCAAATGTCAATGGTAGTGAGCCTATTGCCTTCGCAACTCATGCAAAGAAGAAAAAAAATGGTGGCCCGAGAAATCAAAACCATGGAAGAGTGGGGCCCAAAGGAAGGAAGGGAAGATATTACACTTGTAACAAGTTTGGTCACTATGCAAGAGAGTGCCCTAATAGAAGGGACTCTCCTAGGGATGATGACAAAAACAACTCGAGAGGGAATGACAATCAAAAGAACAACAGGTTCAAAGGAAAAAGGAAGTATCCCTCTGATCGTAGTGGAAATGGGCAACCTTTCAAGAGGTCAAGAAATTCTAGGTATGATGAGTCTAATGTTGTTGATAATAAGAGAAATGGATTTATTCTTGTATCTGACTTCTTTGCTGCATCTCCTTCCGACACCCTGGATGTCTGGTTGATTGATAGTGGTGCTTCAAGGCACCTCATTAGTTATAAAGAAGCCCTCTGTGATTTGATTGAGAAGGATACCAATCAGGAAATTATCCTTGGAGATAATGCCACCTATCCCATCAAAGGGACAGGGGCTGTGACCCTCCATCTATCTCAAGGTCAAGTCCTCCGATTACAAGATGTGTTGTACGTACCTTATTTGAAGAAGAACCTTGTGTCCATCTTAGCAATGGAAGACAAAGGGTTCAAGGTGGCATTCGTTGATGGAAAGGTACGTATCTGGAAAGAGAACTTCAAGGAAGCTCTTACTATTGGCTTTAGAGTTGATACACTCTACCAGGTTGGAGGAAGTCCATTGGGGGCTATGTCATGTGATACAACTCTTCCAACAGAGTTATGGCATCGGAGGTTTGCACACTTTCATTACAAAGCCCTTCCAGAAGCAAGGAAGGTGGTGACAGGGATGCCCGAATTTAGAGATGATCATGAAGTTATATGTCAGGGTTGTGCCGAAGGGAAACATACAAAGACAACTGATATCTTGCAGTTGATACATTCTGACTTATCTGGTATGCTGCCCATGACATGCTTGGGAGGATGTTCCTATTACATGACTTTTACAGATGACTTCTCCCTCAAGACCTGGATATATTTTTTTTGAAGAAGGACGAATCATTCAAATGGTTCCGTACCTTCAAGGCCTTGGCGGAAAATTAAACCAAGAAGAAAATCAAAGTTTTGAGCAATGACAATGGGACTGAGTATGAGTCAAGTGAGTTTAATGACTTTTGTAGAGAAGCTGGCATTAAGAGGGAGACCACCACTGCGTACACTCTTGAGAAAAATGTTGTTGTTGAGAGAAAGAACAAGACTATTGTGGAAGCTGCTCGTGCCATGCTATGTGACCAAGGTCTTCCGAAGTTTCTATGGGGAGAAGCTGCGAACACTGATGTGCACGTTCAAAATAGATGCCCACATTCTGCTCTGGACTCCAAAACTCCCGAAGAAGTCTTCTCTAGTAAGAAATCTGATGTTTCTCATTTTAGACTTTTTGGTTTGTCCTGTTTTCCTTCATGTGCCGAAAGAGAAAAGAAGCAAGCTGGATGCTTCTGGAAAGAAGGGAATGTTTTTGGGCTACAGTGAAACTTCGAAGGCATATAGAATCTATGTGCCTGGTCAAAGAGAAGTAGAGATATGCCACGATGTCACCTTCGATGAAGATGCTACAAGAAAGTGAGCAATCTTCCTAGCTCTAAGGAAGACAAAGAAGATGAAGAAGCAGGGAAGCAAGAAGAGTCGAAGGATGAACTGATGCTCGATGTTGAAGGACCTATGGGTCCTATTGATTGTTATGAATCTAATTCATAACTTAAGTATTAAATATAGTCATTAATAGAATAAAATAGAATAAATGTAATTACTAACTAATCAGGTTAATGAGGCATGTCTAAAAGACATGCCCCCCTCATGAAAAAGATAAAAGAGTTTTATTGTAATCATTCAATCATGTCATATCTTATCAATAAAATATTATTATTATAAATACATCTTGTGTATTTTTATAATTAAAGCTATTTATGCTATCCAAGTCAACAAGCATACAAGTCTTCTGCTACAGTATTCAAAACTACGAATTCCGCTGTTACAGAAGACTTGTATGCTTGTTGACTTGGATAGCAGAAATAGCTTTAATTATAAAAATACACAAGATGTATTTATAATAATAATATTTTATTGATAAGATATGACATGATTGAATGATTACAATAAGGTCCCGCTTTTATACCTATGCAGGTACCTTTTCATGAACAGGCATGTCTTTTAGACATGCCTTTTCATTAACCTAATGACTATTTAACATAATCTTGATTGATTAGTTAGTAATTACATTTATTCTATTTTATTCTATTAATGACTATATTTAATACTTAAGTTATGAATTAGATTCATAACATTGATCCACCTCCTTCAAATAAGAGAAGACCCTCATGGCTCAGGGATACTCTTGCAGATGCCGAGAGACATATTGCCCCAAGGGGTACATTCCATGAAAGTAAGAAGTCGAAGAGATACCAAGGGTATTTAGCAGCCATGAGTACGATAGTACAATCTGAGCCTGGATCATTTGAAGAAGTCGTAAAGCATCAATTTTGGAAGGATGCTATGCACGAAGACTATGAGTCCATTATGAAAAATGATGTCTGGGAAGTGGTCTCAAGATGGGAGGACAAATCTATTGTCACCTCGAAATGGCTCTATAAGATCAAGCATGGATCTGATGGAAGTGCTGAAAAGTACAAGGCAAATTTTGTTGCCCGAGGCTTCTCTCAAAGGGAAGGCATAGATTATAATGATATATTTGCAACTATGGCCTACTATACCACCATCCGATCTATTATTGCCCTTGCTGCAACGCAAGGATGGAGTCTCCATCAAATGGATGTGAAGACCGCTTTTCTGCATGGTTCTATAACGGAAGAGGTGTATGTGGAGCAACCTTTGGGTTCGAAGTCCGAGATAGAGACACCCATGTATGTAGGTTGAAGAAAGCCCTCTATGGGTTGAAGGAAGCCCCTAGGGCTTGGTATGAGAGGATAGATAGCTACTTGATCAAGCTAGGCTTCACTCGAAGTAATGCTGATCCAAACCTTTATTTTAAGGTGGATAGAGAAAGGCCTCTCATTCTGGTTCTCTATGTGGACGATCTCTTCCTGACAGGTGCTGACCCTCTCATCCATTAGTGTAAGAGGGAGCTAGCTTCTGAGTTTGAGATGAAAGACCTAGGATTGATGCATTACTTCCTAGGCTTGGAGGTCTGGCAGAGGCCAGGCGAGATTTTCCTTTCTCAAGGAAAATATGTCGTGAAGCTGCTGGAGAGATTTGGTATGGTGGATTGTAAGTTTGTGTCGACATCGATAGAACTCAACTTTAAGAAGTTGTGTGGAAACACTACTGGGCCTGTGCTAGCAAATCCTACCGAGCATTGATAACTCGTGGGGGCCCTGATGTACCTAGTGAACTCTTGCCTAGACTTATGTTTTGCCGTGAACACTTTGAGTCAACATATGGTTGATCCTCATCAGATTCATTGGATTGGTGCCAAGAATCTAATGAGATATCTTTGGGGCACAATCAACCATGGGATGAGATATACTGCCAGGAGTTTGAGACTCCATGGATATACAGATGTCGATTGGGCTGGTAGTGTGGTGGATCGCAAGAGCACATCTGGATGTTGCTGCACCTTGGGTTTTGCTTCGATGTCTTGGATGAGTAGGAAGCAGAAGTCGGTGGCTTTGAGCACCGCTGAGGCCGAATACATTGCAATGAGTATGGCCTGTTGTGAAGCTGTTTGGTTGCGAAAGCTCTTCAGTGAGCTGTTTGGGCATGTGTTAGATATCACCGTTATCCTTTATGATAACCAGAGTGGGATTCGTCTTTCTGAGAATCTCGTGTTCCACGTTCGATCCAAGCATATTGATATTAGGTACCACTTTATTCGGGATATGGTACAATGAGGTGCCATAAGGTTTGATCATATAGGAACTGATGAGCAGGTCGCGGATAGTCTCATGAAGCCCCTGGGGAGGGTCAAGTTTCTAACCTTCCGTGAGAAGCTTGGAATCGTGGAAAGACCCTATTCTGAGGGTCCTGCTTAAGGTGGACTATGAGCTGTGGGAGCTATAGGGGGCTTGGGATAGCTTCTTGGAGCTATAAGCACACACAGGGTTAGGCTTGTCAAACCTTGTTGTTCCTGTGCTCCACCGTTATGATATTGAGTTGGTTCACCTCTGTTTGATCTGTGCCCTGCACGCATCCTACCCATGGAGTTTCAGACTCATGGGAAGTACTTCTCATTTGGCCAATGAGGTGGGAAATGTTGTTAGAGATCAATAGCAAGACCGATGGACGCATTGGAGATTGCTGTACACTCTTTGTCTAGGATGGCATGTGTCCAACACCGTGATCTGGGATAAAGTATGATGAGGTTCTTACTTCTAAACTGACTTTGGGTCAGTAAACTAACTTCAGGTTAGTATGAGACTCTTTTTGAGTCTAAGAGGTTTTTACCTCTAAGCTAACTTCGGGTCAGCGGAGTGTGATGTCTTTGCGACTCACCTTTTGTTCTATTTGAGATCGAGAGCCAACAAAGCAAGTTATGACAGGATGACACATGATGTTTGGTGAAAGTACACGATGGTACTGATGGATGGCACTTGTGGACAGATGTAGTTCTCCCTAGTTGAGAGGGAGTGTTAATTTTGGGCAACGAGGTCCAAACTCCATGTTTCACTGCTCAGATGATGATGGTCATATTTTGTTAGATTCCTCTTTTGGAGAAGTGCAAGATTGATCTAAAGATCATCTTGTTTGGATGAGCAGATCATATATTTTGAATTTATTTTCCACACATGTGCAAGGTCGGCCAGATTTGTAATGTAGGCTCACATGCCTAATAGATGTATCACACACCCTCACTGATGGATATAAATTGGAGAGACTTGGAGGTCATTTTCATCATCAACTCATCACACATCTCTCATTGTGATCTGATTGGTTCGATAGCCTTTGGAGGCCTCTTCCCTTCACCCGTGCAAAGCTGAAGGAGTTGTTTTCTACGGCTCTGTTTAGGGTTTATTTGCTGCAGCATTGACCAGCGTTGATTGTGGTCAACCCTTGGTCATTTGACCTCAAAACTCTGCCAAAATTTCTAGTTTGAGAGGCCATACTGCTGGGCCCTAAAATCAAGGAAATGAGAGCTGTTTGACCGAAGCCCTAATCTGCAGCGTTGACTTTTTGTTGTTGTGTTGCGTTGACTTTTGGTTGGCCAAGATTGACTTGTGATGAGCTGTCTTTGAGGGCTGTGGGTGTGACACTTGGAAGGTTGGCTGATCTAGAAAGGCTTTGCTAGTTGAAGCATCTTGTCGACTGTCGTAACGCACAATATCTCATATCTTTGCTGGACAAAAGGAATTGTAAATTTGATCTATATTATTGGCTTGTCTTCTGTTGATTTATTATTGTGTTCTATCAGTATTTTGCTTTCATGTTTATGTGATTGCTATTTTGTATCGGGCCTAAGAAAGATTGAAGTAAAATTGCATGAAACATAAAACACCATGGTTATGTAAATTTAACATATGAAGACTGAAACAATGAAATGAAATGATGCATCCTCCCTCATACAAAGTAACAAAAAGCCAAAGGATAATATCATAAATGATAATAGTAAATACATTTACATATCCTCAAATGGATCTACATTATCTTTTGCATATTGCAACTCTACATCATGAAGAGATGATGGGGGTCCTGAAATGTATGAAGTTGCATCAATAGGCTGGAGTTTGGACTGGTGGTGGAACAATATCCTCATGTAGGTTGAGATGAGTCATGGCATTCAGTGTCAGGTTCAAGTAAGAGATCTTAGGCTCCATGTCTCACATTCTGCTTGGACCTTTATTATAGTCTGGTTCAACATGTGATAGAAAACGGAGTTGGGAATGAACATATACAAGATCCTCAGCCATATGTACTCCAATTGCTCTTAGCTGATGAGGAACTAGCAACTTGTGATAACAACCTGGTGGCTAGAGTGAAGAGATGAATGCCATCCCTACCATGGAAGCCCCACCAAGTAATAGGATCAAGATGTCCTCTATCATCCATAGCTACTGGATCTTAAATGCTACCAGTAGATTGTACAAATCCTCCAAATTCTTTGTGTACTTCCATTGCAACTCCCATATCTCTATAAATTTTCCTCAAAGTTGTCTTGTATCCTTGTACCACTTCAAAATCCTTGTTTGACGTTGTTCTACCAGGTAAAGACAAAATTTTGGAATGATAATATTTAGGGTGCAATGCATAGGCCAAAATGTGTAATGGTGTGGTCATTTTGTTCCGCTTTTCTATAACTATGTCCTTCACTAAATAATAGAATGTTTCATAAGGGTCATTTTCACTTGCCCTGATAATTTTCCTTATCCTCTCCAACATACTATCAATGTTTTCATAAAATTCCCCCAAGCAAGGTGTATCGGTGTCAAATGCTCTGATCAAGGTATTGGACCTTGTCCCACCATGCATCATCAAGAATGATGGACTTGATTTTTTTCCCTCTATTAGAAGTAGAAGTCCTCCATGATTCCCAAAGAGGGTCAATGACCATTGCCCGTAATTCTTATCTCACCCCCACAAGCCTCTTTGTGACAAGAGTGTGGAAAGAAAAACGAGTTTCAACAACCTACAAGTTTCGAAAAGTCAAATCTCAAATGAGAAATCATATATAAAATTTGTAATTAAAATTAAGAATTTCCAATTCAAATAATACTGATTAAAAAAATAGTACCTTCAGTAGCTCAAACTTTGCAAAACCCCGATATATGGCCTGGGACATTGAATGGTTGGTTATGAACATTTGGATTTTTTTTGCTGCTACATATATTTCATTAATCCATTCAATCTTACCAATCTTGGCAAGCTTGGTGTTCAATGAATGCACTGCACATGGAGTCCAAAATATGTGATCATATCGACCATCCACAATCAACCCTGCAGCTTTACAAACCCGTGCGTAGTCCATAATGACTTGGACAACATTATGTGACCCCACACTTTCTATTGCCTCAATAAGAATTGTGGATATGAAAGATGCATCTTTCTCTATTCCACTGCAATCAACAACCTTCAAAAACATTGCCCCTTGGGGGCATACTGCAGCAACATTAATTAATGGATGGTTTCTTTGGTCTCTCCATCCATCAGAAATGATGGACACCCTGGTTTCTGCCCATGTATCCTGAATTGCCTGTAGTTTATCCATGGATTGTCTCTTTGATGCCAACAAAGTAGTGCGAACCTTTTCATATCCAGGGGTTTTGTACCCTTTTGGTGCTTCATTAACCGCCTTAAGCATTTGTTGGCAATAAGGGGAACGCACCAAATTGAATGCTAGCCCATTTGCATAGATGCAACGAGCCACATGTTCATCAACTATGTCTTTACCTTGATTATTGAAAGCTGCTACAAGAGGGCCTAGAGTGGGCCTTTTATTAATTGTGTAGATGGTAATGGAGGTCTAGTTGTAGAGCTTTGCACAGGGTGTTTTCCCTTAGCAAACTTCCTATCAATAACTTCTTGCAAAGATGCATAGAATTTCATTTTTCCAGGACTCAAACCTTGGCCAGGATTGCCATTTGCATCTTTTGGCCTATTGCATACTTGCACCCCTGTGTTAGTTTGACCAGTGAGATGGGCCTTCACTCTAGATTATGAAACATTTTTTATATCTTGACATTCATTGCACTTCCATTTAAATGAACCACCTCTGGGATTTTTTTTCCAATAATCTCCACATACTGCTACAAAGGAAATTTTGGGTCTGTTCTAATGATTTCCCCTTCACTTTGCTCATGCTGTGATGGTTCCATAATGATAATGGTATATAGGTTACCTTACTGCATATAAAATTCAAAAAATAATATATTATCAATACACTTAAAAATTAAAATACACTTGTGACTATATGGAAATAAGCAAACCCAATGTGACAAACATAAATGAGAAATACCGAACAAAATCAAGCAACCCGAAAATTACAATATATCTAGGGCTATATGGATTAAGGCCCTAGACTATATGAATAAGGTTTATAAATTAAAATTGTTAATAGGCTAGTGTTTTAATATTAACGTATAACTTATTTAATATTAAGTTATATAATAATAAATATTATGATGCTACCAACAATTAAGCAATTATAATTTCGATGGTAAATTGAAAATTATAAATCTAACATCTTATTCATATATATTCAATGTTCATATTCATATATTTTTAATATATTAATAATTTGATATTATTAATATGGACCATATTCATATATATTTTTAATATGTTAATAATATTAACCAAAGAAATGGAAATGGGAGTTCTATATAGTATAGACATGTCCAATGGTAATTTATTTCAAAAATATTATATATTAAGAGAGTGGGGACAATAATCAACTTTGAAGTTTGCGTTACTATGCTAGAGCCCGTACGGTGGAAAGTCTACCTTGGTCCGCTGCGTGCTAATGATGCTAAGTCGCAGGTGAACGGTGTTCACTGCCTCTGGAGTCTGTCGGTCTTGCGTTGAAGAACGATGCTCACTGTCTGCCCAATCGGTCGTTGTTTCATGCTGCGGTGATGAATGATCGCTGTTCCTTATTGTGGTGATGAACAATCACTGCCTGCCTTCTTGCCGAGTCGAACGATGTTCACTGCCTGCGTGCTAGGGTGCCTGCCTGCTGTGTGCTGCGTTGTGAATACTAACAGTCGATGCTGCCTGCTGTGTGCTACGGTGTGAATAACAGTGAATAGTCGATGCTCATGTGAAGAATAACAGTGAACAGTCGATGCTCATGTGAAGAATAACAATGAACAATTTGTGTGAGTTGAATAAGTTTATATCCGTGCGACCAAAATGACCTTTAACGAAAAGGCGAAAACCTAAATAGAAACCTAAAAGTTAAAAAGCCGCATTTGAAATATAACTTTGGAAGGTTCCGACATTCAATTTCTCCTTCACCGCGGGATCTGTTTCCGTCGCCAGGATCCGTTTCCTAAATTTATTGAACCGACTTCATGGCATATTTTTATCGTATTTCGGCGGATCCGGATCCGGATAAGATCCGTGGATCCGACCATTCTCGTCTAGGGCCTGAATCAATTGCCATCCCTCATATGGTGCTAAGTCTGACCTAAGGGCATGTTGGTCAAAGTGTGTCATCCTGAAAAATCATCAAATCTAATGCAAAGTGGCTGGACGTCCTAGGTGTAGGAGGTGCCCAGGGTCACGTGTGATGTGCTGTTGTTGCTAGGAGGCTCAAGGCTCTCAACGCTTCACCTGTTAGTGCCAATATACTACTATGATGGCTTGGGTACCTATGGGGAAGGTGCCTAGGACATGGGCCGTTGAACCACGTAACAATCACAACATAGATTCTAGTGAAAGCAACTAGCCATTAGGGACAATAATCATTATTGCATCTAAGTGAACCAAGCTCTCAATTAGGGCTTTGAGCTCGCAATGGTGTTACCTCCCTAGTTAGGAGTGGCTAAAGGATAACCATATTAGGTGTTTCCAACCCTTGACGGGGAGTAACATATTCTTAGTCCACCCTAGGTGTTAATGAATAATAATGATGGTATGGAGGGGAGAAGACTTCATGGCCAAGTACATGATGGGAATCCACATCCCTAGTGTGTAAATGTGAGGAGGGAGCAAGCATGGATGCATGAGTTTCCAACCTGACCTTTGTTTTTCCACTCGTCTTATGCACCTTTTACTTTGCTTGATTTTTCTTTGTATTACTGCTCATAGCTCAAGGGCTAGAGCTTGCTTTGAATGATCTCGCAGTTCTATCACCCCTCAATGATAAGTCAATTTATCGCTCACCGAGGTTGGGACATGCAAGGGTTCCTCCTTTTGATGTAATGGAGCAACATGTGCTCAAGAACCAGGTGATGACAATAATGAGTGAGGTAGAGATCATGCTAGGCTTTTTCCCACGTGCTAATGTGTATGTCTTGACCATCATTTTACCTTTTGATATTCCTTCTTTTGTTTTTGTTTTTGTTTTGTGGCCATGATATGATTTTTCTGTTTCTTTTAGCTGCATCAACCACCAGGGCAAAGTTTCGGGCCCTACCTAGGTATGTGGACGTATGGGTGCCAAATCCCAAAGAACCAATGGCTAGTTGAACCTGAAGAATGGATGTGAGGTAAGGGCTTTTAATGTATGATGGAAAGTGTTGAGTATGGTATATGGGATAGATGGAACTATACTATCTCAATCCTGGCTTCCCAAGTAATGCCCCTCCTATACCCATTGGGCCATTAGGGGAGGTCCCACTGGACTGGGATCAAAGATTAAAGCCCCACCGCCCCACCCTATTAAAGGTGAGAGAAGAAGATCACGGTCAAAACCCTTCCTTCTTCCCGATCACCCCATAATTCTTATCAAATGCCCCAATAGTGAATACAAACAAGCATAAGCACCCCATTGCAAAATGATTAAAGTACCTTTTGAATCTTGATTGAAAGCCCACCTTCGTCTATGTGACCATGCCGGATGGGTGAGAAGCATATGGCTGATGCAAGTGGCGGAGGTATAATGACATGCCATCAGGTAGTGGTGGCTGTTAGGAGAAGAGTTTTCTCCTGTAGGGTTACCAATTTTGCTTGGTAACACACCCTAAATATTGCAGAGACAGAACAACAAGGGACTGATCTGATGGGCGCAGGACTCCTTACAAGTAGAGCTTAGTCTACCCGTGAGTTATATCTGATAGGCAGAGAGATGGACACATTTTTGAGTGGGAATCATGGAGTTAGGGCTTGCTCTGATTCCATTGTCAGGTATAGAAATTTGCTCCATGCTTGATTGCATTCAATTAACTCAAAACATTCACATATACAAAATTCCATGGCCTTTGGTTTCATCTTTGAAGGTTCAATGACTCTTCCCATTCTCTCAACTCTTCAGATTTCTCTTATTTTAAATATTTACGATTTACCATAATCCCTAAGGATTAGTTGTCTAGCAGGCTGGTGGCAGCATGGCAGTACAGTGGTTCTTTTCTTTTGCTGTTTTTTTGAAGCCACGATATGCAAGGTTCTTTCCATAAAAAAATTGTTTTTCTACTTTCCTCCAAATTGGCTTTTGAAAAATCAAATGATTTCTGGCTTCAACTGAGACGAGACCCTTTTGGCTCTTTGATGTGTTACATCGGTGATTCCTTAATCCCTCTTTGCCGGCAATAGTGCCTAGGTCATCACATTCCCACAGAATCTGTGTTTTTAACTAAGATTTGATAGCATATTGTGATAACATGCAAATCAACACAAAGTTAAACAATATTACGTGAGAGTTTTTTGTACTGCACGGATTAAATGAGTAGTGAAAACCTCCAAAATGACTTTATTGACCATTATTAGTTAGAGATTTACTTTAACAGAGGTTTCCATTAACTGAGAGAACAGGTCACCACACAAATATCTCTGAAGATACCCATGTGATGTCTCTATTGATGTGCCACAAATGATCCATTTACCAACATCATAATAACTAATGTGACCAGTAGACAACATTACAACACATTCTAACACACTTGTATCCTTCCTTTTTGAGCGGCAGTTTGAGTGAACTGTGTGCTGAACAAGAATGATATTTTTGCATATGGGTCTGCCAGGGACAAAGCGTTTCCTCCAAGATTAACTTTGAGATGAATTTCTTCATCCTTGAGGCAATAGCCATGGAAGACATGTTATATGAAACATCACAAATAGAGATTAGTCAATGTATTTCTTGCAAAGGAGGCTGGATTGGTGTCTTTTGGGATAAGAGCAAGGATGGTGAAACTTGTTCCAATCCACCAATTTTCCGTCTTTTCTGCACTCTTCCACCATGGTGACAAGACCATCTTTTATTTTGTCCCAAACAGGCTGGTAGATCTTTGACGAGAAGCCATCTGGCCCTGGGTCTATGTCTACATGGAATGAAAAGGCAATTTAATTCCCGTCTTCCTTCTCTGTTACAGGTCTATACAGAAATTTGCAATCACTTTCACTGAAAACCTTTGCAATCACTTAGAGATGAGGTTTTCTTGAGTGTCTTCCCTGATAGTCAGGGTTTTGTTAAGTGCTTCTTAAAGGTGAGGTGTGCCTGTTCTAATATTTCGGTGAAATCAGATATAGATTTGCTATTTGGAAGAGAAAATCACTCCTTCTGTTTGGCATTTTTTGGAAAAAATTGGTATTCCTGTTATAGAATATTAACCAGACACTTCTGGAATTTAGTCTCCAGAATTCATCTGAAGGCTGATCTGACTGAAATATTTATTTGTCATCTCTCTCCTCCTGGATCATAAGATCAGTGTACCCTAATTCTTCAATTTCTTCTTGCATTACTGGTAGTTTTTGTTGCTTATTTCCTTTTGGGGGTTAGATGAAATCTCCAATATTTTATTCACTCCATGAGCGCTAGTTTGAGGTGCTTCACCTTTTTCTCCCACTTGTATATGGCAGATTAATATAGATTTATATGCTTCTTCGAAATGGTCTGAACTAGCTTCCTGTTATCAGGATAATGCTAACACACAGATTCAGCCAGCATTTTGGGGTGTGTAATGTATCCAATACGCTCTGTACACTTGGAGGATATAGATTACTTCTTGAAACCACCAATTTCAATTCAAGTTTGTTTCTCTGATGCATTTCCTCATTGTCCTAAAGAGAGGGAGGCATGACAATGAAAACATATGCAAGAATCATTAATCATTTAAGCACAATGGTATCATAAATTATAATTGTAGGCTTACACATGCAAATGGGACTGAACAAGCCAAAAAGTAATAAAATCCATTACTTCAATGGCATTAATTCAGCACAAATCACATATACAGTCATGGGCACTTATCTGTGTCTGGAAATTGCTCACGAACTGGCTGCAGAAGGAGGACATTCTAGCCAAATATAGGTGCCTTGCAGCCCGAATTCTCTCTGCAACAGAGGCCCCATGTGAGCTGAGGCTATGAGTCCACAAGGATGAAATTTTCCTGTGGCTGGCTCTAATTCTCTTCCCACAGCCCAACTCCCAGGTTCCCAGTGAATATATACACTACAGCAATTTCAAGCTATAAATCTTTTTTTCCATCAGCCGGTGCAACCCAAGTAATGGAATCCCCTTTCCTGCTTAGCAGTACCTTAGGTTATCCCACTTCCCTCCAGGGGCTTTTTAGCTGTAGTGAGATTTCTCAATGATAGTGATTATCATTCCATACAGTCACAATTCTCTCATGAGTCATAATTCATGGCTGTAGCTTTCCATAAGTCTGTTTATACTATGCCTATGGTTGTTGTAGCTCTGGGACTAGCTCTAATTTCCCCAGCATGATGGCAATTCAAGCTCCCCCAAGCTTGATAACTTGAATTCCAGCACCGAATGATAATTCAAATAGCATGAAGATTCAAACTGGAGTGGTAGTTCAAGCAGATTGGTCATTAAACCCTGTATCGTCTGGACTCTCCATTAATTCGAATTTCACCCAAAAGCATCTGAACTCCACCGTGCCATAAACAATACCTACACACTTTCACTGCCCTGGCAAGTGACCATTGGCATGGATTTGGGTTTTTTTACCGATGTCAGAGACCTAGTTTATCATTTGTTGCTTTCCTGAGGCTTTGTTTCTGGCAGCCTTTTGTTTCCTTTCATCCTTTTTGTGATTTCTTTTGTTCTACTTCTGTAATTGTTTTTAATGATTATTCAATGCAGTGTTGAAAGAATCGGCATCGGCAAAACAACGGCGAGGGTCCAGAAAACATCTTTTCGGAAACATTGCCAAAAAAATCGGCAAACTGCTGCAAACATTAAAACATACAAAATATATTAATTTTTTCAAAATCGTAAAAAATCGGGGAAAAATCGAAACAAATCGCCCAAAGGAAAAATTTACATTTTTTTGGGCCAAAATATCTCACATATTACATCGTTTGGCTTTTAGCCATTCATCATGTACATGTGTGTTTCATGTCTGGGGGTTAAAACTGGATTAAAGGGTAACCATTAACACCAGTCAATTTAAATATCATAAGCTAAGCAGCAACAAGTGGGGCATATCTCTTACGTCAATGTTGCCTAGGAATTGGAACTAACCCTAACCACTGTTGCATGTGCTGGCACACAGCAACAAGTTTGAGAACAAGCACCAGCATGTTAATTAGTAGAACTTGAACCGTAGTAGTGGTTATATTAACTACTTGCTTTCATCGACCTGGCAAGCCACTGTTGACATGGATTTGGGTTTTTTACCTATGTCAAAGACCTGGTTTATTGTTTGTTGCTTTCCGGAGGCTTTGTTTCTGGCAGCCTTTTGTTTCCTTTCCTCCTTTTTGTGATTATTTCTTGGCCTCGTCGGCTGAGGGTCATCTTCGTAAGAATGGAGGCCATTCATGGTCTGATTCCAGGGAAATGGTGATTGATTGAGGGATTTGAGATTTCCCAGTTTTTGACTTGTCTCTCAACTCAACCAACTTTTTGGGTGCTTAGCCTTTTTTCAAGGGGCCATCATTTGGAGCCTCTGGGAGTTAGGAGATGGGGAAGTGATTTCTCCTTACACTGCATCTGGGCCATCAATGAAGCTTTTCCTGTTATTGGAGGAGGGCCTGTGGGGCCTTAGGAGATGGGGAGGGGACTTCTCTTTCCAGTGCATCTGGGCCAACTGTGAAAGCTTTTTCTGTTATTGGAGGATCTGAGCTGTGGACCTTTAATCAGTTTGATTTTCAGAGCACACAACTTGAAACTTGTTTTAGGAGCTCACTGATTCCTTCTCTCTCTCTCTCTCTTATCTTATTTGATTTTTTTTGGTTGTTGTTTTCAGAATTGGCCTTTGCCTAAATCCTTTCCAACTTCTTACTGGGGTTTATGTATCTGAGGTCTATGTCACATTGTTTGGCTTTGAGTTTGGATGTAGCATTAGGTTCGATTCAAATTTGAATTTTCTGACAAGGTTTGCTATTAGGGTCAACTATATAAATAGAAAATATAGAAATATCAAATATCCCATTATAATAATATTGTACTATAAACATAAATTAGAATATATTAAATAAATTTTTTAAAATATAAAATAAATTAAAATTAACACAACACTACAAGATCAATGCATGTTTAAAAAATTAATGTATAAGAGGATTTTGGAAGAATAACTATTTGTTCACATTTCACGGAATATCTGAAAAGATATTGTTAAATCTGACTGATCAAATCCTTTTAAATAGGAATTAAAATTAAAGAAAATATTTAATTATTATAAATTGTATGTTGAGCAAAAAGAATAACAAAAATTAAAAAAATTAAATAATTCACCGAAAGTGTAAAATAAACAAAGATATAATATTAAAAATAAGAGAACAAAGTTAAAAATAAAATTAATACATGCTTGAAAAAATCAATGTTGCAAAGGAAGCGGCAAAATAAGTACTCATTCACATTTCATGAAAGAGATATTGCCAAATCCATTGAGGGTTGATCCCTTTCTTTTAATTATAATTTCAACCGTATTTTATTAAAAAAGGTAAACATCAAATCCATTGAGGTATTTGCCAGCCATCTGTGTGCACTGCAGAGAGACAAGTATTTTATCCTTTGGGCCTTACTTCAACCTTGTAAATTAATATCTACTCCGAATGTGTCCTGGTTTTCACCCGAACAGAAGTTTGCATGCAGCATAATAATGAATTTTTGAGCTACATACTACAGTTGGGTGCGGTTGAGATGGAGAGGTTTGCTAGTATGCTGGTGGTGCATGGCAGAATGAACAGGACTCTGTGGGGCACCTCGCAGAAGGATGAGATTGTGTGTGGTGGAAGGTGCCATTGTTTTGTTTTTTGTTTGTTAAATTGTTAAACAACTAAATAACAAATACTAAACTCGTGATGCTGTAAAAAAATGATTAAAATTCACCTTCAAATTTGGTTTATGTTTGGATTTGAACTGGTCGGGATCCTTTGAGGTTCAGTGGCCCTGAATGATTTCGATTTTTAATTTTTGAGGTTCACCACATTTTGAACCTCAAGGTTTGAATTTGACGAACCCCATGACATAGGCTTAGATACCAGATGTTTCTTTTTCGGTAAATACTAGGGATAGTGCCCATGCTGGTGACAGTAATTAGACAATGAAGACCAGGTCTTTCACTTTGATTGTCTCTACTCACCACACAATCAGGGTATATGCTTGGTAGTTTTTGTTCTGCCTATTTCCTTTCTAGGGTTAGATGATATCTCCAATATTTTACTCACTCTGAGTGCTAGTTCGAGGTGCTTCACTGTTTTCTCTCACTTGTATGATGCACATCAATGTAGATTTATATGCTTCTTTCAAATGGTCTGAAGTAGCTTTCTGTTTTCAGAACGATGCTAAGACACAGATTTAGCATTATGGGGTATGTAATGTACAGTGATTATCATTCCATACAGTCACAAATCTCTCATAATTCATGGCTGTAGCTTTCCATAGCACATTGATACTATGTTTATGGTTGCTCTAGCTGTGGGAGTAACTCTCTAATTTCTCCAACAGGATGGCAATTTGAACTCTCCCATCTTGATACCAGAATTCTGCCACCGAGTGGTAATTCAAATAGCATGAAGATTCAAACGCAAGTGGTAGTTCAAGCAGATTTGTCTTTCAAACCCCAGATTATGGACTCCGTGAATTTGAATTTCACTCAAAAGTATCCGAACTCCACCCACGCTAAGAAATAAAACAATAGCTACCCGCTTTGACCAACCTGGCAAGTCACTGTTGAGATGGATTTGGGTTATTTACCTATGTCAAAGACCTTGTTTATCATTTGTTGCTTTCCCGATGCTTTGTTTCTGGTAGCCTTTTGTTTCCTTTCCTCTTTGTGATTTCTTTTGTCCTTCTACAACGTGTGATGTAATTTATTTTAATGATCATTCAATGTACAATCTCACATATTACATCATTTGGCTTTTAGCCATTCATTATGTACACATGCATTTCTGGTCTGGGTATCAAAACTGGGGTATTACAGGGTAACCATTAACACCAGTCAATTTGGTTATCATAGGCTCTAAGCTGCAACAAGTGTGGCGTGTCTATTATGTCAAGTTTCCCAGGATTTGCAACTAACCCCAACCACTGTTGTGTGCAACTCTCATGAATGGAGAGAGGTATACCTCATTTTATTCTAGCTGCAAGAACCCTCCCTTCTCTTGACAACTAGAGAGGCGAGTCCATTTCTTGCGATCCATCTGCAAAAGCTTAAAGGCCAAACTGCCGGGAAATGTGGGTGGGAGAAAGAAGGGGAAGTTGAGCTCGTCTCTCCCTCCACTGCTGCCACAGGAGGGATTGGAAACCCTAGTTTGAGCTATTTGGGAGAATGTCTTCTCACTTTTCACAGTATGCGTAGGGATTTATCATCATTAATAATTATAAGATGAAACTTTTGTTTTCACTGATAGGGTTTTTTTTTTTTTTAATGGTGGATACTGTATTTTTTGATGTTATTTAGAAGATTGGTTACAGAAATGCTAAAAAGCCATTTAGAATAATACTTTTAAATAAGACTTGTAAAACATTTCTCGTTGTTATATCAATATGGACATCGAGAAGACATGCCAGAAAAGTGTCTTGGCTGGACATATGCTCTTATCCTTGAGCCTGAGATCAATATTAAACTTTTGTGGTTAAATCTTATGTACATCTTGAGTGCTACTGAAATTGCATCTGATTTGGATATAGTTTCTTTTGTTTAACTGTACCAGTAACCACTAATTCTTTGTGCAGAAGCATTTCATTTTCTTCATCTTAAAGATGTCAAGACATAGCCTTTATATTATTTCTTCAATTATTTAGATTATTACATTCACAATGCTCAATTGCTTAATTTGTCTGAGCAGATATGTATTAGTTCCACTTATTCTTGCAGATTAGTATCTTGATAATTGCTTTTTTAATGCTTAATTTTGGTTTAGCAGCAATGGATCACTTTTTCATTTTGAAGAATTAAGTCCATTTTCATGGCTAATCGTTTTTTTATCTTAACCAAGTAATTATTCTAAGAAGTTCACTTAACTTTTTCTTATGTCCAGGCCAGTGTCAGTTCAGCCAAATAAAAGGATTAAGCCTGCAGATTTATCACGTGGGGCACCTCGGATACTACCTTCTCCAAGAAGATATCCTAAAAATGGACCACCTATTCCTTAACATGTAGCAGAGGATGATGAATCTGTTTTCAAGTTAAATTTGCTTGTACAATAGTGGCTTGGGGAGCTTCTTCCACGGCAATTTTGCATGGAATGTCTCATATAAGACTTTTCATAAATGTCTTGTGATTCTTTCAGCATGGTGCCTTCCTATGTTCATGTCTCAAAATAAGCTGAAAGGTCCAGTGCTCAAATTGAGCTGAATGAAAGTAAGACCTGTTGTGCCAATTTATGAAGAAATAGAGACAAAAGGAGGGGCTCGCTACATGACTAGTTAAATCTTCTTTTTGTACACTCGCCAGTTTTAAGAAATGGAGATTGTGCTCTGTAAGATTGTATTCAGAGTTTAGACTTGAACGATGAGGAAGTATTATCTCTTTTCTTAGCAGTGTAATGTTAATGAGAATGGAGGTCATTATCACGTTTTCCGAAAATAGCAGACAGGTGATTTACTGTCTCTGTTACTTGATGATATGATCTATTGAAGCAGACCAAAATTTAATAGATTATCAATTTAATCATATGAAGAATACCTGAAATACAATTAATAGTCAAACAGTGAACTTACATGTTTCTTTCTTGTTATTACCAGGATTTGATATTTGATTATATAAACTAGACTTTAGGGAGCGTGCTTCTCCATTTAATAAAGTCTAGAACTTCTGCTAAATTGCATTATGTGTATGTCACGTTGATTGTTAAATCTTTTGGTGGATCCAGAGTCATTTGAAATTGGAGCAGTGGATATCTAGGGTCTTCTCTGGGATTATGTATCATATTCTGGTTCCTTGCATGCAATCAATCAAATTGTATAGGATTTTGTGGGGCATGTCATAATATACTTTCATGTTTGGAAGCTGAAGTAGATTATTTATAGATGTCTTTTGATTGCAATCATGTTCCTGGCATTCAGGTGGCTCTAGACCATTCAACTTGCGCTCATGTGGCTATAACAAATAGGTGATCCTTTATGTGGAATGCATAAGATGTACTTTTGAAGCGTTACTTTGTGTAATGCAGTATAGAAGTTATGCTAGACAGCTATGTGATGGGAAGGATAATGTGCTCTGCAGAATTGCTCAGGTAGTGATTGCTCCGCAATTAGCTTAGCATGCTTTGGCCCATCCAATTGCAGCTTTCTGAATGGTACATCGTTCCATTTTCAATTGTGACAACATTAAACTGTAGACAGTGAGATATATATGTGGGTGGGGATTTATTATCTAGTGAAGGGCATATAAAATTTATATGGCTCTCATTGAGTGATTTGGTCTTAATTTTCTCCAATGTGTATGTTTCTCATTATTATTTTGGCCGTCACAGGGTCTTCTAGTTTATGTGGCTCTCTCATTGAGTGATTTGGTCTCTATTTTCTCCAATGTGTGTTTCTCATTATTATTTTGGCTGTCACAGGGTCTTCTAGTTCCTCTGTTCTCCTCTAAAGAATATGTTCGTTACATGGCTGTCTCCAAGGATTGATTCAAAATAATAGAATAGAGTATGCCATTAGTTTATATTAACTTTATCACACTGGTTAACTCAAGTGCACAGAATAATGAACAGAGAATCAGGATCAATGATGATGTAAGCTAAGCTGCAGACTGAGTACTCTTTGGCTGAGCATGCTATGGCTCATCCAGTTGCTGCATTTTGAAAGGAACAATGTCGCTCATCTGTTGGTTTCCAAAATCTGTAGATGCAGAAATTATATACGAGGTAGATAACACATCATCTACAAAAATAGTATATAACATTTGTTATGTCTTTCCTGGAATGTTTGGGTTTTACGATTATTAGGTTGCACTATGTGGGAGTTTCATTATTGGATGTCTAAAGATTGATTTAAAAAATATGCAGTTACATAGCGTGTCCTTTGTAGACTCCAAAATATTAGAATGGGGCGGACCACTAACTTGTAATAGTGTTGGTACACTGGTTAGAAAGGCTGTAAAATGTGCACAAATACAGGAATACTGATGTTTTCGGATTATTTTTTAAAACAGAATCTTTTTTTTCAAATGAAGTTCATGTTTTGTGAAATGTACCCCACAGTTATTGACTGTCTTTGTTTAAAAATATTCGAGTTTGTATCGGTTTAAAAATATTCCAGTGTATCAGTTAAAAATATTTGGGTGTTTTCTCGGGAAGGTTGTTAAGACGGGTAGTAGATATTTGAGTGTAACATCCTTTTTAGCACGTCGTAATTGAGTATTCTGTTTAGCAGGTCGGATGTAAATACTAAATACTCACATCACAGAGCTCTGCAAAATCTTCTGAAATATTCTAGCAGGCACTGCAATTTATGATTGGTTATACCATCCTCTACCTGGTAGTGTAGACAGTAATGGGGTTATTCTTGTTTATGCACTAACACTGTTTCCAACCAAATGAAATACTCCAGAGCTACACAAGGAGAAGCAAAGATTGCATGGGTGTCCTGTGGTAGCTCCAGAAAGCTATATGTATATGCTGGGTTTACATAAGTAATCTGAACCAAGTCTCTGATAGTAAGATATGTTTCTGAATTAATATATGCCAATGAACTTGTCGTTGCTCTGCATTGACTTAACCAACTATCGTATAGCTTGC
The DNA here is from genome assembly GCA_034641835.2 of Pinus albicaulis. NCBI lineage: Eukaryota > Viridiplantae > Streptophyta > Pinopsida > Pinales > Pinaceae > Pinus > Pinus albicaulis. The sequence continues at coordinate 1,228,157,011 of CM076577.1, read as the reverse complement.
AATGATAGTAGGATATGTTTCTGAATTAATATATGCTAATGAACTTGTATTCGTTCTGCATTGACTTACCCAACTCTGTTATAGCTTGCAATGTGGATCCAGGGAGTATCATCATGTTAGAATCTGTGTTACACGGGGATGTGGTTCCCAATTAACCAGTTAAGATTACTTAGTAAAACTATATCACAAAATATACAACAAAAGAATAATTTTATTAATAAGAATGACGGGGACTCCAATCCTCTTTTACAACAATCCAAGTTCCAATTTGTACAGTAATTCCTGTAACTCTTTCAGGGCTCCAACCCTAAATGTAGACGTCAATCTTCAATTACAAACCAGGATCTAACCTGTACTACACCAAACTCCAACTTGGTATACTTGAAGACTCTAATCCTCTCCAACAATTTAGGCTACAATTTGCTTTTCCACAAGGCTTCAACCTTGTGTGAGGACTTCTATCCTGTAGGGCTCCAACTCTTTCAATTTGCTTCAATTGTTCAAGGTGGCTACAATGCTTCCTCAAGGCTTCCAAAAGCTTCTTCAACAAGTCTTAGGGTTTTCTTCTACAATGTCACTGCTCCAACAATTGCCTTACATACAAGATCAGCTTCAACAAATGGCTCAAATAGTCTTCACAATACTTCAGGGGCTAATGCATAAGTTCAACTCTAGCAAGATTAGCATGTATCTCCAAGACTCTTCATGTCTGCACAAACAATCTTCTTCAAAGTTAGTCCATGAGGGCTTCAACAATTCTCCAACTGATATTCTTCAACAAGCCTCTACTCAAAGGTCATCTGCTCTAGGTATATTCCAACAAGTCTTCAATGATACTTCTAGATAGTTCCAAGTTTTGTCCATTTCAAAGATGTTTGCTACGCCAATTGTGTCTTTAATGGTCTTTACAACAGGCTGCTTTGTCAAGAGGTCTTAAAACAATACCTAAAAAATGCTCCAACAAACTTTTTGTGATTGAAGAGTTGTTGATGGAAGGCATCTAGTTGGAGTGGAGTAGAATATGTCTCCTACTATAATTTTTGAAACAAATCAACATATTCTTGGGAACATTTTGGATATTAGGAAGCCTTTGTAATATCTCAATTTTTCTCTTTGAAAAATTGTAATTAAATTTGTACTAAACTACGACTTTGATATTTTATTTTTCTACTATACCGACCACTATGAGGTATATATACCATTGTGTTGTGTACAATGTAATTTTTAAACTTTTTAGTTAATAAAATGATGATGATCAAGAGCAGTGGACATGAGCACCTATAGGGATTAGGGGCTACGATACGATAAGTGGGGAAAGACATGAGCACCTATAGGGACTAGGGGCTGCGATACGACAGGTGGGGAAAGAGGGGAAAGACATGGAAGTGAGGAATTTTTTAAATATTTTTCGTATACCACTATGAGGTATATATACCATGGTGTTGTGTACAATGTAATTTTTAAACTTTTCATCATTAATAATGATGATGATCAAGAGCATCGTACATGAGTGCCTATAGGGACTAGGGGCTATGATACGACAAGTGGGGAAAGATATGGAAGTGTGGAATTTTTTAATAGTTTTCGTATCTAATCTACCTTATCAACTTCACTTTATTTAAACTATGACTAGCATATAAAACCAAATTCTAGAATTAAACCATGACTAATCCTTATCAAGGTGTCCCTCCCACATTTTTGGAACAAGTAGCGGGGGAATTTCTTGTCAGGGAGGAAATTTGAGATTCCTATTTCCTTAAGGAAGTCTAAAGGTTTGATTATGGAATAGGAAAATGCATAGTTATTTAAAAATATTAAATCAAATATCTATGTATCATGATTCCTTATCTAAAAGTTGGTTACATATACGATTTTTAATTTTTAATAAATGAGGTGTGTTACAAATCGGTATGAAACATAGATTAAAGCACTTAGGGCTGTATGAGCTCAAAGGAAAATAAATGATAAAGACATGGTTGTATTTTTGTTTAAATAAAAATTTAACACCTTAACTTACCTTCTCCTCATAGAGAGATAAAGTGAGTAACATCATAGGAGATTCACCACAATATGATGAATTTAAGACCCATGCAAGAGATGTGGAGACTCTTCTAGACATGGTAGAGACTATGGGAAGTTTAAGAATGGAGCTTAAGTTGCAAAGGAGATAATGAAAAGATATTTAAAACTAATGTTGATGTGTTACATAGCTGGATTGAAATGCGGAAAAACATAAAACCAAAATGAGTATCAAGTAATGTTGTTAAAAACTCTTCAAGAAAAAGATTTCATAGTGATAAGGCTTAAATAAGGCTCAAGCCCCCAATGATGATATTGATATGTCATCAAATGCTTCAAGTTAGAAAACAATTACTTCCAATTAGATATCATTTTTGGGATTCAACTACGTTAAGTCATTCATCTATGACCATTTCCATGAGAGGTAATCGTAACGCAGTTGAATCTCAAAAATGATATCTAATATAATGCATTGTGGAAACCCCTCATACTTAAATTACTTGTAATGAATCTACTACCCATGAATCCAAATATTCTTCCAAGCATAAGAAGAAGAGAAATTCTAAAGATCTCTTACAAGGGGAGGTTCGGAAGATCAAACCACTTGCTGAGGAAGCTAAAGCTTGGCTTTTGGGAATTAAGTATTTCTAGGTACACAACTACCCTAGAAACATGAGATCTAAAGTGGATATATACAACATAAATGGTAAAGCAACCCTTTGGTGGGAAGATATCAAGAAGACAAAATATTAGTGAAAAGAAAATGACTTGAAATAGTTTAAAAAGTGTTTCCATTAGAAATATCTCTAATAAGAGGAATTATGAAGTCAAATTAAAATGATTTCATGAAATGAAGTTGGGAGAATCAACCATGGAAGAGTATGCAAGCAAGTCCTTGGGAATGCTAAGATATGTTCCATATATATCAAAGATGAGAAAATGAAAATTCAACATATTATGAGTGGATGCAAGGACAAAATTGACTTTGACGAGTCTAAAAGTCTTGTTGAGACAAAGAAATACTAAATTGTTAATGAACAAAGCAAGAATAAACCATAATTCAGTAGGTTGTGGAAAGAAAAGAAAAAGGAGAAGCTTGAATAGAGGAAAAAAGGATTTAAGCCTTTGTAGCACAAGAATCAATCAAGAAGCTTTAAATCAAATTACCCAAAACGAAGTAGCTTCCAACAAAATTTTCCAACTCAAGGTGGTGTCATACTAACAAGGTTAGTAGTTGGAAAGCCAAGGGAGTCTTTGAGGTGTTGGGGATGTGGAGAACATCTACTCAAGGATTGTCCTCATAGTTAGGAAACTATTAAGCCTACTTACGATGTACATGAAGCTGTAACAATGGATGGCGTGACATAGGATGTTCCAATACTCTACGTTGTGTTGGAGGATCAACAAGCAAAACATCAAGCTTCAACAAGAAGTTGATGGTAGGATAACTAAATGAGTTGTCTCTATTAAACATGACCGAAGGTTTAGTCATAACTATAGTTCACCTAAAATTTTTGAGTTTTGTTTTCTTTAAAGGTGTAGACATCATAAATTTTGGTTAGTCTAGCTAGCAATATGAGTTAAGAAGAGGGTAAGTGAAATGATAAAATATCATCTAGTGGTAATGAAGGGACTAATCATAAGGATGATATTTTCTTAACAGCCATAGATTGGTTAGCAATCAATAAGGTAAGATTAGATTACTATAATAACCTTTAAGCATATAGATGATGAAGAGAAACAATTTGCAGGGAAAGGTGCTCATAGATCCATTTGTTTGAGACAAATTTCAGCTTTACAATTGAAAATAAGTTTTAGAAAAGGACATAAATGAAGAGGTTAAGTGAGATGATATAAGACTACCTACATAACAACTCCTTTCCACCCCCTTAAAGGAATTCTTGGGTTGTGGCAGGTGTTACCTATTTGTTTGACTTGATCTCCAAGGTCTTTTGTGAATATGGAGTTAGCACAAAATAATTTTTGCGAGTCTGCAGAATTTAATTCTGATACCACAAGAGTGTCCAACTTGTCGAGGGCTTTTCTACAATATAAAATTCATCTCGATTCGAGTCCCAGATATGCTTGTTAGAAGTTTTGGCTTCTCAAACGAGACCATGTCATCCAATATCTATGTGGTACCCACATGACCTCCACTAGGACTTAGTGGCACTTCCAGGTCACTCCTGTAGAGCCCATAATGCCTTACTCAACAGGGAACTAGGTCCACGTCATGCCAGAGCGTCCACTCCCTCAGATGCTTGCCTGTTGCAAGGTAACAAGTTACAAAAAACATGACGGTGGGCAGTCTCCCAATGGGCAGGGTTCCCACCTCAGAACCACATCCAGATCGACCTAACTCCCATCGCTTGCCGCCCATTTCAAAGTTAAACAACCTGCAAAGATCATTGCAGCGGCAGTGGTCTAACGATAGGGTTCCACTCCAGAAATGCAACCAGGGCAACCCACTCATTAACTTCCCATCTTCACAAGTGTTATAGAGACGCGAGGCTTCACAACCGTGAGCGATGGCTGAACAAGACAATTCCAAGGAGCGGAACCATGGCCGAATCGATGATACTTTGTTGCTAGTTCGATTACAAGGGGGTTTAATGCACAAGGCATTGGCATTGAGCAGTGGCTGGTCTCCCCAACGCAACGCTTTGTGGCATACTAAGTTCCCAACGCGATAATGGAGGATCATTGCCAAGCTAAGATGCAATGATAGGAAAAATAAAGGTAACTTACTACCGATCTAATGCCACTTTGTTAGTTTGGTTTGAGCACCCATGTTTAACTTTGTAGCTTCGAAATCCAGCTTTGTAGAGACACCATCAGTTGGTTAAACATAATTAGGGAATCTAACTGACCAATTAGTGAAAGGGGGAACACACCAGGTCACCCAACTGCTCAATAAGAACTACAATAACAAACCCATTGTTCCATAACCTTTACGATCATAAGAGGTAAAGGAAACATTGAACATAATGTATCATATTCATTGTAATCATAACCGAATCAACACTTTCGAATCATTTATCAATTTCATGACATATAGAATGTCATAGTGAACATGTGCATAATATAGGTCTGTATCAGTGAGGAAGACAATAACATCATGCATATACATGAAACCATACGAGACATGTACATTCATGAAACATTACATTTCATAGCTTGATTTCTCCGCACCTGTGAATGATGTCTTATTGATTTTTTTTGTTCAATAAGCCTTGTCGAATGTCTAACATCTTCAATGGTGTGTGGCTTGTACAATTTTAATCAAACACGAATATATTCATTTAGTCCACATATATACATTTTAAGTAATTTTTCTTCAGCGAGACCTCTTTATCGTGTATCTAATACTGCCCATTCGTGGGTATAGTCACTGACAATCCCCTTCTGCTTTAGATGTACAAATTTGTTGCAGACACCAATTTCTTCTTCATCGTAGAATTTTTTTAGCCAGGCATTCACAAAAATTTTCCAATAAAAGGAACGCGGGTCACATTTTCTGGACCACCATTGGAACCAGTCATATGCTTCTCCTTCCAAATTGTGAGATGTTGTCACGATTTCTTCATGTTCCCTTAATGGTGGGTTTGATTAAAAAATGCCTTCCATTTTATTAACCCAAAAAACAACTCCCCTATGGTATTTACCATCGTACTTGGGTAGCTCCATTTCAATTCTTTGATAGTCCTTTCATGTATTTTTTGTATGGTAATGACTACCTAAAAAGTATATTTGCAGAATCTCATGATTTGGGGGATATTCACTATTTTGAGGTTTGGGACTTTGCATTGGTTCTTGAGCATTTAACGGATTTATAAAAAATGAATTCAACATTTCTACTCGCTGGTCCATTCTTTCCTCTTGTTCTTTAAGCCTAAGAGCGACTTCATGTTTGTCTTCCTCTCTCAATTTTAAGAAGAATGTCCAATGATAATCAAAATATCTGCTTTCTAGGTTCTGCGTTCCTTGCAACATTTTTTCAATATTGTTTATTTGATTGATATCTGCTAATTGCTTCTAAGTTTCAATTATCTCCCTTTGTCCTTCTCTTAAATTTGTTTGCTTCTTTTCGACGTTGTTGAGACGATGACATACACTATTGAGTTCCTCTCGGTATTTATTTACATATGCTTCATCATTATTCCCATCTTGGATCTCATTTTTTTATTGGCATAACCCACTTTAAAAAAATAATAATTAATAATTACTTTTTTTTTTAAAATTTTATTATATATATATAATAAATGATAATATTTTTTTTTTTGCTAATTTATCAGATTATTAATTTATAACCATAATTAAACTATAATAAAATTATATATTATATTATTATATCTACAAGACGATGGTGGGGGATAGGTCGAACGTGGCGACAAGACAATGATTGGGGTTTTTCAGTCATGACAACAAATAAGAAAAGCGTCAATGGACAAGAATGTGAGTAGTGACGACGAGCGGAAAAACAACATGGTGGTTGACGGGTTACGACATTGGAGACGAGAGGTGCTTCAGTGGGAGAGTGGTTGCTTTGGTACATTACAATGGTTTAGGCAATAAATGACATAGACTCTGTAGAGGTAGACCAAAGAGAGGATAAGGACATGGATTTACTTGGAGTTGCGGCAAAACAATGACTGTGTAATCGTAGTATGTCAGATGCGAGAAAACATGAGGGTAACAATAGATGGGAAAAACACAAGCATAATATTTAACCAACAAAACATGGCACTGGAAGGAAACACACGAACAATGAATGACACAAACTTTGCAACGATAGACCAACGTGAGGATAAGGGAACAAATTGACTTAAAGTCACAATGGACAATGACTATGCGGTTGCAGGTAGAGTGGCGAATGCTCTGATGCCATTGTTGTAGAAAGACAAAGGTATGAAAAATACTTATATGTATGTAAGTGTATAAGTTTGATTTATTATTGATTGGAAAATGATTTATGATTACTTGCCTTCCTGACGGTGTGCCTAAATAGGCATTGATTGGTCACAAAGGTTTGATTGGTCATGTCTATTGACTTTTACCTTCATAACTAATAATTTTTATTAATGCTCATTATTTAATTTATTGTTTATTTATTTATTATTTATTATTAATTAATTATTTAATTTATTTATTCATAACACTCTTGATACTTTTTGTTGTATGCAAACTCAACTAATGATAGGAATTCTTCCCACTCTTTGGTTGATGCATGACATACATCCTCAACATGTTCTCCGAAACTCTATTCAACCTTTCTGTTTGACCATTTGTCTAAGGGTGATATGTTGTACTAAAATATATGAGTCCCAAAGCTAGCAAATAATGCCTTCCAAAAATTAGAAGTGAACTTGGCATCCCAATTTGAAATCATATTCCCGGGCATGCCGTGTTGTTTGAATATTTATTTCATGAAAATTTGAGCTTTGTTAATGACTTTGTGGGTGGAATGTACACTATAAATTTGGTTTCCTTATTTAACTTCGCCACTACCTCTATAATGGCATCATGTTGTTTGGATGTCTTAGGCAATCTTGTAATGAAGTCCATAAATATGACTTCCCATTTCCACTTAGGAATTGAGACTGGGTTGCAACAATCCTGTTAGGTGCTTGCATTCTACCTTAACTTGTTGGCATTCGAGGCACATGACAATGTATTCAACAATCTCATTCTTCATTCTTGGTTAGTAATATGATTCCTTTATGGAAAATATCATTTTCTGATAACTAGAATGGACATGAATAAGGTCTCATATGAAACTCACTCATTATGAGCTTTTTCAAGTTGGTTACACTAGGAACATATGATCTATCTTTGAACAACATACAATCATCAATGAGCTTGTAATTCTTGCTCATTTTTACCTCTAGTTCTTGTTGTAAGCGTTCCTTCACACGTTAGAAATGATCATCATGTATCAATTCCTCTTTGATCCTTTCATTTGTGTCAAACCCACAAGAACTTATAGCTTCCAAGTGCCCTATTTGTAGACTTCTACTGAGTGCATTTCCTACTTTTTTTTTCCTTACCCTTAATATGCTTGATCTCAAAATCAAACTCACTAATTAGGGCTAACCATTTGGTTTGTATTGCATTTAATTTTGGTTGATCAAACAAGTATTTGAGTCCTCCATGATTTAACATCAATACAAATCTTGTTCCAAGCAAGTAATGTCTTCACATTTTCTTGGCATAAATAACAGTTGCTAGCTCCAAGTCACGAGTGACGTAATCCTTCTCAGGCTCATTTAGTTTTCTCGATTCATAAAAAACTACATGACCTTGCATCAGGATTCCACCTAGTCCTTCCTCACAAACATGTGTAGAACATGAAGTCCTGTTCTAGATCTACTATCCTCAAAATAGGTGCAAATGTGAGCAATTTCTTTAGTTCATAACTAGCTACACACTCTGATGCCCATTGAAATTTAACTCCTTTCCTTTGTAAGAATATTATTGGATGCCAAATTTTTGAAAAATATTGGAAGAACCACTCATAATGTCCAACCAATCTTATGAAGGAGCTAACCTCCATGACATTTCAGGGAGTGGGCCACTCCATTATGGCCTTAAGCTTTTCAGGATCCATAACTACTTCACTTGAAATGGCATGTTGCAAAAATTAAACTTATGATAGGAAGAAATCACACTTGTTAAGTTTCACTTACAAATTATGTTCCCTCAACAACCACAACATTGATTTAAAATGCTCTTCATGTTCTTCCTCGGTTTTTTAGTAAACCAGGGTGTCATCCACAACAAGCAATACAAACTTGTCCAAATACAGGTTGTGGACATTGTTCATTAGGAACATAAATGTGGTCGGGGAATTTTTGAGCCCACTTGGCACCACCACAAAGTCATAGTGTCCATATATTGTCCTAAACATGGTCTTGTGGATGTCTTTGTCAAAAATTTGAATGTGATTATAGCCATATCTCAAATCTATTTTAGTGAAGATTAAAACTCCTCTCAACTAATTGAATAAGTCATAAAATTTGGGAAGCATGTACTTGTTTTTCAATGTAGATTTATTTAATTGCTAGTAAACAATGCATAACCGCATCGTGCCATCCCTTTGTTGGAATTTTCAACAATACTAATTGGGGGGGGGGGGGGTTTAATCAATATCAACAAATTTTAACTTCAAAAAATTGTAAGCACATCCACAAATATAAAGCAAAGCACATGAATATACATAGGTTAGAGATTCTATGTGGAAGCCCAAAGCATGAGAAAACCATCAAATGCTTTTCTTAATATACACAAAGAGTACATTCAAATTTATCGACACCATTTGAAAGAAAGCACCAACTCTTTGGATTATCAACACTAATTGAAAGGAAGCACCAACTTCCTGGTTTATCATTACCAATTAAAAGGAAGCATCAACTCCTTGATTTATCAACACCAAATCTTGTACATGAGTCAATATTAGTGAAAGGAACTTAACCCTCATGAGAATTTCTCCTATGTCCTTCACACAAGCACTCATTTTTCTAGGCATGAAATTCTTAGCAATAAAACTTCCCTCAACAAATGATCTTTGTACTTGGCCTTCTTATCAACAGTAAATAGAACTTGGCCTCAACATGCCCTAAAACATGCCTGAAACTTGGACTTCAATGCACCTAAACTCAGTCCTCAATCAACTAGAACTCAACTTCTAGAACTTTGTCTCCTCCATAAGGTTCGGCCTCCTCAAGAAAGAATAATGTTAGGTCTTCAAAATATACTTAAAACTCACCTTCAAACACACCAGAATTTGACCCTAAAAATAAGCATGAGTTATGCCTTCTTTGTACCATAACTTTGGTCCTAAAATTTATCCTTAATAGGGATTGGTTTGCTCTCAAGACATGCTTTAAAGTCAGTGTTCCACACTAGAATTTGACCCTCTACACAGATCTAAAATTCAACCTTCAAACCTTCAAATGGGACATAATTTGGCCCTTAAGAATAAGTTTGTAAGCATCCTTCTAACCATTGACTAGAAATATTTAAAAAGTGTGCCAAAAATCCTTCCAAAATAATCCAAAAAACCAAGTTTCCAAAATAAAATGTCTCTCCAAATAAGCTCCTCTTCACTTCTATTCCATGAGGTATGAATCTCAAAACTCCTTTTCTTTGCTTATTTGAATATATTCAAACTTGCATGAGTGAGTGAATTGAAGTGATCCTTCTCCCACCTATTTATAGTGCATTCGGGGTCTAGACTAGGTTGACTTATCCACTAGATGGATTGGCTTGTGCAACCAGTAGAATGTATAGTGAATATTCAAAAAATCATTTCTCCTCAACCATGGCAAGTTAAATGGAGTGTCATATACCATTGTAAAGGCCTGATAATACTATTTCCAACCATATATGTTGTGCTTCCATTTGAGCTAGGTAAATGGAGTAAACATTCATTCAAAATTAAGGTATTCAAATGGGGCATCAAAAATTAAAAACAATATTTCTAAATGTATTGAAAGAAGTTATCATTGATGTGAAAGGTTGTCCAAGAAAAAAAGAATTTGATGCCCTTTCTTTGAATGAAATTTTACTCCATTTACCTAGATCAAATGGAAGCATAACATAGATGGTTGGAAAGCTTATTTTGAGACATTTCCAACAATATGTGGCACTCCCTCTGACTCGTATGATTATAGAAGTTTATTAATTATGTTACCTTTGACAAGTTAGCCCCAACTAGTGACAATTTGTCCCAACAATGACAATTTGGACCTAGAAGAGCACTGTGTATATAAGCATGAGGAGTCATCATTTTAATAATTCGCTCAAGGGAAATTTGGATATGTCTAAACAAGTGAAGAAAATAAGGTTTTTTGGGGTTCATATTGTTGAGAAATATAGGGAAACATACAATTGAGTATTCTTAACAAGATTTCCCTTATAACTTGAAAAATTCTTGTGATTATTTTAGTTCTTTATTATTATTATTATTATTATTATGTTCCTTTACATCATCAAGACAAATTCCAAGCAAGAGGATCACAAAGACACCAAATATAGGCTCACAACCATGGAAAAACGCCTAAGAAAGGGAAAACCCAGTCAAACTCTTCCACTATAGATTCAAATAAAGATGATGCAACCAAGACCACTTGAATAAGCCAAAGTCTCTTCTCCATCCACCAAGTCGACCTCCTTATGACAACATAAATTTTCTTCAGTTATAATCTTCAAATTTTACTGCAACACTGTTTTCGTGATCCTGCAATTCACATAGGTGGAAAAGCCACACAAATTTTGGCTAGGAACATTCTCTCCTTTATTTAGACCTCATCCTTCTTTGCTTCCCTTCAAAACCTCCTTTTCACACTTCAAACTGCAACCTTTTTCACACTTCAAATTTTAGATAAACTTCATGAATTTAATGACTCTCAAATAGGTCGAGTATGGTTGCTATATATAGTGGTTGGAGTCTGAATTTTGAGGTCGGGATGATGAGATTGAGATCGAATTATGAGGAATTCGACTTGGTGGAGGACAGACACAAAAAATATTTTTTCTTGACCTTAAGGAGCCCAAGAAGGGTCTCTTACAAAAATGACTTTGACTTTGACTCAACAACAATCCTAGAAGACTTCAATGGAACCCAAGCATGAAACCCATGCTTTAATAAGTCAATTTCTTTTATAATAATTTTTCTTTCTTTCTTTTGACAAATACATTACAATATGACTCAAATACAATTATGAATATCGACACTAGTTACATTATTCAACATTCACTCTTAACTAGGGAGGTATTCATAATGACATATATACAGAGGTACATGGAATATCTCAAAATGATATGCTCTATAAAGAGTTCACAACACACACAATGTTATAGATTAGATAGCTGACCAAGGTACTCTAATGGGGTGGGACTAAGGTGTACTAAAGCTATAGCCTTTCTAGGTACCATCGAGATTTTAAGCTCTAACACTAACCCAAGGATCTAGGTGCATATCCAAGGTCAGAGCTCCATGACCAATTCCACCCTCCCTACTTTGAGATCTAGACATCAACACATAGGCCGACCATATGTATTCCCAAGCATCTTGTTTCCACAAGATGCTTCATCTCTCCTTATCAACTAAATCATATATATATCTACCACTCCAAGCATGCTTCAAAATTTCAATCTTTTTAAGGATATATCCTACATAATCACAACCTCAATTAGTAATAAAAATTCAAGTATATATAAAAGTAAACACAAACCTTCAGGGTCCTCAATCATTCTGATGCTACTTATATCATCATTAAATTATCCAAGTACAACCTGTCATAAGCTTTCTTCTTTAATTTCTCCAGTAGCACCAAATACAAACACAATAATTCTCAACTATTTTGTTTGCAAATCCATTAGTAGTCATTCATCAGTTTCATTATTTCTTCAAGGTATTTACTATGACTGTCATAATATGCCCTCCCTCTCAACTGGGGATATGTACCTTTTCTTCTATCTAATCTCCCTCTCAACTTAGGGAGAACAAAAACATCAAATATACTTCATTCTTTCTTATGTCATCAAGGTTATCTTGATCATCATCATTCTTATAGGTTCCTTTATCATGCTCATCATTATTATCATCTTCAATTACAAACATTCTCAACATCTTGAAGATTATGTACCTGAAAAACTTTAATAAAAAATACAAATATTCAAAAGCATGAAGTCAACTATATCAAACTCATGTCATTACAATGGAAGCATTAAATCATTCAAGATTTTGACATCAAATAGCTAAACCTAGTTAAGTTCATATTCAACAAGGGTTACATTTTACATATTATACTTCAATATCTAGCTAGGATTTTTTCATAAACCCTAGACTCCATCTTTGAGATACACAGCCTTATATATTAGTAACTCAATCAAAATATCAAACCAATCATAGCACTGCACCTCTAAGGTTTCAACAATATGATCTTAGAAATACAAGTCAAATTCTACTAGGGTTTGTTGCAAACCCTAGAATTTATCATCAAAACTAAATCATATCAATAATGAAAAACAATATCATCATGATGCCCTAGAATATCTATCTCCACTAGGGTTTTTTATATACCCTAAATTTTATCAAATATCAAGATAACTGTTAGGTCCCTATATTACTAGTATAGTCCCTTATTGTTGTTAATGTAACCCCCTTATTTTTATTATTGTACCCCTGTAACCCCCATATTGTTATTATTGTGCCCTTAAATTATTATTGTTAGGTCGGCTAGAATTACATTGTGGCCCCACTAGGATTACATTGTGGAATGTGATGCCTCAAGAAATGGAATTGGTTCTGTTTTAATGCAAGAAGGAAGACCCATTGCTTTTGAAATTCGTCCAATCAAAGGAAAGTATTTACAGAAACCTATTTATGAGAAGGAAATGCTAGCAATACTGCATGCACTAAAGAAATGTCGAACTTACCTAATGGGAAGACACTTCAAGGTAAAAACTGATCATGATAGTCTTAAACACTTTTTGGAACAAATACTATCTTCAGAAGAGCAGCAAAAATGGGTCACAAAGATGTTGGGTTATGACTTTGAAATAATCTACAAAAAAGGGAAGCTTAATGTTGTTGCAGATGCACTCTCAAGAAAGAATGAAGAGGTGGAAGCGTTGCTTTGTGCCATTTCTATTATCCAACCAGATTGGATAACAGAAGCAAGAGATGAATGGAAGAAGGAAAAAGATGTATGGACACTCATTCAAAAGTTGCAGCAAGATCCTAGTACATCTGATACATTTAGTTGGAAAAATTATTCCTTATGGTACAAAGATCGCTTATATCTTTGTAATAATTCCCAACTAAAACAAAAGATTCTTCTGGAATTGCACACTTCTCCTTTAGGAGGACACTCTTTCAGGAAGTTATTTCACGAGTTATTTTCTTGTTTGGGTGCTCAACTAGCTCATAGCTCATCTTATCATCCTCAAATATCTGATGGTCAAATTGAGATAGTGACCAAATTTTTGGAAGGATATCTTCGTTGTTTTGTAACTGATAAAAAAACACAAAGGTTCAAGTGGTTACCTCTGGCTGAATGTTGGTATAACACTTCCTTCCATACTGCAACAAAAATGACCCCATTTATGTCACTTTATGGATATCATCCACCGTCCATCACATCATCTTTAGAGAAAATTCGAGTTCAAGCGTTGGAAGATCACATCGAGCATCAACAAGAAGTTCTCCAACTCTTAAAGGATAACTTGAATTTGGCACAAAATCGAATGAAACAACAGGCAGATCAACATTGCAGCAAGAGAAGTTTTGATGTAGGAGACTGGGTATTTTTATGGCTACAACTATACAAACAAATGTCCCTCAAGCAAGCGAAGAAGGATAATAAATTATCGCCAAAGTACTATGGTCCTTACTGTTGGAAATACTGAGAGGGGGGTGAATCAATATTTCTTTCCAATTGTTAATTAATGCCAGTTAGATTCTTCACAATTAAAGACAGAGAGGTGTATAATGATAATATTAAGGATTAATAAGATTTTCAATTCCATTTCTAATAATAGTATACAATAGATGAGTGAGGGCACCAACCCTTTTAATGAAACATGCAACAACCTGTTGCCAAGCACCAACTTGGACTTTGATGAGGCTCCGACCTCTAGGGCTTTGACCCTATCTGCTCAAGGAACCAACCTTGTGTTTAGGAGCTCCTACTCCAAGGACACGAATCCTTCTTTGCTTGGTTTAATAGAGAATGTGAATAGTGCTTACTTGAATGTTCTTGACATATTCATCACTATATTATTTCTTCCAATTTTTTTCACTAACTTCACTGTCCACTTGTCTTCATCACTGGCCTTCAATTAATCCATCAGTACTGTTGTCTTCATTGTCCAAGACTTTTCCACTTCACCGTTCAAAATCATAGATTATTTAATATTTCATGTCTCCAAATCATCACTGTTCAAGCCTTCAATTATTCATGAGTTCTTTATTGTCCATAGGTTATAAGTCACCACAGGTTTGAGCTTTATAAAAACTGTCACAGGTTCAAGCCAAGTCACAGATCCGAATCATAATAGGTGACAGTTCTTCTAAAGTCTTCATTGATCTGAGCTTCAAAGAGATAGGTGAAAGGTAAAGAATTATGAGGCAATACTCCACAGGCACGAGACAATATACCACAGTTCCGAGGCAATACACCACAGGTCCGAGCTTCAACCTAGGCTGCAACCGAGCTCCAACCTTGGCCCCAATCCAAGGCACTGTTGTATGACCGCATTTGTATAAGGTCCGAACTGTTGATGCCACAGGTCTGAGACAAGTGACCGAGCTGACTGTCCTAACTGTCCTCCAATCCGAGCTAACTAACCTCCAATCCGAGCTGAGCCTTAACTTCAACAAGTCCGATTTCTGTGGTAGATTATACCTTTGTCCTCAAATGATCTGAGCATACTTCTTATCACAGGTCTGAGATAGCTACAAGTCCGAGCTGTATAGATGATCAATTCAGATTTTAACCCAGGAAAATATTTCTTGAAAAAATCCTCCTCGGTGCTTCTAAGTTCACGAGTTGTGAACCTTTTTATATCTCTCCAATCTCTTCCTGTATTAACTCTGAATTGCTTGACCGAAATTAATGTCTAGAAATGAAGGATGACATTGTATTTATACGATTTTGACTTTAAAATGAAGGGACCCATCTTTTTTGAGGTAGGCCAACATGAAGGACAAGGATAGGTTGGCTCACTGCTAAGGTTAATTTTTCTTGATTTAAAAATTCCATATCTCATCAACCGCTGGGAGTTTCATGGCAAGTAAAGGCTCTTTGGAAAGAGGAAAAAGTGCTCTTTCACATGGTCTAGGACTCATTGTGATAGGCTGCCTCCAAGGTGCCAAAATTTATTTTTCTTTATATCTGTCCTTGAATTTTTATGTGCAGAAAGTGATTGGGACAACAAGAGGTTATTAGGGCTTCTTCATTGTTATGAACATGGTATTAAAAACCGGTTGGTTTGAACCGGAAATCGGTCAAACCGGCCGGTCAAGAGGCTTTCCAGTCCAAACAGGTCCAAAAACCTGGTTAGCCCTTGCCTTTGACTTGGAAACACCGGTTAACCGGTGTTAACCGGTCGGTTAAGGAAGGAACCAGCTGGTTAACTACTCTTTCCCTACGCGGACCCACGCACGGCCAGAAATGGGTTTTAGGGCTGATGTGGAGGTAAGGGGAGGGTTGTTTCCCTCCAAAAACACCCTCCCCAATCTTTAATAAGCAGAGGCAACCTCTCCTTTGTCTCACACCATCTCATTTGCTGTTTGTGAGTTTTATTGAGAGCTTAGAGAGTGTTGAGTGTTTGCTGGAGCAGTGATATTGGAGGCTTGGAGTTGGAGTTGGAGCTATCTTGGAGATAGTTTGGAGCTGTCAATAGAGTTGGCACCTTCAAGAGGACGCTAAGGAAGCTAGTTTGCATTGCCAGGTAAGGATTTTCACTTGAAAAATCCATCATTTCATTGCTGTTCATGTATTTATTTTCTCATGTGTTTAGCTATGCTATTGCTCTCAAATATCTAGCCCTATGCTATCAAATTTTGTATGTTGAATGTGCATTTTGTTTCGTAAATTTAGCCTTAGTTGTCCATTTATCTTAGCTGCAATTTTTTTTAAATGGCAGATTTATTTCCAAATTTCAATTATTTCAAGTCAAGATGGCTTCAAAAACCAAGGACAGTGCATGGGCCCATTGTGATGTGGCTGATGGAAAGATGATATGCAAATTTTGTGAAAAATGTATTGTAGGTGGGGGTATTCTTAGGTTGAAACAACACTTGGCTAGGATAAGAGGCCAAGTAAAGCTATCTAATGCACCTAATGAACTGATAGGTCTGGTTAGGGCAGAGTACCTTGCCAAGTTTGAAAAGTTTGAGGAGACTAAGGCTAGGGAGAAGGCCATCCAAGATGAAATTGCAAGGAAGAGGGAACTAATAGATAACATGAGACAGAGTGGGTATGATGATTATGAGATTCAAGACTCCACTTCTATCCCTTCCACCAATGACCCCTTTCACTATGTTCCTCTTGTTGGCCAAAAATCAAAACCAACAAAGAGACCCAACCTCCAGAGTTATTTCTCATCCACTACTAATCCCACAACCACTTCCTCCCAACCAAGTCGTCAACCCACTTTGGATCAACATTGGAAAAAACAATGCAAAGAAACTTCTTATTAGCACATTGCTAGATGGTGGTATGATTCAGATATCCCATTTAATGCTTCTCACTCACCTTATTACCAAGCTATGTGGGACTCTGTTTTAATTACAGGAAAGGGCTTCAAAGGCCCTACTGTGCATGACTTGAGGGGAGCTCTTTTGCAACAAGAGATTTGTAATATTGATGAGTATTTGGCTGAATATAAAGAGTCATGGATCAAAACAGGTTGTTCCATCATGTCAGATGGATGGACTGATGGAAAGAACCACACTATCATTAACTTCCTTGTTTCTTGCCCTCGAGGAACAATGTTTTTGAGATCAGTTGATGCATCTGATAAGGTGAAGGATGCAACACTTCTATTTGAGCTTTTGGATGAGATTATTCAGGAAGTGGGGGAGGAGAATGTTGTGCAGGTCATCACAGATAATGCCTCAAACTATGTTCGTGCTGGAAAGATGCTTGAGTCCAACTATAATACCATATTTTTGACTCCATGTGCTGCACATTGCATATACCTCATGCTTGAGGACATACGAAAAGTGGATTGGGTAAAAAACACTGTAGAGCATGGCAAGTGAATTACAAAATACATTTACAACCACTCATGGGTATTGAGCCTAATGAGGAAAAACACTGGGGGAAAAGAGCTTGTTAGGCCTGCCATTACGATATTTGCAACTCACTTCCTCACGTAGCAATGTCTCAATTCTCAACAAAAAAACTCATAGAAAATGTTTTCTTCTGATGATTGGATTGAATTTCGGCGGGCTTGTAGACAAGATGGAAAATACACCAAAAATAAATTCTTTGAAAATTATTTTTGGAAAAGGTCTTTAGAGTTGGTAAAAATTACCGAGCCCCTTGTTAAGGTGCTAAGGATGGTGGATGGGGAAAATATGGCAATGGGATAAATTTATGAGGCTATGGATCAGGCAAAGGAGTAGATACGGGCAGTTTACAGGGACATGTTAGCTAAATATGGCCGGATATGGGAGATCATTGATAACAGATGGAACAATCGACTCGATTGTCCCATACATGCAACTGGGTATTTTTTGAACCCAAAGTATCATTATAAAGCTCGGCTAGGAGATCAGCAGGATGGGGAGGTCAGATCTAGATTGATTGATTGCTTGGAGCGCATGGTCCCTAACTGTGCAGAACTTTTGGAAACACATAAACAAATTACTCTTTTCAGTATGGCAGCTGGTACCTTTGGAAAGAACTTGGCGAAAATGGCAAGAGATGTGGATCAACCAGGTAAGCAATTCCAATTTGTTTTTCTTTTCAAGTTAAATTATTTGTAAATAAGTGATGAAATGAACTATGTTACTAATGAATGTCTTTTTATTTGCAGCACATTGGTGGGAGTCATTTGGGGGCCAATGTCCTCAATTGAAAAAGTTTGCAATTAGAATCTTCAGCCAAACTTGCAGTGCTTCAGGTTGTGAGTGCAATTGGTCTGTTTTTGAGCGCATACACACAAAGAAGAGAAACCATTTGGAACAGAAACGACTAAATGATCTTGTGTTTGTGCAATACAACCTTCGCTTGAGGCGGAACCAACTGATGAGCAAAACACCTGATCTAGATCCAATTGTGTTGGATGATATTGATCCAACATCAGAATTGGTGGAGGAGACTGAAGATACAATGTTTGAGGCAAATTTTGATTTTGATGCAGCATTAGCGGGGGGTGAATTTGAAGCATATTTGGTGGCACCATCAGATGGAGACCCAGGATTGGTAGCTGCATCAAGGAAAGTCAAACAACCAATGGAAGGCACTAGTCATGCAGCTCGAGTAACTCATGCTTCCATGAGGTCCACTTCTATTGTTATTGGTGGCAAGGATATTCAGGTTGCAGATGACCTTGAGGCTGAGGCATCCTCAGACCCTGATCCAGATGATGTCTATGCAGCTACTGATGTTGATCCTGTGTCTAGTAGCGGTGATGAATTTGATGATTGATCATGATTCATGTGTAGTCTTGTATTAGGCCCATGGCCTCATAGCTTGTAGCATTGTTTTTGGACTTTATGGGCCATTTGGAGCCTCATTGCTTATGTATTTTTCGATGATATGTATTGCACTCGAAGCCATTTTGATATATTCACATTTGCATGGTATATAAATGAGAAAAATTTGCATATTTTGTCTCTATTGGTTTTGAATAATGCTTGAAAATCTTAAAAATAGTTTTTTTTTTTTTTTAATATTATTATTATTAAAAAATAATTATTTAATGTTTTTTTTTTTTAAACCAGTTCGTTTAGACCTGATCAGTACCGGTTAGACCGGTTCCAGTCCAGTTATTGGTTCATTAGGTCCACCGGTTCAATTACCGGTTCTGGTTTTTAATACTATGGTTATGAATGCCATGTAGCATCATGTATCAACAATGTCATCATATACTAATGCAGTGATATGCCATAGTGCAACCTTCATCTTAGTCAAAGCCATATTGACATCAATGAAAATTTGAATTAACAATCTCCCCCTTTGTCATTGATGGAAATATTTTTTCCCTTCCAACATTCTCTCCCCCTTTGTCATCAATGGCAAACGGGGTGCCCAAGTACTCCCCCTATCAAGCTACTCCCCCTAACATATTGTACTCCTGACATGCTGTGTGATTTAATGTGATGCAAGAGCAACGACTCCCATCTTTTGGCGAAGAAACTCAAACGGTTCTCGTGGAAGGGGTTTTGTAAAGATATCAGCAATTTGCTCTTTTTTATTGATGTATTCCAACCTGATATTGTGTTCAGCAACTTGTTCTCCGAGAAAGTGGTATTTGATTGGAATATGTTTGGTCCTTGAGTGCATCACCAGATTCTTTGAAAGACTGATGGTGCTAGTATTGTCACAAAAAATAGTAACTGGTTTCCTAGTTTCTATGTTGACATTCTTCAAGGCTTCCTTCATCCATAGAATTTTCTGTATAACAATTAGTAGCAACTATATATTTGACTTCAGCTGTAGAAAGGGATTAGATGATTGTTTTTTGCTGAGCCAAGATACAAGACAATCTCCCATAAAGAATGCATTTCCACTGGTACTTTTTCTATCATCCATGCTTCCGGCCCAATCAGCATAGAGTAAGCTGTCACAATAAGAGTTTAACTCTTAGGATACCAAAGACCGAAATCAATCGTTCCTTTCAAATATCTGAGAATTCTCTTCACAGCTGCTAGATGGGATTGTTTAGGACTTGACTGAAATCTTGCTACCATTCCTACTGCTTGCATCATATCTGGTCTTGTAGCAGTTAAGTATAGGAGAGCTCCAATAATTGATCTGTAAAGAGTTTCATCTATGAGAGGGGTATCATCATCTTTGCTTAATTTACAATCTGTGGTCATCGATGTGCTCATAGGTGCACAAACTTCCATCCCATATCTTTTGAGCATGTCTTTAGGATATTTTGCTTGAGATACAAACATGCTTGCAGTGGTTTGAGATATTTGTAGCCCAAGAAAGTAAGACAACTCACCAATCATTTACATCTCAAAATTTTTGGACATATTTAAAGCAAATTCATGGCTCATTTCTTCATTATTTCTAGCAAAGATTAGATCATCAACGTAAAAAAGAGTGATCAGAAGTTTTTCCTTGTCCATCATCATGTAGAGATTGCTACCTGCCACTCCCTTTTTGAAACCCTCTTGTTGCAAATAGTGATCCAACTTTGCATACCATGCTCTAGGGGCTTGTTTTAATCCATACAAGTCCTTTTTTAGTTTGCATACAAAGTCTTTTCCTTCAGCAAGATCAAATCCTTCTGGTTGCTCCATGTAAACTTCTTCCTTGAGATCTCCATTCAGGAATGCTGATTTTACATCCATTTGATAAATCTTGAATCCTTTTGAGAAAGTAAATGCTAAAAACATTCTTATGGCTTCCATTCGAGCTACTGGTGCAAAGGTTTCTTCAAAGTCAATTCCTTCGATTTGCAAGTATCCTTTGCAGACAAGTCTGGCTTTATTTCTAATGATTTGTCCATCTTCATTCATCTTGTTTTTGAATACCCATTTTGTTCCAATTATATTTTTATCTTTTGGGCGAGGTACCAGTTCCCAAGTCTCATTTTTTTCGATTTGAGACATTTCTTCTTCCATGGCCTTTATCCAATAAGGATCTTTGCTTGCTTGAGAAAAATTTTCAGGTTCTATTAAAGATAATAGAGCCACATCATCTTTTCTTGGGGTGCTTATCATCCTTCTTCGAGTTTGGATTCCTTCATCTATATTTTCGATGACCTGTTCTTCTGGATGATATCCCTAAACAAACTTGATCTTGGAGGGAGTTTGTGAAGATTCACTTTGAGGTTCTTCATTCTCCTCTTCTTTTTCAGGTTCTTCTTCTTCACTTTGTCAAAGAAAGGCTCAACTTCATGATCTTCAATTCTTTTTTATAGAAGGCCTTCATCAATCTTCACATCAATGCTTTCCACTATTCTTCGTAGACGATTGTTGTAACATATGTAGGCTTTGCTCCTAGTGGAGTATCCAAGAAATATTCCTTCGTCAACTCTAGAATCAAATTTACCTGGCGAGTCATCATTTATTTTTATGAAACATTTACTTTCAAAAACCCTGATATATTTTACTGAAGCAGGTCTTCCTTTCCATAATTCATAAGGAGTCTTTTCATTATTAGGTCTTAGTTGAGTTTGATTTAAGGTATAAAATGTGGTGCCAACTGCTTCTCTCCAAAATTTTGGTTGCAAATCAGCTGCTAGTAGCATTGTCCTTGCCATTTCTTGAATGGTTCAGTTCCTTCTTTCAACTACTCCATTTTGCTGAGGTGTCCTAGTAGTAGAGAGTTCTCTTTCGATTCCATGCTCTTTACAAAATTCATAAAATTATTTTGAGGTGAATTCTCCTCCCATATCCATTCTAAGACATTTAATCTTAGAATCTTTCTCATTCTC
The DNA here is from genome assembly GCA_034641835.2 of Pinus albicaulis. Lineage (NCBI taxonomy): Eukaryota > Viridiplantae > Streptophyta > Pinopsida > Pinales > Pinaceae > Pinus > Pinus albicaulis. Next base: position 1,228,134,859 of record CM076577.1, on the reverse strand, counting down.
AATGAGAGCCTTAAGATTCTTAAAACATTCAAATGCTTCGGATTTATATTTTATGAAATATATCCACATCATTCTAGTATAGTCATCAACAAATAGAGCAAAGTACCTTTCACCTTGAAGAGCTGGAGTTCTAGTTGGCCCACACAAGTCTGCATGAATGATTTCCAGAGGTTTTGTTGTTGAGAACTCATTAGTTTTGTGGCTAGTTCTGGTTTGCTTTCCATGTTGGCATGGGCCACATACAAATTGATTTGGTTAGCACATTTTTGGAATATCTCTTACTGCATTAATTTTGCTGATGTTGACTAGGTTATAAAAATTTGTATTCCCTAATCACTTGTGCCATAACAAACTTTCATTTGTTTGACTTAAGTAACATTTATCTTCTTGGATTCTACTGAGAATATAAACATTATCTGGTGTTCTTACTCCTTTCACCACAAGTTCTCCCGAGGATGAGTCTCTTATTTCACAATTTTTTGTACTAAAGACAACATTATGTCCTTGGTCACAAATCTGGCTAACACTTAAGAGATTGTGTTTGAGCCCTTCTACCAACAAGGTATTTTGAGCCTTTCCTAGTCCATTGACAAGGGTAGCAGTTCCTTTTCTAGTGATTTTAGCAGATCCACTTCCAAATGATACATTTCCATTTTTACTATTTAATGAGATGAAATTATTTTGGTCACCTGTCATATGTCTTGAGCATCCACTATCCACGAACCAATGATTTTCTTCACTATGAGCACATAGAGCTAGGCCACATTTATCAGTTTTGAGATTTACATTTTTAGCTTTCTCCCTTTTGAGAGGGAAATTTTGTTCATTATGATCATAATTATCACACAATGAGCAAGACAGATCAAACTTAGCCAAAGGATCAAAGGAATTGTAAGTTTTTATTTGTCCTTTCTCTTTAGGACCACGTAGTTGGTTTGTTTGATCATTCAATCTTGGTGCTTCATTCTTATGAGTGTTGCAATGCTTAGCTTGATGCCCAAAGTTTTTACAATTGTAACAATGCCCAAGAAAAATAGTTTGATACCTGTTGTAGTATCCATAGCTTGAACCAACATTCTTCCTTGGAGTTGCTTTTTCTTCAATTCTTGGTTTTGAGATGGGACTTTTCTCCTGACAAGATGACTTTTCTTCTTTTGGATGGCAAGAGAGTACATCAACATAACTTCTGGCATTATTCTTTGTACTTGGTGATTCTCCTTTGAAACCAATTCCAGACTTGTCATGTTGAGGTTTTTGAGTATTAAGAATGTTGTCAAGAGCTAGAGAGCTTTGCCAACTCCTTTTAACTTGCTCTAATTCCTTTCTTAGAGATATTATTTCAGCTTCACGTTTTTCACATATATCATATTCTCTTTTAGCTTAATGTTCAAGAAGTATTCCCTTCTTTTTGCTTCCTCTCTTTCTATTTTGAGAGAAATTATCTTCTTTTGTAGATTCTCATTTTCTTCAATGACACTCAGTAGCAAACTATCCATGTTTCTTTCATCTTCTAATTCCGAGTCATCATCATTTGTAAATGCCATGAATAACGTTTCTTTGCTTCCAACATAATCACTTTCCTCATTTGATTCATCATCACTTTCTTTGTAATGACGCACATTTCTAGTTGATTTCTTTTTTATGACTACAAATTCATCTTCATTAGACTCATCTTGTTTGGAGAAGAAGTTCTTGTTATTAAACCCTTTCTTTTTGTACATCATTCTTTTAGAGTCCTTTTCATCATCACTATCATGTTTATGAGGACATTTTGCAGTATAATGACCTATTCTTCCACATTTGAAACAAATAAGAGGGTACTTACCTTTTAGCTTATATCCCCTTTTTAGTCTTTGTACAAATTGAGCTAACTCGTTTTTAGTGTCAGATTCATCGTTGTTGCAATTCCATCCTTTTCCTTCTTTTGTAGATCTTGAGGCTTTGAAAGCTACTTCTTTGAAATTTGGGCTCCCTTTCCTCATCTCATAGGCAATAAGAATTCCATGAAGTTCATCCATATTGAGAGTATCTAGGTCCTTCATTTCTTCTATGGCACTTACTTTGGAGTCAAATCTGTCAGGAAGCGATCTCAGGATTTTTTGCACAACGGTGCTTTCTTCAATATTTTCTCCTAATCCTTTAAGAGAGTTAACTAATTCAGCTACTCGGAGGAAGTATGATGCAATATATTCTTCATCATCCACTTTCAGACTCTCGAATTGTCTTCTATAGGTTTGAAGCTTTGCCTTCTTAACTTTGGAGTCCCCATCATATAGAGAAACCAACTTATCCCATACTTCTTTGGTTGAGTCACAATCCATGACTTTCATAAATTCAGAATCGGTAATTCCACTAGTGATGGAATTTAAAGCTTTGGCATTAGCAATGTAGGATCTTCTTTCATCTTGATCAATTGGAAGACTAGCGGGAGCTTTGTAGCCATCCAAAACAGAGTGCCATACTTCAGGACCAAGAGACATTAGATAGTAGGACCTTGGCTGAGATATTATCAAAGATAGACAATTTCCTTGTTGCTTCCATGTTCTTCATTGTGCCTAAGAATCCTTCTTCCAGCTATTAGGCTGATAATGAAGAAGCTGGCTCTGATACCAATTGTTGGAAATACTGAGAAGGGGGGTGAATCAATATTTCTTTCCAATTGTTAATTAATGCCAATTAGATTCTTCACAATTAAAGACAAAGATGTGTATAATGATAATATTAAGGATTAATAAGAATTTCAATTCCCTTTCTAATAATAGTATACAATAGATGAGTGAGGGCACCAACCCTTTTAATGAAACAGGCACCAACCTATTTCCAAGCACCAACTTGGACTTTGATAAGACTTCGACCTCTAGGGCTTTGACCCTATCTGCTCAAGGCACCAACCTTGTGTTTAGGAGCTCCTACTCCAAGGACACCAATCCTTCTTTGCTTGGTTTAATAGAGAATGTGAATAATGCTTACTTGAATGTTCTTGACATATTCATCACTGTATTATTTCTTCCAAAATTCTTCACTGACTTCACTGTCCACTTGTCTTCATCACTGGCCTTCAATTAATCCATAAGTACTGTTGCCTTCACTGTCCAGGAATTTTCCACTTCACTGTTCAAAATCATAGATTATTTAATATTTCATGTCTCCAACTCATCACTGTTCAAGCCTTCAATTATTCATAAGTTCTTTACTGTCCAGAGGTTATAAGTCACCATAGGCCTGAGATTTATAAACACTATCAAAGGTTCAAGCCAAGTCACAATCCGAATCATAATAGGTGACAGTTCTTCTAAAGTCTTCACTGATCCGAGCTTCAAAGAGACAGGTGAAAGGTAAATAATTATGAGGCAATACTCCACAGGCACGAGACAATATACCATAGGTCCAAGGCAATAAACCACAGGTTCGAGCTCCAACCTAGGCTGCAACCGAGCTCCAACCTTGGCCCCAATCCAAGGCACTGTTGTATGACCACAAGTGTAGAAGGTCCAAACTATTGATGCCACAGGTCCGAGACAAGTGACTGAGCTGACTGTACTCCAATCCGAGCTAACTGACCTCCAATCCAAGCTGAGCCTTAACTTCAGCAAGTTCGATTTCTGTGGTATAAAGATTGGTACTATGGCATACAAATTGGAGCTTCCTGCTTCTTCACGAGTGCATCTAGTTTTCCATGTTTCATGCTTAAAGAAGGTTATAGGTGAAAATCTTCCGGGCCCAAACAACAATATCAAAACTCTTTAAGGAGAAAGGAAAATCATATTGAACTGAAGGGGCTTTAAGAAAACAAGAACTCATATGTTTGGTGAATCAATCAATTTCAAAGTATCTCATCAAGTGGAAGAAACTATCCTAATTAATATTCGTTGCAGGAGGAGTGCACTTTTATGGCAAAGCACCCAGTAGCTTACCAAACATTGAGGACGAACACTTTTTTTGAAGGAGAGGGGTATGTTAGGTCCCCATATTACCAGTATAGTCCCCACATGAACTAGTAACCCCTATTGTTATTATTGTACCCTCAGAATTCTTTGTTACGGTTGTTTGTCTGTTTCTTTAATTATTATTGTTAGGCTTCCCCAAGTTAGGATTACTGGCCCCACTAGGATCACATTGTGGCCCCATGGACTCCTATATATAAAAAGGATTTTTGTAATTTGTATCATCCAAGAATTGCTCATTCACTTAATGTATTGGAGGTTGCCCCCTCGAAGTGGCTTATTTCTAAGGTGTTGATATCTCTTTTATTTTATTTTTGGAGCTGGTTTCACAACATTAGTAACTCAATCAAAATATCAAACCAATCATAGTACTGTACATCTAAGGTTTCAACAATATGATCTTAGAAATACAAGTCAAATTATTCTAGGGTTTGTTGTGAACCTTAGAATTTATCATCAAAACTAAATCATATCAATAATGAAAAACAATATCATCATGCCCTGGAATATTTATCTGTACTAGGGTTTTTTATATACCCTATATTTGATCAGATATCAGGATAACATACTTGCATATACATATATAGGGTTTCATTATCATGCACTAACATCTCATATCAATATCCATATCCACCAGGTAAACCCAAGACACAAACATCAATACATCAAAGTTAGAAATACAACAATTTTAATCAGACTAGGGTTTCGATTATACAAACGAATATACACCTAGGGTTTCATTCCTAGGACCTTAATTTAGCTATTACAAGGGTTTTTTCTCATAAACCCTAATTCACCAAACCCTAAAAAATATAGGGTTTCATTATATAACCTATACATTAACAGTAAACCCTAAAGGACTATGGTTTTTACCATGACATTACCAAAATCACCAACTTAAAAAGAATAGGAATTCATCATATTTTCTAGGCTTTATCAACAAACCCTAAGCATACTAGGGTTTCAATATTATTGATAACATACCCTAAGCATAATTTTTTTTAGGGTTTTATAGTGAAACCGAAAGGTTAGGGTTTCAACAAAAATGAAAAAATGACAATAGATATGACAAAGTTAGATTCAATCTAGTGAATGATCATCCTAACAATAACCTTTACGATTCAAAACCATAAATATAATAAAGTAATACAAGGCAAATTTAAAAAATAATTTAATGTAGAATTTTTGTTACAAATATTATAGTTTTAGACATACCTGTGGTTGCTCCTTTTACAAACCTTGTAGGGTTTCATTTATTGAAGTGTTCCCTATGAATTTAGCCATAATATTTATGCTTGCAATACTCATAGACAAGTACAACCAAGAAAAACATGTGACACGAAAAACGTTGTATCAATTTTTTCAATCTAGAGTTTATAAGCAACAATGGAGGATGGAACCCTAGGGTTTCCAAGTACAAACTCTAGATCTAGAAAAATAATTTTTTCTTCTACTTCAATCATCACTAGGTTTTACTATGCACCCCAAATTACCTACAAACCTTAGAAGTGCATATTAGGGTAAGGGTTTCTATATGAAAAGGGTTATCATGTGCCATTTAGGGATTATAATTATAGATATCAATACCAACATTAATGACTAATAACAAATCTTAGAAATAATAGACCTTCAAACAATCAAGTCTACACACTGTAGAATTAGATTTCAAAACCTTAGTAAATTTCAAATTTTATAAGAAAAGTGATTATACATACCTTAAAAGTTACTTACCTTGGTCCTTGAAGCAGAATCTTCAAGACGTTATGACAAGATGCCAAGGTAAGAATACTACCTTTAGAAATATTGCAATTTGTAGGTTATTTTGCTACAATTTCATATAAGATTCTCTATCGATCTTCTAATTATCGAATTTTGGTTTCCTTTTGAAGATTTTTATGGAAATTTAGTTAGATCCTCACAATAGATATTGATTGTCATTTCAACATAGGCTTTTCAAGGAATAATTGTTATAGGCTATTCTTCAATGTAACATATCTTATAGTCATTATTTTAGGTTAGTGTTTCTTTCAATTTATAGACTTGGTCCTTTGTATATATATGTGTTACAGTACTACTAATTTTGTCTTAGATTTCTTGACCTTTATTTCATTGCATATGATGAATACATGATTATGGATTAATATTATACATGGTGACTTCTATGCATAAAATCTATTTTCTCTTGTAGATGCTTCTTCTCCAAACACTTATGCACATAGTCTATTTTCTCTTGTAGATGCTTCTTCTCCAAACACTTATGTAAGGAGCCCAAGAAGGGTCTCTTACAAAAATGACTTTGACTTTGACTCAACAAAAATCCTAGAAGCCTTCAATGGAAGCTTGACCTATTGACCATTGACCCAAGCATGAAACCCATGCTTTAATAAGACAATTTATTTTATAATATATATGTTCTTTCTTTCTTTTGACAAATACATTATAATATGACTCAAATACAATTATGAAGACTGACACTAGTTACATTCTTCAACACATATCTCATGAACTAGAAGTGAGGAGAGGCTAGATTGGAGAGGTTGTCTATGGAAGGGATTTTGGAACATTTAAAAAGAGTTTTGGCACAATTTTTGAGGATATTTTTGATGCATTTTTAAAAAGTGTTTTGGCACAATTTTTGAAGGTTTTTGGTTATGGTTAGAAGGTTTTTATAGAACTACACCTTGGGCATCAGGTATTATTGTATACTTTTCTCTTGTGTAGTGTATGTGAGAGGGCCAATATCCCTGGTATGAGAGCCCTTATTTATATTTATTAAATAAAGGGTGGTAGGGTGGAGCAAGGCAAGGGAGTTGCAATATAATTTAGGTTGAAGCTTGTAAATTATGGGGTTGGTACCTCCTTAAAGTAGGTGTTGGTATACTAGGGGGTTGTTGTCTCCTTCAAGTTGTTACTTGTAAACATTGAAACTATTTAAGATAAGTTTCATGAATAGATTTATTTGTTGTTTTTAAGTATTATTTGCATGTTTCCTTTGAATATTTAAACAATTTTTAGAAGTTTCCAATATTGATTCACCTACTCTCTTAGTATTGGTAATATTTCCAACAAAATGGGTCATTTGAATATGTAACTTTCTCTTTCATTTGGACAACCTTTGACATTAATGAAAAATTATTTCAACAATCTCCCCCTTTATCATTGATGGCAACCATCATACTCCCCCTTTGATCATGCTCCCTCTGTCTTCATTCTTCTTGATATTTCTCTTCCCCTTTGACATAAATGGAAAAGGGTAACTCTCCATGACATTGTATCTCTCGTCTTTCTTTCTTGAAGATTGTGCAAATCAATTTGGAGCAAAAATTACTACTAATTTCTATCTGAGATACTCAAATGTTATTTGGGAAGTGGTTTGGTGAAGATGTTTGCAATTTGTTCCTTTATTTGAACATAATGTAGCTTGATATTATTTTCTATGACTTGCTGCCCTAGAAAGAGAAACTTCATAGGAATACACTTGGTATTGGAATGCATGACTTGATTCTTCGATATGTTTAATGGCGTTTTCTCAAAGATCGAAATAGGTTATCTTGCAAGGTTTTCTTGATCCAGAGAACCTAAGTACAACATGTTGTTGCTACAAGATATTTTCCTTCTACTGTAGACAAGGATAGTGAAGACTGCTTCTTGCTCCACCAAGATACTAAACAGTCTCCCAAGTAGAATGATTCTACACTTGTACTTATTTTGGCATTGATGCTTCTTTTCCAATTTGCATCTATGTATGCTACAGGTGTCAATTCCTTTCCTTTTGGATACCACAACCCAAATTTTGTTGTTCCTTTGAGATATCTGAAGATCCTTTTCGCTGCTAGAACATGAGTTTCCTTCAGTGCTGCTTGAAATATTAAAACCTGTCTAACTTCTTGTATTATATCTGGTCATGAAGTTATCACACAAATCAGGCTTCTAATCATTGATCTATAGAGTCTTTGATCCACTTCTTTGGATTCAACTTCTTTGTTCAAGTTTCATCCAGTGGCCATAGGAGTGCTCACAAGTTTACAATATTCCATGTTTAACTTCTTCAACATTTATTTGATGTACTTGGTTTGAGAGATGAAAATGTCCCCATGTAGTTGAGATATCTAAGTCCCATAAAGAAATTCAAATCCCCAATCAAAGAAATTTCAAATTCATTCGGCATATTTTTTTGCAAATTCTAACTTAATATATCATCATCACTTCCAAAGATGATGTCATCAATTATACTTCAATGATGATAATACTATCTTTGATATTATTTTATGTATAGATTACTATTTTCATTTCCCTTTCCGAATCCTTGTTGCTACAAATAACTATCCAATCCTGAGTACCATACTCTAGGGGCTTGCTTAATTCCATGTATGTCTTTCTTCGATCTACAATTATAAGATTCATATTTTGATAATGTGAATCCTTTTGGTTGTTTTATGTTTACTTCTTCTTCTATCTCGCCATTAAGAAATGTTACTTTTACATCTATCTGTGACACTTTCATTCTTTTGGAGCATGCATAGGCTCAAATAATACTAATTGCTTCCATTCTGGATACTGGAGAAAAAATTTATTTGAATTATATCACTTCAACTTGGACATATCCTTTGCACACTAGCATTGCTTTGTTTCTGGTCACCTTTACATTTTCTTTTAATTTGTTTCTAAAGACCCTTTTTGTACCAATCACATTTTTGTTCTTGGGCCTTGGAACAAGTTCCCATGTCTCATTCTTCTCAATTTTATTTATTTATTCTTCCATGGTCTTGATCCAATGTCCATAATTTCTAGCTTCGTCAAAGTTACTTGGTTTAGTTGTAGAAAATAGTGACAAATGCCTTTACTTTGGTGTTTGTGTTTGTTTTCTTCTTATGGTTTCTACTTGTGCGCTCTTCTCCCCAATAATTTGTTCTATTGGATGATTCTTCTGATACCAATGTTTAGGTGTCCTAGAAAGTGTCTAAAAATCTTGTTGATTATCTTCTTCCCTTTGGTATGCCTCTGTCTTCTTCTCTTCTTGGTGTTGATCTTCTTTTTTTCCCTCTTCTCTATCTTGTTGAATTATGTAGATACGGTCAATCTTCATAATGTAAAAAATTTGTACTTGTAATGATGAAAGAAAAATTATATTTTGTGACAAAAGAAAAATTATATTTTAAGCATGCTTTTCATGCCTGTGAGAATTTATTTATTTATTTCATAAGCCATGTTCTTCATGGCCTTTTCAAAAGAAGAAAATTATTTGTGGACACCAACAATATGTCAAGTCAGCCTCTTGTGATAAAGTCAGATAAGCCCCTATTGGCACCCATTTGAACCCCTCCAGTGCATATAAATAAGTGAAGATTCCATCCCTCCAAGATAAAATTCGAATACATTAAAAGACATCATCTGTTTTGATCAGGAGAAAATTTCTAAGGCATATATCCGTAATAGAGGAGAATGATGCATACATCTGTGACAAAGGAACAAAATTTTGAGGCATACATTTGTGATAGAGGACCTAAGTTTTAAGGCATACATCTGTGATAGAGGAACAAATTTTTGAGGCATACATCTATGAAAAAGGAGAAAAGTTCTGAATTGATTATCTGTGATAGAGCAGTGAAGTTATGAATTATTTATTCGTGACAAAGGAGTGAAGTTTTGAAGCATATATTTGTGACAGAGGAGCCAAGATATGAGGTATATTATTTATGGTTACTCTTTATGAAGCATGCCAAAAAAGTATGTTATTATTCTTTATGAGTAGGCTGAAATTCTTTGTGAAAGGGGTCGATATTGTCTGTCACCAAGTATGTAATCAAGTCTATGGAAAGAGGTTGAAATTCTCTATCATCAATTTTAGTGAAGCTGATCAAGATTGATGTTGGAAGGTAAGTGAAGATGTTATATTTGACATCTTGTTGGTAGTCCCGTGAAGGATTCTTGTTGAGTAGTGTGACCATTAACATTGAAATTGATGTCTCTCTTGTTAAATTGAATATTTCTCTAAGAAGAAGGTTGTTGGGTTTTGTCCCCAAGTGGGTTTTCCTAGGGTAAACATTGTGTCTCTCTTTTGCATTATGATATCTATTGCTTCATTATCTTTATGGTTGAATTTTTTAACCTGTAATTTATTAATGATACATTGAAAGTGCTAAATAAAATAATCTTATCATTGGAAGTAATTATCAAGTTCAAAAATCAAGTGCTTGAATAATTTGCACTCGAAAAATCAACATGGTATTACAGCTTTGGTGAAGGACGGATCATTGAGATCACTGTTGAATAAAACTCATATAAATCACTATTATTTTGTACTTTTTGATATGCATCCATGGATTCTATGAAGTTAGAGAAGGGGATTCAAGTTTCAAAGCTTGGAAAGTTAGGATTGATCTGATTCTTGCAAAGAACAAAGTCTTGAATACTAGGAAGGGAAAGGTTGTAGAACCAAAAGATAATGCAGGGAAAGAGAAGTTTAATGAAGATGAAACCACTGATAGGAATGATTATTTTGGATTCCATTAGAGATCACCTGATTCCATACATTGAAAAGATTGAATCTTCAAAGGAAATGTATGATTCCCTAACCAAACTATTTACAAAAAACAACATTGGTCTACTCATGAGTTTGAAGAATAAGCTTTGTGATATAAGGATGGCATATGACGACCTTGTGGCTTCATATTTTGTATGAATCTCTCAAATAAGAGACCGAGTTAAAGAAATTGATGAAACTTTTTTTGAGAAGAAACTTGTGAATATAACACTTAATGGACCACCTAGATCATGGGATACATTTGCAGCAAGTATAAGTAGTGTAGGGAGATTTAATTGTATGTTAAATCCCTTTAAATTTAAATATGTCAAATTGGGGGTTTTGTAAACTTAGAAGAAAACCAAAATATATGGGACCTCAGATGAATTGTTGTAGAATTTGTTTTTAGGATGGAAAGGAAAAAAAAATGGAAATGCATATTACAAATATAACTAAAGAAAATTGCAAAAGAAATCATATGCAAGAAAACTAAATTAGATTCTAGGGGTGGAAGACTGAAGTTAGATTCTAAGGGTGGAACGAATGAATGCAATGGCATTTCTAAAAACTTATAAACTAATCTATGAACAAATATAAGAAGCAAACTATGATAATCTAGAAAGCGGGTAAACCTAGAAAACCTATTGATTTAATTATCAAGCAAGAAAACTATGAGAACTAGTAAACAAGCAATTTAATGATAACTAAAGTGATAACTAGTAAACAAGCAATTTAATGATAAATAAAGTGAAAATCTATTAGAAGCAAACTATGATAATCTAGAAAGTGGGTAAACCTAGAACAAATATTGATTTAGTTATCAAGCAGGAAAACTATGAGAACTAGCAAACAAACAATTTAATGATCACTAAAGTGAAAATCTATTAGAAGCAAACTATGATAATCTATAAATGTGGTAAACTTCGAACAACTATTGATTTAGTTATCAAGAAAGAAAACTATGAGAACTAGTAAACAAGAAATTTAATGATAACTAAAGTGAAAATCTATTAGAAGCAAACTATGATAATCTAGAAAGCAGTAAACTAATCTAGAAAGAAGTAAATAGAAACTAGTGATTTAGTTGTCAAGCAAGCAAACTAAGAATGCTAGTAAGCAAGCAGTTTAATGACAATCAGATTGAATCTAGAAAATGAAATCACACTTGCGAAAAGTAAATCACACTTGCAGAAAGTAAACCACACTTGCATGAAAGGAAATAAAAAAAATCAAACTATATTACAGATGTATGCGAATTGTGGTTGATGGGGATTTGTCCATTCCTCAATGAGCACACATGAACAACTCTCACATCTTAAGAATCAAACAACACTCATAACTCAAGATTTGGAGAAAATGATATTACTTAGGCTGGACAAACAATCATAAATATGATGCTAATGAATAATTGACAACTTGTTAGCTTCCTTTGAAGGATGCTCCTCTTATTTATACATGAATTAGGGATATCTCCTCAATAAATGTAAATCCCTTAAATATCTACTAGATCCATACTTGTCTCAACTTATCCCTAAATACTAGATACAAATACCATGACACATCAAGATCTCCATGATATTTATCCTTGGAATACGGTCCACCTCTTGAGTTGAAATTGAAATTTGTGCTTGGGAGGCCAAGTCAGACCCTTCTAGAACCTCCAATTAAGCCTATACATTCCACAAAACTCATAACACACACACACACACACACACACACACAAACACACATGTATATGAAACCATGTTAATTTCCTAGTTTTTAATCATAAATTCACTTAAAAATACATAAAATAAATAACTTTGGAAAATGATTATTCTAACCCATATGATCATGAAGATGATTACTTTATGTAGGGTTTTAGGCTAGATAGTCATGAAATGAGGGCTAAATGGTTATGAAATAATGGAAATATGGATTAAGATTGAAGACAACTTTGAGACTCAACATAACCCCCAGCTGAAGTTGTTGCATGTCCTCATGCAACTATTGCATTGATTCATTTGTTCATAAGTTTATCTTCTTGAAATGCTTTGCTTCTTTATGAGCTTTTGACTTGTATTGATTCTATTATGCTCCTATACCAATAGGTGTCATATATCATGATTGACTTGATGGGCTATGTAATATGTTCATACCTTTCCTTGTTGCAAAGGTTTTCCATATTGTCAAAAAAAAAAAAAAATCAAAAAATTTAAAAAATGTAAAGAGGGTATACCCTAAAAGAAAAATAAAAGGGTGAAAAGAATAAAAAATGGCCAAAAAAGTAAAACAAATGAACCCCACCAAAAGAAAGGCCAAGGAAAGTGCGCAAGTCTAAATGCCACTACTTTTTGCTCTTATGTAAATAAACAAATTGTGTGCAACTTGTATCTTATGCCACAATTGATGAACAATCAAACAATTTAAGCTTGACTAGTTCATCTTTCAATTTTATGTTTTAGAGATAGAGAATAAAATCTGACCAAAGTGTTTAATCTTGGCAGATAAGTAGATAGGTAGACTAAATAAAAGGAGCTCAATATTTTAATCTGAGCCCTTGGATGTAATAAGGTTAGATTTAGATAGATTTCTACATGTAAAAGAAAAGAAAGTGTGATAAGGGTTTGCCAGTCTAAGTGCACCCTAATAAAGAAGAAAAAATGGCAGGTTAAAGTAGGTAGGGTAGGTAGATGTTGTTGTAGAATTACATGTGATGGATAATGACTCTAAATGTGTTAATATTTACTTTCATCACAAGTGCAAGGCAGAGATTACACTGGAAGAAATTCAAGCAAAACAAAGTCAAATTATTAACTTCCCTCTTCACTTTTCCCTAAAAATTTTACTAATTCCCCCCAAGTACTGAGGCATTTGAAAATTAGAGGGGCTCAAGGCATTTCCTTGACTTTTGGAGGGACCGAACCCTCGGCCCAATAATTAAAAAAAGCCTAAGTACTTAAAACCATTCATAATGTCATTCAGTCACTTCCAAAAAACCTTTTCCTACGTAAAATTCTATTTTACTTAGAAAAATTGTGCAATATTTTATAAAAACCCTTTTCATTCAAGCATAAGTTAAATACATACTTCTAATGTTTTTATACTTAGCGCTTTTCATTCATTTTCATATTAACTTTAAATTTATTATTTAATTCCCTATATGAATCAAACCCTTTCCCGTATTATTTTAACTATATAAAATTCCCAAAGTATTACATATCCCGCCCCTTTGGTTGAAAAAAACCTTAATATTGTGTTAATTGTGATTAATTAGTCAAATCTCCAACTAATTATGAGCCCGCCTCCCCGCCGCATTTAAAAAGATTAAGTAACCCTCATGGTTAATTAATAATTTTCCACACCAATCGAATTGCCCCCGATATGATTAATCATATTTAATTATATTGGACCCGCTCCTTTATTTCCCCGTCATCTCTCTTCCCCGACATCCGTTCGATCGACCACTCCATAATCAATGGCTGTTATCCATATCACTGCGCCCCCACGTCTGAACGATAACGCGCGATGACTGAGCGATTTTCCAAACAGTGCCTCGCCACGTGTCGTGAACTGTATGGAATCGTTGGCCCTCCACTGAAAACCACTCGTCCCCAAAAGCAGTGCGATGTATACCGCTTACCGCCCTTCCGCCTATGACAAAACAACCTTTCCAGCTTACGTCATCTGCCATAAATATAAACCCCACCAACCTTTGATTTTGCAAATAAAACAAACCAACGCGCGTCATTTTCATTATCTTGTACAGCGACTAGTGTCCCATGCAAAAACTTCAAAACCAATTGTCGAAGACTGTCAACCGCCACCTTGCTGAGAAACTTGCAGACAAACAATCCAGAAACCATCAGCAGTTACCAACACCTGTTTTCATCACTGTCCACTTCCTAGAAAACAATTCTTTATCCAAATTCTCGTCGAACCCTGCAAATCTTGGTTTGTTATTTAATTCTACAGGAAAAGACTAAAACACAGTTCAATTTGGTCTTTATTCCATTCCTAAATTCCCAGACGTGTAATTTTTCCTGTTTTTCCATTAAAACCCGAATTCCTTTATGAATCCACAAGAACTAGAAATGGAAATTACTGTGGCTTTGAATGTTGCACCTTTGAATGCCAGTCATAAAGATTTAGACTATCTGCCTCTAGTAGATAGGGATTTCCAGATTAAAGACCTCATCCTTAGTGAAAATCCTCTCAGAATTTTTTTCCAATGTAGAGATAGTTACCTGAACGGCTCTGACATTTTGGGACTGTGGGAATCCAATCTTCCGATGTATCTTTTACCCTCAGTTCATATTTTTCCCGAAATAATTTATCACTACCATGCCAATTATGATCCCAATCAACGAGCAGTCATGTCCCCAAGTCAAACCGTCCTTTTCCCAATAACTGCTCAATCTATCAACGAAATGTTACAGTTTCATCCGGGTCAAACCCTGACTCCCTTTTCCATGGGAGATTTACTTGAAAAATCGACCAATTTATCCCAAGAAGAGTTGAATCGCCTTTGTCAGAATTTTATGCTTCAAGAACATTAGCCCAAAAGCCCTCCTCCTTATGGATCTAATTTTTTCACAGATATGGGCAGACTCATTTTGAATATGATATATTCTGTAATGGGTTTCAACACTAGTGAATATGTTGATAAGTTGACCCTAGTGTTGTCAATTTTTACCCCTGGACAGCTCCCTGCTGTCAAAAATGATTTTGCTTCCTACATTGCTGATAAAATTCATGACCAGTTCATGAGATT
Source organism: Pinus albicaulis (assembly GCA_034641835.2). NCBI lineage: Eukaryota > Viridiplantae > Streptophyta > Pinopsida > Pinales > Pinaceae > Pinus > Pinus albicaulis. Next base: position 1,228,119,639 of record CM076577.1, on the reverse strand, counting down.
GGAAGATGAAAAAGTTTTTAAGTATTCCACTGTTATATACCATCTCATGCTCTATTATCAATTAGAGAGTTTCCCCTTCCATGTCATGAAACTTGATACCAAAGGAAATCCAAGGTCTGTAATTTTTTGGTCTGCAATCTTCCATAATTCCTTTGAGTCTCCTTATTCTTACAATGAGTTTATTGACCTACTTGTACACCCTGCAACTACCTTATTAACAAGCGTTTCCCCTCCTAAAGTCAATAATGATATGAAGAAAATTCTTCAACTTTCCAAACAATACAGGATAGGTGATTGGTACCTATATCGGAATCATACAAAAATTAGAATATATGGGTGTGAGCTATGTCCTTTCAAGTTACCAAAGTATGTCCCAATGAGGCTCTTTTCCTTAGAGTATTTCAGACAAATGATAAATTCAGACATAGTCCATTTTTGCAATGCAAATAAAAAAGCTCAGCTCAGAATTAAGAGTCAATTAGGTCCTTTTGTCTGTAATTCTAGAGATGCAGGAAAAGAAGCTGAGAGAATCCTAGAAGATTATCTCAAATTGAAAAAAAGTTTCCACTGGGTACCTTATGACCCAAACAATTTTATTTGTGATAGGAGGATGAAAAACAAATTGTCACCATACCTTCACCATAGAATTCTAGAAATTAAACAATTTGCAAATATGGATGAATGGATGGAAGGGACCTTAGTAGAACAAGATAGTGAACAGGTCAGTGTTGAAAATGTTATGAAAGACCTTGAGAAAATACTTGACCTGGACTCTTTTGGGCAGGTGCAAAGACCAGGAATTGGTCCTTCTTCTGCTGGAACCTCTCAGCAAAATTTGCAGGAAATCAGTGCACTAGCCACAGTAGCATCCAAAGGGAAGGAAAGGAGATTGATATACAAGTTACACAGAAATTCACAATGGCAGAGCAACGTGAAACTTCTAAGGAATAGGCCCAAATACAGACTTCCCCTACTTATATTAATGTGGCAGAAATTTCAATTTTGCAAACTCCTCTCAATGAAGAAAAAGGTAAGAAGAGAGATGCAGAAACAACTACCCCTATCAGTGGATCTTCAGAACAACCTGGTGTCAAAAGACAAAGATTAAATCCTCTTTCAGAAGTATAATTTGTTCAAGAAACCACTGATAGTTAGAGGAGAGAAGAGTTAGATAGTCATCAAACATTCACAATCAGTGGGACATCCACTGACTCACAGAGAAAAGAGCTAAAAAGATAGCAAAGTGCAGAAGTATCTTCCTTCAAACCACCAGTGAAGGATGCCTGGGATATTAAAAAGAAATTTATAAATATAAAGGCCAGAAATGATCCATTAAGACTTCAAGTCTATAATCAATATTTGAAGATGGCTCCCAAAAATCAACAAAGATTGATGTCAGCCTATGACATCCAGTAGGGTAAAATGGTGATGAGACATTTCAAACCCAAAGTGCAGCAGCCTCAAATAGCTGCAGATTATGTCAGAACCAATTTTGAAGTCATGGCAAAGGATATTCATCCATTGGATCAGATTGAACTGCACAAAAAAACTAGTGAAATGATTTACTCAACTTTGACTGATAAATCAATGATGGCCCAAAGATTACATAATTCCTTGGATAATACTACTGCTCAATTACATCTTGAAAAAGCCTCTTCCCAGGCTAAGGACAACAGAATAAAGACTTTGGAAGAAATAATTATTGGATTGGGTCATAATCCCAAATATGTTAAGGCTATAGAAGCCTTGATTAAGAAGAAAGATGATGATATTGCAGCCTTAAGGAAACAGCTAAAGTTGCCATCTTCAAGGCATCCACAAACTGCGGAAATCATAAAGCAAAACTCTGAAGAAGAATTGATGGATTTTCTCTTGAAACTTAATGAGCAACTAAATGAGACTGAAAAAGAACTTGAAAAGGCATTAAAGGATAAGCAACCAAACATTCCAGCATCTACAACAGAAGTGATTACAGGTACAACAACAGATCAGTCAGCAAGACTATCACAGGGCAACACTTCCAATTTAAGCACTGAAGAATTAATAAAATCAATGGAGGAATTGAAACTCCAAGTGATAGAGCTCCAGAAAACAAAGGTAAAATTTATCACTTTAGAACAAAAATATGATCTCAAAAAGATGAGTGTTGCAGAAAAAACAAGAGAGATCAACAGATTAGAAAAATTGGTCAAAGCATTGGAGAAAGATCTCACATTGGAGAAGCCTTTGAAGGAAATCAAAGAAATTCTTTGGGCCAATATCACTCAGTCAATAAATGATGTCTGGCCATCAATTCAAATAATGTATGAGCAGAATGATTTAGTTAAATTGGCTCTGGAAGAAGTTCAAAAGGCAAGAGAAGAATTAGGAAATATGCCTGAAGAAGCCAATGAGCTTATACAATTTTTAAATACCAAGAACAGATATCAACTTGAAGAGCTAGGAATCCAAGACAAAACATGAACAATTTTGAAGGTAAAAATAGTTTTTACTAAAAGAACTCTGATGCAGAACCTAGAAAGAAGATGCTATGATATGCAGGAAGAGATCAATGCCTTTACAAAGAAATTGGATATTTTGCAGAGTAAAGGATTGCCCAGTCTTTTAGTTTCAGATGATAAACTAATGAGCCTTGAAAGCTATGTTGAGAAATTGAATAAGTATGCTGACAACCAGGCCAGTTCATCGACCAGTTCATTAGTAGCAAAAGCATTACCTACAAGCAAAATTCTTCATGACAGTCTGGAAAATTTGTTTTATCTCGAACATGAGGTAAATCACTTATTCCCAATTCAGCCTACTTTCTTCAGATATACAGAGACTGATGAGACTCTGAGGAAGCTTCAAAGAACTAGAATACCAGAAGCACAATGGTGGGAAGAAATGTTAGACTTTTTATAAAAATTATCCTTGCATGAATTTTGATTATTCACTATAGTAAGTCACGATGAAAAGGATAAACAGAGATCAAACAGGTCAAAGTGTATCAGTACAGATAAGGAGTATCAGTAAAACAGAGCAGCCAACACAAAATTACTAGAGAGGACAACAGCAAGCCAAATCATAGGGTCTGCCTCCAGCACATTCATAAAAAAGGGGAACAACACAACATCGGTTATCTTTTCTCTTATCCACGAGACCATCTGTCTCTATTTTCTTGTAACATATTCATGAGTCAACCTAAATTATATCTCACTTTGTTAGGATATATATATATATATATATATATATATATATTTTTTTTTTTTTTTAATTTTTTGTATAAATACTCCCTCAATTGGAGTATTGAGGGTGGTGGATTCATAGACTTTGTTGTAATATTGATTATTTTGGAATAAAGTGCTGTTGGACAAGTTTCACATGGCTAGCTAGATAATGAATTGATGCAAAGGACTTTTCATAGGATTCTTGAGTCAAACAACGGATCAATAAGTCATCTATCTCTTATGTTTTAAAGTTTTAAACTTGTTTATCATACCATCTGTGTTTCATATTTGAATGATAAACGAAAAGGAATAATTCAGAAAGTGCTTAAGTGCAATCTGTTTTCAATCGTTGTTATTCTTAATGTTTTCTTCTGAACTAGTATAAACATTGAAATCTTAATTGCTCTTGTTTTCTAGTTTAGTCATTTTGATTATTTAGTAAAGAATTCTTAATTGCTCTTTATTAATAATCATTCAAGTTCCCTCTTTTGAATATGTTGAAGGATTCTTAATTGCCCTTCACTCATTTCGAGTCCATTCCATTCAATTTAGATACTAAATTGTTCCCTATTTGATTACCTTGCCCTGTGAAACCATCTCTTGTTAAGAAAATTAATCCAGTTAAGCCATATTTCTTTGACTCCATTAGCCCAATGGCCTAAACTATTCAGTCTTACTCTTCTATAGAATTTCATCACCCAAACACAATCAAAATCCATGGACTTTTATAACTAGCCTACTATCTTTCAAAACAAATCTAAAACTTAAAGAGAGAGCCCTCTATGGGTACATATTGGCTAGATTCTGTACCTAAAAGTTGGTTTGTGGTTACCTCGGACCCTTTTCCTCTTCCCAACAACTTCAAGGAAAATCTGAGTGATAACATAGTGGCGACTCCGCTGGGGACCTGAATAATTTATTTGTTACTATTGTTTAATTTATAAACTACAGATGGAGTCTGAAGTTAGCCAGGTAGCCTTTGAAATTTCTCTAAGTAAATAAATGCTGCTTCAGTCTATCTCTGGTCTAGTTTATGAATTGAACATTCGGTTTCAAATACTTGATCAATTCCTCTAGTCAAATAAATCTTTAAGAAAATCTAAAATTATTAAAGAAATTGTTGAAGTTGTATTGTTGATTCCATTTAAACAAAGAAAATAAAATTAAAAGAAATCACCTAGAAATCTAGCTTCAGAAAGGACTCATTACACCAGGGCTAATCCTGATCCAAATCCACCGTCTGTGTTTGAAAATCCGAATCTGATCCTCAGAATTCTTAGGAGACAAGAGAGCCAAGAAAGTTCTGCTAGTTCTCGGCCTCTCTATAGATCAATATCTTGTCCTGTGAAGTGGATTTACCTTAAGGACAAACCTTTTGACGAGCAATTTGAAACATCTTTATTTGTAAATTTTTCTGAATCTGAGTTGTCCCATTTGGTTCAAGACCCAGTATTTATTGAAGATTTACAATTTGAATTTGTTACTTCACATCTTGATAAACATTTGCGAGATTTCATACAATCTGAGCTTACCTCTGAAGGAACATCAAATCTTTCTGTGATCACTTCAACCTCTCCAAGTTCATCAACATTTCCTCAAACATCTCAACCTCAAACTACCTCTTCTACTCCTGCATCCACCACTCCCAGACCAACCTCAACTGTTATTTCATCTCTACCTCCTGCAGTGGCAAATAGATATGCTCCCTTAGTGTTACCAGCCAATCCGGGGGCTATGCCCCAAGAATACCAAAGTAAAATCACTTCTTTCGATGGTTCTGGAACCTACACTGCACAACAACATACTAAAAATATGACCGATTATTTTTAAATTTATGAAATAGATGCTAATGATGTAAGAATGAGAATATTTGTTCAAAGTCTTACTGGAGAAGTTAGAACCTGGTTTAGAGCCCTTCCTGCAAATAGTGTCACTGACCTACAAGCTCTTTATAGAACATTTTTAAACAGATGGGAAAAGAAGAAAGATCCTCTTCAAATCTTATCAGACTATGGAAATCTAAAGAGAGGAACACAAGAGACTGTGCAAGATTACTGCACTAGGTTCAATGATATTTCTAATGCTATTCCCCAAAACCTTAGACCTCCTCCGAATTTAGCATTAATCAAATTCCCTGATGGATTTGATTCTGAGATGGCGTATCAGCTTAGGGAAAGATCTCCTCAAACTTTAGAAGATATGCAAAGTATAGCTATTAGTGTTGAAGCCAACTTGATAGCTAGATGAGCTAAAGCCAGAACTGAAAGGAGAATACCTTTAAATGAAGAACCCTTAGCTTTTGAAAATAAATTAGATGCTATTATTAAAGGGATGGAAAGGCTAGGAGATAGAGTAGAAACAATTGAAAGGAAATCTCCTTGGGATGGTCAGCCGAGCAATACTAGGAGAAATCCAAATTTCAGAAAGAACCAAAACCAAAATACTGGAAAAACTGGTTCTGACCAAAACATTAGGCCCCCATTCCAGGAAAATTATGTTGAAGCCTCAAATTATGATGAACCAATAGAAGATGCTCAAATAAACAACTTGACTGGACACAAGAACAAACCGGAAATTTTCTTGACCCAAGATGATCAAGAAGCTCACATTCTTAAACAATTCCAAACTCATTCAGGAGAATCATTTGACTTCAAGGAGGGATATGATACAGCCATTTATGAAGTCCATAAGCAATATAATTTGAGGAGCAGAAGAATTGATGTCCCAGAAACAAGTAAACAGAAAGTTACAAAACAACCCCTCAAAGGTAAAACCAATACTTCCCCTATACATATTCTCTCTAGATCAGATCCTAATCCTGCTAACCCAATAATTGAAGATGTATGCGATAGTCATCTGAATAACATACAACTTTCCAATACTCTTCCTTCTAAATGAAATATAGAGGAACCTCCAGTAGTTGATTCGGAAACAACTTCAACCCACAACCCCACTCTTGAGAGGGAGAAAAATACCGAAAACACATAAGATAAGGAGAATCCAACTTTTCGAAATACAAGAACTCATATTGAAAAACCTTTTAATCTGGAGGCCGAAGTAGGCAAATTAAAAATAGTTGTTCCATTCTCTGAATTAGCTAAACATGATATCTATCGAAGTCAAATCAATAGGTCACTCAAAATCACTGGAAGTGATGATTTAGTAAATGTTTTTGATGACCAACCTAGATTACTCTTTGGCCCTGAAGTAAATGGAAAACCAGGTAATGGAGGAACTCCTCCATTCTATATAAGTTTGAACATACATGATAAAATACTTCATAATGCCATGCTTGATTCTGGGGCATCTCACAATCTAATGCCCAAGTTTGTAATGGATAAATTAAACCTAGATATCACCAGACCATACAAAGATCTCTTTTCTTTTGATTCAAATCAGGTGAGATGTTTAGGATTAATCAAAGACTTGTGTGTTTCACTGGTTCAATACTCTGCAAAAACAATTTTTATGGATATAGTAGTAGCAGATATTCCTCCAAAATATGGTATGCTATTGTCTAGAGCTTGGGGTGCAAAGCTTGGAGGATATATTCAATTGGACATGTCATATGCTACTATTTCAATGTTTGGTCACCCAAAGAAACGATACAGAGAAACTTTAATGAAATATGTAGTCAGTAGTCTGGAGAAACCTGCAAATTTCCCTATCTACTCAGCACACTCTGATATGGATTCATTTATTCTTTACAATGCTGAAATTGATCCTCCCACTGAATTAGAAGTTCCAGCAACAAAACCAAAAGAAATTACAAATGAAAAATCTAATGTTCAAATCTAGGAAATCTCTGAGGGCAATGAAACATCAGATACCCAAGAGAAACCAGAAGAAAGTAAAAAACTAGATCTCACTGTTAAAAAAGTTCCTAAAACTCTCGACACCAATTATGAACATGAAATTCTTTGGCATTTAGAATTTGATGGTTCAATTAACAAGTTAGGAGCAGGAGCTAGAATTTGGATACATAACCTTGAAAATGATCATGCTGAAGGCCATGCTTACAGATTAAACTTTAAGTGCACCAATAATATGGCAGAATATGAAGCTCTTTTGCTAGGTCTTAAACTTGTCAAAAGATTAGGGCCAATTAGAGTATTTGTCATAGGAGATTCTGATTTAAACATTCAACAGATTAAAGGACACTTTCTAACAAATGATCCCAGACTGAGAGAATATAGAGGAACAATTGTAGAGATTCTCAATACTTTTCCACAGACTCAACTTGCTAAAATCCCAAGAAAACAAAACTTGCACGCTCATAGTCTTGCAATGTTTGCCAGCACTTGTAAATTACCATTCGAACCTAATCATCAGTTCACAGCTGAGATTAGACACAAACCAGCCATACCTGACAATTTTAAGAACTGGCAAGTGTTTGCAAATGATGATCAGATTAACAATTTCCTGACTCTAGAAAATGAATTTTCTAACAGTAACATAGATGAAGATACGGTCATTGAATCTGATCAAATAAATGAACAAGAAATAGACATTTCAGAAGAAAGTGCAATTCAAATGCTTCATCCAACAAAGTGCACCAAAATAGAAATGTAGGACCTTAAACAAATGGAGTTGGATGAGATTATAGAAGGAGAATCTGAGATCATTAATTTAAAAGACAATCATTTGCCTAAAGGATTAACTCCTCTGGAAGATCTTTTCAATTCTAATGATATTCCAAAGAAACCCAAAATGGAACCATTAAAAGCAGATATTGAGGAATATAATTTGGGAACTGAAGAGAATCCTAAAATGATAAAGTTATCTAAATCTTTGTCTCGTGATAAAAAACTAGAATATGTTGAACTAGTGAGAGAATTCCAGGATGTCTTTGCCTGGAGTTATGAAGACTTGAAATCATATGATACCTCTATAATTCAACATAAAATACCTCTGAAAGAAAATCAGAAACCATTTAAACAGAAACTCAGAAGAATCAACCCTGTACTGCTGCCTTTAATTGAAAAAGAAATCAAACGAATGTATGAATCAGGGATAATTGCTCCTATTAGGTTTTCAGAGTGGGTGTCTAATTTAGTACCTACTAGGAAAAAAACTGGAGAGATCAGATTATGTGTTGATTTAAGAAATGTAAATAAAGTTTCTTTAAAGGATAGTTACCCTTTACCTAAAATGGATCATATTTTACAAAGGGTAGTAGGTGCTTCTAAGATTTCTCTTTTAGATGGGTTCTCAGGATACAACTAGATCTTGGTTCATCCTGATGACCAGGAAAAAACAACTTTTACAACACCATGGGGCACATTCAAGTACGTTAAAATGCCATTTGGACTTAAAAATGTAGGAGCAACCTTTCAAAGAGCAATGGAAATCACATTTGCAAAATAAATTCATGAATTTCTTGTTATATATCTCGATGATTTAACTGTTTTTTCTAAATCAGATCAGCAACATTTGGACCATCTCAGACAAGTATTCATAAAATGCAGAAAATATGGTATCTCTTTGAATCCAAATAAGTCCTTGTTTGGTCTTGAAGAAGGTAAAATCTTGGGCCATATGATCTCCAAAGATGGTATTAGAATTGATCCTGCTAGAATAGAAGCTATATTGCAGATACCTCACCCTAGAAATGTCAAAGAACTTCAAGCTTTCCTAGGAAAAATCAATTTTTTGAGAAGATTCATATCTAGCTTAGCTGAACTAATTAGATTGCTTACTAACATGTTAAGAAAGGATTGAAGTTTTAAATAGATAGTAGAAGCCAAACAAGCATTTGAAGAAATTAAAATGGCTTTGACCAGAACACCGGTCCTTACAAGTCCACAATTTGATAGAGACTTCATAATATTTTCATTTGCATCAGAACACACTGTAGCAGCTATTTTATTACAAAAGGATGATCAAGGATGTGAAAAACCTATAGCCTTTTTTAGTAAAGCACTAAGGGATGCATCATTAAAATACAACATCATGGAAAAACAAGCTTTTGCACTTGTAAAAGCCATTAAAGATTTTAGAATCTACATATTGTATTCCCATGTGATAGCCTATGTACCAAATGTTGTTGTCAAAGACATCTTAACTCAAGATGGAATTGAAGGAAAAAGAGGTAAATGGATTGCTACCATATTAGAGTATGATATTGAAATAAAACCTACAAAGCTTATAAAGGGACAGGGATTGGCTCAACTCATGACAGAAACAAATTGTCAAGCCCTGGATATTAATGAACTGGATGACGAACATGAGATGGCGACTCCACAAATCAGCCAGGCCTTCTTAGATTCACCTTGGTATGCTGATATAATTTATGTACTATTAAACCTGCAAGCTCCTCCAGGGTTATCCAGAACAAAGAAAAGGTTTTTAAAAATGACATCTTCAAAGTTTTGTATTTTAGATAATGTTCTCTTTTGGAAAAATCATGAAGGTATTCTATTGAATTGTTTGTTAAAAGATGAAGCTGACAAGGCTCTCCATGAATTTCATGCAGGAGACTGTGGTGGACACCTTTATTGGAAATCAACTGCAGACAAGATCCTAAGGGCTAGATTTTATTGGCCAACCTTGTTCTCTGATGTAAAAAAAATTGTCACTGCTTGCCATAAATGTCAAATTTTTGAAGGCAAGAGAAAACTATTACCTTTACCCCTGAAACCAATTTCCACTGAAAAACCTTTCCAACAATGGGGCCTGTATTTCATTGGAGAAATCCATCCTCCTTCTTCTGGCCAACACAAATGGATCCTCACTGCCACGGACTATTTTACCAAATGGATAGAAGCAATTCCTTCCAGACAAGCCAATGACACTGTGATCATAGGATTCCTAGAAACTAATATATTATCAATATTTGGTTGTCCTGATAAAATCATAACTGATAATGCTGTTGCCTTCAAATCTAAGAAGATGATAAGTTTATGTAACAAATATCATATCACCTTAAGCCATTCCACAGCCTATTACCCTCACGGTAATGGACTAGCTGAATCTTCCAACAAGAGTCTCATCAATATTATTAAGAAATTATTGGAGGAAAACAAGAAAATTGGCACAAGAAACTTACAAATGCACTATGGGTAGATATACTCACCACCAAATAATCTATTGGGACCAGTCCTTATGAGTTAGTCTATGGCATTGAGGCTATATTTCCTTCATCTTTAGGAGTTCTTGTAATGAAATTTCTTCAAGAAGCTCAGGTTGAACCTAATGATATTCAAAGGAGAATAAATCAAACTATCAATTTGCAGCAGACTAGAGAGGAAGTATATCATAGATCCCAAGTATTGTAGGAGAAACTAAAGAAGATATTTGATAAAAGGACAAAGGCAGAAGATTTCCAACTTGGAAACAAAGTTTTAAGATGGGATTCCAGAAGAGAGGATAAGGGAAAATATGGGAAGTTTGACTTCCTATGGAAAGGACCTTATATTATTCATGCTTTACAAGGAAACAATACATATTTTCTGAAAAAATTAGATGGTACAGAAATTGAAGATGGGCCAGTTAATGGTCGAATGTTGAAACATTACTTTGATCCTATTTATTAGGATATCATGATTTTTAACATGTACATACTATATCCTTTGTAATATCACAACTTTGAGTGCATAGTAACTTGCTGGAGTTGAAGCCCGAAGAGAAGGTCCTAAGCTTCATAAGTATTACTGTAAAACATACAATAAAGCAACAAGCAGAAGAAGATTCCATAGTTCAATCAAAATTATTCTGAGGACAACTGACCTGTTGTTCTTGACTTTTCACCAGGAAAATCCATCCCCAAGTGGAGCCAGTGTTATGCTCCTATACCAATAGGTGTCATATATCATGATTGACTTGATGGGCTATGTAATATGTTCATACCTTTCCTTGTTGCAAAGGTTTTCTATATTGTCAAAAAAAAAAAAAATCAAAAAATTTAAAAAAATGTAAAGAGGGTATACCTTAAAAGAAAAATCAAAGGGTGAAAAGAATAAAAAATGGCCAAAAAAGTAAAAAAAATGAACCCCACCAAAAGAAAGGCCAAGGAAAGTGCGCAAGTCTAAATGCCACTACTTTTTTCTCTTATATAAATAAATAAATTGTGTGCAACTTGTATCTTATGCCACAATTGATGAACAATCAAACAATGTAAGCTTGGCTAGTTCATCTTTCAATTTTATGTTTTAGAGATAGAGAATAAAATCTGACCAAATTGTTTAATCTTGGCAGATAAATTGATAGGTAGAGTAAATAAAAGGAGCTCAATAGTTTAATCTGAGCCCTTGGATGTAATATGGTTAGATTTAGATAGATTTCTACATGTAAAAGAAAAGAAAGTGTGATAAGGGTTTGCCAGTCTAAGTGCACCCTAATAAAGAAGAAAAAATGGTAGGTTAAAGTAGGTAGGGTAGGTAGATGTTGCAGAATTACATGTGATGGATAATGACTCTAAATGTGTTAATATTTACTTTCATCACAAGTGCAAGGCAGACATTACATTGGAAGAAATTCAAGCAAAACAAAGTCAAATTATTAACTTCCCTTTTCATTTTTCCCTAAAAATTTTACTAATTTCCCCTAAGTACTAAGGCATTTGACAATTAGAGGGGCTCAAGGCATTTCCTTGACTTTTGGAGGGACCGGACCCTCGGCCCAATAATTAAAAAAAGCCTAAGTACTTAAGCCCATTCATAATGTCATTCATTCACTTCCAAAAAACCTTTTCCTCCTATTTTACTTAGAAAAATTGTGCAATATTTTATAAAAACCCTTTTCATTCAAGCATAAGTTAAATACATACTTCTAATGTTTTTATACTTAGCGATTTTCATTCATTTTCATATTAACTTTAACTTTATTATTTAATTCCCTATATGAATCAAACCCTTTCTCGTATTATTTTAACTATATAAAATTCCCAAATTACTACATATCCCGCCCCTTTGGTTGAAAAATAACCTTAATATTGTGTTAATTGTGATTAATTAGTCAAATCTCCAACTAATTATGAGCCCGCCTCCCCGCCGCATTTAAAAAGATTAATTAACCCTCATGGTTAATTAATAATTTTTGCCACCAATTGAATTGCCCCCGATATGATTAATCATATTTAATTATATTGGGCCCGCTCCTTTATTTCCCCGTCATCTCTCTTCCCTGACAGCCGTTCGATCGACCACTCGATAATCAACGACTGTTATCCATATCGCTGCGCCCCCACGTCTGAACGATAACGCGTGATGACTGAGCGGTTTTCCAAACAGTGCCTCTCCATGTGTCGCGAACTGTATGGAATCACTGGCCCTCCGCTGAAAACCACTCGTCCCCAAAAGCGATGTGATGTATACCGCTTACCGCCTTTCTTCCTATGACAAAACAACCTTTCTGGCTTACGTCATCTGCCATAAATATAAACCCCACCAACCTTTGATTTTGCAAATAAAACAAACCAATGCGTGTCATTTTCATTATCTTGTACAACGATCAATGTCCCATGCAAAAACTTCAAAACCAACTGTCGAAGACTGTCAACCGCCACCTTGCTGAGAAACTTGCAGACGAACAATCCAGAAACCATCAGCAGTTACCAACACCTGTTTTCATCACTGTCCACTTCCCAGAAAACATGTATTTATCCAAATTCTCGTCGAACCCTGTAAATCTTGGTTTTTTATTTAATTCTATAGGAAAAGACTAAAACACAGTTCAATTTGGTCTTTATTCCATTCCTAAATTCCCAGACCTGTAATTTTTCTTGTTTTTCCTTTAAAACTCGAATTCCTTTCTGAATCCACAAGAACTAGAAATGGAAATTCCTGTGGCTTTGAATGTTGCACTTCTAAATGCCTCTCATAAAGATTTAGACTATCTGCCTCTAGCAGATAGGGATTTATAGATTAAAGACCTCATCCTTAGTGAAAATCTTCTCAGAATTTTTTGCCAATGCAGAGATAGTTACCTGAACGGCTCTGACATTTTGGGACTGTGGGAATCCAATCTTCCGATATATCTTTTACCCTCAGTTCATATTTTTCTCGAAATAATTTATCACTGCCCTGCCAATTATGATCCCAATCGACGAGCAGACATGTCCCCGAGTCAAACCGTCCTTTTCCCAATAACTGCTCAATCTATCAACGAAATGTTACAGTTTCATCCGGGTCAAACCCTGACTCCCCTTTCCATGGGAGATTTACTTGAAAAATCGACCAATTTATCCCAAGAAGAGTTGAATCGCCTCTGTCAGACTTTTATGCTTCAAGAACATCAGCCCAAAAGCCGTCCTCCTTATGGATATACTTTTTTCACAGATATGGGCAGACTCATTTTGAATATGATATCTTCTGTAATGGGTTTCAACACTAGTGAATACGTTGATAATTTGACCCTAGTCTTGTTGTCAATTTTTACCCCTGGACAACCCCCTGCTGTCAAATATGATTTTGCTTCCTACATTGCTGATAAAATTCATGACCAGTTCATGAGATTGGAAGATGAAAAAGTTTTTAAGTATTCCACTATTATATACCATCTCATGCTCTATTATCAATCAGAGAGTTTCCCCTTCCATGTCATGAAACTTGATACCAAAGGAAATCCAAGGTCTGTAATTTTTTGGCCTGCAATCTTCCATAATTACTTTGAGTCTCCTCATTCTTACAATGAGTTAATTGACCTATTTGTACACCCTGCAACTACCTTATTAACAGGAGTTTCCCCTCCTAGGGTCAATAATGATATGAAGAAAATCCTTCAACTTTCCAAACAATACAGGATAAGTGATTGGTACCTATACCAGAATCATACAGAAATTAGAATATATGGGTGTGAGCTATGTTCTTTCGAGTTACCAAAGTATGTCCCAATTTTTGAAAATGCAGCAAGATGATGGAGCTTAGTGAAATGAAGTCGCCTTCACTAAGTGGGCCCGCAGGCGAATTCTGGCGCAAAATCTATTTTTAGACTATGTCTATTTTTTAGACATATGGAGCATGGTTCGGGGATTCTAGTTTGAGATTCTTGAAGTACGTGTCATGTTGGTAAAAATAGATGAGACTCTATTTTTGAGGTCAAAGAGGTCGAAGTCTATTTTTAGGCTGCCTCTCCTTAAAACAGGGAAGTCAAATATTATTTACCCTTAATAATATTTAGACTATAAACAACAGTTTACTCTCTTGGAGCACTTCAGTTCGAGCTACAGAAGTGGCTCATGCATATGACAGAGGAATCACGTGGTTCCCAAGGGTTTGATGGCATCATGCATGGTTGACTTCAGTTGGACTTCAGTGGCAGAAGTTTGGAGGAGTTAATGAGACCGACAGTGGAGTTGTGTTCTGTTTATTTTAGTTGAACTAGTTGAGATTAGTTTAACTAGCTAATCAATTAGTTATGAGTGGAGTGAATTAAATATTATTTAATTCATTAATTAGTAACTCATTATTAAACTCAAGAACACATCAGTTCACTACAGTGCATGATCAGTTCAGTGGAGACCAGTGAAAGAGGTAGATGAAAGGGTGGAGTTAGCTATCAGTGGCGACATCGGTTGTGCATGAGATTTGCACCACACTTGGAGGAATTGCCCATGATGATTGCGCTGTCAAGCCAAGGAGATTCGAACCTTGGATCTCTATATAGACAGGCCTGGATTGCACAATAGAGGCAAGGCAATTGGCGGTGAGTTTTGAACCAGTAACCTGTTCAAAACTGAGCTAGATTGTGGGTAACTATATGAGAAAGTACTGAGTACTTGTGAGGAGTATTGTACTAAGTTTGTTACTTGATTTCTCCATTATAATATACACAATAGCTGCGGGGTTTTCAGCTATAAGCTTTCCCCATACATACTGTGTTAATGTGTATGATGAATTGATGTGTTATCGCTTGATTTTATTTCCGCATGTTTGATGATCTGAGTGGAAGAGATTATGTGTTGCATATAAATTCGAATTGTATGTGATCATGATAGTCTCGGTGGATAATTAATCATTATTCAGCAAATTTCTACATGGTATCAGAGCTACTGAAGTTCAGATTGATCATCACAGTGATTACAAACTTATTTCGGTAGACAGAGTCTGCATGCGGGCCAGGTAGCCTCCGGATTCATCTTTGTTCGGAAAGTGAAAGGTCTGGTAAATGCCCCTTGCAGTCAATCTCTGTGCTAGAAATAATTTGTTCTAACGGTCTGGGGTTGAGCTTTGAGGTGGAATTCGAATTTTGCAGCAGTTTTGTTTTCTTGGTACCGGTGTTGAAAATGTCTTTCAACGGTTTGCGACTCGAATATGCTCTTGAAGGCAGTTCGAATTATGTTGCATGGAAGGATCACATGGAGGCAGTATTAGAAGATAATGGTCTGAAGGAGTTCGTAGATACGGATGTCCAAAAGCCCACTGATGTAGCTGAAGTCGATGCATGGAAAAAGAAGATGGCGAAGTGTCGAAGGATCCTGTTGGAGGGTGTCAAGGATCATATTGTATCCAGCCTGCATGGAAAGGCTACTCCATATTTAATGTGGAAAGCTTTGACGGATCTATTCCAGAGTAAGAGTGACCAAAGGAAGCTGGCGCTCAAAGACAAGCTCAGGAACATCAAGATGGAGAAGGGCGACAGTATTGCCAAATACCTCACGAAGTTCACTCAATGCAGAGATGAGCTGGGAAGTGTGGGGGTTACTGTCGAAGAGGAGGACATGGTCGACCTGGCTCTCCTTGGTCTTCCGAAGGCTTGGCACTCATATCAAGATAGTGTCAATGGTCGGGAGAAGCTGCCGGGATGGGAGCGCCTTTGGGCGGATCTCATGCAGGACGAGATAAGGAGGACTACTCGAGATGGATCTTCATCAAAGGGAGCTGATGAAGAAAACTGGGCTTTGGTTGCCAAAGCAAAGAAGGGGAAGGGTAAGAAAACCTCTCATTCCGGTGCAAAGGGCAAGAAGCAAGATATGGCGAAAGTGAAGTGTTTTCACTGCCATGATCACGGACATTATGCTACCAATTGTCCAAAGAAGAAGAAGAACAAGCAAGCGGGAAGATCTGCAGATGGAGAAGCTTTGGCTTCACAGTTTGAGCTTGAATTTTCACTGATCGCATGCTTGGTTTCAAGTGTGTTGGGATTAGTGTGGTTCTTGGACAGCGGTGCGTCATTTCATATGATGGGAGATCGGGAGTTGTTCTCAGATCTGGAGGACAAAGATTTGGGTGTGCACATCGAGATGGGCGATGATGGTAGATACAGTGTGACTGGTATCGGTACCATATCCTTTCAGAGGGAGTCTGGTAAAACCTTTGTATTGAGGGATGTCATGCATGTCCCTGGATTGAAGAAGAACTTGATCTCTGTGGCGATGTTGGAGGATAAAGGGTATGATGTGGTCTTCAGCGAAGGAAAATCTTTCCTACGCAGTAAGACTACTGGAGAGACCCGAAAGATAGGGGTTCGAACTAAGAACCTTTATCAGTTGCAGGTAGATGGCTGCGCAGCTATGGCATGCAAAGCGGGAGAAGTGGTGAGCCGAGATGATGAGGGCGAACTGTGGCACAGGAGATTGGGCCACCTTCACCATGGAGCTTTGAAGATTCTGCAGCAGATTTCTACTGGGCTTCCTAAGGGCACTCTTGCGCAGTCAGATCAGTGCAAGGGGTGTACTTGTGGGAAGTATGTGAAAGCCACCTTTCACGAGAAGGATAGTCACGCCATGACGATCCTTGAGAGATTTCACACAGACGTGTGTGGTCCTTTCTCAGTTGCTTCGACAACAAAGCAAAAGTATTATGTGATCTTTGTTGATGATTTCTCTCGAAAGTGCTGGATCTTCTTCATGCAGAAGAAGAGCGATACATTCGCGAAGTTCTGTGATTTTAAAGCACTGGTTGAGAAGGAGTTGGGGAAGAAGGTGATTGCTCTAAGGAGTGATAACGGTGGTGAATTCATCTTGGCTGAATTAAAGGAGTTCTGCAGCGCAAAAGGGATTCGGAGAGAGCTCATTGCACCCCATAACCCACAGCAGAACGAGGTGGCTGAGCGGAAGAACAGAACGATCGTGGGTGCTGCACGGGCGATGTTGCATGATCAGGGCCTACCCCTTCACTTGTGGGTTGAGGCATGCAATATAGCAGTGTATGTGCAGAACCGTTGTCCTCAAAAGGTTCTTGGCATGAGTACACCGGAGGAGGCTTATTCTGGCAAGAGGCCTGATATTTCCCATTTGCGAATTTTTGGTTCTCCTGTCTACATGCATGTGACGAAGGATGCGAGAAGGAAGCTGGATCCAACTGCTGAGCTTGGAATATTTGTGGGGTACACTGATACACCTCACAACTACCGGGTGTATTTGTCAGACAGTCGAAAGACTGTTGTGCGACGCGATATAAAATTTCAGGAGGAGAAAGCCATGCAGTTTTTTCTTGAGAAGGAGCTACACTTGCATGTAGATGAGGAGCTGTTAGTTCCTAAGGAGGAGCTTCCGGATGTGGATCAGCCACAAGAGGAGGTTCAGGAGGTGGAAGAAACCACCTAGGCAGCGCCAACCATCAGAGGGCGCATGCGCACTACAGAAGCTGAGCGACTGGCTCGGGATGCAGAGAAGGTTGTAGGACCACCTACAGCACAGCGCAGACAGAGACAGTCACCGGATCGGTACAATGGATACATGGCTCTTGTGAGTCAATGTGTTGTGACGGAGCCATCCTCTTTTGAGGAAGCTGTGGAGGAACCCGCATGGGTTGATGCCATGATCGAAGAATATGATTCGATCGTCAGGAACAGTGCATGGGAGATTGTCCCAAGACCGGTGGGGAAATCGGTGGTGGGTTCGCGATGGATCTACAAAGTGAAGCAGGCAGCTGACGGGAGTGTGGAGAAGTACAAGGCGAGATTTGTCGCCCGTGGCTTTTCACAGATCGAGGGGATTGACTATGAGGAGACTTTTGCACCTGTCGCAAGGTACTCTTCCATACGGACGATCCTTTCTCTCTCAGCGCAGATGGGGTGGCACATTCATCAGATGGATGTGAAGACTGTGTTCCTCAATGGAGTTATTGAGGAAGAGGTGTACATAGAGCAGCCTGAAGGTTTTGAGATCTTCAGCAGTGGGTCGCATGTGTGCCGACTCAAGAGAGCACTGTACGGGCTGAAGCAAGCACCTCGTGCTTGGTACACTCGGATAGACAGCTACTTCACCGGGCTTGGATTCTCTAAGAGTGAGGCGGATCCAAACCTATACCAGATTGTGGTGGAGGGGAAGCTGTTGATCATCGTACTGTATGTAGATGATCTGATTTTGACTGGCGATGAGCAGTTGATACTTTCATGCAAGGAGGATCTTGCACGAGAGTTTGAGATGAAGGACCTGGGCATCCTTCATTATTTCCTGGGATTGGAGATTTGGCGGCGCAGTGGAGGACTGTTTGTTTCTCAGGGCAAGTATGCCCGGGAGATTCTGGAGAGGTTCAACATGCAAGGCTGCAAGCCTGTTGACACTCCTCTTCCTGGTGGTTGGAGGAAGGAGGATGCTACTTCAGCGGAGGTAGTGGATGCCACTGTCTATCGAAAATTGGTGGGGTCGCTTATGTATCTGGTCAATACACGACCCGATATATGCTATGCAGTTAACCAGCTTTCGCAAGCTATGGTTAAGCCTACCAAGCTCTTTTGGAAGGCAGACAAGCATGTATTGCGCTATATCAGAGGCACATTGGGATATGGTTCATGGTACAAACAGGAGGATCAGTTGAGGCAGCATGGCTTCACAGATTGGTATCATCATATCAGAGATTGTGTTCAACGGAGAATCATGATGCTTTCATATGTTCCCACAGAGGATCAGGATGCTGACATCCTGACGAAGGCGCTCACCAGGAGCAAGTTCGAATTCCACAGAGGCAGGATAGGGGTTGCGGATAATCCATATCTTGCTGAGAGGGAGTGTTGAAAATGCAGCAAGATGATGGAGCTTAGTGAAATGAAGTCGCCTTCACTAAGTGGGCCCGCAGGCAAATTCTGGCGCAAAATCTATTTTTAGACTATGTCTATTTTTAGACATATGGAGCATGGTTCTGGGATTCCAGTTTGAGATTCTTGAAGTATGTGTCATGTTGGTAAAAATAGATGAGACTCTATTTTTGAGGTCAAAGAGGTCGAAGTCTATTTTTAGACTGCCTCTCCTTAAAACAGGGAAGTCAAATATTATTTACCCTTAATAATATTTAGACTATAAACAGCAGTTTACTCTCTTGGAGCACTTCGGTTCGAGCTACAGAAGTGGCTCATGCATCTGACAGAGGAATCACGTGGTTCCCAAGGGTTTGATGGCATCATGCATGGTTGACTTCAGTTGGACTTCAGTGGCAGAAGTTTGGAGGAGTTAATGAGACAGATAGTGGAGTTGTGTTCTTTTTATTTTAGTTGAACTAGTTGAGATTAGTTTAACTAGCTAATCAATTAGTTATGAGTGGAGTGAATTAAATATTATTTAATTCATTAATTAGTAACTCATTATTCAACTCAAGAACACATCAGTTCACTACAGTGCATGGACAGTTCAGTGGAGACCAGTGAAAGAGGTAGATGAAAGGGTGGAGTTAGCTATCGGTGGCGACATCAGTTGTGCATGAGATTTGCACCACACTTGGAGGAATTTCCCATGATGATTGCGCTGTCAAGCCAAGGAGATTCGAACCTTGGATCTATATATAGACAGGCCTGGATTGCGCAATAGAGGCAAGGCAATTGGCGGTGAGTTTTGAACCAGTAACCTGTTCAAAACTGAGCTAGATTGTGGGTAACTGTATGAGAAAGTACTGAGTACTTGTGAGGAGTATTGTAATGAGTTTGTTACTTGATTTATCCATTATAATATACACAATAGCTGCGGGGTTTTCAGCTATAAGCTTTCCCCATACATACTGTGTTAATGTGTATGATGATTTGATGTGTTATCGCTTGATTTTATTTGCGCATGTTTGATGATCTGAGTGGAAGAGATTATGTGTTGCATATAAATTTGAATTGTATGTGATCAGGATAGTCTCGGTGGATAATTAATCATTATTCAGAAAATTTCTACACCAATGAGGCTCTTTGCCTTAGAGTATTTCAGACAAATGATAAATTCAGACATAGTCCATTTTTGCAATGCAAAGAAAAAGTTCAGCTCAGAATTAAGAGTCAATTAGGTCCTTTTGTCTGTAATTCTAGAGATGCAGGAAAAGAAGCTGAGAGAATCCTAGAAGATTATCTCAAATTGCAAAAATTTTTCCACTGCGTACCTTATGACCCAAATAGTTTTATTTGTGATAGGAGGATGAAAAACAAATTGTCACCATACCTTCACCATAGAATTCCAGAAATTGAACAATTTGCAAATATGGATGAATGGATGGAAGAGACCTTAGTAGAACAAGATAGTGAACAGGTTAGTGTTGAAAATGTTATGAAAGACCTTGAGAAAATACTTGACCTAGAATATTTTGGGCAGGTGCAAATACTAGGAATTGGTCCTTCTTCTGTTGGAACTTCTTAGCAAAATTTGCAGGGAATCAGTGCACTAGCCACAGTAGCATTCAAAGGGAAGGAAAATGAGACTGATATACAAGTTACACAGAAATTCACAATGGAAGAGCAGCCTGAAACTTCTAAGGAACAAGCCCAAATACAGACTTCCCCTATTCAGATTAATGTGGCAGAAATTTCAATTTTGCAAACTCCTCTCAATGAAGAAAAAGGTAAGAAGAGAGATGCAGAAACAACTACCCCTATCAGTGGATCTTCAGAACAACCTGGTGTCAAAAGAAAAATATTAAATCCTCTTTTATAACTATAATTTGTTCAAGAAACCACTGATATTCAGAGGAGAGAAGAGTTAGATAGTCAGAAAACATTCACAATTAGTGGGACATCCACTGACTCACAGAGAAAAGAGCTACAAGGACAGCAAAGTGCAAAAGTATTGTTGAGCCTCAAAATTGTGCTTTCTTTCACCTCATTTTACCTCATTTTCCCTTGTCCATTGCTATCCTAGACCCAATTTATCAATGAATATAGTTAAAATTACTTCTAGAATGATTTACATGACTGACTTGCTAAGTTTTGTGATTTTTTCCATTGTAAAGCATTTTGACCAGAACTAGCTGCAGAATGCAGACATTCCGTAGCTAACCAGCGATTCTGCAGCTGCCTTCGCGTTTGAGTATGTTCCAGGTGGCCTCTCAAGGAAAACCGCATATGGGCATAATCCACGTCATGTCGACATGGTTCGTTGCTCATCATGGAGGAAGAAACGAATTCTGGGTACGGTTTTGGAACGTGGGAACACATTTAGGAAAGCAGACTTCTATTAGGACTGCCTCAGTCCAGATGTCTTTTTCCTCTTCATGCAGCCACTTCAAGAGTCCTAATGTGATTTCGATAAGGAAAGACAGTGTTCCTGAATTGTTGCAAGTCTTGTTATGTGCATTTGCTTTATAAACACTTGGGAAATCGAGAGCTATGTTAGATTTTATGCTAGATTTTGTTTAGACTCTGTGCTACATTTCTGAAGATGCAGAGTGTTATGTTCAAGTTCTTTCATCTTTAATGAAGCAGACAGTGTTGTTGTGAAGGTGTTGATTTAATTTGGAGTTGAATTCCGTCAGGTGGTAGAGGGCCCCTGCCTCTTGCATGGATTTATTTTGCGTAAATTAGATAAGTCTTCTAGCTGCCTTTACGTTTTGAATTTGAATTAATAGTTGTTTTTAATTAGCTACTGTAGTTGTACTCATTCTAACTCTTCCACAAGAAGAAAGCTCTTCCAAAAGATTATAATGATGAATGGGAAATGGCTATAGTATTGTAGGATTTAGTTGTAATTTTTGTTGTTCACTATCACAGTTACACTTGTTCTAATCACTCTTCCACAAGAAGAAACTCTTCCAAGAAATTCTTAAGAGTCCAAGACATGACCGTGATAATGAATGATTTAGTTGTGTGTTTGTACTAAGTATCATCTCTGTTCTTGCTCTTAAATGCTTGCCCAAAACATCATAATGACGAGTAGGATATGGATATGATATCTTAGTTTTTCATTGCTTTCAGTCCTTTATGTTTGCATTTGCACTCAATTACACAGTCAAAATTGTTCTAGCTCTTCCAAAAGAAGGAATTATTCCAAAATATCAATAATGATGGACAAACAGATTGTGTAATTTCATAGAATAATGCATGATAGCATAGTTAGGATGCTCCGGAGTTTCATTGCACTTAATTCATGACTCAGTTATTTTATTTTGGGTTTGATAATGACTTGTAGTTTAACACTGTTTTAGGTTAGTGACACCTTAGGTTTGGTTGTAGTTCAACTCATTGCATTTGTACTCCACATTCAATTGTTATTCACTGCACATTAGATTATTTCAGTTGTTAGGATTAACAAAACAACCTTCATTATTCACAAACCTCTTCTTGTTCTAAAATCCATAATTGATCTATAACCATATGAACAGAAGACAACATCATTTTAAGGCCTGAAGTACCTCTGCAATTTCCTCATCATTTCATAAACAAAGCTCTCCCTCAAAAGACTACTTTGAAAAAGAAATCAATAACTCTTGAGTAAAGGTTTTGTGACATTCAATTAAATTGCAGAATAGAACTAGGAACTAGTCCTAGAATAGAAGATCTTAGGATGGTATCAATGTTTTTCCTCCAAATATGTTTCAAATCTCTAATTAAGGACAAAAATGTTGCATCATTGTAAGATTAGTTGTTTAACTGTTTAGTTAGAGGATTTGCATACTTAGTGATCATTTCTCAAGTTTAGTTTGTGTTTTGAATTATTTGTTTGAAAGTCATTATCAAGCTTTGCTTTTATTTAGTCATAGTTTAGATTCAGCTTCAGTGTTTCTAATTGCATTTGCCATTTGTTATCCATCAATTAGGTTTAACTCTGTTTTTAATCATCAGCTCATTTCCATCAACTTTCTAGGCATTTTCCTTGTGAACATAAAACCACCAAAAGACCAAAAACATCATAAATCACCACAAAATACCAAAAACATCACAAAACACTACACACAACGCATTAGGAAACAAACACCTAGGTACATACAGTACACTTCACTTCAGTAGTTTACAAATCCTGGTTGACAATTAAATGAGCTCAGTTTAGGAGACTAGATTGAGACCAAACATTTTGGCGCCGTTGCCGGGGAAGTGAAAACTAGGTAACCTTTGTTTCTTAGCATCCAAAAACAATTTTATGCGTAGGGAGAGATATTCAAGGGGAATATTTATAAGCAGCAGAGGCAGAAGTTTGATTTCTAGAACACCACTTGTTTCATCTAGATCCAGAGTTAGTACACCTTCAACTCAAACCCATATTCCATCCTCCCTTGATCCTGGACTTCTAGAAGATCTAAGGTCAACTATTCCATTAGAGAAACCTTCCACTTCAACCACTGAACCTGCTATAGAAGAAAATCTAAAAACTCTTGTTGGGGACACAAACCTTTCCACTTCCACAGGAGAGTCAACCATGGAAGAAGAAGGAGGAGGAGGAGTTTTTAATGGAGAAAACACACTATTTGGAGGAAGAGGTAGAGGTAGAGGAGAAGGAGGTAGAGGAGAAGGAGGTAGAGGTGAAAATGGAGGAAGAGGTAGAATAGGAAGCTCTTTTGGGTTCCCTATACTTGATGAAGAAACCAATACAACCATGAAAAACATTTCACCCTCTGTCCTTCCAAACTTCTATGGACTTAAAACTAAAGATCCTGAAACTTTCTTATTCGAATTTGAAGTGCTGTGTAGGACTTATGACTACCTACAAGATGCTCAAAAACTGAAATTATTTCCTTCAACTTTGAAGGGAGCAGCATTGAAGTGGTTTATGAGTCTAATCAATAGTTCTATTAGAACATGGGAAGATATGAAACAAGCATTTCTAGAGAGATATTTGGATTATTGTATGCCGGTTAATCATAAGGAAGAAGTGTTCAAGATGTTACAAAAAGAAGATGAAAATTTGGAAGATTTATTGGAGAGATTTAATTACAACATCAAAAGTGCAAAAATGGAAAACCTAGATCAAGACACCTTAAAAGCTCTTTTGTTGAAAACAATTAGGGATGAATGGTTGGATATCCTTAACATGATGGGAAAAGGGGATATATCACAACTTACATTACCTGAAATATATGAGTTATGTATCAACCTTTCCAGAGGGAAATCTAAAATTGTCAAAGCTCCAAGAGATCCTGCTCTTGCAAGGGCAAGTAAATCTGCTTCTGGGACAGTAAGTAGATCAGAAATAGGACACATGCTTGATGACTTTAAATATAATATCTTAGGGAGTCTTAGTGAACAAATAGACACCCTTAAGATACAAAACAAGCAGAAGGCTGAATCTGATGCTTTGGCAATCTTTTGTCCCAAATGCAGAAAGAAACATGCCCTAAGAGAGTGTCCTTTGGATGTAAAAGTTATAGAAACCTGTGTCATTTGTTCTGAGAAACATGAGACCAAGAATTTTCCTTCTCTTCCGGGTCTCAAGGCTGTTTTTCAAGAAGAAACTCCTACAGATTCCACAGAGTCTCTTAATTTTGTATCTAGAAAACCTTGGCAGGGACCTCAGACACAAGGATTCCATGATCAAATGTATAATCAACCTCCACCTTGGAATTCTTGGCAGCAACCTTGGCCCCAATTTCAAAATCAATCTCAAGCTTGGGCACAAGGATCACAAAGTCCCTATGGAAGATACTCTCTATACTATCAGTATCCACCATCCTATCCACCATATCCACATTTTTATCCTCAAAATCCTCAACAAAATTTTCCTCAAAATCTTCATCAAAACTTTCAACAAAATCCTCAACAACATCATCAGAACCAACCACATAAAAATCAACCACTTCCAGTACCATTCCCTAAAAAATCCAATCAATTGCCAGCTCAACCCATATCAAACCCCAATAATAAAACCCTCAGAATACATACATGATAGAAGGTCAAAAGTTTCCAACTTATTTAATTACTCCTCTAGACCTTAGTGATGTTCAACTTAGGTTTGGAAGGATACTTGAGAAGAGGAAACCTTCTGTGATCATACAAGAACAAGATAATTCTGAGGAAGACTCTCTACGGGTTAATAAAAGTCTTGAGGAAGACAAATCCTTTCAAGACCCACACATTGAAAAACTAAAACAAAAAGATCCAATAAATCCAACTCCTATATTAGAGCAACCATCCACATCTACTTCTATACCTCCCTTTCCAGAAAGATTACAAATTGATAGAGATGTAGAAAAACAGATCATGGTGCCTAATTATGATTTCTTAGATGAATTGAGAAATGTTTGCATTAAAATTCCATTATTGCAAGCCATCAAGGAAATCCCAATTTTAGCCAAAACAATAAAGGAGTTGAGTATGAAGACAACGAAGAAAAGAATAAGAGAAACCAAGAAAATTCAACTGGTAGGACAAATAGCAGATATTATGATGGGTAAGACTACTATTCCAAAGTACCTTGACCCAGGAAATCCAGTTGTCAAAATTCACATCAATGGAATTGAAATTCAAAACACACTCATTGACTTAGGAGCAGCAATAAATATCATGATTAGACAAATCATGGACAAGCTGAAACTTCCTAATCTTCTCTTTACACCCACACTATTACAATTAGCAGATAGATCTGTGATCAGACCAGATGGGGTAATAGAAGACATTCCAGTGTCCCTAGACTCTTGGGAGTACCCTGTGGATTTCATGATCCTAACACCCAAGAATAATCTAGGAAGCCATCCTGTTATACTAGGAAGACCTTGGTTGGCTACAGCTGATGCTTTTATTAGTTGTAGGTCCGGTGATATGTATATTTCTGATGGTAGTTCAACAAAGAAATTCACTTTATATCCTCCAGCTAGGACAATTACGGATCTAGATGACACTCAATGGATAGAGGATGAAGAATATTTACAACCACTCTTCACAATTTCAGAAATTAGTGAAGATAATCAAATTCTGAATACTCTAGAAAACTTTGAATCCTCTCCAGAACAAAAACATGAATCATTTCAGGAGGGATCCAATATTGAGTTTTTGTCATCTAGGCAGATGTCTCTTCATTCTATGGAAAAATTTGGCAGCTCTACAAGTGAAATTTTTCCAGGCAAAACTTTGAACATAAACAAGAACCTAGAAAAATCTCAACAAGAAGAGTTAATCAAAGTATTACAGAGACATTCTTCTGCATATGCATGGGAATACACTGACATGAAAGGGATAATTCCCAAGACTTGTACTCATCACATCTATATAGAGGCAAATTGCAAACCAATCAGACAACCTCAAAGACGGATGAATCCAAATCTTAGGGAAATTGTTAAGGAAGAATTGCAAAAACTGTTAAATGTTAATTTCATCTATCCTATTTCAGATAGTCAGTGGGTTTCTCCTTTGGTAATTGTGCCAAAGAAAAATGGAAAATGGAGGGTGTGTGTTGACTACAGAGAACTGAATAAAGCTACTCTTAAAGACCATTTTCCCTTACCTTTCATAGATCAAGTATTAGATACATTAGCTGGCAAAAAGTACTTTTCATTCCTAGACGGGTTTAGTGGTTACAATCAAATCCAAGTAGCACTTGAAGACCAAGATAAAACCACATTTACTTGTCCTTGGGGTACCTATGCCTACCGAGTATTTCCATTTGGATTATGTAATGCACCTGCAACATTCCAAAGGGCAGTATTAGGAATTTTTTCGGACCTAATACATGACTGTGTAGAGGTGTACATGGATGATTTCACAGTTTATGGGGATACATTTGAAGAGGCTTTAGAAAACTTAGAAAAAGTCTTAAAAAGATGTCAAGAAGCAAACCTTTCACTTAGTCATGAAAAATGTTTTATGATGTTTACTGAAGGTATTGTTTTAGGAC
This sequence comes from Pinus albicaulis, assembly GCA_034641835.2. NCBI lineage: Eukaryota > Viridiplantae > Streptophyta > Pinopsida > Pinales > Pinaceae > Pinus > Pinus albicaulis. Next base: position 1,228,092,549 of record CM076577.1, on the reverse strand, counting down.
ACCACATTTCAGGGGATGGGATTAGAGTTGATGAGGCAAAAGTTGAAGTCATTTCTAACCTATCCATTCCAAGTTGTCAAAGAGATGTTAGAAGTTTTCTAGGATTTATAGGGTATTATCGGAGATTTATAGAAAACTTCACCAAAATAGCATCTCCACTCTTCAAATTACTCACCAAAGATTGTGAATTTAAGTGGACTTCTGATTGCCGGTTAGCTTTTGAAACCCTGAAAACCAAAATTTCTGAAGCACCTATATTAAGGGGACCTAACTGGAAGTTACCTTTTCATATCTCGACAGATGCTTCCGATACAGCTCTAGGAGCAGTATTGGGACAGAAATATTTGATTCCCTATGCCATCTATTATACCAGTAAAAAATTGACTCCTGCAGAGTTAAACTATACTGTAACTGAAAAAGAGTTTTTAGCTATTGTTCATGCCATAAACAAATTTAGACACTATATAACAGGCTATGAAACTTTTGTTCATACTGATCATTCTGCAATTAAATACTTAATGAACAAATCAATCACTAATGGCAGAGTTATAAGATGGTTGTTGCTCTTACAAGAATTCAACATTACTATTTTAGATAGGCCTGGAAAACAAAACACAGTGGCTGATTTCCTATCTAGAATCCAAAATATCAAAGATGACACTCCGGTTGAAGATCAATTTCCTGATGAATATATTTTTGTAATCTCTACTCAAACTCCATGGTTTGCTGATATTGCTAATTATTTAGTTTCAGGAAAATTTCCTTCAATTATGAATGCAAGGGATAAAAGAAAAATCATTAATGATAGTGCAAGATATTCATGGGTCGCTAATAAGTTGTACAAGACAGGTCCAGATTTGATCATTAGAAGGTGTGTTCGTGAAGATGAGATGCCTGAAATTCTCAAGGCATGTCATGATGAACCTTGTGGCGGACACTTTGCAGATAAGAGGATAGCCTATAAGATCCTTAACTTAGGATATTATTGGCCATCCTTGTTTAAAGATGCAAAGGAGTATGTCAAAATGTGTGACAGTTGCCAAAGGGTAGGGAAACCTTCTCCTTCAGGTGAGATGCCATTACAACCTCAGGTACACATTGAACCTTTTGAAAAATGGGCTTTGGATTTTGTAGGGCCTATTAGTCCTCCATCAAGACAAAAGAAATACATATTAGTTTGCACTGATTATGTTACTAAATGGGTAGAATCTAAACCATTACTTGTTGCTAATGAATCATCTGTAGTTAATTTTCTTTTTGAGGATATTTTTACTCGTTTTGGTGTCCCAAGGGAAATTGTTATAGATCAAGGAGCTCAATTTACATCAAGGCTAGTGGAGCAAATGATGGAGAAGTACAAAATCAGACATAGAAAAACAACTCCTTATCATCCACAAGCAAATGGTCAAGTGGAATCTACTAATAAGGTCATTGAAGGAATCCTAACAAATATTGTTCATTTACATAGAAGAGATTGGGTAGATAGGCTTCCTAAAGCCTTGTGGGCCTATAGAACTACATGGAGAAACACAACAGGCCATACTCCTTATGAGCTTGTTTATGGAAAGCAAGTTTTGTTTCCCATAGAGTTCCAAATTCAAACCTTCAAGATGGCAGTTCAGCTAGGACTTGATCTAACGGAGGCACAAAAGCATAGACTGGATCAAATTAATGAATTGGATGAGATCAGACAAGATGCAGTTCAGAAAACAAGTCTAGTCCAACAGCAAAGGGCTAGATGGCATGACAAGTACATCAATGAGAAGAAATTCAAAGAGGGTGACTGGGCTCTCTTGTTTGATTCAAAATTCAAGGATTTTCAAGGTAAATTTCAGACACATTGGCTTGGGCCATATGAAATTGTTCGAATTTTTGATAATGGGGCAGTAAAAATCAGAACTATAGATGAAGAAGAGGTTATTTTTCTTGTGAATGGTCATAGACTGAAGCTATACCACAAGCCACTCTCAAGAGAAGAGTTTGTCAAGAAGTTCCAAGAAAGCAATGATGTGAAGTTAATGAAGAAGAGTCTCTCTTCTTCATCAACTTGATTAAATTTTCTGAAGCATTTCTTTGTGAAAAATAAAAATAAAAAAATAAAATAAAAAATAAATAAATAAAGGTATAAACATGAAAACCAATCATTGATTGGCATGTTTATACAGAAAAGATAGGGTGAAAATCAGAGTCTCTCTAACACTCTAACTTTTCCCATTTTTGTTTTTACAAGCAGCTGTTACAAAAATCATAAGTTCAGATCCATAGTGCTTATGATCCATTTCATTTCATTTCACTCCATTCACTTATTCATCCATACTCCATTTCATTCCACCATTCATATTTCACTCCATTCTACATTTCATTCATCTCATTCCATCCTCCATCCATCTCATTTTCATGTCAAAATACAAAATTTGATTTCTTGCTGTAGATGAATAAAACATGTCATGAATTGCAGTACAGTCCTTATGTTCTTTCACTCCATTTCATAAACTGAATCCATTCCATTTCATCATCCAATTCATACATATCATAATCCATCATCCATCTTCATTAATAACATATAACATTTCACCCATATTCCAAAAACACTCCGTTTTCATGATCAAAGTGCTCTACAGGAACATTCTACAGCTCAGTAGACATTCTGCAGCTGATCAGCCTTTCTGCAGCCAGACAGTCTTTCTGCAGCTACAAACCCTGAAGGCATCAATCAGCAGACATTAGAATTGCAACAAAGTGACCCAATGTATCCATGAATCAAAAGCATCAAAGAAGGATAATGAAGACTCTTCCAAAGGGGAACAAAAACACAAAGATTACAAAAATCAAAATGAAAGAAGAGGTAACAAGTTTAAATTATAGTGGCATTTCATAAAAGTTTAGCATAGTTTTAGTTATGGATTGTTCGAAAAGGTTGTTTTAATTATTTTTATTGATCAAGACCAATAAACCCTCCACAGACTTTGGATTAAAATCTCCCATTTCAAATTTCATGCCCGATATCATTTAAGCGGTTAAAATGATCGAGGTATTTGAATTCTTCACGTCTCTTAACCAAATCATTCAATGATGATTCTCTTTTCCGTTGTAAAAATCTCCGTCGTCTCTTCAATCATTAATTCATTCCCTCCACCTCACTCCACTACTTCATTCCGTGACCACTGCCATCACTCCATTCTGTAGCCGGCATTTCATTCCGTAGACAGAGATATTATTATCACCGAGAGCAGAGCCAAAGGATATCAGTTTGAATAGCATTGAGCATTGTAAACTCAGAGCAGAGCAAAAGGGTAAATTCAGAGGTATAGCAGCGTGAGAATTTGAAGCCATTTGATTCCGTGGGCAGACAAAGTATCACTGTGGGCAGAAATTGAGACTTTCACTATAAACACAGAAGTGTAACAGTGTGGAGTTTGAAGTCTTTTGTCACTAGAAGACAGAGGTGTTACAGTGTTGAATTCGAAACCATTTGCTACCAAGAGCCAGAGGTATTGCAGTGAAGAAGTTGAAGCCATTAGCCACTATCTATTAGAGACATATCAGCTCGAAATTTGAAATTGCTTTCAATTGTCAACAGAGGCATATCAGTCCGAAGTTTTGAAGCTATTGTCATTATCAATCAGAGGTATATCATTCCGAAATTTGAAGACATTTGTCACTATCAATCAGAGGTATGTCATTCTGAAGTTTAAAGCCATTTTCATTAAGAGCTTGAAGCCATTTCAATTCGAAGGTGAAAGCTATTATTTTTGTGGGTAGAAGAGTGTTAATTTGAACATTGAAGAAGCAATCATGGGTTTCATTGTAAGGACTGAACCAGTGGGTTCAAAATATTTAGAAGGCTATCCTCAATGCAAAGAAATGTTACAACAAATAGGTTGGCTTCAATTTTTGGAGAAATTTAATGGCTTCCACAAGGAAGTCACTAAAACATTTGCAAGATCATTTCAAGGAACCGAAGTTGAAGTGGGAGATGTCAAATTTACTGTCACTGAAATTTTAATTGCAGAGGCTACAGGGTTGCTCAAAACTGGAGAGAGATGGTTCAAAAATAGAGAATTCCACAATGACTCCTGGAAACAAATTTTAAAAACACCAGGTATGGATGTTACTATATTTAAGAAAGGAATTCCCAGTTCTGCATTGAAAAATAAATGGAGAAACATACTACTTCTTCTACAAAAATTTATTACATGTGAGGGTAGATATGGGACATTTTATGTCTACCACACTAGACTAATGATGTATTTTCTGGGGGAAGACTTAAACCTACCATATTTCTTGCTTCAAAGTCTGAAGAAGATGGCTTCCTGTGTTCAAAGAAGGGTTCAATTTTTAGAGACAACCCTATATCATCATGGTTTGGTCAAAATTCTGATTGAACATCATCTAGCTAAAACAAATGATACATGGGACGATTTCTTAATAAGAAATCATTTTGAAGAAGCAAAAGAACCATCACCTGAACCACAGCCTACAAGAAGAAGTAGAAAATGGAGGGCTTCAGAAGTTTAAATTGACAAAACAGTCCAAGAGAGCAGTGAGGAAATCATTTTAGAAAAGTTGACTCAAATCAAGAGACAGCTTAAGGAAGAAAAGGTAATCAAGAAATCTGCCATGGAGAAAGGAGAGGGATCTTCTCAGCCTAGAAGAAGCCACAGACTAAAGGGGAAACTGAGGAAAACACTAATCAAACAAACAGGGGTAATCAATATAGAAGATGAAGAAACATCCATTGAAGAGGATGTTGAAGAGGATTTTTATGAAGGAACCCCTGAAATTGACCCTGCTCAACAGGAAATTTATGACTATGTGGAAACTTTGGAGAGGAGAGCTTCAGAAAGCAGAGAAAGAACCCCCAGTCCTCCACTGTCTGAAATAGATATATTAAGAAGGGATAGGTATGAGTTGGAATTACTGAATAGACACATCAAAAATGAGAATGAAATTCTCAAGGATCAAGTCAAGCTCAAAACTGATATGAACTCAACCTTGTCCCTGCATATAGACAAAGTGGAGAAGACCAATGAGAAGTTGAAGACAAGGAACAAAAAGTTAATCAGGGCACTCAGCAACCTAAGGTTCAAACTTGTTATCAGGAAACCCAGAAGCTCTCTAGCTTCCAGACAAAGGAGAAGAAGAGGATTAGATGTCCTTGCAGAAGCCTCTGAGTTCATAGGATAATTTTCATGAGGACATGCAAAGAGACAGCAGTGGGGGTATGTTGAGCCTCAAAATTGTGCTTTATTTCACCTCATTTTACCTCATTTTCCCTTGTCCATTTCTATCCTAGACCCAATTGATCAATGAATATAGTTAAAATTACTTCTAGAATGATTTACATGACTGACTTGCTAAGTTTTGTGATTTTTTCCATTGTAAAGCATTTTGACCGGAACTAGCTGCAGAATGCAGACATTCCGTAGCTAACCGGCGATTCTGCAGCTGTCTTCATGTTTGGGTATGTTCCAGGTGGCCTCTTGAGAAAAACCGCATATGGGCAGAATCCACGTCATGTCTACATGGTTCGTTGCTCATTATAGAGGAAGAAACGAATTCTGGGTACGGTTTTTGAACGTGGGAACACATTTAGGAAATCAGACTTCTATTAGGACTCTCTCAGTCCAGATGTCTTTTTCCTCTTCACACAGCCACTTCAAGAGTTCTAATGTGATTCCGATAAGGAAAGACAGTGTTCCTGAATTGTTGCAAGTCTTGTTATGTGCATTTGCTTTATAAACACTTGGGAAACCGAGAGCTGGGTTAGATTTGATGTTAGATTTTATGCTAGATTTTGTTTAGATTCTGTGCTACATTTCTGAAGACGCAGAGTGTTATGTTCAAACCATTTCATCTTTAATGGAGCAGACCGTGTTGTTTTGAAAGCGTGATTTAATTTGGAGTTGAATTCCGTCAGGTGGTAGAGGGCCCCTGCCTCTTGCACGGATTTATTTTGCGTAAATTAGATAAGTCTTCTAGCTGCCTTTACGTTTTGAATTTGAATTAATATTTGTTTTAATTAGCTACCGTATTTGTACTCATTCTAACTCTTCCACAAGAATAAATTCTTCCAAAAGATTATAATGATGAATGGAAAATGGCTATAGTACTATAGGATTTAGTTGTAATTTTTGTTGTTCACTATCACAGTTACACTTGTTCTAATCACTCTTCCACAAGAAGAAACTCTTCCAAGAAATTCTTAAGAAGTTCAAGACATGACCGTGATAATGAATGATTTAGTTGTGTGTTTGCACTAAGTATCATCTCTGTTCTTGCTCTTAAACGCTTGTCCAAAACATCATAATGACGAGTAGGATATGGATATGATATCTTAGTTTTTCATTGCTTTCAGTCTTTTTTTTGCATTTGCATTCAATTACACAGTCAGAATTGTTCTAATACCTCTTCCAAAAGAAGGAAATCTTCCAAAATATCACTAATGATGGACAAACAGATTGTGTAACTTCATAGAATAATGCATGATAGCATAGTTAGGATACTCCGGAGTTTCATTGCACTTAATTCATGATTCAGTTAGTTTATTTTGGGTTTGATAATGACTTGTAGTTTAGCATTGTTTTAGATTAGTGGCATCTTAAGTTCATTCTTAGATTAACTCATTGCACTTGCACTCCACATCTAGATTGTCATCCACTGCACATTAGATTAACTTCAGTTGTTAGGATTAACAAAACAGCCTTCATTATTCACAAACCTCTTCTTGTTCTAAAATCCATAATTGATCTATAACCATATGAACATAAGACAACATCATTTTAAGGCCTGAAGTACCTCTGCAATTTCCTCATCATTTCATAAACAGAGCTCTCCCTCAAAAGACTACTTTGAAAAAGAAATCAATAACTCTTGAGTAAAGGTTTTGTGACATTCAATTAAATTGCAAAATAGAACTAGGAACTAGTCCTAGAATAGAAGATCTTAGGATGGTATCAATGTTTTTCCTCCAAATCTGTTTCAAATCTCTAATTAAGGACAAAAATGTTGCATCATTGTAAGATTAGTTGTTTAACTGTTTAGTTAGAGGATTTTCATACTTAGTGATCATTTCTCAAGTTTAGTTTGTGTTTTGAATTATTTGTTTGAAAGTCATTATCAAGCTTTGCTTTTATTTAGTCATAGTTTAGATTCAGCTTCAGTGTTTCTAATTGCATTTGCCATTTGTTATCCATCAATTAGGTTTAACTCTGTTTTTAATCATCAGCTCATTTCCATAAACTTTCTAGGCATTTTCCTTGTGAACATAAAACCACCAAAAGACCAAAAACATCATAAATCACCACAAAAGACCAAAAACATCACAAAACACTACACACAACGCATTAGGAAACAAACGCCTAGGTACGTACAGTACACTTCACTTCAGCAGTTTACAAATCCTGGTTGACAATTAAATGAGCTCAGTTTAGGAGACTAGATTGAGACCAAACAAGTATCTTCCTTCAAACCACTAGTGAAGGATGCCTGGGATATTAAAAAGACATTTATAAATGTAAAGGCCAGAAATGATCCAATAAGACTTCAAGTCTATAATAAATATTTGAAGATGGCTCCCAAAAATCAACAAAGATTGATATCAGCCTATGACATCCAGCAGGGTAAAATGGTGATGAGTCATTTCAAACCCAAAGTGCAGCAGCCTCAAACAACTGCAGATTATGTCAGAACCAATTTTGAAGTCATGGAAAAGGATATTCATCCTTTGGATCAGATTGAGCTACACAAACAAACTAGTGAAATGATTTACTCAACTTTGACTGATAAATCAATGATGGCCCAAAGATTACAAAATTCCTTGGATAATACTACTGCTCAATTACATCTTGAAAAAGCCTCTTCCCAGGCTAAGGAAAATAGAATAAATACTTTGGAAGAAATAATTATTGGATTGGGTCATAATCCCAAAGATTTTAAGGCTACAGAAGCCTTGATTAAGAAGAAAGATGATGATTTTCCAGCCTTAAGGAAACAACTAAAGTTGCCATCTTCAAGGCATCCACAAACTGCGGAAATCATAAAGAAAAACTCTGAAGAAGAATTGATAGATTTTCTCTTGAAACTTAATGAGCAACTAAATGAGACTGAAAAAGAACTTGAAAAGGAATTGAAGGATAAGTAGCCAAACATTCCAGGATCTACAACAGAAGTGATTACAGGTACAACAATAGATCAGTCAGTAGGAATATCATAGGGCAACACTTCCAATTTAAGCACTGAAGAATTAATAAAATCAATGGAGGAATTGAAACTCCAAGTGACAGAGCTCCAGAAAACAAAGGTACAATTTACCACTTTAGAACAAAAATATGATCTCTCAAAGATAAGTGTTGCAGAAAAAACAAGAGAGATCAACATATTAGAAAAACTGGTCAAAGCATTGGAGAAGGATCTCACATTGGATAAGCCTTTGAAGGAAATCAAAGAAATTATTTGGGCCAACATCACTCAGTCAATAAATGATGTCTGGCCATCAATTCAAATAATGTATGAGCAAAATGATTTAGTTAAATTGGCTCTGGAAGAAGTTCAAAAGGCAAGAGAAGAATTAGGAAATATGCCTGAAGAAGCCAATGAGCTTATACAATTTTTAAATACCAAGAACAAATATCAACTTGAAGAGCTAGGCATCCAAGACATAACAGGAACAATTTTGGAGGTAAAAAGAGTTTTTACTAAAAGAACTTTGATGCAGAACCTAGAAAGAAGATGCTATGATATGCAGGAGGAGATCAATGCCTTTACAAAGAAATTGGATATTTTGTAGAGTAAAGGATTGCCCAGTCTTTTAGTTTCAGATGATAAAATAATGAGCCTTGAAAGATATGTTGAGAAATTGAATAAGTATGCTGAAAACCAGGCCAGTTCATCGACTAGTTCATCAGTAGCAAAAGCATTGCCTACAGGCAAAATTCTTCATGACAGTCTGGAAAATTTGTTTTATCTCGAACATGAGGTAAAGCACTTATTCCCAATTCAACCTACTTTCTTCAAATATACAGAGACTGATGAGACTCTGAGGAAGCTTTAAAGAACCAGAATACCAGAAGCACAATGGTGGGAAGAAATGTTAGACTTTTTATAAAAATTATCCTTGCATGAATTTTGATTATTCACTACAGTAAGTCACGATAAAAAGGATAAACGGAGGTCAAACAGGTCAAAGTGTATCAGTACAAGTAAAGAGTATCAGTAAAACAGAGCAGCCAGCACAGAATTACTAGAGAGGACAACAACAAGACAAATCATAGGGCCTGCCTCCAACACATTCATAAAAAAAGGGAACAACACAACATCGGTTATCTTTTCTCTTATCCACGAGACCATCTGTCTCTATTTTATTGTAACATATTCATGAGTCAACCTAAATTATATCTCACTTTGTTAGGAGATATATATATATAATTTTTTGTATAAATACTCCCTCAATTGGAGTATTGAGGGTGGTGGATTCATAGAATTTGTTGTAATATTGATTATTTTGGAATAAAGTGCTGTTGGACAAGTTTCGCATGGCTAGCTGGATAATGAATTGATGCAAAGGACTTTTCATAGAATTCTTGAGTCAAACAACAGATCAATAAGTCATCTATCTCTTATGTTTTAAAGTTTTATACTTGTTTATTATACCATCTGTGTTTCATATCTGAATGATAAACGAAAATGACTAATTCAAAAAGTGCTTAAGTGCAATCTGTTTTCAATCGTTGTTATTCTTAATGTTTTCTTCTGAACTAGTATAAACAGTGAAATCTTAATTGCTCCTGTTTTCTAGTTTAATCATTTTGATTATTTGGTAAAGAATTCTTAATTGCTCTTTATTAATAATCATTCAAGTTCCCTCTTTCGAATATGTTGAAGGATTCTTAATTTCCCTTCACTCATTTCGAGTCCATTCCATTCAATTTAGATATTAAATTATTCCCTATTTGATTACCTTGCCCTGTGAAACCATCTCTTGTTAAGAAACTTAATCCAGTTAAGCCATATTTCTTTGAATTCATTAGCCCAATGGCCTAAAATATTCAGTCTTACTCTGCTATAGAATTTCATCACCCAAACATAATCAAAATCCCTGGACTTTTATAACTAGCCTAATATCTTTCAAGACAAAGCTAAAACGTAAAGACAAAGCCCTCTCTAGGTACAGATTGGCTAGATTCTGTACCTAAAAGTTGGTTTTTGGTTACCTCAGACCCTTTTCCTCTTCCCAACAACTTCAAGGAAAATCTGAGTGATAACAGATTCTCTTCAAACTTTACATCAACATATTTTCTTTTGCAAGGTGTAATACATTTGATTGCAACATATATTTTTGATGGTTGGTTCTTGTGTGACAACCAATTTTTTTTCAGTATTGTTTCTTGTGTAACAATACTTTTATTTTTTGTTGTATCAAAGTACATGAAAACATTGAGAATTTTATTTTCAAGTCGTATAATAACTATCAATGAATTGATAATTTGCAAAGCATATAACCTTTTGGAATCATATTGCAACAATAGTTGATTGGGAAGGATATGCGAGTTGGAATGAAATGAAAATGTGTGATGATGTATGAAATGTGAATATGAATGATGTTCCTTCCCCCCAATTAAATGTGCTTTTTAGTTTATGACAATATGATAAATGGAGTGAGGAATTTTCCAAAATTACAATTTTAGCATTTTAAGGAATCGCATGACTAAAAATTAAAAAACAGCATACCTTCACTTACCTTCAATGTGGATGAGTCGTGTTTACTGAAGAGAGTGGCTGCTGATGTTGGATCATGGCGTATGTAAACAAAGGAATTTAATCTGCTTCTTTGTTCTCTTTGTGTTGATGACAAGATTGTTATCCTTATTTCTGCTATTAAAAATTGATTCCTGTTGCAAACTGTTGAAATGATGTAGTCTTCAATCATTACAAAACCCGATGGTACAATTCTAGTCATGCGAATAAATGTGTTGATGTCGAGCATGAAGAGAAGTCATTGGATTACCGGTAATTAATGAATTTAGTTAACCAATGTGAGGAAAAATTACCATTAATGTCCATGAGGGCCAAGGTACTTAAGTACATCTTGCGAAGTACGAATATATGAGCTGATGTCGAGGCACTTGCGAGATCCAATGATCAAGGGACATTGATGTATTCCCATGATTTTCAGCAAGAGAAATTTTCATTAAGGCATACAAACCTCAAGGTACTTGAAAGAGAACTCTATCCTTGAACCTAGATTGTGTGCTGATATCGATATGCTAATACTTGTTAGAAGGGAGGCCTTAATGAATCCTCCATAATCTAACGCGAACATAACACAATGATTTTGAAGGACTATGGATGAATTTTTTTGTAGTGGATCAAGGTTTATTTGAAAAAATGAAAAGGAAATGAAATGAATCAGATTTGTAGGGGATATGAATGGTTTTATATGGGTTATGGGTTAGTGAAAGTGAGGCAGGAAAATGACTGTGAAGGAAAATGAGATGAATATTTTATTGACTGAATAAGTAGAAATGCAATGGTAAGACTGGTACATGAGAGGTTTTGAAATGGTATGATGCATCTGATTTATCATTCTTTATCCAAAATCATGTGCTCATGCTTTGTATATTTCATCTTTGATGTTGCCTTGATCATGTTATTTTGAAATAAATTTGGTCTTTGAGAGACATTTTTTGCTTATGATCATCTGTTTGTATTCCCGGAACCTGCAAAAACTTAGTACTTTTTCTGTAATGAAATGTAAGATTATCAAAAGAGAGTCTCTCTATTTATGAAATTTACACAAAAAATTGAGAATTAGTACTAATAAAACAAATACAAGAAATAAAATCAAATGAATTTTTACCTTTTTCGAAACTAGTGCCCTAGTGTAGGAATTTACAGGGTAAGTTCCTTAGATCAAGAACTAAAGGTCACCGCTCACAAACAGATCACAAATCAGTACACCAGTATAATCATGTGGTTAAAACCCTCGAAGAGGGAAACAGTCCATGACCTGAGCCAACACGGCCACTTCAGGCAATTTATTAATATAAAAAGAAAAGTTACATATGTTTATCTCATAAACGGTTACTGGACAAATGACCCTCCATGCTCTTTAAATAGAGATCATGGACCAATCAGGTGCTAAGCCACGGATCAAGTGTTGTTAATACCGAGGAGAGAGATAACCATCGGATCACTACAAATCGTGACTGCCTGATTATAAGTTACAAATGTACATGATAAAGAAACACACTTTACCTAACTGTACACTAGACTAAGTTATTCTTAACTCTTTCCTATGTGTCAGAATATCCTAATATCCCCCCTTAAGAACAACTTGGAATAGGATTGAAGGATTTAAAAAAGTGACACAAAAGGAGCCTATTTCCTATGTGTCGAAATATCCTAACATCCCCCCTTAAGAACAAATTGGGATAGGATTGAAGGATTTAAAAAAGTGACACAATAGGAGAAGGAAGGAGGCATTAGAGCCTATCCCCCCTTAATGACAAATTTCCTGAACTCCAAGCATGGATCGAATTTTGGTAAACTTTGCTTCTGTGAGAGCCTTTGTAAATATATCGGCTACTTGATCATTGGTTGGACAGTATTGCACTTAAAGAACACGATCATGAATGAGCTTTCTGATGAAGTGTATGCGGAGTTCAATGTGTTTCATACGCTGATGTTGAACTTTATATTTACATAGCTGAATGGCACTCTGATTATCACACCAAAGTGTAGTTGGATGCTGCTGATGGAGCCTAAATCCAGATAGGATCTGATGAAGCCACATGGCTTCCTTGCTAGCTTCAACTGCACCACAATAATATGCTTCTGATGAAGAAAGAGAGATGGCACTTTGTTTCTTACAAGACCATGTAATAGGTCCTGAACCAAGAGTGAATACATATCCTGCAGTATACTTTTGATCATCAGTGTCACCAGCCCAATCAGAATTAGTGAAACCAATAAAAAATAGAGATGCTCATACATTATAATTAATATCGAACTAAATTGTACCGCGAATATATCGAAGTATTATTTTAGCTAATTTCCAGCGACTTTCATGAGGTTGGTGCATAAACCAAGCGACAAGACCAACGGAAAAGGAAAGGTTAGGACGGGTATGGGTTAGATACATAAGTTTACCAACAAGTTGACGGTATAAGGTAGCATCAACTTCAGGGGTAGTACAAGTGACTAAAATCTTGAATCCAGACTGAAAGGGAGAAGGGGTTGGCTTAATGTCTTCCATGTGAAAGTGGTGTAGAATATCACAGGCATACTTGGACTGAGAGAGGGTAATGCCTTCCTTGGATTGCAAGACTTGAAGACCAAGGAAATAATGTAAGTGTCCTAAGTCTGTCATTTCAAATTATTTTTAAGGCTAGAATTCACATGGTTTATATGGTTTGGATCACTACCAGTAAGGATAAGGTCATCAACATAAATAACAAGGATGGTGAAGGACTTACCCACTTTCTTGGTGTAGACAGTGTTGTCAGAATGACACCTAGAAAAGCCATTATCTAATAGAAATCTATCCATTTTGGCATACCAAGCACGAGGAGTTTGTTTGAGACCATAGAGAGACTTCCTAAGGTGACAAACAAGGCTAGAGTCATTTTGGATAAAGCCAGGGGGTTGTTCCATGTAGATTTATTCATGTAAATCTCCATGTAAGAAGGCGGATTTAACAACCATCTGATGGAATTCCCATTTAAAGGAGGTAGCAAGGGAAAGAACAAGGCAGATAGAATTCATTTTGGAAATAGGGGAGAAGGTTTTAGTATAGTTAATGCCTTCAACTTTTGAAAATCCTTTAGCAACAAGACGAGCTTTATGTCTATCCACTTTTCCATATGGTCCAAACTTGGTTTTGTAAACCCATCTGCATCTGACAATTTTTATTCCTTCTGGAAGAGGAACAAGATCCCAAGTATCGTTTGCCAATAAGGAACGATACTCTTCATTCATAGCTTCATCCCAATATGGATGACCAGAGGCTTCTTCAAAGGTTTCCGAATCAATATTTTCTGGAACTTGAGCCAATAAGGAAGAGGCTCTTTCAAACTGAGAATGTGTACATTGTTTGTCGACAGGGTCACCTACAAGAGAACCTGCTGCATCCCGAGTAGAGTGAACTCATCTTGGAAGTGGTGGAGTAAAAGGAATAATTTCAAGAGGTGGAGGAGGATTTTCATCCTCACTGTCATCATCTGAACTATAAGGAATGCTATTAAAAATAGAAGAGAGAGAGAGAGGTGGTACATATGCCGAATCAAGCTCGCAGGCCAAAGGTGGCACACCCGCCGTACTAGGCTCGTAGGCCGATATATTTTCATCAAATTTTACATCTCTTCTAGTGATTATGTTTTTTGATTTTGGTTGAAGAAGTCTATATCCTTTGACATCTTCAGAATATCCAACAAAAATTCATTTTTCACTCTTAGGTTCTAAGGCTTTATGTTTCGAATCTGGAATATGGGCCCAAGAATCACGTCCAAAAACACGAAAGTGACTTACATCTAGTTTGATTGAGCTCCAAGCATCTTTTGGAGTTATATTCTTTAAAACCTTAGTAGTAGTGCGATTTAATATGTAATTTGCACAGTTAATTGCTTCTACCCAAAAATTGAGAATAAGTCCTTTAGATTGAAGCATACAATTAGCCATTTCTTTTAAGGTGCGATTCTTCCTTTCAGCTACACCATTTTGTTGTGGTGTATATGGAACAATATGTTGTAATTGAATGCCATGCTCAGTGAAAAAGTTGATAAATTTGTTGTTAACATATTATCCTCCATTGTCTGATCTTAACTTAAGAATTGGATGTCCAGATTGTTTCTCAACAAAGGCCTTAAAGGCCAAGAACATGTTAAAAAATTCACTCTTGAGTTTTAAGAAGTATACCCAAGTGTGTCTGGAAAAATCATAAATGAAATTTAAGAAGTACTTGCAACCAGAAAAAGAAACAATAGGAAGTGGACCACATAAATCACTATGCACAAGCTGCAAAGGGGCTGAAGTGTGCCAAGAGGCACATTTGTCAAAACTATACCGATGATGTTTTCCGAGTACACATCTGGAGCAAACACCATCTCGGTAAGATACCATAGGAAGGCCCGTCACCATATTTTCCTTACATAGATTTTGAAGAGAGCGATAGTTTAAGTGACCAAATCGCTCATGCCAAAGTTTGCTCACATCATCATTATGAGAAACAAAAACGAACGTAAGACATGATGACCCAAATTTGTCAAACTCATACAACCTTGTGGAATCATCAACATTGCCAGTAGCTAAAATATGTTTAGGATCTTTGAGGTCCTTGATTACAACATCATGAGGTGAGAATTCTACTATTTTCCCTTCACCTAAATGAGTTATCTGATAAACAGAGAGAAGGTTGCATGACAAGGTAGGAACACATAGTACATCATTAAATTGACCATTATCGAGATGAATGGTTCCAGATCCTACAACACTAAGAGATATATCATCACCAACATACATATTTTTGGTGTTACAATCATTTAAACAAGAAAACATGGCTTCATTTTTGGCCATGTGATAAGAAGCTTTAGAATCAATGAGCCACTCATGAGAATGAGAAGAGGAAGATACATTTAATGCATAACCAGATCTTGATGCTTGACAACTACAAGCAGAAAGTGCCATTCCTGAAGATGAAGGTGAAGAGTGCTCCAAATTGATGTTGTGCTTCTTCATTGCTGCTTGTAAGGCTTCCATCTTCTTAAAATATTTGGACTCTATATGGCCATCACGATTGCAAAAGTTGTAATGTCTATCTGTCTTCTTCACTTTGTTTTTATTTGCCTTATCATTTTGGTGAGTTGCTTTTTCAGTTTGCAGCTGAAATTTCTTAGGACCCTTATTTGGTTTCAGACCATACTTTTTAGGATACTGCTTCTTGAGATTCTTTTGATATGATTGCTGTTGGGCTGCTAAGGCTTTCTCAGAATTGATAAGATCAAGGTGTAAGATTTTTTCTTGTTCTCTTATCAAAGAATCACAAAAGGCATCAAAAGATGGGTTCTTGTAGGTGGTTCTTAAAGAAATGATGGCTTCTCTAGTGGAATGGAAGGCGGAAACAAATACAGAGTATGCAGGACCAAGCTTAATAAGATTGCAATAGATGAGGCTAATATCTTCCTTTTTGACCTTACAACCTTCTAAAAGAACTCTAAGGGTCTTGAATTTGGACAAAAAATCTTCAATAGAGGAGAAATTATTGGGGTCCAAAGTAAGCAACTCATTTTCAAGCTGATGGGCCTTGATTTGATTTTGAATGCCAAAGACAATATTTAACTTGTCCAGGGCTTCATGAGGGGTGTCAATGTCAAGGATATGAAATCGAGGATCTTGAGCAATGGAAATTCTTATCAACCCTCGTGCTTGATCTTGTTTATTTTCCCATTTAGTGACTTTATCATGATCAGAAGGTTTAGTTTCTAGCCCTGTGGCTATTCTACAAAGCCCTTTACTTCTAAGTATATCTACCATGTGAGGTAGCCATTGGAAATAATTGATGCTATTAAGAATAATCAGGCATGCACTTTCCATTTAAAAAAAAAATCTAAAGCTGAGAAAAGCTGAAACTAATTGCTCCAATGGAAAGATCCTAAGAAATTAGTCTGTTTCAAAAAAACGGCTCGAGAAATGGCTTTCGGATGAAGAAGTTATGCCTTTTGAAAAAACTGAGTTGTAGATGCTGAATAGTTATGGGAACGGTTTGAAATTTGGTGATGAAGTTCAACTTTAAAAAAAAATTCCCGCCCCTTTAAAAATTTTTTTTTTACAAAAAGAAGCTTGAGAAAGAGACTTGAACCCAAGACCTCTATTCTCATAAACAAACTCCTCACCAAGTGAGATAGTAAAAATATTTTGTAAATGTTTGAAAGGAGGAAGGTTTTTTTTTTTTTTTCTTTTTTTTTAAACTCTTCGGTGTGCGTGCCTTTTCTTGCACAAAAAAACAAAAAAACCGAGCCAAAAAAAAAAAAAAAACGAAATGCAAGCCTTACGACAGAATGTTAGATTTTCGGTTAGCCTTACCGACAACTATCAATTTTTTCACTATTTCTGATTTCCCAAGATCGCACAAAGACACGGGGAAAGAGCATACATAGCAAAAAAAAACCTTTTTCCTGTTTCTGATTTGCCGAGATCACACGTAGTGTAGAGAAAAAAACATACACAGAGAAGAGGGTATAGATCTGACAAATAAATAAAACCTAAAAACCGAATATAAACAGAGGGAACCGAAATAAGCAGAACTATTAACAAATATAACTGCAAAATAGATGATTTATACCTCCAGATTTAAACTGTCATAACTTGGGCAGCCAAAAACCTTTTCACATGAAATGAAAGGCGTTTCTCACTGTAACAAACACTTGAGACACAACAGATCAGTTCTCCAAGCCCAAAAATGTTAAGAAATAGTAGATCTACAAAACGACATTCGCATGTAGTCAAACCGGCTTCGGATTTTGATCAACAACGGACACGACCCTCAAAATAGCTCTGATACCATGTAGGTATTTATAGGGTAAGTTCCTTAGATCAAGAACCAAAGGTCACCGCTCACAAACATATCACAAATCAGTACACCAGTATAATCACGTGGTTAAAACCCTCAAAGAGGGAAACAATCCATGACTTGAGTCAACGCGGCCACTTCAGGAAATTTATTAATATAAAAAGAAAAGTTACATATGTTTCTCTCATAAACGGTTACCGGATAAATGACCCTCCATGCTCTTTAAATAGAGATCATGGACCAATCGGGTGTTAAGCCACGGATCAAGCGTTGTTAATACCGAGGAGAGAGATAACCATCAGATCACTAAAAATCGTGACTGTCAGATTATAAGTTACAAATATACATGGTAAAGAAACACACTTTACCTAACTCTACACTAGACTAAGCTATTCTTAACTATTTCCTATGTGTCAGAATATCCTAACACTTAGGTTACCTGTCATGTCTTGTCAACAATTTATTCGTTCTTTTGCTGTTTCAAATTCTGATAAAAGATTTCTCTTTGTGTAGATCTCGTTGAGATCTTTCCAACGACATTTGAATCGTCAAAAACCAATGTTGTATGAGAAAGTTATGCTTATTTGAAATTTTTGTGAAACGGTGAAAATAGTCATGCGTGAGTGCGACATGGCAACATGATGCTAATGTGAAATATGAAGTAGGAAGATAAGATGGCATACTGATCATGAATTTCTGATTAGAATGCATTGTCAACAAAATAGATAATTGAATTAAATACATAGCTGCATAATTACGCATTTCCTGCATCTAAAATCCCGCGTGGATAGTTAGGTATACACAACTATGGAAATAATTAGTCCAATATTCAAATTTAATAAATACCTTTTCCAGAAAAATGAGAAAATTGCTACTTATTTTATTAATGCAGTAAACAAATTTTATTAAAAAAGCAAATTTTTTATTTTTATTTTATTTTTTAACTGTGTTTAAAAAAACAGAGAAATTTCCAGAATTTTATTACCTTTAGATGTTGATGCCATAGTTTTCTTGTTGCTCTTCTCTGCAAGACTCATTTTTAAGGAACAAAGAAAACCATTAGCAAAAATCTCTCAAATCAAGCACGAAACAATTAATTTATCTAGAGAATTGCCATCGACTAATCAAAAACCTGATTGCTTATTAATCTCCTTTTCTCCATCAAACTCAAAGTAAATCTCCTTTTCTCCTTCAAACTCAAAGTAAATTCAGTAAGACATGTCTACTTACAACAATAATGCATGCCTACATGGATTACAATGCAGCTAGGTTTATACGATAAGTATAAATACACAACGCTGAAGTTCACACATATGGATATTTCATGGGAGAAAGATTGATGGTTTCCCAATCAAACCACTTTGCAAATGAAACTAGAACCACAACATCCAACTTTCAAACTTTGATAGCGCTAAAACAATGCTTGTAATAATGCTGCAATTGACATGTAAGAATAGAAAAGCGTGGGACATCCACAGGCAAATGGAGATTTATAGAAACATAATGCTTCCAGGCATCTCAAAAACTGACATCAAAACTGCTTGCTGCCCCTATGATTCTATATACAAAATCTAAATATGAGCCTACATATATATTTGGTTTGAGCATGAAAAGCTACAGGATTTTCTTCAAGGCATCGTGGCTTTTTTGACATCAAGTTACAACAAGCCATTACTATTTCTTTCCTTTTTATGATGCAGGAATAAACTTTGCACCAATTCCCACACAACATTTATCCGTATGGGTATGAAGTATAAGAGAGAAAAATTTCTGTTGGGCTCAACTAGAAATTGTTTAGATGCTTGTTCATAATATTTTTGAATACTTCATCTCCACCTCTTGGCTGTCCGAATGTATAAACAACCAACAATTTCTCCAACAACCTCTCTTCCTTGTGCATAAATAGTATTGCTGAAAATAATACATTGAATGCGCCACCAAGGCTATGGCCTGTTACTATGAATTTCACATTTTCGTGAAGATTAATAGGATCTTCTTTATCATCATGACACAACTCCGAACTTGTATGCTTATCAAATATCAGATCAAAGATTTAAGTTTTTTAAATGATTACTGAGACCTAATGCTTCCAGAAATCCAAAATTAATGCAACTATTCTGAAGGGCAGAATGAAGTTTAAAACAAATTTCACGTTCAAGCCTCCGTGGTGGATCCACCTCCTGTAGATTAGGGAGAATTATCTTGGCCGATCTACCTCCTATAGATTAGGGAGATCAGATCTATTCCTTGCATCATGGATGCAATTGTCTGTGCATTTAATTGAAAACCGTTTTTCCCACTCAATCTCGCAAATAAGGCTGCAAATAATCCTGAAAATCTCTCAAAATGTTATGAATTTGAGGAAATGGCTTATTAAGAATATAATTCACCCTATTCTGAGAAAAACCCATGTTTTATTTTTTTGAGATTTGCTTCCATTTTGTCAAAAAATAGGTTTTAAAATTATTGGTCAAAACTGCTATGTGTTTGGCTTCTGCGCGGACAACAAAATCAATTTTTTTCTGAATCAATTGGATATGGCGCTATTCATATGTTTGAGAATTACCTGTTTTTCCCTAGGAACGTAGAGGAAAAGTGAGGAGGAAATTGCAGAGTTGATTTTGGAGAATACGAGACGAGTTTGTTTCCATAAGAATTCGCCTTAAGAAATGCAACCATCCACCGAAACTCACATCATCCAGTATATAAAGAGTGGATTTGAATGAAAGTTTGATAGAATTATCATTATATATTTTTATTTGTAGGTCAAAGACAAAAACTCGGCTGTAGAAAGGTTGAATTCAAAACTGCAAATTGTTGTTTCTTCTAGCCACAACCACTGTTCATTCAAATCCTTGTTCTAAATGATTTTTTAATCTACTTGGTATGGTTTTTATTATGGAGCAATTGATTTATTTGTTTAGTTTTCTTTTTTAACTTTTTATTGTTTATTATTTTTTGTGTTTTCTTTATTGCTATTTATTATTATTAAATCAAAAGAAAATTAAATTTGTTTTTTTTTTTTTTTAATTTCAAATTTGTTTAAATAAACAAATCTGTTTTGTTTTGTTCCATTAAAAAATATATATATATATATATATATATATATATATATATATATATATATATATTAAAAAAGAAACAATTTATTTAAAATGATGAAAAAAAAAGAAAAAGAAAATAAAATGATAAAAATAGAAGTTAGCTGCAGAATTGCATGAATTCTGTAGCTAAATACAAATTTTATCCAAGTTATTTTATTATTATTTTTTTTATACTAACATAATTTTTTATTAATTTTTTCTGATCCTTCAGATCACACAGAATGTAGGAGGAGAGCATACTCAAGATTTTCATTAATTTTTTTTTTTTTTTTGATTCAGATAATAAAATGAAAAGAATCGATATCACACCTAAAATTGTTGCTCTTTAATATTTGCTTGTGCTCCTTGTTTACAATTGTTTGTTTTATTGCAAATTTTCCTGCCAAGGGTTAGTAAATGGGTGGCTCTTACTGCACCACAAAATTGTAGATATCCTAAAAATCACAAAAACTCGTTTTTATTTGTTAGTCCTATTCTATTGAAAAAGAAATGAAACATTCTCTAACATATAAGAGAATTTCCAATGCATCCATTTGCGTAACAAGATCATGAGTAAATTCATATCCAAGTTTGAAAAATAAACCCTAGTGAATTCTTGGACATGATCATGAAGATTTGATGTTAAAAATTGTAGCCTAATGACTAGTTGAGACCAAATTTGAATGTGATCTTTAGGTTTTTGATCTTCTTCAACTGTCATAGCACAACGCGCTTCAGATCTTGTTTTTGCAATTGGATTTTTATTGTGTTTTTGTTTTTGTTGTTTTATTTTTATTTTTATTGAATGAGGGTTTTTGATTTGTGGATGTTTTATTTTATTTGTATGTTTTCAATATGTAAATGCACACTAAACTTAAATGAAAATGCCTAAATGTAGTTAACCTTAAATAAAAATGATCCTAAATGAAAAATGCTTCTTAAACAATCCTCCTGACTTAGTTAGATCTAAGTTTGCTTCCCCTGTAGAAATTTGCTGAATAATGATTAATTATCCACCGAGACTATCCTGATCACATACAATTCGAATTTATATGCAACACATAATCTCTTCCACTCAGATCATCACACATGCGGAAATAAAATTAAGCGATAACACATCAAATCATCATACACATTAACACAGTATGTATGGGGAAAGCTTATAGCTGAAAACCCCGCAGCTATTGTGTATATTATAATTGAGAAATCAAGTAACAAACTCAGTACAATACTCCTCACAAGTACTCAGTACTTTCTCATACAGTTACCCACAATCTAGCTCAGTTTTGAACAGGTTACTGGTTCAAAACTCCCCGCCAATTGCCTTGCCTCTATTGCGCAATCCAGGCCTGTCTATATAGAGATCCAAGGTTTGAATCTCCTTGGCTTGAATGCGCAATTGTCATGGACAAATCCTCCAAGTGTGGTGCAAATCTCATGCACAATTGATGTCGCCACAGATAGCTAACTCCACCCTTTCATCTACCTCTTTCACTGGTCTCCACTGAACTGATCATGCACTGTAGTGAACTGATGTGTTCTTGAGTTGAATAATGAGTTACTAATTAATGAATTAAATAATATTTAATTCACTCCACTCATAACTAATTGATTAGCTAGTTAAACTAATCTCAACTAGTTCAACAAAAATAAACAGAACACAACTCCACTAGCTGTCTCATTAACTCCACCAAACTTCTGCCACTGAAGTCCTAACTGAAGTCAACCATGCATGATGCCATCAAACCCTTGGGAATAGTGTAATTCCTCTGTCAGATGCATGAGCCACTTCTATAGCTCGAACTGAAGTGCTCCAAGAGAGTAAACTGCTGTTTAGAGTCCAAATATTATTAAGGGTAAATAATATTTGACTTCCCTATTTTTAGGAGAGGCAGTCTAAAAATAGACTTCGACCTCTTCGACCTATAGGTCACAAAAATAGAGGCCCATCTATTTTTACCAACATGACCAATGCTCCAATAATCTCAAACTGGAATCCCCGAACCATGTTCCATATGTCTAAAAATAACATAGTCTAAAAATAGATTTTGCGCCAGAATTCGCCTGCGGGCCCACTTAGTGAAGGCGACTTCATTTCACTAAGCTCCATTATCTTGCTGCATTTTCAACACTCCCTCTCAGCAAGATATGGATTATCTGCAACCCCTATCCTGCCTCTGTGGAATTCGAACTTGCTCCTGGTGAGCGCCTTCGTCAGGATGTCGGCATCCTGATCCTCCGTGGGAACATATGAAAGCATCATGATTCTCCGCTGAACACAATCTCTGATATGATGGTACCTGATGTCGATATGTTTGGACCTATCATGAAAAACTGGATTAGCCGAGAGCTTGATGCAGCTCTGGTTATCACAGTAGATCACTGTAGGCTCCAAATGCAACCTGAACAAACCTGTGAGGATCTTCCTCATCCAAATAGCCTCACATGCAGCCAAGCTTGCTGCCATGTACTCGGCCTCTGCTGAACTGAGTGCCACGGATCTCTGCTTCCTGCTGTACCAGGAAACTGCTGTCGACCCAATGCTGAAAACTCCTCCGGAAGTGCTCTTCCGGTCTGTTGGGCTCCCTGCCCAATCTGCATCAGTGAAACCAGAAAGCTTCACTCCATCCTCCTGTCTGTACCATAGACCATATCCCGATGTGCCTCTGATATAGCGCAATACATGCTTGCCCGCCTTCCAAAAGAGCTTGGTAGGCTTAACCATAACTTGCGAAAGCTGGTTAACTGCATAGCATATATCGGGTCGTGTATTGACCAGATACATAAGCGACCCCACCAACTGTCGATAGACAGTGGCATCCACTACCTCCGCTGAAATAGCATCCTCCTTCCTCCAACCACCAGGAAGAGGAGTGTCAACAGGCTTGCAGCCTTGCATGTTGAACCTCTCCAGAATCTCCCGGGCATACTTGCCCTGAGAAACAAACAGTCCTCCACTGCGCTGCCAAATCTCCAATCCCAGAAAATAATGAAGGATGCCCAGGTCCTTCATCTCAAACTCTCGTGCAAGATCATCCTTGCATGAAAGTATCAACTGCTCGTCGCCAGTCAAAATCAGATCATCTACATACAGTACGATGATCAACAGCTTCCCCTCCACCACAATCTGGTACAGGTTTGGATCCGCCTCACTCTTGGAGAGTCCAAGCCCGGTGAAGTAGCTGTCTATCCGAGTGTACCAAGCACGAGGTGCTTGCTTCAGCCCGTACAGTGCTCTCTTGAGTCGGCACACATGCGACTCGCTGCTGAAGATCTCAAAACCTTCAGGCTGCTCTATGTACACTTCTTCCTCAATAACTCCATTGAGGAACGCAGTCTTCACATCCATCTGATGAATGTGCCACCCCATCTGCGCTGAGAGAGCAAGGATCGTCCGTATGGAAGAGTACCTTGTGACAGGTGCAAAGGTCTCCTCATAGTCAATCCCCTCGATCTGTGAGAAGCCACGGGAAAAAAATCTCGCCTTGTACTTCTCCACACTCCCGTCAGCTGCCTGCTTCACTTTGTAGATCCATCGCGAACCCACCACTAATTTCCCCTCCGGTCTTGGGACAATTTCCCATGCACTGTTCTTGACGATTGAATCATATTCTTCGATCATGGCATCTACCCATGCGGGTTCCTCCACAGCTTCCTCAAAAGAGGATGGCTCCGTCACGACACATTGACTCACAAGAGCCATGTATCCAATGTACCGATCCGGTGACTGCCTCTGTCTGCACTGTGCTGTAGGTGGTCCTACAACCTTCTCTGCATCCCGAGCCAGTCGCTCAGCTTCTGTAGTGCGCATGCGCCCTCTGATGGTTGGCGCTGCATGGGTGGTTTCTTCCACCTCTTGAACCTCCTCTTGTGGCTGATCCACATCCGGAAGCTCCTCCTTAGGAACTAACATCTCCTCATCTGCATGCAAGTGTAGCTCCCTCTCAAGCGAACACTGCATGGCTTTCTCCTCCTGAAACTTGATATCCCGTCGCACAACAGTCTTTCGACTGTCTGACAAATACACCCGGTAGTTGTGAGGTGTATCAGTGTACCCCACAAATATTCCAACCTCAGCAGTTGGATCCAGCTTCCTTCTCGCATCCTTCGTCACATGCATGTAGACAGGAGAACAAAAATCCGCAAATGGGAAATATCAGGCCTCTTGCCAGAATAAGCCTCCTCCAGTGTACTCATGCCAAGAACCTTGTGAGGACAAAGGTTTTGCACATACACTGCTGTATTGCATGCCTCAGCCCACAAGTGAAGGGGTAGGCCCTGATCATGCAACATCGCCCGTGCAGCACCCACGATCGTTCTGTTCTTTCGCTCAGCCACCCCATTTTGCTGTGGGTTATGGGGTGCGATGAGCTCTCTTCGAATCCCTTCTGCGCTGCAGAACTCCTTGAATTCAGCCGAGATGAATTCACCACCGTTATCACTCCTTAGAGCAATCACCTTCTTCCCCGACTCCTTCTCGACCAGTGCTTTAAACTCACAGAACTTCGCTAATGTATCGCTCTTCTTCTGCATGAAGAAGATCCAGCACTTTCGAGAGAAATCATCAACAAAGATCACATAATACCTGTGCTTTGCTGTCGAAGCAACTGAGAAAGGACCACACACGTCTGTGTGAACTCTCTCAAGGATCGTCGTGGCGCGACTATCCTTCTCGTGAAAGGTGGCTTTCACATACTTCCCTAAAGTACACCCCTTGCACTGATCTAACTGCGCAAGGGTGCCCTTAGGAAGCCCAGTAGAAATCTGCTGCAGAATCTTCAAAGATCCATGGTGAAGGTGGCCCAATCTCCTGTGCCACAGTTCGCCCTCATCATCCCGGCTCACCACTTCTCCCGCCTTGCATGCCATAGCTGCGCAGCCATCTACCTGCAACTGATAAAGGTTCTTGGTTCGAACCCCTATCTTCCGGGTCTCTCCAGTAGTCTTACTGCGCAGGAAGGATTTTCCTTCGCCGAAGACCACATCATACCCCTTATCCTCCAACATCGCCACAGAGATCAAGTTCTTCTTCAATCCAGGTACATGCATGACATCCCTCAATACAAAGGGTTTACCAAACTCCCTCTAAAAGGATATGGTACCGATACCAGTCGCACTGTATCTACCATCATCGCCCATCTCGATGTGCACACCCAAATCTTTGTCCTCCAGATCTGAGAACAAATCCCGATCTCCCGTCATATGAAATGATGCACCGCTGTCCAAGAACCATACCGATCCCAACACACTTGAAACCAAGCATGCGATCAGTGAAAATTCAAGCTCGAATTGTGAAGCCAAAGCTTCTCCATCTGCAGATCTTCCCGCTTGCTTGTTCTTCTTCTTCTTTGGAAAATTGGTAGCATAATGTCCGTGATCATGGCAGTGAAAACACTTCACTTTCGCCATATCCTGCTTCTTTCCCTTTGCACCGAAATGAGAGGTTTTCTTACCCTTCCCCTTCTTTGCTTTGGCAACCAAAGCACAGTTTTCTTCATCAGCTCCCTTTGATGAAGATCCATCTCGAGTAGTCCTCCTTATCTCCTCTTGCATGAGATCCACCCAAAGGCGCTCCCATCACGGCAACTTCTCCCGACCATTGACACTATCTTGATATGAGTGCCAAGCCTTCGGAAGACCAAGGAGAGCCAGGTCGACCATGTCCTCGTCTTCGACAGTCACCCCCACACTTCCCAGCTCATCTCTGCATTGAGTGAACTTCGTGAGGTATTTGGCGATACTGTCGCCCTTCTCCATCTTGATGTTCCCGAGCTTATCTTTGAGCGCCAGCTTCCTTTGGTCGCTCTTACTCTAGAATAGATCCGTCAAAGCTTTCCACATTAAATATGGAGAAGCCTTTCCATGCAGGCTGGATACAATATGATCCTTGACACCCTCCAACAGGATCCTTCGACACTTCGCCATCTTCTTTTGCCATGCTTCGACTTCAGCAGGATCAGTGGGCTTTTGGACATCCGCATCCACGAACTCCTTCAGGCCATTATCTTCTAATACTGCCTCCATGCGATCCTTCCATGCAACATAATTCGAACTGCCTTCAAGAGCATATTCGAGTCGCAAACCGTTGAAAGACATTTTCAACACTGGCACCAAGAAAACAAATCTGCTGCAAAATTTCGAATTCCACCTCAAAGCTCAACCGCTCTAGATCGTGAGAAAAATTATTTCTAGCACAGAGATCGACTGCAAGGGGCATTTACCAGACCTTTCACTTTCCGAAGAAAGATGAATCCGGATGCTACCTGGCCCGCATGCAGACTCTGTCTACCGAAATAAGTTTGTAATCACTGTGATGATCAATCTCTGCTTCAATAGCTCCGATACCATGTAGAAATTTGCTGAATAATGATTAATTATCCACCGAGACTATCCCGATCACATACAATTCGAATTTA
Organism: Pinus albicaulis; assembly: GCA_034641835.2. NCBI lineage: Eukaryota > Viridiplantae > Streptophyta > Pinopsida > Pinales > Pinaceae > Pinus > Pinus albicaulis. Next base: position 1,228,065,487 of record CM076577.1, on the reverse strand, counting down.
TATGCAACACATAATCTCTTCCACTCAGATCATCACACATGCGGAAATAAAATCAAGCGATAACACATCAAATCATCATACACATTAACACAGTATGTATGGGGAAAGCTTATAGCTGAAAACCCCACAGCTATTGTGTATATTATAATGTAGAAATCAAGTAACAAACTCAGTACAATACTCCTCACAAGTACTCAATACTTTCTCATACAGTTACCCACAATCTAGCTCAGTTTTGAACAGGTTACTGGTTCAAAACTCACCGCCAATTGCCTTGCCTCTATTGCGCAATCCAGGCCTTTCTATATAGAGATCCAAGGTTCGAATCTCCTTGGCTTGACAGTGCAATCATCATGGGAAATTCCTCCAAGTGTGGTGCAAATCTCATGCACAACTGATGTCGCCACTGATAGCTAACTCAACCCTTTCATCTACCTCTTTCACTGGTCTCCACTGAACTGATCATGCACTGTAGTGAACTGATGTGTTCTTGAGTTGAATAATGAGTTACTAATTAATGAATTAAATAATGTTTAATTCACTCCACTCATAACTAATTGATTATCTAGTTAAACTAATCTCAACTAGTTCAACTAAAATAAACAGAACACAACTCCACTATCTGTCTCATTAACTCCTCCAAACTTCTGCCACTGAAGTCCAAATGAAGTCAACCATGCATGATGCCATCAAACCCTTGGGAATAGCGTAATTCCTCTGTCAGATGCATGAGCCACTTCTGTAGCTCGAACTGAAGTGCTCCAAGAGAGTAAACTGTTGTTTAGAGTCCAAATATTTTTAAGGGTAAATAATATTTGACTTCCCTATTTTTAGGAGAGGCTGTCTAAAAATAGACTTCGACCTCTTCGACCTATAGGTCACAAAAATAGAGTCCCATCTATTTTTACCAACATGACCAATGCTCCAAGAATCTCATACTGGAATCCCCGAACCATGTTCCATATGTCTAAAAATAGACATAGTCTAAAAATAGACTTTGCGCCAGAATTCGCCTGCGGGCCCACTTAGTGAAGGCGACTTCATTTCACTAAGCTCCATCATCTTGCTGCATTTTCAACATCCCCAACAACGACGCCAAAATGTAGAGAAATTTAATTGTATGTTAAATCCCTTGTCATTTAAATATGTCAACCCGGGGGTTTTGTAAAATTAGAAGAAAAACAAAATATATGGGACCTCAGATGAACTGTTGTAGAAATTTTGTTTAGGATGGAAAGGAAAAAAATGGAAATACATATTACAAATATAACTAAATAAAACTGCAAAATAAATCACATGCAAGAAAACTGAATTAGATTCTAGGGGTGGAAGTTAGATCCTAAGGGTGGAATGAATGAATGCCATGGCCTTTCTAAAAAATTATAAACTAGTCTATAAACAACTATAAGAAGCAAACTATGATAATCTAGTAAGCGGGTAAGCCTAGAACAACTATTGATTTTGTTATCAAGCAAGCAAACTATGAGAACTAGTAAACAAGCAATTTAATGATAACTAAAGTGCAAATCTATTAGAAGCAAACTCTGATAATCTAGAAAGCGGGTAAACCTAGAACAAATATTGATTTAGTTATCAAGCAAGCAAATTATGAGAACTAGCAAACAAGAAATTTCATAATAACTAAAGTGAAAATCTATTAGAAGCAAAATACGATAATCTAAAAAGATGGTAAACTTAGAACAACTATTGATTTAGTTATCAAGCAAGCAAACTATGAGAACTAGTAAACAAGCAATTTAATGATAACTAAAGTGAAAATCTATTAGAAGCAAACTATGATAATCTAGAAAGCAGCAAACTAATGTAGAAAGCAGTAAATAGCAACTAGTGATTTAGTTGTCAAGAAAACAAACTAAGATGGCTAGTAAGCAATAATTTTAATGACAATCAAATTGAATCTAGGAAATGAAATCACATTTGTGAAAAGTAAATCACACTTGCAGAAAGTAAAACACACTTGCATGAAAGGAAATAATAAAAATCAAACTATGTTACAGATGTATGCGAATTGTGGTTGATGGGGATTTGCCCATTCCTCAATGAGCACACATGAACATCTGTCACATCTTAAGAATCAAACAACACTCATAACTCATGATTTGGAGAAAATGATATTACTCATGCTGAATGAACAATCATAAATTGGATGCTAATGAATAATTGACAACTTGTTAGCTTCCTTTGAAGGATGCTCCTCTTATTTATACATGAATTAGGGATATCTCCTCAATAAATGTAAATCCCTTAAATATCTACTAGATCCATACTTGTCTCAACTTATCCCTAAATACTAGATACAAATCCCTTGACACATCAAGATCTCCATGATATTTCTCCTTGGAATATGGTCCACCTCTTGATTTGAAATTCGAATTTGTGTTTGGGCAGTCCAAGTAAGACCCTTTTAGAACCTCCAAATAAGTCTACACATGTCACAAAACTCATAACACATATATATGTATATGAAACCATGCTAATTTCCTAGGTTTTAATCATAAATTCACTTAAAAATACATAAAATAAATAACTTTGGAAAATGATTATTCTAACCCATATGATTAATTAATGTAGGGTTTTAGGCTACATAGTCATGAAATGAGGGCTAAATGGTTATGAAATTATGGAAATATGGATGAATATGGAAGAGAACTTTGAGACTCAACAAGTAGCTGGAAGGAAGCTCCTTCATTTCAAGAACTATGGACCTCTTGTGCTCAAGAAGAATCAAGGTTTATATCGAGATATAGAAAGAAAGAATATTTTCGGCCATATGTAGCTTATTTCAAGAAGGCTGGAGGAAAGAATAAGTTTGGCCTTCAAGAAAGAAGGGTTTCTGATAGAAGACCTAATCCTCAAGGAAAAAAAGGTTTGTCAAAAATTCAATTAATATTGTCACAAATTTGGTCACTATAGAGACCATTGTCCTGAATGATCAAAAGAAAAAAAGAAAAGAGAAAGACAACATGATGCCTCTGTAGACATTGATGAGCATCTAAAGAAATTTAATGTTGAAGACTCAAGTAATAAAAAATTCTTCTATTAAGTTGGAATCAACAACATACTTTATGTATCAAAATTTTTGTTTCATTTTCATGTTTAAATAGATAAAGGAGATAGAGTAGCATTCCATTAGAAATTTTTTGTGGTCTAAAATGGGCCTCAAAAGAAAAATGTACAACCAAAATAAAATTTATAAGAGCCAATGGGATTCAAGATGATGATGTCAACCATGGGGGATGATTCACCAATTTTGGAGTACACCAAAAAAAAAAAAAAAAAAAAAAAAAAAAAAAAAAAACAAAAACTTTTCAGAGAGAGGAAAATAGTTGTTTATAAACCACTTTAGGAAATCCGCATTGTTTTTACTTTAGAGAATCCACAATATGCTTTAGGTTGTCCGCACTTCTACCTCAGAGAGATCCACAAAAACTTGGTGTATAATAGACCGCAAAGACTATGTATATATAGTCCCAGTATCCCTGTCTTTAGACCGATTATCCATTAGCTTGTAGGCTGACTTGATTGTGAGTGCGAAGGCCAACTTTATCATTTATTTCCAACGTTGATTTAAGGGCTATTTCAAGCCATTCTTCCATAACTTCTAGGACAAGGTCTTGGAGCATTTAATGACGACTAGGTTCTTCATATACATGACACTAAATACACTTATAAACAGAAGACAAACCCTAAATAGATATCAAGAAGAAGTCTATTAACCTAAGATAAAATCTTGCTCATGAAACCCATGAAGCAAGTACAACAAATATACATTTTATTATATTTGTCTTCTTCTTTACATAAAATACATAATTACATAATCAATATGAAGACCGACCTAGTTACGCTTTTCAACACTCCCTCTTAGCTAGGGTGGTATTCATACAGGTACATGGTTACTTTCAAACTGAAGAATCTCATAAGAAGAATCAGATTGGTAATCACATCTGTATAACATCATATCAACTAGCATTGTCCTAGTCCAAGGCCTTGACTAACAACCACATCTCTCAACAAGACTATGGGCTACAATGCTGGCGAGACACATAACCTATAGACACCATAGTCATTGTCTCTCCAAGGTACATACTCCACCTAAGTGTTCCCAGAGTGTGATCTTCTTGGACTATTCTTCTATTGGTTAGCCATCCCTAAAAGAATATCGGTCTTGAACGCCCTTTCTCATTCTCAAAGAGTATCAAATGCCAGATGTTACCCAATCCCCCATTTTGTCTTCCAGGTGAAGACCAAAATGATGTTTCTATCCATTCTCTTCACATGAACTTCACTAAGACTTACAAATGTTAGTCCTAGTCTAGTGCATGACACATGTAATAGAGAATCACATACGTCTCTCCCTCTCAACATAGGAAGGACATAATTCAATTTTCTTCCAAGTAAGAAACTTACCACCAGGCTCCTTCTAAACTAGGGTCCTGCAACAGAAATTTAGCTACTCATGAAAAATTCCTCCCCTCGATGTCATGGATTTCGATATTGAGGAATCTTCAACTTTTGGCTTCATAGGGCATAGATCATCTATCACTTTCAATCACAAGTCATGCCCACTATCATAAAAGTGATTCATCAGTATTTCTCATCTGGTCCACCGTTATGTCATGCTGCTTTTCTTTGAATCATATCTAAGGATCATACATCCTTTCTCGTGATTAACAGACCTACACAAATTCATCTAGATAAACATATACATATTAAATTTAAAAGTTACCTCAGTGATGATATTTCACAATGACATCTTCCTGTAGGCATCGACATCCTTTATTCAGATTGACACATCTCCTAATGATATGTTTTTTTAAGGGTATTATTATTTACCAGACTTCTGTCAGAGTCTACATATCCTCCTAGGAGATCTCCTAGTCACATCTTATTGGCCTCTGGATGATAACTGCCTCTTGACATGGTTGCATTTCATGATATATTCCTTTCTAGACATTCTTCATTCCCAGGAACTTACAAATTTTCTACTTTCTTGTTCATATACTACCACCTCATATTCCATGAGGATATATTATGTTGATTTCATCTGTCAGTGCACCGAGAGATCCTCCTACATATATCATACTACTAAATATGGAAGTCTATAACCTGCAACCATATGACATGAATTCAAAACATTCAGTGTCAGCATATAAATATATACATACCTCATACCTTTTTCCCTTGAGACATCCTGTAGCAATTTATCTAGAATGAAGAGCTTCATTCCCTTGGCTTGCTCCATCAATATGTCATCACATCCCATAATTATGTTTCCATGATGACCCTTGATCTTTATGACTACCTTTTGTTAGTAATGTTATCAGAGAGGTTTTCCCGAAGCTGATTCACCAAGAGCTCCTAACATGCTTTTTTATCACGATTCTATTAATATACATTGCTTCCTATCATACTATTTTAAAACCAACATAAATCACTTAAAGGAGAAGATTATCTCAATCATAGTGGAGATCCCTCGCTTCTTCTTTCTTAGATTTCTTTGCATCAAGTTCTTCTCTTATATCTGAGACATGGGATTCTTCCTTTTTCCTCTTGTCCTTTCTAAATTTAGGAAAATCTATTTGATAATGCCCAAGATCATTACATCCAAATCATCGTGATTTTTCCACATTTCTCTTCTTATTATGAGGACCAAATTTACTGAATATTCCTTTCTTCCTGGACATGGTGGAAAAGGCTTGGTTCTCTACACTTGATCCTTCTTTCAATCTTGATTCTTCTATCTTACCTAGAATTTTGAATGGCATGGATTCTTCTCTCCCATCTATGCTTGAAGTGAAACCTCTCCATTATTTCGGTAAAGAATTTTGTACCACTGTAGTCATATCAGTGTCATACATGACTTCTCTCAGTTCCTGTAGTTTATCTCAGAGAGATTTCTTCTCCTGCAATACTCATAGAGAATAGCTCCACCAATTTCTCATATATTCTTTTTGATGATTCTAGATTTGATACATCACAGATGAGAGAGTATTTTATGGATTCTATAAGAATCCTTTGGGATCTTATATCTCCCTTCATGTATTTTGCATGAATTCATTGTCCCTTTTCCATGCAGGAAAGTTTGAAACACTAACCAGTTTGTTGCTTTCTCTGCAAAGAAGACATTGTGATAGATTCATATGAAGATATAAATATGCTTACTTGAGTAGATGATTTTCTTATTCTATCAGCTTCCTTGTTGATAATGATGAAGATGATGACAAGAAATCCCTCTTATATTTATTTCAAAGTAGGTGATCTTGGATCCTTGATGATCAAGGATTACTTCATAATGAAGATGTAGTCAATAGTTCGGATGGTGCTTAATGATGTGTCTTCCACCAATGTCTTCAATATCAAAAATCTTTGATGTCAAAGATTATCTCCTTGATGTGTGGATTCTTTGAATAAGGTTGAGAGACTTCTTGAGATGGCCTGAGGATTTCCTTGCAAACTGACTTGCCTTTTCAAAGTAGACTTTGAATTTTTCTTTGACGTTTTCTAGAAAACTGAATTTTGATCCCTGAGTGTCTTCTTGTCAAGCAACCCTTTGTCTTTAGCACCTTAGCTCTGAAACCATGTTGAGAATTTGGAGGGCTGGAGATTAATTCAAATTCTCTTCTTGATAATTACTTGTGAGCTTACTTGAGTGACTTAATTCTTCTCTTATTTAGCTTATTTAGTCTTTCATCAAGTCAATCATCAAAGTACACGAGGCACACAAATTAGGCTCCTAGAGCCAGGGAAAAACCTCTCCCTCTTGGAGAGGAAAACCCATGAGAAATTCTTCTTATAGATCTTCAAATGACAACTATCATGACCAAGACTTAGACCCTTGAACTATGAATGCCTACAAGACCTTGTCACTGCTTCATTATTTTCCTCCATTGTTTATCTTTCATTTCTGCACCGACTTGCACTGATCTACACCAATGTTAGAGAACTCGATCTCTAACTTTATCTTCCTTGTTGATAAAAACATTTTCTTCTTCATTATTATTCTTTGAGACATATTACCATCATTTTGAATACTGAATATAGGAAGGTAAATCTCTGATTTACCTTCCTTCTATTCTTAGATTTGACTGTACTTTAGTTCTGCAATTACTAATTCAGAAAGGTCCTTATTTTTCACTGACTGTTCCATATTCATCATGCTATCATATTACTTAAGACAAATCCACATTAATTACCTCTTTATTCGCATATATATGTATAGACTTATTGTGATACATCATCCACAATGTATAGCTGTAGTATTCTCATATTGAGATCCTATTCAAGTCCCCAGAAATCCACATTGTATACCCTATAACAACTTCAAGAAAATTCGCATTTTATACTCTGTCATAACTTCAGGATATATGTATTGTATACTCCGTAACCAATTCAGGAAATCCACACTGCTTTTACTTTAGATAATCTGCAATCTGCTTCAGGTTGTTCGCACTTCTACCTCAGAGAGATCCACAAAAACGTGGTGTATAATAGACCACATAGAATGTGTATATATAGTGCCAGTCTCCTTTTCTTTAGGCCAACCATCCATTAGCTTGTAGGAAAACTTGAATGTGAGTGTGAAGGCCGAATTTATCATTTATTTCCAGCGTTGATTTAAGGGCTATTTCAAGCCATTCTTCCATAGCTTCTAGGACAAGGTCTTGGAGCATTTATTGATGACTAGTTTCTTCATATTCATGACACTAAATACACTTATAAACAAAATACAAACCTTAAATAAACATCAAGAATAAGTATATTAACCTAAGATAAAATCTTTCTCATGAAACCCATGAAGAAAGTATAACAAATATACATTTTATTATCTTTGTCTTCTTCTTTAGATAAAATACATAATTAAATAGTCAATATGAAGACCGACCTAGTTACACTTTTAAAAAGATGAAGGTTGTCTAATATTTGGTAGAAATTGATAATATTAAAAGAACAAAGAGAATATTAGGACATGATTTGGATTCAGAGGGAGAAGGGCCTAGATTCAAGAGGAAGCATGATCTAGATTTAGAGGGATAAATCTTATCATCAAGGTAGAAGTATGTCTTGAAGTGACATATTTTTAGGACTCGTGTTAAAACAAGAAGTAGTGGTAGAAATATTTGACTATTTTATAGATTAAGAGGGAGTTTATTGTTGAATTTGATATGAAATTTTTTATGTTTGAATGATGGACTGTATGTCCATGGTCAACAATGTTAGGTCCTTATATTACTAGTATAGTCCATTTTTGTTGCTAGTGTAACCCCCTTATTGTTATTGTTGTAACCCTGTAACCCCCATATTGTTATTATTGTGCCCTTAAATTATTATTTTTAGGTCGACTAGGATTAAATTGTGGCCCCACTAGGATTACATTGTGGCCCCATGGACTACTATATATAGAAATGAGGTTTTTCCATTTGATTCATCCAAGAATTGTTCATTTATGTAATGTATTGGAGGTTTCCCCCTCGAAATGGCTGATTTATAAGGCGTTGATCTCTCTTTTCTTCTATTTTTGGAGCTGGTCTCACAACATTTGGTATCAGAGCTTTGGATTCTAGGGTTTCTCTACCCAAAACAGGTCATCGTGGAATTTTCAATATAACTTATTTTCTACGAAGGTTCAGAAGTTGAAATTTTTAGAGTGCGGAGCCAAAATCTTGAGGAACATCATCGCAAAATTTTAGAGCTTTGTTCACAATATTTTCAGAGATATGATCTATGGAAGTTAGGTATTTTTGCAGGCTCTTGAATTTAACCTAAATAGGTCATCGCAGAATTTTCACTATAAATTTTTTCCTACAAGGTTTTAGAAGCTGAAATTTTCACAGAGAGAAGATGAAATCCTAAGAAACCTCCTGTAACAATTTCAGATCTTGGTTTGCAAAATTTTTAGATATATGATCTGTGGAAGTTAGGATTTGTTCAGGCTCCCGAATTTCATCTCAAAGAGGCGACCGTGGGAAAAACATCATAACTCTCTCTCTGAGCGTTGGATTGGGATTTTCTAAAAAGTGGTTGCAATTACACGGACTTTAGTTTTCAATATATCAATTTCAGACCCGAAGGAGGAAACAATGACACATGGTAAGTCGTAGAAGTTCTCTCTACTGAACTAGTCCATAATTAGGTCATCGTGGGTTATTGGGCATAACTTTGTCTTGAAGAATCCAAATTAGGTCAGACCTGTGGAATTAAAAAGAAGATTCAGAGGGCTATTGCAGGGAAAATTTTTAGATATTGAAGATAAAAAATCACAGAGATAATTTAGTTTCAATATCGAGCTCCTCAAAAGCAAGAAAAAGGTGTGTATTTTTTTCAAATTACAGAAGTCTCGTTTGAAAAACATTAGTTTGAATTTATTCCAAGGGCATATTGAAGAATAGATATCAGTATTGGGTTCTAAAATGCCCTCTAAAAATAATTCAACACCTATTAAGCCTTCAGAAGGCTCTAATATGACTCATGAAGAAGAAGATACACAACATGAGATATCAAAATTACAAGAGAAAGTGGACCAAATTTTGCTATCGCAAAGAGCAACAAAAAATGAAATGGAAGTTTTGAAGAAAGGCATGGAAACTAAGATGGATGGTTTGAAGAAAGGCATGGAAGCTAAGATGGATGGCATGGAAGTGGGCACGGAAGCTAAGATGGATGACATGGAAGCTAAGATCGATGAAAAAATGAAAGACAACATGGAAAACATGAAGAATGATCTAAAAGTAGACATCGAAGGTTTGGCAAAGTTGATACAAGAAATGTTTCCTAATGGAGAAAAGATAGTAGAGGAAACTCATGATGAGAACAAAATAAATGTTAATCGTGATTTCATAAACTCTAATGTTGGATGGAAGAACCACCATATTCCAAAGATGGATATGAGAAATTTTGATGGCAAGGATCCCGTAACATGGATACTACAGATGGAGCAATATTTTGATCTCAATAATGTGCAAAACACACAAAAGGTACGCATTGCAACTTTACATTTAGAACAAAATACATTTGTATGGTATCGATGGCTTTGCTCCCGTAAAAAAATTGTCACTTGGTCAAATTTTACGGAGGAAATGATAGCACATTATGAGGATACAAAGAGCAACACCTTCTTTACCCAATTGATAAATCTCAAACAAAAGGGTTTAGTGGGGCAGCACATTGAGGACTTCCAAAAATTGAATATAAGAGTAACTGATCTTACAGAGGAACACAGGATTGATCTCTTCCTAGGCACTTTAAAGGATAACATCCAACATGAAGTTCGCGTTTTGGAACCTGATTCATTGGAGAAGGAATTCAGGTTGGCAAGAAAAGTTGAATGTAAAATTATAGCGACAAGGAAGCCTACCACTCAATTCTATAAAGAAGGAAGTGTTGCTACGCCTAGATTTCCACAACCTACAAGGTTGACACCACAACAATTGGAAGAAAAAAGAGCAAAAGGGCTTTGCTACGGTTGTGATAGAAAATACACTAAAGGTCATAAGTGTGCTGAGAAGAAATTATTTTACATAGATTGTGAAGAGGAGGAAGAAAATGAACAAGAAACTTCAAAAGAAGAGGATATACACCAGGAACCAACCCTAGAAGAAGAAGAAACGAGTTTGACCATATCGTGTAATGCATTGGCAGGAATTACCACTCCTCAAACTCTCAAGATAGAAGGACATATCAAGAAGAAAAAGGTAACAATGTTGATTGATTCGGGTAGTACCCATAATTTTATTCATTGTAAGGTAGCCAAGGAATTGAATTGTTTCCTATAACCAGCACCAGAATGTCAAGTGATGGTTGCAAATGGAGGAACTATAAATTTCTCTAGAAAATACCATAATATCAAGCTAACCATGGGGGAATATGTATTGAATAGTCCAATGCTTTCCATTCCTATGGGAGGTGTTGATGTTGTACTAGGAGTACAATGGTTACAATCTTTGGGGACGGTAGCTTTTAATTTTCAAGAACTTTTCTTGAAATTCTTTTCGGAAGGAAAGGAAGTCGAATTACGGGGTATTGAAGGGAAGCCAGGAAGGATAATAAGCTCTAATGGCATGACAAAGCTTCTAAAGAAAGAACAACGAGGCGTAATTGCACAATTATGCTCACTAGAAGTTCCAATATCAAAATCATCTATTTCTGCAGATCTCCAACAAGTCTTGGACAATCATTCCAAGGTGTTTGAAACTCCCAAAGGACTCCCACCTATTCGTAATCATGATCATGCTATTCATTTGATTCCAGGAAGTGTTCCTCCAAACATCGAGCCTTATAGATATCCTTACTTCCAAAAGAGCGAAATTGAACGTATGATTGCAAAAATGTTAGAGGCGGGTATAATTCAACCTAGTCAAAGTTCTTTCTCTGCTCCTGTAGTATTGGTACACAAGAAGGATGGATCATGGCGAATATGTCCAGATTATAGGGAGCTCAATAAGCTCACCATTAAAGACAAATTTCCCATTCCTGTGATTGATGAATTATTGGATGAATTACATGGAGCAATTTATTTTACCAAGTTGGATCTTCGTTCAGGGTATCATCAAATTAGAAGGAAGATTGAAGATATTCTGAAAACAACATTTCAAACTCATGAGGGTCATTATGAATTTTTGGTCATGCCTTTTGGCCTTACCAATGCACCTTCTACATTTCAAGGGTTGATGAATTCCATTTTCAAACCCTTCCTTAGAAAATTTGTGCTAGTATTTTTTGATGATATACTAATCTACAACATGTCTTGGAAGGATCATGTTCAACATGTTGATAGGGTGCTCAAACTATTGCAGGAGAAACAATTATATGAAAAAACATCCAAATGTTTCTTTGGAGTACAAGAGGTGGAATATCTGGGTCATATTGTATCTCACGAGGTGTTAAGGTAGACCCTAAAAAAATTAAAGCCATTAAGGAATGGAAAGTCCCCACAACCATAAAGCAGTTGCGAGGATTTCTCGGGTTAACAGGGTATTATCGCAAGTTTGTTAAGAATTATGGGAGAATAGCGGCACCTCTAACAACATTATTGAAGAAAGATGCATTTTCATGGACTCCTGAAGCAACTAAGGCCTTTGAACATCTTAAAGAGGCAATGTGCCTAGAACCGGTCTTAGCTACGCCAGACTTCACAAAAACCTTTATTGTGGAATGTGATGCCTCAGGAAATGGAATTGGTGTTGTTTTAATGCAAGAAGGAAGACCCATTGCTTTTGAAAGTCGTTCAATCAAAGGAAATTATTTACAAAAGGCTATTTATGAGAAGGAAATGTTGGAAATACTACATGCACTAAAGAAATGGAGACCTTACCTAATGGGAAGACACTTCAAGGTAAAAAATGATCATGATAGTATTAAACACTTTTTGGAACAAAGACTATCTTCAGAAGAGCAGCAAAAATGGGTCACAAAGATGTTGGGTTATGACTTTGAAATCATCTACAAAAAAGGGAAGCTAACTGTTGTTGCAGATGCACTCTCAAGAAAGGATGAAGAGGTGGAAGTATTGCTTTGTGTCATTTCAATTATCCAACCAGATTGGATAACCAAAGCAAGGGATGAATGGAAGAAGGATGAAGAAGTGTGGACTCTCATTCAAAAGTTGCAGAAAGATCCTAGTACATCTAATACATTTAGTTGGAAAAATGATTCCTTATGGTACAAAGATCGCTTATATATTTGCAAGAATTCCTAACTAAAACAAAAGATTCTTTTGGAATTGCACACTTCTCCTTTAAGAGGAAACTCGAGATTTTTAAAAACTTATCACAGGGTGAAGAAAGAATTTTTTTGGGATGGCCTTAAATCTGATATTCAAAAGTTTGTGACGGAATGTTTGGTTTGCTAGAAAAATAAAGTGGAGACAATTAAGACCCCGAGTCTTCTACAACCTTTATCCATTCCAAGTCAACGTTGGGAGGAGATTTCAATGTATTTTATCACAGGTTTACCTAAGTCCGAAGGAAGGAGTGCCATCATGGTGGTAGTTGATAGACTTACCAAGTATGCAAACTTTTTTGCATTATCTCATCTATTTAAAGCGAGTACAGTTGCTACTGCATTTATGGAAACAATTCAAAAGCTACATGTAAACCCGAAGATTATTGTAAGTGATAGAGATCCCATTTTTACAGGAGATTTTTGGACGGAATTATTTTCTTGTTTGGGTAGTCAACTAGCTCATAGTTCATCTTATCATCCTCAATCCGATGGTCAAACAGAGATAGTGAATAAAATGTTTGGAAGGATATCTTCGTTGTTTTGTATCTGATAAGCAAGCACAATGGGTCAAGTGGTTACCTCTGGTTGAATGGTGGTATAACAATTCTTTCCATACTGTAGCAAAAATGACCCCATTTATGGCACTTTATGGATATCATCCACCATTCATCACATATTATTTAAGGGAAAATTCTAGGGTTTAAGCAGTGGAGGATCACATCGAGCATCAACAAGAAGTTCTCCAACTCTTAAAGGATAACCTAAATTTGGCACAAAATCAAATGAAACAACATGCAAATCAACATCATAGTGAGAGAAGTTTTGATGTGGTAGACTGGGTATTTTTATGACTACAACCATACAAACAAATGTCCCTCAAGCAAGCTAAGAAGGATAATAAATTATTACCAAAGTACTATGGTCCTTACAAGGTTTTGCAAAAGATTGGTACTATGGCATACAAATTGGAGCTTTTTGCTTCTTCGCGAGTGCATCCAGTTTTCCATGTTTCATGCTTAAAAAAGGTTATAGGGGACAAACTTCCAGTTCAAAAAATATTGGAAGAACTTGATGAGGAAGGAAAAACCATATTGGAACCTGAAGCAGTCACGGAAACAAGAACTCGACAACTACGAAATCGATCAATTTCAGAGTATCTCATCAAATGGAAGAACTTACCCACGGAAGATTCTACATGGGAGGATGAGAATTTTATACAAAAGCACCCGAAGCTACTCAAGCGTTGAGGACAACAACTTTTTTAAGGAGAGGAGCATGTTAGGTCCTTATATTACTAGTATAGTCCCTTATTGTTGTTAGTGTAACCCCCTTATTGTTATTGTTGTACCCCTGTAACCCCCATATTGTTATTATTGTGCCCTTACATTATTATTGTTAGGTCGGCTAGGATTACATTGTGGCCCCACTAGGATTACATTGTGGCCCCATGGACTCCTATATATAGAAAGGAGGTTTTTTCATTTGAATCATCCAAGAATTGTTCATTTATGTAATGTATTGGAGGTTTCCCCCTTGAAGTGGCTGATTTATAAGGCGTCGATCTCTCTTTTCTTCTATTTTTGGAGTTGGTCTCTCAACAAACAATCTGAGTAGTTGGTTCACTCCTTGATAGGTTGGACATTTTCTTTATAATGTGTATTGAGTTATTGCATGATACTATGGTTCGAGGTGTTGCCATATTATATTGATTATGCAAGGAATGTTGAAATATAGGAAGAGTACATCTAGAAGAAACAATGAAGCTCGTATGTATTTCCATTGAGAATTAGAAAACCGATACTTTGTCAAAGAATCTTTCTAGAAAGAAGATGTTTCTCTTCTGAGACAAGCTTGGATTTGTGGAGATTACATCCATAGTTGAGAGGGAGCAAGGATGATATTTCATTATGAATATTGATTCTCCTTGTGTTGTTTACTTTGAATAGAATTAGGGAGGTTATCCCTGTGTCAAATACATTCAATGGAATTAGGGAGAATGGGTTGAATGATTTGATAGTATCATGGAAAATAATTCTTCATATGTCATGTAATCTAATCATAATTAGGGATGTTATCCATGTATCAAGTACATTGAACTAAGTTAGGAAAAATGTTCTGGTGGATAGAAATTCTCCCTGGGTCAAGTACTGTGACTGGGATAAGGGGTATTATCTCTATGTCAAGTACTGTAACCAAAATTAGGGAGAATGGTATGGTAGAAGCTACTCAAAATAGTGGGTGTTGATCAGTGTTTTGTCCTGGTCACTCTATAAGAGTAGGTGAATTTTCAACATCAGGGCTAGTTACTCGTTGAGTGTGTCCATATAACATCATGACCTAGAATGAGGCCTAAGGACGTGAATGTCCTTTAGGGTTTGATCATAATGATGGAAACCCTATGGTGTAAAGACGTGAATGTCATTTAGGGTTTGACCACGATGATTCCAACCCCGTGGTGTAAGGACATGGATGTCCTTTAGGATTTGACCGAGGTGATGGAGAACCTATACTATTGAAATTTGCAATAAGAAACAGTGAAATTGGCATCCAGAAACAAAATCTAGAAAATGACACCCAAAAAATGGTTACCATGTGAGGCTTTTGATTTAATTATACTTAATTAAGTTAAAATTAAATTGTAATCTTATCTCATAACAACTTGTAATAGTTAACTAAGTGTGATGGATTTAGTTAGCTCAAGAATTTTGAGTAGGTGCTTTCCCCAAGAACATCTTGTGTTGTGTGACTGATAATTCCTTTTTCTTACTTGCATGTGATTGAGAGATCATGTTTTATATTCTGGAAATATTGTAGAAGGATTCAGTATCTTGTTTTAGTACATTACATGATGGAATTGAATCCATTGATAAAATTTCTACATGGTATTATAGTTGTGTTAGAGATTTTCTGCATGGTATCAGAGTAGGAAATATTTGGGTAGCGAGTTTGCAGAGAATATGTGAAAATTTTGATGCAAATTTTTAAAAAACAAATAGAATATTTGGATTAATTGTGAAAAAATACTCAAATTGAAAAAAAATCGGTCGAATTGGAGCTTAGATGAGGGAGATATCGTCAATTTAAAATCAACTATTTTTTTAGAAAATTTTGTGACGATGGGACAATTACAATGTGCGCGAGTCAGAAAAGGAAAGAAAGCCAAGGGAAAGAAGTCCCAAGGAAAAGAGGGGAAGAGAGTCTTGTCCAAGATTATATGTTTTCATTGTCACAAGCATGGGCACTATGCTTCTAATTTTCCACAGAAGAAGGCAAGCAAGAAGGAGCACGCAGTTGCAACGGGTGAAGCATTAGCTTCACAGTTTGAGCTTGATTTTACTCTCATTGCATGCATGACCAACACTGCAATGAGATGCATGTGGTATCTAGAAAATGGTGCCTCATTCCATATGACGGGGAATAGAGATCTCTTCAGTGACTTGGAGGAGAAGGAACTCGAGCAAAACATAGAGTTTGGAGATTATGGGAGGTATAGCGCGACCGACATAGGTAAAATTACCTTTTAGAGGGAGTCTGGCTCTCCTCTCAGACTAGCAGATGTTTTGTATGTTCCAGGCCTAAGGAAGAATATTGTCTCCATAGCGGTATTGGAATATCATGGTTATGAGGTGATGTTTAGAAAAGGAAAGGTGTTCCTTAAACACATAGGCATGAGACATGTGAAGCAGATCGGTTCAAGATTCAAGAACCTGTATGCTCTCGAGGTTTAGGATGCATGCAAGGCTTTGAGGAGCAAAGAAATGGCTAATGACTTGGTGGTTGAGAGGGAGCAATTATCTCTCAACATGGAGCCTTAGAAGGTTGTGGAGTAGCCACAATTGGAGAAGTAGAGAGGAGACCGAGTGGAAGATTCCACTCAAGCAGAGACCTCTAGGAGGGGGAAATTTCAAGCCAAAAAGGTAGAGGGAGTACATGTAGCTATACCTCTAGGTGTGAGGTGGGGCGATGTGCAGATATAATCCCAAGAAGAAATTTGGCAGGGTCCATTGAGATGGTGTGTCTCATGGATCGAACTTGGCTATGCGGAGCCCACAATACAACAGTATAAGGAAGGATCAGTTAGATTGATGCAGTCAGATGTCAGGAGGACAAAAATTAGAGTGACAGGTGTCAGATACTGGAGCGCAGATCAGGGTTGGCAACAGTGCGTAGTGCATGGATGCAGATTTTAGCAACATCACAGGGAGTCTAGTAGGCATGTGCAATAGCTAGCAGTAGTCAGAAGACTCTGATGACAGATGCATTATACTGATTCAGTTGTTTGGAGGTTATTCAGTTTCAAGAGAGTTGCATGTGCGAACAACACTAGAGAAGTGTTGCATGCAAGAACATTCCAAAGGTATTGGATCGAGACAGATTGATTCCTTTCTTGTTGAGAGGGAGTGTTGAAATTTGCAACAAGAAACAGTGAAATTGGCATCCAGAAACAAAATCTAGAAAATGGCACCCAAAAAATGGTTACCATGTGAGGCTTTTAATTTAATTATCCTTAATTAAATTTAAATTAAATTGTAATCTTATCTCATAAAATCTTGTAATAGTTAACTAAGTGTGATAGACTTACTTAGCTGGAGAATTTAGAGTTACGAGTCAAAGAATAGGCATGTAGAGTGATTCTATTATTCATAGGGTCCAGTTGCAGTTGTAGCACTAGTGTAGTGTGAGTGGGATCAATTAACTCACATTAATTGAGTTAAAATCGATTTAACTAGTTCTAACTGATTGATGAGCTAGTGGAAGATCAAGTGAATTAAAATATATTTAATTCACAAGTAGTGATCTACCAAGTAACTGATGATTCACTATTAATAGCTACATTCATCTCAATTTTTATGGAGACCTAGTTGAGACAAAGGTTAAAGACAAGTAAACTATTAATTGTATTTTTGGCGAATTTCCCAGGTGCGATTATAGAGTCAGAGGAAGGCTCCATAGGGATTGCGCAGTCAAGGAAGGATAAATATCCTACTTAATAGGGATTAATTGCCTAGGGATTTCGTGAGCAGGGCTGGGCTAAGGAGGGGCTAAGAATTGGCTAAGTGTTGGTCAAATTTTCCTAAGAATTGCTATACAGTTTTGAGTAGGATCATAGTGAGACAGTCAGGATAATGCAAGATTTTCTCGGTGTGAGAAAGCATTATATTATTTCATGATTCTTTGACTATGTAAAATATATGATAGAGGGGTTTTGAGAAGGTGCTTTCCCCAAGAAAATCTTATGTTGTGTGATTGATAATTCCTTTCTCTTACTTGCATGTGATTGAGCAATCGTGTTTTATATTATGCAAATATTGTAGAGGGATTCAATATCTTGTTTTAGTACATTACATGATCGGATTGAATCCATTGATATAATTTCTACATGGTGTTATAGTTGTGTTAGAGATTTTATACATGTACTAGTATGTGTACTATAAGGTTGAGGTGTCAACCAAATTATGGTGCCTAGTTGTTGTACCATAGGCTAGGTGTGCTATCCTGGATGTTGGTACCTAGTGCATATTGATGATGTACCATAGGTTAGGTGTGATAACTTGGATAATTGTACTAAGTGGATGTTATAGGTAAAGTATATTGACCTGGATCATTATGATGTTGTGAATTGTGAAACCTTATTCTTAGAGAAAATATATCAATAGAGAGTATATTGATAGTCATTATGAATACCTCCCTAGATAAGAGGCAGTGTTGAATTTTGTAGCTATGGTAAGTCTTCATAATGTAAAATTTTTGTACTTGTAAGGATGAAAGATAAATTATATTTTGTGACTAAAGAAAAATTATATTTTAAGCATGCTTTTCATGCTTGTGAGAAAAGATATTTTATTTTATAAGCCATGTTTTTCATGGAATTTTCAAAAGAAGAAAATTATATTTTTGGATTTTAATTTGTGGGCACAAGAAAAATATCAAGTTAGCCTATTGTGATAAAGTTGGCACCCATTTTAACCCCTTCAATGCATATAAATAAGTGAAGGTGTCATCCCTCCAAGACAAAATTCAAACGCATAAAGATACATCATATGATATGATTAGGAGCAAATTTCTGAGGCATATACATGTGACAAAGGAGTGAATTTCTATACATCTGTGACAAAGGAATGAATTTTTGAGGCATACATATGTGACAAATGAGTGAAGTTTTGAGGCATACATCTATGATATAGGAACAAAGTTTTGAGGCATACATCTATGATATAGGAACAAAGTTTTGAGGCATACGTTTGTGACAGAGGAGTGAAGTTATGAATTATATATTTGTGATATAGGAGTGAAGTTATAAAGCATATATATTCGATAGAGGAACGAAGATTTGAGGTATTTTTCTGTGGTTATTCTCTATGAAGCAGGACATAAAAGTATATGATTATTCTTTGTGAAAAGGCCTAAATTCCATGTGGAAGGGGTTGATATTTTTTGTCACTAAATATATAATCAAGTTTGTGGAAAGAGGTTGAAATTCTCTTTCATAAAGCCTAGTGAAGCTGTTCAAGACTGATGTTGGCGTACATGTGAAGAGGTTAGATTTGACATCATTTTGGTAGTCTTGTGAATGATTCTTGTTGAGTAGTGTGAACATTAGGATTGAATTTTATGTCTCTCTTTTTGAATTGAATATTTCTCTAAGAAGAAGGTTGTTGGGTTTTTTCCCCAAGTGGACTTTCCGAGGGTAAATATTATGTATCTCTTGTGCATTGTGATCTCTACTGCATCATTTTATTTATGGTTAAATTTATGAATGTGAAATTTCTTAATGATAAATTGAAAGTGATAAATAAAATACTCACATCATTGGAAGTAATTATCAAGTTCAGAAATAAAGTGCTTGAATAAATTACACTCGAAAAATCAACATTGTTCTTCAAAGATGTGTGGATTTTTTCTTTCCTTCTTGGTCTTTGTCAAGTTTGTTTCATTAGTTTTTACATTTATGGTTTCTACTATATTTTTGAGTCTAAGATTGTAGTACTTGTATGCTTTGATTTTACATGAGTACCCAATAGGTATGCCTTCATTTGTTCGAGACTAAAACATTTTTAATTTCAGGCCATCCCTCTTTAAGTAAAATGTGTTTCTTAATATTCTAAAATGCTTAACAGTAATTGGTATTCCCTTCCACAATTCATAGGGTGTTTTGTAATTGTTGATTCTGAGCAATCCTATATTCAAAATGTGAACAACTATATGTATTTCTTGTACTCAAAAGTTATTACTTAGCTTGGATTCATGCAACAAAGTTCTATCTGTCTCTTCCACAGTCCTATTCTTTCTTTCAACCACTCCATTTTGCAGAGTTATAACTATTGAGAACTGTCTTATTATTCCATGTTCTTCATAGTAGTAATTGAATTCATTTGAAGTAAATTATTCTCCATTATCTGATCTCAAGCTTTTGGTTTTCAAACTGGTTTCATTTTCAACATTTTATTTGAATATATGAAATTTTCAATGGCTTTTGACTTCTTTTTAAGAAAAAAAATCTAGGCCATCCTTGTGTAGTCATCAACAAACAAAATGAAGTATTGTTCGTCATCTATTCCTTTTGTTGTTGTTGGCCCACATAAATCAATATGTACAAGTTCTAATGGTTTTGTCATGGAATGTTCCTTAGTTTTGAACTCAACTTTCATTTTCCTTTATTAGGAGACATATTTCCTTTCCAATCTCATTTAGGATGTATATGTTGTTTAGATTTATTATAGTTGTTGCAACCAATTTCCTTGATCCTTCTCTCCTTATTTCACATTCTTTTGAATTGAATAGAAGCGTGTGAACCTGATCACACATTTGGCCAACACTTGGCAAATTATGCTTCATACATTCAATAAGTAAAACAATTTATACCACCACATCTTTTCTTTGAAATCTAACTATGCATTTTTCTATAATTTTGGCAGAGTTATCATTCACAAAAGCGACGTATCCTTCTTTTTATTTCTTCAATGTTACAAATATGTATTTGTCTCCAGTAATATGCTTTGAGAATCCACTATCAATATATCATTGACTTCTTTTGCTTTGGGCTTGTAGATCAGGTCCACATTCCTCAACCTTCAAATATTCATGCTTATTTTTCCAAGTTACTAGTTGTTCCCTCATATGATGGAAATGAACCTTCTTTGTTTCCCTTGAAAGAACTATCAAATTACTGCTACAATTTCTAGCTATTTGTCCAAAATTGTTTCATTTGTAACATTTAGTTTCATAAAAAAGAGTTCCAAAACTACTATAATTTTTGTTGAAAACTTCATGAGGAATTTTACTATAAATGCCTTCATATTAGTTCTTGGGATTTTCATAGCTATTTCTTGTATTTACACCCCTTGCATAGGCTCTACTGTTTATAGGCTTATGCCCAAAATTATTACAAGAATAATGCACTCTAAGAAAAATATTTTGGTACCTTAGTGTAGGTGGCCTTCTTGATGGTGTTGTTCTTTTTAAGCCATGCTCTTCTTCTTGAATATTCTTCATTTGATGGCTATTGTATGTCCTCCTTTAGCAACTTGTATATTCCTTCTTGATAGGGCCCTTGAGTGCATCATTGTAGCTTCCTTTCTTTGCTTCATTTATGTTATCATAGAGCTTGAAAATTTATCAATATATATATATTTTTTATATTCTAGTCCAGACTTGACATTGAATGGTTTCTGATTGCTGATGATTTCATCTCGTATTTCGCTAATATTTTCAAAATTTTGAAAGATATTCTTCTTCCATATTTCCTTCCTTAAGGATACTACCTTAGCTCCTATATTATCGTTTATTCTCTTCTTCTCTTCCAACTATCTCTTGAGTGTTTCTTCAATCACTCTGGATTCTTCTAATTGTAAGAATTACATTTCATATGCTGTAAGAATTCCATGTAACTCATCCATACTCAACGTAGCTAGATATTGTCTGATTTCTAAAGCTAATATTTATAATCAAATCTCATTTCAAAAGATCCTAATATTTTTTGAAAGATGACTATATATGTGATCTTCTCTGTTGGTCCTCTCGTGGTATTCACGATATTATCAACTCAGAGAAAGCAAGTTGCAATGTATTCATCTTCCTTCATCTTTAGGTGTTCAAAATATCCTATTTAAGTTTGAAGCTTGGCCCCTTTTAGTTTTTCTTCTCCTTCATACACATTCTTGAGATCATTCTATATTTCATTTATTGATTCACAATGCATAATTGTTGGAAATACTGAGAGGGGGGGTGAATCAATATTTCTTAGCAATTAAAACTTTATTAATATTTTTCAAAGCATTAGTTAATATTCAATTATTATTATTATTGTTCAGTAAGATCAATAAACAACAATGCAAATATAGAGACAGTAGGCACAATATTTTTAGGTGGAAAACTCCCTCCGGGTAAAAAACCACTGGACGCTTTTATAATAATTTCTTTAATATTCAACCCCAACTGATAAAAAAAAATAAAAAATCATTCTCCAGCTCCCACTAAAAGGTCGCCCTAACACCTTGGTTTTATTAATAATGATTTGAAAGTATGCCCCAACACCCAAGTGAGCCACAACTCACCATAGAACCACCCTACTGCACTGAAGTGTTTACAGGACCCAACCTGAAGGTGGCTTCATTCACCAGCCTAGAACCACCCTACCACCCTATAATGACAAAAATAAAATAAAAGTGTGGACTCTCGTACCAGGGACAATGATCCACGTTATAATGATATTTTTCAATGAATTTTCTTTGACTGGCCAAAAACTCTAGACCTAAACCCTTGTCCCAACTACAAATCAAAACCCTATTCCCAAACCAAAATTTCCTTCTTCAACTCTAGGCAATAAAATATACTCTATACAAAATGTACAATATTTTATACAATATCTTGTTAATTGACTTGTAACTTCTGCCTTTGTTGCCGATTTGAAGTTGATGATGAAATTTATGTGTCTGATCTTCTGTAATATTGTGAGATGCCAAACTGTCACACAATGATATGCCTTCAATGATGGAATATGCTTAATATGCTCTGCCTTTGATAATATATTTATACTGTCGTTTATGATGAGGTTGTACTAAACTGAAGATAGTCTTGTATGTCTAACTTTTTTATGTCTTGCACCTTACTTGATGTCACTAGTGGATCTTATCTTCATGCCAAAGTTCCATTGCAGTAGTTGAGGGTACTTGAACTATGTTAAACCAGAAATTGAAGGCAATCCCAAATGAGACCCAATACCCAAAGGAAAATAAATACAACCAACCCCCTAACAAAACTTACCTATGCCTACAAAAGATGGTTAGTGCAACATTGCTAGGATTGAATGTGGTAATTTTTCAAACATAAAAGAATACATGAGGCACTCTATATGATCTTCCAACTTGTTGCCTTATTGCAAAAAAAAATTCAAGGTTGTGACTATTCCTGAAACTCCTACCCAGTACTTTTGACCACTGGAAGAATTAAATTTCTAGAACCAAGCTCCACTTGCAAAATTACAGGGCTATTCTTCTCCAAAAATTTATCAAACGCACATATTCTAGTCATGTTTTCTTTGTTTGACATTGCCTATATAGGTCTGAAATTAATAACGAGCCTATGTTGCATGCTAAGTACATGTCTGAGGTATAGATAGTATTCACAGGTATGAAATGACATGGATTTTTGGAATCGAACTTGGCAAGCATTCAAACACAATTTTATTCTAAACTTCCAAAAGAATATCGAACTTGTCCTCTCAAATGTTCTCCGTTAGTAGCCCAAGGGTACAAAAAAAAATTTTAGAGCTAAAATTTTGATCATACGTTAAATTTCATCGTCTTTTTGAAGGTGTATAAGGTTCAATTATTTATAGTCAATGGTTGGGCTAAGGAGGGCTTCTAATATGAATGTTGGAGGATAAAAAAAAAATTCAAGGAAAGACGTTGAGGATTTAAAGGAAAATCAAATTATCATATTCCTTGTGGATGAAGTTAGTTTTTTTAACGGAGCAATAGAGGTTCTAATAAAATAACATTTCAAATAAACTTTGGAAGTTTTTAAATTTAAAATAATGTATGTTTTATGTCCCAAGGAAGGAAGGTCATGAGCCTTATGGGAATAGATAATAGTTATTAAGGTAGGAGGGATACATTTTAATGAGGTAGAACTAATTTAATATGCTTCTTAAGATGATGCTTTTACTACACTTAATAAATTACCCTTAAATTAATTAATTACTAACCTTTATTAATATTTGTCTATATAAATTTTCAATTCTACTAAAATTTTGAAATCAATGATTGACTTAGTGTATATGGTCCTATTTGGTTGTGAAGTCAATGATTGGTTTACTGCTTTTGATTCCTTGAGTTATGTAACTTATACGTGGTGAGAATACAATGATTAACAATGTCATATACTGATAGCCGTACGAGGAGGTGTCATCTCATTACAAAACTGGGTCGTCAGCTTTAAACTCAATTTTCTCTCAAACCAGAAGTAACCACAGGGCGTACCATATATCAATGGAAACATCTCATCGAGGAGAATCTATATAGAAATATCTTGACACAAGATTCCATGAATTTCCATGTCAAATTTTCCATGGAATATTGGGGTAGCTCTTAATGTTTCTTGGGTTGACATCAATGATAGCCACCTATCAACAATCTCCCCGTTTGGCATTGATATACAACACAAGTACTCCCTTTGAAATCACACTTTTACCCTTCCTGATGCTTTCTCTCCCCCTTTTACATCAATGGAAAAGGGTAACTCCCCCTAACAACCTCCCTCTCTTGCGGACCTATAACCTTCCTTAACTCCCCCTTTCTACTTGACTAGATAAAAGAATAGTCTAATGGGAAATTAGGAGAATTCCAAGATTTTGGCGAAGATACTCAAATTCCAAATGCGGTAAAGGTTTGGTAAATTTGTCAATTTTTTTTTCTTTCATCCCAATGTATTAAACCTTAATGTTTTTCTCGGCAAATTGTTCTCTAAAAACATGGTACTTGATCGGAATGTGTTTGGTTTTTGAATGTATCACAGGATTCTAGGAGATACTGGTGGCATTGGTGTTATTATAGAAGATTAGAATGGGCTCATCACACTTCACTTGAAGATTGTGCAAGGTTTGTTTCATCTAGAGGGCTTGGGTACAACAAGTTTTTGTTGCTATGTATTCTTCTTCTGCTATGGATAATGAGATTAAAGGTTGCTTCTTGTTCAACTACGAAACAAAAAATAACCACCTAGATATAAGGTTTCTCCACTAGTGCTCTTACGATCATCACCACTTCCTGCCCAATATGCATCAATATAAGCTTTGACAGTTAGCTCATTTCCTTTAGGATACCATATTCCATATTATGTTGTTCCCTTAATATATCAAAAAATCCTTTTTACTGCAATGACATGGGATTCCTTTGGTGCTACTTGGAATATTGCAACTTTCCCAAATTCATGTATCGCATTTGTCCTAGAAGTGGTTACATATAGAAGACTACCAACCATAGATATATAAATCATACGATCCACATCTTTGGATGAGTCATCTATGTTCAACTAGCAACCTGTCACCATTTGGGTGAGAATTGGATTGTAATCTTCCATTTGAAATTTGGTTTGAAAGATAAATATTCCTTTGTCTTGCTGAGATATCTGATGTCCCAAAAAGTATGTCAACTCACCAAGTACTGACATTTCGAACTCACTCTGCATATTTGCAAATTTTTTTTTACTTAACATGTCATCACCACTCCCAAAGATAATATCATCCACATACACTTCAATAATCATTAGACTATCATGTTCAATCTATACATAAAGGTTGTTATCTGCACTTCCCTTCTGGAATACTTGTTGTTGCAAATACATGTCAAGACGGGCATACCATGCTTTGGGTGACTGTTTGAGACCATACAATGCCTTATTTAACATGCACACACAATATTTCTTGTCAGTGAGAAAAAATCCCTTGGGATGTTCTATATGTACTTCTTCTTTTAATTCTCCATTTAGAAATGATGATTTCATGTCCATTTGATAGAATTTTATTTTTCTCGAACATGCATAAGCCAAGAACATCCTGATAGCTTCCATTCTAGCAATGGGAGCACATGCTTCTTCAAAATAATTTCCTTTAACCTGTGCATATCCTTTGCAAACCAACCTTGTCATGTTCCTAGTAACCTATATGTGACTCATTTAACTTGTTCTTGAAAACCCATTTTGTCCCAATGACATTTTTATCTTTTGGTTGTGGGACCAATTCCCAAGTGTCATTCTTCTCAATTTTATCCAATTCTTCATTCATAGCAGCTACCCAATGTTCATCTTGATTGGATTCTTCAAATTTGTTTGGCTCAAATGTATCTAAGAGAGCAAGATGGGCTTGTTGCGGTACACGAAGATGTCGATTTATTCTAGTTCATATTCCTTCATTGAGATCCCAAATGATTATATTTGATGAATGATTCTTTTGATACCATTATCTGGTGGCCTTTATGGGTGCTTCTTATTCAACATGTTGTTCGTATCTTATCTCTTCCTAGTTGGTAGTTGTTTCCTTATTCAATTTTGCTTGCTCTAAAACTTCTTCTTTGACCTTTTCTCGTTCTGACTCATGTATCTTTGATTTTCTTGAAGATGAACTTTCATCATTAATCTTTGATCCATAATATTCATTAAATGTTACATTGGTGCTTTCAACTGTTCACTTAAGTCTATGATTTTAATATTTATAAGCTTTTCTTTTGTGTGAATAACCAAAAAAAATACCTTCATCTACTTGAGAATCAAATTTTCCAATTTTCTGATCTTCTCTTTTAATGTAGCATTTGCTTCCAAATACCCTAAAATATTTGACATTTTCTGGTATTCCTTTCCAAAGTTAGTATGGAGTCATATCACAATTGTTTCTAAGCAAACTTATGTTCAAAAAAAATATAGTTGTATCAACTAATTGAACCCAAAATTTTTCATCTAATTTTGAATCATTTAGCATTGTTGTGGCCATTTCGTGTACAGTTTTATTCTTCCTTTCAACAACTCCATTTTGTTTCATAGTTCTAGTTGGTGAGAATTGCGTTTTTATTCCATTTTATTCACAAAAATGATGAAATTATTTGGAGGTAAATTCTTCGCCATTATCGTATCTCAAACATTTAAAATTTTAAATAAGTTCATTCTCAACCATTTCCTTATAGATCTTGAAACATTTGAATGCCTCGGAATTTTCTTCAAGAAACTAACAGTGGGCATCCTGGTTAATCATCTATTGTTAGCATAAAATACAATTCACCATTCAATCCTTTAGTCCTCATTGGTCCACATATATTAGTATGTATTAATTCCAATGGTCATGGTCTGAAGTTTTATTTTGCATTGAATTTGACTTTTGTCTGCTTGCCATGCCGACAATTTTCACATACATCTTTGGTTGGTTTTGAAATCAATGTCATCTCTCTCACATCTTCCTTTTTGCTAATTCTAACAAGGGTTTCAAAGTTTATATGTCCCATTCATCTATGCCATAGCCAACTCTCATCTTATTTTTCCAAGAATCATCCTTTAACGACCTCATCCAAGGTGTATATGCCATTTGGAGCTCTACTTGAAGTAGCCACAAGTTGACCAGATTTTTCTTTTCTTATTTCACATTTCTTTGAGTCAAATAAAATTGTGTGTCCTTGATCACACATTTGACCTACACTTCGAAAACTGTGATTCATATTTTCAATAAGAAGCACATATTTTTCTATAGCATCCTTGCTTCCAAGCTTGACGATACATGTTCCTATGACATTTGAAGATCCATTATTTCCAAAGGATATTTTTACATCTTTTCCTTCCTTTAAAAATATAAATTTATTCCTATCTCGAGTCATATGTGTAGAAAAAATGTTATCGACATACCAAACATTATTTTTACTTTGAGCCTTTAAGTCAAGAGCGCACCTTTCAGTTTTCTTCTTCCAAACTTGTTCATTATGATTTTGTTACGATTCCCTTGAGGGGAGAATAAACCTGCAATCCTTATCCAAATATCCAAATTTTTTACATTTATAGCTTTTTACTTCATTTCTTAAATAGTCAAATATGTTGTAATTTTTCCTAAAGTTTTCTTGTGGATTTTTGGAATAGATATTCCTAAAATATCTTCCAAAGTTGCTTTCATAAGTACGAAAATTTATAGCTTTATGCCCAAAATTTCTACATGAATAAAAAAAGCCATAAAATGTGGGTTGATACCCGGGAGGAAGTCTTCTTCACGGAATCATTTTCAAAGAGCCTTATTGTATATCTTGAACCTTTGATCCGGTTGGGAAACATCCTTGCTTGGTAGATCCTTTAACATTTTCAGCATAGGTTTTCTGTGCATTTTCCCTTTTGGTCATAAAAGAGTTTGAACCATTTTCAAGGATTTATTTGTATCCTAGACCAATATTATCACTTTATGACCTTTGTTTGCTAATGATCTCATCCAAAGTTTTAGAACTGTTAGCAAAATTTTGCAGAACATTTCCCCTTTTTACTTCCTTTCGAAGAGATACTATTTGGGCTTCTAGTTCTTCCCTTGCCTCGTTGCTTTCTTTTAAATCACTCCTGAGTGATTATTCAATTATTTTGGCTTATTTTAACTTTACTATGAGGTTGATGATTTATTATTCATTCCTTTTTTTGATATTATTTACCTCCTTCAATTTGATTTCCATCGAATTAACATTTTTCCTTTCTTCTTTGAGTTCTTTTATAATTCTAACAACTTCGTTTTGAAATTCGACTTCAGTCATTTCTTCTTCATCTTCTTCTTTGTCAGATGCTTCCATATTGTTATTATTAGCCATAAATAATACTCTTTCTTTGTTTTATTCATCACTGTCACTTTCTTCTTCATATGGGGAACTTTCTTCCTTGGAGAGGAAGTTTTCCTTAAACCCTTTCTTCTTACCTTGGTTGTTGAAATTTATTTGACCCTTCTTTCCTTTTGTAAATGATTTATTCTTATGAGGGAATTTAGCAGTAAAATGACCTATCTCACCACAGTTTAAACATACTAATGTAATTTTTACTTTATACTTACCTATTCCTCTTTTCTTCTTCCTTGTAATGTACACAAATTCCTCATCTGAAAATTCTACTTCTTCTTCTTCTTCCTCTTTGAAAAAACTAGATCTAGGTTTGGATACCTATTTTCCCTTCTCGTTTTTATTGGATACTGTGAATTTTTTTTCTATATTAGATGAATCATATTATTCTTCAATCCTCATTTCATAAGTTGTAAGTGTTGTAAAATGTAACTAGGTTCAGTCTTCATTATTGTACTTGAGACAAAATGTAATTTATTTGTCAAAAGAAAGTGAAAATAAATTTATTATTATTTTATTTGACTTGTTAAAGCATGAATTTCATGCTTGGGTAAATGGTTATAGGTAAGGCCTCCATTGAAATATTTAGGATTGATTCAAAGTCAATTTATTGTTTGGACTCATCCATCAAGTCATCCTCTCTAGCAAAGTATTCAAGTCAGCCTCAAATAAATTATCTTCAAGTCGGTTCCCTCACTATAGTCATGTCGGTGTGCATTTAATTGGAGACACAACTATTCGAATAACACATGTAAACTCATTTATATGGGACAACCTTTTTGTATACCAAGATTAGTTCTTCACATTTCATTATCTCAGAAGTTTGGATTTCAGAGATCATGGTTTGGTGCTATAACAAGATATAGAAGCTCGCACAAATAACATAAAGGCTTCACATTTAGCATAGAAAATTTTAGATTTCAGAGTAGAAGGTTCAATGAGATAACTGATTCAAGAAAGATTTCAGAGGTAATGTTTCGGTGCTACTACAAGACATCAGTTAGGATAAATCATAGAGATGATCACATGAAAGAATATTTCGTATAAATCTCAAAGGAAAAGTCTCAGTGCTATCTCAAGGAAAAGGTCTCAGTGAAATATCAAGAAGAAGGTGTTGGTGCTTTCTCAGGAGAATATTTCGATGTGATCACAGTAAAGGTTTCGGTTTCTCCACAGAGATAAGATCTCGGTGTCATGACAATGATGCAGTTTTGATGGAATTATAGTGAGGATATCTCTGTTTCATGAATGTGATAAGGCTGATGTCTTGGCGCAAATACAATGACAAGTAAAGTGAAAGAAGGATGACTTGATGGAGGGAGTCTAGGCTAGTTTGTAAGGGTCATAGTCGTCTTATCTTGAATCTAATGAAGGAAGAATTTTGTGATTGAGTTTTCCTTTAGAGGGGGGTTTTTACCTAGCAGCTTGCCTATATCTTGTGTTCTCTTTTATTTGTTGATTGACATTAATATTGATGATAAGAAAATATAACTAAGAGATCAAATACTAATAATGAAAATATCACAATTTAATGTCATTTAGAGGAAAATCATTTTAACTGCCACCTATATATATTTTCCAACATGGTTTCAGAGTTATGATCAAAGTAAAATGTAGTTTGAAGATAGTTACAATGACAATGCAGGGCTCCAATATGTCACAACAAAAAATCTCGGTAAATCTTAGAAACAAAAGCAGTGAAAGCTCAATACAAAACTCAAAATGAAATTCTGATGTAATGAATTCTGGTATACTTTGTGAGATGGTTAGAAAATGAGTGATAAAGTTGAGTGCTTCCTCATAAAACCAGTTTAATATGAAGGTCATAAAGAAGTTTCGGTAAAAATCAAGTAACAGAGGAGTCAAATTCAGATCAACTTCAATGATGAATTGGTGTGAAAATATCAGTGTAAATCACAATCACAGTCATAAAGGAACTCAGATAATATATCTATGTTTCCACAGTTCGATATTATGATGCCTCCACAGATTTGGTGATACATGACTCGGTGCCACTACATATCACAATTTGAGTGCCATTTTAGTTCAGTGTCACTTCAATAACCTCAATTTGAAAGCTATCACGCCAACTTCAGTAT